>OY987263.1:22872243-24121438 GCA_963920665.1 Straminergon stramineum | reverse complement strand
CAATTTGTTACCTTCCGTGTATGCAACTCCTATAGATGTGTAGCAAGCCACTTTTGACCATTTGGGCATCTGAGGGTTAAATTCAGCGAGAAGACCAAGGCAAACGCAGGGACTAAGCAATTGAGGAATTAGCCAATCCAACCAAGACTTACTGCATCAGTTTCTCCACAAAGCGATCTTCTTTCAGAGTGACCAAGGATGACCCACGGAACGTGTAAGTTCGCCAGCATCTCTGCACTAAAGCAAGAGCAAAACCTCAAATTATGGCAGTACATTATGGAAGAGACACCGCAGGTAATTATTTGCAATGCACATACATTAATTTGTTGTAAACTTATTTGCATTGATTATTCGACATGTATAGGTCACAGTATTGTCGTCAATCCTGTGAGGAAACGTTGCAAACAGATAGTGGCTCCAGTGGTACCTGATTTCGCCGGTGAAAGCTCCACCCTTGCCTTTCCAACAGTTTTGAGCGGCAATCTGGAAATCTGTTCGGAGCATACTCTTCACCAGGGGAATAAACACAAAAGGAGGAGAAATGATCGTCTCTGCATTCAGGCGAATTCCAAGAGACAGTGAGCCTACACAAATTAAGATCAATGCCACTACCTATCCTTTTCAATCTACATGAAATTTTATTTTACACCTAAAATTGCACGAGGAAGAGCTACTACTACTTGTTAGAGACTAATAACGTTTTACCGATATGATTCGGACAAGGAACTTCGCCATTATTCAGCATGCAGACTATTTTCTTGACTTCGTCCACGGAACCATTCTGCGACCATCAAATGCTCTTCGTCAATCCTAACGGACAACACCTAAATTAAAGGAATGAGACCCAAATGAAGAGCATCAACACTGGGGACAGTAGTACTAACACATTTCCAGTTGCCACCAACAAAAAACTTCCTCCCGCATCCAGCCATCCTGGAAGGTCCTGCAGGAACGGCGCCGGAGAAACAATCAAGCAGCCCACGTTGTTACTTGGAGTTGTGAGATTGAGAAGTCCTGGTAAAGGGCACATTCAACCCAGTGACTTAGATTGGTTGGAAGCTGATGCAGGTGCCGGTTCGGGTCTATCAGTTGCCGGCTGACATAACTGCCCAAACTGGTGCCTACAACCGTCGGCTTTCAATTGATGCTTATGTCCGTCGTTGCCACACTAGCCCCGACTCAAAGTGTTCGACCTCCAAATGCTCGACACGTCACTAGTTATTGATTGTGTGCTGAAACCTCGAACCTGAAACAATGCATTCCATTGGGATCTTTGAACCTCAATACTGCTTGCAACAATATGTCACTATCATGTGAGACCAGCGTGTTTTTCAACCCAACAATTACAAAATTCAAGGACTGCCAAAATGAAAGAAAAACAGTTGAAAGATACAAAGGAATGACAAGGAAGGAGAGTTGAAAGTTAAGTCATCTAAGTTAACATGATGGTTAAACATGATTCTTATTCATCTTCAAGGAAACATAAGAAACTTCCTCTCAAAATACTACTCAATACATGGCTAGGAAGTGCAAATAGTGTCCTCTAACAAACAACCATTCAAGACCATCTTGGGGTAACCATAAAAAAATTTGGTAAATAATAAATCCACATCAAATGTCAAAAGTCGAACATCAAAGGGAGATGCCCAACCATCTCCCTTGGAAGAGTAATGGCAATTTTTGGCAATGCAAGGGGACCAATGGCATCCAAGCTGACCCCAACTGTTAGCCAAAGGGTGGACACCTAAGCAACACTTTGCAAACGAAGGTGACCAATGAAAACCTTTGGCAAACAACAAAACAACCATTTACACTAAAATAAATGGCAAATCCTAGTGTCATATACCATCTAAGAGCATTACCACCCATTTGCTAAGATGCAGGCTCGGCTTGGCTTGGCTTGCAAAATAGGGGCCATCCAATTTGCAAGCCACACTACTCCACCTGTAGCATGTTATAAGTTCCCAAATTTAGAGTGCTTTGCAAGGTCCATTCAATGGGCTATAGAGCTAAAGGTCCTTGCTTTGGGAGAAAGTGTCAATGATCTTGTCTCATGCAATTTGCAAGCCACACTTTGGCTTGCAAAACAACCCAATCTTACAAGCCACCCAAAGACTTTTGGCCTGACTTTTTAACAAGTTCATCTGTTTTGCAAGAGGGGTGGAGATGCTCTAAGGATATTGGGGTATTGTCTTTGTCTAAGCATCCTAGCTACATCGCTTCTAAATCTATCTCACTAGGAATCCAATATTTAGCACATTTTGTCCGGTCATTTGCTTTGCCTAGTAGACCTCAAGGGGTAAATGTAGTGCACCGGGTTCCAATAAATACCATGCGGCAGATATCAATATGGTGAAAGACGAACGATGCCAACCATGCTGACAAAACAAACCCCATCCTTTCATGAACAGTGGAGATTGATCGGCATATCCCAAGGAGAGTAATCCATATCTTCAAAAAGCTTAGAAAATTTGAACTCTCTCATTGACTAAACCAACACACCAGATCGAATAATTGCAGTAGAGCTTCACAATTGAATCAGCCCGTGCAAGGAATGACCATGGTCACCTGGGATGACAAAAACAGGCCATTACTCATGTCGCCATAAGCAACACAAGATGTCAATCCCACAAGTGAATTGCACTCTACCACAAGTTTCATCATCACGAATAGTGGATAAGTCTTCCGATTGCTACAGTCTGACGTTCTTTATATGATTACTGCGTACCAAAATCAGGTGAATATCAGACCTAATGAGCACAAGAACCACCACAAAATTAAACATGGAAGCAAATTAGCAGCGCCCAGCAAATATTTGACCATTCCCGAACACAGATGAAAAATAGTAAAGAGTACCCACTTAAACTGTTAGCCTGATAAATTTAGATCCCCTTAGTTTGTGTATGAAGGGCAGGCAGTTGTAAAATGACGAAATAGAGTAAACTTAAGAAACCTCTTCTGCAAGAGACGCATTAAGAGAAAACATATCCACCGTAAGAGTGACGCATCAGGCTACTTTTAACTTGCACTCAATTGCCAGATTCAGACATCATGTAAAGCTTATCATCTCTTGCCTCAACAATTACTACTTTTGAAGACACAGGAAGCGAATGAGCGAAGCTACATTGAACTGGCTTAGGTCACGATAGACTGAATCACAGACCAATGAAAATGGAAGGTCTCAGGTTACTTGCACTTCATGGTCTTGGCCAGGCAACATGTAAAGTTCTGTCATCTCTTCCGATAATATAATTTTTTATCAGAAAAGAAAGAAGGTGACTGAACGATTCTACCTATTGACAATTTGAAGAGAATGTGAGGCATCAGGCTACTATTAACTTGAAATCAAATACAGTACGTCATCTTGAAATAATTCTCATCTTTTTCCAGCCCAGAACTTACAAATCACGAAAGCAAATCGTTCAATAACAGTGGGACCCTGTTGGTTGTTTCCTTTTGTTTCGAAATGCAAAGCCTCTCTTCAATTCTAAAAATAAAAAATCTCACTCAAATTCGAACCACATGAGCATGAAGCATAAGAGATTCGATCCTTGCAAACAAAATTCGAGCTGCACCTATGCGACCTGGAGGCATACAGAGTGAATCCTCGAAGCTCGAGAGTGAACGACAGAACCCTTAAACCCTAAACCTCTATGGATGAATGTTAATATATACAGTCACGTCCAATTTCATCGGTCTATTCCGTGCGGAATCGTTGTCTTCTTCGCTCTTGTGGAACTTTTTGTGTCTGTTGCGATTGAGACTCGTTTTTCGGATTTGGGTTTTGCATCCGGGTTCGTGGTTTAGGGTTTTGGCGCAGGTTACAAGAGGAAGAGTGGTATGTGAAGGTGCTGTGGATTTGCAGCCATGTCGTCGGTGTACGTTTTGGAACCTCCCACGAAAGGGAAGGTGGTGCTGAACACCACCGCAGGGCCCCTTGATATTGAGCTTTGGCCGAAGGAGGCCCCCAAAGCGGTACGTTATGCTACTTTTGGACGATAAATTCTGTTTCCATTGCATTATGTTTGGTCGATTTGTGGTGCTCGTGAGAACTTCTGTGGTTGCGAGAGTGGGATTAGGGTTTGGTGTGGTTTATAATCGGAACTTCGATGGACCATATGATTCTTCAGGTTCGCAATTTCGTTCAGTTGTGTGTGGATGGCTACTACAATGGGACCATCTTTCATCGTCTCATCAAGACTTTTATGGTGCAAGGAGGTGATCCCACCGGAACTGGAACAGGCAAGTAATTGGCAGATGATGTGCGCAAGTGTTCTGGCTGGGACCACTACAGAATTATCTTAATGAAAATTGTGTGTCTACTAATCTGGACTAAATTGTTAAGAGCAAAATCAGTCACCATATCGTGAGTGGGAGTAGGTGCACAGTCCTTGTGTTAAGCAGCTGTCCATAGAGAGGCAATTTCCTTCCTCACGCGGATTAAGCAATTTTACATAGAGACCTCCCCGTAGGAATCAAAAGGTCTAAACGAGTGAGAATAATATGGTCTAAAGAGCTGCTTCAAGCTGTACTTTGAGCTTAATAACAGTCTTGCACTGGGAGACTTCCATATATTGCTGTCCTTCATAGCACTCGAAGTAGGTGAATTGCTCAAAAACTACTACAATCACCAACCTACATTTCTATTGTATTTTCGTACCATAGCAACTGAAATCTGCAGTCCAGATTTTGTTTGAAACGCGGTTAGAAATAAAAATTTCTTTCTTTCTCAGACCTATTTGCGAAACCCTATGTGTGCCCCAATTCTTTTAATTGATCTCATTTGGTGATTATATCTGTTTGAGCAGGTGGAGATACCATCTATGGAGGGCCATTCGCTGACGAGGTTCATTCCCGTTTGCGGTTCAATCACCGAGGTGTGGTCGCTTGTGCCAATGCCGGAACTCCTCATTCCAACAATAGTCAGTTCTTCATTACCTTTGACCGGTGCGATTGGCTTGACAAGAAGAACACCATCTTTGGCAAGGTAAGCGATCAGTTTGAGAGGGTGGGTATGATTAGGCTAAGTGAACTGATGGTTTTGGGACTAAGTTAGATCATTTTCTGAGATGACTTTTTTGGAGCATTCCCCAAGACAGTCAGTAGGACAAGACTACTTGCAAAATGTGTTTCCCATTAGGCCTCCATTTCATTTTGCATTCATTGCCAAAGTTTTTCTCCTATATCCTATGTGGCAGACAGTCCAGACAGCCCAGACAGCCTTCCAATATTTGATCAAATGCATTACTGGATTTCTTGAAGTATGGCTGAAAGATGTTGTGTTCTGAACAAATATAAACCCTCCCTGATTATGATCATGCATATATGAGAACAGTGTTCTAGAGCTGAAGTTGCATCTTTTCGCCAGATCACCGGAGACACAGTTTACAACTTGATGAAGATTGGAGACTTGGAAGCAGACCAGGATGATCGTCCAGTTGACCCACCCATAATTAACTCTGTGGAGGTAAGCAATTTTTTCGACTTGTCACCATTGCCAAACTACATTACTTTTGTCACCCTGCGTTTACTTGTAGGAAGGCAAAGTTTTGTTTTCACATGTTTGGATCTGTGGGAGCCGTTTCAGTAGCTGAGGGAACGTTTGACAGGGTGTTGTTGCTGCATGGATGGATGGATGGTGTGCTTGACAGTGAACCGTCACATGGATGATGGTTCCAGGTGCTGTGGAATCCTTTTGATGACGTAGTACCCAGGAATTTGAAGCCCAAGAAAGAAGAGACTTCTGATGACAAGCCTCAGAAACCAACTGCGAAACCCAAGAAGTAAGTGATCAGTTTAAGAATGCACTGCAAAAATTCTTTCATGTTCTGTCAATCTGTTTTTGTTGCTTCTAGGTTCAGTACTTCATATATAGGATTCATGATTTTAAAATGTCGAAATCGATTGATTCTGTTGTGAAAAATATAACTTACATGGGGCCATATTTTATATCACCAGAATCTATGAAGAACATTCCATGTCTTGGTTGAAAAATAAATGAAATCAGACAGAAAAATAAGTCCCAATATGCGCTTCTTGACGCTTCAGGGTTTAATTTTTTAAGGATCAGGATTGATCCGATCTTACCATGACTGCTTTTCCCTGAATTTGCGATGAGTGCAGGAAGTTAAATTTGCTGTCTTTTGGAGAGGAGGCTGAGGCTGAAGAACAGGCTGTGGAGACTGTAAAAGCGAAAATCAAAAGCAGCCATGATGTGCTTCATGATCCACGACTGCTGAAAGAGCCAGTGGACTCAGAAGAAATGGTTAGGATTCTTGAAAATCCTTACTTTAAATATGATATGGAAGCCAGGAGCCTCATCTCTACCGGCAGTTCTGTGATCTGATTCCCGTATTCTTACATATCAACATGATTTCAGCAGCTTTTTATTGACACTAGCTCATGTGAAGATACTTCCTCTGGTTTCAGGATCCAGTTGAAGCTCGCAGGCTAAAAGGTGTACAGACTGCAGTCAGGCAAGCTTTATCTAAGAAAGACTTCGTCGATGACGTGGAGAGGAAACCGAGGGACCCCGCGAATGGTGAGAGCAGTGAAGATGAGGATGACTTTGAGGCATCCATGCGGAAGAAAGTACTGGAGAAACGAAAAAGGTTGTCCGACTCGAAGGGAGCTGGTGTTAGCAACACGAAAAAGGGTGTGTGATACCAGTGCTCACTAGAATCTTTACTTCACTTATATGTTCTGGTGTCTTATGAAAGAGCTGTCTAGTCGAAGCATCAGGCCATCATGTTCCCTACTCGATTTTTGTCAAGATTTTGCTCAGTGTACAAGCTCACACATTGATGTTTGCCAATTTTATTAGCAGAAAAGCAAGGCAATTCGAATGTCAAAAAGGAGGCTCCCGTTTCAAGGTAAGATGAATTTTGGAGTTCATGCAACATGGATGACGTGGGTGGGTAAGATTTTTAAAGAGCTTCTCATAGTGTCTTCTATAAGTCGTATTTGTGGCAATATAATCTAACCGAGGCTTAATTGCTCTCAACCAGGGATACCCGAAGAGTAGTGGATGATTCAGATGACGAGAAAGAGGAAAGAAAAGAGAAATTGAGCTTGAAGAAGGGACTGGGTTCCGAAGCACGCGCAGCTCTGGCTGCGAATGTGGATGTTGACGTACAGCTACTCTCTCCTTTGGAGCAGCAACGTGCTAGATTCAAGCAAAAGAAACGACTTCAGGGATCACGGGAGGGTGCGGTATGTTTCTGCTCTCAGGGTGTTGATGTAACAGTATGCTGCACCTTGTTTGCCTCAGGGAAGTATTTGATAGATAGTGTGCATCTACCCTAACGAATTAAGGATTCATGGTTTTAGAATGGCCAATTCTATGGATTATATTGTTAAAAACATATTTCAGATGACGCTAATTTATATATTACCGGAGTTAATAGAACACCGCATTTATTGTTCAAATATAAATTAAATCAGGCTAATGAAAACCCTCGTATGACCTTCTCAACAATGCTGACGAAAACATGAGACTCGGTTTGAGACTATTGCCCCTTCAGGGGTTAATTTGGATGCATCGAGTCCTACTACTGATGGAAAGCTGGAACACTTGTATTTATGCGTTCGCAGATCATCCATAGATATCTGTGCATTCTGATTATGCAAAATCTAATTATTTTGATATTTGACGTAGTATTTTTGCAGGAATTTTTACGATGTGAAACTTATGGGACTTATGAGGATTATGTTGGCTTACGTATGTTGAGCGGTTTTGCAGACATTAGCAAAGTTGGCACAGTTCAAGTCCAAACTAGGCCAATCGATAATGAAGGAATCAAAAGAAACGGATGCTGACGATGAAAATTGGTTGATTCATGAACTGAAATTCGAAAGAGACCCCACAAAGAAGGTTCGATGTTCATAACTCGATCAAGAACTTGCTCCATTTGGTGAAGTTAAATTATGTTAGATTATATTGCCACAAATGACTTTGCTGTCTTGGCTTGTCTTTTGATTACAAGGCTGGTTTGAAAGTTTAGTAGCATGATGGATTCTTGCTGATTAAAAAACTGGTATATCGCAGGATGACATGGAAAGAAATGAAGATCCAAACCAGTACGTGGTGCACGATCCTCTTCTGGAGAAAGGGAAAGAAAAATTCAACAAAGAGCAGGCGAAGTTCAAGAAACGAAATCGTGAATGGGCTGGAAAGTCCTTAACATAGCGGAGGAACCTTTTGCAAAATAGTACTTTAGGTTTCTTTTGTATATTCCAAAATTGAAAAAGATTTGTACCTTTGAATTGATCTTGTCAGTAGTGCATTGTCGCTTCTAACTATGGTCAAAGGCTATGGCGCTCTGGCATGCTTTCTCTACGAGCACCCATGATTGACAAGGGTACCTCCTCTGCTCGAGTGTTTCTCTCATGGAAGTACACTCTTTGCCTTCGTCAAAGAGTGGTTATGTAAGCAGTCCATTCTAAAAATCAAATCAAGGCAGTGCAGCTTGCAATCTTTGCTGTAGTGATGGAGCTGAGGGAAGCATATCCATTTTCGACCCTCTTCTGTTTCTGTCTCTAAGTACATAGGGACGCAATTTGGAAGGAGTTGCATTATGGGTATACTTACCTTACTACATTCATGAATTTGTAGGGTAAGAAACTTTTGTTCAAATGAATAAATGTATATGTAACTAGAATTTTGAGATACCACCTCAAATTTTGGGTCTATTGGGAGGTGAACTCTATGTTAATGAAATTCTTTGGTTGGATTTTCCATTGTCTAATTTCTATCACTTTGTAAGTAAATGCTTTGTAAAGGTAATGTTCTTTATTAATAGTGTAATGTACTATAGTTTCCAAATCCAAATGCATGTAATATAGAAGTGACCCACAAGTGCTTCAAACTTACAAGCACAAAGATTGACTCATTTATATGCTTTACAAACTTTTCCTTTGCAATTTTAAAGGATTTCTTACACTTTCTACTCTGAAAAGAAAGTCCATAAAATTTGGTAGTCTCTCTAAAGGTATTTTTTTATATTGTAAAGAAATAAAGTCTTGTTCAATGAAAATCATAAGGGCTTTGAAGAAATTCTATACAAGCATAAAACATAACTAGAGACCTTGGTCTTTGATAAAAAGACAACTTTCTCCCATAACAAATTTTTGCTAAACAAGTTCCAAATGGAAAATTTATGTCTCACTTGTGTCATCAAATTGTTGCCTTGTATCAATTTGCATTACAACAAAGTTACCCTCAAATTGCTTCACCTTGTGAAATCAATGTGGGACCATTTAAAGATGGCAAAACTTTCAAAACAAATCTCAAAAATATACATAGCATGGACTTTAATCTTCTATTTCTTGTAAACCAATGCATGGTTGCAGACGGGCTATTTGCATGTCACAAGGGTTCCTTCAACCTAGAACTACCTTATTAATCACATCTAATTTAGATTCTCAACTCACCTCCAATCATAACTTTAGAGATGCTTTACAAGGGAGTGTCAGAATCTAACTAATAGAAAGCAAAAATGGCAGCACCTTTCATGTATAATTCTATTGTACGCACATTATGAAGCAAAGTACTTCACATAGTTAGTTGTACAAGTTAATCAATTGCATTCAAAGATTGAATTTTGTTTAGCATCTGACCACTGAAGTGACAATCTGAAGAATGATGTGTCTTCATAATAGTGACGGTGACTTGCAAGCATTGATCAAGTAAAGGATTGGGGAGGCCTGCCATTTGCGGCTGATACCCGTGAACCCCACTCAAGAAGCTCTTTGCTTGTATCATCCTTGTGGCATATCACTTCTATAAAGCATAAGCAATCTTTCTTCTCACCAGTGGCAGTAGCGATTGCTGGTATCAATTCAGCTTCTGTTGACACCTGCATCACAAAATAAAGTAACATTGAGAAAATTGTCCTACTCATACCTAGTCGGAGATTGTGGTGCATCCCTCTAAAACATACCAAATTAGAAGTACAACTATAACCTTACTCTCTCATTAGATGAAATTCAACTCCATTAAAAGACCATTTCAAGCTGGTTCCCGATATTGGGAACCAATCACTATTAGCCAAAATTGAAAATGACTAAAAAATTATTAAAAAAATTAAAATTAAAAAAATAAATTGGAAAATTATTATTATTAATTATTTGATGCGGTCGTTGTTTGGCCACGTCAACCTGTTGTTGTGACCAAGTTCCAACAATTTGAGAATACATATGAACTTGCAGGCTTGTTGACTAGGTGAATTTCATCTAAATAATGCAATACTAAAGAAGACAGTGATGTAGTTGCCTCCTAGGCTTCGAGATTCCTACATAATTGAACGGAATACTCTTTGATATAACCCTAAAGAAATATACCTTTGTGGTCCAGACTTTTCCTTCACCATTATGAATAGCATCTACAAACCCTGTATAGCTCCAATTCTTAATCACATTGTATGGTCCATCGTGAATCTCAACCTCAATTGTATAACCTCCATTGTTGATAAGGAAGATGATACTATTTTGTTCTTGGCGCATCATGGTGGAAACATCTTGGCAAGTCACCTATACCACTTCTCTGTATCAGTAACTTATTGAAAGCACACAAGCCAATGGATGACAAGTTTTGCAAAGTAATATAGAAAAACATAAGCATGTATATATATATGAGAGAAAATCCAATAGAATAAAGAGTTCTAACTTCTCAAATAGAAATTTTAGATTTGGGACAAATTTATAAGGTCTATCTCTACATCAAAATTTCCATTCTTTTATAAACTCATAATTCTTTTTTATT
Source organism: Straminergon stramineum (assembly GCA_963920665.1). Lineage (NCBI taxonomy): Eukaryota > Viridiplantae > Streptophyta > Bryopsida > Hypnales > Calliergonaceae > Straminergon > Straminergon stramineum. The sequence continues at coordinate 24,110,676 of OY987263.1, read as the reverse complement.
TGACTTTCTTAGTCAATAGATACTATAAGACTACAAAGATGTTCATTAAGTTATAAAATAAGATTGTGACTACAAACCTGGAAACTTCCATCACCAATGCAGGCAATTACACGTTTTTGTCCTTTCAAAGCTTGTGCATAGCCTAGCAATGCTCCTACTGACCATCCTATTGAACCATATTGCATTTCAAACTCATAGCTGCAATTCCATCATGACAAGATCATTGAAGCATTCATTGTGGGGTTTCTTTGTTCCTACTATAGGGATAAAAATTACAACCTTTACAAATTAATGGAGGATCACTTACCCACATCCATCTGGCAACTTCAATTTTTGGCAATTAAACCAAGAGTCTCCTGTCTCGGCTAGAATAGCAATGTCTGTAGATAGCATGGCCTGCACAAGGCAAAGAAAATATTTGTGCAATACACTAAATGTTGAATATATATTTATATTATAACAGATTGTCAAACCAATAATCATATGGAACTGACAGAGGAGAATGCCCGTACTTGGATGTGCTTGAACAACACATTGACTCGAATTGGCTCGCCTCCTTCAGAAGGTGGAACCGCTCCTTCAGGTATAAAGATGCGTTTATAATTATCAAACGAGTTTGGGTTATGTGTTATCTTTTCCGCCAACAACTCCACAAAATCCTTCATAAGAACACATCCAAACTCTGCCTTCCCGCATACCATGACTCGGTCGGGATTCACTACTATCATGTGTTGTTTTTTCAAAAGTAAAGAGTATCCAACTGAGCTATAATCATTAAAAATAGGTCCAACAAAAATGTAGGCATCAGCAGACTCAACAATTTCAAGGCAAAAAGGTGAGCTCACTGCTCCCCAATATGTCCCTATAAAACGTGGGTGTTGTTCGCCCACTAGACCTTTGGCAGATGGCATTGTTGCATAGGCATATCCACATGCTTCTACCAATTTGACAAAAGCCTCTTTGGCTTTTCCTAGCCGTAGTTTGGGACCACCTACAAGGACAGGTTTTGCGCATGTATCGAGAAACTTTACAGAAGCATCAACTGCAGCATTCAAGGAGACTTTATTGCTAACTCTGCAAAGAATATGAATGTACAATGTCAAAACAAAGGACAAATAAAAGGTGATGATTTGAATGTATGTACCATCAATGCGCAAAAAATACAACAGATACATTGCCAATGGAGAGGCTTACTGTTGTTTAATTGCGTAAGGAATCGTGCTACGTGTGAAAGAGGGGTGCACTGTATTCGCTATGTTACAACTCACACTAATATAGACCGGCTTGCTCTCGTTCAAGCATGTAGAAATTGCACGATCCACTAACTCATGCGCATCATCCAAATGATTGATGATGGCCTAGTCCAAAAATCAAGAGCAATTTAATTAAAAATTTGTAAGTAGAAGATAAGTGGGAATTTGAACAACTCGAAGTAACAAGTCTCTAAATCACAAAAAAGATCTACCTAAACATCTTACAAGCTATCATTGAAATGCATTTATCCATAAAATGGGTCAACAAAGAATGGTAAGCATCGATGAGTTTCACTTAGCACACTTACAAACAAATGTATGCTAAAATGACGATGGACCAAAAAAAAGTAATTTACCTGGAAACAAGTTACAGTCTGAAAGCATCGAAACTCTTGACTAAAATCTGGGATGCCAATTGTATGATGCAAAATCCGGTTGGTACCAAAGTCATTAGAATTTGGCCCCCCAACAATGCATATAACAGGGAGATTCTCACTATAGGCCCCCGCAATACTATTGATGACACTAAGCCCTCCAACAGTGAATGTGACCACAACGGCACCTACCCCTTTCCATCGGGCGTACCCATCAGCCGCATATCCGGCATTTATCTCATTACAACACCCAATATTATTGATGCCAGGCTCATTAAGTAGGTGATCAAGCAAGATGAGGTTGAAGTCTCCAGGCACAGTAAATATATCATTGCAACCAATTTCTACAAGCCTGCGAGCAAGATGTCTACCCAAGCATGCAGTTGATTCGATTACAGGATAAACAGGTGGCCCACCATGTAGCGGATTAGCCATTGTAATAGTCTTTGGACTACTATTACTAGCACTTGGAGATGAAGGCTTTGAAGAGGAGTTAAATGTAGAGACTCTATTGATGAATTTGGGTGAACTTACTGCATTGATTTCTGAGGTTCTACTAAGACGCCTAGAGCCTCTACGGCTTGCCGTGATGACTCGATTGGTGGTCCTATGGCGGACACGTGGGAGCTCCGCCCTGCAATATTCACATTGCTTGGTCACCTTCTTGCCAAACCCCGCCAAATGTTTCAGAATTCCATTGATGCATATGTAGACAACGGGGGCGGACGTTCTTCATAATTATCTACATGAATTCTTCTCCATGTTGTGAACCTATTTGGAGCCATCAATTCAAAAGTTTCATCTTCCACGAGAAGTAGCATCCACATCAAAACTTCACCTCAAGAAATGATTTGTGCATTCAAATTTGGGTTCAATCTCAAGATCATAAATTTCAAGGTTGAATTGATGCCATTCAATGTCAAGATTTCAAAAGAATGAACAAGCATAAAATCCAATTTTCTCCAAATTCGAACAAGTGGTAGCAAGAGATAAGAAGAAGTGGTAGCTTTGAAAACAAATTTTTTCCTCTCAGAGAGGTACAATTGCAACCCTCCCAAATCATGAATACCCCAACTGGCACATAAAACACAAATCTTCACCAAGTGACTGTTCAACTCTGGAAATCTATTCACAAGTGCAACAATGGTTCAAACCTTAAAAGTGCATCCTTTCATGAGTGTTGGCTCAAGGATGTATAGAATAAATTGATCATACCTACCCACTACCTCCTAAAGCTATAATATTGACTATTTTTTCATTTTTCATCAATTAAGTAACATTTGAAGAAGATAATTAAGCCCTAATCAAAACACAAGACGGTTGAAAAGCAACTACCAAAAACATCAAAATGTACCAAATCTGATATTATATTTTAGATAAGTGTCATGCTGTAGAAGTGCCCCTCTATAATCATACTTTGTTCCACCGTACCATGCACAACCATCTTTGTATCGAATTCATGACTAATACATTGCAATGGAATTAATTTAGGAACATTTCAGATCCCACTAAAGGCGAAATTGCCTACAAAGTCTTCTCCAAATACACAATACCTAATACCAATTTCCAGCCTCATCATTAAGATAGAACTCCTGGATATTAGAAGCTACAACAAGTTTGGTAGGTGGTCTACAATTAAAAAAAACTTCATGAAGGGCTACCTTGTGTCAAATGAAGAGATTTGTAGCTAGTAAATTTGCAAGATGTTGTTGCACAAAGTTGCATTCCAATAAGGGGCGATGCAGAAAGTTGTCAAGATGTTAGATTTGCTTGGCCCTGGTACAATATTATGAACATGCCACATAGTTTTCCAATATGACGAAGTAACACTAAATCTCTTAATTAGGTTCAAGTAGAGGTTCAACCACTCTTCAAACTTACCAGAGAAACAACAAACCTTTTGGCATCAGCTACCAAATCATAGGCAAAAGAAACTCAGTAAAAAATTTGGCCTTCAAAAAGCCATACCTCTAGGAATACAAATTCTACAACAAATCATTCAAAACCTTTTGGCATTAAGGCTGTCAAGCATTGACCTAGAATTTAAACCCCCTTGCATCCATCATCATACAAACTACACCATTAACTTCATTTTTTGCAAGATGCATTGATTGCTTCAAGAAATGAGTGTCTTCTTCCAACATAGAATATAAAAAAGAAGTCATATTCTAGTAGGATATCACAATATAAAACAAACAAACAAATTGGCAATAATTGAAACAAATGGTGGATGAAGTAGTGAGAATGATGTCTAAACTTTAATAACTATAGAATATTATGTGCAAGGATAAAGAAACGTATGTTGTGACTTTTGGTATTAAGAGTGGTGTTAGTGAGGGTCTTAGTCTTAGGATTAAATTTAACTACACCTTTGTTCTAAATTCAATTTGCTAACGCCAATTCCAACACCAAGTGTGACCATTCATAAAACATTTCAAGAAATAGTGACCTAGAACTCCATTCAATTCCTAACTTAAAGAAAAACAACAAGACAACAATATCAACGAAGAATATAAAGTTTTGTCTCCTCATTCCCCAAAATAGTCTTTCATCAATACTCAAGATATAACACTTAGAGATGATACTTTGGAGAAACTTTGGACGATTGCAATAGCTGCACCAACCAAATGGTAAACCATAATTTGCATAAGCTAAGGAAACCTAATTACAACAACCTAGTGCAATTGAAGACAATGTTTTTGCATTGAAGCAACACTATGCACACATTTTGAATTGCAAAGGTGACATTGGTGAGTGTAGGGGATGCATATGAGGCTTGGAGTTTAGCTTTCAACACACTAATTAGAGCTTGAAATGCATGCTTCAATTGGTGTGATCACAATACATTAAAATGCATCAACATATCTAGTCATAGGGATGACATAAGGTTTGTATATACTAAATACTCCAAAATAAACATGAAATGACCTTGAAAATTTAACCATATAAATATATCTCTACTTCAATGCTACTATATTCCTTCATAATTTTTTCATTCATTTTGACATTTATTTTGATATTTGTAATCCATTTTTAAGATTGTTTACATGATAAATCATTCAAAAAATCAAAAAATCAAAAGAGGTATATAGTAAGGTAGAGAAATCTCAATAAACAAAATTTATTACATATTTGTTGATTATATGATGTACTAAGTATTAAAAATTTCTTTAGGAAATGGTCCATGTAGGCTTTAAAAGGTTAAGGATGAAGTGTTACTAAAGCAAATTAGGCTCTAAAAATGTTCACAAATAGAGAGGTGTATGTCGCATTTTTGAATGTAGTAATAGTGAACATATTGAAGTGTGGACCATTTTAGAACCTTATGTAGTTCCAACCTCACAATTCCTAACTAATTCTTCAAGAATTTGAAATAATTTGCAATAGATGCATCTTTTGCTTTTCTTTTAAAAATTATTTACTAAAGAAATATTCCAAGGAATCTCACACTTTCCAAACTTGGATTCAACTCTTAAATGGTGGTTATATGCACCTACCACCTTAGTGTGCTCAACAAAAATCCTAATAGTAGTTGCATATTTGCACTCTAAAATTGATATGTTGTAATTTCACGTCCACAGTTGGAGAAATGAGAAATAGTGACACCAAGTATGTCCTATAATTATTGGAAATAGTTGATTAAATTCGAAATTAGCAAGCCAATACTTAAAACGGTAGGATAGTGGTCTAAAAATATAGAGAGAGGGGACTAAGGCACTTTTCATTCATTTTTTCAATGTGTAAGTCTTTCCTAAAGCACCGGTGTCGATATTTTCAATATTAAGAAGATCCCTTGCTTGTTAAAAAATATAGAAGCTAATGAGACAATAAAATGGTTTGTCAAAGCATGTCTGAATTCCTATTACCTTGGGACACAAATTTGCATTCTAATAATAAATTATGAACATAATTTATGATGTTATTAATAGAGTTCACTGGCAACCATAATTTTGCCAATGAAGTTTGTTTTTTTGTACCACATAGGCAATCATTGTTAAATTTATAGTAGATATTTAAATATTATATGCAAAATAATAAGTGGACAAATTCAATTGCAAGATGTTTCAAATTCGTGTCCTAATTTCATTGAGCTAGCATAAATATTTTGCAATGAGTCCCTATGTATTAAAATTAAATAGAAAGTGCTTGAAATTAGGAGATAGGAGCAAAGGTTTGAGGATGCCAAAGAAAAATACAAGACAAAATTCCTTGAAGCACCAGAATTAGGGTCAAATGGCGTTTGGTGTTGAGTTCAATAAGCCCCTTTTTGTACTATTCCTAGTTAAACCTTCCTCTAATAGTCTTTTATAAATTGGGGGGAATTTTACAATTAACTCTATATTATCTAAATTTATTAGGGCATACTTTAGGTATACAATTTTCACTTTTTTATTTGATCAATTTTTTCAATCCTCAATGCCTTTGTTTGGATTTTTTCAATTTTTGGTGATCGCTTTGCCAAATTGAAGGTTGTTTACAATCACTATAAAGTAAATCAAGCCAAAAAAATTTTGGTTTCTACCTCATTGCTCTATGACTTGGAATGACATGCACCCACTACATCTACCACATGTTTTATTCAATTTAGATCATCATAATCTTAAAAAAATATACATACCAATTTAATTCATTTAGTCTTTTGACTTACTATAAAACAAAGAGATAATTATTTGATTTCTCTATTACATGCAAGCATATATATATATATATATATATATATATATATATATATATATATATATATATATATATATATATATATATATATATATATATTAGAAGTTTAAATATAAAATATATAAACTTTTCAGCCTATCCAATAACCTTTGCATTATTTACTTCTAAAGTTGTGAGATTTGCTATTAAATTGGACAAATCTAAAATTACTGCAACAACTAGTGCCATTTTCATTTATTCTTTCAAGATGAAGTTAATTAAAAAATGGTTTTACTACCATTATATCATGATCACTATGAATAGGTTTATTTTTCAGTAATGTTGTTAGTAATGTTGAAAAGCTATGAAGAACAAGAGGTGATTTTATACAAGTTGAACCTATTAAATTTGAAATTTCAATCCAAAAGAAATTTTTTCATTAATTTTCTGAACTCAAAAAAGGGCATATTCTTCATGAAATCAATGAGAAAGTCACTTGGAATCCTATGTGGCAAAAATAATTAAATGTTAGGAACTTTTAGAAACATTCTTTCCATAAATTTCACACAATTCTAATAGAAATCTAAGAGACCATGACACCTTCAATTTAGCAACCACAATTTGAATTTAATTAAAAAAATAGTCCACATTCTTCAATGTTTTTAAACAAATACACACTGTCTTTGACTGCGTTTTCTATTGAATTACTCCAAGATTATGAAAATGATCATTCTACTAGTTTGTCTTTATTGTCTCTCCATCTTCATCAGCAATAACTAAACATGGGCACCCCCAAACATGCCTCTCATCCTAAACCACCATCTTCATTCCATGTACACCTCCAAACTAATTATGTACTGAAATGGAAGAAACCGTTTTAGAACCAAACTTTGTTCCTTCATAACTTTTGCATACAATATCTAAATGTCACATTCTATGGTATGTTGGAACCTCCTTTTCAAGTGCCAACAAAAAAATTTGAAAATTTGATCAGCCTAATAATAATAAATTAAGGACAGAAGCAAAATGCGGCGGTTCGGGGGTACCCACCTTAATAATGAATCATTGTTATCTTAGACGCTGGAAATGGCATCTACGGGTCGGAGGCGCTCCGCCCACTGATCTGCTTGCTTCATTGCGGCGTTCCCTCCGTAAACACTGATTCCAGTCCTGGGCGTCTACACTCTACACTGTGCCCCGACTGAGGATGCTCTTCAAACGATTTCCCCCAACGAAGATGTGAAGAATGATTCCATCTTCGGCAACGAAACCGTGAACAGTGAAGCCCGGAATCCGAAGCAGGAATGGATCCAAGGCCGAACCCGATGGCTGAATGAAAATTGAGAAACTTTATCATGGTGCTGCCGTGTTCTGGCTTTATCATCCCTCCTCCTTCAAGCTGAGTAATTAAGAATGGAAAAAAGCCAATTTCCGTGCTGCATCACTGATGTGGCCAAAAGAGCACCGCAGGTGGCGACCCGTCCAGGGTGTCCGGGACTCCAATCGCCCCCGCTCTTGCTCCATGTCGTCCACATGCAAGTTATTAAGATCCAGTCCCGCCCAGAAGTGTAGAGTAGATAATGGCTGATCCACTACATGTACAGTACCATTCAAACAATCATTATGGAACCCACGCTACGCTCCAATTGTCCGCCCCATGCCCCGTCCGCTTGCCCGATTTGGCTTGCATGCTGCATCCGACCTCCCCTGGTAGAGAGCTCCTTTCGATTTGCCCGGAGACCGCGGGACTTTTGTAGTCTGCTGTGGCCCACAACCCTGTCGTTGGCCCGCTCTCATGAATGCCCGGTCGAAAGGCTCATCAGGCACTCGATCAAATGGACGGAACTCCAAGTGAGGGAAAGTATCTCACTTAAAGCAGAATTAACTCCAACGTCGTTTAATTTTGAATTGCGGTCTATTAGACCCCGCCTGCGTGCTCAAACTAAAGTAGGACTTATGAAAATTTACAACTTCTTCAAATTATCCATATTCAATGATTCACATAGAATATTCTTTCTTCTTTTCATTCTATGTATATACATCTTTATTGAAGTTTCTAGAAAAATAATGAAGTGAAAGGAATATTCTATATATTATATGATTTTTTCTTGAAACTTCTTCAATGAGTGTTTATTGAATGAAGAGCACTTTTAGCAAGATTGGTCATCTACCTATTGGGGGGATGGTTGATCATTGAAAGTGAAATGCACTTAATCCTCATGTCATTTTGTGTTCGTAACGAGAGAGGATTAAGTGATTTGTTTCCCACTTTTGGTAAAGCAGTGAATGCTTGTTCAATCACAGAGGGTGTAGGACATACTGAGGTATGAATTACACATATACTTGACATGTCAAAGTCGTCGAATCATTTTGTGCATAACACACCATATTTTTATAAATCATATGTTGGTGGAATGTGTGTTTAGAGTACTGGTGCAGTGCTAAATCGCATGAGTGAAAGAATGAACCTCAGAGGCACCTGTCATTTCATGCAGCCACAGGAATACTGTAGATTTTTTGAACTGAATCTTCCCTTGGCCAATGAGCATTGAGCAATGTCCCTGCTCAGATAGTAAGAATGGCAGGTTTGCATCTTTTCAGTGGATAGTAAGACAGTCATTGCAAGCCTGCGCAAGCTCTGGAAGCTCATGCTGGCAGCACCTGCCAATTGTAACCCTGAATTAACTCGTGAACTAAAGGTTGAAGAGCTCTCAATCAAGCAATCCTTATTGCAAGAGAAAGAGAGTCCTGGTCATAGAGTTTATCTCTGAAAGGAGATATGGTATCACCCATTACCAACCACTTAAGCATTACGTGCATGATCTAAAGTAGTAGAAGGCAATTTTAATTTTTTTTTCCCTATAGAGAGATAGAAATGACAAGAGTTGTCAAATTTTCATAATTTTTTCCTTGAATTCAAATTATTATGAATTTTAGAAGCCAAAAGTTGGCGTGCACTCATCCCCAACACATAGATTCTTCCATCATTGCTCATCTAAAGACTAATGTGGCTCTCAAAACAAAGCACATGTGTCATAACAGTGATGGCTAGAAGATGGTTGGAAACCAAGAAACTAATGGTTAATTATCAATCATCTCTCAATTGAATTTCCCATTATCTAAATATTGTCCATGGGGCCTAGCTAGTAATGGGTGGTTTCACTATACCAATGGCAAAAGTTGTCTAATCCTACAATTCTTTAACTAATTAACTTGGTGTGATGCATTTGGGAAGGGGGCTACTTTAGAGTCATAACTTTTATAGAGTCTTTAAGAGACAAGAATTTTCAAGATTTGACAATTCTAATCTAGTTTGGAGAAGAGGGTTGTGTCCAACATCTAATACTTAGAAGATCTATACTCAATACAAGCACAAGTTGAAGCTCATAATTATCACTAATAGAGAAAAGATGATAGGATACCATGCTATAATACAATCATAGCATGGTGCCCCAAAAAATCTTTTCTATTGATGTATAGAAATAATTACTCTTTAATGGTACTTCTAAGTTGTATACTACAAAAATCTTTGTATTCAAGGGTTTTGCACAAGAAGTTAATCATTTAAAAAGGTAAATGAGCTTTGATTTGGAAGATGAAATCATTCTACATAGGACTCCTTTTGCCAAGTAATGATGTTTTCTCCTATATTTTTTTAGGGTAACTACAAGGATGTTCTAGTAATGTTGAGTTCTTCATACATGAGTTATGGTGCCAAGGTAAGTGCATCTAGATTTGACACTAATAGGAATTGTGTGTGCTTACTACTATTAAACATAAACCTTTTTTTCTTGGATCTTATTATGACCTTGAACTAAGGTCACTTCCTCACTCTTCTATGATAGATTTTTTAAGCACATCTATGTTACAATTTGTTTTTCAAATCTTTGAAGAACAAAACCTCTAACAAAGATTACTTCAAAAGTTCCTTAATGGTATCTTCAACATTACTCCATTAACAGTTCAAAATGTAGTTTCATCCCTACTTCAATTTCAAGCAACCCAAACCCTCTTTCAATATGTGCCAAATAAATAGTTAATGGATCATGCAAAAACCTTCTCATGCAAATTGGAAACTAGATTCCATCAAATTCTTGAGTGTATCTCTATTAAGAAAAACATATAAACTCTTGACTTCAAACTCATTGTTAAAAAAGACCAAGATTATACTAAAAATTGTATCTAGTGTCACCCATACTAACTACTTACTCAAGGCTATAACTTTCTACTAAAGGTTAATATGTTTACTCAAGACCATAGACTAATCAAAGAGGAGGATCTTTGTAGAAATAGTTGACAAATCTATTCATCAAGAGTAAAAATTCACAGCATTTTAAAATCAATTAGTGTGGATCTCACTACACAATTTTTTTTTATGTAGTTAAGAATGCTTTTCATCCATTTTGCTGGTTGTCAGGCGATATACAGAGTTCATTGAGAATTGCCCTATGAAAATTGCCCTGTCACTAGATTCTGGATTGCCACTTTTGAGCAAGTAGCCAAGGAGGCACAAGTAGGATGCTGCTGTACACCTTTCTGTGGCATATTGATTGAGTCCAAATCATATCCTTTTCTTTTCCAATATTGTCAGATTCTGAACGATAAGTGCACGCAAATAACATTTTAAGAATGCTTTCAGTAAAATAGTCTGGCTAAATAGCTACAGTAAAACTCTTTTCAACAAGACAAGTGGATAACAGTCAAATATTTTCTGCTAGACACTAGATATACAAAAACAGCACTGTAGATTCCGTCGACTTTCCACTGCGACTCTCACCAAAACTAACTTATATTCCTCAGTCCTTGGTCAAACATTCAAGCATCCTCGGTTGCATTCCTCAATTCTTCGTAACTTCACATGATGATTTAGGTTACCGGCATACTATGGACAGAGGAATTTTTCCCAGTCAAATGGATCACGACAGTGATGAGAACACAAGCCATTCCTTCCAGCACTGACACGGATGAATGAAAGCAAGGAAGCTCATTTTCCCACAGCCAGTACGTATTCTCCCAACAGGCAACAGCTTCTCTTTATTCTCCAAAATAGAGGTCTGCCTCAACATCAAATGCATTGAGGAAGCATGGGGATAGGAAATCTCAGCCTACAAAACACATGGTGACATGGCTATGATACGTGTTTCTAAGAAGTGTGACGTTTACTGCGTACAGCTGAGCTTTTCCCTATCCAACATCAGAAGATGCAAAAACCACCACGACGTCCGTGATCAAGTCAGGGCACACAACGCAGGCAAAATTTGTGACCCAGGCGACCAATCGAAGTCGGAAAATCAATCATCAATCCGGCAGCGCGATCCAATTTCTCTGGTGAGTATGTACAAAGCCGTATGCAACCGAGGGATCGGTGCATGAAGAAGGGCGTTCAAGCGTTCACCATCCCGCAGGAGAGCGCCATGAGCAACACGGCGCCTTCTTCCTCATCCGACGAGTACGATCCCATTTGCAAGTTGAGATCCGGAGTCTCTTCGGGCTGCAGGGAATCCGAGCTCTTGGGCGAGGTCAGAAGACACGACTGCCAAGTCATGCAACTCCCCGAGATGAGGTTGCTGTCGGAAGCGCGCACTCGGCTTCGCTTTCGGGGTTTCGTCTCCGAAGGGATCACCCAAAACTGATGATCCGACGGAGCCCGCTTCACGCCGGTCGGGGTGGTGGGAGGCGACAGCTGCAGATCGCCGTTGGCTGCGGATCTTCGCCCGGCTTTCTTGAAGCGGATGCCGCAGGCGTTGCACAGCGACTGCAAGGCAACTCACCGATAGTCAGAAAAGTCCAATCAGATGAAAGAAAAAAAGAGGTGTTCATGTATCTGTTCAAGGGGATTGATCAAGGGGTGGGAGGAGGAGGAGGGGTACCTTTGGTCCGCCGGGGCCGTTGCGCCAGAGAGGAGTCTTCGAAGTGCCGCAGTGAGCGCACACACGCGCAGAGTTATCCCCGTCTTGCATGCATTGCTCGACTCTGGAAGAATCGGCTTTCACCTCGACCGAGGGGATGTAGGATGATAACCAGCCTGGTTGGCGACTAGAGCGATGGCCATAGCTTTGGCTCTTTATCATGCTAAAGAGTGCCTTGGAGGTTTTCACGTCGTGCTTGAACGAAGCTCGTTGAGCTGACGTCGACGAGGTCCGTGGCCATGCCTTGGCGCCACTTCGGGTGCCATCGCTGCCGCGGCCTTCCGTCTCCGAAACCTGGAAAGACCAGATTTTAGTCCAGATTTTGGGCACTGGCGGAAAAAAGGACTGATCGACCGCTGAAATACTTACTGCAGTACAAGCATCCGAAATACTGTTAACGCCATACCTGAGGATAACGGTCCGGGGAGACCTCGGGATCGCTGCGATTGCAGCAGCTCGCTCCCCAAGACATGGCCTGTTCTTGCTCCTCGCACGTGCGACGCACTGGATCCCCTGATCGCACTGCAAGCGACCAAGTGAGGTCCTGATCAGGCGATCCGGCTCGCGACAGGCGCGCAGGGATTTCGTTCGTTCGCAATGTCGTGGAACCTAACGACAGCGTGCAGTCCACAGCCAGGGAGAGATTACAGTAGCTGGGCTCCTCCATTTCGACGCAACGGGCTTCACCTCAAAACTAACACATTTGCGCTCCCCGCAACCAAATTCCAAACGCGAAAACAGAATCCCCCAATACCAACAGCGAGCGGTGTAAAAAAACAACGAACTCTCGCCGCAATAAAATCTTGTCAAACTCAGCTCTACCAAGCCGATCAACGTCGCTGGCTCTCCTGCAGAAACCCCAACCCCAACTCCAACTCCACCCCACGTCCCCTCGATCGCTACGTACTCCACATGCAATCGATCAAATCACTCGGTCGCCAGGCGGTCCAAGCGATCGCGACACGTGATCCTCCGTTCGAAACCCTTGGAAAAAAGAGGCGCAGCAGCACACAACAGCGGCCTGTTACCCACGTCCACACATGCTCCCCATACCCTCCCAACACCGCCAGCTCATAGTCAACCCTGGCGTCCGACCCCGACAGCAACAATCGAAGTCCATGGAATCCCAAAACTCACCACCACCACCTCCAGATCAGTAAGTTAGTCCTCTCTCCGATCACTAGCTAACAACCCCCACAAGCTAGCTCCGCCTTCTCTATCTCTCTCTCTCTCTGTATGTGTAGCGATCGATCAGGAAATTCTATGGGAGTACGAGCTCGTCGTCAGAGTTGCAAAGCACCGCCAGAGACGAATGATTAGCTCGTACTCTACACTTGCTTCGCAGGTGGAGTGAGAAACGCGACGGGAGTGTATGTATAGTGCGATCGACACGAAGCTAGAAGTTGCAGCTGGAGGGATCGATGATCTATCACGCGGGCGCTCGCCACCCGACGTATAGCGGCGCGACCAATCGTCCCACACTGTACGTTATCTCGGAGCTGTGGACCTGAAACATTCGTTCTCCGACCATCCGGCATAGCCTCGGGGGAGCTTCGGAAACTGGTTCGGTATTCGAACCTTGCGAGGTGGTTCGGATCCTGCGGATTGGGGTCGGGACCTCGTGACATGGTTCGGGAACTGCGGTTTGGGTTTGGGATGACGAGGTTCATCCGTTGGATTGGGCTAGGGCGTTCATCCTTTGGGCCTTGGGGAGGGGGGAAAGGTTAGTGGTAAAAACATAGATCTTTTCTATGGCGAAGATGCACTCATAGGCAAGAATTTATGGAGGGAATATTGGCAATATATTTTCCCTTCCTCACTTGCTGAAATGCTATAAATTCTTAGAATGATAATTCTCTTTTGAGATAAAGGTACGCCCATTTGGATGAATAGGTTGTTAATTCAATCTTGCATTTTTTGGTAAATCTCAAGGGATGCAAATAGTTTTTACATTCTAGTGAAGATTACTTTTTGTATTGCCCAATATTAATGAAACAAGAAGCTACGTGGGGGCTCAATCCTATAGCTCACTAACTTTTCAAGGTCTTACTCAAACTTCCTCACCCTTGACTTCTATTGAAGCAAAACTTCTTCCCTTTCTGGTCCAAAGCCAAAAGTAACATTTGTAGAAATATGGCATCAACATGATTTCATATATGAAAGTATGCTCCAAATCTAAACAAGTACTTCTCTTTTGTATCCACCCCCCTAAATTCCATTATGTACAAGTACATAATTGTAGGGGGGGTTTCCAAGGATCAATTAGCATTTAGACTCTTATCCATTGTACATTTTCATGGTTAGCCCTCCCAATATTTCTTCTTTGTTCTATTTTCATTCATGTCCACTCTTGTATTCAAGCGCCATGTGAATACCATCTGAGAGCATGCCCACCCTTACACGCCAGGATCGTAATACTCTTCAAATGTGAATGAAAAGTACTATGAGACCTTCACAATATTATCTTAGGACTCAATCCTAGCGAGTCAAAAAATAGCCACCTTGGAATTAACTCCTAAAGTCCGAAGGCCATTTTTTTGTCAAAAATGACTCATAACTCCTAGTTATGCCACGTTCATCTAAATTTTTTTTATTAGAATATAATTGTAGGCTCTTATACCTCACACTAGTTTTAGGTCATGTGATAAAAATTTCATGAAGTTCGATTGTACAGATAACAGATTGGAAGATATCAACATTCAAAGTTGAAAAAAATAGTTTTTTTGAACATTGCTTGCAATTTTAGATGACTTTGACCACCATGTATGGAATTTTTTTGCACTAAAAACTTTGAATTAAAAAAAAAAATTGTGTTGAAGAATTGAGGTGAAAGTCTAGGAATAAAACTTCAAAAGAAAACACACTTCATTTTCATTCTCTAAAATATTGTTGAGTAGAAGTAGGTCCAATATTGAAAGAAAAACTAAATCGTTAATAGCTCTAAGATGGGATTGGAACACTATGATCCCTATGGTTCGAATGTTTTAGCAAGCAAACTTAACCTTGTCAAACAATTCTTTTTTAAAAATTGTGAAAATTGCATTCATGAATGAATTATATCAGTTATTTTTTCTGGAAGATGCTTTAATTGCACGAAAAACAAGATTGTTCATAACTTTTACATAACAAATCCAAATGGAATGAATCAAAGCTTCCATATAGATAGACTTACAATCCACAAGAAACAATTAATTCAATTTTTTTCAATTTTTTGTATGTGAGAGGATTTCTACCTGCTTCATTGAAAAAATTGACTTTTTGTGCCATAACTTTTGCTCCCAAGTACTGAATGAAATAAAAATTCTATTCCTAGAAAGTTCCTACGTTTTCTATTTTCCTAAAAAGTTTCAAAAAATCAAGATGAATATTGAGACCGTAGGGGCTTGACTAAAATCTATTTTGTCCCCCAAAGGGACAATGGGACTTTAGGGGTTAAGCCCTCATTGCCGAAGGGGACAAAAAGTGTCCTATGGTCAAATTCAAAGTGTTGTAACTTTTGCATCTAATGTCCGAATCCAATAAAACTTGTTGGAAAATTTGCGCCCTCTCTTCTAGTTTGTGTGTTAAACTTTTCACATCAATCCAAGATGTACTGAGTTTTTCGAAGCCAATTGAAGTTCACAAGTTCAATTTGAATTCACCAAAATGCAATTGATGGCTACAACTTTTGGGGCTGGTATCTCCTTCATCCAATGTTCTTTTTCAATAAAAACTTGTTGGGTTATGTTCCCCTTCAATTGTAGTTATTGTGGTAGAATTTTCATGTCAATCCTAGGTTGTTTTGAATGTTTGGGAGCAATTCGAAGTTCAAAATCCTAACATTTTTGGATTACAGTGAACTTTGGTTGCTTGTTTCTTCTTCATACAATGTCTGTTTTGAATTTAAAAAATTTGGAAAAGTTGCACATACTAGTCTAGTTTGTGTGGCTAACTTTTCATATCAAACAAAGAAGTTATGAGTGACTTAGATTGTGTGGTTGAAATCTCTATAACTCAGTGAAATTTCTATCCAGAACACTTCAAAAGGAATGTTTTTTTTTAAACCTATTTAGGCAGCCTTAGGCAATGAGGAGTCAATCATTGTTCATGCTAAGTTCAGTTGCTTAATCTATCCTTCCTTCTACTTGATGAGTGCTCACTTGACTAATTATAAGTTAGACCGTATCCGGTGAGCAAGGATGAGGGACAAGGAAAATTGAGGGCCCTTTAAAATTAGTTGGAAAATTTGAGCGTGCCAAGTTTGGCGGGTAACGGTGGCCATGCTCCAACTGTACACGGACATAGAATGCATGTCCCTGGGGGACAGGGGGGAGATGAGAATGGGGAGTACCTGCGTCCCCTGCCCTGCAGTACAGCACAGTACAGTAGCCGAGGGGGGATTCAGTTTGTGTCCCCATCCATCCGTTCTGGGGTCTTTAATGCAGGTGACGTGGCATCAGGCGAGTGGGGGGTAACCCCTCCGGAGCAGCCTGCCGGGGCTGGGGGGTGCTGCTGCCAGGCGCTGCTTTGATGGGGCTGGTCGACGGAGCAGTGGACCACAGTTGGGAAGGACTGACGGACGTCCTCAGTCCTGACGGACGGACGGACGGACGGAGTAATGACCTCCGTCCCTAGTCCGTCAGTCTCAACTGAAAAGAAAATTTAAGTTACTCATTTCTTAATCATCACAAACGGAACTCCACCCAGCTCCTGGCGATTCTCTGGCGATTCGCGGAGCAGACAGCCTTTGTGTTTTTACACCGGGGGGGAGGGTGGGGTAGCTCCAAAAATAATAATAAGGGGGGCACAAGCACTCAACACTAGTAATGACATTTAGTGTTGCCAGCGTTTGTTTTTTGGGCAATTTGTGGGCCACTTGCACCAAAGTAATGGGCCTAACACCACCACGCTCTTGGAAAAAATTGCGTTGAAAGAGCAAAACATCTCTAGAAAATTTCAATTTAAATAAAAAAAATCTTGGATGAAATCACCATATTGTGGATGAAAACATAATTCTAGATACTTGAAATGTACTAATGTGGTGTTTTCTATCCAGTATGTGGCCTAGATACTTGAAATGTACTAATGTGATGTTTTCTATGCAATATGTGGCCTATTGAATGTTGAAGTTTTGAGGACCACTATAACATTTAATATTTCCATTGTGGCACTTCATAAAAAAAATAAAAAATAAAACATAAAAAATATTGTTGACATGGATTTGAAAATGCTACAAGTTTTTAGTCTTGATGAATTTTTTTACCAAAAGCATAGATATTGGTACTATTCAAAAAATAAAGAAGATCTCTTCATAATCAAAGTTAGTGAAAATATTCATCAAAGAGATAATAAAAACTTGTAGCATTTTAAAATCATTTTCATTGATGTGGTGAACACAAAATTTATTATTAGTGTAGTTGTTTAAAAAATGTGGATATAAGTATTTAATTTTTATGACTACTAGTACTACTAAAAGCATCTACACCAATATTATTCAAAGAGGAAGATCTCTAGAATCAGTAAAAACATTCATTCGATCCTGAGTAAATACTTATAGCAATTTTAATTGAATTAGTGTGGGTGACACTAAATGTCATTGTTAGTGGAATTGGATAAATCGATATTGCCTAGAGTTACTTTCATGCTTGTCAAGCTCCTCACAATCACATTTGTATGCTATTCCTTGTGACATGGCAAAGTGACAAAGTATGACACTTGGTGAAAGTACCAGGTGAGATTTGCATTGGATAGGCTTATAGGTTGGGGGAAAATAGTTGAAGTAATTTTCAAGTGGTCTATTTGTAGTTCTTTAACCAAAACATTCAACTTGTGAATAATTTTCTATTTTTTTTTAAATTTTGATTATACCTTTGTACAAGCATGTTATTTACTTCTATTTCATGCAACTAGTTTCAAATGATTTTGTATTTATAGATTCAAGTAAAATTTGAACGACTGGAAGTTATTTAAATGAGATATTATCCTAAAGATCTCTACTCATCATTGCAATATATACTTCATAGCACTTATTTTGGAACTAAGGAGAATAGTGGGTTGTTAACACTCAATATGAATAAAGTTGTTACTTAAGTTCAAGGCCATTTAAATTTAAGGAAGAGTGTAAATCAATTCAATATTTCACCTACCAGACTTATTGATGTATAGTATATGCACTTTAGAGCTCTTTCTTAGGAAAGCTATGAAGAATATTCAATATTTAGTGTTTATAAAGTTCATTACATGAGTTTACAGCGGCCTCTAAATTTAACTCCTAATAAAGTCTTAAGGCCATTTTTTTCATTGGTTAAGAACCTATTTGTTGACGAACTCTCCTAACGTGGCTACTTATGGGATATTCATTGCCACATGAGGTTGATCACTCAATCAATGGGTTGTGGAACTTATTGGCAATTCAATTGTCACTAATGTATGACTCATTTGCAACTCATCTATGACTTCATTTTGAGTGGTCTGTGCATGACTCATTTGGGACTTGTCTATGAGTTGCAAATTTTGAAATTCTTATCTCAAATGATTTGTAGATTTCAGAATTTCAAATCTAGCTTCTTTTTTAGATTTCAAAAATTTGAATATTGATATTTAATAGATTTTACTATCTTAGAGAACTTTACAATTTCATAGGTTTTAAAATTTCTTGGATTTTAAATATGAAAAGATTTCTATAGACTATAGAAATCTACAAACTTTATAAATCTTAGAATTTAATTAACATTATTCATTATATAAAAAGTACAAGAACTTACAAGTCTTATCATTTTGACAATTGACATGGGGCAATTGAGAAACAACCTTGGAAACAATTAGGAAACAACTATTGTCATTTTACAGTTGCAATCATTTTCTAGTCATTTTTGCAACTATAGATCGACATGGTGGATTCCATAGAGCATAGACTTGTACACTTTTCCATTTGTAATAAATATGGGATGGAAAATAGTTCACATTCATTCTAAATTTTACCACTATTACAATACCTGTAATCCTACACTTCACTCTACAACTGTTTTGAGACTAAAACAATGTACTATTGATGCAAAACAATAATGTAAGATCTAGTGCTAATAGCAAAGGCTATAGTTATAGAACAATTGTATAAGACACTTAATTGTTTTTTAGCCGGTTGTGGTACACATATTTTTCTTCTAGTATATTATATGGAGATTGACAAACATACTTGTGTAGAAATAAAAATAACTCTTGAATGCAATTGTATTTTTCAAATTTGATTGCTCCAATTCATTCTCTATAAAATAAATTAGTAACCTACATTTCCTAATTCATTTTTAATTCCTCTCAAATTATAAGTTATTTTTATTTTTCTCACTTGAGAAATTAATTTGTGGTTCTTTAGAATTTAAAGGATTCATTTGTGGAAAAAAAAAAAATAGAACTCATTTGACTATATAGATTAGAAGATTATGGCTTTTGAAGTTACAATGGGGGCGGGGGGGGGGGGAGGATTTAGTTATGACCACAATTTGACTATTCTTGTAGAGATATTTTATACTACACCATAGTTTGTTTTACCATTGCTTACCATATCATATTGTTACATCCTTTCTATCCTATAATAGAAGAGGGATTTACCACATGCTATCCAAAGTGCTTCCCCTACTAAAAAATTCTTTAGGCTATATAACTTTTCATATGGGAAACTAAATGGAAGGAATTGTATACAAACCCTAAGATTTTGCAGAATTTTCATAAACATCCATTCCAAAATGACTTTACATTCAAATCCAATTGTAAGCTCTCATTTGGATACTTGAGACCATTTCTCTTTAGGGGTAAGGAATGGAATGAGTAGAAATGCAAATACTTTTTAGAACTTTTTTTTCTTTTGCATTGCCTTTGACAAAGAAATAAATGAAAAACAAAGTGCATGTTATAAAACAAAGTGCACAATGAACTAAAGAATAAGAGAGCTTTAATTATGAAGATGTGGGGCTAGATAATGAATAGTCTATAGTGGAAGAATAACTATTGTTATTCTTGATTAAATCTCAATAAAATTGACTAGCTAAATTAATTTTTCTTAGAAATGGATTTCAATGATAATGTTTGGTTAATCAAATTTGATCAGGGATGAAAAAATGTTCTAGAAGGAGTGTCAACATGGTTTAGGATTAACTATATTTTTGAATTGTTTACAAAACTTAAATGCTCTTCACTTGTTACTTGCCTTCAAAGAAAATGAATGAGATTTTGTTAACCACAACACATCATGAAATTTTTAGGTATTTTAGTGTTGAGTTTACTCAAATCTAATAAACACATTCATATGACCTATTGAAGCAAAACACATCCCATTGAGAATCCCTTAATGGCAATGGATGTAGTCTTGCCCAAGGAAACAATTAGAGCTTTTACTTTTCTTTTTCGACTTCTTTTCTGGTGCAACAATTGAATATTATTGGATCCAATTTTTACTAATGCACTATGTAAGAATATCTTATGTACAATAATTTTGAAGTGGGAGATTGAATATTATTTATAATTGATTAATAATAGACAATTCTATTTACATTCAACTAAATCATTAATCACATTCATTACACCATTTTCTATGAAATGCATCCAAGTGTATGAATAGATGAATTGTTATTGACAATTAGGTTTTTATTTTTGAAGTATACAACTTCCAAAGAGAACCATTAAAAGTAATTGACCCCATTATGGACACAACTCTAGATAAGTCCATTGTAAGTACAATTCTTTTTGTGAAGTACATTTCACACTACAAATACACACCACAAGATTTTTGGGGCCTTCAATAGATTTGTCCATACTTTGTGCCTAAAGTGGACTCAATTACCATACACTCAATAATTTATATTACCAAAAAAGAACTGTTGATTACAAAGTGCTCCACTACACACAATGTTTTAGCCCTAGGGTAAATCAGATACCATCCATTTAATTAACAATTCCATACTCATATACTAATTAAATAAATTTGTGTCTCAAATTTATGCCAACAACAAATGGATATGTCTACCTTAAGATAAGGTGGGCACCTCTAAATGCACCACAGACCTTAAACCACCATCTTCATTTTTTGTACATCTCCAAAATCAACTATGTACCTACCTAGAAGAAATGTTTTAGAACCAAAATTTGTTCCTTCACAAATTTTGCATATAGTATCCAAATGTCAAGTTCTTTAGTGCATTGGAACCTCCTTTCAAGTGCCAACAAGAAAATCAATGAAAATTTGACTAGTCTAATACTAGTAACTAGGGTCAAAAGCAAAAAGTGGCAATTTTGAAGGTACCCACCTGATCGCAATGTCCTTAACGCTTATTTAGCCAATCCCTTTGGAATGTTGAATCTATATTTTTGCAATGATTGAATGGCACTAAGATTGAGAAGAAACCGGCGGCTAGTTCAAAGTTAGCCAATGGAATTGGTAAAATAATTGATTGCAATTTGAAAACATTAGAAAAAATTTAGGTGAAAAAATTCATAAAAATTCTATTTTGAGTTTAAAAAAATAGGAAAAATAACTAGATTCCATACTTGAAAAACCAATTCACTTTGGGAATTGAAGGTAAATAGATGGTATAGGAGGCAACCCATTCTTGTTACCCACCCACCCACCCACCGCTTCCCCCCTAGCAGCATAGGGTGGTCTATTTCCAATTACTTATGAGATGAGTAAGTGATTAGGAATGACACATTATGATTGGGCTACAGGATTCTTGATTTTGCAAATGAACGAGCCCTTAATTAGAAATAGGATGACCTTTATCACTAGTATAGGAGGAACACAATCTTCAACCAAAAAATTCATAGTAATTCTCTTTTGAGAAAAAAATAATGTAGAAAGTTATGAAAACCTTCCCAACTCTACTATTTCTGCACACGGGAAAATTTCCTCAATGAAGAAAGCTGCCCCACTGGCCCTCCAGATACGTGTAATTGCTTAAGTGGTCAGAAATGGGTTGCCTCTTTTAAAGCTCACAAAACTTCCCAAATGCTGGAGTCTGTGGCAATCTGTGTTGCATGGCATAATTATAGCCTCATCTGTCCGCAGGCATATCTTCCTTTTGTGCCGGAAGACGGAAGTGGAAGTCGCAGATGATTTCAGGAAGAGATGATGCACAGAAATTGGACGTCTGGACTCTGGAGGCAGCACAAAAGTGCAGTAAATTATGGTCTTTTTTTTTCAAGGGCTTTGCGCTGCTGCCTGGCGGGTGTGCAATTGTGCATGCAAGCTGATGATGATGAGTGGGCACAGACAGACAGAGAGTGGAGTGTACGTAACCAAGTTCAGTAGGCTACATAGAAAAATATATTTCTATATTTTCAAGGACAACCATAATCTTGAGTGAAACTTTGGTGCATTTGTGGCTGTTTTTTGATCTACGTTACAAGCTCCATCTGTTCATGGTATGCATGCCCATGCACGTCTCTATGTTACTCACACACACGGCAAGGACCAGAGCTAGTACTAGTATCTTTCCTTTCTTTTTCTTTGTAACAAAATTATTTTAAGTACTCAAAAATTCTGAACATTCATTCTTGTTTCTGGAAAAGTGCCATGAAAGATGGGGAACATCTCACTGGAAATTCTACTTTTAAGTTAGAAATAAGAAAGAATTGCATGAAAGATTCTGGAAAACTTGAAAGATGCGGGTGAAATCAGTTAAATATTTGAAGTACTTTGTACAATGAATGTACTTTCCTGTTTGGGGGTATTATAAAAAAAATATTTTCTTAAGATCACAGACAGGCTTTAGAGTCAATCAAACAGTCAGTCAGAGAGCTGCTTTCTATTGTTGGGTATATTAAACCCCCCAAACTTGATTGTATATCTTATCGATAGCAATGTCATGTGTTTGAAATTCATATTTGATGCGGCAGAGAGAGTTTTTTTGTTTTTTTGTTTTTTTGTTTTTAAATTTTAAAACAAATGAAATGCTGCAGAGAGGGTTTAGTAACTGAAGTATGGATGGAAACATGAATATTTTGGAGAAGTGTATCCATAATTGGAATCATGATCGAGTTATATTTTTAAAATGCTCTTCATCGATTCATTGAGAAATCCCTAAAAGACCAAATCCACATTGGAGAGTCTATGATTTCAAAGTTTGACATGACTTTATGAATATTTTTTTGTTGAGATGATAGAGCATATAAAATTCTTAGGAATATTATTTTTGTTTCAATCCGTGCCTAATTTATGCCTAAATATTGTGTAACCCTAAGCTCAATACACTTGAAATCTATCACCTCCCTATCCCCCTAAGTAAAGAAATAAAATCATTTTCAAATAATATGTATTTAAATTTGTATGGTCGACTTTAAATCTTTAATTCATTCCATTTGGATTGGTGATGTGGAATTGATATAGAGTCTCATTTCGTGGGCAATCGAAAGCATCTTCATGAAAAAACAACCTACAAGATTTGTTTTTGACACCTCAAGTTTCAAAAAAGAAAGATCCATAGGGTTTAAATTGCTTACAAGAACAATTTTACCATTAGAATTGATGAGTTTTAATTCCTTGTTAGAATTATTATTGAATTAGTGATTTTCCCCCCATCTTGTACCACTTGTATTTAATATTTTTTCACATATTCCAAATTTTAGTCTCTTACTTTTTTACTATTTGGATTTCAAATAAAAAATTTCCTCATTGTATAAGAAATCATCAAGATATGAATATATGACTAGTATATTGCCAATTCACTTAACTTCCTTGCATTTCAAATGTGATTTAGAGTAAGATACACTCCAAATTTTCTTCTAAAATTTTTCACAAATAAAGAAAACATCATGTACTTATGAATGGTCAAAATCCTCATTCTTGTGTTGAGCAAAAATTTTACTCCAAGAGGGCTCAAAGTTTGTTGACTATGTTTTACAAGAAAGTGGATAAGCACTTCATGAAAAGGACTCCATAAAGAAATATAGCATATAATATTATGTATAGTAATGTTTTTAGTACTTCTAAGTATGGTAGTCAACAATGTGTTTTTTTAGTCTTGTTTTCATTTTCCATTGTAGATGTTGACTTCAACTACCCCTAGGTAAGTGTTGATTATTTATGAAAGAAATGCAATTGAACTTGTGTCAATTTTGAGTAGAAGATTTAATATATGCCTATATTCAATGTCTTTTATATTGAACATGTATTTTCACACATTGAAGGTGTAATTTTCAATATTGATTGCTCCATATGAATCATAAAAGCAATGTCTTCCAAATCCAAAGGTCCTTGAAGTGAATCTTTTATGAGTTTACTAGTGTTGTAAAAATTCATTTGTATGTTTTGCATACATCAATGTCAACAAAGTTGTATACATTGTCAAGAAACTCTAAATTCTCACAATATTAGTCGTCAATTGTCCTATTTTTTTGCACATCCATTGTTTATCACTCATTGTCCAAATTGTAACAATTATTTTTTTCACTTCCACTCTTCTATCCTCAATGATCCCACATTTGCTAAAGGTTCTATCTATATTCTTGCTCTAACCAAAACAACTCAGGAACCTAACCTTGCAATGCTAGCAAGGACACAAAACATGCTTTTGAGGAATGAGAATTGTTGTAGAGAGAAGGAAACAATGTTTTCTCATCTATTTTGAATTGCCTACAAGCAGTGAGGTTGTCTAGTATGTACAAAACTCAAGCAACTCGTCATTGAGGGGATTTTCTTTTTCATGGCTAGTGATTAGAGTTGTGAAATGGTACAAATGGAGACCGAGTTCCACTATAGTACAAAGCTCCAATATGAGAATTTTTAAGTTGTGCAACTTCAATCTTGCAATTTCAGAGTTTCAATTCCAAGTAACTTATTAGTACTTGCATAAATAGTATTGTCATTGCCTGCTTTGGCTTTAAGCTTTGCCTCCACTCATGCCTCTACAACAATTGTAAGCCTTGTATCTCTTTAGCCATGCCATGGCAAATTTTGGACTTGTATCTTGTCCAAAGTATTCTTCCCAGTCAAATGTTGGTTTGAAAATTTTCCATGCTTTGATTGCTAGTCATAGTCCATCTTTTCTTTCTGTGCATCCAATGCTAAAAAATGGTGTCTCAAGATTTAAATAATTCTGATTATTGAATGCAAAGGCCATCACGTATCGAAAATATAGGTAGAACCTCTCTCAATGCATCATCTCTTAGACAATACATAATATGCAATAAGAAAATTTGAAAACAATAGGTGGGCCTACACATGATTCAAGATGGTAAGCTAAATGTAGCCTCTCTAAATGCATAAACCTTTCTTAGTACATAGTCCCGGCACCGTGCACCAAGAGAGGTTCTAATTAGTAGTTGTATTAACAAATGTAGCACTCCACTCTCTCACCCACAATTTGCAATTCAAATCAATCCATTTGGAGCCTAATCATACTCCTAGGGTGTTATAAAATCAAGAGACATGGCCAAGCACTCCATCTACTTCATTTGCACATGGCCAAGGGTCTATCCTTATAGGGTTAAAGGATTATTCTTATAACACTAATGCGAACACTAAATGTTGATGTATGATATAGAATCTTTTTTATATAAGAAGTACAAATGTTCATCCTTGAAATTTTGTCCCAAAAGGGAAGGTTTCGCATAGTAGTGTGACCTCCAATGAGTTTTTTTTTTCAATAGATGATTCACATTATAGCAAAAGGAATGATTTCTATGGTGACTAGCTTGTCTTTATAGGATTAACACTTAAAAGATGGGCTAGTCACCATGGAAATCATTCCTTTGGATCCCATATGAATCATTTGCTTAACTAAACCCAAGAGCACTTATTGGAGGTCATACAATACTTTGCAAGACCTTCCCTTTTTGGACAAAATTCCAAAGACGAAGAAACACACTTCTATCTTGCATGGAATGATTCTTTGTCATTCATCAACTGAAAACAATCATGTTGTTGTTTAAGGATCAAAGTAGTGAATGGTTGATAGAATCAGACCACCCATTCCTGACTAGGGAGTCATACATGACTTGTAGGGTGTAGTTATTTCCAACCAAAGCTTGGAATGTTTTTTTTCTCCTTTTTAAAATTGGGACTAATAGGGTCATGAAACATGTCCCAAATTGCACGGGAAGTAGGGAGTTCTTGAATGATCGGAATTGGAAGAGTTTAGACATTGACTATTTGTCTGGACAACTTTTTGGTTCCCCCAATACATAGTAATTTCAATTTTGGGAATAAAATCACTGAAAATTTGTAGTCCCCATACTTCCTACCTTTCTACATGGCAAAAATTTGCATTGCCTCATACTACTCACAATATATCTCAAAATTGCTTTAGTA
Source organism: Straminergon stramineum (assembly GCA_963920665.1). Classification (NCBI taxonomy): domain Eukaryota; kingdom Viridiplantae; phylum Streptophyta; class Bryopsida; order Hypnales; family Calliergonaceae; genus Straminergon; species Straminergon stramineum. The sequence goes on along the minus strand of OY987263.1, from coordinate 24,084,206 downwards.
ATTGACTATGGATGGTCCAACCTTAATTATCCCTATATTGGAAAGTATGTCTCGAAATTTTTAGAAAGATCTTCATGTACGTTGTAGACTCTATTATTAAAAAATAAGTACAATCATTAGACTCATTATTCTTTCTTAGAATTTTCTTAGACTCTAATTTTTTTGCTCTTGAGACGGCCTCTAATGAGATATACCACAGGTAGTATATTAGGAGAGGAATGAAACTTAGATAAGCCTTAATAGTAAATTATTTGGCAGTGTTCATCTATTACGACAAATTCACAAATTCATGACTTCCTGCCATAATTTCATCCTTGTCGTGCGGATGACTACTTTTTCATCCATGCTATAAAATTTTCATCCATCTAGTGTTGTAAAGATATTGCAAATCTTGCGACGGGGTACTAGTGTTCCAGTACATTGTGATGCATGTCAGTATTTTCCACACAGTACATTCACTGTGTCTTCTGAGTACAAATTGAACTCAGATGGGGGTTTTCAAACACTCTACTGTACGTACACTGATTTTTCTCACCATTTTTCATACAATTTTCCCAGCATTCCAGAGTGATTCAAAGAGAAACAACGAATCCATTTTCGATGCGGCTACGAACAGGTTCATCCCTCAAAAATCGAACTCTTGAGCTGCAAATTTGTGTAAGTTAGACGTTTAAGTTGCAAATTTTGTTTAAATTTGCATATTTGTTCAGAAGTTGAAGGCTTGTGCGTTCAGTCGTCACTTTATTAAGGTTAAACGAGTCAAATGCTAAACAAGTCAAATCCTATTTTAAGCCCACCTGTGAACTGGCACAGTCTTGAAGTGAGAAATAAAGTGGAACTACCGTATGCCAGCAGTGATTCAATGCGAAGCGAGGATTCAATCACTTCAATGATGCACCTCGCCGTGTGACAAGAAGCCTCTGCTGCAGGTTTAAATCATCTCGAATTAATTTTTGAATTGGAAAGACTGTGATTTGCTCTGCTTCTGGATTACTGGTTAAGACGTAAAGCTTATGTGTAAATGAATGAGTCCGAGACAAGACAGAAATAGTAGCACTTTTTATTCCGCCCTTACTGGAATATACAAACACAATTGTATAAATGTGGAGAGTAACTTGCCACCTAACCATTGAACATTTCTCTCAATATTTCTCTTCAAATTAAATCACCTTATGTTCGATTGACTATTGGTTCCTAACTCCAATGAAGTTTTGCCTACCCAAAAGTGCGTACACTCTTTGGTTATAAAAATTACCACAGAATAACTTAATTTCAACGCGTGTATGTGACATGCTTGGAGTAGAATAATCCAAAAAATCTTCATTCATGTGGTAGTGTTCATCTTCTAGTGTTGTGCTCTTCAGATTTGGAGTGTGTTCTGTGTTAATGAGCCCAAATGCGACTTCTGTAAAGTTTCACAGATTTGGAGTGCGTTCTGTGTTAATTATCACGAAGGCACATTAACTTCGTTTTACACGATTTGGACTGACCAATGAGAGTTTTTTGAATTTCAAAAGTTTTCATTTTCTTCCATAAGATATTATTGAATAGAAGGACAGTCGGACAAAAAGGTCAGATCATTTCGACGGTTAGCTTTCCTGTCCTCAATGGCACAGGTCATAGTGGTGTTCAGTGATTGAATGGCAATGGAATGTCTCCTTGGGCTTGGACAAGCTAGTTCGAGGGACGTAAAACATTTTCATACAGATGTTTCTTTCCCTGGAGACAGTACCTCACATGAGCAGATTGTTATGGTCACAGGAGTAACAATCACCTGAGCTGGGTAATGCAGTAGCGAATGTGCGATCAGTGACTAGAAGCAGTTCTAGCACCCAGAAACTACCCAAGCGCTGGAATCAATTTGGTTTGAAGTTTGTTGAATGTCTGCAATGTCTGTGTCTCACAGAAGCTCAAAGAGTTACTATTTCTGAACGATCCACTTTTTCTTGGAGTGCTTTCAAACACAACTTCGCTCAAGAGCTGTAGTCTATAAGTAGTGCGAAACTGGCAAAGCCTAATTCTCAGAAATACCATTGCGGAGTTACGGAGACAGGATTGTTCAGTACTGTCAAGGCATGTTAGTGTACTTTGCAACTACTGGACAGAACCACCACATTTGGAGTGCGCTCCATCACGTTCAACCTTGCTTAGTGAAGATACTAAGAGACTGCATGAGATCGAGCACCATCAAAGAATCACGGAAAACGACTTCACAAATACAAATTACTAACTCTGATTGGTGCGGAATTATAACTTGGTAACTTGGTTACCATGGTTGAAATGCACCAAAAATCACGTGAGAAATGCATAAGAATTTCATCTGGATTTGGACTTTCGACAACGGAAGTATACCCCAATTCGAAACATGCAAGAAGACAGAAATTCGAAAGTGCTCAAGTGAATCAGACATGCTTTAGGTCCAATTCCATTTGTTTTTCAAGGAAAATTTATTGAAAAACATTTCAAGAAATCGAACTCTTCAAAATTATTGCAAGTCAGCTAGTAAAAGGTCGGTCGCTGTATGGACCTCCTACCTTCCTAGCTCAGAACCGAAGTTCTCTCGATCCCTGATTTGGTTTCTAGTGCTCCTCTAAGTTAGGTCTTCCTGTCTTCTGAAGTCTTCCTTCTTGCAAGCTTTGCAGAGCAGATGATCGATGCTAGCTTCTCGTTGTAATGCTAGCTTTCGATCAAATCAAGTCGATCTCGTGCCAATCCCATGGTGAATTAAAGAGGATGGTTTCCTCCCAGCCCTCGTGATTAATTGCACATGGCCTAGCTGGATATTAATTGTAGACACATTGTATATATTGCAGATTGGGATCCTTTCGGTCGCCCTTGCCAGAGCTGGAGGACTGGTGGTTCCGAGTGCTTGATTCACTCATTTGAATTCTCTGTAAGTTGCTGATCTTCTAATCAATGCTACAGTAGCACTTGGAAATCACCAACCCCGCTTACTGCACGAGTTGGGCAGATCCTATGAAAGCAGATGTAATCACATGCTCTGCAATAATCACCAGACAAGAAGAGACGAGAAGGGAAGGGAACCCTTCAATAAGATTGTAGTGCACCTTGATCCCAAGAGGCCGGGAGTTCGGTTTAAGGGATTGTCTGAATGGAGTATTTGGTTGGAGCGAGGACCAAGATAATTTGGCGCCAAAATGCTGCCCAGGTGGCACTAAGACATATATACCATATGTGAAGATCTGATTTGGCACTCAAGTGTTGTAATTGAATTTCCACATCAGATTTTCAAAGGGTCATGTCACCTCACACCATTCACAAGATGACATGTGGCACTTTTTTCTTTTACAAAATGACTTAATTTATGCTAAGTTTGACCTTCACGTGGGCCTTCACGTAGGGTACTTTGGTCTTTGTTCTTAGTGTAAATTCCATAGGATCATTTTTTTAGTTCAACTAAACATTTGTTTCATGGTAGTTTGTATCCTAATGAAGTTAAGGACATAGGAATCTAAACTCGAGAGTATAATATGAATAGAAATAAAAGTATTGGAATTGGTATTGAATATAGTGTCTTTCATTCCTAACTAAAGGTTCAAAGTCTTGGAATGAATTTTGGATAGATTCCTATGGTATCAAATTCTATGATACATTTTCTTAAAATTCTCTTGGACATAAGAATGTACTTTTTTGGGGGGTGGGGTGGGGGGTGGATATCATTTTTATTTCAATTGTTGCCTAGGAAAAAAATTTATGCCCTCCTAAGCTCAATTCCAAGCAACACAAAAAAACTCAAAATTTCAAAAAAGAAAAAGAAACATTTCATTCACAAACTATATATTCATATCTACATAGAAAGCTTTGATTCATTCAACTTGGATTAGTCATTTGAAAATTAGGAAGAGTCTTGTTTTGTAGGCAATCAAGGCATCTCCCTAAAAAGATATCATACATGATTTGTTTCTAAACTCAATTTTCTTAATTTTTCAAAACAATAACTAAAGGTATTGGATGCAAATTCCTTGATACAACAATCTCACCATTAGGATTGCTATGTTTCAATTCCATTTTAGAACTATTCATGATTCAATTTTCCCTTCCATCTTGTATCTACTTCTATTTCATAAATCTTTAAATGATGAAATTCAATTTATTAATTTTTTTAGAAATCTTTAAATTTTCAAATTAGTTCCCTACCATAAAGATTCAAACCTCGAAGTTTTGTAGAATAAAAAATTGGAGTTAAGAGGATTCAATATCTGAAAACCTAGTAAACCCAAGTCCCAAAATATATTTTTTTTCACTTTTAATGTTCATATCTTACAATCAACACAATCAAAGTTTAAAAAAAAATTCCCACTCATTCTCATACAAGTATTATGCAAGATTCTTAAAGTTGGATAGGCAAGAAACTACTTTTTCTCATTATAGCTCTTTGCACTAGAAATGACAATTTTAGAGTATTCTTTGATAAAATATAGTCAATCATGAACCTTTAGGACTTAAGATCATTGTACACATTTGTGGGGTCCTTGCAATAAATAATTTTCAATTTTTATCAAATGGGAAAACTTTTTCTTGTCATATTATTTGTCCACATTGAACATTGTGTTCATAGGATTAGGGTTGTACAATTGTAGTTGTGTTCTTGTATGTTGTGGTAGTACTCTTCTACACTTATGTGGTTAGAAAATATAAGACTATTCATTGAGTTTTTATTGTAGTTTTTATTTTTTATTTTTATCTTTTATATTCCAATAATTTTTTCAATCTTACTTGTTTCTATTTTGATTTGATACATTAAGGTTTCTTTAAGGATTTTTTTCTTTTATTGTAAACTTGGCTCTAGAATATCTTGCACACTTGCTACACAATCATTGAAAATTAATCTACAAGGAATATCTCTACATGCTTTGAACATAGAACTTGCTTTGTTACTTGTAACTTGCACCAATAGGGCCTTAATATAAAGTTACAATTGTAAGCTTAATGAATAATGGATTGACTTTCAACTTTCAATCTAAGTATAAGACATCATAGGTATTATTTTTAAACAAAAAATTACAATATGTATTTATATTTACACAAGTGGGGGATTATGGATTTGTTCAAAGGAACTCCAATTAGGTCATTTCAAAGCCAAGGTAATGTCTATACTGATTTTGAAGCAAAATTTAAAAGAAGCCCACAATTAGACTTTAAAGAAACCCAAATTAGCTCATATACACCCTTCCACCTTTTTGACCTCCATTGTATCCTTTACAAACCTACCAATTTTGAATTGTGTGACTAGTCCACATCAACACAAGATTCATTAAATATGCACTCTAGAGAATCCATAAGTCCACTTTCACTCTGAAGTTACAAGGTCATAGAAATCTATATTCAACTAAATTTAGAGTTTGGTGAAGTTAGCTAACATTGGGGCAATTTCAATTGATCAAGAGGCAACAACACCAAAAAGTATAAAACCTAGCCTGTGTCGATGTTGATTGAGGCCACTCCTAGTGACTAAATTTTTGACATGGTTTAGTGCAAATATACTAATGAAAAAGGGAGGGGAACTACTCACATTTGAGTAGAATCTAGACTGGCTAAAAATCTATAAGTAGAGTAGTATTTAAATTGAATTCTTTTGCTAGAATCTTCAAAGGAGTATTCTTGACAAAAGACATAAGATTTTGATTCTTACAAAAAATGTGTTCTCCAAAAATAATTGAAATCTTACGGATGCAAGGTTTTTTTTAGACATCTTTTTAGTGCAAGTAGATTCAATTGGATACATTAGACATCTCCATTATCTTTGAAAATTGGTGTGCAAGTAACTAACATAAATACCTATCCAATGGTCCAAATTTCCAAAGTTTGATAGTTCCACCTTCTTCACAAAGTTTATTCAAACCATGTTGATCCTATTAGGCAAGGCCTATTTTTATTTTTTTTAAAATAGAAATGTTATGATCTTGCAATCCACAAGGTCAAATGGATTGAAATTTTTTCCACTAATTATAGTATTCTAGTACAAAATTTTAAGGTTGAAAGTTTGAAAATGTTTTTATACTTCAAGTATGCACAAAGCACTAGAAAGTGTCCCTTTTTTTATGCTTTTATAGACAACCCCTAACCCCTATTGGAGTTAAATATTTTTTCAGTAGTGAGTGTTTTTATCTTTGCTTGGATGCATTCATTTTGTCTCCTAGTTTGGGAATGGAGATTGGAGTAGGGAATCCAACTATGACTCCCCCTAATAAAGCAATTGTTGTATATTGTTGTGAATGAGTGTAAGGTATGGTGCTCTAAAAGTGATGTTGCTCTAAAAATGACCACTAACATGGAGGTACATTTTGCTTCCTTCAATGTACCAATAGTGTACATTTTAGAGCAACTTTGGTGACCATTGCACTTCAACTTCAAAAATTCATAACTAATTCTATGAAATAGTTGAAAAAATATGAAACGACTCAGGTTAGATGCCAATTCCATTTTACTTCCTAATAAAATTATTGAATTTTTTTTCAAGGAGCTTATAGCTTCCCCATATGCAAGCAACTCTTCAAAAGGGCGCTTTATGAGTAGACTACTTTAACCTTTAAAGGTCAACATGGACATTTGTGTCCAATGGATGACAAAAAATTCTCTTGTGTAGGATAGAAGTGCAACTATTCATCCTCGAAATTAGGGGTGGAAAGGGGAGATCTTCTACAGTAATTTGACCTCCAATGGATATTTTTTTTTTTTAAAGTAGATGATGTCACACAGTTCCAAAAGCCATGATTTCCATGGTCACCAATCCATTCTTGAGGGGTTAAATGCTCCTTGTACAGTCAGCAAATGCCATCACAAGTGAAGAGCCACGCTTCTGACTAGGCATGTGTGCAAGTGGAAAGAGGCCTTCTTCATGCGAAGTCGGGAAAGAGCACTGACGTGGAAGCCAGGGAAGTAGTTTACGTGGAGTCACCTGCAATCACTCAGAGAGCTTGATGAGTTGGGGCTTCATGTTGAAGGTGCCAAAAACATCCAAAACCATCCAAATAAACAACTCAACGTAGTTGGAGGCACCTTTTTCAAGAAAAAAACATTTTCGTAGTATCAACAATTGAAACTCATGAATTTTCAAAAAGAAATTTAGAATTTTTGGATAAGGCATGCAATTAGCCAATTACTATGAAATTTCCAAATGGCCATTGAAAAAGTCACATAGTTTGGTTAGGATATTGAAATTTGGGGAATCAACAATCAACTCCAATCACAATTATGTATAGGAATGGTATATTTGTACTTTAGGAGGACACTTTCAACAAAAGTCTACTTGTCAAGAATGGATACACGGACAATTTGGGGGTATTTTTAGCTTAGTTGAATATGCTCTTTTTTATTTTCTTAGATTGTGTAATCACTAGCTTGGATTCCATGTTGTGGCTGGTTTAGTTTAGATCCTGTAAAGCATAATAAAAATTGGCCTTTCTGAAGTTCCTTTGAAGGTGTTAAGCTACCAATTTCCAAATAAAATTAAAGCTCAAACTAAGGTAGACCAATCCAATTCCATCTACATCCTAATTCTATCACCCTACATTTGGCCCCAATTTTGTTTGTTCAAACATCCAAATCTTTCTAGAAAAGCAACCTAATTTGTTTTAGATTTTAACAAAATCAGTGAATTATTGTCATTAAGGGTAACATGCCAATACATGATTGGGGAATACTTAAGTGCTAATAGATATATAAAAGGTGGTTATGGGTTGTGAATAGAGCGTTCATGACTCCACTCTATGGGCGGTTATGTAATTTCAAGGTAGACCACTTCAAAAATTCACAAAAATTACAATTTTAATCGTAAAATTATAATTCCACTTGGGTTTGACTCACGAAACCAACTCATACCTCTGAAAAATATGTATTGTACCCTTTTTGGAATTGACTGCGAGATAATCAGATTGCAAATGAGGGTGGTAAGAGGCTTGTCTACCTTATTTTCTCTCTCCGAGAGTCATTTTATAGCTCATCTATAGAGGGATCTACGTGTCAGGTATCTGAATCCAATCAGGGGGTCCAATTGCAGATTCAATCACAGACACAACAGCCCTTGCAAGGATTAACTTACTACTGGCACTTGAATGATGTACTGTACAATACTCTCCAATAAGGCTTGCAACCCCACTATGAAGCCCTTCAAATTTTTTCTTATTGACTCCATTTAAAAAATACTCTATCAAAACTATCCTATTAAATCTATTGCTTTATAGAGCCTTGATCAAAATATAAAATTTCAATGTCAAAAAATAGGAATTCCATTTTTGGTGAATTATTTTATCATTTTTTCATGGCCTTACATAATAATTAATTGGAAAATATATGCGATGATTTTTTAAGATTTGACAGCACAAGTATTTAGGAAATATCATTGTTCACATCTTTCATGTTACAAAGACTCACATTATGTAGGTAAAATTTTCCTCTATGTGATTTTGCAATTTTCTTTCATAAACATTTAAGGCAAAGAGAAACAAGCCCATTTATAGAAAAAAAATTAACAAATGTTGTCAAATAGGGTATCATTAGAAAGCTCTACTACTATAGAAGCCTACTATAACATGAATTTTACATTATGTCTTGTTCATTAGCAACTACTTTGCATCAAAGTGGTACATACACTACCATCAAATACTACCACCTTTAGCTATCATCACAACTTCCAATCGGTTTGGCATTGTAGAAATTAACTTTTTGATACTTTCTTGAGGTATATCCTCCCAAGTCAAATTCACAAATGTCCACATTTGATCTTTGTTATGGGGTCTACACCTTCTTTGCATTCAATCTTTGACTTTCTTCCATAAGTTTTCTGTAGGATTGAGGTTAGAAGAATTTGGTTGGCAGTCAATGACTTTCATATTATGTCAAGGTGCAAAGTTAACTAACACTACTTAGAACTTCACAAAGTTTGCTTATGGAACTCGTAGCAATACCACATACACAATATTCTAGACAAACATTGATCTTTTCTCACAAAACTTCTAGGCAATATCTACAAACAACAATCGCTAGAAGCATGCATGCAGTAATGTTGATCTTCTCAACTCCAAAGTCAGTTGACATCTACTATGTGTGATCTCCTACAATGAAATTTTAAAGTGTAGCATTGTACCTTCGAAATCAAATACCTAAATTTACCTACCAAGAGTATGTTTTGTAATCAAACTGCTTGGTAGAGAATTAGACATGGGGTTGCAAGACTTATTGGAGGGCACTGTACAGTACTACAGTGACAGAAATTCTTGGTGCCTAAAGGTTACCCCCTAATGATCCAAGCGACCATTTTGGGGTGGCTCCCCCTGTGTTATGAAGCCAATGGTAATAGTTTCATCAAATTCCAAGTTACACTTCATCTTGAGGATTTAAAAAATAAATTTAGTGGTGTAAGGGAGTCGACCCATTTCTAACAACTTAAGCAGATACACATACCTGCAAGGGAGGTTTCAACAGTGGGGAAATTTTCCCATGAGCAGAAATAGAGTTATGAAGGTTTCTATAGTTTTTAAGATTTTTTTTTCTCAAAAAATAATTACTACGAATTTGAAGCTGAAGATTCTGTTCTACCCATATTGGTCATACAGACCTTCTTATTTTTGACCGAGGGCTAGTTTCAAAATCCAACAAGGGCCGCTTCCAATTTAGAGAGTCTTGTAGCCAATCATAATGCACCACAACTGCCCAGGAAAGTCTGTGCCAGCATTAATTGGTAATAATCACCTCCTAATTGAAATTACTCCACCCTACCTTGCCAAATTGGGTCTATCATTAGTAATGGGTCAGCTCCCTTAGTGTAGTTCACAACTCATTTTTTAGATGGGTGGGGTGGTGGTCTGGGCATGGACTGAAAAAATCAATCAACTAATGTGATTGTTGTTCACCTCAAGAAGGGCAAAGCCACCATGAAAAGGATAGATCCAAGAAGCTCAAGGAGAAGACAAAATAATGTGACGTTCTTGTTTTTCTTGAAAACACTACTCTCATTTCAATGATCATTGTGCATTGCAAACAAGCTCCACCCAAAATTGCAAAATGACCAAAATGTTGTGGAATTTTAGATGAGCATTCTCAACTCTCTTGTCTTTCATTGAGCACAAAAGTCATCATTTCAAAATATTCTCACTAAGATATGCTCCTTCAAAGTGTGTTGCCCTATTTTTCTATTGATCCAAATAAAACATCAAACTAGAATATCTACAAAACTATGTAGTCAAATAATTTGAATTTTTTGAGGTGCTCTCTTTGAATGTGAACTTGAAGATCCTATGGTTACATTCTATCTGATCTCAAGAATAAATGAGCAAAAAAATTGTTCAAGTTCTTCGCAATTTGGACCCATTTTGAAAGTACACCCCCCTCAAGTCATCAAGGTTTAAGGTGAACCAACCCACTAATACTTGAATTCTAATTCAATCCTCATGTAACTATGGTGTACATTCTAAAATGTATTTCTTGGATACATTTGTGTGGAATAGAGATGAAAGTGGTAATAGGCTAGTTTACATGTTTGTGATTTATTTGTAAGAATTGGGCTTAGAATGAGAATCATTGCTTTTGATTTGCTTACTTATTGTTAGTGGTATAGAAACCTTAGAATGCAAAGTGGTCTATGTTTTGTCCATCTATCACTTCAATTCTCTCATACATAAATTTATCTAAATTAACAAACTTCATCTAAAATATAAATAATCTTAGATTTTTTATTGAAAAAGATCTTAGCTATTTCATTCATACTTTTCTATTGTATAGGTGGCCAATACAAAAAACAAGTAAGATTTTAGAAAATAAAAAATCACTATAAAAGAAGCAAAATATCAATGAGAATTTTGTGCAACTAAGGTTGGTTGGAGTTTAATTATATTTACAACTTTCATTCTCGTCCATCACATTCACCTATTGAGCAATGTATAACTATCCCTTATTGAAAAAACCCACAAATTGGTCTTGTGTGCAAAAAATGTATAGGTATGTGCACAACAATAGCCCTTTCCCTAAAAGGTGGCAATTTCTTGATTGGTTGAGGGACAATGGATTTTCATCTTTGGCATATTTTAAGTGATATAATCATAAAAATGATGAAGGAAATATAAAAAAGAAGCTAGAATAAATCAATTACTATGAGAGAATAGCCTAAAGGGAATTTTCTTGACTACATCCTTTGGATAGAGACTATGGCATCGACGCTCTCATTTCTCAATCTAAGTTCCCAAATCCTATTTACAACCACATTTACACTACACAACTTAGTTAAGGTTTGGTTGGAGTGGACAAAGCTCCACAATCACACCATTCTTGTCATTATACAATATAAGTATCTCCAAATGCCTATCAAATCTGATATTGAACCTAAATTTTCATAGTGTCAAAAACACATTGACCCAACATTGACATGTGGTTTAGATCCCTTCACAATGTCATTTTTGCAATGACTACAAGTCATTTCAATGTTGATGTGATGCATTTCTAACACAAAATAAATTGATTTTGGTATGAGATTTTATTTGATAAATATCACAATGACAATGACATTAGAAATACATTTAATAATTAGAAACGATAGGGGATTTTGGCCCATGTTTTTTCTCCCTCCTTTCTCGTTAGTGGAGTGAGCCCCCTTAGAATGTAAGTAGCTTAAATTAAATCATCCATGTTTGTGCATCCTTCCATCAATTACATTCATACTTCCATTAGTAATATTTTCTAAAAGTAATAAAGCTCATTCAAAATTTGACCATCAAGCTATTTTTGGCAATTTGATCTACTTTCCCTCCTTTTTCTAATGTTAAATGATCTTCTTGTTAAACAAAATGTTCTAGATTAGGGCTGAAAATTACTTTTTTTATACCCATTTTGCATTGTAAGTAGAGTTTGGTGCATTCCTATCATCCTAGAAACTTTGAGTTTCATAGCTCTTTTCAAAGTGTAGTTTTGGAGTATTGAAATGTGGAATTTTTTGGGCATTTTCAAGGAGCACACATGGACATTTAATTCTTGAGTGTGAAGTCATCATTTTGTAGGTAGTCAGTATGTGTCCAACACCATGTGTAGACATTTGTTCCGCCTCCCAAACCTTTATCTCCTTCAATTGGGCAACACTCACAAAGATGTAAAAAATAAGATGAATAATATGGATTGACTTCTTCAGTAATTTTATTTTTCTTTCGATTGATGATTGCAAGGATGGAGAAGAAACTATTGCGTGAAGTTGTTTTGTTGGCTCTAAACACCAATCAAAAACCAAATCAAATGGGTTTGCAACATCACAAAGTCCAATAGGAAGATCATTTTGGGATAGAGGGAGTAATTAAAAATAGTATAACTTGGAGAAATTGCTATGGTATCACACACACTACCCCATGCAAGGGTCCTATTCAACACAAACCATAACATTATTAATTAGCCTAAACCATTCTTCCTCATAGAGGGATAATGCCTCCTTATATGCTTGGCAGTGTACTTAGTTATATTATGTAGAGTCATTGGCTAGCTAGGAAGTTGCAATACTAGTGTCATTGGTTGAATGGAAAGTTGCAAGGGAGTCACTAGCTAGCTTGTAAGTTACTATGTTGAGGCTCCCACTTTTTGTATGAGTGAAACGGCCTCCCAATGTTGGTTAATAATAGTATGAACTAAGTTTTCTTGGTCAATTGAGGCCAAGAAATGCTACATATTTTCTTGTAATTGGTTGAAGGTGATGGAGACCCCTTCCAATTTGACATAGAATTCCCATTTCAACACTCCCTAGCCAAATTGACCCACCTTGAAATGTAATAATAGGATAAATGAGCCCCCAATTAGGTAAGATTTTAGTGAAAATTCTCCAAAAAAAAAATTCCCCCAAAATCTACCCTGGTTTGGTTTTTTAGGATTTAGGGTTTACCACTTGAAACCAAAATTGTAGGCCCCTAGTCTATGTGGCAAGGGACATTGTCGACATTTGTTGTCTCTATCTTTAGACCCATGAGAGACGCAAGTCGCAAGGATGTATCCACATGGCCAAATTGGTAGTTGATTGAAACCAATGGAACGTCGTCGATTCCCTTGTACTATCTAACTATATCTGCTCAGCCATAGCTTTGGACCGTCTCTCAGTTTTCAACCTCTATGGCCTATGGACCATCTACAACTGGGCAAACCCAATGGCAGTCTTCCTGCATTCATTCCATCCCTAGCCTTAGCTTCATCATTTCTTTAGTTGTCCAAATCCTAGTCCACCACTTGCATTCTTTTTCTTTCTTTGTAAGCACCATCACCAATTTGACTACTTATACATGCATCCCCCAATACTAGTTCACTCTTCTATATGTAGTCAGTACAAGTATCGGCTAGCATTACCCATTTGAGTTCTATTTAGAGTCTTTGATCCTTGTGGCTACTAATTCCAAGTAGTACCAAGACACTAGAGATCTACAATGTGGGAAACAACATTGACATAGCATAGAGAAAGAGACACTTTAATTGTGGTGCATGATGCATTTCTATATTGTATGTGGCTCAGAGAAAATGAAAGGCATTGCATGTGCATGTTTAGACAAGTGAAGCAATCCAATTAATCCAATCTCGTTCTGCAGTAGTTTGGATTTTAGATTTTGATTATGGATTAGGCTACATTAAATTGGTTGATTGTTGTGGATAAGATGGCAGAGTATTGTACTATTTCCAACGTACAATGCATTGCTAGGAGCGTGAACCAACTATGTGACTTTCGCAATCCATTAGGTGTTCTTGTGTGCAGTCCTTTGGGCATAAATCAATGGTATAGGTTTGTTTCCGGGAAGAGCATTACACTAGAAGAAAAACTTGTTGGAGTCAACACAATCTACATGATGTTTTCTATTTCGAAAATTTTGCGTTAGAAAAAAGAAAACATCTTATAGATTGTATTGACTTCAATACCGTTTTCTTCTAGTGTTAACTTGAGAGAATTAGAATTCTCACCTACGCTGAGGCTTTGGTATGTAGCCTCCATCAAGCCATCCCCCTAGAACAACCAATTCAACTTTCATGTTGTCATTTGTGTCAGATCCCTTTGAACTTGGACAATAGGCGAAGAAAAAATGTAATAGGATGGGCAAGCAAAAGGTCTATTTGTTGGCAGCCATAGCCTCCAATATTGGGTTTGTTACTATGACAAGGGGCGATGTGTATCACCGATTCTATTGGCAACTGCAAGTATTTGCATCGATTGCCGCAGCTTGTGCTTCATGTTATCCATATTGTTTTTGACCTATCCAAAATGTTAGAGATATTTTATAATTTTGTAGTGGCTACAACAAGGTTCATTGGTGCCCCATGTGGAGATTTTTGAGACATTCTCATTAGCCATTGGCATGGTGGTGGGCTCTCAAGGCCCTTTGGCACGCTTCACTTTGGAACATGCGTGAGGTGACACTATTAGAGAGGCAGTCAAAACCAAGATAGAACCAACACATTTCTAATGGATTTTGATTGAATCAACATAAAAATGTTTTTTCCTCATGAAATTTGTTTTTTATATTGGTTCAATGTAAATCAACATGTTTCTGTTAAATTTTTAGGAGTTTCAAGAATCTTTTTGGAATCTTTTACTCAAATCTTTTAAAATGTTTTGGAAATCTATTAAAATTTATTGTAGTCTTTTAGAAAACTATTAAAAATCTATTAGAGTCTAGTATAATCTTTTAGAAATCTATTCAAATTTACTCAAATATTTTAAAAATCTATGGAAATCTTTGAATATTTTTTATAATCTTTTAGAAATTTCTTAAATCAATTGGACTCTTATATAGAGTATGAATTTAGAAGTCAAATTTTAATCAAATTTTTGATGATTATAATTTGATTTTGAATTTGATCTAAATTCCAATGATATTCTTTAACTACAATTCAAACTTAGAATTTGATCAAAATTTTAATCAAATTGTGATTCATATAACTTAAATGAAAATTCATACTTTCATTCAACTATAATCAATTCAAGTTCTAACACAACTTTCATTCAACTTTCTATAGGAGTATAGGGTGTACTTTGATTAGAGTTCAAACTTATAATTTCATTTAATTTCTAACTTATATTCTAAATTTTATTATAACAAGTATACTTAGTGGATTTTAGAGATTCCACCAAGATGTTTAGATTGCACAAAAATTTAGATTCTTCATGACTTTTTCATCACAAATCTAAATAGAATGAGTCAAGGCTTCACACATACTCTAAACTATAACAATTGAAATAAAAATTAAATTCAAGGAAAGATAATAAGATTTTCTATTTTAAGACAAAGTTTCACTAAAAATTGAAGTAATAGGAACTTACTTGAAATCTATTTTGTCCTTCAAGATGACAATAGTAAATTAGGGATTAAAATTTGATTTTTGTGTATTTAACTATTCCAAATGTAAGTTCTAAGCTATTCAAAATCCTAAATTTGAACTCTTGAAACTTCTAAATTTGAACTATTCAACAACTAGATTATTTAATTCTAAAATTTGGCTAAAACACCTTTAGAAAAATACTTGTCAGAAACGAATTAGATTAAATTGAAAATTTTACCACTGAAAGTAGACTTCAATATCAATCATTTCCAACAAGTTTAATGAAATCAAACTTTCTATGAAGGAGATATGGGCCTCCAAAGTCTATTGACTTTGCAAAATGAAAATGATTAAATAAGACTACCTCTACAAAAATGCTTGTCAAATTTTCAAAACAAGTTAAAAAATTGAAAGCTTTACCACTAAAATTTGACTTCAACAATAAAAGATTCCAACAAGTTTCATTAAAAATGGACTTACAATGATGGAGATATAGACCTCCAAAGTTTGTTGACTTTACAAAATGAAAACAAAAATGCATAAATAAAACAAATATATAATGAATATACAATAAATAATTAAATAAGAGACTCCAACCATGGTGCAATGGTTGGAGCCCATGATTACTATCCAAGTGGTCTCGAGATCAAGTCTTGATGGTGGCGGGCAATAAAAAAAATTTATTTTTAAATGATGTGTTGATAGTTGGTCGGAACCAACTGTTCCTAACCAACAAGAAAAATCAACATAAATTCTGTTGATTTTGTCTTCATTCACACTGAATTCTTCTAATAGTGTCTCAAAAGACACCAATTCATAAAGAACATTCTTGAATGGGAAGACAAAGGAATTCTATAGTATCAATGTACCAAGAATATATTTGTGTCACTATGGCCCACAAATACATAGACAAGATTGCATTTAAGATGTTCTACAACATAGTCTTGATTTTTTGAAAGCAAAGGGTCCCCTACAAAGAATGCTAAGTACCATATATACCAATTCCAAAATGCAAAAGCAACAAAGAAATTGATAAGGTTTTACAATCAAGAAATGTGGGGGGGTTGAGTGTTCACCTACTATACATTTGATTTTGTGCCATACTTCAGGGTTTAAACCACTATTTTTGCATAGGTAGGAAGGTAGATTGCGAGCAAGTAGAGCAACAATTCAATCCATTCATGTCATCTTGGTATACGAGGTAGCTGATTTTTGGCACAACTTCTATTGTTTTGCAAGATTTTTTCAGCATGACTTAGGCATGTGTAGTTTAGAGAGTACAACCTTGGGGACTTGAAATGAAGCTTGGTTTCATTTCATTGTAAAGTAGATGATTAATATGAGACCAGGTACAAGCCATTTGCAAATTGCAATTCCAATTTTGCTATTAGTGAATTTATAGTGAGTGGATTTTTTTGGTGTCCAAGTGTCCTTTTTGGTTACCATGAGTTGTTTAGCTTATAAAATTTTCTCAATGAACTTGAGTGCTATGTGGAGTGCAATGGCACTTTACCTATTGATGTACATGACATTCTCTCCTGCTTCAATGTCCATCTTGCACGAGCTTGAGTCACAATGTCCATGGTTATGCAACAATCTAGGGCTCTGTCATTTTTTGGACCTTATCATTGCCACAACTTGGGCGCCTGTAAAAGTGATGAAATGGAGTTGTGCAACATAGTAAGGTACTACATGTCGAAAGGATATCACAGTACACTACTGTTTTGTACAAGTCTTGCAATGCAATAATTTAGAAGGTTGTGAGCCCTTTTCACATCTTTGAAACCCCTTTCAATCACACTTGTGTGTAAATGGAGGTTGTCATATTAGATAACGAATTGGAGAATTGCACTACTAAAGGTATTACCATGAAGGTCTAAGGAATTTTATCCCTTAAAGGGCATTGCAAAGCCCACAACATTCTGAAACTCAACACCTAATTCATTTTGGTTCTTGATTTGAATGTTTTAAAACTGAACTAAGAAAATGTAGCTTCCATATTCTAATTTTTCCTCCATTTGGATTTTTTTATAAATTGTTACAATTACAATTTTTGTAATACTTTGAAGATAGCATCTTGAATGCTCAAAATACACCTTATTTTGAACTTTTCTATCAAATTTCTTTTAGTGTGTGCTTAATGAGTACATCCATTGTGCCATGATGTTGGTCACTTTAACCCCCAGAGTCCCAAACAACATTCTTTTGGCATTATAGATATTTTGGGCAGCTCACTATGAGTG
Organism: Straminergon stramineum; assembly: GCA_963920665.1. Taxonomy (NCBI): domain Eukaryota; kingdom Viridiplantae; phylum Streptophyta; class Bryopsida; order Hypnales; family Calliergonaceae; genus Straminergon; species Straminergon stramineum. Next base: position 24,066,678 of record OY987263.1, on the reverse strand, counting down.
GAGTTTTCCTTTTTTTCTTTGAAATTTTCACACAATGTGTGGTTGAGGAGTAGCTTTAACCAAGGCCCAACAATTTTCATAACTTTTGACTATATGGTTAAAAAATTATTGTATGATATGTAGTTTCTTTCCCAACTCAAGCGACTTGCACAGATCATAAAAAATCTCATTTTTCAAAAATAAAAATTTGAAGTTGATTTTCTAGACTAATACATATGTGGAAAGCTTTGAATCGTTCCATCTTGATTAATGAAGTCAAAGTTATGAGGAGTTTTAGTTTGTATGTAGTTATGGATTCTCTACTCTAAAATAATCTTTGAAATCCTTCATTTAACTCAATTTTTCAATATTTTTTGAAAGAAATAAAACTATAGGATTGAGATTGTTTATTATAACATTACAACCATTGAGATTGGCATTTTTAAATTCTATAACTAAATTCTTAACAATTTAGTATTTTCAATCATTCTCTATTTCTTTCTACTTACTACTTTTTTCTTATATGTTGTTCAATTCCAAATGACTTGAATACTTTCAAGCATGTAGCCAACTTGACTTGAAGAATGAATCCCAAAATACAAATCCATTTTGGACATTTTTTCATACAAATGTGACGTTGTGAAGAGTAGCTACCGGGTTTTTTGTAGGGACAAAAAAAATGATTATTGTCAATTCAAATGGTAATATCTTGCAATTTGCAAGGTAGAAATTTTTGAAATTTTTTCCACATATTCTCAAACCAACTTACTACAAGATCCAATGGTTATATGTGTCCAAAAGTGTATTTTTTTCCTAAAATTTGATTCTTGTATTGGAAATGGTAGTTTTGGAGTGTTTTTGGTGAAAAAATAGTTGAAAACCTTTACAGGTTAATTTCCATTTTTGAAAAAAATTTCATATTGTTTTAAACATTTATGTAATTCCTATGAATTTTACCAAAATTTTCTTTAAAAAATCATGTACATTTCCATTTGATGTTTTTAATTATGAGAAAATGAGATTAAATTTTAAATACAAATTACTACATGTGAAAGGTATCAAAATTTTGAAATATGTATTTTAATGTAGTGTTTTAATGTAGAAATCTATTGAAGTCTCACCAATCCCGAACATGAAATATTCTTTAAGAGTTAGCCACCCTATGTGATAATCAAATTTAGTTTATTAACCCGTAAGCACTCTAACATCTATTTTCTCGACGATGAACATATTGAAACTTGAGTTTTATCCTCTTTATTGTTTGGATGAAAGTTATTGTAATTTGTAGAGATACTCTATCAAGTTGTTGTCCTATCTAAGGGTTGGATTTCGTGTTACTAGAGTACAAATTTTTCTAAATTTACAAATGTGGAAGTATATCAATTGGTCAAATTGCATTGACTTTAGTTCAAAATTAGATTTGCCAAAATAAGGTCATAAATTTGAAGAACACAAAAATTTCAAAAACTCATTATGTAAAGAGAACCTCATTTCCAAGCCATTTTAACAAGTTTTCCTCAATAAATGATACTCAATAATATTTTACTTGTAATCGAATTTAAAGGAAAATTTGGAATTTCTCTTTCAAAATTTTATAAAAGAAGATTGGTGATAGCATTGGTGGATCTAACTGCACAAACAGAATCTATAGATAAAAAATGTACAACTATTCATTGGTATATCAATTCCGAAACATACTTTCAAATTGCACTCAGAAATGATTTTTCTCAAATTGTCAAATTCTGGAGATGATTTTGGACGTTTAGAGGTTACTGCCGAGTAACATTTGTGTTTAAACAATGACAGGTCACCTTGAGATTACTCCAAGGTGATGTGGACCTCTCAAAATCTGACGTGGAAACTCCCATTCGGCAGTCTAAACTAAACCTCACGTACTGATGGATATCCATGATAACCTCAACTCCGTCTTCCCTTCCAAAGCAGTACCGTACAATACGTATGCTTACTGATATGCTACTAATAAACATAGAAAAGAGATGGGAATGGGTGATAAGAATTGATCTTTCAGAAAAACACACCATCTTCCAAATTCTTGACTAGAATCAAAGTAAAATACAATCCAGATTCCAAATTCTGGAACAATATAGGGTCTAACAGTGCAGTACTGCACCGGGAGGGCTTTACCACTCAGTTTCCCCCTTTATAACGCTCCTGTGGCCTGCTATTTCCAGGACTACACATTTTGCGATAGCAATTTTAAGGCCTGCCAAATGCAAGGTCAAAGAATCTATCAACATACAACGTCCTGCTCTACGTTCTTGATTATCTCCATTTCTTCTTCAGATCAGAACACCCGGACGTGCTTTCAAGGAACAGTCTCTATCACAAATATTCAGAAGAAAAAGCAACCCTGCTGCATTGTGCTAGCAATGTGTTAGCCTCCTGACAACACTGAATTCCTCTGCTCACTCGTGCAAAATATGTTCCACTGAACCTGCACTTTCTGACTTCAAACTCCAGACTGCGTGGTCCCATTGCCAGAAGCATTCTCGGCAGTTTTGGTGGTAAGACGGCTGTAGGCAGGATGGATGGGAGGACCGCCAATGGGTTCAACGTGCACCCATTTGCGACCTGTCAAAGGATCCTTGGCGAACTTTACCTGTCCACCCGCAAGAGCAAAGAGGGTATGATCTCGGCCCATGCCTACAAAATCGCCGGGGTGGAAACGTGTGCCGCGCTGCCGGACAATAATATTGCCTGGAATTACCTTCTGCAGTTAAGAACATTCAATATAAGAAGCCCTGCAAACATTCGATCAAGAATCCAAAACTTGATGCACTCCAATTACGATGGACCGTATAAGACAGAGAACGTTCCACCAACGACTACTTAGGACTTACTTTTTCACCCATTTCATAAGTATTACTTATTTTGAGGACTGTAAGAATGTGTCATGGATTTTCGAGAGTACAAAAAGTTAAGATGTGGGTGGATTCCACATGTACGATATGAAAGGAGACATCATCTGAGAGGTTATGATGGAGCTCATCAATCAATCCGTAAAATCAGTTTTCAGGTAGCGCTCAGTGGAAGAAGAAGTCGTTTTGATGATTTGCCCACAGTACTCCGTTGAGCACTTCACAAAAGCCTCACGGCATTATCATAGCGCTGACACAACAAAACCAAACAAGGATGTGACAAAGAATAAGATGTGGTCCCTTCTTAAAACAGACCAAGGTGATGGGCTCCAAAGAGCTTGCCGGGTCTGTGAAGTAGTGACATGCCTACGGCGCTTGCGCACTGTAAGCCCATCCGTTTGTGAAGAGTAACTAACGAGGTAGAGAAATAACACCTCAACCTCTACTCTATTATCTTCACATGACTCAAACCACGTGAAAAAACTGTATATAAGAAATGCGATAAGTATTGTACCGCACCCATGGGCTGGGTACGCATCCTCAATGTTCCATTTCAGATGCATTTATATGGCCTAGGAGACATGCATGCACGAGCACGCACCTTGAGTACAAATGTAGCACACCAAAGAACATGAAAACATAATATTGATCGAGTGGTATGCTTGCTCGGATCAGCGGGTTAACTATCATATGGGATGCGAAACTACGTTTCTGTCCCCGTATCAAGTCTGTTGAGCTTGACGAAATTTTCTTGTCGTCACTGCAAGCATAGCCATCTCTTACCGCTTCAAAACAAAAGCTCAGTCTTTGACCAGTTTATCATTCACAGATCTCAGAAGCAGAACTGGCATTAGACTGGTGCTTGGAATCATCATCGCTCGACTTGAAATCTCTGGCAAATGATTGTTAATGACAGACATAGAATCTCTGCCTACCTGCCCACTCACCGAACATTCTAGCATATTCAACCATTCAAGTACTGCGCACAGAGCAACGGCATTGTACACACGGGACTGCAGTAAACCCTAACTCCCAGAACGAAATCAAGTAGCTCGGACAGCATAAAGGATCAGTTTTTCTGGCTTGGCTCGTTCGAGCTAAATAGCACAATTGGAATCAGCTTCGATCATCCGGGGAAAGTATCCTCATCTCCGTACAGCTTTGAGCCACTAGCCACAAATAGAAAAATGAACTGCATGAACCTCAAAAAACCCGTAATCTCCAATGACCAGAATTCCGTGGTCTAAAAATAACCAATTTGAAGAACATATTGTGAAAAATATAATTCAGACGGGGCCAAATAATATATATCTGAAAGCAAAGCTGAACATTGCATGTAATGGTAAAAAACAGATAAATAAAAAATTCATCAAAAGAAAAGCCCCATATGCCCCTCCGAAAAGTGCAAGAATATCTTGAGGCCCAATTAGGGCCATTTGGTTCTTTAGACACTAAAGAGGACCATCCAAACCCTAGATGCGAAAAGCTGTGAACTCTTGAATAGTAGGGCAAGCGCAAGAAGCAGCACAAGCACCGTGGAAGGAGTTCTACGGTTGTCTGGCCGCTGCCACACCAAGACTAATCATACTGCGACGGTCACTCTGAGCACCGCATCGTCCAGAACATCTTATTGTCAAGATGGTCTTCAAAAGCACACGGTGCTAGCTACGTCCGAGAACCTCAGAATCACAAGCAATAATCGTCGAAAATAACACTCGCCATTATGATTACCACAAGCAATTGCAAAGGGGCAACAGACAACGACTCAACGAAGTTAAAATTGGGGCAAAAAGAGCAGGCTTATCAGGAGGGATCCAAATTCAGCAGAAAGATTGCCTTCTCTCAACACTAGACCCGAGCTAGAGAAACTCCGAGACGAGACGAAAGAGAATTTTCTCGATCTTTCATCACAATAAACGAAAACCTGGTGAGAAAAAAAGAAAAAGAAAAAGAAAAGGTGGAGTAGGGTACCTGTCCTCCGTATTTTTTCACACCAAGATTCTTGGGTTTCGAATCACGGCCATTCTGCGTAGAGCCTCCAGCCTTCTTCGTAGCCCATCTTCGGAACAACAAACTGGGACCCCCTGCTCCTTCGCCCCCTACCACATCTGCCAAACACAACGTCACCACAAGATAAAAAACCCGCCTCCAGGAATTCAATCCCCCACGAACCCAACCCGCAACTTAAGACCAAATAAATATCTGATGACTATCTCAAACCGCAAATCAGCAAGCCACAGAAAGAAGTGACGAAATCGAGAAGGAGGAGGAAAATCTTCGTTACGTAATCAAAAGTCTCACAAAGAGTGGAAAACGTACCCACAGTGTAGCTAGTCGGCAGCCAAGACACAGCCTCGGAGAAGCGCTTGGCAAGCTGCGCAACTCGGGCCATGATCGATCGATCGACCGACGGAAGCTCTAGATTCTGGAGATCTTATACACAGAGCAAAACCCTAACACCTTCAAACCCTAAAATCTGCACTTGCCCAATGTACGGGGAGAACTGAATGAAAACTGAATATTACAGTACTGACTACTACTCCGTAAGTTATACGGAGTATAACTTAAGTACTGTACAACTAAGTAACTGAAGACATGTCCATTTCTCGTCGATGACATTCATCCAATTCGGGCTCCCATGCCGAAGCTGTCCTCTTTGAAGGAGCTTCAAGCCTACGCTTCACAGTCCGCCCTGTCCTCCGAAAGGTTTGCAATTGGTCCGTTACAGTATTCGAAGCTCATTTCCATCCTTCGACGATTCGGTTTGGCTTCGTCGATCGATCTCATGCGAAAAATCCGATGTAATTTTAGTTCATGGAGTTTCGAATTTCCTTTCCAGTTTGTTCGATTAAGTAAATTTTTGGAGTGAGGTGGACGTGGTTCGACTGCTTCGATTGTGCCAACGTCTCGGTGTTTGGGAGGACGATGGCAAGAAGCAAGGTACAATCGGAGCAATTGTTACTTCTCCTGTTAAATGCTCGCTTAATTTCTTGCATTGATTCCTTCATCAGTTTTTGTTGCATGTGTTTCTCGGGCAGGGAGGAGATTTTTTGTGGTAGGTTCCTTAAGTTCTGTGAGGGCGACATTTCTGGTACTCTTTTGGTAATCTAGATGCTAGTGGAGGATAATATATGTGCTTTTGGATTATGTAGGTCTTCCTATATCACTTTGATTTCGCCATGTCAACCATTAGGTCTGTAAAATGGTTCCATGAGTATTTGCTATTCTTGCCTTGATTGTAGAATTCTTCTCAATCCTCGGGTTATGTTCAGCTAATTTTGCTTTGAGTATTTTTTTTTTGGTTAAATGCGAGGGTTTAAACTTTCGGAGGTTCTTCGGATACCAGTTGGAATATTCCTCCACGAGTGTTTGTAATCAGAAAGTGTTGAATCAAACGTATATGCTGTAGTTTTGAACGCGGAATGTGGATCTACATGTACTTCTTTTATTGCATAATCTCATGCAACTTACTGGTAGAATGCCAGGAAACTTTGATGATATTGCTGGATGTGAGTTCCAGTATGCATCCCTATCTGCCTGCTGCGTCGAAGTGCATAGCTACTCTAGTGCACAGAAAGGTAAGGCATTCTGTCTTTTTGATGAAGTCCTCTTCACATGATTCACTTTTGTAAGGGCTTCTTTAGATTGCACAGGTTAATTCATCAAGTCCGGGATGATGAGCTTAAATTTGAAGCAACATCATGTGCAACTAGGTTGAGATAATGGGCTTTAAATAATCCATATCATTCATGAGACCTTACGACTCGTGTGTGATGTAACAAGTGACAAGAGTAGCTCAAACCTTGTCATCTGAAATATTTTTGTATGCCACATAGGAGCCGTGTAAGTACCACCTCTGCATGCTCATTCTTGTTACTTGGACATTGAACAAGTAAAGTTGACATTGAACCATAAATAGTTTTAGCATCAATCTTGTGCTTGTTTATCTCAAAGCTTCACCTTGTGCAATATAGAGTGGCCCTACTTGCACAGTTTGAGCTACAACTTTGTCACTGCATTTAACTTTTCACAGCTGAAGAGATTATGGTTCATTCGTGTTATGATACAAGTTTTCTTATTTTCATTTTCCTCATATTTGTAAGTGGTATCGTCGTAGGAATATGAACATTGGTAAAAGGACTGTTTTTTTTGCAGCTCCTGCTAAGTAAGAACGACGAGCTTGGACTGGTCTATTTTGGTGCAAGTGGTAAGCTTACTTTTAGAAGTGATCGTGATTGTGTATAATATCCTGTCTATCCTTGCTATGCTCGGCCTTAGTAGGCGCTTTTACACGTTTTGCTCGATTTTTCTTTTCAATTTACTCGTTATCGTGATTGGAATTGCTTTTTATTGCTACTGATCTTGTTTAGAGTTTCTACAAGATTCTGAACTATGTCGAAACTGAACTGGGAACAGACACAGACAATGACCTGAATAAGGAGCTGGAAGGTTACGAAAATATTGTAGTCGCAGAGCCTATTGCTGTTGTTTCTCAAGATCTAGCAGATCGCTTGGAGAATGTTCCACGTGGATTTGGTGCAAGTGACTGTATCCTTTTTCTGTCCCAGGTTTGGGGATAACTCTAGCTTTTATGTGCGTGCGGAAAGATGAGTTTGTACCAAAGACCTTCCTTAACAACCTTGATTAGTTTTGGATGCCATCGTGGTGGGCTGTGACTTGTTAATGAAAAAGCTGGGTGAAAATAAGAAGGGCAACAAGCGCCTCTGTCTCATTACCGATGCTGCATCCCCTGTCAGAGAGCCGGCTACAGGAACAGTCGACGAGCAAGCGAAAAACATAGCTGAGCGTATGGGAGAACAGGGTATTAAGTTGGATGCCGTTGTAGTTCGTATTGGACAAAACTTTCTAACAAACTCTGCTGCACTGCAGAAGAATGAGTCTCTCTTAGATATCTTCAAACTCCATACTCAAACTGAGGTGGGAACTGCACGGACTGCATTATCTATGCTGGGAATCATGAGGCCTCGCGTCGTTTCACCTACAACTTTATACCGTGGCGACTTTGAGCTTACTCCGACCTTGATTCTGAAGGTTTTATTTGAACCCTTTCGCAAATATATTTTAGCTGTGCTGCTAAAGACGGGAGTAATGTCTTTTTCGGGATGCGCCTCTTCAGACACATCTTTTTTACGGTGTGGATGGTTCACTTGTTACGTTAGGTTCTTGTCCTTGATGGGTCTGATCGTTTCATGCGCTTTTGAGATTATATTTTTTGTAGGATAGTGTGAGTGAGAAAATAAATTGTAATGCGTCGTTTCTCACGTCACAATGTTGCAGTTGCGACCAGTTCTGCCTTTGCAAGTCTGATGTTAATTGTTTCGAAAGCAGTTCTTATATCTTAGTCAATGCTTTCTGCAGGTATGGGTGTATAAAAAGACCGCGCAAGAAAAATTTCCTACACTGAAAAAATATTCTGACCAAGCACCCACTTCTGACCCTTACGCAACCCGTGAAGTAAAGGTAGACACTGAGTACAGAAGCGCAGAGAATCCAGATGTTTCTATTCCTCCTGAACAACGGACCAAAGCGTACAAGTATGGGAAGAATTACGTCCCTATTGGTGGAGCAATTGAGGATGCTTTTAAGTTCAAACCGGCGAAGGGTGTTAAGCTTATGGGCATTGTTAAACTCTCTGAAATTCCTCGGTGTGTTGATATTCTTAACCTCCTTCACCATCCTTGTTTGTGCGGATTGTCTATCTTGAATCATCTTTCGTGATTAAGGGCATAAGTAGTTGTAGGACTTTTGTATCAGGACCAATCTCCTTGATCTTTGCTCTCATCTCAAGTAAGCTATATATGGCTCTGATGTAGGCATTTCTTTCTGAAGGAGTCCAACATGTTTGTGCCGGATCCTGGACATGAAAAGTCTATTGTAGCAGTTTCAGCCCTTGCTCGAGCCATGAACGAGTTTAATTATGGAGCTCTAGTGCGTTGTGTATGGAGACAAGGACAAACCAATCTTGTCATGGGGATTCTTCTGCCATTTGTATCTGACCAAGAAAATGTGGTCAGTATTTTATCTTCTGATATGCTATTAATTAACTAGATATGTAATGAATGTGAGTAGTTCTGCAAGGTATTCATCCGTTATTGAAGGCATAAATTCATATGATGACAGGCTGATGGTTTTTACTTCAATGTCGTTCCTTTCGCTGACGACATCCGGGAGTTTCAATTTAAGTCTTTTAGCTCTGTGCCCGAATCTTTGCAACCAAGCATGCAACAGCAAGACGCTGCAGACAATCTGGTTCGTATGCTCGACCTTTCTCCTGATGACGACGAAGAGCTGCTTCAGCCTGAACAAACAGTTAATCCAGTTCTGCAGGTGAGAATGATTCTTCCCCAATTCCTTCTGGTATAAATATTCCAATGGAACCTTTTTGCAATCCATCCACTGAATCATCTCTTTCAAGAAGGGTAGTGCTCACTACTACCTTCTAATCTCCGCTACTGAGCACGCTTTAATACGTAACGTATCGTGCTTTGTGACAGATCCCTTGTTTTGTTGAGCTTTTTTTTATTAAAATTAATGAGCATAATGTTTGTTTGCTTTTGGCAGAGGTTCTATTATTTTCTGCACCTACGATCTCTCAACCCAGAGGCCGAGGTTCCTCCACTTGATGAAGCCTTGCACTCATTAGTGGAGCCCGATCCACTGTTCCTAGCTGAAAGTGAACATGGAATTCGTCATTTCTGCAAAGAGCTGACATTGACACCAAACGTCCAGGTCTGGTGTTGCCTTCTTCGTTTTCTCGTTTTAACTACCTGGGAGTCATCCAGTGTTGTGAGGTGGTGATTGATCTAAGACGAGAAGCTTGCATTTCTGTGCCTTAGAATCCTTAACGTGCGGTAGCTGACTTTAGCTATGTAACCAGGAATTTGTGAGTAACATGGGAAAGCGTCTGCAATATTGGTTGGTGATCAGCTGAGTTTCCACTGCATTGTGTTTAGGGTGGTAACCAGCTACTGAATTCATGGTTGCATCATGTTTTTCCTCACTCTGTTCTTATTTGAACAGAAGGTGAAGAAGTCTTTTTGGAGAGACGAACAAAAGGATGAGAAAGTACTGCAGATTAAAGATGAAGGAGTTGCCATGGAAGTGGATTCTACGGGACTTGGGCGTGTGTCCTTCAGCAGCCTTGCTTCGAGAAAAGTTGAGGTAGTTGGGAATGCAAATCCTGTGGCTGATTTTGAGGCACTGTTGGCTCGTCGGGACAGCTCGGAATGGGTTGGGAAAGCTATCCAAGGGATGGAGAAAATGATAATTGATCTCCTAGATTCTGCGTACAATGGCAACACGTACGAAAAGGCACTTGCATGTTTAGTCGCTCTGCGATTAGGCTGTGTAATCCAAGAGGTAAAAAAATATGTTCGCTGTTGTTTTCTGTGTTATCTACTTATCTTTGAAGCCATTACACTAAGCGAGGGTTCTCGTGGTCGTATTTCTGTACGAGTGCGCAGTGTATGGTGTACAAGCTTTCATCTGAGGCGACCATTTTCATCTCTTTGCTATGTTGTGCATGAAGTAATTCTTTTCTGTGGTTTTCATAGGAACCATTGAAATTTAATTCTTTCCTCCATAGTTTAGCAACCAAGGGAAGATCGAAGCGGTTTCAAGAATTTTGGCAGCAAGTAGTCGGCAGAAAGATCACTCTAATTTCAAAGGATGAAGCACCTGACAGGTACTGTTCTTTTTTTGTATTCCATTTTTGAATCTCTATAGAGATTTTTTTCTTTATTTTAAATTATTTTACTTTTAACTTTTTGTTTTCTTAATCAACCTCATTTCTAAACACTTTTTATTTTGGGAACACAGCAATGTTGGAGCTGCGGAAGCTGCATCGTTCCTGACTGGTGAAAAGGTGGAAGTGAAGGAAGAAGCTGCAGAAGAGATCGATGAAATGGAAGCTCTTCTTGCAGAAGCCTTGTGACAATTTGTAGTTTTTCCTACTAAACATAACTCAATAGATTCAAATCCATACCTCATGCACGTGTGACAATCACTTTCAGCTCCAGTAAAAGTAAGAGAAGGGGCATCAATGTTGTTGCAGAAAAGTTGTTCGAAGTGAGAGCCATTTGAAATAACATATCACTTGCTCTTTGACCTTCAGAGAGCCATCCCTTGTACAATCACAAAGCCTACTTTGCAAAACTTTTCCAAAACTTTTCCAAGCTTTCCGATTTTGTAGATCTGGAGATTTTTCTTGCGAGATTCCACGGTTCCTTTTTGAATTCTGCCCCTGTGCGATGCTAAACTCATTTTTTTTTTCTCCCTTGCAAAGAGCTGTCAGCTCTTAGAACAGGGTCACCTCTATATTCAGAACTGAACGCTTGTACTCTGACACCACTTTTTATGACTTTCAGAGCCATGGTTTTTAGCCTTTTAAGTTACACTCATTACCCATCGTGTAAAAGAGATGTTGAAGAAACCCTAAATTTGCGTTTTAGTCCTGAGAAGAAAGTAGTAAAATAGTATTTGAATAATTGAAATGATTCGCTTGCCATGTGGTTCAGAAAAAGGAGAAGAAAAAAATGTACTGCTTTCCTTGTCGTCTGTTCCACAAAAATAAATTTAAGAAAACAAAAACTTATTACCCTTTAAACTTCATGATATCTTCCTGCTCCAAGTACAAGTTGTGTCCCTGATGTGAAAGCACTCAGACAAGCAGTGGAACGGTAAACAGGAGCGAAATGATAAGACCAAAGAGCTTGACCTCCAAAAGGTGCAACATCACTTTGGCAGGGACGAAGAGTGGGTCACTCTGACTTTTGCGTAAAGAGCTCGAGGAAAGCGCAAGGAAGGCAACAACGACAACCAACCCCCATAAGAGGAGCGAGTGATCTCCATAAATACCTCTGGACTTCGTGATTACGCTCCTTCGCATAGCCAGATCGCCTTGAGGACATTGAGCACACAAGCCCGCTAGCTTATAATTCATGGCTGCATCCCAAGCTTTGGCTATGGCGAAGCGTTCGGATGTAGCAGCAGAGGTTGTAGCGTAGCAAGCGGCGAGGGTTTAGAGCACAACAAATTCGCGGAGAGGATCCAATTGCGGAGAGAGATTGTGAAGAGAGATAGATAGAGAGAGAGAGAGTTAGGTTAGGATTGATTGTAGGTGGTTGAGGATTTATTAGGAGAGAGAGAGAGTGAGAGAGTGCTTTAGGGTTTGGGGCGCCATCGCCATGATTGTGAGCGGAGAAACCAAGCCGGGGCATACGCACAGCCGGGCGCGGAGCCGACGGCGTGTTGCGGAATCGGATGCATCATCGCGGCTCCCAACAGCAGCCGTGGTTTCGGCGCTCCAGGAGCAACATCCCCAACAGCAACATCTCGTGGGCGGCATGATTCGAGGCATGACGTCCACGCCGATCGTGGTGGAAGACGAGGACGACGATGTGGTGGTATCCTCCCCGACCGCGTTTTCTCAGGTGCGTCTTCATTTTTGCTTCTTCGATTGTGCTGCGACGCTTCCGCATCCACATCGTGAAAACTTACATTGAAAGGCGTGTTTGCGTTGGGATCAGCCGTGTGTGCTCCGTTGATCAATTGTGGTCTTCTAATGTGTCGTTCTGTTGTGTTCCTGGTGCCGGTCACGTTCTTGCCGTTTTGGGGGGTAGAATTTCATTGAAACGGAGTGCTCATTTGGTTTATGCTCAGGGTTTCCTCTTCGCTTTCCCATAATCCATGTCTGTTATATTGTGTTTGGGCAATTGAAAGCCAAGTTGTTTCCAAGGGCTGCTGTGATTCCCCTGTACCGTACGGCCATCACAGATTTAAGAATGTGGCAGAGTATTTATTTACATTGGCTCTCATTACTGCAGGCGGCTAAGTCAATTGCGAATGCGGAATCGCGTCGTTCAACACGATCAAGGGCTGTGCCGGTAGTAGAAGAAGATCCTTTGGAATTACGTCTTGGTCTTGGAGGTCAGTATTCTATTATTTTCCTCTTGGCGTTTCCTCATTATTTCATTGTTGGTATTACAATCCTATCTATCCACCTGGATATAGCTTTTTCACTATGACATGATTTCAATGTGTGACAAGTGTGCTGTTGTGGATAATTGGGGAAGTGTGTAGGATATGTTACAATGCCATTTCTAACAATTTTGGCGACGATGAAGTAGGTGTTCATTACTTGAATGTTTGGTGTTCAGGGACATCGCATTATAGCGTTCGGAGTGTCTCCCAGTCTAGTGCAACGCAGCAGCAACCCTTACTAGTTCGCCGGGGGCGGCAGATCAGACCTACGATAGACCTCACCACTCCATCCCGACAAGCTCCAGCGAATGAGGATTGTGTCCTTCTGACTGACACTCCGAAGGTATTGTTCTTCTCTCTTTGACTTCTTTTTCGAGGACTACTATTTTCATATTTACTTGGTGTAACATCCACTTTGGGGGATCAATTGTCTTATTGTCCACTTCATCGAGTCTGCTGTGTTGCATCGGGACAAGTGTTATCAAGTCTATAATAGCCGATTCCACCATTGAGGTTCAAATATAAAATACCTTTTGCATGTCAATTAGCTTTCTGTTACCATTATTTCGACTCGTAATGTAAAAGATATTTTCTGCAACTCCTTACATAATATTTGGGCGTGTGCATCACGTTGGGAGATCAGCACAGAGCTGTGCATCAGTATAGATTTGGGGTACAAGAGCCAAATCTGTTGAGATCAACTACATATCACTAGGGATGATTTTCTTATGCAATTTCAATGTCGGAGATTGTAGATCAGTATAAGTGACTGTTCACATTTCCATTTAAAGATTATGCCATAGACTGGCCATAGACAAGTCATGCTTACTCTGCCAACTACCAAGTTCAACCAAGTGTATGAACAGGTGAGGTGGTAACAGGTGTCAGTCGAGCGGAGATTGGATCAGGTCCCTAACGGTTTTCTTATACCTTTTGTGTGAACTCAGACATCTGGTTTTTTTTGCAGAGTCGGAAACGGAAGAGTGTTTCCGTGGAACCATCTGTACTGAAGGAGTTGCCCCCAGCCTCGCCAGTACATGAGAAAGAGGAAGATAATAGATTGAAGTGCGCGATATGTATGGACACCATGCAGGAAGAGACGTCCACCATTTGTGGTCATCTCTTCTGCCAAAGCTGCATCCAAGGGGCGATCAAGTCCCAGAAGAAATGTCCGACTTGTCGGAAGAAATTAACCATGAAAAACATACATCGCATATACATTTAGATTTCAGCATCGACACCATCAGAACCAAGATCAGTGCCTCCATTTTTAGTGTTGTACAGCTTCAGACTGGTGTTTTTCAGGCATAAGCGACTCGGGCGAAAGCTAGCGAGGCCAGTTGGACCATAGGCTAGTCAGGGATTTAGAATGGAGGATTCAAATCATAAGTTGTCGATGCAATTTTTTTGTTGGATTCCTGTCGAAGGTGCAGACTGCGCAGGAGTTTTGCCTGCAATTTGCCTTACCCCTTCTAGGTTTACTTTGGTTCACTCAAGAGTGAAACCACTCGATGTACATCGAACATTCGCTTTGTACCGGTACTTGAATGTCGTTTCCTTTTTCAAATTAATTGGTCATTGCTGTTTTTAGTCTACCTTTATTTGCGAATAACTTTTGTAGCCCCTCAGTAACCAAATGGCCGCTTCAGTCTCTGCTGGAATTGAAACAAATCATTCAGGAAGTTTGAAGGAAGAGAACTGTAACTGTAGAGAGAATATTGATATTTAAACCAACAGAAATATGTTGTGGAACTTTTTGCAATCAGCTATAACTTGTAGAGTGGACTTAATATTGTTTTTTTTAGCGTGGATGCTTAGGGGCTTGAAAATTCCATGTTGAGATTGGCATGAAAACTGGAATCGTAGTCACCTTGTTTTGCAAGTTGAGCTCAATGTCGATGTGATGTAGTTAGAGTTCCTCAGTCAATAAACCATTGTATCGAAATATGAGTAAATTTGCTCTTACTGAATTCTGAATTACTCTGCATTAAATATCTCATTATTCTCTAAAAGATTCTAAAATTGACATGCCTGACTGCTCATAAACGTTGGGTAAGGGATATGAAACAATTTGGGTATTTTCTGTTTCGGATAAGGAAGGAGGTCTAGAAAGCGTGCCTTTTATAGCTGATCTCATTTTGGGGGAAGCTAATCTCCTTGATTTTTTCTTTTGTTCCTTGAAAAGATTTTTTTGGAGATTTCCATACAAAGAAAAATGGAATTGGCATCTAACCTAAGCTGTTTCCTTGTGTGTGGAATTAGTTAAAAATATTTGAAGATGAAGCACAATGGTCATTAAAAACGTCCACCTCTTAAAATTTACATTATTGATACATTGATGGTACATTTAAGAAAGTAAAATGTATCTTTGTGATACATAACACTTTTTGAGCCTGGTCAATTTTAGGAGCTCCTACCTTACTGTATATATGACTTATGCCATGAAATACATTGTGAAGTCTTCTTCCACATTGGTTATAACTTACTATTTTACAATGTTATGAAATGTATTGATTTCTAAGCCTTAATCCCTAATTATCCATGCTTGCAAACATTTTGTGATCATTGCCAATCTGTAGACAACATATCCAGATGGCAAATTTAATTTTTCAAAAGAATAAATTTACATATGGAATTATGGATAGTAAAGTATCATATCTTTCATTCTGAATATGTGTAGTAAATTGGAAATGATAATGCCAAACTTTATTTGAAGAAATGATCTCAAAGTGAATAATAATATTGTGAAAGTGTTTAATAATTTACTTCTATAGGCAATTTCATTAAAATGGCAGTATTATTCCACCATTTTGATGGAATGTCGTGCAATTCCTAACATATTCTGCGCCATTTTACCATAACTTCACCATTTTAATGAAATTGCCTATTTCTGTTAGAGGATTGTGATGGTTTCTCCAGGTTTAATTCTTTGACCATACTTTGCAGATCATTTTTAGATTAAATATTTACATCAATACTATACATAATAAAATCCATTCATAAAAACCTCAAAATAAAATGCATTTTTTTGTGGAATAATACTTTGTCCTTTCTTCGTTCATTGAATACATATAATCATTCACAACATATAATTACTGTTAGTAGAAATATGTCGGTCCATAATTATTGAAACTAATTCTACAATTCATTCTATAAAGGTCCTGTAGCCCACAGGCAAACCCACTCTTAACTGCAAGCCCTACTACAACATCTCATTTCAAACCTACTTGTCACCATAATGTGATAAAAATTGTACGCGATTTCAAATATAAACAATTCCAATGCCGATTAAATCAATGCAGTCCTGGATGTTGGACTGGACGATTGTTCAGGATGCATGTCGCCCGATTCTGCAGCACTCGATCTATGGGAACGAGGAAAGTTATTCTTCATTCCTTTCGCTCTCTGCCTCGGCTTTCGATTCCGCATATGCCGACAGCGTTTTGTACAAACATACTGTCGCCGCGGTGGCCACCACACCAGCAATGAAAACTTTGCCCGGCATGATGGGACAAGAAATCTGCTGCAGACTATCGTTCATGGCATCTCCAAACTCAGGATGAAGCTCTCGAAACATTAGCACCAGGGCCCTGAGAGTGTTGTCGGCGTACAACCAGCAGTTGTCGTTGAGGATGTCGTAATCCGCGCAGTGCTTCGTGAGAATCTCTAGCAGCTGGCCCATTGGAACACTCACATTATGGTTGTCTATGGAATATCTTTTAGTAAAGCTCTTCTCCTCTATGAAACGGATCTCCTTCACATGGATGCCCGTGTTCTTCCCGTTCTCGTCCCGCCATGTTTTCTCGGCCCGGATCTTCAACCCCTTCAAGTCGCCTTCCGTCGGATGCACAATGACGCTCACCTCCACCACAGTAAATCGTGACTGAGGATACCCAGCGCCTGCAGTGGGCCTTGCTGCAGCGGCGTTTCGAAGATGCAGAGACTGCTCACCCTCGCCGTGCACATCTCCATTTCCTTCAGAGAGCTCTCCACATGCTCTGATCCCGGATGGAAATAATCCGGCAGCGACATGTAGCTACTTTTCAACCATAACGACGACATGATCGATTTTGCAGAGCCTGATCGATCGATCCACAGGGATCTGATTTCCCTTACGGAAATATCAGATGATGTTGCATGCTCAAGGAACGGCGGACGAGGAAAAATTTAACTCGCAGAATTAAGCAGGGAGAATGGTTTCCACGGAATTCCCTTATCACAGTCGAAGCAGACGCAGCCTTGAATAGACTGGCTAAACTCACTGGAGCGTGAATTTCAAGCTATATCCTGGAAATGGCAATCCGAGGGGAACCAGAGATGATCTGCATGTGATCGAAAACCTGTACGTGATCGAAATGCCGGCTAGAACGAACTGATCACACTAGGACGATGCACACCGAACCACAAACGAATATGAATACGAACTCTTCACAAGATCGAAAACTGATTGAGTGCGTGTTGCAGCTTCCAGATCCTGGGTACAAATAATGAGATCGGCATTAACAAACGGGCTCCACCTTAGCTGCCGATTCGGAATCGAAATTATAAAATACGTAGCAGACGGCGTTGACTACACGAAGACTCCATCTGGAATCTTACTTATTTCCAGCCTTGACGGGGTCCTTCCAACACCGCAAGTGCAAGCTGGGACGAACGTCAATTTCGTTAAACTGGCGATCCCGGCTGGCGATATTCCATTAGACTTTAAATAACGCAGTTCCGGTGTTTCTTAATTGCACGACTTTTTCCCAATTGGCTTCAGTTAAAACATGTGGGCTATTTTACGTGAAGGAAATTTTCATTTCTCTGGGTCAAAACAGCCAGATTAGTGCTGTATTTTGAGACCCCTTGACCAGAATGCTTACAGAACGATGACCGATACAGCAGAAGCTTCAATGCTCAGATAAGAACACGCAGGAGATACACGCTCGATCATACACTTGAAAGTCATGACTAAAATAAGAACAAGGACAGGCTAGGAATATATACAGAGAAAGTCCTGTAACCAACAGATGAATAGTTCGAGGTGGATGAACGAAGTTACCCATCAACAACGGCTAGCTATCACCTAGTTTTGATATAAATATCACCAAGTATCACCCAAGTATCATCTGAGTATTTAGGAAACAACGGGCTACTTTTTCAAAATGGAAAAAAAAACACCTGAGCGGTTCACTCCGGTCTGAACCCAAAATCTGTTTGTGACCAAAAAATAGACCTTTGTGAAGATATACATCAACATTTTTTGGCAGTGTAATTATCGTCAATTTAACGAAATTGAATTTGACGGTGCCCTAAAACCAAGCGGCACTATTTTTGAATATAGATTTTCAAATGACACAATCGAATCACGCAGCACTTAATGGGAAACCAATATTCAAATTAATTTTCCAGAATTGGAATTGCTTTTACCGAGTTCCATGATGCTTGTATTTCTATGTGACTATGGGTAGGGACTTCATACATCTTGGATAGAGAATCTAGGCGCTTGGAAATGGGCAGGTTTGTCAACCTTCTTTGCTGAGAATGTAGATACATAGCCGTATGTTGAATGATAACTGATAAGGCGGTTATCAGCTTTCAAGTCTTTTGGGGGTGGATGACATAAAATAAATAGGTGCATGTTGATGTTATTGTTGTGTATAATATATTATATCTTATTCCTAAAGAGAGAAGAGAGAGAAGAGAATTACCCCAATTCTTTTCTAGAATTGGCGTTCAGTACAAGTCAGTTCGTTTAGGTTCCCAAATTGAATATTTTCATCGTCAAAAACTACCCTGGCAATCACTTGGAGTATTTATTTGAAGTAGGTGCTGTCACCTTATTTCTTAGGATAAATTCACAAGGGCTACTTCTTGGTAAATCTCCAAAAATTGTTTCATTGCTACCAAAATACCTACCTCACCATTGTAGTCTGCCAGACGGAATTCGCCAGCATTGGTACCCTCTCGACTTTCTGCTTTGAAGCCATCCTCGGAGAAAGCGGAATTTAAAACGACACGGACAACCGAACGTCTGGAATGCTGGAATCCTACTTGCACCGGCCATCCATCCATCGTCATTCGTCAGAGACAAAATGGATATATTGTGGATTCCCCGCCGAGTGCCAGTTGCAGACGCTGTCAGCGTCTCCGCGTTGCCGCGATGAACGATGACTGAGTGAGTGGAACGATCAATAGATCGATTGAAGCTAGAACAAATCTGCCGCGGAGGTCCACTAGGGCCAGGACGGAAGCTTCCATCTGGTGGGCCAGCTAGTCAACGGCCACTGCCGTATGTGAATTCCGAGGATTTCACGATTGGAATCGATCGTGGACTAGCTCCAATAAGTAAATCGGTACTGACGAATGAACTGGTCTACAGAATTTCAAGCTGCCCCTACTGATCGATCTCGCTATGCGCAGTAGCTAGTATATACTTACAAGGGGCCGCCTAGAGCAGTATCAATTCATTAATTGTTAGAGTGAGCCTGTGATCGAGTACGTGCAAGTACAATCGATCGATCAGTGTAGTCCTACCAAACGCCGCTGCAGCAAGGCCCAATGCAGGGGCTGGCATGGGTACCCTCAGTCACCATTTTCTGGTGGTGGAGCCGAAACACGACGACTTGAAGGGCGGGGCTGAAGATCCGGGCGGAGAAACAGGGCGGGACGAGAACGGGGAGAACACGGGCATCCATGTGGAGGAGATCCTTTTCGTAAGGGAGAAGAACATTAGTCAAGGTCGGGCTCAAGGTATTCCATGGACCGGTCAATGTGAGTGTCAATCATGATTTTTCCTTACTGTGAGCGTTCCAATCGACCAAGTTCTTAGGATTCTGACGAAGCACTGCCTGGATTACAACATCCTCAATAACAACTTCTGGGGGTACGCTGACGCCACTTGCCGAGCGCTGGTGGAAGCCTTTCGAGGACTTCGAAAAGAAGGAAGTCTAGTGGACAGCCATCTCCAGCAGATCCTGACTCTGGACGTGCCCATGGAGACGGCGTTGACGACTGCCGGCTACGGCTTCTCATATATGGTGTCGATCGCAGCCTGCATGACTGAGCATGCTTACAAGACTAACAAGAAGCTGTAAACGTGTGTTCTCCTAGAAGAAGGAAGAAGATGACCACACCTGGTGGGGTTCATTGAAAACATTGAAGGCGACCCTAGCTCTACTTTATCCATTTTCGCTGCTGCGCGCGGGATTGCACCTTAACTTTCGGTGGTGGGTACCAGGAAGCAAGCAGTGGACAGCCTTGAAATATTGTTGCTTGCGCTCATTCGATTCTGCTATTGATGTTCTTCGCATTCAGAGTTTGCCATTGCTTGCAGTCACATTCGCCTTAGCATTATCTCAAAATGTAGCTGAGGAGAACGTGCTGTGAGGCCCTGGCATTTTAGGGTATGGTGGCGATGAAGTCGTTACTGTAGTTCCAAAATAATATGCCCGGGTACTATATTAGTAAAATCAAACACTGGTGGTAAATGAGATCGTTTTGTAGTTCTATACAGTCTTTCATTTATGTTTCTTTTTTATATTAGCCTTTTTGTAACTTAAACAAGCCTCGACAACATAATGTACTCCCCTACCAGCGTAAATTTTCACCTTCTCACATGTCCTATTTATTTTCTCCTATCAGACCTTGGTGACTCAGGGGGCTTGAACAACACTTACATGTGCCATAAACTATATGTCTTGGAAAAACTTTTTTCATCAACCAAAGTTAACAAGTTATGGTATGTTCGCACTTGGTGTTAGACTGTTAGCCTGTTAGGGGTGTTGTTTGCAACATGAATCTAGTCCAAAAGTAGGTTTAAGTTAGTTCCTAAGACTCTCAGTAACAACATTCTTTAACACCAAGTCAAACATACCATTATATTGTGTATCAAGAAATTATCTCATGCATCCTAGACTAGTTTTTGTTCATCAAACCCCTAAAGAAATTTGGTGGTTTTGAGCCCAAAATTGCTTCAAAGTACATGGCAAATCCAAAGCATGGCTAAAAACTTCATCTACATTTATTCATAAAAAATCCAACCATAGGATCCCTTAATTAACTTAGAATAAGAATCCTTATCAATTGCAAGATCACAATGCTTGGATTTCAAAAAGAAGTATTTTTAACACTTCCCAAATGCCAATTAGGTTTCACCTTTCAAACTTTTTACACAAAAATGTGTAGATCCTACAACTTGTTTCTCTCCATAATATGTTGAAAAAATAAGTTTGGAATACATATAATAAAATTCAACAAAAAATATTTCATATCCATACTTGGAAAAAATAGTAAGTAGAATGAAATAGAGTATGATTCAATATATTAAATTGTTAAGAATTAGTTATGGAATTGAAAAAATTCCAATCCAAAGATGGTCAATTTCATTAAAATGGCTAGCCATTTCACTACTTTGGCACTTTTAAGGCTTAGAGCACACAGACTTAAATCTAGACCTATCCTAGATGTTAGGAAACTAGACACATCATAGATGGTTTAAACTGCATGGTTTGAAATGTATACCAGTTTTCGATTTCAAAAATCTATAAGTATCTTAGATTTACTAAATCTTTACCAATCTTAGATATCCCTTTTATAGTTTAGAGTGCACAGTCTAAAAAATGGCAGACGGAATACTTTGATTTTAATGAAATTGACCATACAATCTTAGAATTGAGATTAGTGTGTTTCATTTCCATCTTAGAGTTATTCACGATCTAGACTTTTATTCTCAAATGTCCCTACTTCTACTTCACAACTTTTTAAAGAATGAAAATCAAGTTTTCCAAAAAGAATTCCCGAGACTCTCAAATCATTTTCTCAACATGAAAAATGAGGAAATCAAATATGGAGTATAGGCAATTACATTAAAATGGCGGTATTACAGTAAAATGGCGCATAATATGTTAGGAATTGCATGACATTCCATCAAAATGGCGGAATAATACTACCATTTTAATGAAATTGCCTATGAGTACAAAAAATTTAAGTTAAGAAGATTCAAAGTCTCATAATCTACTTGTGCAAGTTTCACTTTAAATGCAAATATCTAGCAATCTTTCACGTCAAAGTTTCTGAAATTCTAGGGTGATTGCAAGAAACACTTGTCCTATTTGTTGCGTTTTCAATAGTACTCATGATTCTTTCGGGAGTACTTTAAAATTAGAAAACTAATTTTAAAAAAAATATTTTAATATGAATAATGTATATACCTTTAAGATGAAGGTACTCATAGAAGGAATTGCATAGAAAAATTCTCTAAGTAGGAGAACTAGAAAAGTGCCAAATCTTAAGAAAATACATACCTTGATGTTTTAATTAGGAAAAAATAGTAAAAATTAAAAAATACACAAAATAAAAATTGGACATATGTAACAACTCTATAGAGATGGCCATTCACCAAAATAATCACCAAAATAATATTTGATATGTTTCAAAATGCAAGCAAAAATAAGCTCACTTTGTAGACTTCCACACCACATAAAATTAATTATTTTTTAAATTCCTTCGGCCATTATCTATAAGTCTACTAGAAGACCATCTCCTCAAAATTTCAGCTCAAAATTATTTTATTTGGGTTCTAAACAATACTAAAAACCTCCAAATTGGCAAATGTGACATTGAATCGGGCTCCATTTTTGGATAGTCTATTATTTTTGAAAATTACGAAAAAAATTAGTCAAGGTCTATAATAGTCATGAGTACCTTCTTTATAAATCTTAAGTCATTTGGAGTCAAAACACAAAAGTTATGGCCAAAATCATATCAATATGCAATGTGTGACACAAAATAGGACAAGTGTTTCTTGCAATCACCTTCTATTACCAGACTAGTGTAAGATCCTACAATTCAATATGCAAAAAAGAACAAATATTAAACTTTTTTGCTACAATAGAAATGGAAAATTAGAGTGTTTCTTATAAAAGAAAGGCCTTTAGTTGGGAGTGGGAACTTTAGGGGTTAATTGTTTTGATCTCACAAAACCACTCATTTTTTAACTCTGAATGTTCCAAACAACACTTTTTAGCAACATAGAGTTTTGGAACAGCTTACTACCAATAGAATTTTCATTTTTTTCATTTGAAATTCTCATGAAAGATGTGGTTGAGGAGTAGCTTGAAGGCACAACAATTTTCATAACTTTTGACTACATGGTTAAAAAGTTATTGTATGATATTAGCAGTTTTCATTGCTTCCCAAGCAACTCAAAAAATTGACTTCAGTAAGAAATAAAAATCTGAACTTGGTTTCCTAGATTTATATAATCATAAAAATCTTTGAAACATTCCATTTTGATTGTCAAGATGAAAATTTTGAGGAGTTTTAGGTAGCGGGTAATTATGGAATCTCTACTCTAAAATAAACTTTGAAGTCCTTTGTTTAACTCAATTTTCAATATTTTTGAAAAAAAAAAATCATTGGATGTAGATTCCATTTATTTCAGCACTACAACCTTTATGGTCAATTTCATTAAAGTAGCATTATTCCATGTGCCATTTTTTAGACCATGCACTCTAAAGTGTAAAAGGGACATCTAGGATTGATAAAGATTTTGTAAATCTAGGATACATATAGATTTTTGAAATCTAAAATTGGTATAGATTTTTGACCGCATAGTCTAAAATATCTATGACGTGTCTAGATTTCAATATCTAGGACATATCTAGATTCCTAACATCTAGGACAGGTCTAGATTTCAGACCACACGGTCTAAACCTTAAAAGTGCCAAAGTAGAAAAATGACTGGCCATTTTAATGAAATTAACCATTTGTTCTTGAAAGCAAACTTTAACTAAGTATGTGGAAATCCTTTCTTTGAAAAATTGTCAAAATTGAGTTAAAAAATGAATCCTTCAAGTTATATTTTGAAGAAGATGCATTGATTGCCCAAAATACCAAAGCCTCTACAACTTGCTCATCACTAATCCAAATCAAATGACTATATCTCTCCATGTAAATAAAAGTATTTTCTATAAGAAACAAAATTTTAAAATTTTGATTTTGAGTTTTTGTGATTTTTTGGTGTTGTTTGACAAACTCTATTTTGATCTTTGAGTGACATTACTTTTAGTCTTAGGCACCCTTTGAAGTAAAAATCATATTCCCCTAAAGCTATAGGATTCTCTATCTTCAAAATAAGTTTCAAAAACTACATCAAAAATTGTGAAATAGGAACATGCCTAACCTTCAAATGTTCCCAAGGGGATATTTGGGACTTTAGGGGGGTAGGAGAAATTGGTTTGTTTACAAGAGAGTAGAGTGTCAATGGCCAAATTTTGCTTTGGTAACTATGATAAGCCAAGACCTCTACAATTTATGACTTTTACCTTAGTTTTGAAGTGGTTGTCCAACATCTAAATTTGAATTTTCTTGCACCTATTCAAAGTACTTATAGATGTGCTTTTGATGATACTAATTTCAACTTCTAATTATATACCATTGGAAAGTTAAAAATACATTAGGAAGGCCAATATACAAGGTGGATGCTCTATAACAAGGGTCAATAGAGGAGACATGTCAATTTAACCCTTCACCCATACACAACATTGTGTACATTTTGTATCGAATGAATGACAAAGAATCCTTCTATATAGGATAGAAAGATTCATCCTTGGAATTTTGTTGTGAAAAGGGGAAGTCTTCTACAATAGTTTGAATTCCAATGAGTACTTTTGATTTTTTTTTAAACGGATGATTTATTTGGTACCAAAAAAGGATGATTACCATGGTCACCAACTCATCCTTTAAGGGTTAAGTATCATGTACCTTAACCCCTTAATACTCCAATGTCCAAAATCTGGAAGATGAACAAAGAGGTTCCTAAGGGGGGTTTTCACCACAAAACTTCTCATTCATCCAAACCAATGCTTGACTTTTTTAAAACCACACTTTCTATACGATGAAATTGAGGTAAACATTATATAATTCTAAAGATTTAAGCAAAAATATGTAAGACTTCAAGAAAGGATTCAGGCGCCACGGGGTTAATCCCCAAGAATCTTATATTCAGTCAAGAATGCTCTGACAACATCAGGGTGGGAAACAATGTGTTTCCAGAATGATACTCGATCCACTGTACTGTACAACTACACCCAGGTAGCCTTGACAAATGAGGAAGGGGAAGGAATCCTGATTCAACTTTCTTCATGCAGCTGCTTGGATATGTAGAGGAAGAATGCCTCCGCTGTTTCACTGCAGTAAGTTTCGGCTAAGGCTGCAACCACCTCACAGCCGAGCGCACGCGCTTCAGGCTTTGCTGCCAACTGGGCCATCAAGGGGATCCACACTTCAGGGTTCGCCTCCACAGCCTTCACAAATGCAAGCACTCCTGTTTGAATTCGCCCAGGAAAATTCTCCAACTGCAAACACCAACGTAACTATCAATACGTGCTTCCAAAACTAGATCTTAAAACATGTTTAGGTAGGCATCATGACAACAACCGCATCTGGAAAAACAACACAGGAATTTCCAAATTCTTCCAAAAGATCTGTTGACAGTGTATTCAATAAAGTTAGGTTGTTTCAGGAACTTTGACAGCATCGTAAAGAGACCTTCGTCATGATTCATGGGGGTCTGTGATCGTATAGAGGCATCTCATCAAGAAGCTTCTATATGATCACTGTGACCATAGGGAGATCTCTATATGAATATGGGAAACATTCTTTTTATGATGATGTCAAAAAGTTCTTGAAAGTCTAATTTTACTGAAAAAAATTGTTCGCACTTCATTAGAAAAATAAGCATTTAGCATATGGATAAACATCACCGGAAGCTGTCGAGACTGTCGCTACAATGGCAGAACAAAGACAACAGATATTTTCAGAGATGTTCATCTACCTTGGGAGTGGCTTGTTGATTTTCCGCCCTGAATCGGTAGAATTTTTCCGCATGAAGGGGACCCAGATTGAGGGTTCTTGGAAAATGCGAATGAGCCCTTTGGCCTGCCTTTTGTTCAGATATCTCGCCAGAAGAGGTTGAAGTCTCGGTGTCTTTTCTATTGGAGCTCCACATTTCTTGCCTCCCACCCCACAGACGCAATAAACGTGCCTTGTTCCAAGAAAGAGGGTTTGCAAATACACTATCTCCATACAAACTACTTGCTATATCCTTCCATTTGGACGAACTACCTGGATTCTCAGGAGTCCCAGGAGGCTCAGATTTCAAGCTTTCCTCAACATACTCTGAAAGTATAGGATCCTTTTCAAGTTTCATAATATCTAAATAGTAATGCCGCAGAACAGAAGAGCAAGTTCTTACAATGTCTTTAACTAGCAAAACTCTAACTCTATGGCCTTCTCCAGACAAGATGAAGTCCATTACATCTAAAGTAGCGGAAGCCACGGCACGCGAATCAAACGCTCCCCTTATACCTCCTGCCCTCTGATGGCCCAACCCATCTGACTCAATCTGTTCCTCTCCCTTTTTACCCGCCATAGAAGCTGGCTCAGATTGGTCTGCTACAGCAACAACCTGCACGAGAAGAATCAGAGTCAAATTTAATAAGATCCGTGGTTCTAAATGACCAAATCGATTGATCATGCTGTGAAAAAACAAATTCAAATGAGGCCAAATTTAATATCAGCAGAATCAGTGACGAGCATTGAACAGGCTCATCAAAAAGGTAAAATAAAATGGGACAAAAGAAAGTTTCCATATGACCCACTCAAGAGAGGTAAAAAAACATGAGTCCCAATTCAGGCATTTTGGTCCCTTAGGGGTTAACTCTGACGACCACCAAAGCGACACTGGAGGGTTTCCAAAGGTATCACAAGACATCAACCAAAAAACAAGCAATCACTGAATGACCTTTCTCATCATGCATTTCCGCATGTACACCTACAGTCCCAGATTTGTGATAAAAGGGGCTAAGAAGATGCTTACCAGGCGTTCTAATCGATGCCATCGAATTGAGCCATTATTTCGTATAAGAAGCTGCCTCAAAGTCTCTCGCATCTGTGGATCGGGGTCCGCTAGTAACCTGCCTACAATGAATGGATATGCACTAGCCACAACTTGAAACCCAGGGTCCAGAGTGGTTGCTGTTCCTTCGAGAGATCCAAGGGCTCGAACGACCATAGCATACTCCGGCGATAACCGAAACTGAAATTTGTACATCACCGTCCAAAGTTGATTCATGACACCCTTGAATCACCACCAAACGTGATATCGGTAAGTACAGTCAAGTAAACCATAATAATTCGAAATGTCACAGAAGCTGATTCATCTACCCTTTAAAGTGACTGAAAATTCAAGTATAGAATCAATTTTATAAGGATCATGGTATGCAATTGCTAAGAAATGAGAAATCAAATTCGAATATGAATTCACCTCTACCTTACAAATTTGGAACATAAAAATTGTACATTAGAAGGGTTCACTCACCTGAAAATCCATCTGAACTTTATCCCCTTCGTCTCCAAAGGATAATCGAAGCTCACGGGATACTGGTTCTAGATCCGTACCAACTGGAATAAAGTCTAACATTACAAAGTCCCTAGCAAGACCCTCAGAGTCCCTGTTAACAAAATGGATCAGCTGCGTTACACACACAAAAACCACGCACTGTCTAACTTAGTAACGGATATCTCCATCATCGATAATAGTCTTCATATTGAAAAAATTTACTATAGAATGATGGATTTAAGTAAAAGTAAAACCCAAACCGCCTTAACCAAGGAAAATAATCCACTGCCTGAGAAGAATATTAAGTGAAGATTGAGAACTTACTGTACGAATTAGACCAATGCGGTACTCCCGGCGTAGTTCACTCATCATCCCAAAGTCAAAGTAAGCTAGTATGCCATCTTTTGTGATTACAACATTGCCGGGATGTGGATCAGCATGGAAGTAGCCCTCCTCTAATAGTTGTCGAAGCGACGACAATACTCCCTGCCGGGTTCTCATCAGTTATGTGATGGGTAAAAATAAAAACACCACTAGATCCTTCAATAATTCGCATTTTCAAGAAGATAATAGAAAAAAATGAGGATGCTTTAAAATAATACGCAAAGCAATCTCAAAAGAGATAATAAATATAACATTTGCAATTCTGATGCTGTTCATAGTAATACCTGGTCAACAAGATTATTGATGTCAAAACCAGATGCAAGTAAAGCCTCTCGATCAGTAAGCTTAATGCCCTCAATCCACTCCATTGTCAATATACCCTTAGTACAATACTTCCAATATATTTTTGGAACCTTCACTGCGCCATCTCCAGCAGCTCCATATAGGTTTGCTTGCACCTGCCTGGATTTCGACTTTTGATCACGAGTTTGTCCACGACGTCCTGAGGCCATCAACACTTCGTTATTGTTACCATGATGAAATAAACAACACATGTCCTACACCCAATCAATCAAATGGATGTAAGAGTGGGAGCACTCCAAGGTTGAGAAGAAATTCCACACCATCTCACAAATAACTTGATTTGTTCAAAATAAATCTACTTAGCATGTAGACCAACAACGAGCTCAGTCCTTCGGGCAGTCACAAAATGTCCACAAAGCGATACAATTGGTTCAAAAAAGATAAATAAGTGGCATTCATAAGGTTTGCTGAAATGGCCAATCAACACAACCGTATATTAAGTGCATAGTGCTGGAGAAGGATGAAAGAGGATTACTGGCGGGAGTGTGAATTCCAAAAAGGCTAGCAAAACGTTCTGCATTACTGCCTTCTCTAAGGTAATCAACTTCCTCAAACATATGCCCCACCTGAAATGCTCCACATCCAATACACAAGAAAACTACCGTTAATCAGGGGAAATTTGCTTGTCTGAGATCAGCTCAATACATAAGATTTCAAAGAGTTATATTAAATAATGCTTGGAAAATCGAACCATTCCAGAAAATTGTAACCGAAGGAGTTTCAGAGAATGCAAACTTCAAAAGAATGTCAACATAAGAAGTAAAATTAAGCATGTCGGCTCTTCACCATTTCATCCACAACTGCCACAAGATCCCCTCGTGACCCAGCAAACCTCTGCATTTGACCTCCAATCAATCGCAGAAGATGGGCATCCAGGGCTAACACCTCTGGTACACCAGGCCTTTGCACTTTCACAGCCACCGCCTCGCCAGTGTGCAACCGCGCTGTTCCCAGATCAGCGGATTAATGATAAAATTCGGATAAGAACAAAACATTATCGTCACAACATAAGTCTAGATAATTCAACACAACATAAGTTTTCGTAAATAAAACGTGCCTGCCTCGCTAGCTTGTCCAATTGGAATATTTTCAAATAATTTCAGACTACAGGAACTGTGAGACCACTACTCTATATCCTTCGAAAGTACTGATCGTAAACAGAACAAAAGAAGAAACCGCACAAAGACATTAACTCTTGCAGTGATACCTCTATACACCTGACCAAGCGAAGCAGCAGCTACGGGCTCCTCTGAAATCTCAGCAAACACCTTTGAGGCAGGTAATCCAAACTGGCTCTCAAAAAACTTCAACGCCTCAGGTGTTGGGAATGGAGGAATTCGGTCCTTCAAGAAAAGCATGACCTCCGTAAATATTTGGCGTCCAAAGAGACTGCTACTAACCAAGAAACTTAGGAATAGCTTCACAAAACAAGCATATGATATTGGTGTTTCTACTATATTCGGCTACCTATTTTTTATTTAAAAAGGAATAAATGCTCTATTATATGGCAAGCATTCAGGATACTCAAATATTAACAGAAGCAAATATTCCACTAAGGCAAGTTAACAAAAATGAGACATTCTCATGAACACTATTCTCTTCTTCTGTATGCAGGTTTCGACGTTCCCAAATGGACCGACATTCATGAGTGACAAGAAGCTGATTAAGCAAGCAATGCCACACCATTTGACGATCCTACTGTGCTATCTAAATAATAAATCACACTAGAGTTTACCATCCAAGATCCCTAGGCTAGACACATCTAAAGCATTTACTCTCTTCTTGTGAACAGACCTGCAATTTGGCGAGCTCCAAACAGTAAGCATTGGGTAGAATATCAGGCCGTGTACTCAATGCCTGCCCGAGCTGCGCCCCTCAATCACAAACTCGATCAATCAAATGCAAACCACTGAGGAATGAAAAATGCAATCTCTAGGCATTATGGCATATTGGCATAGTAGTCTTCTCGCAGAATCGCACTTCACCTTAATGTAAAAAGGGCCCAGACGAATTAAACTCCGCCGCAGCTGCAATCACAGAAAAAACATAATTAGAAAATAGGCTGTGGGGTTGAGATTATCGATAGGTTTCGACAGCACATTTGACTGCCCACGATGACCAATTTGGTCACCTTCTCTGTGAACCCGGGTTACCTGAGCGTTTAAGAGCATAGCATCTGCTTAAAAGGTTTCCGCGACATGAACTCTCCTAACAGCACTTAAAGTAATATTATCAGCAACTGCTACAAGAGGAGTCCTCCACCTAGATGATTAACACCCCAAATGGCCAAAGGTGGCTTCTTCCACATCTGACGGAGTTGAAATAATTCGTTCAGGAAACTTTGAGGAAACAAATGTCCCGATAGATAGAAGAAGTCGTGTCCTGCACTTTTGAACGATAGAAATGTGATTTTTAAGTTGATATAATCGACGATTGGCTTCCAAAGTGGACTCTCAGCTTCAGAAATTGAATATCACTGGGAGAATGGAATGTGCCCACCTTATCTGCCCGTATCTGAATGTCCTTCTCAACCCAGTGCCAAAACGTCAGCATACCAATCTCGGAGACAATTGTCATAGCCCGGAAAGCGACTGGGAAAGGTCTGTACCGATAGTAGTTTCCAAACGCCACTGGGTCATAGGTTTCCCACCTGGCGGGGGCACGAGGCTCTTGAGCAGCAGAGTGAATGCCATGAGCTTTACCAAAATCTCTGTAGATCAAAACTATTTAGTCATGTGCTCTTAATATACTCTATAACTAAGGTACTTTGACAAAGCCCAGAAGAGGAAAAAGGGTCTGCCGACACATAGTTGTACTAATTCCAGCTTACTTCAAGTTTAAAAATGAGATAGTTCTAGTATGCAAATCTCATTTACTCAGCAACTAATTGGTAAACATCGCATATTTTGAAACATTACATAGACAAGTTGAGAAACTGTACATGTGCAATACTCCACCCGGGATACCAGAAGATGTTAAACGCCAGCGTTCATTTTCCAGAGCTCTCCTGCTCCCTGAAAGCGTGAGGTGCCGAGAGCAGTACTCTGGTGCATCTGAAACCACAGCAGGCGCACAGGCTATTGGATTCAGCAGATACAAATCAAAAATAGTAAGTTCAAATGTGGACGTGCAGGTGGAGTGCATATCAGGTAACACCCGTGTATGTTCTTTAGAGAGAATGTACCAAGGTTGTACATTTCAGAGGGTGGTGTCACCTACACAGCACTCCACCCAACGAACATTCCAACTACGAACATGCTCTACAAAGAAGACATCCTGTTCCCCGAATACTACATCCACCTCAGGCATCAAACGCTTAACAATCCCTAAACCCTAAATAAAACATCAAGACAGTGAAAACTGTATCATAGAACGCTGGGCACACTTTGCTACCAGCGAACGAATAACAGAAACTCCGATTCATCCTCAACAGAATCACACCACAGTTTATCACTCCAAGTGTCTTTTTCTGCTGTCAATAGACCCGTATCCTCACACATTTACACAAAGAATCATCCCGACAATCAAGACATTCATTTCGCAGAACTTGAAACTCGGAAATGCGAAGCTGTAGTAATCGCCTTAAATCCTCCAGAACCAACAAAGATGTAGTAATTCATGAAAACGCATACAATGTCCAGCAATGGGAAAGAATAATGCGACTACACAGACAGTGAATGAAACCCTGGATGCAAAAATTGACAGTTTAGTTCAAATCCAATCGACAATAAAATTCAACCACTGACACTCCAATTGCTCCGCTCAATTCCAAATCAATTCCCGAACCGGAAAGAACGAATTCGACCTCAACTCCTGGGAACGAATTCAGTCCCTCGCTACCTCGTGGATTCAAATGGGAGCTCAAAAAACAAAACAATTAATCTGGCTCCCGAACCCTAGAATCGCACAATTCAATCCAACCTTCAAAACCCCAATCCAAAAAGACGAAACGAGGACTGACTGACCACCAAGTCGGGCTCCGCCTTGGTTGGGACGACGCGCGCCCCAGGGCCAGTGGGGGGCCAGAAGAAGCAACTGCACTCTGGATTTCTTCATCAGAAAGAAATGCAGCAGCTCCTCGGCCTTCTCCGTGTTCGTGCCGCGTCAGTTCTTCTTCTTCACGTGGAAGACGCGAAGTTATTATCCCCATGCCCCTGCCTCAGCATAGTGGACTGCATGAGGTTCAATTCCGCGGCTCCGCCCTTGCGGAATCCTGGCGGGCAACCCACCCAACAAGAATTGCTGCGACCTGGCTCAGCTGGGCTCAATGCATCTCATGAGTTAAGTTAGGGCAATCATCGTCTGTTGTCGCTGCCATTTGGGGGAAAGGACGAGGGATGGATTGCTGCTGATTGTTTGTTGCTGGGTGAGCGCCGTATTTTAGTAGGCGAGGGAGTGACGGAGGCAGAGAAGAGTGAGAGCGACGGAGAGGCGTGGCTGCCTTGGAGAGGAGCTGACTCGACTCACTGGACAAGGCTGCGGTGTACACGTGGCGCGCCGTGAGTTGTCCGATAGCAAGGAGTTTCTATAGCCACTGGCCTGAAGAGGAGGAGGTTTGGGATTAGCATCAAAGTTAGCTGGTGGAATTGGGAAAAAGAATGGTTGCAATTTGAAAACTTTGGTGAAAAAATCTATAAAATTTCTATTTAGAGTATAAAACAGAACAAATAACCAAGTTCCATACTTGAAAAATTGGTTCAATTTGGGAATTGAAAGAAATTAGTTAGTAAAACTCAAAAAAGTTTCCCAAACAATGATCAATACAAGGGAAGTTGGATAAGTAATCTTACTTGAAAAGTTAAAATAATTGCACCTAATTCTAACCCTTTCTAAAATCGAACCCTACAAAATATTGGCTAAAATGTCCCATTGCAATGACTCATGACATCCTAGGGTGGCTTTTCAACACACCTATGTGTCAACAATTTGAAAATTTATACATTATTTATAAGGTGTTCAAAAATTGCATTAGAAAAGAATCTAGATTACCATTTTGACTTCCAACAAGATTCAACAAAAAAAAAATTAGGCAATTTAAGGATAGGAACAGTGTACAACTACTTATAAAAATAAACACAAGTAGGTATAATGATGTTGGCTACCTTAATAGAAAAGCAAGAAAGTGTTCTAATGAAGAAAGACTCTTTAGTGTAACTTGCTTGTTTAATAACTACCTACTAACTAATTTTGAGATGTAGAGAACTAAATGAGGGCTAGTCTTTTTAAACCCTAATTCAAGGAAGGGAGAAAATTTTGTTTTAAAAAATAATTTTGAAAAAAATCTAATGAATAGAAATGAGAAATTTATAAGTGCCCATGGTTTGTTGCAAAGAACATTTTCATATGCAATTTTAGATTTTGGATTTTGGATAGAGTTCCAAGGTATGAGCACTCTTTATAAATTTTAGCACCTATATATCAACTTAATAACATAAGAATAAATGGTAGAAGAAGGCATGATAAATTGTTGGTAACTTAAAAAAAAGCCATCTCTTAGAGCATGTATTTGTTTTTTAGAGCATATGTTTGTACTTGCTTTACAAAGGATTTTACTTTCAATTATTCTTAGTTTATTCAAATGAACTTTGGGAATAAAGAGCAAATCCATCTCTCAAGGTTGTCATTTCATGCTGAATATTTAATTTAATTTGGAGAAAATCATTTTGATAAGTGCTAAAAATAAAAGATTTCCTTCCAATTTCATATTTTTCCATACAAAAGATGATATTCCTAAAATTTTGACACTTATTTTTAAAATTATTGTTCACCATCACTAATAGTTAATTATAGTATCTTTCCTATGGTGCTCAAAGTGTCTTCCTTCACTTTCAACACACCTTTTTTTCTCTAATAACAAAATTAAAAACAAAAACATTATTCCTTCATCCAAATTTTAGGCTATAATTTTTGTTCAATAAAACTATAATTGCAGAAATTCATCAAATAGTGGCTTTTTGACTCTTTTTGCAATAAAACATACACTAAACAAAAATTTGCAATGGATCTAGGCCTAAAGAAAGCTTGATGTGAACCGAAATTTATAATAGAGATAGCCTTCAATTGTGTGACATAATTTGTAGTCTAGTTGTTAGTGTATTTTTTTTTTGTTTATTTTCTACCAAAATGGAATTTGGATGATTTATTACATATTACATAATTCACAAGTATGCTTTGGAGTTTTGACTACTCTATATCACACAACTTATATTCAATTTCATTTTCTTTAGATTACTTTCCTATCTTCAAATATCTTCAAATGATTCAAAATGTCTTGCAATTCAATAATTCCCACCTTTTAGATATAAATTATTGAAACTTTTCCTTATACCTTGTCTCATTAGAGGTTTCTATGAATATTTTATGGATCTCCATTAGTGCAATTTGGCTACTTCATTGTAAATTTTGTTCACTATTCTTTAATCAAGCTTTGGCATAAAATAATACAAAACCTCGGTTGCACTAAAACTTTGTATGTTAATTCTCACTTTCTAAAATTAAGGTATGTCCACACTTGGCGTTTTGGAGCAGCGGCCGTTGAAAGATAAAACAGGGGGAGTAAAAACAAGCGTGAAAAAAAATAATAGTGTAGGTGCAAGACCTAGGAACGTGAATGATGGTGTCAGAGAAAGGGGAAGAAGTCAAGCAACTGTTTACACTTGATTTTGTTATTAGGCTATTATCCTGACACCATGGAGCAAATGGCTATTGATAGGAGTTGTGATCGTCGGAGAGGGGAGTGCAAAGTTTTGCAAGGGTATCCACTACGCCGGAATCGGAGGGTGTGGGTCGCAATTTGCAGAGGCAGGAGCATCACATCACTCTCGTAAGCAATTCTTGCTCGGAGGGTGCCACAACATGGCCATTTGAAGAGCACCGTCGTTGTGTATGGAATGCAATAGCTTTCCAGGAATAACCAGAGTTGTGGACACAAATTAAAGAATTGCAATGACAACACTGCTTTGAATTTTAAGTGCACTTTTGGGCACTCAATTGAGCAGTTGGCCCAATTGCATCTGCATCTTGGTAAATTCTTGTGCACTTGACTGATTTTCATCCGTTAGACACGAACTGTTAGCAACATCAGTGCTAATTTCTTGCATTTGAAGTTCGAAGTCTGCCTAAGTTGTCAATTCGTCACCACTATGGTCTAAATGAAGCCTCCCTGTCATACATTTTCGCCTTGTTTGCCACCATCTCAAATCCTGCCTTGCCGCTGGTTTGTGAAAGCAACGGTTTGAATTCAACTCTCTGAATTGACATACAAATTCCACTTTATCGATTGATGAAACTCACTGCACTACTAGTACACACACAAGTGTAGCATGTAGTGCATGCAGAGCGTTAACAAGAGGATGGACAAACAACAAGTGAACAGGCAAATGTCTAAAAGCAAAACTATAGCACTATCCACGACGATCTGAGTAAGTAGTGTCCAGTTTGATTTCATCTTTGCTTTCTACGATTACCTTCCTTGAGCATCACCATGGACATTCATTTCGTTGACAATACAATAGTTGCGCACTCGTTCGCAGAGATGGAAGATGCTCTTTCTAAAATTGCCCAAATTAGTTTCTGGCTTATTGCCACTGCTCCTAGTTAATCGACCCCTCCGGCTCCCATTAACTAGAAGCGCTCGTAGAACTCTCAAATCTACGTTTCAAGCTATTTGGAATGCTACTTAATTCCAACCGCAACAACTTGAACTAAAAATATCATATCCTTGGGGGCCCAACTACGCACCGCTCTTTTCATGGGCCATGTTAGCCTCCAACGAGGATCAGCATTTGCCAATTACCACAAGTGTGACTGCGTTTACAATTGTCCAGTAACAACTGCCCATAAGTTTGACCCTTAGCGCCAGGTGTGGACATACCTTTACAACTTTGTTTGCAATGACAAAGTATTTAATTTTCATTCAAATAGATATTGAAACTAACTTTATGAGTACATTTATGACTACACATGCGAGTAGGATATTGGGTTCAAGTTTATTTTTTCCTCTAAATAACCCTCCAGGCTCCATCCAAATCCTCAAGCTTTGTAAAACCGCAATGCAAGGACTAGAGGCTGGAGGTCTAACTGGAGCAACAACTGCAATGGAGATCCCCTAGACCATCCGGTTTGGGAGGTCCAGGAGCCCAATGGCAACCAGTTCTTAGTCTAACTACTAAGTCAGACTTCGAAATCCTTTACTATATTTGCCAATATGCTCCATTTTTCCATTGAATATGAGTTAGATTATTTAGCTCCCCAATCTACTTGAGATGAAATTAATTGTCTTAAACAATTTATACAATTTCAGATTTTTATTAAGATGAAAAATGAACCCCTAAAATTTTACAGTGATTTGAAAAGGGCCTGAAAACACTCTTTTCAAAGCAAGGCCAAAATGATCATTATTATCTATTCTTTAATCAAATCAACCCTAGAATCTTTGAGCTAACTTATTCCATTAAATCTTCCTAAGAAATTTTAACAATCTGAAATAAAAATATCCATTGATTGCAACATTGTAGTGCCTAAATTTCAAATTTTAGCTTTTTCAATCCCTTTTCAAAAGAAAATTTTTGTCTTTCAATTTTTTAATATAAAAAGCACAAAGGGAGCCATAATTTCTATATTTTAAGTCAAAGTGACGGAAAATGGGTTGAAATTATACATAAAAATAATCATATTCGTAATAATAATAAAGTTTCATATCCATCTTTAAGAAAATGATTAGGTGAAATGTAGTTTACTATGAATTAAAAACCTAAATTGTTGAAAGCTTTGACAGGAAATTGAGAATTGTCAATTTCAATGGTGATAATGTTCTACTACCAAAAATATAGGATTTTTTGTTTTCATATTAGTTTCTAATTGATTTCAAAAAATGACTTTAGTTCTTTCTTTTGCCTTTGTTTCCAACAAAATGAAACTCCTCGTAGCTTTTATCTCATTAGTAAAAATGGAATGGTTCAAATTAAGCTTTGTGAGTGCATATCAATCTATCCAATCAAATAAGAAATTGAAATATTTTAAAAGTCACTATTTTTAGCTGCCAATTTTGACATTGAAACCAAAAAAACGTTTATAACCTTTTGCTATATTTATTGAGATAAAGATTCTCTTGCAAAACTTAATGATTGTGTGCTTTCTTATAATTTAAGTTTGATAAAAGAATTCAAATTTATGAAAACAATAGTACCTCTCCAAACATTAGAAGAGAATTGAAAGCTTCAAGAGCCCGTTTTAGGGCTATTCCCTGCATTGCTCCGTGTGCTTCCAGAAATTGGGAACCAAACCACAGTGGGTTTAATTTTTTAATAAAATGAAAATTGAATTTAAAACCCTAATTTTTTCAATAAAATAATGAAAAATAATATTTTTTTGATGTGGCAATGTCTATGCCACATCATACTATTGATGTGGCGAATTACAAGACCTTGGGAACTCAAAATAACTCGCAACCTATTCATGCCCCTCAAATTTCTTCTAATGTTCTCAAAAAGCCTAGTGTAGGCCTTTTTAAAACTCTCAAGGTTATTGTATGAAGAAAAAGTGGAAATCTATACCCAATACATTATTTATGAGTTAAGCAAATTAATATAATTGACCATATATAATAGATCAATAGTGTAGGACATTGTAACATAAAGTGGATTTCACTGAATGTGAGCCAAGCTACATTCAGAAATGTATTCTCAACTTCAAGTTACAATGAAATACTCAATTATATAGAGTAAACTTGCCATTTTCCACACACATCCCAAACTACTAATTTAATTGTGATGGGAATAATATTTTGTATCACCACCCAATGACCACACATTGTATGGTGAAGGGTTGCAAGGAATTTTTAAGTAGATTTTAGCTTCATTGCCTTTAAATTGCAATAAAATTTGTAGGAAGAAATCTTTTTGGGTTATGTTTTTCATAGGTGAATCTCACCATGACATTTAATAATCATGCCAAATTTCAAAACATACAAGTCTCTATATTTATGTGGAAAAGGATTTGAATTTTGTCTGTGTGGTTGGCAAGATTACTCTAGTCATATTGATGAATTTTGAGGAACTCGACTTGGGAAGATTCTTGTTTCTTTCAAAAGCAAAGAAAAACATTATGATTCTCAAAATCAAGATTTTTGAGAAAAAAAAGACAAAGGTGATGAGTTATCCTAAAAGAACAAGCAATATGCTTTTAAAAGAATTCCTTGTCTTTAATTAGATAATAACTAATATGATTCAAACTTAAACCCAATTATTTGGTTATACCTCGAGCAAAGATATATACCAAAACTACAATATAAACCATTGGTCAATATGAAGAAGACCTATTTGACCATTCATTGGACATTTAATCCTTAAAGGATTGGTTGGTAATAGTCAAAATCATTCCTTTTGGTACTCTGTGAATCACAATTGGTTTAACCCTTGAACGTCACAAGCTTAACATAAAAAATTGGAAACCTAAACAACCCTCTTAAACAACCCGGAATAGTTTGAAGTTGCCTCATCTATTGAAGACTTCACTGTTGCTTTGGGGAGCCAATTGTCTAATCATTGTTATTGTGCAAGTTTTGAAAGAATCCACCATTGGGATTTTCAAATTATAGCATTTGATGAACCCTAAATTTCAGAAAAAGTTGGATACTCAACATCCGAAAAATGTCCACTATAACATTTAGGGATTAGCTAGATCTAAAAGCATTCATTGGAAGTCAAATGTCTACTATACAAGACCTTCCTTTTTGACACAAAATTCCAAGGATGAATAATTGCATTTTTGTCCTACATAGAAGGATTCTCTATCACTTACTTGCTAAAAAACATTAATATCGTCCTTTAGGGGTTAATATTAGATACTTATGCATTTCATAAATCATGATCGTTGTAGCTAGACCTAGAGTATTTGCAAATCTAAAAAAATCAGTAGGACAACAAATTTTGATACTTCAATCTCAAACACTTTTGTCACACAACAACAATACATGGACCATTGTTGCAGCCCTAATAACACCTTATAATCCCAAATAACCTTTAAAGGCCCTTCACAACGTAATAGTCTCACCATGCTTTGATTCCAATATGACTTAGATCACAACTAAGTAACACTGTATATGCCATGCACTCACAACATTAGTTCTCATTTTCAATTTATACTTCTAAGTCCCAGTCTTCCAAACTACTAAAACACACTCTACACAAGAGACCTAGAATGTCACTTGGTGACATAGGGTGGAACTTCCATCTTATTGTGCTAGGACTCGTGGTGGCACTACTCACCATGATCTTAACTGCCCTTTAGTGTCACCCCACTCCATACTAGGTCTGGTGAGTATTTCTTATTTTCACACCATGGCTATTCAACACTCAAAATTTGGGACATATCGAGAGCAGTCTAGCAAGGAAAGGGACTCCATGCAACCAATGTCATAGGACACACACAAATGTAGTGTGGTGCCTTGGACTTGGTGGTGAGGTTGCATCACCAACCTCCCTAACCTTGAGTCATCAAGACTCACTAAGGCTTCAAGAGGCAGTAAGGAGACCAATCCCTCTTATAGTACTCTTGGTGGTATTTAGCAACTCCTTCTTGTGTGTCAAAGGAACTTCCAAACCCCACTTTTGGTTTTAGAAGACCATCTATTTCCAACCAAAATCGCCAAGTTTCAACTTACAACTAGGTTTGGACTCCGGAACTTCCAAAAGGTGTAACTTTATAGTTAGAGCTCCAAATCCCAAATGAAAAATCATTATGTACATATACGCAACGATTAGATTATGAAAAAATGCTCCTTTATCTCATTTGGACAAAGTCTCACAAAGTTATGGCCCTTCAAAGATTTGGGTTCACTAGGAGGAGCAGAGTCAAGCCTTCACCATAGCCTTTCTCTTGGGCATAACTTTAGTCTCATAACTTAGAACCTTGTAATGCTTATCATTATAGCTTTTTTGTCTTCATGGCTTTTCAATGATATACTACATGCCATAATTCCTTGAGGGCTTCCTTAGGAACCCTTCACTCCTAACTCTTAAGTATCATGGTGCCACCGAGAAGCCACCAACTTTGAAAGGCCATAATTTCTAGCCATTTAGTCCAAATCAAGCGTTCTTTGGACAATTAGAAGTGTCTTTTCAAGAACTTTTCAAGTGTATGTGACATGATACCAATTTCTTCTAATTTATGGCACCAAGTTTGCTCTAGAGTCTCTCATTTCTTCCTTCTTAGACCAAGGTAAAACAACTCATTACTGACCAAATGGTGGGTTTTCCCTCTTGTCATTTCTGAAATTTTCTACTTTTTTTTCCAAATAAAGTCAAGTGATAGAAATGGTGAGAGCATTTGAAACTCTGTTTTTTCAACAAAATGTGAATTTGTTATGAATTTTTGAAGTGTTCAACCCATCACAACCTAAAAGAATTTGTAGACTACCCCAAAACCAACAAAAAATGATCCATAACACTCATCTTACTCACCTATTGTGGTTACAATATTTTCTAACACAGAAGACCTCAAAAAGGCACTTCCTACAACGAACTAATACTAAAAAATTGAAAGTTCCTATTATAGTCACTAATTACTCCATTCTAGTTAGCTAAGACATTGAATGTGGCCCAAATTTCAATAACTAAAAGAAAATCGTAATGGGGTCATTCTTAGAAGTTTGCAATGGGTAAAAGGTTTGTAACGGGCTATTTTACCTTATTGCAAGGTTTAGGAAGTTACCACCAAAGTCCCCCTTGCTCACTATGGCACTTCAGGCACCCCAAGGAGATAGGGGCATGATAGCTAGATTGTAATGTACAATTACAAAATATGCAGTGTCTTCAACAACCTCCAGAATTTGTTCCGCCAAACAAAACTCTAATTTTTCATTACTTTGTTACAATTAGAACTTGAAATTTCTATCAATGGAAGCACACTCAAAAGTACTTTTAATAGGTCTAATAACTCAAATTTTGACATTGGACAAAGGAAATAAACCACTTCAAAAGTCAACTAAAAGACAAAAATTATAGTAGTCTTGGCAAATCATGGTTACCAATGCATATTTCACTCCTAATTGGGTGCAAATTAGAGTGCAAGGTGCATTGGGAACAATGATTAGCAGAGACTACTAAATTTTTTGTCTTATGGCTAGATTTTGAAGCACTTTGTTTCTTGTCTTTAATTGTCCAATGTCTAAATTTGAGTTCTCTTGTACCTATTCATAGTATTTCTACATGCACTTCTAATGATAGAAATTTCAATTCTAATTTCAAAGGAGTCAAAAGTTCACTAGAGTTGTATTTGGCATCTGGAGTTCATTGAGGATGCCGTTAGAAGATCCCATTATCACCTCAAAATGTAAGTCTTGCATAAATTTTGTTACTATATATGTTAATTCAAGTAGTGTGCACAAGAGTTAAAATAGTGCAAGCCCCTTTGGACCACTTTGAATTTATATTTGGAGGAATACAATCTAATAGTGTGAACTCTTTAGTAAACTTGAAGCAAAAGTTGGATTAAATATGGATGAAAATTATAATATTTAAAATAGCATAAAAGAGTGTAATTGAATTTATATAAATTTTGATTGCACCAAAAATCATTGCATTGAGAAGTTGTAAAGAGGGCATTGAGAATGAATAGATGAAAAATTGTGGGTATGAAAATATGACATATGAGATGAGATTTTGACAATTTGCATTTAACAAGATATAGTTACAATGAACCATCATATTCATGTGCTTGACATATTTGCATAATTCCAGAAATCGTGCAAGCTAGCGATGTTTTAGTGTTGGGGGCCGGTAATTCAAAATTAACCCTTACGATGTTCTGAGAATGGCATACAAGAGTCACTCAAGAGTAATATATTTTGAGGGACGATGTTGTTCAATCACCATTTAGAAACTCTAAAACATGTCTTTTTGAGGTGGAATTTTTTCACAACAAGTGCTTGCAAGTCTGCCACACAATTTTGCTATCAAAAGTGGATTCAAAGAATTCGTGCTCCTGGAGGAAATTCATGAGTGAAGTTGGGTAATGGGCCCCAAGATATGAAGTTTGTAATGCACCAAACTAGAGAAGAAGGAACAAAAACGTCGCATGCCACAAGTCACATTTGACGCATCTGCATCGGTTGTCAGTCAAGTACTGACCAGAAGCATCGATAGCCAAGCAAAAGTGAGACCTGCCTCTCGTCACCACTTGAGACAGTCACTTCTCCAACAGCATCTGAAGGCCAATTCTGGCTGCAGCATCCTAAAAGGGTTAACTTATGTGGAGTAAAACAAGCAGGAGTGGTGATAACTAAGGCAAAACTAATCTCTGGGCTGTAAAGGCTTGGATTCCAGGCTTGGATCAATAAGCTTAGTACGGAGTACATAAAAATGCAGGGACACCTCTAGACAAGCTATTGAGGTTTCTCTGATGCACTACCAGTATCTGATTTTATATTCTCGTATACATTGGGGAATCATATTTTTGATGTACGACTTTGTTGCCTCCAAGTATGCTAGAACTGAATTCCAGGTCGGTCTACACAGCAGGCCCTTGGAAGTTCGAAGCTACTGTCCCATGCCACACAGTTACCCATTTGTATTCCTTATGGTGAAAGCTAGTGACTACTGTATATGTCCAGCGCCGGCAAATGAAACTTTAAATTCAAAGATTATTAGTACCAAATGTTGACCAAATGAGCGCAAGCTAGCAAGAGCAGTGTGTTGATGGCTGCCACAGCTTTGCTCACTAGCACACACAACCGACAGATCCTGTGCAACAGCAAGAGTTGATTCAAGGGTTTCAATAATAATGTCAAGCCAAAAGGTGAGGCTTCTCTCCTTTATTTGGGGCATCTTCTTCCTCCCTCTCGGTGAAAAAACTCTTGTACACATACCGAGTCAAGCAGGCAGCGGTCGTCACCAGAAGGCCATAGCCGACAGCCGTTACCGCCACGTCCACGGGCATGACGAGAGTCGGAATCTGATGGAGATGGCTGTCCATAACCCT
The DNA here is from genome assembly GCA_963920665.1 of Straminergon stramineum. Taxonomy (NCBI): domain Eukaryota; kingdom Viridiplantae; phylum Streptophyta; class Bryopsida; order Hypnales; family Calliergonaceae; genus Straminergon; species Straminergon stramineum. The sequence continues at coordinate 24,023,706 of OY987263.1, read as the reverse complement.
GCTGTCCTTCGGACGAAGCTCTCCAAACGCTTTCACCAGTGCTCGGCAAGTGGCGTCGGCATACCTCCAGCAGTTGTCGGTAAAGAGGTCATAGTCCGCAGAGTGCTTCGTCAGAATGTGGAGTAGCTGGGCCATGGGAATGCTCACGTTCAAGTCACCCACCCGGTGCTTCTCCACAAAACTCTCCTCCTCCACATAATGCACATCCTTAACGGTGATACCCGTGTTCTTCCCGTTCCCATCGCGACCGGCCTTCTCCGCCCGGATGAGGAAGCCACCTTTGCTATGGCCGCGTGTGGGATGCGACAGATCGCTCACCTCCACCACCAGGAAATGGTGCATGATGGCGCCCAGCGCCTGCAGGGGGCCTTGCTGCAGCGGCGTCTTGTAGATACAGACGCTCTCCACCGTAGCCGTGCATATCTCCAAGCTCTTCAGATTTCCGGCCACCTGCACGGACCCCTCGTGGAAGAAATCCGGCATCGAAACGCACTTCTTCGCAAACCATGGCGACCCCATGATCGATAAACCGATCTGGCAGCTAGCAGATCGACAAGATGGATGGGATGGCAATCAGTCCTCGCACGATCGATTCACAACACAATATCCGCTCTGCCCAAGAGCAGCAGTACGGTCACTAATCGACCGATTGTGTCACGACATTGTATGTGCACTAAATCAGAAGCACTAACTGCAACAATGAATTGATACTGCTTGGGCTACCAGCCGGCCCCTTACTGTACATACAATACTACGCATATCAAGATCGATCAGTAGGGCCAGGTCAATAGCTAGTACGTATGCAGAGAAGTTCGTTCGTCGGTACCGATCGACTGATTGTAGCCCTCGATCGATTCCAATCGGGAATCGTTGGAATACACGGCAATGGTTGTTGACTGCACCACCGATGACATCCTCCGAGATCGGCGGCAGATTGTTGCAGAATCAAAGGCTCAGCAAATGTAGACACTCAAGCAGAAGCTACCCTACAGACAAAGCTAAGCTTACCCTGAAGTTAGCTAGCCGCGTTGCTTCCTTACTCGAAAAGGGTGGCAATGCTAAACGGACAGAGCCTTTAGTGTAGATGCTTGTTCTTCACGCATTCCACGAACCTACTGTGCATCGCCGCAACGCGTAGTCCTGAATTGAACAGAGTCTGCAACTAGGACCTGGCAGGACAATCATTGTGTATACAACGTATGATACCAGCATTCCAGCCTTTCGCTTGTCCAGTTGGTTCATTTCCTGGAATGGCTCCACCATGGTGGTGGTTTGGTGGAGAGGCCGAGCCGGGATGCCAATTCTGGCCAAGTCTGCAGAGACCAGTGTAGTTTATTTAACCCTTAACCTTAAAGGACGGAAAGGACGGACTGGTGACCGTGGAAATCATCACTTCTGGAACCGTGTGACATCATCTACTTTAAAAAAATCAGAAATACTCATTGGAGGACAAACTACTGTGCAAGATCTCTCCACTTTGCACAAAATTCCATGGATGATCAATTGCAATTTTGTCCTACATAGGAAGATTCTTTGTCATCCATCGGACACAAATCGTCCATGTCGAAGTTTAAGGGTTATTCCTTAAAGGACGGATTGGTAACCATGAAATCCTCCTTTTTAGAACCATGTGACATCATCTACTTTAAAAAAAATCAAAAATATTCATTGGAAGTCATACTATTGTTGAGGACCTACCCTTCTCTTAGAGAATTTCGAAGATGAATAGTTGTAGTTCTGTCCTACATAGAGAGATTCTTTCATTTCTTTGTCATCCATCAAACACTAAACATCCACTTCAACATTTAACCCCTAATTGCCTTAACAACCATATATGGTCGATCTGAAATTTCAGGCCCATTATTGTGGGGGCAGTTGAATTCCTCTGACTGGTTTAAAAAAAATTTCGAGCAGTTTTGAGGGTTAACTATGAAAAACTTTCATTTTTCATGGAGAAAAAATACATATTCAATTATTGAGAAGTGTTCAAAGGCATATTTGTACTAAAAGTGGAGTGTAAAGCTTGCTAATTTTTCTTCATTTCCCAACTTTATGCAAAGCTTGGCAATTTCATTTGATTTGAGATCTAAGAAATTGTACTTATCCATTTGCTTTGAGAATGGTCCCAATGAAAAGTTTAAAGTCTTTTCATGATTTTCACCATTGAAAATTTCAACATGCAAGTGTTTATTTGAAGCTATTTTCAATTTCTACTTATAAACAAAAATTGTATTTCAACAATTGCAAGGTGGATTGTGAAATGAATTTGATGTTTTTTCATGTGAAATTAAGTTTTTTGGAAGTGCATTTTAGTGTGCTAACACTCGTTGAAGTTGTTCATGTTACCTCCAATCCCAAAAAACATTTATATGCACATTTTTGAAATATTGTGGACAAAGACAACATACAAAAAATAGAAAATGTTCATATCCTTTGGTATAATCTCACAACGCCTAGGAAATTTTGCACTCAAAATTGGTGTGCATAATAATAAACAAGCTCTATTAACATCTATACGGTTAGATTTGAAAAAAAAAAATTTGCTTCATTGAGGATAACTACAAGTCAATGCTCTTTTTTCATAGTCAAAACACACTTGGAAAGGCTTAGGCACTTAGGGGTTAAGGGTTAAAGGATGCATCCCCCATCACCAAGGTAGTGAGTAAAATTGCTTTGATTAATGGACCAATAGGTGCATTCTATTTTTCTACAGTCAACAGTAAAGTCATCCATTGGACACAAAATGTCTATGCCGACATTTGAGGATTAAGTTTCCACAATGAGATTGTTGTGTGGTGATTAAGAACAAGAAGAAGAAGACTATTTAAGGTATTTTAAACTATATTTCACTATTTGGTTTACATAATTTACTATAACAAAAACTATTTGGTGAATTGGTAAGTTGGATGGAATTGGCAGACTAGTTGTTGTCCTAAAAATAAGTTACTCAACATTCCTATTTTGTTGGGGGGGGATGTTTAATCAAGGTAGTGGGAAGTCTTTAGAGTTTTATCAGCTATTTTCCTTCAATTCCCAAATTGAACTGGTATTTCAAGTACAGAGTCTAGGTATTTTCTCTATTCTTTACTCTAAATAGAAAAATTATGAATTTTTTCTTTGTTTTCTTTGTTGATGTTTTCAAATTGAAATTGGGTTTTTTACCACTATTCCACTAACTTTGAACTAGCCATTGGTTCTTCCTACATAGGAATAAGGTCAATTTTTCAAGAGAGACCTTCAATTGATGAAGTATAACAATGATTGAGGCTACTTTGTTGCAACAAGATTATCACTATTGACTTTCAAAATAGGTTGGCTTTTCCAACCCATGTTTTAGAGCTTTCAAACTTTTATGAAAAAATATGTTATGCCATAGAGTGTGAGGAAAAAACATCATCTTTGAGTAGATGAATTTGAAAAGGTATGAAAAAAATTATCTATAAATTGTTTACAAAATTAATTCTTGATCATTCCTTTAAGTGGAAGGCTAATACAGGGATCCCAAAACAACAAAACACTAGTGAAAATCTAAGAATATACTTAGGATCAAAACAATGAATCATCCTTTATGTACAAAAGGGAAATTAGGACATTAGGCCATCTCATATTTCCATTGGGAGAACATTCTTTCTACAATATATAACAAGGTTTTCTTCAAGTTAATCACTTAACCCCTAAGTGCTTTGATGTTCATTTCCTAAACAATGAATAGATTGAAACTCTAGTTTCATCCTTCTTTCTACTTGGATGAAAGTTCTTCTAATTTGTGAAGATAATTTATCAAGTTATTGTCCTATCTAAACGTTGGATTTACTATTACTAGAGTACATATTTTTCTAAAATTTCCAATGTAGAAGCATGTCAAGTGTTTGACTAAGCCAAAATTGCATTGACTCTAGTTCAAAATTGGATTTACCAAAATGAGGTCATAGATTTTAAGAACACAAAAATTTCAAAAAATCACCATGTAAGAGAACCTCATTCTAAATCCATTCCAACAAATTTTACTCAAAAAATGATAACATTTTGCTTGTAATCAAATTTTGAAGGAATTTTGAAATTTTTAAAACGAATTACTAGTGGTAGCATTGGTGAATCTAATCATATGAATGGAATCTACAAATCACGATGTACCACTTTTACTTATATATCAATTTCAAAATATGCCTCCAAATAGCACGTCATAATGATTTTTCTCACATTGTCAATTCTACACTAAATAGGGGTATTAAGGGGACCCATACTAATTAATCAACATTCCACACTAAATAAATATCTACCTTTATTGTACATCAGTAGTTATTGGAGTGTTTGGGTGATGTACATCATATTTCAAACATCTATAGTTTTCTAGAATCAATCCCTTTAATTTTTTGGTCCCCCTAATACCCCTATTCAATGTAGAGATGAATCTAGATGTTTACGGGTTCACCCCTTAAGGACCGAGGCATATTTTGGGCAGAAATTGTCAAAAAATGCCACTTTTTAGGGCAGCAAGAAAAAAATGAATTTTTATTTTTATTTTTTTCAAAATTCAACCGTGCAAATTTGAACTAGACTTCTTTGGAAACACGTGGAAAAAAAATTTAGAAACTTTGACCACACAGATTGAAAGATTATAATGTTTGAAGTTAGGTGAAAACATTTTTTTCCAACCTTGCCCGACATGGCCTACAAACTTTAACTCCTTCTAGAATGAGATTCTTACACTATATAGGGTTATTTTTTTGGACATTTGCCTCTTGGATCATGTAAGCTACACACACGCCAAATTTCAAAATCACAGGAAGAGTTTTGTGTATGCTACCAAAGGTACCCGAGCTGCTTGCTAAGTTCAAGGCAGCATAACTTAAGATCCGGGCAACCAATTGGAAAAAAAAATAGATTTTCAAGAAGGGGATACATAGTTGTACGTTACATCCAAATTTCATGAACATCCGACTAAAAATAACTTCATAGGAGCCTACCTGAGATTTCTTGCGTACGCTAAACGAACACTTGGTCCTTTAGGGGTTAATCGAACAAAGATATTGAAGCCAAAGAGTGGTTTATGAATGACTTTTAAGGTTTTTCTAGAAATGAAGAATGTAGCTATTGGTTCAAAAATTTAGACATCTTTGGCTAACTATCCCAAGTGATAATAGGTCTTGGTCAACCTTGGAAAGATACTATGAACACTTTTAAGCATATTTGGTATTAGAGGTGAATGTTCTTCACTTTTTCTTCAAAAATTTCATAGATGATTTGAAAATTTCACAAAAGAATCTAAAATTATGTTTTGTAAATCTTGCATTTACAAAACATGTGATTCCATCTTTGAAAAATAAAACTGAAAGATTTCACTCACAAATAGCAATAAAATGGAAGACATAGAGTGAAGAATTTTGTGGGGTAAATTTTACAGTCAATTTGTCATGGGCTTTGACCTTTTATGGTTAGATGGGATTATGGGAAATCTCTTCAACAATTCAGTTGATGAAAAATGTTATGATGCAATGACCTTAAACTACCTTGGGTGAAGGCCAAAGGGAAGGGACTTCCGTGGAACCCAAGAGGTTCCCGATTCAACTCCCCATTCTGACATCGCTTGCATGGGGCTCCCAATGTTGCTTTGTTCGCATGGGGAGGGGGTTTGTTCCTCCACTTGTTCTCGACGGGGATACCCAAGGCGCGTAATTCCCAGCAAAATAAACCGAGTTGCCTTAGTTGAGTCGTGTCAGTCCAGCTGCAGCCCTTAAAGGCCGTATATTTCAAAAAAAATAAAAAATAAAAAAATATTATAATGAATAGAACCTAGTCATGCTTTGATTAAACAATTTTTTGGGGCGAACATTGTAATTTCTTTTAACAATGAAAAAATGGAAACACAAGATAAAAATTGGAGGCAAAGCTATGGGTAGACACCAGAGTACTAGACCCTCAGAAAAGGGTTCTACAAGCCAAGGTGATTTTAAACCCTTAAAGGACAAACCAAGCCCCTATTGCATTTTGAAAAGTCAAATATGAAATTCACATAGTACCATTGATTTTAAATGTATTTAAATTTGAATAAGAAAATTCAATTCCAAGAATCATTTTTTTCATCTATTTAATTTTTTCCCATTTTTTTTTTAAATTGTAATTTTTGTGACACTTTGAAGATAGTTAGATAGTATCTTGAAAGCTCAAAATACACCACTTTTGAACTTTTCTATTGAATTTCTATTGGGTGAGCTCAAGGAGTAAAACAACTACACCATTTTTACCACTATTATCTCCATTTTGCTAAAGAAATTCATAATACTTTGAGAATTTTTATAATTATTATGATCTTACAAAGAAATTACTTTAGAAAATCATATAAATTTCATTTTTTGAAATGTTTTTAATTATGAAATAATGAAGCTAAATTTTGGATATATATTAATACATTACCCAAAATTTTTGAAAGGTGCGATTTACCATAGAAAACTATTGAAGTTTGATCAAGTGGAAACATGGAATGTTCTTTATAGGTAAAAACCCTCAGAAGGACTTCAGTAAGTCCTCGGCAAATTGCCTCACAACTAGGTATTTTATTTTTATTTTTTATGAATTGCCAAAATGGCAATATTAAATGTTATAGTAATGCTCCAAATTACAACATTCATCCACATAGTGAATGTATAATATGGTTTTCATCTACAATTTGGCAATTCCATCTATGATTTTTTTTAATTCAAAGTTGTTTGGTGATTTCATCCAAATTTTTTGACATTTTTTTTGTCATTTTTTAGCCAAATTATTTTTTCTAGTGCAATCTAGCACCAAAAAGCCAAAAGAAAAAAGCCTTGCTCACAACTCAAGTTGCATATGACGTTCCATGGTCGAGCTTCAGAGGTCATCACTTTGCTAGAAGTTTACAACTAATTGACCCAGCTAGACTCAAAGTGATTGGTCTTACCAACACCATCCTAGTTGGGATGTCAGTTTTGTTGCCATGAGACTACAATTAGACTAGAGGTATGTTCACACTTGGTGTTAAAGAGTGTTGTTACTAATGGTCTTAAGAACAAATTTAGGCCTACTTTTGGGCTAGATTCACATTCCAAACATTACCCCTAATATCAAGTGTGAACTTACCTTAATAAAGTACAATACCGTAAGTTGGGGTCAAGGTTGGCACCTTGGTGATGAATATTTAATTAAAGTTCCCAAAGTAAGTTCGTCACTTTCTAACTCAATTTCTAAAATTTCAACATTTAGTTATATAGAATTCAACATTCATGGCATAAAGATTTCAAAAGTCATTTTTTTAGATGAATGTGAAGTAGAGAAGACAAGTTCATTACACAAGTAGGGTGATAGGAGGTGAAACAACCCATGTGGGATATGCAAATTAGGATTAGTAAGAGTTCAACTACTCATAATTAAGCTCTCATCATTAAATTATCCCATATCCTTTGAGGATTCATGGTGGACAATGAGTTTCATTGTAATATCGACCTCTTCACCCTGACTCACTTCTCAATACATGTTAGGGATGTATCCCCTTCATGTAACATTAAGAACTTTCGTGATGGTTGATGGTAATGGGACTTTGCTTTGGCCTTCTTGGTTAATAATGGACATTTTTTTGTTTACAACAACTTTGTTATATAATTCTTTCTGAATTCAGCAATTTCTCTCTTTCATTTTTATTTTATTTTCGGCTTTTTGAAAAATAATTATTTTCCGCCAACCCTAATCCTAAGGTACGGTAATAAACAATTCTGAATTGTAACCGACAAACCCTTGGCGTGGTGAAGTCAACGCCGTCTGCCAAGCTTTGAAATCAGTTGGTGCCGACTGTCGACGACTGCACCAAAGTTCAATACGTGGCGGCTCATGAACTCATTTGCTCATGCCGACATTCACTTCTCCGTATAAGTTAAGTTAAGTACCCAGAAGTTGGAACACACATTCAATCAGTTGTGAAAAATTCGTATTCAGTTGTGGTGCTGATCATCCTAGCTAGTGTTCGTTTGATCGACTACCCTTCTATTTCGATCTCGCAGAAGTTTTCGATCGCATGCGGGAACTTCATCTGATCCAGGACCAGATTGCTCATTTTCAAGATATAGCTTGATTTCATGCTTCAGTGAGTGGAGCCATCCCAGTCTAGTCAAGGCTGGCCATGGCTGCATCAACTTTGACTTACGTTTAAACCACAGTCTCCCTGTTGCCTTCTAGTTTTTTCCTCGTCCGCTGTTGCTAGCTAGCTAGTATGTGCAGCATCACCTAGCTGGTATTTCCTTAAGTAAGGGAAACAAGGTACTAGCTAATCTCCTGCAACATCGATCATGTCGGCGGTAGTTTTTGAGAGTAGTTGCTCGTCGATGCTGTCTTTCTTCTGCAAGGGGTCAGTGTACGTGGACAGCACTCAGAAGAAATTGGAGATGTGCACGGTGAAGGTGAGCAGTCTCTTCATCTACCAAATGCCGGTGCAAGGGATGAGTGCCGCCAGCCACCATTTTCTGGTATTGGAGATGAGCTCCATCATGCAGCCGAGGGAAGGCGACTTGAAGGGGTTGAAGATTCGAGCGGAGAAAGTGGTGGGGAGGAAAAACACGGGCATCCATGTGGAGGAGATCCAATTCATAAAGGAGAAGAACTTAACTAAACGATATTTCATGGAAGGCCTTAATGTGAGCTTTCAAATGGATCGGCTTTTGATGATTCTGATGAGTCACTACGTGGATTACGACATCCTCAACGACAACTACTGGTTGTACGCCCACAACACTCTCAAGGTCTTGGTGGAAGAGCTTCAAAGTCTTGAGCCTTAAGTTGCCCTGAACGACCTGCCTCCTAGTCCCATCATGCCTGGCGAGGTCATTAATGCGGTACTGTTACTGGAGCCATTCAACTTACAGGACGTTAAATCGTCCATTTGACGAGATGTTAAATCGTCCATTCGGCGAGACGTTAAATCGTGCCCATGAAAGTGGGCCCAGTCAACGTGGCGCGGGGTGGTCCACGAGCCCGGATGCTGCGCTCGACGCCCAAGCTGGCCCACTTCCGATGGACCCCGACCTGGGATAAGCCCGCCCGCTGCCCGAAAAAATAGAGAAATGCTCGCGAAATGCTCTACCCAATGAAGCAGAGAGCGGACGGAGTGGAGACCACGACAGAGCGAAAACCCCAACGGAGACAGACGTTAAAGCTGAGATTGACGTCCTGCGATATGGCGAAGGGACGTTTTGCGTTTCAAGCGAGTTATGGCTTCCAAAGTACTATAATGATATTTTCCTGTTGCTCTTCGGTATGGCTTTGTTGTTGGGCAGGCGTGGGTTTGTGTCTTCGTGTTGTTCTTGCTTTGGTTTCAACGTTCGTGTTCCTGTTAACTATTAGGAGGTGGGGCGCGCGTGACCTTTTGTTTCTTGCTTCAATTGTGTTGCGGGTTTAAGGTGAGAATTTTAATCTTTGTGCAAGGCCAGAATGCATGTTTGTGAATTGTGCGATTTGCTCATGCTTGTAAATTCTGGAATTCTCTCACAAGTTGTGAATCAACGTCTTTTCGTTGTTTACCTTGTTAGCACCCGAACGAATTAGGGTATGTTTCAACTTCGAACTCCTGTGCACCTCCTCTGCCATACCTTCATCAGTGCCCTGCGTATGGCAATGCCTTCCGTAGAGCATTTGTTTTCTTGAAGTTGTGTAAAACGGTCATTTTTTGAGTCCATTTAGTTTGGCTTTAGTGCACTTCGCTCGCACATATAGCCGTGAACTTCGACCACAACGCCTTCGCCTTTGGTGCTGCATCGCGCGAGACGTCCATTGTTAAATTTAGGGTTTAGGGTTTAGTGGGTTGCGGGAGTCGCTACGCTTCATTGCCAAGGTTCTCACTTTGTCCGTAAGGGATGGTGTCTTCAACTGACACCAACTCCGACAACGATGCCCCTGTAGCGGAGGGGGAGGTGGCCTCTTCCAAGAATTCCAATGAAGAGCGTGACGACATCAGTGACGACAACTAACTACTATCGAAGTTGGTGCAGGACAAGTCGCCAAAGAAGCTTGATTCAGCAAAAGCACCTAGCACGAAGAAAGGGAAGAAAGGCAACTTTGGAAAGAAGGATTACAAGGACATCCTCCAGCTTTACGACGCCAATGGCAAGCACTTCTACGCATACGATGACCCCCAAATGCAGAAATGGCTAGGACGCGAAACCTTCATTGAAGTCCTACGAACCAGTCCAACTGGAGTCGTACAGGAGGTTCGTAAAACTATCTCTTCCTCCAATTTCTGAGCGCTCTGGTTTAGGGTACTCATTTAGGCATCCACACGTTCTTCATTTCCCATATACATCAAAACAAATTAGTTTTTTATCATCGTGGTACGACACAACAAGCTCTGGACACCTCCGTTTCTCATGCCTTGTTTGGCATTGGCATTCTACTCATACATTCATAGAAGGTGGTTATCATCTTTATCTATATGGTTTAGGGTTTAGGGTACATTGACCCTTTCAATTTTGTGCTCCATTGCTTCGTCCTAAGCCAAGTTCCCTACAGACAATACTGTAGAACCTTACCGTCTAGAAAATTAACCCTTTGTTCTTGAAACTACGTAGTACAAGGTTGGAAATAAGCGAGATTTACACTTATATAAGAACACCATGATGCATGGGCAGCACCAATGTATATGCCTATACATGGAGAAGGAATATGAACGGCTGGCAACGGAGGCGCACTACCATTGTAAGGATCCAAAAGCGGAGAAAGGCTCTACAGGGCGTTCACCTTTCAACTACTTGTTTTGCAAGTACCCGTTTGAGGACAAGAACCGCCTATCTTGGCATCGAATGACAAATGAGTGCGAGAAGTATACGGGCAACCAGTTTCTTAAAATGTATCCCACATGGGACAAAAGTGATTCAACAGAGCTCCACCGCATCCTAAAGAACCAGGGCATTCAGGTTACAGAACTTGACCCTGCACCGAAGTGGCGCGCCATCGAAGTAGAGAAGGGCGGGAGCAACAAGAAAGCGAAGGTGGAGAAAACATCTCCAATGGAACGATCCACCAAAAACAAACCCATCAAGAAATCAGAAGGTACTAAACCCCTCCCGAAATTAGTGCCTACTTCACAGGAGGTGGATCTATGTGATGTTGGATACAAGGGCAAACCGAAAATCACGCCAACACAAGAGCAACCCTACTCAAGTACTCAATCAGGGAGCAACCGTCACGGAAATAAAGATAGCACCAAGGATACGTTCCATGATTCTGACATCGAAATTGTCGATCACCCGAAGCAAGGACTCACAAAAACGAGGACACGGAAAAAATCAGTAGAACCTACCTCCGAGGGATGGCAAAAGGTGAAGAAGGCCTAGAGCAGCAAAGACACAAGTGACACAGTCAAGGAGTCTAGGGATAGCGTTACGAAAACTAGAGATACCATACTAAAAGAAGCCACCGCTAATGCGAAAGCTTTCACTTTGGAGAAGGATGCTAGACTTCGTTCACGTCCTATGGAGGTCAAATGGACTAGCGCAGGATTACTCATTTATAAGAGTTGATTGGTCTTGGAGCCAAACGTGCTGAAGGATCTACCAGCATCAACAAAACAACTCCAGGAAATGTTCAAAGAAGGCAAACTCGCCCAAAAGCTATACGAGGCCTTGGGCACATGGATCGCAACAGATGAAGAAGAGGTAGGGCGCTTGCACATTTCTGGCCACTCCACTTTCTAAATTCTTTCTTCTATTTCCTTTGTCCCGCAATACTTTATTGATGTGTCCTAGCCACCTTTACGTTCGGTGGACAAAACAATGCCTTGTGATTATAGATTTGATGTACTGTACCTTCTCCAAGTTTATTCAGTTTAGGTTTATTGCACAGTCATTCTTCTGAATTTGTCTTGCATATACTAACCTATTATCTGCCATATCATTACAGATAAGAAGTACTGTCAACAGAACACCTGATGTCATGAAGGAAGTTAGAAGGTCGGTCAGGGCATTTGACCCAAAGTATTTCCCCAACGGAGATGTGGAGTCCTTTGTAGCCAAGGAAATCCAACAAATTGAGCACTACCTCGCATATCGTGAAGATTTGGATAAGTTTCTTGAAGAGAAGCAACAAGCGGAGCAAAAATTAGACGACCTTCGGAAGAAGTACATCAATGACCAAGTCGAGGCCTTCGACATCAAGAGTCGGCTTGTTGATGAGTGTGAGAAGTGGGACTGGTCCCCCTTGTACTGCTTGCTGAACATTAGCCCTCCTCCTGCTTGGCCGCTTGCCCCGTGGTTGCACTCAAAGGATGAGCTAGACAAACTGATTAAGTTGTGGACCGAGGAGGAATTTGCAGAACCAGTGACTCTCAAGAGAGAATGCCCGCACATGGTGCGTGTGCTCAAACTATTTCTTAGGTAGACACATGGGACAAATGAGCTACTGGCTCATCCTACGGAAGGTCTAACCCCTAATCTATTGTTTGGTATTGGTAGGGCAAAAAACACCTCCAACAGGTTGAATTTGGTGGTGCAGGACCTCATTCTCCATGGTTGGGTGTTCTTTCCTACTCTTTACAACAGCTTTGAGCCCATTGACCAATGCAGGACAAATTCACTTGGTCTATTGGGCTATATAGAGGAACAACAAGAACCAATTGTCAATAAGGTATTTACCTTCTTGCATCGTGTAGCACGAAGAACAGTGCTAGACATGCATCACACAGGACAACATATTCACCTCGTCAATCTCTGGTATGCTGAATCCACAATGGACAGTGAGAAGGAATCGTGCTTATAGGTAGAAGTTCTTGCTATTTCTGTTCCTATATGTGTCACTAAATACTAACAATCTTCCATAGGATAATCTGGCTTTCCTGACAGCAAGCATGAAGATATTCAACCTTAGAGCATTGAATGTAGGTGGATGCATTGATTTTTCTATGGTCTTGGTATTGAATCCCCTTCATTTTGAAAACTGAAGGGTGTAATATTTATTACTGTCTTATACACAGGTCTTCCGTGACGCCCTCGCCCTCCGTGAAGACATTGACCTTGGATGGGTGTTTGTGGGAGAGAAGACCCATACACAACCAATTCTGCCTATAGAGGATGTCCTATACAGCTCAATTCGGGCCATGGTGGAGTTGCGGAGGTCCCAACTTTGTGCCATTCAGTGTTTGGGAACACCTATTCCAGTTCATCCGAATACAACGCTTGAATGCAACGAAGACACCACCAAAGGAGGAGAGGCTGCCAGCACAAAAGAGTCAATGATTGGCCTGGCGCACGATGTCGTGACTCCTCCATCTAAGACATCCTTTCTGCGAGGCGTTAAGGACTACTATACTGAAGATGGTCTCCTCAAATGCTAGATCCCTATTGACGCTAATTGCGTCCAAGTTTTACGAGAGAAGGAATTGTGCGAATTGCACTACTCCGACTTGCCTCCCGTCAAACCAATTGGAGATGGCCCAGGGTTCTTGCGGGTGGCATAGCAGAACGAACTGGTCGTAGCATCCACGGAAGACAAAACAATTGGGAGGAACATGGATTTGAATGTTGATGCTATGGTGCAGCAGTCAAAATCGAAAGCCAACCGAGGTGAAAGTATTTCGTTTGGAAGGAAGGGGACTGTTTTGTGCCTCAACGATGATGACGTGGACAATGTTGAATCCCCTAACTCTCTGCGGACACCAGTTGCAGAACCTTCAGTTTTTCCAGAGAAGGATTCAAGCCAGGACAAGATTGATGATCAGTGAGACATCAGTAAGGGAAAATAGTTCAGGCTTGTTCTATAGTGAGAGTTTAATGTGATAGTCTAACTGAAATGGGATGCTACTTCAAAAGAGATGTCAATATTCATCGTTGAAAATTCTATGTACTTTCACTTCACAAGAAATGTTCCAAGCCTGACTCCAAGTGATACCTCTATATTTTGTCTCATCTATTTTTTGAAATTTTGTGAAAGAATTAACTGCCATATTTTTCTTTTTGCAGATTTGAAGTAGAACTGGACCGGATAGTGGAGAAAACAGGTGGGTTAAAGCAGTTTTCATTACACTTCAAGGTTAGTGGCTACAACTGCTCACTTCATTTTCCCCGCAACCTTGAGTCGTTGAAGTTGCCTGATGGGTGGGTGAGCTCCTCGTTGTTTGATTGGTTTAGACAATGGTGTCTTGTGAATTACCCTTCTCAGTCCTACCTTCTTTGCAGTCCATTTCTTTTTACCTGCTTGAAGAAACATGTGGAAGGACGAAGAGAAGACTATTCCACAATGGAGGGGTTCCTCTCTGATAAATTTCAGTTGGATCCGGTGCCGGAAGTACTCATCATCCCGGTTCTTGACGGAGGACATTGGAGTGTTGCAATAATGACGAACCAAGGGAAGTTGTGGCATTTTGATTCATTACATGCTCTGAAAATGCATAGCGAACCTGCTTTTTATTGTGTTCTTGCAAAAATTTGGGTGGTCAGGTTAGGCATTCAACAACAGGACAAGAGATGGGCATATGCAGTAGATCGGCGGAATTGGAAAGTTCCCAAAATTCCACAGCAGGACAGCATTTGGGAGTGTGGATTTTTCTCCATGAAGTACATTCTGCAATGCATAATGAACTTAGCGACAGGACGCAACGAAATTGCAGAGGTGAGTTAGCCATCCTTCATATGAACTTCCTGTCTTTTCATGTCTTACGTGATAGTTTCTAATCAATTGTCATACGCAACAGTTACAGGGACTTTTTGCTTCAATGGATGCAGTCAGGACATGAGCCTTTGTGAAGGAAACCTTATACGAGATTCTAGTTAGAGCCGAGGCTATAGAAACGCCGTGGCGTGTAGCTGTAAGTCCTGTAAAGACAACAAAGTTTTCTCCTAAAGGAGATGATGAGTCTTCCGAATGTGTGATCTTCAATGGAGAAAGTCCAGGCCGTACCATTCTACTGCCCCGTTCTGATGTCACACCTCAGTCATGCGAGACCGCATTGACATCTTAGCCCTGAGCACCACCCGGGACATTGACCTCATAGGGATGGCAGTGGGGCATGTACAGGTCTAGAAATAGCATCGGTTACAACTGCGAAGCATGGTAGGTGCCCATGATAGGGTGAACTCCCATTGTTAGGCATAGAATTTTTTCTTTGGTTCCTAAAACATCGTACTTTGTTATAGACAAGGAAGAATGGTTTATCACCTTCATGCAATACATTCCAAGACGAAGATATATTATGTCTTCCATATTCTGTAAATACACACATCAGATAGGGCAATGTCCTCATACTACGCCATATTTTATTACTCGAGATACCTTTGTATTTTATTTGTGTATTAATTATTATTTGTATAATTGAAATGGGATAATTTCCTAAGTGGTCGTAAAACACTAGTTCATTACTATTCTCAATGGCTTACGAATGAAAGCCATGGTTATGTTGTTCATTATATCTTTTCTGTCCTATGGTGCGAGGAGAATAGGCAACATAATTTATCGTGTAGGACAATTTATCACATCACATTCGTCATGTCTTTGTTGCTACAGGGTCATACTCCTAGTCCCTTTGTTCAGTACAAAGTGGTTTTCATTTATGGTTCTACAAATCATCTTGATATTTAGGGTCTTGCTTATGAAATTCGGGTGTTCTGTGATACTTTGTATATCGCTAAAGGAGTACTCATGCACGACATTATTTCATTGAAGTGTTGTTAGTGCAATAAGGGCAATATGAGTTTTACTATTGTGGAATTTGTATGGGAAAAACCACGCACCTGGACAAGTAAAAAGAAATATAAAGCTCAAAGCATTCCTTTTTGATTGAAAATACTGATGTTATAACATGAATTGTTAGGAAATTACTGAAATTAGGGTTCTAATTATGAAAGCGTGGCATGCTTTTACGAAATGATGTTCTGCAATCAAAGGTAGTGGTTGTTACATGAAATATCACCCATTCAGCTTAGGGTTAAAGCACTCACCTAAATGTCGAAGGACAGTGTTCTCGACACTATTCTGGGCCTATGATAGTATGGTCTATTCAACTGGACAAACTTTTACTTCAATTCCTTACATTCCATGAAGTATTGAATTAGATTTGGAATTATGATTTTTATATTCAACCCAAAAAGGTCAAAAGTAAATTTGAGATCATATAATGAGCTTCTTGTAGAATGCATATTGTTAATGAAGGACAAAAGTAGTGAACATGTATAGAAACATCTTTGGCCTTAAGGGATTAAATCAAGATTAGAGAGGTTCACCAAGGTGCCTCCTCGTATTCGTTTGGGAGGTATTTAAACGGAAATTTTAAAATAAAAAACATACTAAGACATTGAAAATTGATTACTAAACCTAAAAGAGATTCACATGACAATTTTACTTTTTAAACATAGTACATGAAAGAAATTTATAATAAAAAAAGGGGGGGAGCAGGTGTATGCTCGCATTTGAGGAGGGATTTTTTGGTCTTGAAGTTACCTTCCCTTTATATAACTCGTATAGAGAAATTTTTTTTCCCAATTTTTTTTTGAATTTTCTCTCAAAATGTGCATCTAGAAATATGAATTTTTTATTTTTTATTTCTTAATTCTTTTCAATATGCACACAACCCCAAGGAATTCGCGGAGCTCTTCTTCATTGTGATGAGAAGACTCCTCAAATCTGTAGAGGCTATATGTGGTGCGAGAAGATGTCCCCTTAATTGAAGAGACCTTCCTTGGTCTAAAGTGAAGGATTCTTTTATTTGAAGAGCCATTTGTGGGTGGCAATGAATCCTACTTCATTTGTATGGTTAATCTTATAATATTTTCGGGATTATTTTAAAATAAAATAAGGTGAGGGTCCTTTGGCAATAGAATATGCCTACTTGGATGTGATGACCTACCCTTCGAGAATATATGTATTCGTTCCAGCTTGAAGTGGTTCGAATTGTTCCATGATTTCAGGAAACATTGAGTGAATGTCATAGGTGAAATGAATTTGCACATACCTTCTACCACAATACCTTTCATGTTGTAGTAGAAATTAAGCTATCATTTTTGGCCCTACATATAATGTTTGAATGCTATCCTAACCCTTAACTCTAATTTATATATGAATTAATTGGTATATTAAATAACCAAATTAGGTAATATTTGGTTTGGTAATTTCCACATAACTTTGTTTAGGTCAAACATCACTATTTAGAACTTTGACATGTCTATTTAAAGAAACATCTTCATAATGAGTGTGTAATTCAAAATGCTCATTGCTCATCTTCCATCCTAAACAACTCCTATTCTAGTGTTGGAGGTTTTTACTATGACCACTTTAGTGCATTTGAGTGAACAAAGTTCTTTTGATGCTATGAATTTCTTGTCGAAGCAATTGCAATCACACCCTCTAATAAATTTTCTATGCATTGTTCATTGCCAGATTTATTGGTCACTACAAATATATTTAAATTAAAAGTAGACAGGAACTTCATGGTGTACAGTAGACGCAAGACACATAGGTAAAGTTCCATTTTCTGTTATGATTTGCTAAACCTTTTTAAGAAGAAAGAAAATGGATTATTGTCATGAGAATATTAATCTTGGATTTCAATGCACGCGTTAAACATTTGGAAATGTATTTTCCCCTTTCACATATTAAGTAGTTGTAATATTTAATGGTTATAAATGGACACAGGATTTTGCATTTTTTAATTTGGTGCGCAACATGAAGAAGCCTCCCCCTGCCTCATCTTGTATATTTGGGACTGTAGTGTTGGACCTCTTTATTCTATCTCGCATCCTAAATTATTTGATTAGAATTACATTTTGGGCCACATCAACAAAAACGGTTTAATTATAAAATTCGTGGAGTACTATATTGTTTTTTAGACTAAAGCAACTCAACCACTTTCCTATTCCTTTTACGTCACCCTAAACCGAAAAATACTTTACCACATCATTATTTAGCCTACTTTGTCCTTCACTCCATATTAGTGTAGCACATACGTAATAACCTCAATTTACAATCCATACTTAATAAATGGCATGGACCTTCATTGCAATAGCAAGTGTTTTAGATTTCTCTTAAATTGATTTTATTAGTTAGGTTTAATGGTGACAGTCCAAAGTACATTGATGCCTATAAAAATTTAAGAAAGATGCCAATAGAGATTACAAAGTAAATTCCACAAAATATTGTACGGGAAACATTAATTCACTTCATTTTAAGTCCTTCACAAAATCCATTGAGTGTTGTCTAGTACCTCGTTATTTTTGGATTGTGATACTGTGATCCCCCAATTTGTCATCGGTTTTGGGTCTTCTCCTTCATTTGTATTTTATTATTTTAAATGCAGTTTTATATACAAAAATCCCCCTACATAGTGTAGAACCAAAATAAGTGTGTCAAATACCAATATGGTATTTGGTCTAGAATTAGAATATTATAACTACAATGCCCCCAAACCACAAATTCTACATAGGTTAGAACCCACCTACTTTCGGTAAACTAGTAGATTATGTGCTATGGGCCCAACAAGCTGAGAACTTTATATATAGAGACATCCCTCGGTTAATTTTAGTTGAGGGAACTGTAGTGAGGCATTGAGTGAAGTTCCCAGGAGGTATCAGTTTTGCTGTTCTAGTGACAAAATGGGGGATCCCCAATTGTTGGCTAGGAAATGTCCAAAATATTCCAAGGGGGGACCTTTGAGAAATGTAGGGTCAAAGGAGGGTGACTCTAGGATAAACGCATGATCGGGAATCAATAGCGAAGTCAATTCGCCTAAATTCCTTTCAGTGTAGAAGATTCAGTAGTCACTGATAATGAAATGAGGGGCTGAATTTTAATTCCTATATGCTTATTTGTAGAGTAAGAATATGAGTGTCCATATGCGTTTTGGGATTCCATGACAGGTTCCACAAAATATCTCATAATTTTTCAATAGTGAGAAGATGTCTTTCAGACCGGTCAATTTCTCAAGCCTACAATGCAAAATTCCTAGAAATTATCCACATGGCGGTAAAATCTCACTAAAAATAAGACTAGCTTTCTTTATGTTAATAAGTTGTCTCAACAAGTTTCAGAATATTACGATACCCAGAAGTACCCAAACCTGAAGCATTCTCGATAACCAGTTGAATGTATAATTCATGGCGTAGTTGACCAATAGACCGGAAGCATGCGGAAGCTGATTGAGGCCTATGATAGGCCTTTGTTTCCTCCTCCATACCTATTTAATAGCCTAGGCTAGTTCCTTTTATCAGAAAAGCCATACTCTAGAAGTTGGATTTTGGTCTAAATTTGCCGTAAAGTTTGCACTAGTTTTCGTTGAGATTTTGGAGTAAGATAAAGGGGAGGGGGTTTGCCTAGACAAATATTGGCCTTTTGAAGCCAATGGTGCAATCCATTTCTGATTTGGAGTCAATCTCTAAAAGTTAGGTCAACGAACCAGCATAGAATGTTGAAGTCAAAGGATTTAAGGGCAAGTCAAAAGAGGTGGGCTTCCAAAGGTTGGAACGAAGTTCCATTACATTTGTTTGGAGTGCACTCTAAAAAGCACCTCAAGGTTAGAGGGGAGGATGAGAGCCCTTCTTAGAGTATATAAGGAGCTACCTTCCTCCTCAAAACTCCTCTCTCACTTTCGTGGCACTAATGTCACCCTCTGTTTTGGCCCTTAAGGCCACATTTTGTATTAATTCTGTGTGTCATTTGGAGAAGTTCTAGTTGGAACAGAGCTCTTGAAGTCCTATGTTGTTAGTGTCATTTGTAGAAGCTCTGGTTGGAATAGAGCTCTGAAAGTCCAAAATTGTTAGTGTCAGTTAGAGAAGCTTTGGTTGGAACAGAGCTCTCCAGATTAAATTACGAACTAGTGTAGTGATTATGTCTAAAACATTGAAGACAATCCTTCCATATAGCAGAACTTTCACTTCAAACCTTAGGTTTGGTGTTAAACATTTAGTGATTTTTAAAAAATACGACATAGCTTTGACTTCAAGTTTTAGGTTGCATGTAAAAATTTTGATGATCTTTCAAAATACGCAGAACCTCTGACCTCAAATAGATGAAGAACTTGTCTTAAGTTTGTTTTTGAAAACCTTTTCTCCGGGCGGGACGATAAATTGTGCCCGCAAAAGTGGGCGAGATGTTAAATTGTGCCCATGAAAGTAGGGGGTAGTTGATCGAGTGTGCCACTTTCCTGGACCTCGACCATCGGCCCCGAGCGCGGGCACGGGTCGCAGGACCACAACTCCGCAGGACCTGAACTATGCAGGACCAAAACCTGTAGGACTACGACTTCGACGGAAATTAGGAGGAGGAGGACAACCACCGACATTCTTCTTAGGGAGAAAGTTTTAGAGTAGTTGTATGTATCCCACATTGTTTGTTTTCCTTTCTTATCACCTCAAATGTATAGTAAGAGGTGTCGTCTTAAATGAAAATAGAAATCATTAATGACTTCTGAAGAAAGTGAAGAAAATGTGATGCCACGTGAGTGTGGGCCCATTTAAAATAGATGATTGAATATCTTGTGACGGAAAATAATATCCTAAGGATTTTTTCAAGTTTTACTAAAACATTAGTTTTGAGTACAATTCAAACAATTTTTTTTGAAGTTCAGCCCATGTTCATCTCCAAACTTGTAGTTTAAGAAAATTTCATTGGTCTAAGGGTCTTGCACAAAATAGACACTTATGCTATTTTGCGATCATCAAAAATTTCATTTTTAAAGGACCTAACTTTTATGTCTTTTTTTAACCTAAAAAAAAACTGTTTGAATTCCGCCCAAAACAAATGTTTTGTAAAATGTGAAAATTTTTTTAGGATATTACCTTTACTCGCAAGATGTTAAATCATCCATTTTAAATGGGCCCACACTAATTTGCCATCACAGTTTTTTTCATTTTCTTCAAAAGTCATTCATGGTTTGTGTTTTCATTTAAGATGACACCTCTTTCTTTACATATGGGGTGGTACGAAAGGAAAACAAACAATGTGGGATAGATTCAACAACTCTAAAACTACCGCCCTTAGAAGGACGTGGGTGGTTGTCCTCCTCCCTTAACTTCCGTCGGGGTCGCAATCCTACAAGATATGGTCGTGCACATTTATGGTCCTATGGAGTCGTGGTCCTGCGACCTACGCCCGTGCGCGGGTTCGATGGCCAAGACCCCGGAAAGTCGCACACTCGATCAGTTGCATGCCCCTTACTTTCGTGGGTACAATATAGCGTCTCGCGTGAATTACCTAGGTTTTGTATTTTGAACGGTCAAGGTTTCTAGTTAGATTCAAGTTTTCTAAGTTTGTTCCAAATTGGGTGATGCATTAGCTAAGTTGGATTGTTACTAGATGAGTGTTTAGTCTAGTTGGCCATGTGTAAGTTTATTCCAATTTGGAATTTTATGTGTAGTTGGGCAGTTGCCTTTGTAGTTCCTATTTGGTAGTAGGATGGTAGTCGGGTTGTCTCTTCCAAATTGGTAACCGCCAAGTTTGGAATTCCTATTGGGTTTGATTTTTCTTTCATTTTTCTTTACTATTTGTTGAATGAAGTCAAAATGTGTCCCAGCTTGTTGAACTTTTGTATTTCTTTGTTTGGAAGTGTTTCCAAGTTAGTTGTGTGTGTGTTATTTGATTAGATGCATGATGTCGAAATGTTTTTGATCTTTGTATTCATGTCCTGGTTGGATGTGTTATTATTTGGAGAAGTTTGTGATGATGTGTGCTAAGAAGAATGAGAAGGCGAAGTAAAGATAGATGGGAGCTGAGAAGATGAAGTGATGTTAAATGAAAGCTAGGAAGTCAATGGGAATCTAATTGGAAATGTTAGAGTGACAAGAAATAAGTAGTTCAATTAGGAAAGAGAATAAATAAATAAATAAATAAAAATATAAATGTAAGAGTGGAAGAAATGAGAAGTTAGTGAAAATTAGAAATAAAAATATACTATTTGTAACGTTGATTTGATCATCAATTGATTAATCAAATGAAAATAACATACCAAACTAGTTGTTCTGTGTAGGCGTGCAATATTATGTGCTAAGATTTGTAATTAATTGAGTGTGAAAGTGGATGTTGAAGTGATGGAGAAAAATTTGTACCCAGTCCAAGTTGGATTTAATGATGATTTATATTATGGGAATGTTTCCAAATGACAAGTTTGTTTGATGAAATATTGCTTGCATGCATTTAAATGAGCATCCCATTTGGAATTTTGTATGTCGTTGTAGTGGTGATTGATGATATTTTCCAAGTTGGGAGATTATATTTATTTTATAATTTATTAAGCCATTGACTTGGAAATACAATCGTAATTGGAAGTAGAGGTCAAATATTAATTTTCTATTGATATAAATTTCCCAGTGACTAGCCTCCCTTGGACCGAAGTTATTGTACTAATAGGATAATTTCCTAATAGGTCATTATTCTTCTTCAACAGTAGAAGACATAAAACTATTTCAAGTGTCTTCTACAGAATAGACACTTGAGATATTTCGAGAGTAAAAGCTTTTCACATGGACATTGGTTGAATTTTATACAGACCACTAACCTCCAAAAAAGTTTTTTGAATTGTGCGAAGAAATGATCTTTTAGAAAACTTAAAAAATTCTTTAGATGTTATCTTTGTTCACAAGACATTCAATCATCCAATTAAAATGGGCCCATGCTAACATGGCATGCCGCCACATTTACCTCAATTTACTTCAAAAGCCATTCATGGTTTGTGTTGTGATTCAAAAAGACAACTCTTCATATACATTTGAGGTGGTGGACAGAAAACAAACAAAGTCAGATATATAAATTAGTTCATAATGAAAGAAGACCATAGAACCCTAACTTACTACCCTAAATCTTAAATGCACGGTCTTGCAGTAGTGACTATGTTTTAATCTAAAAGCTCTGTCATAAAATGAATAGCTATATTGAGACTAGCTAGGACATTATTTGGAGGCACTGCACTATCGAAAGCGCATGACTATGCTTTGGACAAGCTCTTAGATATTTATAATAGGCACATCATGAACAAGTTTGCATATATTGTTGCTTTAGTAAACGACTAATATCATTAAAAGGGAAATCGAAATACCATGTTGGTGTAAGTGACCACTACAATGATTAGAGTCAAAGTTGACGAAAAATGCATTTTCTGTTCCATATTGAGAAGGACAACAACAATGCTTTAATGAGAAACTATAGAAGGTAACTTACATAACAGGGATGCTCGATGACATTTCTTAAAATGCTAAGGCCTCAATCACAATTGAAGTATCCATAAAAAACATGGTTAACCTCATCACACTCTGTGTCCAACGTTGCCTAATAAAAGTGAAGTGGATATTTACATGGATGACCTTGAATGGCCATTCGCTTGCTGAATTGATTCCAAGTGTTAATTGACAATGGCATGACATAGTGCAATGTCTTGCATAATATATGTACTGGACCATGTGATCCTCACTTCTCAATTTACGGACCACTAAAGCGCTAGGAAGCAAACAATACCTTCACAGTGCCATATTCCAATGGGTGTGACAAACTAGGCGACCTTGGAGGCGTGACCAGACTATAGTAGAGAAACTGTGATGATTCGAAGGACAACATAATGCATGGCCAGGTGCATAATATGATTTTGCACTGCAGCTTTAAAATAGGATGACATCATCATTGATTATGAATGTTGAATACAAATCATGGCGAACACTATATTTTTTTAGTTTGTATATGAATGAATATGTAGTGTTCTGGAAGTGCATAGTAGACTAAAATGGTTAAGTCTTCGGTTTCTTCGTGCGTGAAACTCTCCTAGATTTGGGCTCCAAGAAGCTCCAGTACCTCCTCAAAGACTTGTCACCAAGTGCAATATCAAACACCCGCCTGGACTCAGGGTGTTCCACTGCAACCACACCACGTACAAGTAGAGATGATTGTTTCCCCCTTGTTGTTTTTAAGTCTGCAATAAAGAAGTCTAGAAGTTCCAGGTGTTCCTTAGCTATTTGCACCAGTGTGTTATACAACTTCCCAACAGTGTCCTTAGGATCATCTAAATTACGAAGGCTCGCAATTGCGTAACGCTGACTAACCTCGTCACCCTTTTCCTGAATAATATCCTCAAATTGGTCACTGTTCATATCCGCTAAAGGAGTGTCCTACACTGATTGTGAAGTTGACCCTCTTGAATGAAAACACTGCAATAGAGGTGTTGTTTTGTTCACTCTGTGTGTAGTTCCTGCCTCCTTTACTATGAGGCCGTTTGAGACTGATGGATGTAGAACACGGAAAACCTTCATAGTGTGCTTACAAATCATTCTTTGGAGTCCTATAGGACAGTCACATTGCGCCCATTCCGAATCCGGGGCGTAGATTGTCCAAACCTTGGGGTAATGATTTAATGATACAACAAGAGCAATGTCCTCTCCATTAGGGTAAAGCCGCACCAATGAGTGTGGAATGTCCCTTGCTCTAACAATGGCGGTTGCTACTATTCGCTCGTGGCTTTTGTTCTGGGAGAACCCAAAGAGCTTGCACTGCACGACGTACCAGTAGTGTGTAACAACATCTCCAACTAGGTGATAAATGAGCCAGTCTAATCTTCGTCCATCAAAGCGTTCCTGGGAAGACCTTAATATAGATTTAAGGTTCCCGTGGTATGACTCGATGGCGGCATTAGTGTTCTGTCTAGCATGTGGAATGTTCCTGTTACTAATGCACTACATATTTGCTTTGCTCCGCCAATGTTTAGTCATGTACTTCATGAATCTCTCAGCCAGAGGGTGTTCTGCGTAGAGCGTATCTAGCTGTTGCTGTGCCCATGTCACTGGGTCTGACTTCATGTTGAATCCTTTCCCGTACATAATGTTTCCCAAAGCATTCAGTACGTATGCGCGCTCTGCAGTTGTGGAGATTTTTTTTACTGCATTTTCCCGCCATGACTTCTGGACATACCAAAGGCACAAGAAAATTGCATTGTCTGGCCAAATTGCCCTACAAACATGATAAAAGCAATCACATAGCTAAGACATTATGAGGTGAGCTGAGTATCTCCAAGATTGTGTCTGTAGGCAAGTACTGCAGTCTAATATTGAATTGCAAAACGATAATATCTACTGACTGGTATATTTAGAATTCAAGTAATACCTAAACCACGAGGGATTGAAATAATGCCCTTTAGTTTTTGGGAATGTAATGTAATATGTATTCTACAATATGAATATTTACCTCAGGACATTAATTTCCGCTTGTGCATTGTCGACAATAATTGATGTTGGTGCCCAAGTAAGCAGCTATTCTTGTACTCACTGCTGTAACTCGAGGAGGACGTATTGGAGGTCCTTTTTGCGACATTGGGATATTACAAAGAAGGCGACTGGAATTCCATTTCTCCATTCATCAAAAACCATAACTGTGTAAAGAGGGTACTGCATATCAGAACAGTTGTTAGTGTTTCCTGTTTTCATGAAGGGATTTCCTTCCAGTATATTTACTCTATTATACTTGGTGTTTGAACAAGTGATATAATGATCCTTGGGATAGCATGGATGGAACATATTGTTTCTTAATAAGATTCTTAGTACATAAATCATCATATTGCATCAGGACAGAGAAAGAGAGTTTGGAAGAAAGTGGAGTATTGTACCCTCGTCTGAGAAGTGCCGAAAGTCGCATCTAAAGAGACTATGCTCTTGTTACCGAATTTGACTAACATCTGGAGTTGCCAAGGGGTTTGAATCCCTAATGTGAATGGCGTATCATCCTGCTTCATAGCGTTTAGGTCAAGATGTCCATGTTCCTTGTAGCAGAACACGGAGTCAAGGTTCTCGTCCACCCACATTTTGATGCTTCTTGGGTCACTTGCATGCTTCTGCCACAATGTTGTGTCTCGGACCTTTACTAGGTTCCGAACGTCCTATGCCTGGACAAAGATGTCTCGAGTGACACTACCATTTTGTATGGCTAAGTCTTTTACAAATGATTTGTGTTGGGCCATGACTTGGGAGGGCGACAGTCCGAGCCAAAGGAGATTTGAGATGTGCTACTTCATACCTTCGGATAGTGTAGACCCTGAGCTCTAGCCTAAGCTATCCTTAAAGCCTGGAGTAGTTACGTCGTGTACTACCTGGCCGTTTCTGTCTATGTGCATGGATTGCCGATAAATGAGTTGGCACATTCCAAGGTCCTGGTATGGTTGTTTTGCCAAGAAGCAACACATGCAGCCTCTTTTTATGGATCTACCTGTTTGCTTCTTTCCTAACCGTGTTACCTTGGTTTGTTTTTGTTTTGTAGTAGGGAAGACGTCATACTCCGGAACTACTTTCCGACCTCTGCGTTTTGTCATGAGATTTGTGGTTGCATCGTTTCTCTTCTTTATAGTGGATTCAAGTAGTGCATGGATGTCCTCTGGAACAACAATCAAGTTGTCCTGGGGCCCAAAGCAACAATGGAATCTATTGCATCATTGACATCGAAGAACATGGGAGTCAGTTTTTTTGAATAATCATGGATGTTGATCCGTCATATTCTGTAGATTTTCAGGCGATGATGTATAGGCCAGTACCTTGCCACGAAATGTAGGAAGCGAATTCTCTATGAAAATTCCTCCGGGATCTTCAGATGGAATGTAAGAGAGGACTCTTTGACAAAGTGTAGGATGATTCCTATTGGGAGAATGCAGAACGGGATCTTTTCTATCTATTATAGGATTTTGCGATATCATTAATCAGAAAGGGAATTAGGAGAATATCTTACTAATAGGGATTTTTCCTAATTTTACAATTCTAATGTTTGGTAGGTGGACTATGAGCTTACCTGCAAAGAAGAAATCATTTCTGCATTTTGATAGGGGATTTTCTATACTGCATTGTATACGGAGGACGAGTGGTTGAGAAATGTATTCGTAGGTTCTATTTCTAACAAAATGCACTTTGTTGATGGTATTGAAATTGTGGCACAATGTAATAGATGGATATAGAATCCAGGACATCAACTTTTTTGGCACATGGACTAATAGGTTTCAGTTTTATAGTCACTTACCTGATAATTTGAGTTGGTGAAGACGCCCATGGCCTTGATAGCGAGCCTGCTAGATTTGTCCTTCTGACATGTCGATTGAAAGTGGTAGGACAATCTTTGTTTTGTTCCTGCCCCTGCACGAAGTCCTCCAGCTGAATCCAAGGAATAACCGCAATCTCGGAAACATTGATCCTCCCCTTAGCAATGGTTGTGTGTGGAAGCCATTTCAGATCCGCGTACCTGATGACTCCAAGACGAGGGTTCTACACCATGTCTTGGAGAGCTCAAAGGAATTCTGACTCCCTCTCTGGATCGTGAGGTCCATTGCCATAGGGTTTAGCTTCCTCGGTTGCACTGGAATGACCTACATCATCTGAATCCATAATTGGAACCACTGAATTTTTTGAAGTTTGTGTGTAGTGACGTGTTGTTTGAAGCAAACAACGATGTCCAGAAGAAGCTCAAAATATTTAAAGTTACTTAAGCACTAAATGGTGGCAATTGCATTAGTAAGGCACCAAGGCTGTCAAGCATGTGCAAGTGGCCTTCACTCGTGTTTCACAAGACGTTAATGTAGACGAAGACAAAAAGCGTAGCTTACGGTGAAGATACAGAAAATCTAGTTTGTACAAGACGGAGAGGAATGCGTTTCTGAGGACAGAACCGCCAATTCTAAGGCGAAATGAACAAGAGCCTTCTTTTGAAGGTGAACTGCGACAAAGATGATTGAGTCTACAGAATGTGCAAGGACAACAGCATGGCTTATGACATAGTGAATGTAACATGAAGAAAAAGACTTCTTTAGAAAGAGGACGACACCTCTTAACAAGCATGTGCATAGAGTATACTATGAAATCATCATAAGCAACATTGAGAAGCAATACATGTGTACAAGGAATGGAGACTACAATGTGAACTAGACAGAGCATCCCCCCTAAACCCTAAAATTGCCACTGGAAACTGTAGCGCAATCTTAATTGTCCTACATACGGATATCGAGGAGAATTTGAATTCGAATGCATTTCATTGAACTCTATTTAACAACAACTTCGCAAAACTTGAAGAACACATCCAAACCCTCGGGTCGCTGCCTTGAAGTGCTTGAACCCTAGTTGAGGGTGCTGCAGATTTTGACCTAATCCATGCATGTCTTATTCTGCAGTAGGACTTTGCAAGCTCTGGAGCACATAAACGCAAGTCACGTTTTGCTGTCGTCTCAGCTTTAACGTCCGTCTCCATTGGGGTTTTTGCTCTATCGTGGTCTCCACTCCGTCCGGTCTCTGCTTCGTTGGGCAAAGCGTTTCGCGAGCATTTCTCTATTTTTTTGGGCAGCGGGCAGGCTTATCCCGGGTCAAGGTCCATCGGAAGTGGGCCAACTTGGGCGTTGGGCACAGCATCCGGGCCAATGGACCACCCCACGTCACGTCGGCTGGGCCCACTTTCGTGGGCACAATTTAACGTCTCGCGTCCATTCGAAGGTGGGCCCGTTTGACGTGGTGCGCAAGCTGGACCACGGGCCTGGCCACACCCCGCAGCCTTGCCGGCCCACCTCCGATGGCACTCCAAACTCAGCACTCTTGACCCGGCACTTGACACCCGCTCCCACCACAATGGAGACGGAGCACCACTCGACGGAGGCAGAGGTTCGTGCTGGAGGTTCGCTCGTTGCCGTTTGCGCTTAGGGTTTAGTGTAGGCGCCTTTGTTGTTTTTCTTGTAGTTGTTTAACAGTTGGTGCTATTTTACAACCGAAAACGGCAATTCAACGGCTGCGTTGGGCCTGAATTGAAAAACCAAATTAAACCACCACCACCTCTCTGAGTTTGTCATCTCGATCTGAGATAGGATCGTAGGAACACTGTTCTCAATGAATTTTCTCGTTATCACAGTTAGAATTTGTGAAAAATTGACGAAGCAGACAACCTTATTACTCATACTGCACTTGGATTTTGATGCCGTTGATCGACCAATCTTTCGCTCAATTCTCGAACGCCATTCCAGGGACAAGTCATGTAGTTATGTAAGACCTACGAATGTACATGGAATTTGGCTAAAGAATTTGAAAGGAATGAGATTGATAAGGCTGATGATGGGATCAAGCTTTCCTCTTTGATGCTGTAGATCATTGCGGAAAATTGTGGATTTCAACGGTCCAATATGAAAATAACCCTCATTCGACTACGATTTAAATGATATCTTTGAAAGCAAGCAACAAGACACTATGTACTGTACAGTGGTACACATATACATTGGATTAAGAAATATCCTTGACCAAACAAAAGGTTGTTTACATGACATTGAATTTGTGCCTCATATACACTTCTCACACCTTCTAATCATTCCCATTTTGACCAGCTGAGAGTCAGAAGGAATTCTACACTAAGCTTTTATCTCAAATCACATGCAACAGAGCGTTGCTGCAGTAGAAGTTGAATCTGATTGCAATATCCCATAAAACCAGTGTCCTTAACTTGCTTCAAGGAACACATAACCTAACAAAAGAAATTAACCTTTTAATGCCCTAATCCATATTGAATTCTTGCATACTTTTGCTTACATCTTGTATAGATATTTTTCTCCCTCAATTTCATCAGGCTGATTACTAAAGAAGTTTTGTTTTTAAAAAATCCAAGAATTGTTTTAAGTTCTATGATCAACTTTTGGGACAAACATCACCCTTGAAGCATGCTAGCTCATCGTCGTCCAAAATATGGACTCTAAAGCGTTTCAGGATTGAATGAGGCATGACTCACTAAGAACGAGGAATTGCAAATCTGAAGCTTGGTATTGAAATTATCACATGCTCTGCTTGGCAAGCAAGCAACACAGGATGCACATTTCTAGAGGTACTAACTTAACTTCAAATTTGAGTTTACAAGCATAATCTCAATGAGGACTCTATCTCCAAGCACAACCACATATACATCTTTTCTATAACCAATCTTTAGATTTGATTTACTTTGTTTAGGGTGTTGTTATCTTAGCTGCATCCTCAGATGGGGAAGCAAAAAATCTTTGAAAGTGGACTGTCTTGAGTGGAATCCTATTCAAAGCATGCAAATCATGCTCTACAATTCGTAGGATTGTTAGTTAATTAATAGGACACAATTGAGTCAGATAAATCGAGTAACAACTATAGGAAAAGCAACAACGGCGCATATACTAAACCCTAAGCACAAACGGCAACAAGCGAACGAAGTTCAAGAGACCTCCAGCATGAACTTCCACCTCTGTCGAGTGGCGCTCTGTCTCTGTTGTGGTGGGAGCGGGCATCAAGTGCCGGGTCAAGAGTGCCAAGTTTGGAGTGCCATCGGAGGTGGGCCGGCGAGGCTGCAGGGCATGGCCGGGCCCAGGTCCAGCTTGCGCGCCACGTCAAGCGGGCCCACCTTCGAATAGACGATTTAACGTCCTGCGTTCAGCCTGTTGACCATATTTAGAATTTTCTTAAGGACCTGAGCTAGTTGAAGAGTATGTCCGGCGAAGCCTTGATTTCGTTTGGTTCTTGCTTTTTTTCATCTGATTAAAACGGTCATTTTTCTTTGACAGTGAATTTGAACTATCTAAGTTTCCTCTCATCTTATACATGAATGGCTCATTTTCTTCTTATGTAGCACATGAATCAATTGAATTTCCTTGCACAATTAATTTTCAACCAACCAATATCCAAAAAAATAATTCTACAAAAATTTCTACATGTACATACAAAAACCTTGTCAAAGAGGAAATGTCGTTTGCAAGAGTTCAATGGAAACTCTTCAAAATTTCAGACTACCACAAGATGTTCAGCTATAATCTCCAAAAGTCACTTAACCCCTAAGTGCCCTAGAGGGCCAAAAGTGTCCCCATGTAGTCTAGAAGTCTAGTTCCAAGTGCTATAAATTTTGCATCCGGTGTCCAAATTTGATTAAACTTATTGGAAAATTTGCATTCTTTCTTCTAGTTTGTGTGGTAGAATTTTCAGATCAATCGACAATGTCTTGATTTTTTGAGAGCCATTCAAAGTACACGAGTTCAATTTGAGTTTACCAAAGTACATTTTGATGGTTGTAAATTTGGGGGCTTGTATCTACTTCATCCAATGTTTGTTTTCAATAAAATTTGTTGCGTTATGTTCCCCTTGAGGTCTACTTATTGTAGTAAACAATTTCATGTCGATCCAAGTTGTTTTGAATGTTTGGGAGTACTTCAAATTTCAAAATCCGGACAATTTTGGATTACATTGAACTTTGGGGACTTGTTTCTTCTTCATACAATGTCCATTTCAAATATTAAAACATAGGAAAAGTTGTAGTGTTGCACATACTAGTCTAGTTTGCATGGTTAAAATTTCATATCAATCCAAAAAATTATGAGTGTCTAAGAATCATTTTAGTAGAAGGAAGTTTAGCCTTAGATGATTTTTTTGCAACTTCTTTTGCTATTTTTTGACATTTCAAAGCCATTTTACAAAGAAAATGTACCATTTGAATCTATTTTTTATTTTTATTTTTTTGTGAAGTGCCATAGTGGCAATATTAGATGTTATAGAAGTGCTCCAAATTTCAACATTCATTCACATATTAGATAGAAAATTTCACAGTAGCATATATCAAATACCCATAATTCTATTTTCATCCACAACCAAGCAATTTCATCCAAGACCTTTATTAATTTGAAGATTTTGGCAATTTCATCCAAGATTTTACAATTTATGTTCTAAAGGCTTCGACACTTGGTATGGGGCCCAATATTTTGATGCAAATTGATGACAAATCGCCAAAAAAACACGAATTTGAATGATATTTTATTTTACCAATGTATTTGTATGTTGGTTTTAAGAACTTTATAGTTTAAAGTTATTTCATTTGAGTAGGTTTAGTAATCGAATTTCACCTCAAAATGTCATTAGGAAAATTTTGAGGTCTGGAGAAGGTTGTCAGGTCGCGAACAACGGGGAATGCTAGTTGGATAAATGGAAAGATTTTAAAATATAAAACTATAGGGCTTAAAGGGCCTTCATGGCTTAAAAAGCTTGTAGGGCCTAGAGGGATAGTTTTAAAAAATATGAAAAATTAAATTTAATGGAATTATTTTCTTAAATCCGAAATTACTAAAGTCAACAAATTATCAAAAATCTAAAGTGGCACTACTAGTGACACATCAAATTGTGATTATTTTATTATTTCTTATTTTAATTTCTTATTTTAATTTTTTTTAATTTTTTAATAGATTTTTTTATTTTCTTCATTTGTTAATGATTAATATTCTGGTGAGTAGTCAAAGGTTCACAACTAAGGGAACTAGCCCTCATATGGCCTTCTTCAAACCTCAAACTTTTCCAAATGCCACTTCAATGTAGTTTTAAATGATTTTGAGCCCATTTGAGGGCCACATGGGGGGTAGTACCTCAAAGGTGGGGCCCAAATTTAACGCAAACCTCTTTGTAGAGCACGCTGAAGCTATGCCTTTCACAATGCCTTCTTTAAATTTCAGCATGACCTGTCATTTTTTCCATTTGGCAAACCTACTATAGAGAAGAAAATCAGCCCAAGCTCGCCCAATAAACATATTGAGCCTATTTCACGAGCTAGCATGGGAATGCTTTAACCATTAGAGAAGTTTTGGACTCTACAAAAGGTTGTCAAGGTTTGACAAGCAAGTCTATATCTAGAGCCCTAAGGAGCTAGGAAAAAGATGAAATCTCTAACAAAATAAAGATTCACCTTGTGTGAATATCATAACTAACAA
Source organism: Straminergon stramineum (assembly GCA_963920665.1). Lineage (NCBI taxonomy): Eukaryota > Viridiplantae > Streptophyta > Bryopsida > Hypnales > Calliergonaceae > Straminergon > Straminergon stramineum. The sequence continues at coordinate 23,991,053 of OY987263.1, read as the reverse complement.
AGAATCTATGTGAATTTCCTATTCCATGGTTGTTAGAGGAGCACACCTGCAATGACTTTGTGTAAATAATTGTGATTGAATATAAAACACTAATTGATACAACCTTCTTCCATTTTAATAGTGATACTTGTGGACCATTGCTCTAACATTTGAAAGTACTAACAACGCAAAAATAGGGGGAAAGTTCCTCCTCATGAAAAATAAATATAATGCAAGGGTCCCTTTTGGCACTCCTAGCAACCCCTTTGGAGAGTCTAGAATTTCTCTTATACTTTTGTTTGACAACCATGAACAACCAACTATTGTTGTATGCCATTTTGATTTGTTTTATTATTGTTGATACCCACTAAAAACTAAAGGAACAAATGATTATACAATAATCATTGATACTAGCTACTTGTTTTATTATTGATTGCTAGTTATTAATCCTAGGTCTGTAACATTCAATCTACCTCCAAAAGGAAGCAATAAAGGTAGACTTTGCATCCCATGCCCTAAGACATGGCTAGTTGAATTATCTCCAATAAACCCTTCATTCATGATGATCTTCGGGCCAACATTCCTGTTATTTTGTTCCTTCACTCATGTAGTCTTAATTTGATGGATTCATGTCCTTTTTATTCAAAGGTTGATACATATAGGTGGAAGATTGAAATAACCTTACATTGCACTAAAAGCAGTTTCATGGAATAGATGTTAAAAGCAAGAGGTAAGATCATTCATTTTATGAAATTTGCCGCATCTCACAATTTTGTCTATTGCAAGTCCAAAAAGGAAATCTCACAAGTCTAAGCAAGATCTAATTCCTAAATGTACAATGTTATAGATCAATCATGTTTGTGCACATTCAAAGATATGTATGCATTTTGTCAAAGTAGCATTTGAATTAGAATGAAAAGTATTCTTCTCTTAGAAGGAATCATGATTTTAGTGCATGAAAAATAAACATATCGAGCAAGATAGGAAGAAAATTATATAATCAAAACAACGATTATATTTGAGACTTTCAATTCTTCATCCTAAGGAATCAATTCTCAATTTTATATTTTTGTGCAATAGATTATTAATTTTGAGTGTAATTAAATTGATGTGTCTTCATGTGAAAAGATTATACATAAATTCATGCAACATTGTATGCAATTGATTTTCAACTTCTATTTATGAAGCAGGATTTATTGGTCAAGAGCTCTAAAAACACACTCTTGATTGGTTATGAAATCTTCAATTTGATCTTGGCCCATTTTTACTATACATTTGGATAAAATCAACAATGTATATAATATTTCAATCTACTAAATTCTAAATGGTAAAAAGTGGTCTCTTTCATATACATAAAAATTTAAATAAATCATTTGAGCAAGTTTCAGATAAAATTTACAATACAAATTTGTTAAATAAAATTTTTATTACTTAGTCATTGTCCCAAAGGGACCAAGGATTTGTAGATATAAAATAGGTTATTATTATTAGGTTATAGGTTATTATTAGAGTCAATATAGTGTCTAGATATTTTCTTGAAGTTTTGCACATTTTTGCATATAGCTTTGTACAAATATATTGTTACCTCAATTCCAACTATTTGGTATAAAGGAAGGTCATCTTTAAAAGATTGAATTACTTCTACATAGGGTATGTGAGAAATTACTTTGACAAAGCATTATGTGAAGCACTACATTCATCATCCCCAATGGCCAATGTAGATGTTGGAATGCTCAAGGGTTAAATCTTGAACTTGTGGGAAAACTGTTGTTTTGGAAGAAATCATGCATTGTATAATATTCCATGATCAAGGTCAACAAAATAATATAGGTTCTAAAATAGCTACCAAAATTATTGGAATTTTTTCTTTCCATTTTTTTAGTTTGGGAAAAGAATGAAATTTCAAAACACTTGCAAAAACTTGCAAAATCACTTTTCCCAATTTTATTGATTACTTGACAAGAAATGTGGATCTTGACTACAAAGTATGATAGTAGGTTTTTCTATTATGATAGAATGATATAGGAAAGTGGAAAAATAGATTGAAGAATCAAGTAGAGATCTTAACTTTAGAAGGACTAAAAGTGGCTAATGGATGGCTTTCAAGATCATTGTAGAAATGAATAATGCATCCATAAATGATAAATCAAATCGTATTTGGCAAAGTACCTTGGTGATAAGTCTTGTCTTTTTAAAGTTAACCCAAGAAGGTCTAGGAAGACATGAAATGTTCTTTAGACAAATGAAAATCACAATTTCATTGATTATTTGTTTAGATATTGTCAGCATTGATACAAGGTTCAAGGAGGACCTCAAGGAGGATCTCATGGAAGGGTCATATACTTCTTGGAAGAACCTAAATGAGAAAAATAGTGGGGTTCCTTGAATCCATAGATCGGTGAATAATATATTTTGGCAATTTGTGCTATGTGCTCTAAATTTGAATGTGAACAACAAAGGAGATCTTTTTTGAATTTGAGGGCAACTAGTGAAATGAAGCTTATCAACTATAGTTTCTAGTCTAATTCAAAAATTTGAAAAATTCCTAAATTTGAATATTTTATTGCAATTTGAATTGTGGGCCTATTAATATGGAGTGTTGGATTTTTAATTAAAACTGATATAGTAAAAGAATTGCACCATAGTGTTCTACACTATAATATACACATGTGGAAAAAAAATTCAGTTTTTTAAAGCATATTTTGGATTTTGAATTATATGATATGAGTTTTTTAACTTTTTACTCAAAAATTCATGATAATTTGAAATTTTTACAACTTGTACACAAAATAGTGAAATTAGGTTGCCTTTGCAATTAGGTTGCCTACAACAAGAAAGTTACTTTACAAGCCATCAAAGTCAACAAATATTTCTAAAAATATTTTCATTTGTACACATGGAGGTTCATAAGTCCCCATTACAACAATATCTAATTCAAAAGTAGTGCATTCTTGTACAATAACTGAAAATATTTAAATAGTGTCAAATGTTGAGAAATTAGTGTGGGGCAACCTAATTTCACTATTTTGTGTAGAAGTCTTGTAATTACATCTCTGAAAAATAATCAATTAAAAAATAAAAATTAGTTGCAGAATGAGAGCATACCAAGAGAGGAACTTCAAGGTTTGGAACTGAAGTGGTCATGGGCCCTTCCTTGAGATCGTCGGAGAATTCGCCTTTTCTGCTTCAGATTGTTGTGCGGAGGCTCTACCGCGGGGAGGAATCGCGGGCAGAATCATCATGCTCTGGAATTTGGGCTTTGAGCTTCGAGGATAACGTGTTTTCGCCTTCAAATTGTGGTCAAGTTCGCGGGGGGACTTGCGAGGAGTCGGGCGTTTGGTAGGATTTCTTCGCACTCGGTGTCTGTGTCTTGTTGCCTACTATGTGCTTCTGAAGAGAGCTGGACCAACTGAGGTGCGCAATTGAGGTGTCCGAGGCTTAGGACATGATTTTGCCACTTTTATGTGTCTGCCTGCTGTTTGCTTGAACTCTGATTCCCAAACTCCACTTAGGGTATAGGGTTTAGGTTATTCCACCGTCTGTATGACTTTCGGTATTGTTTTGTGCAGCAATTAAGTGTCTATGTGGGTTTACATTAACTTGCAAGTCCGTTTATGGTTCCTTGTGTGAACTTGTCTCATATGTTTCGCTTGCTTGCTTGTTCAGGTGGTGATCACATGGTTGGACCGTGAATGATTTGGCTCCAAAAGGAGCCTGAAATCCCCCCCAAATGAACTCATTGGTCTTGATCTTCGTGTAGCCTGCAGTGGTGTATGTTGTGCACCTTCAAATGCTTTTTGTGATCAACACTTTGAGCTAGGAGGTGTGTTTTACATCATTAGAAGTACATTTTCAGTAGCTTTTCTACAATGTATCACTCAAAACATTTGGATTCGGTTGAGGATTGACTATGAAATCTCAATTTGGAATTTTTTGAGTGCGACCATTGATTACATCCTCTCTGGTCAGAAAGGCCATAATTCATACGTACCCACCGTTCTGGTTTAGTTATGCTAATCTCCAATTCAAGAGAATACTTACAACGAGAATGTTGTCTTCCAGTACATGGCCTCCGCTGTTCTTGTATTGGTGGTGAAGTTTTGAGAATAAGTCTTACTGAACGTTTTGGTTGGCAGAGAGAGAATGGTGTTCTTTTTTCTCTTCGGCGGGGTAACTCAAGAAGTGCAGACGGTGCTCAAACGGGAAGCAGCTGTTTGCCCTATTTGTAAGTCTCCAGCAGCGCTGGTCGAGTATGACAATGTGCTTCGCCTCTTTCTCATCCCCGTGTGGAAGTGGAGTGGCGAGAATCCAGCAATTAAATGCACTTCATGTCCATTCTTGATGCCGCTTGACAGATTCAATAACCGCAGAGAAGCTGTCAAAGTGACTGGACCTGGTGACCACACTTCAAACCTGCAATGCTGGTCATGTTTGGCACCTGTTGAATCTGCAAGCTTCAAGTTTTGTCCTCGATGTGGAGCTTCTCTTTGAGACGTTTGTTCATGCATTACAATTTTGTGCCAACGAAGGATGAGCTATTTCCGAGAAAATTTCACTAATGGTCATGGTTGTGTGTCAATGAGGTCTGCTTTTGCAGGCACACATAGGCAAACTATGGCTAAGGTGAGGTGATACGTAGAAATTGCATTTGAATATCGTGTGCCAATTTTACAAGCGATCAATGTAAAACTGGTAGATTTCTCAAATCCATTCTGTGGTTTCTACATTGAATTGTTGGGCATTGTGCAATTAATTGTCTCGATTCATATGGGCATCTTTTGGATACATGTTTGGACTTGGCCAATCCTATCTTATTTGAAAATCCATGTAATGACTTGCACACCTAAGAATGTATTGATTTCAATAAAGCAAACTTAGATTGGGCCGTTTTTAGTAATTGTAGGTCGCACTTTCAAACTTACAATAGTTTTTCAAAAAAATTCTGTGAATAATACTTGGGACTAATTTTATCTGTCCCAAAAGTATTAAAAGTATTATAATCTTTTAGGTCCTATGTAGTAAAATGAAAATTATAACCATAAATTGTATAATACTTTGGTATAAGATAAGTGCACCAAAAATTGCAATTGGATATATCTTCTATTATCAAACACAAATTAGTTTCATTAGCTGAAAGTATTCAGCAAGCATTCTATGAGCTATTCCACTATGAAACTTGAGGTTCATACAAGGTATTTATATTCATGGGCATATAAATAGTAAGGTCTTGAAAATATTCTTAGTCCACCCAGTGGAGCTCTCTTGGGGGTTGAAGCACTAAGAACCTTAGCAAATTCACGAAAATACCATAATTACACATTTAAGAAACGCACTTGAGCCAAAAACCCTGGATGTTTGTGTGGCAAAAGCAGTGAAGATTATTTTTTAGAGGAAAGAACTTAATTTGATGCCAACGAATATGGTGACGAGAGCTCCAGACTTTCAGTAAGCGATCCAGGAGTATGACTAATGTTCACAACACAAGCTTCCTCGATCTAATGCTTTGCAAAGGTTCAACAATCCTGAATCAAGTAGATTTCTTGCTGCATGGGAAAATCTACAAATATGCTAAACACAAACGAGATATGCTCATCCGATCCCATGGAATGGTCAATCATAAAAGAATCAACTACAGAGGGTTCTAGACATTAGATGCATGTAGTACGACGAAAAAACCACGGCGATAGTGGACTTCAAAAAGTGTAAAACGCAAAAGTCAAGACACCAAAAGGATATCTTTAGGTATGCAAGATATTGTAACTATTTTGTCTTATGCAAGATCGAATAAGCAATCGAATAACTAATAAATCAGCAATAATTTCTGGGTCAGCAGAAAAAAAACTATGTGAGGTCGTCCTCATCCTCTTTGACCTTCAAAGCATTCTTTGCTCGCAAAAGCAAAGTGGTTTTCCATTGGTCCTGTGTTCACAACGTCAAACGTCAATGATCAACGAGGAGTCATCCAAATATTCCAAATATATCCAAATATCACATTTCATGCCCATCAAGCCGAGTTGCAGTGATGCACAATGGAAAGAGTAGAACAATACCGATCGCACGAACTTAGCCAAGCTCTACAAGAACTACGTAAATAATTAACAAAAACACTCACAAAAGTGGACGATGATAAAAAAATTGACTTTAGTATTGTTCAAATTCTTACATACTCGTAGAAATGTTTTTTCATATGTAACTGAAATCTATCTGAGGTTTAACTGTCCAGTACGAGAACTCAATACGCTCTCTGAAGTCCCATGAATCGATTGTCTTCCACTGATGACGAAGACCCAAAAAGTCATCAAGGAACTCACCAGACGACTCATGTTGTCGAATTCTTTTACAACATCGGTGAATTTCACAACGTCGCTTTCATCAATTGAAACAGCCAAATCCTGTAAACAAAGCTCAAACTTCAGAATCAATTACACACGACTCAGAAATATTACTGTCCTGAACCATACTTACAGTTTGCAAATTGTACCTGAACCATAGTAACAGTTTACAGTAGAGAAAAGCAGAACCTGCAAGGTTGGGAAAGATACCTGCAAGAACTTGCATTCTCTTGTGCCGGAGAAGGTGGGATCCACCTCCTGCAGCAGCAACAGGTATTATAAGAATTCCTTGCTTGCAGCTCAGAATGGCTTAATTATGACTGATAATCATTGAAGCAATATGGACCAAGAATCAATGTGTTAAATAACTAACCTGGTAATTTTCTATGGCATTCTGGACTGCAACAATGTCTTTCCCACAGATCTGGCACAACCCAGCATTCAAAAGGTATCCTTTTACACTGTACTTCAACAAGTTATTATTCATTGAATTCTTTGCCACTGCTTCGTAGATTTGAATTGCTCTGTCATACCTGTCACAACAATCGATGAATGGTATTAAAAATTACAGACAAGTTACACAAGCTAAGATTGTACAGTGAATATGAGCATATAAGCAAAGACACTAGTTTTCCGCCAACTTCGTACAGATCAAAGCGTTCCTAAACTGGGCAACACTCTTCACTGTCATATGGTGAGCAATTATCAGTGCAAAGTTTAACAAAGAGTCAAAGATGTACGTTCTGACGACTCTTCGGGAGGGAGGAATAAAGAAACACAAAAAAGGCTACACCTCCATTTTATGATTGGTTGCCGTGCGGACTCTAATAATTGGGGTAAAAAACATATCAAAGTTACAATATCACAATGTAAACTCATGTTTCAAATTTTTTTATGACAATTTGAAGAAAATAACTCAATTTCCATTACTTAACCTTTTATTTTTGTTGTTGGTATGCAAAGCTCTTATGCTCGTGATATTACCATTAGGTTCTAGGATTTGAATTCGACATCCACAATCCAGGGTTCACCATGCAAATATGCATATTTCACCCAATTTTCAAAAATTAAATTTAAGAAAGATTAGGATGGTCACTTATAAGATGCTAAACTAAGTTTATAATGCAATGAGAACAATTGCTGCATCCTAGCCAATAAAAGTGACAGTTTTTATTCCTTTAGAATCCCATAAATGTTCCATTCATGAATAACAATGCATTAAAAAAACACCAAAATCTAAACAATAGTATAGGTCATATACTTTATTATCCAACTCATTTTATTGCTAAAATTTGTAATGATATTGTGTTAGTGAAATATTTTACACTGTCTTTGCGGGGAATGAAGGCTTTTCAAACGAGTGTACATCCACATGTCTGTAAGAAAGAATAAAACCCATGAACTCAAAAACACCAATACACTAAAGAGATTGCAGAGCGTACTGTTCCGTTTGTGCAGCATACTGCGCGACCTTGAGTTTGCATTGGTTACTAGTGCTTTCAACATTCTCTCCAGAGTAAAGTTCGGCAGCCTTGTCGTAGTATTCCATAGCTTTTCCATAATCCTCCTCCTTCTCATAAATGTCAGCTATGTCCTGTATACACAAATCTCGCCATCAACAACCCCCGGAATCTTGGCCCCACGTGAGCCAGTATCATACATCTTCTAACAACAAGTGATTTTTTTTATCAGGAGACACAATCCATGTCCATCGTAGACTGAAAAGAGCAGTTTACCAAAGTAATGACAAGTAGGCACTACAAGGAACCTCTCTTACTTCACATCTGCAAACATGAATCGCTATTTGCAACAAATCCTATCCAACAATTGTTTTGACATGTACTGGAGCGATAGGTTCAACAAAAAAGAAATTTACTCAGCAAAAACGGGGACATACTTGGCAACAATTCAATCAATAGTCCACGATCGGCACACTAATTATTTATTTGTTAACCACAGCAACCGATGGCCTATCACCAAAGGTAAGTGGAACACCGAAGAAGAGATGATCACCTTATAATGCTTAGCCGCCATGGATAGTCGCCCGATATCTTCGAACATCTGTATTGCCATGTTCAGCATATTCACAGCCTCTGCGTTGCGACGACATATCGCTGTTAGGATACATATGCATACTAACGAACATCCAAATCAGACATCAAAAAGAAATATCAAGCGAAACATGCTTTTAACCTCAAAGATATGAGCGAGCGGCTTACCCTGCGAGTTCGGCTTCTTCTTGTACGCGTTTGCAGCGTCAACATAAGCTGCAGCTGCTTCATGCTTGCTGTCCGACTTCAATCCGGCACAAACACTTATATCATGTCAAGAAATCGAAACAACAAAAACCCTAGATTCTTGACAATCCAGCCTATAGCCGAAAAAGAAATCCTGCAATTGCTACTCCTGTTCAACTGAAAAAATTCCGGCATACCTTCAAATGACAGGACGCTAACTTGATGTACACATTAGCCGCCTCATCCCCTGCACACCACAGACCGAACGCCTCATCACCAAACTGATCCAAGAAGAAAGAACTTCGGGCAGGCATTGGCAAAGAGATTTGATCAAACACTCACAGGCTTTGGCAAGCTTGTAGCAGTTGCCGGCCTTGTCGAACAAATCGGCGGCATCCTCGAACTTGCTGCCGAACAACCCCCAGCCGTTGAGCTTCTTCTCCGCCTTCTTCTCGTAATCCAGCCCCTTGGCACGATTATCCCCCATGGCGCCGATCCTGAAGCAAAAGCGGTGATCTCTTTCCCAATTGCAAAATTTGGAGGCAAACACACAATCGAGGAATTTGGATCGTCGCGAAGAAATGAAATTAGCAATGTACCAGAGCGTCCGCAGGCACTCTGTTTGCTGAAGACTCTGTTGCTGCTCAAGAAATCGTAACTCACTAATACGGTCGACAGTTCTGATCACTTTGATGTCTGTCTCGCTTCCGCAATTGAGTTCGCTTTCCTGGAATCGGAAGAAAACGAGTGGAGTCGGACTTCAACTCTGGGCGACGATCTTTCGCTGTACCTTTGTCAGCAGTAAGTAACGGTACACAATACCGTCAATTTCCACATCAGATTTTCCAAAGTCCATGTCATCTCATACCAATCACAAGATAACACGTGTCATTTTTGTGAAGAAGGATCGATTTCTGACGGATCTGACCCTACACTACGTGTGGGCCGAACTGGACATGAAGTGAGTCATTTTCATCAAAAAGTGTGACGTGTCGTCTTGTGATTGGTTTAATCCCTCAATGTTTAAGGCATCTGGTGTTTGGAAAACTTTGAAGTTAAGTAGAACCCAACCAAATTGCTATTATTATTAGTTTATATTTTTGGAGAACTCTTTTTGAAGTCAAGTTTTAGGATCAAAAAGCCAATCTTAAAAATGAAGGATTACGATTTTTCTATTCAAGATTTTGTGCAAGGATGCCCACTGCAATCTTGACCTCCTGTAGTGTTGAGGGCTCTTGGAAATGAGCCTCAAATACACTAGATCTTGGAGGAAAAATCACATTAGAAATTCATTTTAAAAAATCCTAAAATAGATTTTGAAAAAATGTAAATTGATTCGAATTGTGCATGCTAAGCCCTATAACCTCATATGTTTTTAGTGACCAACTTTTTAGAGTTGACATGCAAAAAGAGAATTGAAAATTTTTTATAGTTTTCACACCCTCATGATCAAACATTATAATCTTTCAATTTGTAAGTAATATTGTTATGTTTTCTTTTCTTATGTGATCTCTAACATGTCTAGTTTGAATTTGTACGGTTACAATTCAAAAGAAATTGGTATAACTTATGAAAATGTTGACTTTTTGTTCAACTTAGAACAAATTTCAAGAAGCTCCAAATTGGCCTTGGGCATTTAGGGGTTAAAGGTAACCTCCATTCTTTCATAGTATCTCAAACAATAGGATTGTCATCCAATTTATATTCATTTTCATTTACTCTTATTCAAATGTTCCTACAAATTCAACTATATTCATCCAAAATTCATTGAATTAGTGTGAGGGATCATATACTATATTTAAACTCTAACTATATTTGAATTGAATTGAGGAGCTTTATTTCTTCATTTTCAAGACAACTTTACTATGGTTTGATTCTAAAATAGATCATTTTGTACTACATTTTATACTTTTTAATGAAAGAATTTTCCAAAAATTATGATTTTTTTTTCAAAGTAGAATTAAAGGTTAGATCCTGAAGACATTCAACCATGAATCATTACCCCCTAAGAATCCTTCGCAAATAGGCAAACATAGATTTTTGTAATTTTTTGGCAAAGTAAATCATGGCATGAGTAGAATCTAGACATCGAATCTTCATTTTAGCAAGTTTTTTTTTTCTTTCCATGCCTCCATGAACATATTCAAAATGATACACAATAATTACAAAGCACTAGGTGACCATGAGAGCTTCACATGTGTGGTGAACAATGCAACTAACATGGTTACTCAATGTTTTATGATTATAATTGTGGATAGTTCTGAATGAATTCATGTAGAGATGGAAAGAAAAGGAAAACTCATAGAAATGAAAAAATGATGTTTAGACTCTAGTCATGCAATAATTTATTTAGCTAGAAAAAAGCAAAATCTACATCTGCCTTCCTCCCAAGGACTTTGAGTCAAAGATGGGCTCAAATTAGATGTTTCCCAAATTTGAGTTTTACCAACTAATTTCCTTCAATTTCCAAATTGAAGTGTTTTTTCAAGCATGAAGTCTGGTTATTTTCTCTATTTTTCACTCAAAATGAAAAAAAAAATATTTTTTTCCACTATTTTTTTGCTGATATTTTCAAATTGTAACCGATTTTTTTCTCATTTCCACCAGCTAACTTTGAACTAGTTGTTGTTTTTTCCCAAACATTGACCACAACCCACCTTCCTAGAACTGGGGTTTCCGAGGGTGGCTCCCACTGTCAAATGCCATGTGGCGTGCACCAATGAGGATGGGGTCCACGTCACTCGTTGGCTTGCTGGAGCTTCCACAATGAACTGTACTCCTCTCCTCTAATGTCACTTCACTTTGTTGAAGTTACGTTTCTTCAGCTCCTCAAAGCTCCGATTCCAGTTGATTCGCTTCTCTCTCCATTTCCGATTGCAGAATTTCTTCTCTCAAGACTGCAGATTCTCCTTTCTCGACCTTCAGAAGGTTTCATGCTTCGTTTCTGTGAGCTGAGCCGAAGGAACGCGATGAATCTCTGATCTGGTGCCCTTTGGAGGTCTCTTTGAAATTTAGGTTGTTTCCTGCGGATCGGCATTGAATTGGCTAGGCGCTGCGATTGCTTCACGGGGTTTTAGACATGGCGTCATCGCAATCGAAGGGCAGTAGGACGGCCGCCGATGGGGAGATGGCGGGCGAGAGGCGGGCATTGGATTCCCAGAAGAGTATCGTTGAGGAACATGGTTCGTGGGTTCACTCTCTATGAGTTTGTTTCGTTTCATGATTTCGTGTGTAAATTTTAAACAGTACTTTACCGAGATTATGAATTTAACTAGGATGTTGAGAATTTAGGATTTGTAGAACCGCCCACGGCGAGAAATCGTTTTGGAAGTGTTCATTACTGAATTTTACAGATGAAGAAAATCCACCTACTACCACTGAAAAATCTGGTTACCTTTTGGGTATATTGAAAGTTTTGCTGAGGGTCATGTGACCACGTATTTTGTAAAGAACATGTACGTCTGATCGCAATTACGATTCGGAAGCTTGAATGTAAGGGCGATAGCTCACTGATCGTTTTATTAGTCGAAGTGGCAGAATTTCAAGAGATAGTCACTTTGAAGCGCTCTTCTGGAACCTCAGATTTAGTCCAGTCCTAGATTTGAGCTCTGTGCACTTGAATATCACTGTTTTGGCTCTGTGACACACCCTGATTTAACGGAAATGACCATGAATGGTTTGTGTCAACCCTCGTTTTCGGTTTCTTGGACGTTTGTGCCAGCTGAACCCTTGCTGAATGTTCTTGTTCCGTGAATTTTACTGAGTCACGATGAGATGGGAAAGATATAGGTGTATAGTAGCTAGCAGCTGACTGGCGTTGCACTATGTGCGGACTGACGACACTATATCCGGGTATGGAATGTTCACATCTGATGGTTTTACTTGGTTCCAGATGAGGAATCCGCAAAATCATCAATGGAGCAAATTCTCATGGCTGTTGCAGCGAGTGTGATTCATAGTGCTTCGGGCATGAGTAAATGGGGCATTGCAGACGTAACCCTGGGACTTTACAAGCTTTATAGTCGGCAATCCTTAGAGGGGGCTGTGGATACCGTGATCGGTGTTCCTCTTGTGGATAAGTAAGTACGATTAACCCTCTCAGTCAAGAAGTGTGAGGTGTACACGTGTTGATTAAAAATTGCATAAACATGCATCTGAATTGGTTATCATGGCGTCGATCGGGATACATTGTTGTTGAAATTAATTCCTCAAATTCTGCTCATGTGAGTCGATTATTATTTGTTGGCTTTGAATCTCTGACTCCTGGCGCCATTGGATGACGTGTTTGTGGATCAAGCTTGTATTTGAATTTTTTTGTGCATGGTACTTGTGGGAATCAATTTCTATGACACGAACGAATTTTCCTGTCGGCATGTTTGCAGGAATGAATTAGATGACATGCTGGAATGGCTGGGTTGGGCTACAGCTGCATATGAAAACGATAAACTATCACTCGCCTCTACCATGAAGGTAGTGCTCTGATCGGTTTGCTCTTCTTTGCTTTGATCTTTTTTTGCTCAAATATAAGACTCTTCGTGGCGTAAAGTACGCATTCGTTCATATACCTTGAGTCATGATTCGAACGTGAATGGAGGTCACACCACATCTCATAATATCAAACCTGAATTAAAATGAATCACAGAGAATTCTAAGTTATTGAAACTGTGGTATATAAATGACTTCTTACTTGATCTATCAGGTACCAGAGGAGGATATTGTGAAGCTAGTGGGTACAGCTAATGTGATGCAACCTGCCTATCACATTGTTGTACATCGCCAGCGTCAATGTGTGGTGATGAGTATTCGAGGCACCTTTACTGCTAGAGACGTACTCACAGACTTGAACCCCCACAGCGAACCTTTTGAAGGAGGGTAATTTCCTGCATACTAAATAATTCCCCTTTTTGGTTTTCTTTCTTGTATTAATTCGAACTTCGGGTTTGATGACTGTTTCGTATGTAACGGAGTCCACTTAAGCCCTGTCTTACGGAGTCCAGACTGAAGATTCTCATTAGTATGTTTTCAATGAAAGAAATGAAATATATTTTTTGACCTCTTATATTTTATGACAGTTTGTTTCACCTTGTCAGTGGCTTTGATTTGCAACGGTGTGTCTGAGTGAGACTCTAACAGCATAGTGTATCCAGGCTCGCGCACTCAGGAATGCTGGCAGCAGCACGATGGTTGCTTCAAAATGAAGTACAGACTTTGAACGATGTCCTTCAGGCAAATCCTGTGAGTTACGAACCTCTATTACGCAGAAGTTAGTGTCGGATGAGGGCGGTGATTGGGAATTGTCAACAGCTCGCTTTGCATGGTTCGTTCATGGATGTTGAGTCGTTGCGGTGGTCAACCCTGAGAATATGTTCTTCAAGAACGATCTTGGTGAAGTAAAGGAATATTGACAGCTAGGAAGGCCCTTACATATGGTGTGCGTGCGTGGCTTATCGTTTATCAAGGGTCATCGCTAAGAGAAGTTTATGTGACAGGGATTTCCTTTGGTACTCGTGGGGCACTCGCTAGGCGCCGGCACAGCTGCCCTGTTCTCTCTCCTGCTTCGAGAGACGGAGTCTACTCCATCTGGGCCGTCCTCAAATGTCTTAAAAGTTCCTCCTGACATGATTAGGTGTTGGGGATTTGGTTGCCCACCATGTGTTGATCTAAAGCTTGCAAATTCTGCTTCCTTCATAAACAACATCGTGCTCCAGGTTCTTTCTGGTGCTCTACTCCTTTGAATTGCATGTCATTTTCCGATGTTCGAACGTAGATTCTGTAGAACGGTGGCCTTGTTTTGGGTTAACGCTGATGAGAATCTCTTTCTGAAGGCAGGATGATGTGGTAGCCCGTGTCAGCCCGGCAGCACTGGAAGACCTACGGTCCGAAATGGAAGAAACAACCTGGTATGCAGTATCACAGAGTGATTTGAAGAGTCGTGCATTCTTTCACTTGAAAGTGCAAATCCATATCTACTCATTGTTTTGCTTCATAGTTTTGTGTTTAAAATTTCCTTCTCGTAATTCTCATAGTCAGTTCAATCTGACGTGAGATCGTTCATTTGTTCTTGAACTTTCGTAGGAGCCAAGTCTTTAAGGATGGAACCACCGGCAGGATGGTTATTGAAATGCTCCAGGCGACAGCTGAACGTTTCCAACAGAAGGAGGCTTCTTCTGAAACAACTCTAGTCTATGAGAAGACGAAGGACGTTGGATATAGTGCTCTTTTAAATGCTGGAAACACTATTCTATCAAGGATGAAACGTACAACACCCACTGATGCCGCTGAGCCCAAAAAATCTAGCCCCTGGCTTTCACTGGGAGCTGCAGCTGCAAGCAGTTTTTTTGCAGCAGCTTCGGATAGAGGTATGGATCTCATGAAAAACTTCTGGTCGTTCTTTCGGAGAGCTGTCGATGATTGCCTCCATGTACCTTCACTTTCACATTCTGACCAGATGGCAGCTATCCCTTTACATCGCGTAGAGATTGTATATACTTGACTTTTAAACCAATGTGCTTCATGGTGTGTGGTATCAGTTAAACAAGGTGTCAACGAATCATTATCTTCCATAGAGAAGAACGTCCAGGAGACAGACGAGGGTGTAGCAGCAAGTGCCGTTGCAGTCAATGCAGCCACAAGCACTTCAGAGAGCAAGCAAGATATCTTAATAAAAAACCGACTTTTTGTTCCCGGGACACTATTTCACATCACCCGTACCCCTCTTAAACCTGTCCAGAATCAAGCAGTCAAAAATCAAGCTGATCAGAACCAAGGAGTCAACAATCAAACAGATCAGATCCAAGGAGTCAACAATCAAGCAGATCAGAACCAAGGAGTCAACAATCAAGCTGACCAGAATCCAGGAGTCAAAAAACAAGCAGACCAGAGTCCGGGGGACCCAAAATTAGCAGTATTAAATCAAGAAAATCATAAGAAAATCGAGTCCCCAAAGTTCAGATACAAAGTTGTCAAAGGAACCGACTCCAACAATTCTCGATTCAGTCGCATTGTGTTATCAAGTACCATGTTATCCGACCACAGTACGCCTTCCTATCTCGAGGCTCTTGTGGATGCCTTGAAACATGCTTCTGAAGGTACTGCCAGTTCAAAATAATTATTAAACACTAGTAGTTCTTTAACATGTGGGTTCACATTTCTGAGTACTATGTCAATATTCTCAAGTCGTTTCATGTCCAGATCTCTTCAGTCGATCACATTGGACACATATGGGTTATGTCCTTACTAGCCAACGCAAGAGGGTTGTCTTAAACTCAGACTAGGCATTTTCAAATCCCTAATTGACTGTACTGCCAGTGTCGCCCGCTACTTGAATCCTCATGTATTCAAATGATAGTTCTAGAATCGTTGTGAGATATTGAGTTTTGGACTTGCACGCATTGTGTGGTCCTTTTGTTAAGATTGTATACTGCACCTTTTCATGCAAGAAATTGACACATTTGACAAACTTTCTGCGTTTGAGTACGGTAGACGCAAAGGGAGCTCTCCGAGCGTGAGGGTACATTTCTATAATAAATTGACAGCGAAATGTGTCACTAAGAGGTACTTTATCATCCTACTGGTTTGGTTTCTGGCTTGCAAGTTGAAGCAAGAATAGTCTACGTTTCATGTGGCGTGTTCAACGTTTCTTGTTACTTTGCATGGATTAGATTGCAGTTCGCATCTCTCAAGCCTGGAAGTCAATGCACGAAGTTTTAAAATCGGAAACATCTCGCCTACAAAATGACGAAGGGAAGTTGAAAACATCCTGTGTACTTGTTGACAATAAGTGACGAGCATTGACCAGCCTTATAATTTTCACTGTAACTTAGAAACCTGACTGGAAGTAAGCTTAGAAGTGATCAGTGCAGAGCTTACAGTCTATAGGAGTGGGCTGTCATTGCAACCCTTTTCTTCAAAGTGTCCCTATAAGAATCTATGTAATGGACAGTGAGTGGTTCTGAAATGGATAGGTGATGGCCATTGAATGGACTTTCGATGATGTGAGTATAAAAGAATTGTCAGATATGGTAGAACCGCCCATTACCAGCCATAACCCATGGTCAATACATAGGCAATGGGAAATTCAATAGAGAGATGACTGACAGATAACCATTAAATTTTCAGTTTCCAAACATCTTGTAGCCATTACTGTAATGACAGATATGCTTCGATTTGAGAGCCCAATTAGTCTCTAGATGAGCAGTGATGGAAGAATCTATATATTGGGGATGGGAACATGCCAACTTTTGGCTTCTAAAATTCATAACAATTTGAATTTAAGGAATAAAATTACGAAACTTTGGCAATGCCCATGATTTCTATCTGTCCATAGGGTTGTAAATTAAAATTGCCTTCTACAACTCCGGACCATGCACAAATTCCTTAAGTGGTTGGTCATGGGCGGTTCTACTATATTGGTTCATATTTGGCTAATGAGCCAAGGTGGGTCCATTTGGAACTAAGTGGACATTGGATAGGTGTCCATTGAATTTTTCAAAATGAGGATTGGGCAATCCAATTGCTTTCTTACAAATGCTAATAAAATAATTTAGGGTTTGTTTATGTTTAGTAATGGTTACATTTTGGAACCTTATGTATTACTTTATGTATGTTGCAATGCTTGTTTTTGGTCAAGCTATATCTTTTTTCCACATTGTGTGTGTGGGTCTCACAAGGCCTACGATCAAAAATAGGTGCCTACTACATAATTCTTTGGAAATCCATAAGGAATTCTTAAATGCTTCAAAAAATATGAAACCACTTGTCTTAGATTTTGCATTAGTTTCTCTTCAAGGGAAAAATAAGGGAATATACTTTTGTGTATCTGAAATCCATCAAAAATGTTGACCAACCCTTAAAGGGTTACTTTATGAGCACACTACCTAACACTCAATCTTCTAGATGAAGAAGGGAGGATCACTCAAACCAAGCATGTTCCCAAAAGCATGCGCTTGGAGCATCTTTGCCCATGCAACAAATAACTTGAGAACATTGTTTTGGGGATGAAAAGTTTGCAATTAATGTATGGACTTGTCATCGATTCTCTTTTGGCATTGCCTACCATTTCTTAGTCGTTAAGATTGGCAAGCCCTCCATATTTTACTTTTTCTTCTACAAATGGGACATTAGCATTGCAAATGATGAAGATCCTTTACACTTTTGTATGATAGACAAAGAGATTTACTATAAGATGGTAGTTAACTCTAAAATCCATATTTTGGATGATGAACATAGTACCTCTAGTTAATGTTACACTCAACTAACTTCTCATTTGTTCAAAATGATATAGGAATCTTCAAAAAACGATTGTTTATATATATATTACATAAGTGTACAAGATATAACCAAGAATGTGCAATTTTTTAAAGAAATTGGGTGTTAAAAGTAAAAATATAGCAAGTTGCACAAGTAGGGAACATATGTGATTTGTTAAAATTTGACCACATATTTTGACAAGATGATATTTTGTTGACAAATGGAGATGCTCCATCAACTCTTGGTAATAAATAGATGTACCTAACACAATATTCATTGTTACAACTTTAACAATGCAATCTACTAATTGAACTTTGATCTATTGTCATTTTTGTATCCAATGTGCTTACCTCATTTTTGGACCTCACTTAACTTAAGCTACAATTAGTACGTATTTGATTGTAGAATCCTTTTTAATTAACACAATAGCATTGTTGCTAATTAAAGATGGGTAGTGTGGAAGGCTCATTGTTGGATAATCTTAAAATCCTTCTAGATGATCAATTTTCTACAAACTTCACCATTGAAATAAAGTTTACTCACTAAAACTTATGTCTAAAAATTTTCATCATAATTTATTGTTCTAACTAGGATATTATAATGACAAAGATCACAATGATTATAATCAAGATAAAGTGGTGGTGAAAGTTTAGAATAATTTTACCAATTTTTTACATTATCAAATACCTCAAAAATCCATTGTACAACTAGGACATGAAATTGTTACAATGTTTAGATTGACATATAAATATACTAGTTGCCAAATCTTAGAAGGACAATCAATACACAATAATCATATAAAATTCAAATAGAGTGGAATAAATGCAATCAATTGGTATTAATTGATTTTTGTGGTGGTACAAACAAGAGATGCAGGGGCACAAAATGGGATGCTAAGTCAAATAAAAGGGTTTGATTATTTTATCATTTTTGAAAATAATAGACAAGTTGAAGGCGGACTCAAAATTTTAAACTCTCAACTTTGAATAAGTGATTGCTACTAAGAATCAACTTTTTAGCAATTGCTTCAAAAATATCCTAGTCAAAATAATAAAAGTGTTAAGACACTATTTTGGGGGGTAGGATTTCCATAAAAAAAATTTAAGTATAAGATAAGGAGAGAAAACTTATGGGATGGTGCTTGGCTTAAGAATGCAATGACCCATGTCTAAACTGCCACATTGCATCAAGAATTTCCTAATCAATCCAACACATAGAAAAAAGATGCTATTGGGTCAAAATTATATAACAACCTAATGGCAATATTAACTAATGATGTTTATCATTGCAAAGGTTGATTGCTCGATGCATTGTCATTCATCTAGATCCCCACATTACTAGGGTTGTCTTGTCAAACATGTTTTGGACCATGTCCATTGTAGGCTGGCTGTCCAATGGTGTCATGTTGGACACTATAACTTGATGTCTAACATGCCTACTTGGATGCTTAGTAATAAACCATCTTCACCTTGAAGATGATTTCAAATGAGTTGGTTGAGCTCAATTGATAATCAAAGCCTATCGAATCCAATGTCTAATTTGCTTTATACTTTTCAAAGATTCTTAAAATTGAAAGATTCATTACAGTTACAATTACCACAATTTTAAATGCAAAAGGATGTTCTATCAAATTTTCAATTATAAACACAATATTTTTATTATGGATTTCACTATGATATTGTTAATAGATACTAGTATTCATACCTTGGATAAAGCTTTATAATTTTTTTGCACATAATTTTTTGGATCTAGATTTTCTCAACTCAAACTCTTAAACCCTTGAACTATGGGTTGGTAACTGTGGAAATCAACCATTTGGAAACCGTATGACATCATCTACTTTAAAAAAATAAAAAATACTCATTAGGAGTCAAACTAATGTAGAAGATCTTTCCTTTCCACCCTAATTCCGAGGATGAATAGTTGCATTTCTATCCTACAAATGAGAATTCCTTGTCATTCATCAGACAAAAAACGTCCGCCTTGTCATTTAGGGGTGAAAATTTCACAAAAATCTCAATTCTCTTTCAAAAACTTTGCTAGAGTTGTTAGAAGTAAAAAAAATAAGGCATTATCTAAATAAATATTTAATAAGCAATGCCAAATAAATATCGTCTAGAATAATATCAAATATGTGTTAAAGGAAAATATCCTAAATTCATAAATTGACTAAGTTCTTTGAACCATGCATGTCTATATTCTACAAGTGGGGAATGTTTCATCATCAAATACACAACACTTGTAGATGGAGACAATCCAAAGAACCTAGTCAATTTTTGGACACCCTATTTTTAAAAGTTGAGCAAAAAATAAATGAAAAAATCATTATAAATGTGCATTTCAGCTTGAAATGATGCGCATAAATTCCTGGATTCGCTTTGAAATTTGCCACTTCAATATAAAATTCCTTTGCCGAAAATAATATCAATGTTATCCCCCCAACAATTGGCCCCAGAGCTTGAAAAAAACCCTTTTGCATTAAAGGAATATAAGGAGCTTACAAGCGCAGATACAGACCTTTTCAATGAACCTGGTCAATCCATGGATCCTTTTCGCCGAGTATCCAGAGTATCAAAAGCACACTTGTTGCATGGATGCAATTTGAAACATCTGGACACAAAGCTTTCCTTGATATAAGGTAGGGTGATCTAAAAGCAACCTCTAACGCAGAGGTACATTTTGCTCTCTTCAATCTACAAAGAGTGTACATTTCAGGAAGGAGTCACTTTTAGTGACTGTTGTGTTTCAACTTCAAAAATTTGTAACTAATTCTATGAAGGCTCAAAAATTATGAAACAATTTGGGTTCAGATGCCAATTCCATTTTTCTTTTGACAAAAAATTTACTAAATAAATTGTTTCAAAGAATTTATTTTCAACCAAAATGCAATCACCTCTTGATGTGGTTTATTGAATGTCGGTTGAGGTGGGCTTCATTGTGGACAAATGCTCGACCGTCTACTGACAAGTTGCAACTTCAAAGAAATGAAAGAGGTGCTTTTAGAATGTTAAACTTGTACACCTTTTCACAACCCTTGTCAAATGGGATTAGGGTGGCAAGTCAATGAGTGATCTTGAGCTTTCTTTAAGATGGTCATGACCCCCCACCTATCAACGGTTCAATATTTTTGCACCAAATGTGTTTGAAAATTCCTATCAATTTCAATTCTTGTCGGATTATAATGATTCCATTTGTATTTGAGTCCACTCAACTAACTCTTTCTCTATAAAATATAGGCAACAATAAGCACATTACACAAGATACCCACATTGCTAATTTGGGTGGTAAACAAGCTAATCAAACTTATTCTAAGTTTCCAACATTGTTTTGAGGAAAATAGTCCATACTTGAAGTTAGGTTGTTTGTTATGGTGAGATCTCTAGATCCATATCTCCCCCAGCTATACTTTTGGTACCGTTGGAAAGCTTTGAGCGGGGAGGGTGGGGAATACGGGCTTTGTTTCATGGCATTTGAACCTACAGTGTGCAAGTCATTAAATTTCAAAGCTTTTACAAATTAAGAAATTAAGAAATTCTTTTTACTTTTATTTTAGTTGTAGCAATGGCGCAGGGCATACTAGTGTAAATTTAAGTTACACCGAATGTTGAATGGGTTCCTTCACTGAAATGGTGAGTACCAAATTGAAGCCGCTTGTTGCAAGTGGCCTCTTCATGGATTGGCACCTCCCCCCAAACATGTACAGTACTGTCTAGCTCTGCTCCCATAGACTTCCGACTGATATTCAAAGTCCCCCCGGGGCTTTAAATTGAAGACCACATGACCAAAGACTTTTGTTTCAGTTTTCTCAGATAGCAACCGACTAAGGTAGACCAGCCCATTTCCGCCAGCTTCCTATAACCACCATCCTATTTTTGGCCCCATCTTCACCATAAAATTTACCCATATCCATTCATTATTTTGGCAATTTCAGTGCATTAATTGCAACTTAGGTAACGTATCAACCTTTGATTGGTGGATACTCCAGTGTTAATAGGTACATGTAATGGCAGTTATAGGTTTAGGATAGGACATTTATGACTCTAGTCTAGTGGTGGTTTTTTAGTTTAGGGCAGACCACTTTAAAAATTCATAGAAATTATGATTTATATCGGAAAATTATAATTCCACTTGGGATTGATTCATGAAACATGCGCACACCTCTAAAAAATATGTGCCCCCCCTAGATTTGGTCCTAATATACTCAGATTGCAAATCAGGGTGGTAATAGGTTGGTCTACCTTAAAGGCAAGCTTTCATTAGGAGTCGAGGCTGGTGAAGTCCACCAATCATCGATGGAATGGGTGTCCGTTTTTTCTAGAACTCCCTGTCCACTGTTGATTAGTGAACTTCTCTGGCCCCAACCCCTAATGGAAGCCCACTTTAAGGTTGAACCACCCATAGCCAATAACTTACATCTAATGACCCAAGCAAACATTTTTTGGTCACTGCCTCTTTTTTTTTTAACTTTCCGTTCTCAAATTTTGAGTTTTTTCTTCTTAAATAAAAATTATTTCTAGAAAAAAGATTGCAACATGAATCCAATGGTAGTAGTTTCATCCAATTCCAAATTAAACTTTGCGTGGTGGAAATTTTCAAAGTTAAGTAGAGTAGTGTAGTTTACAACTCATTTGGGGTTGGTTGGTTGGTTTGGGTATGGACTAAAAAATCAGCCAACCAATGTGATTTTTGCCCACCTCAAAAAGGACAGATCCAAGGAGTTTAAAGAAAAGACAAGCGTCCTATTTTTTCTCTCTTATAAACACTACTCTCATTTCACTAACCATCGTGCATTGCAAGCTCCACCGTGAATGGAAAAAATGCTAGGAATATTTTGAAATTTTACATGTACATTCACAACTCTTCTGTCTTTCAATGAAAAAAAGGTCATCATTTCAAAATGTTCTCACAATGACATGCTCCTTCGAAGTGCAATGCCATGTATTTCCATTGACCCAAATAAAACTTCAAACTTAAATATCTCCTAAATCATGTTGTCAAATAATCTGAAACTTTTTGAGGTGCTCACTCCATATATGAACTAGAAGATCCTATCCTATAGTTACATTCTATCCAATCTCAAGAAAAAATGAGCCAAAAAATGCTCAAGTTCTTAGCAATTTTGGCCCATTTTTAAAGTACCCCCCTCCTTTGGTCATTACGGTTGAGCAATTTTGCAACAAATCATGAGCTATACAAGTTGATGCAAAAATTTCATGAGTTGAAAGATAGGAAATATAGGGATTACAAATTTTTCGTAATTTTATTCTCCAAATTGAAATTACTATGAAATTTGGAAGCCAAAATTAAAGTGCTTAGAAACCATATCCAATGTCTAGACTCTTCCAATTCCAATCATTCAAGAATTATTTTCCCACTCACTACTTCCTACTTTCTTGCTCACTACTTTGGACCATTATCATGATCTTATTAGTTCCAACCTTGAAAAGGAGGGAAAAAACATTCCAAACTTTGGATGTAAATTTGTTCCAACCTTGGTTCCATATAGTGCATCCTACAAGGGTAGGAATGGGGCGCTGGTTGGAAATGGGTGGTCTGACCTTATGCCTAATTCTGACCCCTTTTGAAAACTAATCCCTATAGATTCTTGCTTGAAATGTACTCCCTCTAAGGTGAGTACCCTCCAAACCACAACTTTTTGTTCCTATGAATATTTACTATGATTAGAATGGTCAAATTTTCATATTCCCTTGTAGGAACTTGAAAAGAGTTTCCAACACACTAGAGAATGTGACATTGTGATCCTACGTGCAAAAGTTTTGAAAGAACAAAGTTTGGTTCTAAAACAATTTCTTCTACATAGGTACATAATTGATTTTGGAGATGTACGCAAAGTAAAGATGGCGATTTAGGATTAGTGGCACATTTGACATGCCTTATTCATGAGAGTTTAGGGTTGGTTTTAGAAACACCTATTTTCAATACTTTGAATATTCATAGTTTACTCATACCTTGTCCCCAAAATGCATTCTAAGATTATCTATAATCATTTTCCTTTTGACTCATTTTGAAGAAGATCCTACAAAAAATTTCAATATAAAACTTAGAACAATGCTGAATTACTTATTTGGTCAACCTTACATTAATTTGTTCCATTCATGCATGTGATAGTAATCTATCAAAAGTCATGTTATTTAACAAATAATCAAATTATCTTAGGTTGGAATATTATTGTATTGTATCAATTTTCACAAAAATAAAATTTTCTAGTTAAAATAAAATTTTGTAGGTGAAGCTAATTTCATTTTTTCAAAAATAGGAAAACTCAATGTAATGCAAAGTCTCCTTTCACCATGCAATGAGGTAGAGTTCCATTCACCATACATGTAAACTTTGAGCCTTTCCCCTACAACAAGTCTAGAAACTTGTGCCTTTTAAAAATTTGCATGTTTATTTTATATTAAGCTAGAAATCAATTACAAAAAGCAAAATTTCAGTTGATTATGTGTTTTCACACTTAGAACAAATCAAAGTTCACTTATAATCTTGTATTGTTAAGACGTTGATGGAGCAACTTGAATGTAGTGTATCATTGATAAAGCCTTTACTATAGTTGTGATTCTTACTAGAGGGATGAAATATTTCCATCTATAATTATGGATGAAGTATTTACAATGCAAATGAAATGTTAAGTATTATATACACTTCATATAAAATTTATATAAAACTAAATGAAGATATGTGCATCAAAAATTTCCATCTAAAATGTTATATTGCATTTCAAGTGATTACCAATTTGTCTTTGGAAATGCAACGAATTACTCTGTGGCAGACCCTCCAAATAATTAACCTTGAAATATGAATCTATTTTTTATTTTGTAGAGATGGAATCACATGTCTTCTCTAAGTAACAAAAAATTCAATTTTTTGGGTGAAAATTTGAAATTATTGTGAATTCTTTCAGAAAAATTCATATCGAATACCAAATATGCTCAAAACATCTAAAAATTTCACCTTGTCAAGTTGTTCATATGTAGATATAAGGTAAAACAACCCATTATGGACCAAATGGGGGGTTTGCCCTCTTGTTGTTTCTGAAATTTTCTATTTTTTTCCAAAGAAAGACAAGTGATAGAAATGGCAAGAACATTTGAAACTATATTTTTTCGACAAAGTGTGGATTTGTTATGAATTTTTGAAGTGTTCAACCCATTAAAGCCTGTAGACTACTCCAAATCCAACAAAAACTAATCCATAACACTCATCTTACTCACCTATTGCGGTCACAATATTTTCTAACACATAAGACTTGAAAAAAGCACTTCCTGCAATGAACTAACACTAAAAAATTGAAAGTTCCTATTGTAGTCACTAATTACTCCATTCAAGTTAGCTAAGACATTGAATGTGGCCTAAATTTTGAAAACTAAAAAGAAAATTGTAATGGGCTCATTCTTAGGAATCCGCAATGGATAAAAGGTCCGTAATGGGTGGTTTTACTTTATTTCGTTCAAAGGCAAACAACCAATGGCCAGTGACCACATCATGAAATCCTAGGCTATTTGTACTCTCAATGGAATTGAAATCTAATCCTCCATCAACAATATTAACCCTAGAAGGGCCTGAAAGCCCTTTGTGGCCATATGATATATTATGTATTTGGTGGTATTTGATCAGGAAAACATGGAACAAATACTTTTCAATACAGAGTAACTTAATGATCATGATAGTATGTAAATAGAATTGTATCATAACTCATCTATTAAATCACAATTGAAGAGTTATAAAGCTACAAATGGAATTGTTCTCTAATTCAGGTCGTTTCATAATTTTTAGAGCTTCCTGGAACTAGTAATGGAATTTTGAAGTTGAAACATACTGATCACTAAAAACGTCCACCTCCTGAAATGTACTGTACACTATTTGTACTGAGGAAGCAAAATGTACCTCAGAGTTCCAGGACGCTTGTAGAGTCCAAGCCACACTATATGGACCTCCTACTTACCTTATACCAAATGGCCACATAACGTGCACGCTTGTACCTTTCCATAAGAAAACTGCCACCAATTTCACTTCCTCCACACGATCACTCAAACAACTGAACACAAGCGAATGATCGAAGCAGCCTTCTTCTCACAAGAAATTATTTTAGGTCTCATTAATCACGTGTTGCGCTGTGACATATATAATTTATAAACTTTATTTCAGGCCAGGGAGTTCGACTGGCTAGCCTGTGTTCCAATTTCAAAGCAAATGCAAGTACAGTACGTGACAGTCGGCTGACTACCCTTCCACCAGTAGCTAGCTAGCTACGTCCAAGGCTTTTGGAATCGGATCAACTTGCCTAGCTAGCTAGTTACAGTAGCTGCATCCCACGTCCGAGTCTAGCTTTCCTTCAGATTTTTCCCAGTCCCCCGGATGACGCCTTGGTTTGGGTGATTCGGATCGTCTGAGTTTCTATATAACGAAGCTCATCGATTCCAGACTAGGCTTGGACGCGCGCACGCTTGAAAACGTAACTCAAGCAAGCCGGGCTGTAGTTTGTTCAGAAGAGCTCGTTTACAAGCTCAGGGCAGAGCGAGCTAGATCGAGGGACGTACTGCCTTGTCGATCTGGCAATGTAAGCTTGTTTTGTCGTCGGTTGACCATCCCTGCCAATCTGCCATGCCAGAGTTGTGACCGAGTGTACGTTACTGTGCTCTGCTTGCTGTGTAAAGTGGAGTCAGCTAAATCAGCTTGGCAAGAGACTTCAGTACGTGGTATTTGTACTCTGCAGATTGTGAGTTACAGACAAGCCACGCCCTGGGGAGGGGAGCACTGTCTTGTTTGGATAGCTAAGCTAAGCTAAGCTAAGCTCAGCTAAGCTAGATACTTCCCTCGCGGGACTCCATCGCTGCCAGAGCTGTGAATGTTGTGAGTATTGATCGATCTCTCTTAACTGAATTGCAGTCCGTGTAAGAAAAACTTATGGAGTCGACTACCGGCTCTGGAAAGGGAGGCAACGCGGACGTGGAGGTTGAGAATGGCCATGGGGGGATTGCCAACAACGGGACGCATGAGGACGATCTGAGCAAGGGTCCCTCATCGGGCTCGTCGTCGTTGGTGAAGAAGGTGATTTGGCATGGCGGCTCTGTCTACGACGCGTGGCTCAACGCGGTGTCGGCACAGGTATACATGTGTTAACAAACATGTCATTTCTTCTATCTAGCTAATGTCCGAGACACCCATTGAAATTATATTCCGTGCAGACTCTCAGAGAGTGCATCGTTGGTGTACATTAATTTCAGGCGGTAGTGTCACCTGAGCAGCACTTGAATGTCCTGTTCATGCTTTCCGTTTCCGTGGTTTGGGAACCAAACTCATTATGATAATCGATCGCTGAGCGTAGACGCGTACCTATCCTAGTCCGTTGCTGTTGCTAAAATGACCAATTTTTAAAATATTCTTGTAAGTGAATCAAGTAGGCCGGATTCTAATGCAAATCTCCCCAGAATGCATTATTGGGATCCAGTATGCAAAGGTTTTGAAGGTTCGAAGTTTTTACATGGTGGCTGATTTTAAACGTCGAACATGACTTCTGATGCTGAGGTTGTGTAATATACATTCGGCAAAACCCCAGTATGCGGAGCTAGGGAACCCACAAAAAGTTCTAGTGTACGTGGTTCACCATGCAGTTCATCTTCCCTTGTGCACTCAGCTGCTGGCTACGCTCTAATTAACGAACATATTCTCTCTCCTATACCGGGATTTTGCCGTTAGTGTATTCTCAACATATGCAAGAGCTTGCTAGAGTGTCGAATTTCGTTGGGTGTCACAATTAGGACCCAATTGGAAATGGAAGCTGACGATTTCAAAGCGAGGAGCTCAGTTAGTTAGAGTACAGCGATCGATGTCTTTTAATTGAATGCCCATTTGAATGTCTTTTGATCGAATTGAAGCATTCGTCTTGACTGTTAACTTACAGTTGAGATTGAAAATTTAAGGAGCTAATTAAGAGGCTTGTGTGGTGGCCTTACACAAAATTAATGCAGGTGGGGCAAGTCATCTTGACGATGCCCACCTCGTATGCGCAAATGGGGTATAAGCTGGGCTTGATTGTCCATTTGCTTTACGTCACCATCGGCGTGTACACGTGCTACCTGTTGGCACGCTTGTATGTGGAGTATCGAACTCGCAAGGAGAGGGAAGGCGTCGATTTCAAAAGGCACGTGATTCAAGTGAGTACTATTTTTTTCTAGCCTGTTTTCTGGCATTGCTGCATTAACTTTTCTTCTGTAGTGCTGGCGAGCTCTTGTTGCCAACAACAGTAATAACAATCGACCTGCCCTCCCCTAAATAAGACCTGCTCATCTGTAAGACGCCCATTAAGACATCAATTGATTTGAAAGCCAGGCCTAGTACATTCAAAGAGTGTTATTGCATACCATTAATTATTAGCTTGATTAAGTTGCTGAACCATAGTAATTTAGCCTATTAGTGAGTGTGCAAATTAATGTCACTGCAAAATTAGTGCCACGATAAAAGAATATTGAACAGATTAGTACAATACAGTAATCACAACGGACTTCACAAACATAAATGTATATCAAACAGTGTGACTAAGTTGGTAAATTAGTGTCACACGTACTAATAGAATAAATTAGTGTTGTTCAAGTGAGGTGACTGGGGTCCGTTGAATTCCTTACAGTAAAATTATGGAATGTGATATTGAGTTTCGAGGTGGACACTGTAACTAAAAACTCCTCTCTTAAGAGTCTTTGCAAGAATGCTTTGTTTTTGGTGAATTGTAACAAACGAACTGATGAACAAATTGTTCAACACAAGTACTACATCAGTACTGTTGCTATGGGTTAACAGTCCAATATTGAAATGATATTGTCGCAATACTGCAAATAGTATTGCGACAATACATTTTCAATATACCTACTGAAAATGCATTGTTGCAATACTATTTGCAGTATTGTGACAGTACAATTTCAATATTGGACTGTTGCCCATTGCAACAATACTACAACAGTACTGATGCAATGGGGGGTTACCTTCCTGATGTGACTTGAAATCAATTACAATGTACATTCTGTACATTGTTAATTTATGGGTTAATGAAGAGTTCAGGTGAATTTAATCATAAAATTGAGTCAATTCAATACAGATCTTATGTTGTGGCCTGCAAATCTTTGAGGTTCATTTGTTCCTTTGATTTCCACATAAACTAAATGAATCCTTCACGGTCTTACAGTAGATATCCATATTGTAGAATTCATGCCCCGGCGAAGGTCTGAAGAGAAATTAGCAAACCACAGTGTTTGAACACTATGATTGCTCGAACTTAAAATGTCGATATGAGGACCTCACACAGGTCGTCTTACATTTTGAGTTTGATTTCACATGTTCTAGAACCAATGGAGGAATCTTATTCATGATGTTTGTAAGTTAAGGATTTCGAAACTCTTAACTGACAAGGAATTCGCACCTTCCGAGGGTCCACATTGTAACGTCGGTAGGGAATTGTTGCAGAGATATGAAGAAGGTTGTTTGTTTTTGAAATTGTTTGCTTTGTGGTGCAACAGTACCATGAGCTTTTGGGAGAACTTGTAGGCAGATGGGCCATGAGAATATCCCTCTTCTTCAACATCATTACAGTAGGCGCAGTTGCAACAATTCAAATTATTGCTTGTGCCAGGTAAGTCGACTACTGTAGTTCAAATTGGAATCTCCATGAATGTATGTAGTAATAATATATTTTCAGTTTCGTTTTGTTATTCTTTACAATCAACGTACCGAATGTTGCTCTTAGTATGTAAATTAAAATCTTAGCCGCTTTGCTTCCTTGTTACGAGTTGATTTGATACGAAAGAATTGTGCTTATTATTGCAGTAGTGCCTATTATTTGAACCCGCATCTAAGTAAGAGGACATGGGCATTGATTTTTGGAGCTGCTTCGCTCTGGGTGGATCTTTTGCCCTCTTTTCACAATTTTCGAGTCTTCTCATTTGTGGGTGCATTGACAACCACCTACACTTCGTGGTACATGTTGAGCTCCGCCCTTGCTCACGGCCAGGTAATTAATCTTCTAAGATTGTTAGTTTACCAAGTAATGCGCCAATGTTTTGCACAATGAGACCATACGTGAGGGTTAGATTCGGCAACAGACTGCCAGATTTTAGTAAAACTCTCATTGCCTTGAAATTGAGTCTCATCGATGATCACCTTTGTTGTTTCTAAAGTTCGAATCAGTCACATTAATTAGAATGTAGTGTTGAATCCAGTGCTGAAATTGTGAGGTGGAATTGGATCCTGACAGTCCCCTGGCGTGAAACATTCCGCTCCCCAAAACATACGGTTGTTCTTCACAGGCACTACCAACATTTTATTTGGTAGTGGAGGGCATGCTGTCACCATGTAAGTTTGCAATACCAAGTTCTCGGCGACAATTCAATCCATCAATTAATATATGTATTGATATGAATTTTCAATCAATATATTGAAAGTTTCTAATTTTTCAATGAATCAGTTGATATGTGCAAGGACGCATAAGTGAATTCATGTATTGTTGGACCGGAATGTTGTGCAGCGAGATTATGCACGCAATGTGGAAACCTGTCAGATACAAATATGTATACGTGGCCTGTTCAATCTATGTATTATTCATTACAATCCCACATTCTTATGCCCTTTATTGGGCATATGGGGATAAGCTTTTGACCCATAATAATGCGTTGGGCATATTACCAAGCTCAAATGGTCGAGATACGGCTCTCATCTTCATGATCATTCACCAGGTAATTGACTAAGATTTCAATCTTTGTCTCTTTAAAGCATTTGCATTGGAGCTATTTATGATACTATCCATTGAATACAATCGACCTCATTTTCCTCGTATAATTGATGTGTGTTATTTTGTATTTAGCTAACATCAACTTATGAAATTTTTTTTTGGGGGGGGGGATGACAGGCGATAGCATTTGGGATCTACATCATGCCCCTTAATTTCATGTGGGAAAAATATTGGGGTGTACATCAAGCACACTACCTCATTCGAGTGTTGGTCCGAATTCCAATTGGCCTTTTGTTATGGTTTCTTGCTCTCATGATTCCTTTTTTTGGCCCGCTGAACTCCATCATAGGATCCCTCTTCATGAGCTTCTCAGTGTTCATCATTCCTACAATTGCATACACCATCACTTTTTGGAATCCGAAAGCTCGAGAGGTACAAACATTCGTAACAATATTTCTCCTTAAAGAAAGAAAGAAAGAAAGAAAGTGGTTTATTGTTTCATTTATCTTGAATTGATTCCATTTCATTTGTTACTTACATTCGAATGAATTGGAATGATGATATTAATGATGATTAACGTGTGCAGAATGAGGCTGAAAAACCAGGCAAAGTGAGAAGATTTATAGGGTGGCCAAGCATCATGGTGGTGAATTTTTTGGTAATTGCAATAATTGCTACTATGGGCGTTGGATTTGGCAGCTACGCAAGTATATCAAATCTTACTATGCAAGTCAAAAGTTTCGGTTTATTCCAAGCCTGCTATCAATGTTAGTAAGGACGTGATATGGTTTTCATGGTATTCGTGCATTCAATACATCAAATACTGGCAAAAATTAGTGCATAGTATACACCAAAAGTGGTAACTATTTTCCTACAATATTAGGTTGCTGTCTTTCTGTTAAGTTAGAGCTAAGTAGCAAGAGAATTCAAGCAAATTCATAAGTAACCCTAACTTGTACTAAGGTGTCAGTTTATTGAGCACCTGTGATTTGTACTATGTGAAGTAGCTTCGTCAAATTCTTACAATCCCATGCAAAATCATCCATGTCTTTTCTTTTATGATAGACTTCGCAATTTGTGATATCTTGTGTCACAAATTTTCGAATCTGTGAAGATGAAACAGATATAATATTTTGTGCGCTTGTCACATGTTTGTCAAATGCACTCTCGTGGTATTCTGAAATATGGAAGAGTTGGAAGAACAAGAGGTAGGGTCTGCATTGTGCTACCATTGATATGAACGAAAAGCAAGCTTAATCATGTGAACCATTACTCCACTTAAATACACTGTATGTTGTGTATAGTGCGTACTAATTTAGGATAATGTAGTCAGATTTACCGGAAGTTCAACACAAAAGAGAACGCCAAAGATGTCAGCAGAAAATCAGCACTCGTTGTAGTCTACCAACAAAGATCTGCCGGACGCAATGAGTAAATTTATGAAACACTTGAAACTAGATAAGAAGTGTCAAGAGGAAGGCCGGAGTAGAAGATATATCCAGAAAGGAACCATTGATAACCTCAAAACAATGGAGCATCGATAAGACAGTGTCCAACTACAGTCAAATGTTAGAAGAACCAAGTGAACAATTCAACTCCATTACACCACCAATACCAAAATTAATAGTTAAGTAGGTTACAACAAAAAAGCACATATCAAAAAGCGAACCGATCCACACCAAAAAAACACCCGGATAAACTTCAGAGTGGGCCAAAAAAAACACCCAGAGAAATTTGAAAGATTTCAAAGGATAAAAAGAAAACTCATCACGTACCAAAACATCCTCCCAAACACAGACGCCACCTGGAGGTTTCCAAATAATTGTACCAAAAAATACACATTCCATTCCATGACACAATCTAAACAGCAGCCCTTGAGTGCCGCAATATATCACGCACTAAGCTATCTCTACACTAGCTCCACCAGAAGCAAGATTCATACACTTCAGTGAGCATCAATCCTATAAATAATTAGCAGACTTCCAAAACCGAACCTCCAAAGGCACAGGGAATCCCACCTACATGGAAGAGACCATGGAAGAGACATACAAGTGAAACTAAACATACCCATGAGGACCAGGCAACACACCGCTCTTTGGCCGACTGCCCAGCTTCCCCACCTTGTTGCCCCCTTGCACGGAATACCGTGAATTCACGCCCTCTGTGTCTGATGTGGCTTTGGAACCATTCTGGTCTGACTTGGAGTAAGACAGCCGCTTCATGGTGGCTGGCGTCTTGAACGCACTGCTGCCGCTGCCACCGCTGCCGCCAGTCCGTTGCCGCGGCTGGCTGAGCGCCCTGGCCTTGTTCTTCGCGCTCTGCGTGGCCTGCAAGTGGCCTGGCATCACCGTAGGCGTCTTGACCTCCGTATCCACGATGACGCCGTTCCGCACCGGCCCCGAGTTGCTGTACCGTGTCCCGAACTGCGGGTCCGTGAGAATGCTGGTGGTCATGCGCGTGGTGGCCGACCCGGACGCCACGCTGCCCGAATCCTCCACCTCCTCCTGCTGGTCGCTGCCGCACCGACTTCTGGGACTGGTCGCCCGCGACTGCCGGTAGCCCGCTCCTGAGCCTGCTTGCCCGTTCAGCACCTGCGAGCTCCGAACACCGGTGCTGCCGTTCCCGTTAACGGCGTGGCCTTTGGCTTGTCCATTGCTTGTGTACTCACCACTGGCGCGCACTTGTTGGGAGCCCGTGATGCCCACGCTTGCGCGTCTTCCGTTCGCAGTCTGGTGCTTGGAATCACTGCTGGAGTCTCTCCCGTTCCGCGTCCCGCTCCCGTCCACCACGTCCTTCAGTGCCGAGTTGTTCTCAAAGATACGACTCTCCCATGGCCGAGCTGAAGCCCAGCGCTCCATGTAGCTCCATCCCCAGTGCCCCTTCTCCACTTCGCACTCGATGAACAATGGCAGCACGGACTTTGGCGACGCCCTCAGCATCTGCCACACATATCACCTGTGTCAGCTCAGGGATGCATCCCATCTCCACACCATACTGGCATTGTGGACTACGACACTGTCAACCACTTGCATTACCGCTTACAGGGCACAAAGTACTGCTAATTCCAACTTTGGACTGCAGTTGGTTATGCGTCTTGGAATAGTGTACCACACCTGTTGGGATTTCGCATACATCATAGCTCGCTCCCTCTTCAGCACCGCTACTTGCCTCTCCTGCATTCTGGTCTCGATCTGTTGTGCGCTCAACTGGTTGTCGTTCCATCCCGCTTCCGTCAAACCCTCCTGAAAAATACCACATCCCCATCCGTAACCTGAACCCCTGGCTTTACGGCTCTCTCCTTATCCAGGGAATTGGAGCTCACCATACTCATCCAAGACTGCAGGCAGATTCCAGCATCCCATGCCCAGGACACAATTGTGCAGATTGTGTGACCCGATAAATTCACCACTTTCAACTAACAGCTACAACCCACATCCATCGCTCAAATAAGCAAATTAAAAAGGGAAAAAAAGGGTCCACACCAAGGTTTTTTTGGATGACGGCTGGCCCCGCTGCACGGCCAGACCTTCCTCGCACATCCGAACTCGATGGGCCCTGATCCTGCCCTGCACGTGAGCCAGGGCCTGCATGCTTCTCATCGTCTTATTAGCTTGCCGCGTCACTCTGTGGCCTCGAACGAACGCCTGCAATCTCACCAAGCCCCTCAGAGCCCGTAATGATTTCCTTGCCTGTAGAATCCCACGCCAAATGCACCGATTGGAACACGATGATACCCAATATCAAACCTTGCAGAGATTACCAAACACATACTGACAACCCTTAGAAAAATCTGGATTGACATGCAACAATTAGCTTTAAATCAGTCCAACTCATCATACGTTGCTTCCCTCATTTCAATCTCATTACATGGCAAGGAGAACAACATGCCAACGAAACTCTACCCGACCGATCCCATCGCTCGTGCAAGGCCTACCAGATAACCCCGAAATGCAGTCTGAATCACCACGGCTGCCCATTCTTCTTGCGATGGATACATGTACATCGTGAACTTGCTGTTCGACATCACCGATGGGTCACTCTGCTGCTGCGCATCACCCTTCTTCTTCTTCTTCTTCTTCTTCTCTGAGTCTCTGTCGTCCGAAAGCGCCAACTTGCCGAAGCTCCATCGCCGATTCTTCTGTTTCGGCCTCTGCTGCTGACTCTGCACGCATAGCACCCCACTCCCTTGCATCAAAGCTTGAGCTCAACAAACAACCCCAACTCCCCCTACGCTACAAAACCAGAACAAAGAAGCTATTTCCTCACTTTGGCAGTAGGCCAAAGTTTCACCAGTGACAATCCTGACATCAAAGGCCAACCATAAGTACTTGCATCCTGTCTTCCCGACTCTTCCAATTTTTCGCATGACCTCACTTATCAAAGTCGGCACAGCAGAGTCACCGTGGAGTGCAGACCAGCGCCTCTTTCCCTCATTTGTCCACTACCCTATTCCTCACTTCCTCAACAGACTATAGCCCACACGCAACACAATCACAAAGTCAGTTCCTCCTACGAAGGTTGAGAAGCTTTACCACCGCCAGAGGACGAATGTCCCCGAACAGATCCAGGTCCCTGGTCTCAGCTTCAGATTCATACTCCCCATCCCTGACTGGAGACTTGAAAGCTTTCTTCACGGACGTCAGCCACTTCCCCTTCTTCCCCATCTTCCTGCACCTAGCATTAACATCATTGGCGTGAGCCCTTCGAATAACACACAAGCAGAATTCTAGTATCAGAAGGGAAGAAATTTAACACCCTGACACTGCCCAGCCCTACCCAGGGAGGAACATAAGTTAGTTCGCATGGATTATAATTCCAACTAGAGAGGAAGACCACAATCAGCCGCTGGCACTGCAGTCTTCCGGCTACTTCCGTGCATACCGCTCACACTTACCCATGGACGAACCATCCACGCAAACGATTACTAAAAAAAACTTCTCCGAAATGTGATCGAAATTTTACGGATTCCATAGTCAGTATCAGAAGACCACCTACAATACGTACGCAGAAGTTCCTACTGGCGACATTGCTTTCATTTGACAAAAACGTGTCTCTATATACGATAGGGAGGAGCAATTGGAAAGCATGTGACGGAAGATGTAATCCAAATGTTTGCTCCAGGCGATTTCACTAGAAGACGCATGACGGACACTTGAAAGGTATAGAAAGGGGACTGGCAGGTGATCAACTACATCATGGTACTCAAATGCGACCAGTAGGTGAAAGTAGAACAATGGAATCCTGCGTAACATCCAGGTCTACAAAGTGTAGGCCAGCTGGTGAGCTGAACGCATGCTTTTTGTATAGCCTATGTACCCTCGGCAAATTCTACTCATCACTTTCAAAAAAATTCCTCAAAGATAAAATGCCTGCCAGTCGGAAAGCGAAATCTAAAAGAAAAAGGACGTACGCCAAAATAGACAGCGATGGAAATAGACGAAAATGAGAACACATGAAAAACACCCAATGTAGCTTACAATTTCAGTGCAAATCACCCACCATAACCAAACCACACTACAAAACTGCCCTCCCCTGCTACAAAACACACTCACTGCAATTTCACTGTCACAGCAAGGATGTGCAAGAAAACGAGAAGTCGTTGCCCTAGCCAAAAGCTAATTCTGCCGCCTTTCGCAGCGAGCACCCGTCGTCACCTCCACGGCGCTCAAAAGCGACGGACAATGAGCGAATTTGTTAGCCACACACGTGAACAAGTTTTACTCAGGAGCATTTCGCTTAGAAATTAAGTGAAGCCCGGGCACGTCTAGTACGCAGCGAAGACATGAGGAGAACTACCCGAGAGCACAAGCATTGTCACCGCTGTAGCGACACCCTAGAAAAGCTTCTGAACATACCTGGCCGAAGATTCTCTCCAAGCTGCAACGCCCCCGCGCCTTACTTACGCCTCCAGCATTCAGTGCAACCAAGACGCATCTTTTCGCTTAAACCCGATCGAGCTCTCACATCCCAAAGCACACACCGAATCCTCTCTGCAAATTCACAAACCCCTCTACCTTAGGTTTCGCGAAACCCTCAACCCGCCTATTGAGACATCACAGCCGACAACAGCTTCACAATCCTTCAACGTTACCCCAACAACCGCGTATCGCGAACCCTGAACCAGCAGGTTCTCAGGTAGCTCGCTAGCCGGAGATTCATTGCCCCAAACAGGGCATTGAAGTGACAGGCTTGCATCCATGAGATGGTGCCATTAGTGGCACTTCAAAACCGTGGTGTGGGTGCCAGGCAAGGGACGAAGATGGCGATGCTGGTGAGACACACACAGTGCACGGTGAAGATCCTGATCCGGTGTTACAGTGATGGTGTACGAGGAATCGTGAAAGACCGAAGATAACTTAAGTGTCTGCAAGGAGTTGGTGGGACGGGGGCACCGGCTGGCTGTGGCTGCACTTCCTACAGTTCCTGGTATCCTGCACCGCCGGTTATGGGGCGCAACTCTTCGCCGTGTTATTTTAGGGCGGACTCCGTGTTTTCGGAGCAGTGCCTGCTCAATCATATCTGCTTGTGGAGTGTGTGCTAGCGAGGAGTTTGGAGTTCGGTGTTTAGTGTTCAGAGCTAGGAATTTGGAAGTTGAAGTTAGGAGTTTGAAATTCATTACAGGTGGAGAAGTGCTGTAATGGAGGGGTTTTGGATGGACATGATTCAAGTGGAAATTAGAGAGCGATAGATTGGCTAGAGCGAAAGGAATGGGCACAGGCTTTACAGCGAGAGCAGAAGAGGACAGAATATTACAAGGATAGTAACAACCACGAATCTTAACGTGTCACAGGAAAAGGACAACGTCCATAAATTCACTCTGCAAATGGAATTTCATCTTCTGAAGCTGGTGAGACCGTGTGAACATGTCGTCGGTCTTGACAGACGATAGCAAGCACATGCTAATTCAAGTATAGGTACAAAAAAGCCAGTCGTGGTGACAGAAATTACCACCTCACAAAGACTGATTTATAAGGAATTCGTAATAATCAAAGGAAATACTAAATTTCTATGCCCCATCGGAACCTAGTGATGATGTACATGTCCACCCGAGCCTGGATGTTGGTGGTGCAAGTCCTCAACATTCCCCACCAGCCCATGCGCTTCATGGTCGTGGTCGTGGAAGAAGTACGTGAGGACGCCCACTGCGATCAACACGCAGCCTACTAGCAACTTGTCGTTCCGTTCTATCCACCGAAACTTGAGCTGCGCGGCACCGTAGTACGAGAGAGTAACCAATGTGAGCATCACTGTCAACGTGCTGATGAGAAGCACGCCGATGGCCAGAGCAAGAGTCGCATTTGAGCCGTTGGCCACGGCAAGGAACACAGGCAATGTGGTCGCACACGGGGACAGTGCGGGTAGTAGAATCAGCCCGGCCACTGCCATTTTCTCCATGGAGTGGTTGTGGTGATGACCGCCCTTTCCATTGAGGTGCATCAAGATGTAGGTCGCTCCAAGGGCGACGAGGATCACGGACGCAATCAAGTGGACGGTCTCCTCTCCCGCGATTGTATTTGCCATATAGATCGCCATAATTCCCAGCAACGAAGTGGACAAGACATGGCAGATGGCACCGAATGCAGCTGCAACCACACCACATATCAGACCGACCCTAATTGCAATAAACCATTTCGAAATTTCGTTACAAGAATCGAGAACACTAGGATACCAGTGTCACCCACAACAAAGAAATCAATCAATCAATCTCGAACCATCTTCCGTGATGGGCCAAACAACCACTTCACAATGCAGCTCTGCTCAGCGAAAAGACGGCCCTGCTTCCAAGCATGATCGAAATGCTTCAATTAAATCCAATCCCGCACAACCCACAAACAACGACGCAATGCAGAAATCGTAAAACACATCACTCGATTGCTACTTCTAAGAAGCGCGCCCAACCTAGTGGGTCCACTATCCGCCAATCAAATCCCTAAACCCTAAACCAACAGTAGAAACGTGACACACCAAGATCCCCCAAACCCTGGCGAATTCGAAGATCCAAAGCCCATAGGTTTAGGGGACGAGATCTTACTGACGAGAAGAATACGAGAGATGCTCCAATTCTGCGCGCGTCCCACGATGGAGAACGGAAGCCAGTGGGTCGGGATGAAGGAATGCAGCACGGACACAGTGGCGATCCCTCCGATTGTGCCCACCTCCTTGGCTATGTCCGCCATCGCTTCAGCCTTCCTTGCAACTCCACCAAATCTATACGGATGCCATTACGGGATGCTCCCCCTGCAGCAGACGACCAAGCAGGATCAACTGCGATCTAGCTTCAGCTGCATGACCGGGTCAGAGTTGATCCCCAAAACAGAATCTAAGCATCCTCGATCGAGAAAAAAAACACTATGCCACAGACCTGATAGATCAGCAGGAGCGTGTGTAGAATGGGAATGTATGCAGCTATGGCAATGGCGATGGCTTTGCCGACTTTGCCGATGGCACTTGCAAAGGAAACCCTCCCTGGACAGCAAGAGGGACGAGAAGCTTGGAACGCCAAAAAGGCGTTCCATCATCATTGGCCTCGCAAAATGTGGACGTGCTTCGTATTTCTTGCAAAAACACAATTAACTATTCAACAATCTAAATCTCTTAGGAAAAAATTTCAATTTTTTACGGTATATATATATATACACTAGAGATATCTGTTATTATCTAAATCTAGGCAAAGACACTAAGGCCAAAAAGTGAACAATGGATTACTTTCAAGGTTCCATTAAAAATAAAGAATGCATCTATTCGTCCAAAAAGCAAATCTTTTTTAGTTGACTATCTTGGTGATTGCTCTTGTCCATTTAGAATGAAGTAGGGGAGGCAACCCATTTTTAACCACTTAAGCATGTATGTGTATTCACAAGGGAGATTTCAATAGTGGGAAATTTTTCCATACGCAAAAATAGAGTTCACAAGATTTTCATAATTTTCAAATTTTTATTTCTCAAAATATAATTACTAAATTTTTGGTTGAAGATTTTGCTCCACCCATATTGGTCATACATACCTTCTTATTTCTGACCAAGGGTTGGTTGCAATATTGAGACTCTTGTAGCCAATCATAATGCGCCACAATTGTGCTAGGATTTGTGCCAACATTAATCATTGCAATCACCTCATGATTGAAATCACTCCACCTTATGTTGCCAGAATGGGGTAGTGATTAGAATGGGTTGCCTCCCCTAGTTGAAAAAGAACAAAAACTATAGAAATAAGGAATGAGAGAAGGGATACTAGATGAGCTTCAATTAGAGGGTCAATTACAAGCCTGTTAAACCCATTAACTCCAACATCAAACTTGGCTATATGAAACTTTGAGCCCACTTAATCAATTATTCAATTGTTTATATCAAATTGATCATAAGGGAAAGTTTTATTTTGAAAATTCAAGTATGTGGGGTGAAATGACATTATTGACATGAAATATTATACAAAAGCACTCTATTCATTCACTTCAATACTGATTTTGGAGCTCATAGGAATTAAGCTATAGATTCCTAATTGTGACCCCACTTAATTGCATTGTGATGCTTATTGCAAACCTAAATCTAAAGTTTTCATTTTTCAAATTTATGGAGTTGCACAAATTTTATAAAAAAAATATGACCATTCTAGATTTAAGATTTGGATTAACTTCCAAATTGTTTGGTCATACCAAACCAAAAGCAATTCTAAGAAACCTTCTGTTGAATTAAGGATAAATTCTTTGTCTTATTATATTTTTGTGCCAATTTTGATTATTCATTGACATATTGCAATATATCCTTTGAAAAAATTAAGAGTAAAAACCTCACCCATTGAAAAATCATAACACTTAAATTTGAATATGAAAGTTCTTTCAATACATTCTATAGGTGAAGTCTCATCTTTTTCACTAAAATGTACAAGCTATTGCTAAATTGAAACAAAAATAATCTCATGCCAAAGAAATACATTGAGAGTACTTGAAAAAACTTTAATTTATAAATTTTTAATATTCATTCTTGATCTTTCTTAAGAAGAAGATTGCATAGATTGACAAGATCAAAAAAACAATTTAAAAATGTGAATCCCAATGGCAAAATTGTTGTAGAAGCCAATCTATAAGTAATGGTTTTGATTAGTTTGTTTATAACATTAAAAATTGGGATAAAAAAACCATGAGAATATTATTATCACTAAAGAAATGTTATGATTGTTTTGCAAGATGAAACATTTTTATAACTTTCATTCTATCAATTAAAATTATAGAATGATTTAATGAATGAAACATTTTCAGGAAAATATGATCAAATCAATTTTTTTTTAATAAATGTGCCAAAAAATCTTTGTTGCATTAACTACCCAAGTTTGATTTCAAAACAAAACAAAAACATATAACTTTTGAAATAATTATCAAGATTTGATATTAGGATTGAACAAATTGACAAGAGCTGGCCAAAAAATGTAAACTCCAATTTAAGTCAATGAAATGTTTTAGGACTTACGTACATAATGCCCCATTTATGTGTGAGTGCAATGAGTTTTGTCTTATGTCACATTGGGTCATGTAAGATTGAAATACAAATTTACTTTGAAAGCTACGAGTTGATTACAATGATTTTTAAAATATATTTTTTATAAAAAGAATATTTGATACAATTTCTTTTTTTTGAAAAAATTGATATGTATGTTTCATTTCTCAAAAAGTTTCAAATTATTCTTGTTGAGTTTTATAGATATGAAAATTGCTACTTTTGTCCATTAGAACACTTTGCAATGAACTATTTATAGTATGTATGACAATATGCATAATTATTATTTGTGACAAACATTCAATATTGATCTAAGGTTTAGAGAAGAATACGCATATGATAAATTAAAACTCATCAAATTTAGGAACTCCATGTCCCAAAATAAATCTACGGTTTTTTGGGAATGGCTAGATTAATGCATGAGTTACTCCTATTTTCAAGAGATTGTGTAGTTACTGTAGCCCTTCTAATAAACCCCACTAGGCTTGAATGAATGGAAGTAAGAAAATGAAGCCATGTATGTCGAAAATAGGCAGCAAAATTGATAAATTTCCCCCCTTTTGGAATTTGTTTGAAAAAATGTAAAGTCATGGAATTTTCTCCACCAATTCTAATATCTAAGTTAAAAGGTATAATTAGTTTTACATCACTTTGTACGCTTCTAAAATTAAAGGAAAGAAAATCGGTAAGATAGACTTTGATGTAGGATATTGACCACGTGGCATGGCCCCTCATCTAATCACTTTTAACCCTTGAACACCGGGTTGGTGACTATAGAAATCATCTAGCCTTTTGGAACCATGTGACATCATCTACTTTATAAAAATAAAAAATACTCATTGGGAGTCAAACTACTCTAGAAGATCTCTCCTTTCCACCCCTAATTTTGAGG
Source organism: Straminergon stramineum (assembly GCA_963920665.1). Taxonomy (NCBI): domain Eukaryota; kingdom Viridiplantae; phylum Streptophyta; class Bryopsida; order Hypnales; family Calliergonaceae; genus Straminergon; species Straminergon stramineum. The sequence continues at coordinate 23,949,138 of OY987263.1, read as the reverse complement.
ATGAATAAGGTAGAAGCACCTAAATGTATCACGATTTGTTTGATGACACTTAAAAACAACCTAAATTCAAGCACTTGGGGACCCAAAGTAGACAAGTGGGCTTCCAAGAAGTTGTCACTCTTCCAGAAAGCAACCAATCACCCGTACTTGATCTAAGTTTAGAGAGTGTTGCTTTTGGGTGTTTCCATGCCCACTTTGATGTAGGTCTAGTGTCCATTTTAGGTGCATCTACGAGGTACTTTTCAAAAATTCATATAATATTCATATAAGCTCGGAAAAAATACAAAACAAATTTTGTTGGTTTCCTAAACCATTTTCTAACACACACACATCATTTTTTCTTGTACACATCCTCCATATCACGAGATCCAAAACAAGTGTTGCATTTAGGTGCTTCTACCTTAGTTGGACTTTTGTCCTACACAGGAGAATTCCTTGTCATTCATTGGACAAAATACATCTGTTGCATCGTTTAGGGGTTCACCCTTGAACGCCAGGTTGGTGACTGTGGAAATGAGCCATTTTGGAATCGTGTGACATCATCCACTTTAGAAAAACCAGAAATACTCATTGGGAGTCAAACTACTGTAGAAGATCTTCCCTTTCCACCCTAATTCAGAGGATGAATAGTTGCAATTCTGTCCTACACAGGAGAATTCCTTGTCATTCATCGGACAATAATCGTCCTCCGCGTCGTTCAAGGGTTAAACATTCTATACTTGGTCACGAATTAAATAGCGGTCATAGGACCTCCTACGCCGCAAGCCTGGTGACGGGCGCCCCTCGAGCCCTGCCGCCGATCTGCCGAAGTTCACAATTTCGCAGGCACTTGCATTCTCCTTGAATCCCCAAATCACAGGCCAGATTTTTTCTTCTTTCTATTTTGTAGCACACATCGAAATGACTCCTCCAGATTTCCGCAGGTCCTGAAGCGCCGAAACGACTGCAATCCAGTGGTTCCAAATGTCTGCGATGTTCCCCAAGTACTGCTGCTTCATTTGCTAAAATCATTCCTAAGTGTACAGAAGATTCGAATTTAACGCTTTGGGATTCCTATTCTCTAATATCTACTTATAAGGTAGCTGTGAATGTTTGTTTCGAGTTGAAATCTTGCTAAATGGAGTCATATTTTGAGAATATCAATGCTGCCACCCACATCACGGTTTGATGGAACTCTCCAGCAATGAACTGTCCCGTGGATCATGCACCTGAAGATATATTGGCGTCGAAATGCCGCCTTTGCCCGTGCCAGCTCTGTTTAGGCGATGAATTCATTTCTACTTCGGCCAGCGGAGTTAGCGAACTGGGTTTTTGAAGAATTGCGCAGAGAGGACGTGACTTTGGGGTGCATGGTCTGATATGACGGTGCAGCGTCGTCGATCGCATGGTCCGTCCGTCGTGCATGAGTTTCATGGAGATTCTTGATGAGGAGTGATTCTGGGTTGCAATTGACTGCAGATTGCAGAGATTTCTTACTCGGGCGATGGCATGATTGCCTTTACTTGCTGAGCTTAGGAACGGAGAGCGAAAGCGTGTTGGGCTTGGCAGTTGTGGAGTGTGGGTTTAGGGTTTGTGTGGGCGATTCACATCAGAAATGCGCGCTGCATTGGGTGAGTTTCGTTATGTCCTCAGCTTTAGCAGCTCTGTTTTCATAATTGTCCTACGTGCCTTTTTTTTGTCCAGTTTAGCAAGGCTTTTCATCTTTTCCCACGTCAAATGGAATTGTTCGATAGGGATGAGCATTTAATGCTTGCGCGAGGATATGCGGGGTAGATAAAAAGCATGCTTTCTGCTCACCAGGTGGCGTCGTTGACTAGACCCTGATGTTACGCAGGATTCCATCTCTACTTTCACCATCGGGATGCCCATGTGTAGCTGAACGGTCCCGTTTTCAGTACCCGAGGAACATCTTTCAGGGGCGTTTCATACGTCTTCACTTTAGACGGTCAATCGGAATATGATAAGTGCCACCGAGCCACTTGCTTTTCAGAATTCGCCCTTAACTTATTTAGCCATACATATTTGTAAAGTGATAATAATAAAATGTCTCCAACAGGGAGTCCCGGGTAAGCACTGCAGCTGGTCGATCTTATGCGACCGATCTTGGAATCCGTAGAATTTCGAGCATGTTCCAGAGAAGGAGACATTGCTCCTCTGGCGGTGGTAAAGCTCCTGAACGTTTGCAGGTGGATCCTGCTTCGTGATTGTGCTGCATGTGGCTAGAGTCTCAGGAGTGAATTTGTGGTGGATAGTGGGGTAGTGCTGTGGAGGTACTGATTGGAAACGCTGGGTGACGCCAACATTGTTAATAAGTGAGGTGAAGGGTAGAGTTGGAAGAGTCGGGAAGACAGGATCCAAAGAGATCCTTGCTGTTGCCAGCTTTGTTTGGTTTGTGATGTCAGAGTTTTCACAGGTGAATCTTTGACCTGCACCCAACGTGCGGATTGAGCTTCTTCATTGCTGTTTTCCAGCGGTGGTAGATGTAGGTGAAGATGGGGTCGTTTGTTGGGCTCAAATTTCGATTAATTTCGATTAAAGGGAGTGAACTGGTGTGTGTGCAGACTAAGCTGGAGAAGCCGGAACAGAAGACTGGCGGCTATGGAGCGTTGGCAAGTTCACGTTGTACAACATTAGGCAACATGCTCATTGAAAATAGGACTCATTTTTGAAAATTCTATCAACTGAACACTGAGGACCTATTTGTAACTTTTGCATACTATATTCTCGACCCGTGTTTGGACATCACCTTAACTCAGTTGCGCTATTAAAGGTACGTTCCCACTTGGCGTTACAAAGGTATTAAGTCAGCTGTAAATCATCGGGCGTTCCCACCTGACTGCTCCACTATCTACCGAACCTACTTGGCAGTCGAGATGACATCGACGTGAGAGCGCTCCCACGATTTGGCAGTCGAGATCACATCGACGTGAGAGCGCTCCCATTCATTTCAATCCAGAATGCGGTAATTATATTTGTTAGTCTCTGGGCATGCGAGATTGTTTGCTATGAGTCGCTGGGTGTGCGAGATTGTTTGTTGTGAGTTGTTGGGCGTCCGAGATTGTTTGTTGTGAGTCGCTGGGTGTGCGAGATTGTTTGTTGCGAGTTGTTGGGCGTCCGACATTGTTTGCTCTGAGTCGCTGGGTGTGCGAGATCGTTTGTTGTGAGTTGTTGGGCGTCCGACATTGTTTGCTCTGAGTCGCTGGGTGTGCGAGATCGTTTGTTGTGAGTTGTTGGGCGTCCGAGATTGTTTGCTCTGAGTCGCTGGGTGTGCGAGATTGTTTGCTGTTAGGGGCATTTGCAATCAAAAGGCTTCCCAGAGTCGACCAGGGATTGACGGGCACTGCATGCGGACGCAGCGGAAACCGGGAGTACCCTGTATCGGCCACGTTTATCTTCCGGTCAGTTCCGGTCACCTGACGCGGACTTTGTCCCGATGCGTGGCTTTCGGCCACACAGAATTGGTTGCTTTCACAGATTTCAAGCCAATTCTTGCAGCAACGTCTTACTACAAGGGTCTCGTATGAACCCTCATAAGTTTGTTCCGGCAGCAATCTCGAGGTCGTGGCTTTTTGCTTGAATCTTCCTTCGACCCCTTGAAAACATCACCTGACTTTTTGCCCTCGAAGTTGATCGCATACTATAATCTACTTTTGTACCCAACTTCTACGGTGTCTTTTGGCAGATTCAGCATCGCCCCTAATCTCCCTAGCACCTCAAACGGTGGATTTTCACAATTCCACGCCGATTGCCTCTCCGGGTTGATTCTTGGCTGTCGCCTTCTAGAGCGTGTCTGTGACGCAAACGGGGGCTGGGCGGTCTATTGTTAACACCTCTATGTCGTTGGCCCACCACAGTGACAGTAGTTCGTAATCACACCTTAAAAATCTTCAGAAAATGAAGATTCCGTGTGCTCACAGCCGCTCTTACTTGTATGCCCGGTCAAGGGCCCATTACATCAGAACGTTGGCAACCCATAGCCAAAATTAGCAAGGACCCCAGTAGAAAAAATTAAAGCGGTCCATTACTTTTCGGTTCTCACATCCTAATCATTAGTAAGGATCTATTGAAGGATGAGTGAAAGGGTGTGTAGGTAATCTCTTTATACAAGTGGGGTGATGGGAAGTAAAACAATCCATGTGGGATATGTAAATTAAGATTAGTAGATGCTCAATTGCTCATACCTAATTAAGTCAAATGCAGGAATTGTGTTCAATGTAGAACTTCAAACCTCGTTTAGGCATAGTAAAATAACTTTTTTCAAGAAAATTTGAACTAAGAAAAGTTGGGAAATCAAGTTAACTTTCATCTCCAAAAATACGTTTGAGATTCCGATCCTCCAATAAAAAGTTAGAGACAAAATTCAAAGAAGGGTTGGAAGAAACATTTTCTTTGGCTTTGTGCAACAAGTGAAATACTTTTCATTATTTCATCCACAAAGTGCACTTCTTCAAAAAATTTAATCCTAGAAAGAGGAGATTTTTGAACAAGGTACTTTGTCAAAAATGATCTAATATGCAATGAATATTACAATAGTGTAGCATGAATAACAACATTGAAGAGAAACAAGTTCTCATGGACACATGTCATGTATGTAGCCCGACTTCCCCTTGAATTAGCTTTGTAGATTGACTAATGTAAGTACATCCACTATTGAGATTGGAGTTCAATTCAAAGCTCTAGTTTTAGATCAAATTCAACTTTATTGTATTCTAATGTAGTTTTTATTGCATTGAATTTACAATTGGGACTTAAAGTTTTAGAGTTGGATTAGACAGTCATCATTTCATGAATTCAATGGGTACACTACACATGGCTAAAGGCTCATTCTTTGTTTCATTCTACCAAGGGTGCTTTTGGATTTCCAATGGAACCATGTAAGGAAGTAAGAGACACATTAGAATCCCCAAAGACAAGAATAGTCCCTCCCTCCAACCCACAATGGGAAGCTATATGTTTTTACTTTGACCACCCTATAATGTATCATTTTTTTTTCAAAAAATGAGTTGATTGAAATGCATGTGAAATTAATCTGAATTTTTCATTCTCATGCGTACAAAAATTGTGAATCAAATAACTATATCTATGTACAATGACCAAACAATTCACAATGGGCTTCTTGCTTCAATTTGAATAATTTTTTTCAAAAACTATATTCTCTCTTTCACTACATTAATAATTGTATTCATTGTCACCACAACAAATAGATTTTAAAATGATATAAACTTTTGCGTTTGACAAATACTTCTACCAACTATGTTTGTAGAATTTTTTTTTCTTTGAATTGTATTGATATCTACATTCTTGGTAAAAATATTCATCTTCTGTAGAAAATTACAACCTTTAGTAAATAGCTAGGTATGGATGACACTAAATATTTTTTTAGTGTAGCATGGTCCCAATATGGAAATGAAAAAAATGGTTCAAATATATTACAAAATCAATTTGCAATAAGCTTATAGTAAGTTAATGGATCCAACACATTTTGGGTGTCCCAAATGTTTGTGTTTTTTTTCATTGTGGAATGCAACTATAACCTAGATACCCTATATGCACCACTAACCCAAGACCATCATCACTTAGTGTACATCTTCAAAATCAATATGTACCTACATTGAAGAACAATTTTATAACCTCTATCAAAAAAAGATTTGACCCATCATGACTTTTGCATACAATATTCAAATGTTGCATTCCTTGGTGTGTTGGAAGCTCCTTTCACTTCCCAAGAAGAAAATACAAAAATTAGACTCTTCTAATAATAATAGTAATTAGGTAGAGTAGCAAGAAGTGGTGCTCAAGGAGATACCTACTTTAATCCTTAAAATGCTTGAGGTACCGAATTCTCTTGTCAACAAAACTTTGAAGTTAAATATAAACTAACTAAATTCCTATTTTTAGTATTTTTTATTTTGAAATTATTTTCGAAATTTAGTTTTAGCATCAAAAATAAAATTATGAAAATGAATCATTATGAATTTTCTATTCAAGATTTTGTGCAAGGGTGTCCATTGCAAATCTTGATTTTCTAGTATCAAGGGCTCTTAAAGACACTAGATCTTACAAAAAAGTCACATGAAAAAATCATTTAAGAAAAATAAAAGAACAAATTTTAAGAAGCTATAAATTCATTGGGGTTTTGCATGTTCCACCCTTTAACCCCCATATTTTTTTAGTGACCAATTTCTTAGATTTGACATGCAAAAAGAGGATTGAAAGACTTCAAATTAGTTTCATAGTTTGAACACCCCTATGATCAAACATTACAATTTTTCAATTCATAAGTGATATTTTTAACTTTTCTTTTCCCATTTGAAACTTAACATGTTAGGTTTGAATTTGTATGGTTCCAATTAAAAAAATTGATAGAACTTATGAAAATGTTGGCTTTTAGTTCGATTTAGAGCAAGTTTCAAGAAACTCAAAAAAGACCTTGGGCATTGAGGAGTTAACCCCAAAATGTCCTCGGGGACATAATCTGTCCTTAGTTAATTTTCAAAGTTGAGTAATGGGAAATCAATGTGATACTTCATAAAATGGTTAACTACGATATTGGAGAGCGAAAAGTTTCCAAAAGGGTGAAATTTTCCGATTTCAATTCTGACGTGGCCTCAATTTTCTAAGGCTTACAATGTAAGTAGACTCCCCAGTTTGGCAATGTGAAAGCAAGTGCCAATGCGGATTTTGGCTTTAGAACTTGTTCGGATTCAAAATGGATTTTTTCTCAAATGCACCATCAGATTCTTGTGAAACAAAATTCTATAGCTTTATAAGTTTTCGTATGTCATTTCCACCGTGGGGATCTTCCTCTGTCGAGAAGTACATTTTTCATCAAAAAAAAGGAATCTACATTCTTGAAATGTGCATGTTGAATACCCTATTGTTCGGTGATCCTCCACTGAACATGTGTTATCCCTTTAGGATATTTTTTGGGACATCGATCATGTGTATCTTCTCTTCTTTCTTACAAAAGAAATCGCACTTCGAGGAATGACATATTCATCTTGCAACACCCGCCGAAGCACTTGGAGGGACAATAAATGCGTGATTCCACAACCATGTACCTTCAATGTCTTGAGAATCTAATGCATCGTGACAAATCATTTGGGCCCCAGAATTTTTTCGCATGATCCTTGTAGGGTATACTTGTGATTTGTACAGTTACATTTGAGTAGGTAGGCTTTAATTATTTATTAAAGAAGTAAATGTGTTTGCCTCTCTAGTAGGGGGCCTCAGTTCGAGAAATTGCAGGGTCATTTTGGGGTTAATATGCAATGAAACTTTAGGGGTTTGTCCCAACCCCTTTTTGAACTTTGTCCCAAAATTTTGATTGGAGGCTTAGAATCTTGAATGGATTTTTGGAGATGAAAGTTATTTTGATTTACCAATTTTTCTTAGTTCTAAGTTTCTTGAAAAAAGTTATTCTACTATACCTACATGAGGTTTGAAGTTCTATATTGCACACAATTCCTGCGTTTTGACAATGAGTGGTCAAGTTCTCATCTTCAAATTGTCCCATACCCTTCGGAGATTCATGATGGACAATGAATTTCATTATAAAAACAATCTCTCCACCTCTTGAATTAATCACATGTTTTGACAATGAATTGTAGTGAAATGATTCCTACTATTTTAATGCCCACTACAATTCCTTGTCCATAGATTTGGGATGGTGATATGCTTATTTTTTAATTCATTTAAAGTTTGATATTTAGACTATTTTTGACCATCGGATCAAAATTGGTGATTGGCTGCGTCGGGGTACGTGAGGTCCTTCACGTTAAGTACCAAGCATGTGGGAACTGCGCCATAGTAAGAAACTATCACCAGATTCCGAACCTGGACTGCCAGGAAAAAAAATGATTTTCTTTTAATGATGAAGTTTTATCTTTAAAGCTCACGGTGTTTGCAAACGCCAAGTGGGAACGGCCCTTAAGGTAACTATACTTAAAAATGGAGCACTCCTCAAAATCGACCACTATTTTTGAAGGGAAACTCAACAAGGAGGGTATTGAAAATGATGTGCATTATAAGGACAATTATGAGGTGTAGTTAAGGGCCAGTTCGAAAAGTGTGCAACTCTATTTATAGCATTGTGGAGGTGGCAATTTCACAAGTGGTTGGTTTTTGGTAAACTTTACGTTGTTTCAACCTCTAATTTATGTCATGTTTCAATACTAGTAAGGTAGGAAGCTCAAATTGTGAGTGGGCATTTACAATCGTGAAGTAGAATTGTCATGAATAGTGTGGAGAATTTAAAAAATGGATCATAGTTTCTTCAATGCACTTTTTGTTTTTTAAATGTGTTCTTAAAGCCCTTTGAGAAAAATATACATTCATGTAAGGCTAAAATAATTGAAAGCATGATGTGAATCCTTCTCTAAGGACCAAAATTCTAGAAACTTCCTAAGTTTGAAGTACTCCATTCAAAGACTTGTTTTGATTAAGATTGGTCTAGTGTATAAGCACCGATAGCGACCTATGTACCTTTCACTATGAAAATTCATAGTTAATTCATTCTATGTAAAAAAATTATAATTTAAATTGTCAATAAACTATTTCTCTTTTCTCTTTCTATCCAAAATGTGTGAAAAATGCTATGCTCTATTGATTTTCCTATAGAGGGCCATTATCCCTTAGATGCTCCATTTATGAGCCTCCTACCTTAGTGTGATTTCACTAGAAAAAAACTGCACTGATTTCAACAAAATCCAGGTGACGCAAAATGCAATTTTCTGCGAAAAACGCAGAAATTGTGTTGGTTGCAATGTGTTTTTCTGAAACTGCGTTACAACCAACACAATTTCTGCTTTTTTCGCAGAAAATTGCATTTTGTTTCACTTGGATTTTGTTGAAATTAGTGCAATTTTCTTCTAGTATTTCTACATGTGCATCCAATGTATTTTGGCATCACCTACATGACACTTTTAGCACCCTACTCCTTGCACCTTTGAAAATTTGTAACTAATTTACAATGTGTCCAAAAATTATGGAACTACTTGCATTTTGATTCATAGTCCTTTACAAATATGCAAAAATTGGATTAAGGTGATACAAAGATACAAATTGCATCTAAACTATGAAGTCCAAAAATGACATTTGAATACAATAAGGACAAGTTTTATAAGAAATCAATAAATTTTCTAGATCAATTTCCTTATTTCCATGTCTATTGGCCTCTAAATTGAACTCCCTTGTAGTTTGACAAACCTCTACAAAAGGACTAAATTTCTAGTCCATATATTGTCAAATACTAATTAGAAATATATTTGGTTTGGAGGTGCTCTTAGACCCAAATATGACATAGCATTTGTTCAACTCAACACTAGGTTTCAAAGGGACCCAATGGAAGTTGAAGAGTGGTTTGACACAACCAATGAGTTGAAGCATTTTGAACTTCAAAATTGTCCAATTAAGGGTAGCCTAGTACTCCTATGAACTAAACTTTAAAAATTCACAACATTTCCATATGGACTCTAAAAATTCTTGAACCAATCGCATTCACCTCCGCTTTCATTTGCTAACATTGTGATATGATACTTTTCGCACTGGAATTGTGTTTAGAATTGCTGCTTTGAAAAAAAGTGTGTTTATAGGTGCGGATACTTTATATAGTATGTTGCCACTTTGGGTACTCACGTAGATGGCACGCTGGCTGGATTATAAAACCACGACCATCACGGAATGGTCTAACAAATCCTTCCCGCATGCATTGGCAATATCCTGGATTCCGGTGCGAACCTCACGCTCACAAGTGGCCAAAACGTCAAAGCCCATACCACGTTACAGGAGAACCAACACTGATTAAACTAGAAATCTAAAATGGAATCTGCTGTTTTTATTTGCGCCAAGTGATGAGCAGACAAGCATGTCCATGGGTTACGAAACGTAGTGTACATAAACTGCACAACAGTGGATGACACAGAGCATGGGCTCCAGCTATGCCATGGATCAGGTATGCAGTGAAAGTTTGCTCAGCAATGGTTAGCTCAAAAATAATGCTTCTAAATCAACAAGTGCCATCTACAAAAGGGATAAGTGGATCTACCTATCTACCTATCTAGAGAAGACCACCCTGAGAAATTACTCCCGTAGAATCAAGGTAGCAAAGCCACAAGTTGCACCTTAAACAGATCTCCCAATGCTTTCCGCACTTCCATCTGCACATACGTCGAGGATTAAGATCATGAACGGTCTTGTACGAGGAAGTATAAAACCAGCAAATTCCAAAATAAAAGATCCATGAGATGGTGAAATATCCTGTGTTCATGGCGTGATATTTGAGATTGCGGTTACTTGAGGTGAATCTTACAGTGAGAAAAATCAGAGGTATAAATATAGAAAATGAGACATCTTGACACTCAGCAAAAGAACTGGGGGAAGTTCAAACCTGATCACTACAGATCAGCTTGGTAAAATAAGGATAGAACTCTGGTAAATGCTTTTTGAACATCACTGTATCCATGTTGTTCATTGCATTCAAAACCTGTACAAGAGATTCCAATATGTATTAGCCTCCCAACAGTTTTCAATCGTCCTGGGAGCTAAAACCCAACTGAAGCTCTAGAAAAGCAGCGCATACGGGGAGTTTATGAACGACATGTATCCCCCCTACCTGAACAGTGACTGGAGAACGCAGATCAAGTGCACGTTGAAAATCAGCTTGCACAGCCTCACTTGCACCAGGTTGCAACGTGGCAACTTCTTTTAAAATGTGGCCACAAAACGACACAAGCTGCCTCTCTGCCTCCTCTCGTAGCTTATGGTCCCCGCCCTTCAACGGAACCTCGGAAATTTCAGGGTCATCAACTTGTTTGACATTCTCATCACCAATCTCAATAGCAGTTTTGTTCAGCACTGCAAGGTAGATCTGAGTGCCTTCTGTCTCCTGACGTAGTAGATTTGGGGGAGGCCTGTAGCAAAAAAACAACTCAATTGATAAGAAGATCTCGATGGATCTCAACCATCATAAGCGAAATCATTGAGTGACCCACCCCCCAGCCCCCGAAAGTCTAGTTACCAGCATACCTATCGCCAGCAACATTCTGCATTCTATTTCGAAGGTTGGAGTCACTGTTGTAAGAAGCAGCAAAATCCACCATCGATAGAAGTGTATCCATAACCAGTCGCTTATGCGGTGGTTGCAGTCTCTGCCAATGATTCCTCTGCGTAACGCAATGAGATGTTAAAGAATAATTCAAGAGATCTCAACAGAAGGAACATGTGTCAAGCAATTTAAGGATAGAAGGTGAAGCCGACTCTAGGAGCCCTTACTTGAAGACTATCCAGAGCACCTAAGAGCAAAAGTTGTATCACACATTTCGTCCTCACGGCCTTTAATAAAGACCCTTCCATTTCACTCCCATCGAGATCGTGCTCACCAACATCAAGATCCTGCATATTTCAAACACTGATTGTGTCACCTAGGATTTCGAGACAGCCCACGTCGGATAACATCATACTCACCCCGGTTCAGCAAATCAGAGGCAGGTATTAAAGACGTCGAACTGGTCAGTACACACTGGATTAGACTTGCCAACGTCAGAACCCAGGATTCTTTGTTTTAACTAAGATTCAGCCCATACTTACTACAGCGACATACTCTACTTCAACCACAATGATGAACCCCCATCCATTTCAGAGTAAAAGTTGACAAACAGAGGTCTTCAATTATGCCAACATAATTTGGGACATGCTGCATTCAAGAAATAGATTACCTGGTGAGAATTCTGCAAAACGGGCTCAACTGATATGCTCTTTCTCCTAAACGAGTTCTTTATCCAAAGAGCATCCATCACATTACTCATAAAGGACCGTCCAGTTGGCTGATTTGGCACCTTGGCATCCCTCGGAGAAGCAAGAGAAGCGAGAGAACCAGTTGCTTCAGAACCTGCAGAACATGATGCTCGGGGTTTCAATCCAAGAAACTAGCAAATGATAAATAAAAGTAAACCTAAACTAGCTTGTTTTGAGTAATATTCTCAAACTCATCTAGATGTAATCTTCACGTAGTAATAAGGGTAAGTACCTTCAGATTCAGCAATGCTCAGTCTTTCAAGTCGATCATCTACCAGAGAATCAAAACTAAGCCGTCGATTCTTCGAAGAGTCACCATTGCTACCAGGCGTTCCTTCCACTGTTCCATTGTCGTGAGCGTCTGGATGCTCTAAGTGTGCCTCAGACTGTCCAGATGGTGTCTGAGCTTCTCTTAATGGAGAAGTATTAACTGAAAGCTTCCTTGGGCCAGAAATATAATCTGTTCCGAAGGTTAACATGCTCTCTGGGTTCAGCAGCTCGAGCGGTTGGGTAGTGTAACACGCATCTCTGCAAAAAAAAAAGCCAAGCAGGATACCAGGATGTTTAATCTCATGAATTTATCCTTGGTACAGGTATGACAAGGCTGTTTTCACGACTTGCACAAGTTGGATAGATTAAAGACTAAGACTCTACAAAACCAAAACCAAATCTCCTCCAAGGGGGTAACAGCAGCAGCATGAGCAACATCAGCAGCATATGCAGACATTAATCAGTTGCAAATCAGGGAAATTCGGATGACACATGAAGCATCTGCGCTTCCTTGAAATTCACACAGTACACAAGAATATGAATATTACCGAATGCTGTCCAGTAAAGTTGTCCAGTCCTGCTCATTGAATTGGTGACCACCAACTTCGGCAAGTCGTACCAAAGCACCCATTGAAATAGCTGCCAAAGTTTGATCTGGCCGAGTTGCACAGTCCAGCAATAGACCCAACAATGCAGGCAACAAGAACGAAACCTCCTGCAACAAACAGATCAACAAAGTCCATAAGAACTACAGCAGCGAAGCTTTAGACTGTAATTTTCCATAGTTATTAGGATATTGAAAGTAAATAAAAGTACTGCGTCTGCACTTTGAAACCCAGAAGAGGCACCTTGTAGAAACCGCTGAAGAGATCACATAAAAGTTGCAGGGAATGTATGCACGTTTCCCTGAGCCATTGATCAGCAGATGCCGGCTTCTCTCCATCTTTACCAGCATGACGAACGTAGTCAAATATGGGGAACAAAACACGCTGGAAGACACTTTCCCAGAAACGTCCAGAAAAATTCTTTCCACGCTCCTTAAGCAGGTCAAATAAAACCTCCAAGGCACAGTTCCTGACTTCAGTTCGTGGATCTGATGTAAGATCTGAGAGCCCAGCAAGCATTGGGAACCAGTAGTACTCGGCGACCTCAAGATCCGATTGATCTGTATTATCTCCTACTTTAAGAACACCCCCAGGTATCTGGCCCTGCAAAAACGTTGACAGAAAACAGACAATCTTCAGTTTGCACCCGGCGAACACTGCAGCTGTAGTAACAGTTGCAATCCAAATGGCACACACCTTATGTAGAATCTGATAACCAAGTAATGAAGATGAATGCACAGCTTCCAAGCGGAAGTCCAATCCAACTTACATCTGCCAGGCGATCTTCACAAATTCGAAGGAGAGCAATAGCTTTTAGACTCGTTTGTAGACTAACTTTATTGTTCGCAAATGCAATGAGACAATTTACACAGTCCATGAAGCAATCTCCAACCACCTGATCAAAATGTTCCAAAATAACTGCACAGGATTGCAAAAAATTAACAACCATACAAAGAAATCTTGTAATTGCAATCATAAAGCGACAGTTTTGCAGAATTGTAAGCAAATAAAGTTCATTTCGTGATATCATAAAATAAGCTTAGGATGAGAAGGATATGAAGTTATTTTTGCTAAGGACAATTACTTCCTCTAAATTATTGTCCTCACAAGCACTGAATGAGAGAAGGTAAGCAAAATACCTTGCTCTACATTTTCAAAAGCAACATCGGATATGGACTCCACATTATCATATGCAGCAGTAGTAAAAATCATAAACACGCTTCGCCAGCCAGACTTGATGCTCCCAACTTTCGATTTGATCATCTGAAGAGAAGATTATATTGCTTCATGAAAAGCCTTCAACAGAATACCCATAGAAAATAAAAAGGTAACCGTTGACATAACAAAGAAAAATGCAAGTAACTCAAAAGGACTACTAGAAATAGACAGAATTATGCATGAAGTCTTTGCGTAATTACCTGTACAATGCAGTCAACAATAAGAGCTCTAATTGTTGGATTCTTGCTGTTCCTCATTATGACAACAAAAGGCTTCAGAATATCATTCTGGAAGGTGAAATTAGCCAACTCCGACCTCTCAAGATACTTGATGGCAAGTTGTCTTAAGGAGTCAATTGCATACATTGCAATTTTCTCCTCAGAATGACTTCCAGCCGCAACAAAATGAAGCGAAAGAACTGCCCATATCCTGCCCCAAACCTGAAGCAAGAAATGACATGCTTTTGTGAGTACAAACAAGATTAATAGCAGGTTAGATACAGGCACACATATTCGCATGACAATGGGGACTACATGTTCACCATGGCGTTGCCAAAGGTCACCCAGAATACGCCTTCTCAAAGAAATCAACCCCACCCACTCACATACTTAAGTACAACGAATCATAATAATGTTCAGAAAAGTCACTCTACCATTCGAATTCGTGTCATATTGTAGTAACTGATTTCCACTAACTTGGTCAAACTGAAAACACGTGGTGGAGACTGCTTCAACTCTTCGGCTGAGACACCGCACAAGGCTGCAAAAAATTCCACGATCACATCACTTGGAAGTCGAACACTGTTTACAAACACTTGCTCTGTGGGCTTCCCAGTGAGTTCCGTCAACGAGAGCACCAAAGAATCCCGTGATATCTGATTGCTACCCAGCATTAAGCTAGACGATATGCCTGGAGTAGAAATTATGAACTCAAGCCTTGATACACACTCTAAGACGGCATTCCAGGTGTCTTGTAGGGCTGCCGGTTCATTCTGGCACATAGATAGTAGTGTTTTTAAAGCCTCCACGTTCTTCGATCGCATCTCTCTAGGTGCATGCAAAAACGTGAATCTGCAAAACACTCATGAAGTTAAAATTTTGATGACACAATATCTCACTCGAATTAAATCTTTCCAATTAGAGACTTCAGAGTGGATAGCACTACTCTATACAAAGAAAAGACTGCAAGATTAGTATAATAGATACTGACCTCACTAATGACGTCAAAAATGCATATCGCATCGTCTCCATTCCAAGAGCTTTTGTCAAATGTATACCAAGTCTAACCCCTTCCATACACAACAAAACTCGAGGTTTGTTATCGCTGTCCTCCATAGTCACAGAGAATGCTGCTAGCAAAGGCCATCCAACGGCTTCAAGCATTGGACGAGCCAAATCTTCATGTTCTGCTTTGTGAAAAACTCCTTTCTTAAACCCAGCTTTCTTGAAAATTGACTGCGTCAGCTCAATTATCTCATCACTTTCTTTCTTTGTATCAGCCGCACCGTTTCCCCGAAATCCACCAAGATTCAGTACACTGATGAGCGAACTTCTTTCTTCTGATCTTTCCCTCTTAGAGTCATCATCCTTCAGTTTTATTTCGTCTCGAACAATAGAGTCGTATATTTCTTCCAAAAGTTCCTGAATACGAGCAAATAAAATAGTTCAGTTGCGAGGAAGAAATGTTGTCACAATAGATACTGCTTGTCGAGCAAAGAAAAAGGAATAGACATATGTCCATGCCATAAACAGAAAATATAGGAAAAAAATATGTAGTCTTAATTGGACAAGATATCGTATAAACATGCCAGACATTAACCAGATCTCGTAGATTTCAAATGCACACTTAACCCTTATTCAGGATAAACATTTGTGAAAAATTTGTTCTCCATTGATTGGAGGAGCCATACCTGAGCAGCATGTTCCTCGAGGTCGCTTGAGGAATTCATGCGCACAAAATCAGACTTGGTCATCTTCTTAGTAACCATGGGATTATGGGCATCAGTATTCAGCATGATGACAGCGTATGCCAGAATATAAGCAGTATCTGCATTCTTGAAGAGATTTGGATTATCTCGGCAATATCTGTATGTAATGGTAGAAATATGAGTCAATCATAGTAGAAACAAGAGTACCCTATCACAGGTCAAAGGGTCGAATGTGGACAGGTTATGTCATAAATTACAAATCATGACCAGGCAGCTAGATTGTCTGATTACCTCTCAGCAAACTTTTCCATGATACGATCGATCTTCTGTGCTTCGCCAGGAAGACGAAACCCATTGAGGAATATCCGAATGGCCTTATCGAACTTCATGCCACTAAAATTGAGAGCATCGACATATGCATGCATTACTGCCAATCCGAAGTCCTCATGCTCACCCAAGTAGTCCCCAATCATTTTCTGCAGTAGCCAAAGCAAATAGTAAGATTCATTCATACTAAAATATGGGTTAAAAAAACAAACCCAGCAGGATTCAAACCTTCCGCCTTGCAGAATAAAAGTCAGGAAAAATCCAAAAAATGTTTCCACCGGAGTAAAACCTCACCATCTTGCTGAAGTATTAACAGAAAATGTAAATTTAAACCTAGCATTAAATAAATAAAACAGGACTATGGCCATCCCATATTGTCCTCAGTACGGACCCTAAAATCAACGAGGTTAAAATCAATGGAAACAGAATGAACATTTCAGGTGCATAAATCTCGATGAGATGACATTGCCTGAAAAACAAAGTACCTTGTCCAAGCCTGGCGAATCTCTCAGGAACTGAGCAATTGCTTTTGGATCCTTGGCAACCAGGTTGTGCTCAAATAGAAACTTAATTCCATTCGAGGGCTTCAGATTAAACTGTTCACAAGCAATCAACTTGTTAGAAGGAGAAATGGCAGTCAACAAGCTAGCTGCATACAATTAAACAAAAATGCGGCTATGAAGACAACTAAGCAAAACCTCATGTTCCTAACCCTATGACTGCCCATCTCGCAGACCGGCTCAACATTTTTGCACTGAATAGACCAGCAACTAATTTTTGTTCTCAACAGTAGGAGCGATCTCATAAGATGCGATCTAACAAATACTGACTTCGTATCTGGTAATACAAGTCAACGTCTTGTGACACCCACGAGGGGAAGTACCTTAGCAATGGCACTCTCCATTGTGACCTTCAACGCTTTTGCTTTCTCAAACTCATCTGCCTGGGTTACAGGCTTGGTATCATCCTTGACTTCCAAATCAGTAACATCAGCATTCGCCCCACCAGCGAGAACCTCAAGCTCAGGTAATGAAAGGTCAGGAAATACAGGCCCATTTCCTCTCTGCTTCGAGGTCCATATTCCGAGGGACCTTAGAACACCTACCAGACACTGCAAGCAACAGAGAAAAGTGCTGAACATAAGACATCAAGTAAACAATGAACAGCACATTTGGTGCTATGGAAACGAAAAAACCCGTGCATGAATAAAAGCCACATTGAATGGAAAAGAAAGAAAATACACCTACACATGACCTCCACACATGCATGACTTACTTGAAGGGCTGAGGACTTGAGCGCAATGTTTTGTGAGGCATTAGCAGCGTAAGGGTCCCCGTTTGGTGATCCTTGGGCAAGTCGCGATAAAGAATTAACCTTCACAGGCGTAGAGAAAATAAATAAGAAAGATAGTCAGACCTATGGTAAGATCTCTATTCGTCAAGACGGGAAACTGTGAAAAATGGACCGTCAAGATAACAACACATTTTGCTCCCCTGAACACTGAGTTTTCTACATCCAACAAACGAGCACTTGAGCAGTGCATACCATGCGTTCAAATAGGTTTGTGGCATCCAAATCACAATCGTAGTTTACAAAAATATCTGCAAGCATCTGAGGATCATTGCAAGCTTTTTCAAGCATCCTGCAATGCAACGCAAATATGAGCAGCTTGTACAATAAGAATATAAGCAACTCGAACATTGTCCACAATATATAAGATCTGAAGAGGCACAAGATTATCAAACTATTGAACACAAAGCGAGACAGAAATCATGTAAACGGCTGAATGAGAGAACTGCCAAGTTCAGTATATGTGCACAAAAATAATTCTCCAAACTAGCTGACTGATGAGATAGGATTATACTTCAGGACTGCTGTGCGCTGATGAAGAGGGCATTCGGTCTCTAAGGACCGTAAGACAATCAAATTGAAGAAAATTCCCAACTCCACCTGCGCAAAAAGTAGAAATCATCAGCCAAAACAATAGAACATAGTAGCTTACGAAATTTGAAAGTGTCTCATAAGGACAAGCACAAAGCGAAAGTTGGATGATGTAAAAATTGCGATGGACTTTCATACCAAACAAGCATAAATGGTTCAAAGAACTCATCAAAATGACTTAACTGCCAAGATGTGAGAATGCAGAAGTGTCCATGGTTTATAAATGAAAAGAAAGAACAAATTGCCAGTAAGATAGTGAATGCTATTCCATAGTTCGTTAAACTTAAACTCAACAGATGACTACAAAGAGTGTGTACCAGTACTCACCTTGAGACTCTCCCTGAATCGTTGCAACATTATCAGAAAGATATTCACTGCGAGCTGCCAGTAGATAAAACACAAAATCAACGATTCTGAAGCTTCCACAGGCACAAAACTGTTCTGATTAAGCAAGGTTTAAATTCATCCAAGAGATCTTTAGTGCAAGACCCTGGTACATCAACATCAGCAGCCAAGATGATGCCAGATTCCACGGCCTTGCTTCATCTCCAGCTTGTGTCTCTGAGTACTGCTAGCAAATAAGCAATCGAAACTTAAGCCAATCTATCGAAGGAGGGATCTATGCAAAAGCGGTCGATGCAAACACACTCTAAGTATCACTAAATTCATACCAATGACTAAATGTCTATGAAAGACAATAACTCAAATACCAACCTGAAAAACTGCTGCATTTGGAGAAACGCAAGACCTCAACAATGCATAGCATAGGTAGGCTTTCACAAGATCCATAAATGGAAAGTTTGCAGTGAAAGCATGATTTACACTTTCCAGACATCCCTGCAGAGTGAACGAGGGTTGGTTTCAGAATATGGTAACGAAAAATCCAAATGATACCACCAAAGCTGGAAAAGACCTTCTCACAGATAGTCGTAAAGGGGGAGGAAATATGTGACTCAAGGTCATTAAATATAATATAGCAAGTATCGATAACAAGCCACAGATTATGAAACACTGCATGAATGTATCATCCTAAGTATTTTCAAATGGATAATGGAACATTGATGATATCTGCGTCAAAGCTTGCCCGCCTTTGGAACTTAAATTATTTGAATTTTAGTAGGAAGCAGACCTGAAGCAATTCCAGTGAAAGTAACTTGGTCCTACTGAGAAGATCATCACTTCCATCCTTCATGGCCATCTGCATATTGATCATCCAGCACAGTTAGACAAATATAGACACAACTACGACTGCACCAAACTATGTAAATTAGGGAGGAGAAGATAACGGAAGGATGGGCTTACTTTGCAGATGGTACGGAGAACAAGAAGAGCATCTTTCTGGCCCAAAGTTAAAAGATCTAGGTCTCTCCCACTGTTACAGCCCAGAACATGCACACAAAATCAACCAATCATTAAAATAATCTTACTGAAGAAATAGTAATTAAACAAACTAACTAAATACAGAACAGCACTAAATAATCGTAGTCTTGTGCACAGTGCTCTACGTCCTTTTCGCTTCTGACGAGAAAATCGTAGAGTACGTACTCATGGTTCTTTATCGCTCCCTCGGGCGTTACAGCTTTGTCTAAAGCAGCTTCAATACCCTGCAAAGTCACAGCAAGAGACACCTGCAATGAGGCATACTCTCGGGCATACTTCAAGAATTGAAAAATAATAAAATACGGTAATAGCAACCGGGCACCGTATGCTGTAGAAGCACTCTAGAAATGCAACATGCTCATTGTCTTTTCATCCAAAAATGCATGTACATAGCACACCCTTTCATCAAAGATAATATTGATACATGATATTGATAATTCCAAGATAAATTGCCTGAGGAAATCATACAGTATTATAACCAACTATTTCACGTGTATCAGCGTTGTTTACAAACCTTCAGATCCGATTCACTAGCCAGATGTTGGAACTCTGTAATTGGGACTGGTGGAGGGGTACTTGGAGTGGTTCGAGGCGATTGAAGAGGCATTTCCATGGTCTCCCCGGTAGCGGCATTCCTTGCTTCCCCTGTCTCCGGGTCTATGACAATTGTCTGTAGTCTGCTGTACATATCTGGAGTTTTCTGCGGTCCTGCTGTACTCTGCCCATCTTCATGAGCACCATTTCCATTCGATGACGGAAATTGACCTTGACCGCTTGAACTACTTGCATATGCCTCATCAGATGATTGCGCATGCCCATTGTTACCAGCCTGCAGAAAGTCCAACTCGATAACAAAAAAAAAATAAGGGGGATAGGGGGATAAAATCTTTAATATGGGGACATGCAACTAGCATCACTGGGAATACACTAATAAAGCAGAATCAAAGCAAACCTTCAACATCACAAAATTGCTAATGTTGAAGTGCTAATGTCAGGAAATCTCAGGAAACATTCACCTAGAGTCTAAAATTTGACCTAAGTCTTGACTGACAGACATTTAGACAAGTGCCACCAATTACCTCTGCATCCGACTCCATTCGCCTCAGTACAATATTGATCATTTGTGTCAGAGTTGCCTTTGCCGTTGCCTGATTCACAGGATTCTTACTGCAAACAATTTTCATCGAAACCATCATTAGACCCACATAATCACACAAATATCCAACTAAATTGTATACATAACCGTCTATGCTTCCCATATTCTGCAACCTGGGCATCAATTTTAGGATCTATGAGCCACTCGTTAGCAGACAAATCTGAGTGGAGTGAGCTCCACTATATACTAAGCATTTCTAGTAACCAACCTGCTTAAAACAATATTGTAGCAAGTTCGAACAGCAGTCAACAGGCATTCTCCATGCACTGCCATTTCAGAACAAGTACAGTTCAGTTAGCATGAATATGAGCATCAAGCAACATAGGACGTCGATTACAAGATCAAAAAGAAATTCAGGAAAATAAATGAAACACCAAACGAATACTTCAGCTCGAGAGGAGAAAGACAAGCGAACAAGTCCCGTCGGAGTGAGGCGAGTTCAGCACCTTAGAGACGAATTATTCATTTATTTGGATGAAAGCATTTCATCAAGTTTACCTAATAAATTGAAGAATTTCATGACTAGTTGCAGAAAGCAGTGAAAATAAGTGTTGGAAATATCATGGCAATGCGCTTTGTTTGTTGCTCCGAGGTCATAGTTCTGATTTTTCAAAAGTTCATCTTAAAGGCTGAGAGATGTTGCATATTCTCAAATTTCTGCTCTTAATTATAATTCATGACGAACGAGGGTCACTGCTAAGGTACCTTGAAAAGAAGGTGAAGCAACGGCTGTCAAGAGCACCTTAATGACTTGGAGAACCAAACTGCACCAGTTTAAAATCCACCAGTTAACAAAAAGTAAATGTCCTCAGAGAGACTCACTTATTCATAATACCCAATCTAAGTTTTCTTATATCTGTATTGGGCACATAAATATTATTAAGATATCATTGACAAACGCTTAAGGGGTCTATAGCCCCAAATTGGAAATTCCTACAAGTCCAGGAGACATTCAGGATTAAATGCACGAAGTGACGTACTTCCACGCAATCTCAAAGACTTAATTAAACAAAATCAGAACATCCTACAGTTTCCAAGACACACAACATACATAGTGTATCGTGTGACTAGGCAGCCTCACACATCAACAATCAAGAAGTGGAGACAAATCTTACCTATCAGGTGCGGTTGTGTCCGCAGATGCACAGACCATGTTAAAAATTTCAGTTGCCACCTTTGCATTTCTTCCTCCATCAACACCGGCTTCTCCTTCTAGATGCCCATATGATATAAGTTTCTACATATTCGTGCCCACGGGTTGGTCAGTTTCCACTGAACCTTCCTCTAAGATAAAGCACAAGCTGAAAACCCATGAAATTGGTTTGGCTACGGTACAAGGCAAAAAGAGCATGCAGCAACATGTTTGGCTCTCCGTAAACAAAATGTTCTTAGTAGCCTAACCAACAAAGATGAAAGGCATATCAAATGACTATAATAATACGACAAACACTCTTTCAATTAAGAAAAAATCAATCTTTGCGATATCTTACGTCTACACAGACCATACTTGAGAGTCATAAAGTGACGAGAGAAAATAAGCGAAGGTGTCCATCACCAGTGACCAGGTTCCAATGCAAGACTTGCAACAATGACATCAAAAAACTGACGAAACCCTAGAAAAGACACTGAATCGCTCACCAGAAGCAGTCCTGTTCAGAAGATTTCCTGGACTGCATTTGACATCACTAAACGGCTCCCACTAATTACAATGTAAAAGAACTAGATCAGGAAACTAGCGCTGCTACAATACAGTCAACAACGGAGTCAAATCGTGTGCCCATATACTAGACGTAAGGTCCAAACAATAGTGTAAACCTGTAGAGAAGTGCAACTCTTTGTCTTTTAGCCATTTGTCCATTCATTTTAGCACGCCGATAAAGCATTCTATGATACAACATGACTCCCCAACTCAGACGACAAAATCGTCACCAGAAAACAATTGATAATCTCAGTTGCAGGATCCACGGTACACAGACGAGTATATGGTAGCAAGCGTTTGTACTGGCAGAATAATCTTACATGTAGACAGTCCAGGGCAGGTTCTACTAGCTTAGACTGCTTCGTCTCAAAAGCCAGCCGCAAGGGCAGGATCACCAGATCAGCTTCTGAGCCTTCAAGAGTATGTCCAGCCTCGGCCAAAGTTGCAGCAGCTGCCTGACCTGCGCTTGGCTTAGCTGGGGATGTCATTGGGCTTGCATCCACAGACTTAACGTCAGCATCTGCTTCTGCTTCTGTAGGACTCGATGGATCGCCCTCTGATTCAGAATCTCGGACTACGGATCTGGTTCCAGAACTTACATATCAGCAGGTGAACCGCAATAATATTTCTCCGTCGATATTAAATGAGAATAACATGACTGCAATGGCTCTGCCCTGACTGATGGTCATTAATGTATTGTCCAGGACACCATTTCCACAGATTGCTTCGAACTAGGGTTTATTCAAAATATTGAAGATAATCTTCACGACGCTGTAAAATTGACAGACAAATCTTTACGCAATCATTTAAATCATACAGAAGATACAGTGCACCACAGAGCTGTAGCAGAGAGACAATCGATGCCATTGGAAAGTGCCTTCTCTTGCCAGTGCCCTTCTCATGAAACCTACTCACATGAGATGCTCGGCAGTATCAATCAAAGCCAATAACAATCTGCTAAAAATTTGCACCTGAACCTTCTCAAATTTCCCATGTACTTTGACCTGCTGCTCTGTGAGCTTTAACTGGATAAAAAGGAGTGAGGAAGTTAAAACAAGAAGGAACTTAAAATTGAAGATCAAAGAAACAAACATTTCATCTCGGAAAACTGGCTCTTCGTGGTGCTCAGGCGGTGGCGATACGGGTCTCCTTTCTGCCATTATACAAGAAAATCCGAATTTAGAGACCAATTGGAGAAACAAGACTCTGAGGCTCAAAACTGCTTGCGGTCACCTGCGTCAGACTACAACCTCTAATCCTCGCAAGCTGTCCAAGGCTTTCGATACTTTTCACTTCTTGAAAATTAAAATGACCATAGCTTGTGATGTCTCTTCTTTCCAATAATTGAGCGCGACGCATATCACATCCCTTAGAAATATTCTCAAACATCCACTCATTCCCATTACGATACAGCTATCCCCTCCTGGTTTGTGATTGATTGGAGAGTCCACCAGTCAACGGATCGGAAAGGCGAGAGGCCATGATGAGCATTGCGAAACAAAACTAAGACATTTCCACTCCCGCCTGATCACCGGATTCATCAAAGCACGGCGGGAATCCCGACACCCCGCCCTAGTGCAATGCAGATCAGTTCCTACCAGATCCGCAACTTCAGAAGCTCAGCTGGAGATCCTCCACCCTCAATTCCAACCAAACCAGTCTCCGTCCAACTCTGTAGCGCCCAACCTCATAGACACAAACAAACAAAAAGATAAAACACTTGGATCGCCGGGAAAAACCTCACCTAAGTACGCCTTGAGAGCAGTTTGCAAGCTGCCATACTTGCGGCCCCCGGAATCCTTGAGCATGCGCTCGAACGCACGCGTCACGAAGGCGCCCCCAGCCTCCGCCATGGCTGCAACCCTGCGTGCGCTCAATCAAGCGACAACTCTCATAACCCTGAACTACCAAATGTCTCCACCACGGGCATGCGAGCTCCAAGTGCTCTACGACGCGAGCAGCAACTAAGTTAACCCTAAAATCGAACTGCTCGCTCGCAACTGCTGCCAATCTGCGGTTTCACGCGGTCGCAACCATCATGCAAACCTCTCCCCAACACTGCACATTGAGAGAGGCAGCCCGAGGAGGCCCGCCATAGCCATTGCCAAGCAAGAGCCCTTCGTCCCCATCCACATCCTAAACCACGTCCTCAACCGTCACCCAGCCAGTCTCATTACCGGGACTGGAAAGTACAGTTAAGTTATACAGTCGAGTGAAGTGCTCTTACTGGTATCACGGCACCTCAATTAAGACCTCTTTATTTGGCAACTTCAACATCAATTTTTTTTCGTTTGAAATAGAAACTGAAATATTTGAAAAAGAAATTTCAAAATTAGGTTGAGAAAACAAATGGATTGATCCAAAGGCAATGGAGAATCAATGGAATCCTTCAAATGTGTGGAAATCCGTGTTTGACTTGGGAATTGCTTATATTGGATATCGGCATGATTCAAGTTGTGCCATGGATCCATATAAATTGTCTAATGTTAAGGAGACCATGACTACAAAATGTATTTTGTAGCCCATTATATGGACTTCTATTTGTATTCTAAGTCAAATGTAGAACAATTCATTGAAGCATGTGAGATTAAGTAGAAGTGCATTCAAATATCAAGATATGATCACATATACAAGTCTTGGTTGCATTGCTTCGAAAGGATGACCGTACCTATATAGCATGTAATCATAGTACATTTTTACATGCTAATTAACTGCTTTCATCCCAATATTCACTTGCTATTCTCATGTCCTACAAGGAATAAATGCTATGTTCAATGAATGAAGTACAAGTCAAAAAAAATGAATTCTAGAATTAAGAAATAAAGATCGCCTCTAAGAACCCCTAACAAGGTCATTATCAACAATTCAACTTATGCATGCTTGTATGCACATATCATTCTCCTTGTATGAATCAACATGATAATTTCAAACCCAATCATACATAATCAATTTATAATATATTTACTCCATGTTTAATACAAAAGCAAAAGCATTTCTACAAACCCGATTGACATATTTATGCAATTAAAATAAATGGCAAGTGATTTGGAACTTCCTTCCATGGTCCACATGCACTTTGACAATGATAGTATATGTGAAATTAAACCATTTTTTGACATTTGTGAATACAACATCTTTTCCATAGCAATGTCCAAATAAATCACAATTTTATACAACACTTTCATTGATACTTCATGATTTCACAAAAAAATCAAGTCAATTGGAATGTTTTTGCTCATTCAAATACAACTTTGTACTTTAAATCAATCTACACCACATGGGCAAATGCATTCAATTGCCTTTAGGAATCAACGTCTAAACTCTCAACTATCCATTGGATAATCAATGTTGTGATAATCAATGTTGTGAAAAGTGCACCTTCATGACCTTTCATCAAATTGGTTACAAAATGAAGGTTATCTTTTGATGTATAGAATCATATATTACTTGGATGAATGAGAAGTTATTAGGATAAAACATTGCTTTGAATCATGCAATTCATCATCCAAATATGGATTTGAAAATGTTTAAACCCCCAAAGACTAAAGACACCATTGTTTTCTTTTTGAGAAATAGGGCAACCTCTATTCAATTCACATCTAAGAATCTTTCATTGCTCTAAATTTTTAGGATGGCTTATAATATAATACTTTACATGTGAAGCTTTATTTAATATCATTCCAATAAAAATTGCAAAAGTTATAAGTTCTATATTTCAAAGTCAACAAGGGTAGCTAAAATATTATTTTGAAAATAGAATAATTAATTTTATTTGGTTGATTAGATGGATGCCTTCACAAAAACATTTGAACCATTCTATTTGGATCAACAAGACAAAAGTTATGAAGAGTTCTATTTTGTAGGCAACAAAGGAAGAAAAATATGGGAAGTCATTTTTTTAATACAATTTCGAAAATTGCCAAATAAAAACAAAAAATATTGGGTATAACTTCTTTACTAGAATAATTTCGTTGTTGGAATTTTCAATTTTCAATTATTTGTCAATGTTATTAGTGACGTAGGTTTTCTTTCATCAAGTACAACGTCCATTTTATAATTTTTTTTAAAATGAATGAGAAAGTTTTTTGGTTAAAATTTTTTCAATGTACTTTCAAAACATTTTTCAGAATTTTTAGTAAAGCTCACAAGATATAGGATACATTGGTTGTTTTTTTCTAAAAGTTTGAGAAAAACTTCACCTTTGGGGAAGGTCTATGAAAACCTAGTTAGTGAAGTTTAGGCACATTGATCTTGCAATTGATGGGGTTTTCAATTTAAAAATTTAGAATGATATACTTGAGCAAATTAACCCCTAAAGGACCAAGTTGCATTTTTGGCAACATAGATATTTTGGACAACTCACTACAATGGAGCTTTTATTTTTTTCTTTAAAATTTTCAAACATGTGGATGAGGAATATGTGTAAGGCCCCAAAAAATTTATAACTTTTGACTACATGGTTAAAAAGTTATTGCATGATATGTTTTGTTTATTTCAACTGAGGGAGTTCAGGCAAATAAAAAAAATCACTTTTTTCAAAAACAAAAAATTGAAATTGGTTTCCTAGATTTATATGTTCATAGAAAGATTTGAACCATTCCATTATGATCAATGAATCAAAAGTTATGAAGAGCTTTAGTTTGTAGGGAGTATAGATTCTGTACTCTAAAATAAACTTTGAAGTCCTTTATTTAACTTAGTTTTCAATATTTTTTGAAAAAATTAGAATCATGAGATGTAGATTGATTATTACAACATTACAACCATTGGGATTGGAATTTTTCAATTTTTCAAGTAAATCATCAACAATTTTGAATTTTGAATCATTCTCTATTTCTTTCTACTTACTATTTTTTCCTATATGTTGTACAAATGTAGATGATCTAAAAATTTTAAAGCATGTATCCAACTTGACTTGAAGAATGAACCCAAAGAAGCACCAACAACATGGACATTTTTTCATAAAGTGCAGCTACTTGGTTTTTCATAGGGCCCAAAAAATAATTTTTGTCAATTTAAACACTAGTATCTTGCAATCTACATGGTAGAAATTTCTGAAATTTTTTTCACATCTTTTCAAACCAACTTACTAAAAACACCTACAATTACATGTGTTCAAAAATCTTTCTTTTCAAAAATTTGGTATTTGTACTAGATATAGCAGTTTTGGAGCATTTCGGGTGAAACACATAATCAAGGAACTTTAGGGGTTAATATAGTATTTAATAAAGAAAAAATTTAGGTGAAGGTTTCGATTGTAAATTGAGTAAGAGTAGTTTGAAGTAGTTTTTGACTTCAAATCTATTTGAACTTTAGGGAGAAAAGATTAAATAATTGATTTTTTATACTATTAATAAGATGGCTTTAATTTCCAAATTAAATTTGTTATGTTTTAATATTGATATTTGGTACACAATCTTAGAGTTGATTTTATGTGAACGTTGAATTAAAAAAGTGGTATTTAAACATAAAAATTATTGGTACCAAAATATCATAATTATCTATGATATAGATAAGTATTGGTGTAATTA
This sequence comes from Straminergon stramineum, assembly GCA_963920665.1. Lineage (NCBI taxonomy): Eukaryota > Viridiplantae > Streptophyta > Bryopsida > Hypnales > Calliergonaceae > Straminergon > Straminergon stramineum. Next base: position 23,921,291 of record OY987263.1, on the reverse strand, counting down.
CATATGTCATCTTGTTTCAAAAATATTTACATAGTGGCAAGAGATAGTTAAAATAGTAAATACAACCACTATGTGATTTGTATCCACATGTGACAAATATAATCATGTATTAAAAATGTATATTGATAGAATAATTTGGTACACATTAATGTCTAAAGTAGAATTTCAAAACTTAAATTTAAATAAAATTTTCATATGGGATTTAGAATTGAAAATTGAAAATATTAAATAAATCTTGAAACCATATTAATTAGCACCATGATTTTTTTGAGAATAAAATATGAGAATAAAACTCATCAGAGAGAAGTCAATCTACTGTATAAATACAATACTTGCCTTAAAAAAATGATAAAAAATGATCTAAATGAATTCTACTATTTCTTCAAGTTGTAATTATTATTTTATTACTAATAAATTTATCTGAAAAAAGATGAATAATATTTCTAGTATATGTGTCATTTTTGGCAAACATATATTTAATCTGTTGAGAATCAAGCAATCAAAACTTCGAACGACGAATGAATGCAAATATGCCCTATATATGCAATTTTTAAAATTTTAATCCATTTTTATTCTTGATAGAAAGTATAAATTCTCTAACATTTTGTGTTGTATTATATTATTTTCAAATATTTTATTTTTGAAAAACACAAATATGATTTACTACCAAGAAAATATTTTCCAATTCAACAAAATGTCCCTTTAAATATAATAATTCAATAAGAAGATAAAATTTGTAAAAAGCTACAATAACAAGAACTTAACATTTTGGGAGCGAAAATCAATGATATTCAATCCACAATCAATTTCATGATGAAATTTTAACTTTTTGGTTTTAATATTTATTGATAAATAGTTTAGCACAATGATGGTAAACTCAACTATATCATTGTGATCTTATAACCTTTGTTGAAAAATATAATTAGATTATTATAACTTGCATTTTATAATTAATTAACATATTTTTAAATTTTTGGAATATCCATGATCTCCAAAAAATTAAATTCGGGTTTAAATAAGAAACTCTTCATTTATGTCAATCTTCATAAAAGTCCATTTCATAAATACTCCTATGGATATTTCAAATTAAATATAAGAATAAAATTATGAAAATTAAAAATATATATTCATACATTTTTTTAAATGGTAGAATTTCATGAAATCAACAATTTAGGTGGTTTTTGCAAGACTAGAGTAAATTTGATTGAACCTCATATGTATACCTCTCTTAGATTTTAGAACTTAAGGTTTCAATTGATTTCTTCAAACTTGTACAAGAATTTGAAAATCCTCATGTCTAAATATTAGGTGCTTGAAATTAGTCAAATTACTAGTTTAAATAAGAGATTTATACAAAGTTATCTCTTGAATGTCATTTTTTTTGTAAATTTCTTAAAATAAACCATTGGGGCTACCATTGATTCCTTTTCATTGACTAATCTTTTCAATATTTGGTCTCAAAACAATCATCTAAAGTTGAGTTTTCAATAAACTAATTAATGTTAAGAACTTCAACAACTATATGGAATATATATAAAACTCAATTCAACTTTAATTAGGTTATGGTTGAATGTGGTCTTCAACTCAACTATCTATATAAGCAAAATCAACTATCTATTTAAAGTTTGATTACAAAAATCCAAGTAAGCAGATCTAAGTGCACTTTTCTTCAATTCAATTGTCCATAAGCATGTCTCTGCAAACTATACATTCTTGGTGAATATGTACCTAATCTAACCACAATTCATGAACTTAGAATCCATTTTGGATATGTCAATGACCAACACCTTCAAAATTCACTATTTATTCATCAATTGTCCAAAAAATACATGTTAAAATGCATTGATATTGTCTTCTATTTGCCAACAAGAATGAACAAAAACTAAATATGATCAAAGACGTCTAATTTTACGTCGAAGCACGATTGAATGCATGTTTGAACCCCGTAAGGCTCGACCACTTGCACGCGTAAGCTTATTTGGACTCTTTCTGCTGAATGATAGCTAATTAAAAAGTCAACCTCGAGGTTATACTGTAACATTTGTAGTAAACCAGAAATGGAAGATGCTTATCCTGTGTGGGTGTTGTTCCAGATGCGCACATCTTTGCAACACAAGCTTGTTACGTACTTCAATGCAACTTATAAGTCTCTGAATTGCAAGTTCGGAAATGGCAACTGGTCTGATGGATCAAAATCCATGTAGGGATTCCATAAGCTCAAAGTAGCAATCAGCGCCCGAATCAGCGTTTTTAGGGAGTCAATCAAGCTCATAATCAGTCTTGATCGAGAGGCAGTCAAGCATTTGAGGGAAACTAGTCATGATCCAGAGTCTGTCAAGGTCATAATCAGCGTTACCTAGCTAGCTAAATTATAAGCTTGAGTGCCTTTGGATTCGAGTATCTCATTTGCGGCGACCCAATCCATCGCAAATCGATGCTACTCGTACCAATTGCTGGCGCATTCGACCGGTGTATCCCCTCTCGCCGTGTCGGTACAGTAGTCATACACGACATACTTGCTCCGCACATTGTGTAGTTGCTCGATTTGGTCGTCATTCAGAATTTGGTAACTGTCGGTGCTCCACCAGTCCCCCTGCCTGTCAATGCAAGCAAAGGCGTCGTCGTTGCTGGCGAGCTCGCAAGCTTCCACGCCAAACCCCTGGAACGATGCCACAAACGGGGCCGCACTCCAGTTGAGTGGGACGTTGCCACCTTGCGTGGCCCATGAGCTGCCGTCCCACAGGCTTGCGAAGATGCCAACTCCTTGGTTGTTGGGGAAGTGGACTCCCTTGTCTTCGTTGTTTCGGAAAGCTCGAACTGGAACTGTGTCCACGAAGAATCTGCAATACAGCATAAAGTTTATTAAATTGGCGCAATTCCATTAAAAACCGCATTGTGGATGCTCAATAGCGGAAAAGAATGAAATGACTTAACTAGGAGTTGATAGGGAGTCTAAGGGGCTGGAAATCATAGCTTAGCTGTGCAAAATGTCGTGGGTGACATGCAATTTGCATAATAATTTTCGTATATAAGTGCAGCACAACAAGCTAATGTGAATGTCAAAATGGCGCATGGAATACTGCCAAATTAACGAAATTGACGCTGTAAACAGTAACTTGCTTGAATTGAACTCTGGTGAATTGATCTTTCGAATGGCGGAAGCATGATCGTTGAAAATTTTATGGTGCGAATGTTCGAAAGGGTGTGTTCGATTGGTGAGTTCCGGTGGTAATACTTACACGATGATGTTTTTGTTCCAGAGAAGGGAGTAGGTGTGGTAGTCGGCGGTGGGGTCGAACCAAAGCGTGATCCGCTGCTCACGGGCTCCTTGGCCCTTCGCGAACACGTTGGTTTGAAGAACGTAAGGTTGCCCTGAGAGGTTACCGAGAAACTCGAAGTCCATTTCATCGTGGTGATCGCCTTCGGAGGACAGCTGTACACAGTATTCAAGCCATCAACCATAATATTCATTAGCACAACCTGTTAGTTTCTCCGCTGCTTGATTGATTCGCCACTGGATTTTTTAGTGGAAAATGGAAATTTGCTTGAAGTGTCGGAAGCAGTACATAATGCAAGAAGAAGAACTCGTGTGATAGCAAGCTTACGTAATAAGCAGTGACGGTGCCAGCCGAGTTGCCAGGCACAAGCTTGATCCCCATCCCAATGCTTCCGAACAAGTACTTGCCTTTGGAGCTGAATGCTGCGGCTGCAGAGTGAAAGACGAAAATCCAATTTTAGCTCACAGGTATTAAGAATTGCCTAGCTTTGTGTGCGACATTTGGATCATTTAACTCCGAAGGTAGCTATATTTCATGCAGAGGAGTCTAGGTAATTAGAAAATTCACCGGAGGTAGCATCCAGAACAAGGTCCACATGGGCGCCTTCGCCCTGAACTTGAGTGTGCGATGCATCGGTGGTGGCCCCGTAGTTCGCTCCAAAAGGGATCATCGACTCCGTGGGCTGAATTAGCATCAACGCCGCAACCGCAAGCAGCATCAAACCGCCACGACCCCTTGTCGAACCCATTCTCGATTCTGAGCTTTCCGCACCACAGCTAAATGACAGAGGCCAATTCCTGGAAACACGAATTGCCAGACATCCCTTGCTCAAGAATGGAGCTAGAATTGGACAATATATGCAAGGACACCACCATCAATTTAAGAGATCCGCACATAGATCATTCCCGACACTAGTCTAAACTGGATTTGATTGAAACAAGGGCAACTACAGATATGATTACAGTGTCGTAGACAGATGATGTAGCTTGACTGACCTCCAAACACTCTTTCAGCTTTGGCTATGTGCCTTGCAAGCTGGAGGTCCTATCCTCAAGCCAGCTACGGATTTGCATGTATGTCTAGCAATTACTGAGTACTAGACTTTAAGTGGATTTCAATCAAAGGCACTGCCCGGCAGATCCTTTTTTGAATACCAGGGAGCGAGTACGTGGTAACCATTATCTAGCTGAACTTGCCGACGGAGATGAAGGTGTCTGCCAACCTTGGCGACAACGCGCGCTTGCTAAGCTCGAACTCTCGGTACAAATGTTCTGGACACAAGTGCATGATCACGTACTCTGACAACGATTTCAAAGAGATGTACCTCAGTACTCAGCTCTAAATCCATTGTGAGAGAGTACTCCCATGTCAGAATCTATGAGAGGGTCGAAGTCGATATTAATCTGTACTCCGACATGAAGATTGAAAAGATTGAGAATTTTCGAGGTACGTTAATAAGGGAAAGAGCGAGGGGGACATACCGAATCGAATGTATGTATCAGTCCGTAAGTTGTGGTACTTGAGATCGAAGGGCCGGCGATGGTTGTTTGCTCCATGGAGGAGCCTCTTTATGCGAATGCACCTCGAAGAGGAACCAGCAAAAGGATGTGCTCGCCCTCATCATTCTGAGCCTGTTAAAAATTTATTCGTTGCAATTGATAGGAACCCTTCAATATTCGGTTGCAATTTCCAGTAATCAAACAGAGCTTGGGTGTTCTTTAATTTGATCAATAGAGGAGATCGATGCAATCGTCTCCACAGTACGATCAAAATAGAACGTGCAGTCTAGATCGGGCATGTTCTTCCTCCGTCCTTCTCAGTTGCTGGCTTGAAGAGTAGGGTTTGTGCTTATAAGCTTGGTTTGCTTGAGCTAATCGAGCCTTGACACAGTGATCTGCTTTCAAGTTCAAGCAAGAATTTATGACATGGACATCAACTGCATAATTGGTAATCATGTGCGTATACTGTATCGCCGACAGTGTCTCAGAGCAGCAACAACAAACTTGCGTGATGATCAACAGGGACTATCAACAGAGACTTGTAACCAAGCATGTTAGGCAGAAGAAGAAAAGTGAGAAAAGACTGCCTCATGTGAGGGCAACATCAGCGCAATCAGACGAGTGAAAGGAAAAACAAGAGTCGGAGTGGGCCCATGTGCATTTTCTGTGACCGGAGGAAACTGATTGAGGCCAGCGTAAGAGTTAGGGCGTCGGTCACATCGACGACATGGGCTTTATCCCCATGAAAATTAGGCCACGAGGTAAGCGGGCCCATGACAACACATCCAAACTCCGAAAACAAGGAATCAATGGCCAGCTGTGACTCACTCAAATTGAAGTTCCTTTCCTTTTACGGATGGCGATTTCAGGTTTAATTCACTCAAGTACATCATTTAACCCAAAATATATGTTTTATTTACTATATGACACTCTCTTCTGGAGGCTCATGAAATCTATGATGACACTTAATGGATTGAACAGAATGAATGGTGTAGTCAATTTGAAGACCTGAAACATGCTCTTGGCGAGGGTGTGGGGTCAAGGGAGAATGACGCTCCGCTGTCGAGCTACATTCGGAAACTCCATATTGTGGAATGCGGAGGGCCCGCAGTAGCTGTGCGTTTTCCGCCCAGGTGTTGTACCGTGGTACAGTTGCAGTGACGACGTTTGCATTATTAGTGATGGAGCTTTCAGTTTTTAGCCACCGATATTGAATAGCGTGTTCTTTTTCGTGAGAACCTAGATTATTGCTGGGGTGGAGTGCTGTTCGGGGACATAGCCCCTGAAATGTACATTCAGGGTACATTCCACAGAACATACACTACAGTAGGTACACTTGGCCGGTTAGTCACTGGATTTGGTCTTCGTCGCAGGTAGCTTCAACGAATTGACAGAAGCTAACTTAGTGGACGGTGTTTTTCACGTTATTCTTCATTATCTGAGTATTGCATTGAGCTAATTCCAAGCTGTCCAAGCTAGCGGCAGACAGCTTAAATTGTAGTTGACAGAATACGATAGACTTCCGTGACGTAGAAGGATTCGTGTGTTAGTACGGCAATCCAAATGGTAGAGCACAGCTTGATCATGTCGTTAATTGATTGTGTACGTTACTAGCTTTCCACAATCGTAGTTCTGACAGCAAGGTCAGGGGAAGAGTGTGTGCTACATGCTATGTATTGCTTGCGCACTGTGTAGCAATTGCAAGTCAGCTATTACTGTCAGACTGTTTGCATTGCTGTTAGCATTGCAAAGGCTAGTCAGACTGTTTGCATTGCTTCAAGCATTTTAACCCTTGAACGCCAGGCTGGTGACCGTGGAAATCAGCCATTTTGGAACCATGTGACATCATCCATTGTAAAAAAAAAAAAAATACTCATTCGGAGTCAAACTTTTGTAGAAGATCTCCCTTTACCACCCCTAATTCTAAGGATGAATAGTTGCACTTCTGTCCTATAAAGGAGAATTTCTTGTCATTCATCACACAAAAAATGTTTGCCACGTTGTTTAGGGGTTAACAAATGTTGGATGGGAGATGATTTTCAGTTTAGAATTGTGGAGAGAGTTTTGTATACAAGAGCTGAATTTGTTGATATCAAATTGTTTTCGCTGTGTATGACTTCTAATATGCAATATCAAAAGCTAGCTTTGCAATTTTAACACAACACTTGCTAACGCAGTATGAATTCTTGAGTTATAGGAGGTCTACATGATGAGGTCCCTATTTGTTTTAACTACACTAAATAGTGAAATTAGTTTGCCTTCACAATTAGGTTGCCTTAACTCTAGAAAGTTACTTTACAAGCCATCAAAGTCAACAAATATTTCTAAAAATATTTCCATTTGTACATATGGAGGTTTATGAATCCCAAATACAACAATATGAAATTCAAAAGTAGTTCATTCCCATACAATAATTGTAAATATTTATTTAGTGTCAAATGTCAAGAAATTAGTGAGGGGCAACCTAATTTCACTATGTAGTGTAGTACCCTCTATCTTAGGGATCTTCTAAACTAGATGCCAAATCCAAAATCCTACTCTAGGTGTTTATTAAATTAGAGTAAAGAAGGCGATTGTTTTGATGAGATTAAGCAACAAACTTAAGGCGAGGATAATGATGGAGATGGAGATGCGTCTTCAATAGACTCTAGAATTTGTCTTGCCAAATATAACTCTAACTTTTTATATCTTTGTAACTACACTAAATAGGGGTATTAAGGGGATCCATACTAATTATTTGACATTTTTCACTATATAAAATCTACCTTTATTGTACATCAATAATTATTGAAGTGTCCCAGGGACGTACATCATGTTTCAAACATCTATAGTTTTCTACAATCACTCCCTTTAATTCTTTGGTCCCCTTAATACTCTATTTAGTGTAGAACTTGTAAATAGAAGTGCATTCATAAGTGCTTTGATTAGGTGCAAAGAAACTCAAATTTAGACATTGGACAAAGAAAATAAACCACTTCAAAAACTCACTAAAGAATAAAAATTATAGAAGTCTTGGTAAATCTCAATTATCAATGCACATCTCACTTGTAGAAAACTTATAAGAAGATTTTTTTTTTTGGTGATTTTCATTACCTTGGCAATATTCCATTATAATTTTGCAAGGTTAAGATTGGATGGCTTGAAACATAAATCTATACTTGTCCTAATTTGTTGCTTGAAATTAGACCTTTATGAAGATATATGTACTAAATAATTTTGGTTGGTGGAATATTGCTAATTTAATGAAATTGATATTATTTGCAAACCATCAATTATCCACTTTGACATTTCAAATTGTGGTGACCTAAAATGTTTAAATGTTTAGTATTCTGACTTGTAGTAATTTTTTATTATTAGGTATCAATTTGCACTCCGTTGCCACTACTCTATCATTGTTATGGATTGCTTCAATATTTGCAACCTCATAAGGATGCCATAATTACACCCAAAATTACTAGTGATCCATAACATTGTTTTAAGTGAACTCATCAAAATTTTAATGGATAGGTGTGACAAGTTTGCAAATAGAAGATAGGAGGAAGAATCAAAATAGGATCAAAGTAGGTTCTACTTTCAAGGGATCACATTGTAGTAAATGGATTACATAGTATGATGTGAAAGCAAATGCTTAATGTGAGAAATAATATATCAAGTCACTAGAGTAGTGAGGGATGTTATTTCTCATAATAAGCATCTACTTTCACATTGCGAGGCACAATCTTCATGTTGGATGGTTGGATCTTGGTCAACCATGCTCAATCAACAATTCAAAGAGAAGGTCACTCTCATGCTCAAGTTGTCTTATTTCATGGAATCTCCACATCCAATGCAAGACTATCATTTGTCATGAGATGGACCCTTTTGAAATTAGGGAGTAGGAAATGTGAAAACATAACCTCCTTATGGGCTCACATAGAGTGCTCTTAAAGCAACCTTGCTATAAAAGCAATCCCTAACATACAGGTACATTTTGCTTTCTTCAATGTACCACTAGCGTACATTTTAGAAGATAGTTGCTTTTAGTGACCACTATGTTTCAACTTCAAAAATTTCTAACTAATTGTATGAAGGTCCCCAAAATATGAAATGACTTGCACTACATGCCAATTCCATTTTTCTTTTCTTTCTATAAAAATTTAATGAAAATTATAAATTGTTTCGAGGAGTTTAGCTTCCACCCAAATGCAATCAACTCGCTTACAGAGCAGACTACCTTATAGAGAATGTGGTCGCTTGTGTCGCTTTAAAATGCAATAAATCGCCAAATGTTAAGTACAGTTAACTCAAATTTAGTGGGGGTGGGTTTCCGACCTCACTCCACTCAAGCACTGCATTCTTCATTGGGCCGCAGGGCTATCGCTCAGAGTACAGTGGCCGCTAAACATCCGTTTTCAAGAGTTTCACTGATGGGCTCCGTAAGGAGCATTCCAAAAAATGAGGTATGCCGGTATATGTACCCAGCGCACGGTATTCTTTAGTAAAAGGCGAAAGAATAGTTCGCTCTGTGCTGAGCACCCGGCTTGAAGGGCAGAGGAGAGGGGAGGATGAAGTTTATACAGTGAGAGTGAAACGTTCAGTACAATACATATGGGATAAATGGCAGGTTGCCTCTGGTGAGGGTAAACGTCCACTAAGCAACCATGCCGATTGTGCATCATCGTCATCCTGAGTGGTGCTTGGAACAAAGTCATCTTAGATTTGGAAAGTTGAAGCCCTGACGAGAATAGAAGAGAGAGAACTCCAAGTCTTTGCATTTTAATTGGCATGAATTAAGAGCATGTTCATATTGGGTTCTTCTTATTTTTTTGATATTTGTTACTAGAAAAACAAGACAAGAGATTGTGATATAATCCGAACTTTATAAAATAATTAAGGTATGGGGTGCATAAAGTGACCATTTAACCCTTAAAGGACGGACTAGTGACCGTGGAAATCAACCCTTTTGGAACTGTGTGACATCATCTACATCAGAAAAATCAAAAATACTCATTGGAGGTTAAAGTATTGTAGAAGATCTCCCCTTTTTGCACAAAATTTGAAGGATGAATAGTTGCAGTTTGTCCTACATAGAGAGATTCTTTGTCATTCATCGGACACAAAATGTCCACTTCGACGTTTAAGGGTCAACCCTGAAAGGATGGGCCAATGATCACAAATACAAGCCTCCCAATCCTTCACTCTGTTTGTTGCTATATATGAATGAAATTTTTATTTTTATTTTTCAAAGATGGAATCAAAAGTCTTTGGTGAGTCATTATTTTTTTTTAAAAGGAAAAATTCATATAAATATAATAAGATATGCTCAAAAAATATGAAATATGAAATATAGGTGTATGTTATAGTTTATAACATCATGATCTAAACCAAAGTTATTGGGTCATTATGAAATTATATAATCAACAAACCATGGTTACAAGTCCAAAGTTCAATTTGAAATAAAATTATATCTAATTTTGAGAATTTTCCAATTGGAATAGAAACTACAATTGATAAACTTCATTTAATTTGTGGGTCACAAATTCAAAAAACTTCATTTTTATAGCTAAAATTCATATCAAGAGTATAGAACAAGACGTGTCCAAAATACACTATAAAGGTGATCCGTGAATTATACATCTTCTTTTGAAATATTAATAATGCAATAGTAAGAGAATATTTAATACTATTCATTGAAAATGTACTCAATTAATTCCTCTAAACAAATGGGATGAAACATTGGTTTTTTCCATCCTACAACCATTTTTGAAATCATCAAAAGGACACAGATTGTCTAGAGCATCTTCAAGAGTTGATTTCACTTGGGGTAGTGTTAGCCCCAATGAAATGTTTCCCTTAAGCTTTTCTTGAAAGAAAAAATCAAAATTGTATGTATCGCAAGTTGTCATGTATTTTTTTGTATTATTGAGGAATTCATCATAATGTTGGAATGATATAAGGCTCTAAAAGCATTCATACCTTGATATACTTACCATCGATACGATGAAGAATGCAATGTATACCTTTGTGATAAATAATGCTTTTCGAGTATAAATTGATTTAGCACCTTCTACTTTAAGGTAAACTATTATAAATTTGTTTCTTTCCCAACACCTCTACCTAATAGGTTTGCCCTTTTCCCATTTACTCACAACCTGTTACTAGCAATGGTAGGACAATCTTTGATTAAGAAAGAGAATTCATTATTTAAATTATAAATCATTGAAGAATTCCATCATTTATTGCAAGAGTATGTGGTTTTGAAATTCATGCCCAATTAGACTGTAATGATTGCCACATAAGCTTTTATAAATGTTGCATTCTATTAGGATGCTTTAGGATATTCTTGTATAACACCACCTAAACCTTGAAAACAAATGTCTAATTGAGTTCTAAATTTTCCACATATTGCAATTAATATGCTACATATTTGTAAACATATGTATTACAAGTAAAGCATTTTCACAAGATTAAGTTGTTGAAGGATTCATATCACAAGCCCAATGAATCAAATGTCAATTTGTGCAAACAATTCCCTCACTACAAAGATTAGCTAGCAATTTAGAAAAGAGTATTAATCCAATGAACAAAAATACACTATTTAAAAGGAAAGCTTCACCATTGCAACTTAACGTTATGTGGATCTTTTCATCTTTGTAAATTCTTCTAGCTTCTTTGCATTTGAATGGATTAGATTTTCAAAACACTTCTGCATAAATAATTATATTATAATTTAAAGAGTGCAAGAATATTTCATCTTAATATCTAATTTTCACTTTCAAAAAAATTTCTCCTTAGTATGAATACAATAAATAAGAAAGTATACAAAAAATGCTAAAATTATCAAAAAAATTATTAGAGTAATTGGAAATTTGAAACTAAAATTACAAACTCATGTATTTATTTATTTGGTTAAAATTCCATTTACATTAAAGAGTATTGGATTTTTGTTTTATTTTTATCAATAAATATTGGTTAATACTATTATAAATCTAGTTGAATTCTATAACAATATTGAAATTAGGTATAGTTACCTCATTTTAATATTACAAACTCACATTAAGGTATTTGCACCTACTTGTAATTGAAAAAATCCTCTAAATTGTTCTTTGCATATTTTTGCTTGAAATATAGAATTCCTATTTATAAAGTCTAAATTCAATTTTTTAAGTATACCTATTTTCAATATGTTGAAAACTCACAGTTCATTCATCCATTTCCCAAAAATAAATGGTGAAAAAACTTCAAATCCCTATTTGACATCCATCAAGACTAAAACGAGAATGGTGTGGTGCGAGATTTTATTCTAGGGAAACAACAGTATCAATTTAGTGCAAATCAATGCATGGTAGTCAAAAGCATATAGACTAAAGAAATGCAAAAGCTAATCAACTATAATATAATTCTACATTAAATGCACATTGGGGTTGGACCGGTAGGACCCCACATCCCACTCCAACCAAACCCTGACTATGTTGTGCAGTGTGAATGCAATTGTTAATAGGATATAAAAACTTAGACTCCTAAACCATAGTCGATGCGAGAGTTGATGCCATAGTCTTTTCCAAAAGGACAAAGCCAATGACAACATTGAAAAGAAACAATTCCAGAAAAGGAACTATGCTCAAATCCTTATTAGGACGATTTTAGATGTAGTTAGTTACCTTCCTCAAAATGGACTATGATACCTGTTAACGCCAACCCTACTACCGAACTTGGGATCACACCTGTTCATCCGACCAACGAACGTCGTCCGTCAGTCGTACATCGTTCGCTTCAATTCGTCCATCTCGTCTCGCTTTCACCCGCTTCCTCTGTCTTGCTTGTTCGCAATTTGCAGGGGAGCTTCAGTTTTTCTATTGTATTGCTCAGTGGATCGACCGCGTTTTTGTCTGCTGCCATGGCGTACATTCAAGGAGGTGTGCTTTTCTGCATCCTTGTTACTCTATGTTTTGGGTGCTTTCATTTTGTTATCGAGGAAGCATGAAGAGCACGGGTGATTCTTTTGCAGCGAGGGGATTAGGGTTCCTGTTGGCAAACTGAACTAGGGGATTGCGTATCGGAAAGATAATTCTCTCATATCTTCTTGATCTATAACTTAGAATAACCTTTTTAATTCGTATCTGTCAGCGAAATCGATGGAGTCAGTTGAGAAGAGATGGTCATCTGACTGATGCATTCGCGTTAGGTTTCGTCTTGATGGCTTGCTTTCGGCTGAGGATGTGAAGTCTTTTAACCAGCTGCATTTGTGGACTTCGGTTTTGAGTTTGGGCGAGTCTCTCCAGTTTAATATTGCCCCAGTGTTTATGTTACTCTCGTATGTGTGAATTGGGTGTGCTCGAAGGTAGGGTTTTTGAATAAAGCACCAAGTTTCCTACTTTATCAGAGTAACAGGGTTTTTAGTAATATGTTTTGGACTCTAAATTTATGTGTATTACAATCGATGTGCTTGGGGACTTCATGCTGAGGTAATTTTGGCTTTTTAGGAAAGACTCTTAGATACATCTCTCTCTAGAACATGGCATGTTTACATTAGGTTCTTCTTAATCTGACCTTGCGGGAATGCTGTCAATAGGAGATGTGCGAGAGAAACGTTCACCGCCGATATCGACCGTCATACGGGAGGCGTTTATCAAAGTGCTCAATTTCCTCGTGGCTTTTTTGAAAACCATGTTCTCGGTAAGCCTTTTTGTTAGATTTTCTTTTTTCAGAACCGTATTCTTAGTAAGCTTTTGTATTAGATTTCTTTTTTCCCTTAGAAATTTGTGTCGTTGTTATGTATATCAATTTATACATAGGATTATTGCATTTGAATTTTTTCATGTTGCTAGTTCAAGAGTTTAAAGGTCCATCTTTTTGTAGCTGTTGCTAAACAGTGCACCGGATTGGTATTGCAGTTGGAGGCGCATGAGAACTACGGAAAGGCCGCTGACAACGGACAGCCCGGAGGACCTGCCCATCCGTCTGGTAGAGCTCCTGGGAGTGCGGCACCTCGTGGCATTAACAAAGTGCACGGCTTATTTGATAACAGTACGCCAATATGCCATGTCCTACCCGTATTTTATCGAATTACTATATATTTGTTCCTCATTCCTGATGTTTTCTAATTTAAATAGCTACTACCGAACACTGAAGGTTACTTGTGGTTTGGTGTATTACATTTCTGCAAATTAGGGGCACTGAAAGATTGACCTTAGGATTAATATCAAGCTTACACTGCTCATGTAAAGATTCTGCAGGATCGTCGGGGGCGGCTGGGGACCATGGCAATGTACACATTATAAATAGCTCACGAGCATGGCAGACTAAAGTGAACGAGGCTAAGACTGCCAGAAAAGTTGTAAGTTCCAATGTGCACTTCTTGGCATTCAATTTTGTGTCTGATTTTCCTCTGTTGCAGTCGGTATTTATGTTTGTTCTGGTTATGACTGATGCTTTTGGAGTGAACATCGGCAAATAATAGACTCATTTTGTTCCTTTCTGGGTTCTTGTAGATTGTTGTTGATTTTACAGCATCCTGGTGCGGACCTTGCAAACTCATGGCTCCCGTCTTTGCGGAGTTGAGCAGAAAGTTCGGACAATTAGTATTTGTCAAGGTGGATGTTGACGAAGTTCAGGTATTTGTTTCCACCCTACAGATGTAGATTAGGAAATAAATTCTTGGAAGCCTTCCTCTCAATAATTGCTGTCGTAAAGTAATACCTATTACTTCCAAACTGCATTGATACTATCTTGAGTTATTTTGTGCAATTCCATCTGCAATTCCTAAATGAAAAGTATGCTTCTTGTGCAGGAAGTAGCAGCCCAATACGAGGTTCGTGCAATGCCTACTTTCTTATTCATCAAGGATGGCCAACAGATCGATAAGGTTGTTGGAGCTGACAAAAACGAGCTTGAGAGGAAGTGTAACCGATACGCTACCAGTAGATAGGATTATGGCGTTCAGTGTAGCAGATGTTCCAACGAGATTTGGTAGTCATGCATGTTCACGACTTGGATATTAGACTATTAATTTGTGAATGTCATGCTCTACTTGTAAATATGACATTCTAATTTCAAGGTGATACACATCATGTATCCTAGGAACTGGATCACCACATGACCGGGTATGAGGAGATGAAGCTCTTTTCTGGATCCCTCTGATTTTCATTGTTGAAGTGATCAGTTCGTAGTTGGCTCCTCGGAATGAATAGTGAAGTTGGTTTTGAGTATGCATAGGATAACCAACAGAGATGGACCCTGTGCCCATTATGAATTGGTAACATGAATAAAAAATTTTGAGCCACCCGAGCACTAAAATGAAAGATGAAAAATGAAAGGTAGGGTCTATCGGTGGAGTCCAGCATTTGGTTTCGAAATATGATTGTAACTCCAGAGTCTCTTATGCGTGAATCTATGTGATAGGAGGTTCATTTGCAACAAAATTCTTGTACTCTAATAGCTATTTATGACCTTGTAAGATTATCATCAGTTTTTTAATAATACTGAAATACAAGCATCATAGTAACATTATTTAGCAATGAAGGTGTCATTTGAGTCCATGCAATCAATATGCAATCAAAGATGAAGTAATCTGAAGTGTCCTATAGTAGTTCAACATCATTGTTCCTGTTTGTGTCCGTTAATGTGGTCCAATCCATTTTGAAGTTCAGTGAAAGTGATTTCTTATTATATTTTTTTGAACAAACTTGTCTTAATGGTTGGATGTTCAATGTCTAGCAATGGCAACATGCTCCACTTCTTGGTGTTAATTGTGAAGGATTTATAAAATATTATTTTGATAACAAGTATTGATTTTTTCAGTAAACATTAGAAAATCTTACGCACCTCAATATTGGTTGAGACAAGAAATTTGTTTAGTGAAATTTGATAAAGTATAGATTGTTATATAAAGGTTATCAACTATTATTACATCAACAATATTGAAGACAAAGAAATAGTAAAGACAAAACGAGTAATTTTTTGAAACATATTTTTTTGAAAAAATATGTTTGTTGGAATGGTATTTAGAAAGCCTACAAAACAATCTGCCACATCAACCAAAATCTTTCCATTGTGTTGCCTTGAGCAATGCAATGGACGGATTGCACCACTAAAAAATGTATCTATAGATTTCAGGATTTAGGTGTCAACATATGAAATGAACATCTCTAACCAATAGTCAAGGAAGGATGGTTAGACCGTCCCCACCACTATCTTGTTGTTTGTTAGCCATTTTCCATGGGATTCATTTGGATCTACAAAACAATGTGATTTATCCTTGATGGACCGACAACTTTTGAAGAAACAAAAATTACCTTTGGTGGTCAAGAGGATGGTAATTGGCAATTGGCAGATGCTCTTTAGAGGATGGGCATATGTATGGTTAGTATGTGACTTTTGGTAGATAGAGCATAGTTTCCAGAGCCCTTTTGGAGTCATAAAAAAAGATTGATTTTGGATTATATAAGTCCTTTTGATATTAACCCTAAAGGAAAAATGAATTGTCTTTTGAACAGATTGAAATTTTGACCCAAAGTTCTTACACTAAACCCCCATTGTAGGAAGAAAAAAGTTTCCAATTGAGATGCTCAAGTGAAAATTTATGTTGCCCAAAGGATTTGGGGAGTGTAGGAATCTCTTGTTGAACCCTTCATATTACTTTTGAAATTTTGGCATGTATGTAACTAACATAATATAGTATGCAATTCTAAGAAAAATACTAATACTAGTTGAAAATTCACACTCCAAGAGGAATCAAACATTTCTAATCATATTAAGTAATTTTGAATAAAGGATTTTCTTTTAACTTCAATTGCTAAAATCTTGCACTTTGTATAGTTAAAGATTTTGAATTTTTTTCCACATATGCTTGAGTTTGTCTCCATGTTTTTACTATTTCAATTTTCAAAAAACAAACTTTCTAATGCACTAGTTTGTTTTATGGAAAGAAATCATTAGAAAATGACTAAGCAAGTAATCTAGCAATACACTATGCAAGAAATCATCAAAAAATGACTAATATATTGCTACATTACTTGACTTCTTCACATTGCAAGGTGATTTAGAGCAAGTTAGACACCTTATTTGCTTCTAAAATTTTGCATGGATGTACATGATAAGATACACTAATGAATGGTGTAAATCCTCAATTTTGTGTCGAGAGAAAATTTTAATCCAAGAGGGCTCAAATTCTTTTGTCCTTATTCGACAAGGTCAAATTTTTAGTTTTTTCAAACTTCAAATGCTATAATCTTGGAAATGAGCTGAATTTTTTTTATGCTCATTGACACAATTCTGGTCTATTACACTTTATTACATTTGGAGTTTTCCTGAAAGGTTTTATTTTTCAATTTTGGTCAATGCACCAAAAATTGGTACCTTATGCTTAGGTCAAATTCGTTAAAAAATAATTCAAAATATAAATAAATACGCCATGTAATGAAATTTTCAGAAATTATTACATGGCATAATTGAATAGTGTAGAAAATAATAATGAAAATAATTTGGATCCTCAAAAGAAACCCAATGAAAAATGAAATATCTATCTATCAAGGTGATTGCTTTATAAATGTAAAAAATCCGTGTATCACATCATCGCATGGCATACAAATGTACAACTAGAATGTATAGCATTACATTCATGATGATAGATTGGACATCAAATCCAAAATATCAAAGTCCTCAAACAAATCCTCTAAATCTTGGTCATCTAAATCAATCTCTTTCTCACACTCATCATCTTCACTTGACATTGTACCAAATAATAAGCATGAGGTGTTTGCTTCCATAGCCTTTGTACTTGGAAATCTCCCTCAAATGATCGAAGTAGTCCACATTTTTGCCATCCCTTAAAAATCATGGCACCTTGCAATCCAATTGTTCTCCAAGCTTCAAATAACCAAGTGCATAACTTTTCTCGCAATGTTCAAATCATCAAATCAAGTTCAATGTGCCTAGTCCCACTTTCTATTTGTTCTTTGACACAAGAAGTAGACCATTGTTTGAAATGTGTATTGAAGCCATACTTAAGTGGGCTCTACAAAATCACACTGGTAGGTTGAAGCTTAGATGTGCAATTTGTAGGAATGAATAAAACGTTGATAAAAGGATATTGTACCTTCATCTAGGCTAAGAAAAAATTTTGACTTGTGAAATGACCAACAATCAATAAGCCGTATCATTTTTTGCTTCTTAGGTAACTACAGCTTCTGCTTCACATCTTCAAAATATGAATGAAGAATCTCACAAAAAAATTGTTTTCAAGTCAGTGTTGAAATTCGACCAATGATTTTCAATCATCTTAAGGTAGGAGGCTCAAATTGTGAGTGGGCATTTACAATGGTGTAGTAGAGTTGTTATGAATAGTGCAAAGAGTTTCAAAAATGAATCACAGTTCCTTCAATGAACTTTTTGCTTTTTAATTGTGTTTTTAAATACCTTTGAGAAAAATATACATTGATGTAAGGCTAAAATAATTGAAAGCACGATGTGGATCATTCTTTGAGAGCCAAAATTATAGAAACTTCCTAAGTTTGAAGTGCTCCATTCAAAGGCTGATTTTGATTGAGATTGGTTTAGTCTATGAGCACCAATAGTGACCTATGTACCTTTCACTTTGAAAATTCATATTTAATTCATTTGAAGGCAAAAAATTACAATTTAAATTGGCAATGAATTTTTTCTCTTTTCTCTTTCTACCAAAAATACATGAAAAATACTACACTCTATTGATTTTCCTACAAAGGTTCATTTCGGTCCCCTTAGGTGAACACTTCAAGAGCCTCCTACCTTAAATTGAAGACCAAAAGCAAAGTTTTGCCAAATGAGTCTTTGGAAAATGTCTCATTGTTTTACTTGTAAAGATAATTTGCATTGGCAATAAATTCCCATTTGTTGCAGAAGAGATGCATGGTGTGACTTGATGTTTATCTTCCATGCCAATAACTCTAATGTCCTTAGATCCTCTTATCTCCCAAGTCCTTTCTCTATCCATTGGTACACGATGAATATCTAAATAAGGTAGGAGGCTCGAACTCCAACCGGACATTAAAAGTGAATATGACTAAGAGGTACATTTTTCTTTCTTCAATGTACCAACTCTTCACATTTCAAGAGGTGGTTGCTTTTGATGACCACTATTGACCACTTTTTTTCAACTTAAAAAATTTGTAACTAATTTCACAAAGATCCAAAAAATATGAAACGACTTGGGTTAGATGCCAATTACATTTTTCTTCCTATGAATTTTTTTTTTATAATAGTTTCAATGAGCTGAGCTTCAATGAAAAGGTGATCAGTTCTCAAATGGTCACTTTAAGAGACTCCTACCTTATTATTGAAAAAAATTAGTTCATGACACACAATAAAAATTTAACAAAAAACACAAAATTTCCAACACTTTATAGTAAGTAATATCCCCTAAATGACTAGATTCATTGGAGAAGTGGAGAACCCTGTGGAAAGTGGATTCATTTACAAGAGTGATGTAGTGTGATTCTTTTTCTGGTTGCAAGAAATTACCATAGGATGTGTACTGAATTCTGTATGCAAATAGTTGGGATCTGCAATGGATTTTTGAAAAATCACACTTCATGTGAAGATCATGAGGTTTGGCTGATAGCAAATCAGTGTTGACTTTAACGGGCAGCTGCAACCTTCAAATGTTTTCATGGCACGGATTTCATCCAAATGCTCCAAAAATTATGAAAAAATCAACAGCTTACAGAGCATGATGAGAAGAACGAGACTAGCTATTTTGCACAAAGTCTACTTCAATGACATACATGAAGTGGAGCTTGCAATGCGGATGGCTTTCCAGACAACAGAAGATGAGGTAAGAGCACCCTAAAGCGTCCCTGCACCTATAAGTGTCAGATTCTATGTCAGGAATTCATTCTAGAACATAAATGTAGCTGGACAGTACACCTCTTATCATTTTAGGTCAAAACAAATAAGCCATGTAATGTTTACCTACATTTACAGCCTGAAATGATTGTGCTCTCTAGATTCTGACGCTTTTGGGTGCTCTTACCTTACACTCATTTTCCTTGAGCAGACCAAACTCTGCACAGAATGCCCGGTGAAGAAAATACAATCACAGGAGAGGTGTGCCCAAGCTGACAAAAGTGCCATAAAAGTACATTATACAATTAGAATAAGCATGACAAGGTTACAACGTAGTCCTTGCCTACATCACCTCCTGAATTCCTCCCCAATGGAAGGCTCAGCTATCTTACTGCACCACCATTTCCGCATCAAGGCATTAGATGAATATGAATTGCTCTCTTCGTGACATGTGTTATTTGATCCTTTGATTGTTTATGTCTTGACATTCTCGGGATTGTTCTGTAACTTACTCCCTTCAAGTCCTTTTTTTTTCAACTGCCTTAATTTTTTACATAAAAAATGGACTCACATGTTTCTGCCCCACGCATGCTTCCCCCACCCAAATTGTCTGCCTGAAGAAGGCTATTTCGACAGCCCGCTAATCTTAGGTACATCAAAAATCTTCCTGAAACCAAACATGTATTTTTCTCTTCAATCACTACTAGTCTCGCTGTCAAGACCACAGCATGCAGAAAATGTGCAGGAACTCCCCAAAAAATTGATGGATGAAATTTCTCATTTTTCTGTCCACAATGAGGTTTCAACTTTGTTTGTTGTCCAGAAATTGGACTTCGGAACGCAGCTTAGGGGATATAGGAGATGACATTTATCAGTTTGATCTGTGTTTACCACTGAAGCTGGTGGAATATCATAAGCTCTTACAAGGTAAGCTACTCTGATAGCCATCATTCTTCCTTGATTCTTCCAATCTAAAGGATGTTTTCCACATGTTGTGGTTGCACACGTATAGCTCCACTTCAATTGATGCTTCAAACAATTTTGTGTCCATTCTTTACTCACTTTCAATTTTCCAAGTAGTTCTGGTATACGAGAAGATAAACACTCCCCAAATTATAGGTTGCACAATTCTACACTCATTGATTGTCATGCATCTCTCATGGTGATAAGCATATCACATATCTCTTTTAATACGTCAGGCCTTGAGGAAAGAGGAGACTCATGCTGAGATGAGGATACAAAGCTATTGTGTCTCTGAATATACAACAAATTTTTGGGCTTCAAAACCCCCTCTTTAGTGAACCAACTGGCCATGGTACTTTGCCTAAGTCCATCAAACAATGCGGCAATTGATCTATAGGTATGTTTGCACCTGGTGTTAGAGATGATGTGGCAATGTGAATCCAGTCTAGATGTAAGTCTAAATTTGTTCTTAAGACCATCACTAACAACACTCTTCAACACCAAGTGCGAACATACCTTAATTTATAACAATTTTGTAAGCCCATCTGAAAAGTTATTGCCATGCCAGCGCCCCCATGAGGCCGTGCCCTCACTTCTCCAATTCCAATTCCAAAAATGGGGAATAGATTTTGAGGACAACGAGGTACAGTAGACGGAGAAACCAAGGAGGAGCTGACCAGGTCAAGCAAAAGAGCAAAATCAGCTGCGTGTGTCACCACCTCACCACCAGACATTCTTTCTTTAAAAAAAACTCGAAGTTGTTTCTTACTGCAACTAACTTAACTTCACCCTGAACGTCCAGAGTCTTCTCCAGAATTGGCAATTTCAGAAAAATCATTACAAAATGCAATTTGGAAGAATATTTTGGAATTGACATACAAATTGAAGTAGTAAACTGTGAGTTATAGACTCCATCCATAAGGTTAGATTCACCAATGCCATCACCAACATTTTTTTTTAATAAATTTTTGAAGGAAAATTTCAAAATTCCTTCTAAATTCAAGTACAAGAGAAAATATTATCATTTTTCAAGTTTAATTTGTCAGGAATGGGTTTGAAATGAAGTTTTCTTGGCATGGTGATTATTTCTGAAATTTTTGTGTTCTTCAAATCTATGGCCTCATTTTTACAAATCTGGTTTTGAACTAGAGCCAATGCAGTTTTGGCTTGGTCAACTACTTGTTATACTTCCAAATTGATAATTTTAGAAAAATAAATACTATACTAACACCAAATCCGACTATTAGATAGTGAGGACCACAACTTAATATTAAAGTATCTCCACAAGTTGATAATTAGGATGACTTTTTTTTTTTTTTTGACACAAATGAAACAAATTAGGATGACTTTCACTGCAATGATACTTCATTGGGACAGTCACCCACCATCACTGCAACGATACTTCCACCCACCCATCCACCTTCCCCACAGCAGCAGTCGGCGATTGACCCCATTGCTGAGTAGGAAACGATCACATTAAGTTAACTAAGCTTATTATCTCAACCACTGAGTCACCAAGGTTGTGTGATTTACTTCTTTTTTCAGATTGTTACATTTAATAACTTATGTAGTTTGTGTATTCGAATAATGTATGTTTTTTTTTATCAATTTGATGAGATTGCTTCCAAAACATCCTTACCTTAAGATAGGCTTTTTGTTTTGTTTGTTACATTGAGATCTCTTGGACTGTAAGTCTCCCAGTCAAGTTCTTGGTATCATTGGAAAGCCCTTGACAAGAAGGGGTGCATGGGCTTTGTTCCATGACATTTGGATTTACGGTGAAAGTTATAGAATTTTGAAGTTTTTATGAATAAAAAAATTAGAAAAATACTTTTATTTTTATTTTGATTGTGGCAATGGCACACGGCACACTAAGGTAGTCTGCTCATAAACCGTGCGTTTAAGGGCTGGTCGGCCTTTTTGATGGTTCTTTGATGTACGAAAATATTTTTCCTTATTTTTCACTCGAAGAAAAATTGATGTGGAATCTAACCCAAGTGGTTTCATATTTTTTGGAGCATTTTTGAATTACTTATGAATTTCTAAAGAATTCTGCCATAGGTATCTATTTCTTGATCGTAGGCCTTACAAAACCCACACATGTGTAGTCTGAAAAAAAATATGGCTTCACCAAAAACAAGCATTGCAGCATGTAGAAAGTAATAGACAGGGTTCCAAAATGCGAGCTTTACTAAACTAAACTCCTAAAGGACCAAGGCCTATTTTTTTGACAAAAATCACTTGAAATTGTCATTTCTGTTGTGTTCTTTCAAGAAAGAAAAAAAATTCAAAAATTCAAAATCCAACTGTAGGATCTTGTACTATACTTGTATGAGATCATGTAGTAAAAATTTTATCAAGTTTGACTGTATAGATTGAATGTCGCGCCCCTTAGTGGCACTTACCACCTTAAGTTCACTTTCCAAACGCTTAACACCTCAATGCCACCAAGGTTCACGCTCTCCTAACACTGCACATGCCACGCACCCACAATGTTAGGTTCCAACTCAAGTCACGGGGTTCCCCATTCCTCCGTGACTCCCAATCCTTTCCTTCTAATCCTTAACTCCCACAAGACCCCGGGCATGTCATTTGATGACATGGGGCGGAACTTCCATTGATGTCCAAGCACTCGGTGAGGCACTACTCCCACCGATGCTAACCGCCCTTGAATGGGACTCAACTCCCCACTAGGCCCAACCCAACTCATTTCGGGACTCACTAATCGGGACTCACCAAACGGGACTCACACCATGGCCTAGTGTGGAGTGGGACACCACCCAACCGGTATCAAGGAGTGCACAAGCACTCCATGGTAACACACAAGTCGTGGTGAGGCTCTAACACTAGCCTCACCACCCGGGGCCACTTAGGCTCACCATGGCACCATCCGGGAGTGAGGAGGGAGACCACCCCTCCTCATAGTACTCTCTGCGGGATTCGACAGCCCCCCCCATACTAGAGGTCACCGGGAACCCCCAAGATGCACCCCATCTTGGAAGACCACCCATTTCTCCCGATTCGCACTACTTTGGGACTCCCGAACTTCCACCCGGCATAACTTTGCGGTCCGGGATCCAAATCGCACATGCGACCCCATTTTCGACATCTACGCGACGCGTAGATGCCGATGGACTACTCACTTGCTCCATTCGGACAAGTACTCGCAAAGATATCGCCCTCCAAAGATTCGGGACACTCCCGACGCGGCCAGGGCACTCCCGGCGCGACCGGGACACCCCCAACTTTGAACGCCCATAACTTTTGACTCGCAACTCCAAATCACGCGTTCTTTGGACGGCTAGAAGCGTCTTCTCAAGACCTTTCCAAGCGTATATCACACGCCCCCAAATTCGTCCGGATCAGAGCGCTACATCGCTTTGATCGTTCGGGACTCCTAGTCCCCCTCACCTCATCTCTTGCAAGGCTTGGGGAGTCACCCCCAATGTCCCCCTTGCTCACCAAGGTGGCACAGGTACGCCTTGTGATGAGGGTTGTGACATTGAAAAATATTAGCATTCAAAGTTGGGGGAGAAAAGTTTTTTTGAACACAGGTGAACATTTCAAAAATGGACCCACATTGGCTCTTATTCCATCCACTAGCAAAGTATAAAGGAACTTGTGACAAATTTTAAACCGCTCTGACAACATTGGCAAAACATTCAATGCTTTACACATATGCATTTTACAACTTGTTAATGTCCATTTCAAAACTTGGCTAGGGATAGTCTTTAGAAGATGAGTGGATTTAGAGCACACTATCATAGTATTGCTTTGAAATTTTCACATGAATTATGTACATGGCATGAATCACATGATTGTTTTTAAAATATCTAAATCTATTTCCCAAAGTTTTTTCCAAATGCTCTTGTAATCAATGGAGGTTGGAATCTTGAATTTTATATTCATAGATTTATGAGGAAAAAGCTTATAGAAGAATAGAATCTACTTGCTTTGAAGATGAGTTTTGAAGTAATTTTGGAACCACATGTACACATTGTTAAGGGGTTAAGAATAAAAGCTTTATCTTTTACTCTTTTACATTATACATATCTATTATATATACATGTACTTATTAATATTTTATAGGATCTTTAATTTTTGATCTTTATATGAATTTCTCTCTATATATATGCATTTTTTCATTATTATTTCTTTAGGATGTTATCTACCCTTCAAGAGTATGAAGTGTGCATTGTGAACAACTGGTTCCAAAGTGTCCCCACATACTTGAAGGTTATAGATTGAAATAAGGTTTGTAACTTCAGTTTTTATTTTTATTTTCATTGTTATTTTCCTTTCAAAATTCATAGTGATTATAAAATTTTCCCCTAAACATTGATTTTTTCACTTGTATTAAACATATGATTTCATCTCTGAAAAATGAAAATAAAATTTAACTTTCATATGTAGCTGTTTAATCAATGTGATGAATAGAATAGCACACCCACTAAAAAAACAAAACATAATTGCTTCTCTATAGCCTTACAAAAGTTCTTCTCCTTCTTTGCATGCCTCCCACGACCCTCCATCACATCCACATCAACATCCACTGTGGCTACAGTCTACATTGACCAAGTTAGAGTGAGTGTAAAAGAGTAAAACTACCCTCTACAAAGGTCCTCCGTTGCTAAGCAAATGTGAAAGTGATAGTGATGGGAAGAACGGCAGAAATTGCACCGCAACGGTGTGACGGTGTGGAGCCTTTTGGTTCAAGACAAACGCGGCAAGCACTGAGTGCTGTTGCGGAGGCTTTTCGAAAGAACTGATGGCGATGCTATGACACCCTCATTTTTTCTTTTTCGCAAATTGTTGTGTGCGTGTCTCCTAACAGGTCAACATTCTCTGTCAATGTCTCTCTTCTACAGTACAGACAAGGTCTTTTCCACGTTCTCTGGAATCACTGATAGTTACACTTGTTTGTGGCTTTGGCTTTCGATCATTATTTCGGAGTTTGGGTGTGCAAGTTGTGGAATCCTAGAAGCCCACTCTGGAACCCTAATTCTAATTCCATTCTGTCTCTCTGTGTTGTGTAGCAAGTGTGGGGAAGAAACTATGGTTCATGGGACACGACGACCTGGAAGTGAGATCAAATTGCAGAGGAGTTGAGTTAATAAGGAGGTATGCAGAGATTTTTTTCCTTTTTCACTTAGGAGAAGTAGCCAGCTATTTCTTCATAACTTATGTGATATTTCAGTGATACGGCTTCGTGATCTGTCTATGAAACCTAGGGTGATACCTTACCAAAAGTTGGTTTTTAATTAAATATAGGAAGAATCTAGCACTTTCGCAGGGAAAAAAACACAAAACAAATTCAGTCTTTACATTCAAACAACCGCCTTTGCGTTTTCTCTGTAGCAAAGTGTCGAAATGTCATGCTGAAAAAGAACTCTGAAGGTATGGGTGCCATTCAAATCCCGAATGGTTCTAACACTGAATCCATATCGTTGACATTACTTGCTTCAAAGTTTATAGATATTCTAGCGAGGATCTTGAATCCTGAAGCAAGTCATTATTAATCCTGAATCCATGGAATTCATGTCATCAGGTGTCGGTCGGTACCAGATGCTGGATCCAGCTTTTGTTTCCGGAGTACGTTTCCTTTTAATTTATGAACGTTGAAATGCACACTGTCTTCTGGAGAGCAAGTTCTGTAGAGTGTCACGAAGACTAAGGATCGGAAACGGAAGATTCAGGGGAGCCAAGATGATTCTTGTGGCTGGAGGATTGGCGGTGGAATTTCTTCAGCAGTTTTGTGAGCTGGTGGTGCGTTTCCTGGCAGTGGTGGTGAGGGCGGCGCCTCTGCCCTCGCGTGTGCAGCAAATCATTCTTCGAAGGATTTTGGCGGAACCCCTGCGAATGTAAGTTAAGGGACCTCAGATCGACTGTTCGTTTTTTTGGCAAATGGAATAGTTCAGTGTGCCGGTATATGTGATGTTCAAGTGATAGAAATTAGACGTTTCAAAGTGCCGAGAGAGGGGTGAGAGTTTTTTTTTTGAGGAAATCAGAGCTTCCATATGCTGAGTGAGAGGTTTTGAAAAAACTAGAACTTTCAAAGTGATGAGAGTTTGTTTTTTGAGGAGATTAGAACTATCTGTGCTGAGAGGTTTTTTTTGAGGATATTAGTACTTTCAAGTTGTGAAATGGAATTTGATAGAATTAGAACTTTCAAGTGTTGAGAGGGACTTTGAGAAAAACTAGAAATTTTCAAGTGCTCAATTGGTGTCTGAGTTGCCCAATTGAAATAGGTCTCATCACTTTAGGGTACGTATGTAGTGTGTACACCCCGAATTGCCCCCTGAAATGTACATGAACTATTCATTTCAAGTTGGGTGCACATACCATACCGAAAGAACTGGCGGCATTTAGTTATCGATAACATGGTTCACTTTTTTCCAAGTAAATAGCTGATTCAAAATGGCAACCTTTTTAGGCAAATTGTTGATTTGTACTTCGAAAGAGTAACTTACTTTTTCAAGTAAGAAATGCAAGGAATGATCAAAGCATATTTATTAGTGAATAATAGAGTTATGATTGGGAACTATTGATATTGGTTGGTATGGCTCAATTCCTTGGAGGTATCATAGTTCAAATAGTTTAGAATGGATTTAGATTTGAGGTCTGAAATGAATTAATGTCTCAAATCGTTACATTTCAAAATGGTTGTCTCAAATTGTTCTGGTTCACTAAAAATTAAGAACGTTTTTCCAAATGTGCAAATGTAATGAGCATTAGAAAATTAGTGCTAGGGTTTGGTTGACTTGAGTTTGCAGTATAGTAGTCTGCTCTAATTCTGACCGTGTTCTTCAGACCGTTCCTAGCCAGGTCTGAAATGGACATTAAGAGGTTGGAAAATGGATATGTGTTAAGCATTGAATGTTTTGTCAATGATGTCAGAGTGGTTTAACATTTGTCAAATGTTCCTTTATGTACTTTGCTAGTGGATGGAATAAGAGCCAAGGTGGGTTCATTTCTGAAATGTTTACCTGTATTCAAAAAAACTTTTCCCCCACTACTTTGAATGCTAATATTTTCCAATCTTTACAGTCAAACTTGATAAATTTTTTACCACATGATCTCATACAAGTATAGTACAAGATCCTATGGTTATATTTTTTAATTTTAGTTTTTTCCTTCTTGAATGAATGTAGCAAAAATGTCAATTTCGAGTGATTTTTGTTGAAAAAGAAGCCTTGGCCCTTTAGGAGTTTAGTTTAGTAAAGGTCACATTTTGGAACCCTGTCTAATACTTTTTGTATGTTGCAATGCTTGTTTTTGGTGAAGCCATATCTTTTTTCAGACTAAACATGCGGGTTTTGTAAGGCCTACGATCAAGAAATAGGTACCTATGGTAGAATTCTTTAGAAATTCATAAGTAATTCAAAAATGATTTGAAAAATATGAAAATACTTATGGCAAATTCCACATCAATTTTTCTTCAAGTGAAAAATAAGTAAAAATAATTTTGTGCATCTAAGAACCATTGAAAAGGCCAACCAACCCTGAAGTGGTTGATTTAAGAGTAGACTACCTTAAGTGTTTGGTGAATCCCAACCATGGGGTTCACAAAGATTTGTATTGGGTTGAGCTTTCGACAGTGGTGAAGAATGTTTTAACCGTGGGCCTCATAGGAACATCAAGTGAGAGTTTTTCTAGATGATTGTACAAAACACCTATACTATTTATTGTCACACATCTCTAGCTGATCTATTTTTTGGCCATAACTTTTGCATTCCAGGCTCCAAATGACTCAAAATTCATAGACAAGGTACTCATGACTATAATACGCCTTGTCTATGTTTTTTTAATTTAAAAAAATGTTTTACTATCCAAAAATAACCTTTGATTATTGTCACAATTACCAATTTGGGTATTTTTTGAACACAATAATACCCAAAGAAACGAATTTTGAACTGAAATTTAGAAGGGATGGTCTTGTAGTAGACTTTTAGCTAACCTTAAAAGGATTCCTAAAAATAGTTAATTATGAATTGTGTGGAAGTCCTCAAAGTGAATTTCTACTCACATTTCAAAACATGTAAAAAATTTTTGGTATTTTTTTGGTGAATGACCATCTCTCTAAAGTTCCTTCAAATGAAGAAAAAATATTTTTTTTATTTATATTTTATTTCCTATATTTTCCTAATTAAAACATTGAAATATCTATATTCTTGAGATTTGTCACTTTTCTAGTTCTCCTACTTAGAGAATTTTTCTATGATTTTCCTTTGGGGTTACTTTCATTTTATAGGTATATACTCTGGTGATATTTTTTTTTTAAATTCCTAATTTTAAAGTACTCTAGAAAAACAAGCATGAATACTATAAAACACAACAAATAGTACAAGTGTTTCATAAAATCACTCTCCTCCACAAGAGAAATACCTAGACTCACCTAAATTTTTTAGCTCACCCTCATACAACTCCCCTAATAATAAAAAATTCAAGCAAACAAGAACTATTTGCCCTGGTTAGGTTTCCCCAAGGATAAATGTAAGATTATTACCCCAATTTTGTGGTTGCTTAATTTTTTTATTTCTTCACATCTACTACCTAATTTAATCCTTAAATGACGCCAAGGACATTTTTTGTCCAGTAGATGACAATGAATCTTCCTATATGGGATAGAACTGCAATTGTTCATCTTTGGAATTTTGTGCAAAAAGGAGAGATCTTGCACAATAGTTTAACCTCCAATGAGTTTGTTTTTAAAAAGTGGATGATGTCACACATACGGTTCCAAAAGGGATGGTTTGCATGGTTACCAACTTGTCCTTCAAGAATTAAGGTCTCTAATTCCAAATATGAATTTAGTATTTTCCATATTCTATCATTGGTCATAAATAAAAAATTCCAAGGGTGATCTGTCAAAGAAAAAGGACCAATGAGGGGCCACTTGTCAATGTCTCCATGTCAAGAATTTGTAGTCGGAATGATTTAAGGTAACTACATCCAAAAGTGTCCAAATAAGCAATCTATCATAGTTCCCATTATTATATTAAAGAACTTATTGTGGGGTATTCTTGGTAGTTAAAAGGGGATTCTAGATTCTCCTAGAATGCACTTTTTGAACACTATAAAATAAACTATAAATTTTCAAAGTGCTGAAAATAGGTGTTTCTTAAATCAACCTTAGACTGTCATGAATAGTGGGAGTACGTTTTAGGCAAGAATTTGTAGAGGTCACTTTTAGAAAGAGGTCTCTTTTAGGTGTAAGCTTAGTTACCGTACAAAACAATTGCTATGCACAAGATCCTATATTAGACCCTTCAATTGCCTTGGCTCCACTACTTTCCACCATGTGGATGCTATTTAGTGTTGGAGCTATAATTCCAATCTTCTCAACTTTTTTTCCTCTAACACTTTTATACCACTTGGCAGTTCCAAGTCCATTGAATTGAGATCCAATCGATATCCAATTCATGCCCAGTTGTCAATACAGCAACATTTTCCTACAATTGATTTGGTCCCAGACAGTGGCTTTTCCAAAAGATGGGTTTTTCAGAATTTCCCCCACTTTCAAGGAGGGCCAATCCTCAAGCAAAGCCTGGCTTTTTCAAAAGAAAAAGCAGAAAGGCCAAGATTTTGAGCATCTTCTTTTGCCACAGCATCTTTTTTTTTCCTTTTCTGTGAACCTCTCCGCTCTCATGTGCATCTCGTGATTGAGTATTCTATAATGTCAAACCTTGGTTTTGAGTCCTCTTAATAAGACAATTAACTGTCTAAACCAGCATTGAAACACCCTAAACCAAATTCCAAATTCCAGTCTTAAAAACTCCCACTCCTCACATGCAAATCAGTGATCAGGGTTTTGTGTGCTCTGTAAACCAGCTCCTGTCGACACCACTTCAAGGGATCCATCAATTCACCACATTCGAAAGCAAGTTATAAAGAAAGAGACGACATCCGAATGAGGCCGTCGTTACAATGAAATCATATTCAGCTAACTGAACGTTGAATCAAGCTTTTGAACATTGCAATAGGAACAACAGGTTCAACAAGAACAGCGAATCTCTCCCTCTTTTATACAAATATGGGATTCAAATTATGGGTTTAGTACGCAATGGCATGGTATGGGATCTCGCGAAGGCGATTGTACACTTTACACTAGTGGGGAACAATGTGTTTTCGCTCTGTATTACGTAACGACGGGGAGGAGGAGGAGTTCAGGTGTCTGTGGAAGCTTCTTCTACAACTCCCCGCGAGGATGCATTCTCTCAGATACGTGAAGCAATCAATGGCGTCTTCTTTGCAAGGTGAGCCTGCGCTGCTGCCACTCCACTTCCCAGGGTGACTTGGTACCCCACTTCCCTCAAACACAACTCCACTCCTGCCAATGCGCCCAGCAATTGCAACTGTCCAGCACCCCAGGTCACGGACTCAGTCAAATAATGTGGCCTTCATTTTGGTATTAAACTCTCAGAGACCAGACCTAAGCAGAGATATGGAAATGAAGAGCGAAAGAGATGCAAAAAATGAGAAAAGATGCATGAAGTTTAAGGGATTAGGGAAAAGAGGAGGATAGGTACTCCGAGTTTATTGAATATTTTAGAGGCAATGCATGACCAATCATTCAGATTTGTACGCAACGTGGGAGATTCTTGGGATACACACGGAATGTGCGCTTACTAAAAAGTGTGCAATTAGAGAGTTAAGAGGTTTCGTGTAGGTTGGAAGGGGAAAAACAAGTACCTCGTTTATGTTGCCGAGATGACCGATACGGAAAACTTTCCCAGCCACTTTGTTCAGACCGACTCCGAGACTGAGGTTGTATTTCTTGTAAGCAATTTTCACAACGTCACCACTGTTCAGCCATGAGGGTACAACCACTGCAGTCACAGTGTCGCTCTTCCACTTCGGGTTCGTTGTACACAGAGTCAGCCCCCAAGCTTTAACAGCTTGCCTGCAAAGAGCGAAACAAATTAAACGATCAAACAAACCTCCAGGCTTCAGTCTAACTTCAATGTAACCACTAATGTTTAACCCCTGAAGGAACAAGGATTCACAAATCTAAAATGACCTATTAAATTCATCAGAATGTGAAAAATATAAAATTCAGGCGGAACCAGATTTTACATCACTAGAATCTGTGAAGAACCTTGCATGTGTCGGCCAAAAAATCAATACAATTTGACAAAAGAAAGTCGTCATATGACCTACCCAATACTGTTAAAAAAACGCGAGTCCTAATTTAGAACCTATTGGTCCTTTAAGGGTTGAAGTATAGTGAGTCAAATCACACAACTCCTGCAGTAAGTGGCCATTTCACATTGCCAAACAAAAGCACTTTTTCTAAGTTTCAGTTGCGCTAACCCAAGTTTTCAATTTTTTTTCAAGAGACTTTGAAAGTATAATTATATTTTTCACTTGAAAAGGAGATTTTGAGGGAAGAGCGATACCTGGTGGCTTCAGCCAGACGACAGTGGCGGGCAATGACATTGTCCAGTCCTTCCTCATGGAGAATCATATCCAGCGAAGCACGAAGCCCATACAGCATTTGGCTGGAGGGCGTGTATGGCCAGTAGGTGCCGGCCTTGTAGAACTTGAGGTAATCCCCCCAGTCGAAGAACACCCGCGTGGACTTGGAATGCTTGGCGGCTTCCAGCGCTTTGGCGCTGGCGCACACAATTCCAAGCCCCGTGGGCAAAGAGAGCGCTTTCTGGGACCCCGTGAGCGCCACGTCCACTTTCCAATCGTCCATCCGGAAATCGATAGCACCAATGGACGAAACGCCGTCCACTAGCAGCAATGCCGGGTGCCTGGCCTCGTCTGCAAACCAAACACGGGATGTCTCGTAAAAAATCCCATAAGCACCCCAACTGAAACACAATGCATAAGCGAAACTATTTTCAGACGTCACACCTTTTCCTTCCTCCACAATAGTTGAAGATCTTAAACTCGCAGGGTTTGCAAATCAACCTCAAGATTGCCAAGTTTACAAATCAACCTCAAACTTGAAGAACAGGAAATTCAACATCAACCTCTTATCAGCCTCAAACTTGCAGACTTTGCAAATCAACCTCGAACTTGCATAAGTTGCAGCTAAACCTCTAGAAACTTGTCGAATATGCAAATGAACCTCAAAGTTGCATAGGTTGCAACTACCCCTCAAACATGCCGAATTGCAAATAAATCTTCAACTCACAGAAATTGCAAAATTAATCACAAGTAAGACTGGAAATTGCTACTAATCTACCGACAGTTGCTTGTCGTTACGAATGTAACCACTAGCCAGACCTGTCCTGAGCAAGAAGCGACTTTAGGGTACAGGAGCTTAGTGTAAGTGGGGAACGACCGAGTGAAATTGGACTTGCCATCTCGCTATTGCATTTTCCACCAGCAATGCCATTTTCCGACAATCTCGTCTCAATTGATCAAATTGGGGAGAATGACGAGGGAACGTGGTCTTACCGAGTACCTTGCGCACAGCGCCAATGTCGTTGGTGACGCCCGTGGACGTTTCGTTGTGCACCACACAGACCGCTTTGACGGAGTGGGATCTATCCGACTGCAGCTTCTCCTTCAGAAGCTCCAAATTCGCGCCAGTTCCCCACTCGCACTCGATCACGTCCACATCAAAGTTGTACCGCTGCATCTGGTCGATCCAGAGTAGACTGAATTGCCCCATCTCGAAGGAAATGATCCTATCTCCGGGCGACAATGTGTTCGTCAAAGCACTCTCCCAAGCGCCAGTCCCTACCGGGATCCAGTTCAAATCAGCGTCAACAACACGTACAATTCCCAAACACAAGTCCAACATTGCACAAAAAACAGCAACAATCACGTGAAATCGAGACATTGCCAGGGAGAAACTCTAGCGCTTACGTCTAACGGGATCCAGTTCGAAAGCACGTGAACAACACGTACGAATCCCAAACAGAAGATTCAAATTGCACTAAAAACAGCTACAATCACGTGAAACTGGGAGCCATTTCCAGTGCTTACCGGTGGAGGGGAAGATGAAGGACGTGGCCGTGGTGGTGCGGAAGATCTGCTTGACGTCGTCGATGACAGACTTCGAGAGCTTGGGAAACGCAGGCGAGCGGTGATCCTCGTTGTTGCGGTTCATGGCGCGCAGGATGGGCTCAGGGACATTGGTCGGACCCGGCACGAACAAGTGGTTCCGCCCGGGTGCAGGATAGTACTCCATAGCTGCCCCTGCTTCTGCAACTCCAGCAACAGACGAACTCACAAACCTCTCGATCAATCCAGAAGAAACGAAAAGCCAGCACCAAAGGTGCTACCAAGGAGCGTGTTAATTTGCGTGCGGGACGAACTGAATTGCGCACAAGGAGGCGTTTGCTTTGCTTGAAGTGTGACAGGAATGCGCGCGGTCCACCACACGCTCCGAAGGTGGCGGATTTGTTGGAAGAGGTTGGGAGTTGGGAATGTGGGGTGGCAGAGAGTCTAGGATTGTGGGATGGGGGTCGAGTGGGTTGCAGACGCTGGCAGCGAGTGGTCTCGGATGCTTTTAGCTGGTTCTGCTTGTTCAGTTCTTCACTCGGGAATCGGCGTCTCTCATTGGATAATGGCTTCATGCACGAAAATCCGTCCAGAAAGTAGATGAACGTCTGGATGGCCCGGGTTTCAGTGGCACTTAGTTGGGGCGAGGCTTCTCAGCAGTTTGGTGGATATGGGGTCACTTTTGGATGTTAACTGTTCAGAGTTCACTTGATTCTCAAATTAGTTTTCGCTGGTACGCATACTTTGAGGAACTTTGGGCTCTTGGGGGGCTAGCGTGGATCTAGAGTCAATTTGTTCAGGACCTCACACCATAATCTACAACTGAGGAAACACTGGAGAATTCTGTTCCTTTGTGGACCAGCATGAATAATGAGTGGCCTTGCGCACCATAGTTCAGCATACATTGAAAAGCTCTTGCTCCCTGACAGAAACCCTTGCAGTGTGTTCTTCAACACGCTTGTGTCAAAAAAAAAAAAAAAAAGCTCTTGCTCCTTTTGCGGGTCATCATGAATCAAGAGTCCATTTGTCCTAAGGCTCAACCAATACGGAGTAGTTTACAAGGCAAAGGAAGACAACGTTCATTTGTTCAAGGCCACACATCACAATCCGTAGGGACAATGAGAGAAAAAAATCTTTATGATGAAGACCCCGCAGTATTCGAGGCAGAGGTTCTTCACTTACATGAATACTACGTGTAAAGCATATACGAAAAGCATTCAATAATGCCGTTGAATGGCATCGTGAGTATCCCGGTTTAATGGCGTCGTGAGTATATGAAAGCAAAGCGCGTGCATATTTTATGCTACATTCGTAGCAATTTCAATATAGGGTGGAGTCTGAACGAGAATGCCATCCTCCCACATGTAGTTTCATTTGTGGTTTCAAACCCTATTCCAGTAATCCACACGCTAACCTTACAGTACCTGTAGAAAGTGACAGTACCTGCTAGGCAAAGCCAGGCAAAGATTCCTCTAGAATAAGTACCTTCGGCTGAGTTCTTCTCTGTTGGTATAAACTTATCGAGTCAAGTATATATATGGGGACCACTGAGATCAGCTGAATTACTCACTAATAGAAATTCCGAGGTCCAACAAGGAGCTTGGTACGCCTGCATGGAACATTGAATGCTTCAGGGAAACTAAAACCCCACGCCTTTCATGGTTGTTTCTGGGTCGTCAACCCCTGCCAATGAGAACTCAAATCCACCCTGCCTTGAATTGCAGTTTATGTATAACTAGTCCGAGATGGAAAGCGCAATTCAACATGTACATGACCAGACAACAACTAGAGGTGCCGCCTCTTCTTCTGATTGAGATCGGCAAAGAACTCTTGGATATCCGCACTAGTAACCGTTCTTCCATCTTCACCAAATGGAGCCTGTTCAGTCAGAAACACCAATCCTTCATGATCAGTCTAAACGTCCATAATCAGCTAAAGCCCAGTCACAGAAGCTACTGGTATCAACCAGTGAGGTTTAGGTTTAATTTAGTTTTTTCTAAGGGTTTAGATTCATACAGCCAGAGGTGGCATCGGATAGTTGGCTCAATGGCCAAAAATTGATGTACCACAATAACGAATGTCTACATTAGCCAATTTTACGTCCACTGGTATCAACCATACAGGTATGTTATGGAACGATAATATAATATGCTCTGCAGAAAGAAGGAATGGAGGAATACCAAAAAGGTTTTCAATTGAGATGTCATGTCATTAAAACCACGCAGCAGTTCAATTTGTTGCACGTGCGGTAAACCTTTCATCAACTCTGATCCGTCAACTTGTGCAAGAGACTCTTCTCGTTTTCGTTTCGCTGAAGCTTCATACGCCTGCAGTATTGGCAAGCAAAAACGTCACAATAGCACTAGCATAAAGTGAATCAGACAAAATGTCAGGCCAAAGTTTTTTCTGGCTAATACAAAAACATTACATAGTACCTGACGCCCAACATTGGCAGATACATCGTTCGACACCAGGTGGCCACTGAAATCACCTACTCTGTAAAAGACTGAGGCCTAGACAATTATCAAAGAAAGCAATTAGACAATACCTGCAGTGTATCATCTGAATCCAATAGGAAGCCAATCCCCCTTTGCTCATACATCCGCAAGCAGTCAGGACATCGGCAGAGATGTGTCCGCCAACCCTTCACCAAAAAAAGAGCCTGCCCCGGTTGAAAAACTGCGGCTGAGCCCTCTTCTTTCAATTTACAAGGACCCACAATGGTAGTATCCTCACTTGCGACAGTCGCACGAGAAGTATTACCATTTACTGATGGCAACCCTTGCTGTACCTCGCAATCCTGCTTGACTAAATTTGAGGTCTCACATACTACAAAATTGGCTTGATGAACATTCGCATGATCACCCTCTGTTTTTAAATCAGTGGTGGGAATCAAAAGGACATGCTTATCATTTGCAACACCTGTGAACAAGCACACATGGTAATAGTGATTTAAGGATCATTGTGACTTTAAAATATTTACTACGCTGTTCGAAGGGACTCGAAAGATGAAGACATTATCGTTGCCGACAATATACCTGATCCATCCATCTTGTTAACAATTTCAGCAGCTTCTGCCGATGCATCCGGTACCGCTGACGGAGCGATAGTCAAATCCGGGTATTTGGAGACAAATAGGCATTTGGGCACACAAGACTTGCATATAAGCTCGTCAAAGAGAGGTTCTCCATCCTCATCTCTTGGAGACTGCAACAAACATGAAATTTTTTGTTTAAGTAACCATCTGAAAGGTCTCCATATAACCTACACGATGAAACAACGTTTTATACTAATACTGCATGGTTTCACAAACTAGGTTACAATAAATATTAGAGAAACTCTTGACTATGAGGTAAGGGTTCAAACCCATCATTTCATATGTTCCTAATACAACAGTCTAGTGGTTGTGGATCACCATCATGACTCAAGAAGGAAACTGTAAACCACGATTGATTTCCATCAATTGCTACTGCCGACCTGACGGAAACTCAAAAAGACGATAAATAAATATATCAAAATTGACCTGTGTGTGCCTCTGTGTGCTTCTGAACGCAACAGAGCAGATTGTCCAAACTTAATGCATCACTAAGAACAAATGACTGCTGATTTTATGACTAGTTCCTAAAATGAAACATTACATTTTTCCTACAAGAGTTGTTACCGAAAAAATATTTTGAAAAAGAAACTTACATACGCTGGAGAAATGTAAAACAGAAACAATAGGCGTCGTGCGAACCTGAAGAGTAGGCGGAAGTCCAAGATGCAGCTCGTGAAACCAATCCTCACAAATGCAACATTGCAGCATCTCACCTAGAGCTGTCCCTTCAGGATCTGGATAGACATGGTGACATGTACAGTACACACCCTTATAATTCTGGTTGTACACATTCTCTGTGTTTTCGATGTCCTTATCAGCCTGGAGCTTGCAAATTCCCTGCCCATACTTGGAGTTCCCACAATCACACCGAAAATGCCTTTTGGTCCAAAGCTCTACTACCTGCGGAGAAATACATAAAGGTCATCGCCTGACAATAACATGCCGAGCTTGGTACAGAGCCCCAGCAACACAAACATATGTAAACTCAACTTAATGGGCTTGTTGAGAACACAATGCCCTGACAATCTTCACAGATAAGATGAAATGATTCAAATGTTCTTGCAGTTTGCGGAAGATTTTACTCGCACTCTCACTATGATTCCTATGTAGGAGTGTGAGGCCTGTCTAAGGTGGTATATGACATACGTCATGACCGTCGTGGCATGCAAAGGAGCACGCAGTACAGAACCCGGCTTCTTCGCTGGGTGTGCAGGTGAGACAGGAAAAAACAGCCTGGCGCTTCATATACCCCTGCTTGTAAGTGCACTCTTTCCCGTCATCTCCACCCAGAACCAGATCCGCTTCCTGCAAGGAATTAACAATGAACCTCAATATCCACAAGTAAATTTCTTCACAGCAAACAGACGCAAATTGCTTGAGACATTCCTGCACTAGCCAGGCTGGGCCTGGTAAAATTAAAAAACACAAGCTTGACTGGGATGTCCAGCGGAAGAGTTCTGGTGGTGACCAAAGATACACTGTACAGCAGTGCAGCAACTTAAACTGGAACGTCCGGTGTAGTGTAGAAGCCATGCTGATGGCATTTAAAACCTTAGCCATCCGACTTCAAGCAGTTGCCGCAATCGGAGTACTCAGAATGGTAATGGCTTGTTGGAAGCCCATTTTCATTGCTTTCCAACAAGCTATCACTTGCATGATTTGAATTGAATATGAAACCTCAATTTGAAATTTGGATGCAACCATTGATTATGCCATTCTCTAGTTACCAGGGCCTTCGTACCCGCCTTCCCGGTTAAAAGTTCCAATGCTCATCCAGATCTTGTGCCAAACATAACCCCGTATCAAAACCCCACAACAATTTACTCACCTGTAATTGAACTCCTTAATTAAATCTGCACAACGTTCAATTCGTGCATTGAAAACGCGTACTGATCCCTTCTTGAGATCGAACGAAGAAACCAAAAACACGCACGAAATTCAACCAACAAATGTACAATAACCCTCGCACATTGTTCAAACCAATCGAGGGCTGACTCCACGACAAACTCATATTTCCAGTGACTAACTCAAAGAAACCCTACCAATCCATAACCCCACCTCGCCATCGCGGTTCCCAACCAACACGAGAGAAGAACGACCACACAACAATCTACAACCCCGCATTATTACCACGTTTCTAAATGAACACAAATCCGAACACTCTCGAAAAGACACACAATTCACGGAAAAGATAATCATAAAACGGCGTACCGACTGGAGAGAATCCAGAGACGAGAGGTTCCAGGGAAAGGAGGGGGAATGCAGTACCAGCTCTTGCTCCTCCACGCGTTCCATGTATTCAGCCAAAGTGCTGACGCCTTCGTCGTTCTCCTCGTCGCCCACGGCTGCCATCTTCAAATGTTGGTAAGAAAAATTTAGTGCAAGAACGCAATTGTGCAACAAAACAGTTGGTCTTGCAGTTCAAAACCAAGCAGGATTGCTGAGATACAACGACGAGACGGAGTGGCCGAAGAGTGATCGTTGAAGGGGGGCGCAATGGAGGGAAAGAAGCAGCGGGATTAGGACCGCTGGTGGACTTCGGAGTCCTATTCCCGGGCTCCCGCCAGAATTGGCACTCCGTATGGAGATCTACATACCGTTGTATACGTATGTATATGCATACTAGGTAGACGTACCTGATGTGTCCGCCTCCTATTTCCGTGAGTGAATTTGGGAATTGTTGGACCAATAATCCGCCCCCTATTTCCATTCGGGAATTTTTTGGAGTTCCTCTAGCTGATTTCCTCTGTCCATGAAAATGGACCCGGTTTTTTCCAATGGGCACCGGTTGCATCCTCTCAATCACAAAGAGTACCATTTTTTTTCTTCCAATCTCAATTTCTCACAATCCAATTACCTCCAATTTGAAATTTGGACCAACTAAATTTGTAAATTCCTCTTATATTTAGGAAAATAATTTGAAAATGAAAGCACTAATTAAAATTACACCTTCAACAAGAATTGAACTTGGCAAAGTGGTTCACCATTTGAAGGCCAAAGATCCTCTCAACCCATGCAATATAGAGTTGTGTATGGTTATAAAAAAGGTTGCATGAAATCAAAAGAGTTTATCCCAGGACTTCATTACTATGGAAACTATGACCTCCATGAGTAATAGGTGTAGGAGTTGTTGGGTGGTGGCTAGATGACGTCCTGCCTCCCTCATTTAAGGGGTTTATTTTTTAAATTTCATCTACTAGAGGTTCATACCGTGGACAACTACCCTCACTTAGATAGGTATTAGCCATTGACATTTTGCAAGGCAATTGAAATACTCCAAATACTCCTAAAAGGAGCTCAAATATCCTCTAGATTTTGGATGGTACCAATTGATTTCTAATCCTAGAAATTTCTTCCCGACTTTGCATCCTTTATTTTCAATATGCACACTAGAAGAAACTCCTATTTTTTGTAACAATAGACAAAAGCATGGCATGTTTTTCCAAACAAAAAGACATCACAAATTTAGAGGCAATGGGTGCTAGAATTGTAGTAGACGTTCCAAAATACATGTGGATGTATGTCAGTGGAAACACAACATCATGCTAGTGAAAACAAGTATATTCTATGAGACATCGGAGAAAATGTAGTCATGTTTTCTGCGATGTCCAAAAAAACATTATAGTGCCATGTTAGCAAGGATTTAGATTTTGACCACGAGTAAATATCTAGAAGTTACTTGGGGCCATTGTAAAAGGCTAACCAAATGAGAAAAAAATATGAGTAAGGCAACCACGTAGTATGCTTTTGCAAAAAATAAAATAAAATAGAGGTGGAAATTGAGTGATGTGGCATGCAATGAAGATGACATGGCATGCCATGTCATCACATAAGTAGTTGCATTATAAGTTCATGTATACAATTCAACTTATAATAAAATTCCTATGTTTAACATATCTCATATGGTTTGTCTCCCTCCTACTACCCCTCTTGTTTATATACCTTACATTCTCATGACAACATACTCACAATAAGTGGCTTCTATAGCCATTGACATATTTACTAAATATATTATATTATGTATGCAATATTGTATGTGGTATTTAAATGTTCAATGTATGGCATATTGTGTATGATATTTTGCGAATGACTTATTCTACATGGTGTATGGCGAACGTCTAAGTGGACATCTCAAAATCATCTAGACATCTAAGTTGATGTTTCAAAAATTGAGATACATCCATTTGCCATGTCATTGAAGATGTTGTTTGTGACATTCTCATGTTTCTACAAATATTTCGTAACACACAGCACATATGACATTATTTTCAAAAAAATAAACCTCGTGTCACTATGAACATCCAAAAAAATACGTCCACATTAGAGTAGATGTCTTAATAAGCATGACCAAAGACAAAATGTATGTGCCACATCATCTATTGCCTAGATGAAAAAGTGGTTGATATGGCACTACCTACCATGTTGGAGGTGAGGTGGCAACCACGTGGCGACATTTCATGGCCTTGGAAGACCATGTTTGGTGAAACGTCGTCCGAAATCTCCTTCAAACTGAACCACATTTTTTGTAATTTTACATGTTTTTAGGCCTATCCATTATAATGCATTTTTTTAGACATCCTTGTTGATGTAGTTGACATCCAAAATAACAAACTTAGCATGTTATGTACTTGTCACAAAATCATGGGTTCTTTCTAGTGGCAACCGAGCTTTTTTCCACTTCTA
This sequence comes from Straminergon stramineum, assembly GCA_963920665.1. NCBI lineage: Eukaryota > Viridiplantae > Streptophyta > Bryopsida > Hypnales > Calliergonaceae > Straminergon > Straminergon stramineum. Next base: position 23,880,006 of record OY987263.1, on the reverse strand, counting down.
CCAGCTAACCTTGAAATAGCTGCTAATTTTTCCTAATCATTGGGCCATACATCCTCTTTGTGTGATAAAATTAATTGTAAAGTGGGAGGAAATTGATGACAAGGGCTTCATTTCCCTTTGAATAGCAAAAAACACAAAATGAGGGATCAAATACTTCTTGGGTCTAAAACGGAACTCTTTTGAGTTTCGTCATGAGTTTAATTTTCTTCCACCAATGAGAATTCTTGAAAGAGCATGTGGCATATGGGACTAGTGGATTATAATTCAAAACAAGAACCATGAGTTTAGAGCTTAATTCAAGATTAATTGGTGGACTACAATGTATTTATTTTTTGGCACTACAACTTTATCTTAAGGGTCCATGAGGCCATGAAGTGCCCTCTAGAACTGTATTTGCACAAAATGTGAGCAAAAAGACTTAGTTACAAAATGTGGTCAACAATGAGCCCTTGGCTGAATTTCAACATTGAATCCACCATTTTTTCCCATGAGGAAATGATGGATGGGGTGAGTTTCTATGAATTTTTTGAGTGATCAAACTTTGTTGTTGGAAATTGAAGATGGATAGCTAGAGTTTCAGTAGAAAAGCAACCACTCATACAACTTGGAATAGTGTGCAACGAATATGACATATTATTGGGCAATATACAAATGAGAAAATCCTTAAAAATGAAAAAAATTTGGCCATGTGAGCTAGCATGTTGTTGGTATGCAAAAAGTGAACCAAAAAATTAATACTTAAAAAAAAAATTGATTATCTAGTAGGCACTTCAATTGTGGCATTTGACCTCGATGTCATGCAATAATTTATACTCAAAAGCAAGAACCATGTTGGTAGTGCAAACGTTCTAAATTTAATTCATTTGCTTTGCATGAACTTGGTTGTTAGTCCAAGGGAAGAGTGTGACAAGCTAGGGTATCATTGATAGGTGCCCAAATCTGAAAATGACTTCTAAGGATTATGCCAACATTTGTGATAGATTAACTTTGTTCATCATTAGAAACCTTAAAATTATCAATGTGCATGTGAAATTCCAATTCAACTTGCTAATTTTTAAGAAAGTGAGTTGGCATTGGTGGTTGCTTCTATTTCAATGGGTTTTGATTTAATTTTAGAAAATGTGTTACTAATTTGTCGTGCAAGTATCGAATTGGCTTAGAGTGTTGCCGTTGCAACCAAATCAAGACAAAAATTAGTTGTTTGTACATGGATTTCAAAGAATTGGATTTAGAGATTCTTGGCTACATATATTAGACTCAAAATTCTTACATTCTAGATTTCTATTGTAGCTGAACTTTGGCAACAATGTCTAGTTGCAAGTCACCAAGAATATGAACTCATATCACCTTTCGATTCTTGATCGGGTTGCAGTTGTTTATCCATCATTTTGAATCGAATTCTTTGAGATTGAGGTTCAATTCCATTTGCAATTCAAGGGCAGCTACAATTGTATGCATGCTCATCAATTGGGCTAAGGTTTAGGAACATTTTTACATTAATAGAATTCCAATTGCATTCAACAATGGTACCTTTGAGAACAAATCAATTTTCAAGAACTTGGTTGCTTTCATGATTGTCACATGATGTGTAGCAATGGCAACTTTGGAGAATCAACTACACTAAGATTTCGTTGAGATTACATTCTTGATTGGGGTGAACAACAATGTGTTGGCATTTAAGCTTGTCTACAATATTGCCTTGGCTAAGATTGCAACAATGCCTTAACTACTCATCCATTGCAACAACACTAAAAGTATAAAGAATGGTCACCATGAACAATTATGATTGGGAATGCAAGGTAGCAATTGTTAAGTGGGTGTGGGAGAATTTGGACAAAAGTGGAGATGTAGTCCTTGGCCTAGTGGCATTATTGGACAAGGATGTTTTGTTGGCAACTTTGGAGCCAAAGAGAGTGAGGTTGTCTACAAAGCTAAAGGTGGCAAATTGGAGGTACTTGTGGAGATCACACGTTGCAACACATTGCTTGGGGTGGACATGTCTATGGAACAAAGGTGACATCAAGTTTTTCTTTTCTAGAGCTCAAGTTCATTTTTTTTAGTGAACTTAATTGTGAGGCGGTTGTGGGAGGATTCACCATCAAACAAGAAAGATGATGGCTAGCTCTACAATGAAAATGTATAAGAGCTCCCAATTACATGTTGTGATCAATGTGTTTAGCTCCAAAAGTCCCATTATGAATGTTCTCTAAGAACACGTTGTAGTTTGTTATGAGCCAAACACATCACACCATGTAGAACATCAAATTTGAAGTAGAAAATCCTTGTCAGTGCTTGGTTATGAAAATGAGTACTTGAGCTCTAATTCTCATTTGCATATTGTCACCTCTAATCCACTGTGAGAGTTTCCCCAATTGAGATCCAAATCACAATCTATGACTCCTGTAGTACCATTCTATGAGCTTTGTTGTTGTGAATGATAGAGTTGTGAGAGTGCCTTGCATAGAATTCCCTAATGTTATGTGGATGGATCGCAATTTCTTAGAGGGTAATTATTAATGGAGAATTATCATAAATGAACTCTACAAACCACTAGCATGAGGACTTGATATTTTTGAACTTGCAACTATGTGGCATTTTTGACTTGCATGATGTACCAGATGTTGTTGTGGAATGGATAGATGAAAACAATGACGACCTTATAGTGCCCTCACAACAAATGTAGGCTCCTATGTGAGATTGAAAGAGTATGTGTATGAAGATGATAGTGATTATGAGCACAATGACAATAGAGACAAGGATCCATTAGAAACCTCCACGAAATTGTCCCCCAACACTTAGAAAGCTTGGTTCATGGACTCTCATAGGGTTGACTACAAAATAGGCTTAGGGTACAAGAATTTCAATTATCTTGATGGCTTATTTGAGAAAGAACAATTTGTAGAGTGCATGTAGAATTCACCAGTGTCGTCAATTCCAAATGTTGAGTGGCGACTTGAGTCTAAAAGCTTAAAGGAGAGTTTGGGGCATTTCAAACATCCAAGTGTCTAATCATTTGATGTTATTTTGGCCACGAGCCATAATGTTCAAAATTGTACGCAGACCAATTTGCATGTTGGTTGATTGAATGGGAAAGATGTTACGGCAATGGATGAAATGGTGCTTGGTGGGTGAAATGAAATTTCAATTTTTCAATTTCAATTTGGCATGCTTAATTGGGATTGTGTAATAATCCAATGTCAATTAGACATGGAAGAAAATAAAAATTATATTTTATATTATGAAAAATTCTTTAAATGCTTCAATAGCCAGTTTGTAAAAACTCATATTCTACTATACATAGATTTCAAAAACCACATCATGTACAAAGAAAATGCATCAACCTAAGGTAAGTACACATAATCACTATGTATAGTACACCGTGTCTTTATTTTGGAACCTAAATCTAGAATAGTCATTCATGTCTTTTGAGATTTGTGCCAGTGACGTGAATAAGAGAAGAATGACAATTCTAGATTTAGGTTCTGAAATGAAGATGGGGTATGTATTGTGATGCAATAAGTTAAGGTAGAGGCTGCAATTGGGCCTACTTAAACATAAATGCAATGGAATTGTCCGAGAGTCAGTGTTATGATGACCATCCTAAAATCGTTTACTCCAAACTATCTCAATTGAAGTGGGAGATAGTAAAATAGATACATTTTCCTAAATCCCAGTACGGCAAATATTGACGCGACATCCTCTAATAAATTGCAGTGATGAATTCATCCTGAAGTATTATACCTGGAGCCTGGAGCCTTTGAGCATCTAGAATCTACATGAAGAGAGAGTGCAGTTATTTGCGTGATCCCTACACTACAATTTTGATTGAAGGCGTGAGAGCTCCACCAGTTTGCGTCGTTCCACCTTCCCAGTAGCTGACTTCGGAATATCCTCAATGAAGGCAACTTTCCGAATCTTCTTATATGGTGCCACCTGCCACATGAATAATTTCCACAACCTGGATCAACTCTTTGCTCATCAATCTCACAAACTATTGCTTGATTCTCATCAAACTGCTTGATTTGGTATTGAAGGCAATAAATAGAATTTACGGACATATTCACATCGCTCAAAACATTCTGCAAGTCTCAGAATTCCTACCGTGATCTCTCTGCAAAGGATGAAACATCCCTACTAAAGATTCTAGGAGAGGGGATTTCCTGAAAGTGGCCATGGATACCTCACAGCTCTGAATTTTTATCATTTCGGAGAAGTAGCCAGCTATTTCTACAATACTCATATGCAAAAAAGAAACACTCTACCTCACAGTTACAGTAATAGTATCCCTATTCCGTGGGAGGCAAAGGGACACCATTTAAGTCGAGTCTACTTCTCATCTATGGCTTCACAGGTACGGACCCTGTCTGGTGCTGAAAATCTGCAAGGCAACTAGGAAAGCATTTTTCGACTTACTTGTTCAGCAACAAAGCTCATGATCTCTCCATCAGTGATAGTGCTCCCAGACTTTCGAACGATGTAAGCCATGGGAATTTCTCCAGCCTCGTCATTTGGGAATCTGTGAACTCAACCAGAACTTGAAGTTAATCACAACATGCGATAGCAATTTGATTATTAAGGTAAGGACCTGATCCAGCCTCCTATACTGACCCTCTACATTTGAGTGAGCTGGGTATTGGCAATTCTGATAGACATGCCCAGTAGCAAGCAACGATTAATTATTCTGAGGTACATGTGAAAAAGAGGCAGAAAGCACTCACGGTATGACTGCGCAATCCTCAACAGCAGGATGTCCTAAAAGAATGGACTCTAACTCTGCAGGGGCAACCTGTTACAGCTCCACCGAAGGAAAATATTCAGCTAAAAACCAGAAACTAAAGGAGAATACACAACTCCTAGATCTTGATCATGACCTCAAAAAATAGAATCGCAACATCAAGTGCAGCATCTACTACGAATTGATTTCCGAATGTCAACGCAAGCAGATGAATTAGTCTGCAGAGAGTAGCGCACACCTGATTGGCTTTGTACTTGATAAGCTCCTTAAGACGATCAACAACATATAAATACCCATCAGTGTCGAAATACACGAGGTCGCCTGTGTGCAACCAACCCTCGGCATCAACCGTCTCAGCCGTCACCTTCGCATTTCCAATATATTCTGCACCACATCCAAATCGTCACCGGCCCATCAAAATACAAGAATCCCAAGTAGAGTCGTGTTTTTTCAGAAGTTTTAAGTAGGTCATATGGGGACTAGCTCTTGTCCACTTCAATTATATTTTGCCCAACACATGCATTAACGGTATTCGTCACTCATTCTACCACGTAAAATTTGGCTACATAAGAACTGTAATTTGTGCAACATAACCAATCAATTTGGTCATTTATAACCATGAATCCTTGGTTAAAATTTACTAAGATTATTACTTTCTAGAGTTCAACAAAATTTCTGACAATGGGAAACGAATGAGGGTTACCTTTCATAATTGTTGGTCCCCGCAACCAAAGCTCGCCTTGTTTTGTGGGAGACACGGGTTTGTTGGTAAGTGGATCAACCACTATAGCCTCCAGGGAAGGAGCAAGCATTCCAGCTGAGCCGAAGTGGTCAGCAAACTCTGCAGCGTCCGCTGGTGTCATAGTGCCAATGGCACACGACTCTGTCAAGCCGTAACCCTGCAACATGATCAAGCGCCTTCAATCATTGAGTGGCAGAGCTTTGGAGCTGCACATGCTTTGGGCTCGTTTGTACACGGCAGTGACCCCAAATGTCATTTTCATAACTAGCTCAAGTTGCTAAAAGCACTAGTGAATGTGCTAAATTTTCAAAGTTAACACTGTGGTACTCACATTTTTTGTATTGTCTATAAAAATTGGAAGCAGAAAAGCGGCACTGTGAAAACTGCTAAAAGGGGACCTGGAGGAAGAAACCCTACATAATACAGGGTTTCTGCCTCCAAGCGCAATGCTTGAAGGTATCAGCAGATGAAGAGCACTTCAGGTGCTCTCCAAAACCACTCATGAATCACAAGCAGGACGGAGCGGAGTGAGTAGGTTGCAATGCTGCTGAAGAGTCTGCACTGAATTGACGACCTTTGGAATGACATTCTAGAATATCTTGAACTTTTGCCACAGTATCAAGATATCATATGCGGTCATTGATGAAGCACGCTTTTCAAACATTTAAACTAGGTCAAGGTGAAAAAGTTGCTCCTCCAGGACGTAATATTCAAAAGGTTTGAGTTTAATCTAAAAGCGGGTTCGCTACGGGTTGATCCTTCTGTGCTATCCACATTTTTACTTATTTGAAGAATTAGTGAAGCATAGAAGTGATGCAACTGCAGAGGCGATGGAGAGCATGCCCGTGCCTGGATGAGCTTGGCGTTGGGAAAGCGGAGAGCGCATTGGTCGAGTTGCTCCTTGCCCAGAGGGGCTGCGCCACATCCGATCATCCGCAAGGACGTCATGTCGAAGTTGCGCACCACGTCTTGCTTGATCATGAGCAACAGAATCGGGGGCACCAGCGGGAACGCCGTGACTTTGTACTTCTGGATGGTGGCCAGCATCTCCAGGAAGTCGAAGCGGGAGAGCATCACCAACGTGACGCCCCGGGCGAAGTTGCCCAAGCACAGCATGAGCCCGAACACATGGAACATGGGAATGAGCTGCAGCACCCGGGAGTTCAACCCTCCTTCCACGCGAGGCGTTGTTAACACGTTACACACGGCGATCATGTTGCGGTGCGTCAGCACCACGCCTTTGCTCTCCCCCGTGGTGCCGGACGAGAATAGCACCGCCACTGGGTCCTCCTGCCGGATCACGACACTGCAATCCACAAAATGAATTAGTTCAAGATGACGGCTCACACTACTGGGTTTCTAATCTCAGTGGGTTTCAAACTTTATTGAAGTGGAAATGTCGAGTAGACAATTAAAACATTCAATCATCGACAAGTTTGAATGTAGAATCGGGAACCTCAACTTACCTCCAGTATTCACAGGCACACCTAGATGTATCCTCTTCAAGATGTCATCACTAAAGACATCTCGCAGCGGAGGTTCCCGATTCTGCATGTGTCCAGCAAAATCCTTAGAATTAGGGGTACTAATTCCTGCCAAGGAGTAGAAGAAACCTTCACTACCTTGGAATGTGCTTCGGGTCGCTTGTTAGTAAATCCGAGTACCGAAGAATAGCTCCGGGTGCGTCGCCTTCGATCAACGCGAAAGGTAAACCCGTAGACTCCGCCTTTGACAGAAACTCCGGCACCGTGAAAATCCACTTGGCGCCTGTAAAATCTCCGCAGTGTCACTCAGCTTTAATCTCTTTCTCTTACCCATCAAGATTGCCGAAGAATTTAACCTAAAATTGAGGAATTCTGCCCAAAGGTGGAGTTTACAGAGCAATTGGCTTACCTGCGAGCTTGGTTTGCTTCTTGACGTCCGCGTTCGTGTTCAACGGATTCAATGTGGTCATGACGGCCCCCAACGACGCGATGGCCAAGAACAGAATTCCGAATTCGAGCGAATTCGGGGAGAGAATGCACACGACGTCCGATTTCTGGATGTGGAGGTGCTGCCATAGCCCCGCTGCCACCACGCGCACCGTCTCTTCAAGCGCAGCGTACGTCACTTTTCGCCCCGTGCGACCATCAATCAACGCCACAGCGTCGCCTCGCTTCGTAGCGAACAAGAACTTCACTAGGTCCACCCCTACCGGTATTGGAGTTGGCGACATCTTGCTGTAGTAGATCATGTTTCGACCACAGTATCCACTCTGGGGATCCACCTCCATCGCAAAACCAATTCCAAATCCAATAGCAAAATAAACCGCAGCGTAACGAAAATTCAACTAGCTCCCAAACTTCCTCCACAGAAACCCAGCGAGGAGAGGCGCATCATCTAATCAACAGAACTCGCTCATCTCTGGCAATCACACTACTCTTCGATCGATCTTCCCCCTCTTCTGACACCCAGGCTCATCAATCATGTACAGGGAGTCCTTTTCTGTAAATATATGGCGACTACGCAAGGTTTTGTATTTGATGAATCCCAACTTACCACCATGGATCTCCAGGTGGACGATTTGTGAAAGATTTGTGTCGAATGTGTTCAGTGCGACTTTGGGTTCGATTCTGAGGTGCACGGGCTCTTCTGGTTATACCTCACGTACGGCGATTTCGCAGCAGCGACTTTTTGTCGGGATGCGAAGTTGCGGGGTGTGTGGGTTCCATTTATTAGGCTCGTGCAGGAAGGTATTCTAACTTTTTACTTGGGCATTCATGAAAGGTTCACGTTAAGTTATTTGAAAGTGTGAAATGAGATGAAATTGCGGTCGCAGGAGCGGAGGTCAATAGGTGAGTCAACTGCGCACACCTCCCACGCAACGGAAGCACGGGGACGGCAGCATCTTGTCAGTGCACACTTGAATTGAGGCTTGCACCTTGCCAGTCTATCAGCGAAAATTCGACCTCCGTTCAGTCCTTGCCAAGGAAATTTGGAGCTTTTTTTTACTGCATTTAGCCAAATTCATCCGGGGAGGGCTAGAAATTTGTCAAATCTTGTCACATCAAACCATGAAACACAAGCAGAGAAACAGAGTTTACATCGGTGTAAGATGGTATAAGTGTGTAACAAACCCTCACCACATGAGGGACATGGCTAGAGGCCAAAACAATTCTATACAAATGAAAGTTCGAAATGTTAAGTTCTAATTATGGTGATCTATAAAGATTTTTATTTTACTTACTTATTCAAGTTGATTTGAGGGGTCATTTTTGAACTAGAAATGCTACTTTTTGATGTGAAGTATACTTGTACCATTTGAACAATAGAATATATGCTTGTAATATATGCAAAGTTAAAAATCTATGGAACAAACAAAGTAAAAAATGAGAATGAAAAATCCATGTCCCTTAGTTGAGAGGTTTAATTAGGGCATCTAGCGAATGATAGGGAATGATGCTTTTGGATTTGAGTCTTTAGTCAATAATAATAAGCTCATCTCCTAGTTACATACATCCAATATAGTATGATGCAAAATTGTAGTGAAAAAGAGATGGCATACATTTGGGTATCACCAACCATTGGGGCATCTATATGCTCAATTGACATTAACCCCTATAGGACTGAGGCACATTTTGGGCAGAAATTGTCAAAAACTGCCACTTTTTAGGGCAGCAAGAAAAAAATGGGAAAAAAAAGTGTTTTTTTTCAAAAATCAACCATACAAATTTGTACTAGACTTCTTTGGGAACATGTGGAAAAAATTGTAGAACTTTTGATAGCATGGATTGAAAGATTATAATGTTTGAAGTTAGGTGAAAAAGTTTTTTTCCAACCTTGCCCGACATGGCCTGCAAGCTTTAACTCCTTCTAGAATGAGATTCTTGCACTAAACATGTTTTTATTTTTATTTTTATATATTTGCATCTTGGATCATGTAAGCTACACACGCCAAATTTCAAAATCATAGGAAGAGTTTTGCAAATGCAGCCCGAAGCTGCGAAAACTGCCCACAAAATTTAGGGCAACATAATTTTTGATCCAGGCACCCGATCGGAAAAAAAAATAGATTTTCAAGGAGGGGATACATATTTACATATTATATACAAATTTCTTGAACATCCGGCTAAAAATGACTTTGTAGGAGCCTACTTGGTTGAGATTTCTTGCGTACTCTGAACGGACACTTGATCCTGTAGGGGTTAGACAAGAATGGTGTAACCATGAAGTTGTGTCTTGAGGTGAACTTATTGACCAATTGGACCCTATATCCCTACTCTAATCAAACCCTAACCGCATTATGCAATGTGAATGCAATTGTAGATAGGATTTGGAAATTGGAATTCAGAAACTAAAGTGGATGCCATAATCTTTGTCCTTTAAACCAATAAAACCCGAATTGACACTCTCTTCCTAGCACTAGCTTTAATATAGAGTGTTTGAATGTTTGATATACGGTAATTCCAATTGCATAATCCACTGTTATTGGGTAGGTGTAGGTTGGGCAGTACGTCACATGGTGTACTGAATATACTACCGGTACTGCACTTCCAAGAACCTTCCAGAACCACTGTCTAACACCACCCATTGTTGTGACAGCACCGTCACAACATTCAGTTAGTATTCCTGTTATGAAAACGGAAGCACAAACAGGCACAAACAGAGTATTTTATAATTGTCAGCTGATGAAAATTCAACAAACAGCAGACCTGGAAAATGGAAGACGCTAAGGGAGGAGCACCCTATGGCATCCCTGTACCCAATGGTGTCCCTTTCTAGGTCAGGAATTCATTTTAGAACATAAATGTAGCTTGGACTGTAGACAACTTATCGTTTTAAGTCAAAAAAATAAGTTCTCTATTGTCTACCAACATTTGCAGCCAGAAATGATTATGCTCTGTAGAATCAAATGCCATTGGGTATAGGGATGCCATTGGGTGCTCTTCCCTTACCCCATTTCAGGAAGTGGGAACTTACAACGTTTGTCACACATGAATTTATAATTGCAAAGGAAAGGCTCTAAATGAGCTCTGGGGAGAGGTGTGTGAAGAACATAAAATTAACAGGGCACAAGATAGGGGACTCTTTAATTTTTACATTTATCCCACAAAATACAAATTCACCATGTTGGTTCCACTTTGTGGGACTAGTTTAGCATCTTCCTTGGAAAAGATAAAAGGTACACTAAATAGTGAAATTAGGTTGCCTAACCCCCCAAGGAAGTGCAAGAAGCTAAACCCGTCTTACAAAGTCAGCCACACAAGGTGAATTTTGTGTTATATTAAAAAAGTCCCTTGTTTTGTGCTATGACAATTCTATGTTCTTCACCTCTCTTAGCTAATTTGGGGCCTCTGATTGCAAAGATGAATTCAAAATTTGCAAATTTTATCATGTATGGAAAATAAAATATTCTTGAGTTTTTTCCTAGGGGTAAATTCACCTTGCATGGTACACTTTGTGAGATAGGTTTAGCATCTTGCAAAGGAAGTTACTTTACAAGCCATCAAAGTCAACAATTTTTTCTACAAATATTTTCATGTGTACACATGGAGTTTCATGGGTCCCAATTACAACCATACCTAATTCAAAAGTAGTCTGTGCATTCTTGTAATATAATTATAAATATTTATATAATCAGTGTCAAAAAATTAGTGTAGGGCAACCGAATTATTCACTATATATTGAAGAAAAATCCAATGCCATCAATCACCCAAATTCAACATCTATTGGACCCTCCCATTTGCATCAATCACTAACCCTTTTGGATCATGTTAATGCACTTAGAGAAAGGACATGTCACAATATAGTTTAGCATGGGTCTATCCACACTTTACCAATTTTGTCCCAACAAACTTTGAAAAATTACAAAAAATTCATCTCTTTGGGGAATGCCTTGATTCTACTTGCAAATGGCTTCTCTCAATGAAACTTCTCAATCTTTGAAAAATACTTGAAGTGACAAATAGCTTCTCCAAGATACCTAAATAACAAATTTGCTTGGTATAGGCATGTTTACCTTGAGGTAAACCAAACCATCATAGGCAAAAGACCCATTACATAACATCTAGGAAACAACCCATCAAAGTCTTGCCCATCAACAAAAAAATTTTGATAAATGAGATTTGGGCTAGATTGTTAGGTTGAATTAGTGACCAAAATCAACGTCTTGAATGTCTTAGATGATTGTAATAGAGTAATTAGTAATTGCAATAGGAGCTTCTACCTTTTGATTGTAAATTCATCAAAGAAAGTGATTTTTTTAGGCCTTCATATTGTAGCTATGTTAGGAAATATTATGATTGCTTTGAATGAGTAAGTTGATCATTATTGTTACTCTTTTTGTTGATTTTGGGATAGTTTAGGGATTCTTTGGGGCTTATTAGGCAATACACTTCAAAATTCATAAACAAATTATAATTTGTTAAAGAAAATTCAATGGCTCACCTGATTTTTCATATTTGTGTTTCTATGGGAAAAAATATGAAAAAATAAAAAAATTCCAACAAGGCAAACCAATCATTCTACCTATCATGGGTTGGTTTACCTTATTATCAATCTATATGCTATTATGCCTCTCTATTAAGGTTGGATTTTGTACATTTTCTAGTGTTATTTGAAGATTTTTCCACATCCAAATCCACTCACTTTACGAAATTCAATATTTTAGAATGTAGATTTATGCTTCTAAATCTAACTTTGATGTTGATTTTAGTATACATAATTACTATAATTCATAGATTTTGGAGGCTCAAATCTAAGTAGTATGTAGAATTTGAAATTATAATCTCATTTCCTTATATATTTTCTAATTTCAAATCTAGACTTTTTTTTAAGATTTTAAGAGTTAATATATTAGAAGTTTATCATTTTTAATTGTTGAAAAACTTAAAAATTTCTTAGATTTCAAGAATCTATAGTTTCAAGAAATATTAGAATTCTATGAATAAAATTCATCACTCAACCATGTAAGGACATTGCAAACCTAAAAGGTTCGATGTTTGACTTCACTATTAATTGTAGAAATAAAGGATGCACCTATTGGTTTAATATTCAAAGTATTTTGGTGACTACCTTGGTCATTGGAGGTTGTTGTCTTCTTAGGTTAAGAGTATGACAACTTACAAGTTTTCTTTGTCCAAACTCATGGTACCCTTGACAATTGATATTGCACCTTGTAAAATCTACCCAAGATTACCTAGAAACAACATTGGAATGTAAGATATGTAAATTTGTTGTAAAGTCTACCAATTTAGATTGCACACAAGGGATTTGGGGAGAATTTATGAAAAAAAGAAAGTTCACATAAGTAAGGCCATATTCATTATATTGAGACCTTTCACAGTCTCAACTTTATCCTCGACTCGAGGATAAACCATTTTATCTCTTTACTAGTATTTTTGTATAAATAGGTAACTACACCAACTTTTAGAATTTTATTATAGGATCACTATTTGAGCATTATTTATTTTTGGTTTCAATTATTATTTTTTTAAATGAATTTTTCAATAACAAGCATTCTGTCTCAAAATCTATAAAAAGTCTCAATATAACGAATATGGCCTTAAGTCTTCTAAATTTCATTGTGAGCACAAAGGAGAAACTCCAGAGTTCCCCGACTTTCACAAGGGGGAATCGATATAACTTCCTCGTATTCTAAGGAATATGCTAGAAATTGCATATTACATTGTGGGGTGTAGAGGTAGTTACAAGCTGGTGCCCATTGCAAGTTGTAATATGATACATGTAATTTTCAATCTGCCATAGTTGTTAACAAAGATAGCAACAAATTTAAACAAATGCACTTGAAGGTGCTTTTGTGGAATACAAAGTGAATGAACGTAGGCCACAAACTCTTGAATAAGAAAAAGATTTACAAAAAGATGAGTTTCCACAATTGGAACCATGAAGATGAGTCTCCAACTAGAGAGTATAAACTCCAACCATTTTTATTCATGGTTAGTGAGCATTAAGAGCCTATTCATCTTATATCCCACAACTATTATGGAAAAGTTAGTCTCCAATAAGAAACTAAGCATGATGATGAACTTTCAAAGTTAAAAATCACTTCCCATCACCTTGGATGATGAAAAAGTGAGAAAAGAATGCAAATGTGCTACACATCAACAATAAGAACTTTCAACAATGGAAGTGGTTACCTTGAAAGCCTCTAATGAAATCTTGACTCAAAAGAAGACGTGAATTCCAAGTACACTGAGTGAGGTATATCATTATTAGTTGTTGTAGGTAAGTGATTAGTTTTGATAGGTTGATTTTGCAATCAAAGATCCTCATATATTGTGTTTGGAGATTGAGTGCACAATTAGCCTCGAAGCACCCAAGGGGACCAAAAGTGTCCTCATAGAATCTAGAAATCCAATTTGAAGTGTTGTGACTTTTGCATACAATGTTTGAATTTAATAAAACTTGTTCACTTGGAAAATCTAAGCTCTCTCTTTTAGTTTTTGTGATAAAATTTCTAGATCAATCCAAGATGTATTTGATTTTTTGAAAGTCATTCGAAGTTCAAGGGTTCAATTTGAGTTCACCAAACTACATTTTGATGGCTGCAACTTTAGGGGTTTGCATCTCCTTCATCCAATGCTTGTTTTCAATCAAATTTGTTGGGTTACGCTCCCCATTAAATTTTGTTATTGTGGTAAATTATTCCTATCAATACAATTTGTTTTGAATGTTTGGGAGCAATTCGAAGTTCAAAATCGTAATATTTTTGGATTACACTCAACTTCAGCAGCTTTTTTCTTCTTTAGCTACAAGGGTGACAAAAAGGCGAATGTGTGAACTGGTGACGGATGTACTGAAATGCCGGAACGTGGCACGCGGTGGTGCACATGATGCCGCAACCATTATCGCCTTCAGAAACTCGGGAATCCAATTGTTCCCGGGTGGTTACGAAGGATTTGGCATTGTTCACTTGATATTCCCCATCTTGTGCATTCACCTAGATTAAGACCGGCTCAAATTAACTGTTTTGTGCATCATCATTCCTTAGGAACCCTAGAGGAGAATGGGCTGTCTGCTCTTCAAAAATTGCGCTCAACCCTTCACGAAGGTGGAAATTGATTGATTGATTTCAACGACATTAATTAATGATGACCCAAGCTAAGCAATACTTATGACATTGTGATCAAAATCCCTCGATGAAATGGATGTCCAGATGGGGAAAGGAGTGACGAAACTAACGGACGGGTGGGACAAAAAGTAACATCCTTCTTGATCCACCATGACGAACAAGGCAACAGCTCATGGCAGGAGTTCGTCTCAATCGATGAAGACTTCATGAGGCCAGTCCCGGACTGGAATAACTGGATGCCTGACGAGGCCGCCGCGCAGTTCGTCATCAACCCCTGGACAGCGTACGGGCTGGTGGAGGATCTCCAAATCCCAAGGGCAACGTACTACCTGCTCGAAACGGCAGCCGCTTCGGTAGTCGACCAGCCGCTAAGTGATCCAGCTCGCGAATCAGCACTTCGGGATCAAGCCCAAAGGAGGGACCACGTATCTGGCTAGCGGAGTACGTTGAGGGCCGTCGGCGTGGACGAGGAATGCCAGGAAATGTACACAGTTTCGCTACTTTGGGCGAATTTCACTCTGTCAAACATATAACTCGATCGGACTTTCATGTGCTCGGATGGGGACATGGTTGTGTTTGGTAAAACACTTGGCGTCTTCTCGAGCTCCAGAATTGCAACATTCAAGCCTGCTATCAAGTGCAAAGAGCTCATAAAATTAAATTAGGATTGGCATGGAGCCCGGCATGGAGCAGCTTGGATCGGAGGTTCGATCGTTCGATTCAGGCAAATTGGAATATTAATTAATGTGCCAACTTCGACTTGAAATTAATTAACGAAAATGACGCCCTCAGTGGTGAACTGGTGATCTGGGCCCAAGCCCGAGGAAGTGGTCGCCTGGGCACGTGGTGACCGTCACTGGTACCCAATTCTTGTACGGTGCGGTGGTGGGACGACGATGACGTGCGCTTGTGTTCGGGACGAAGGTACGGTGCTCCTTTCGGATCCGTGCGCAGTGGCTTGCGTGGGCTGCCCACATTGGGAAGCTTGTCGAGAAGGACGACGAACTCGAGTTGTCCCATGTGCGTGGCGACAATCTTAGTCGAGTTTATTGGTGGTGTTTGTAAACTCCCGCTCACCAACACATCAAACCATGAATTAACTGCGCGCCTTCCTTGGTAACGGACGGGAAGAGCTGATCGACGACCAACCCGAATGCCGATAGAATTTCCGCCGTAATCAGCTCTAGTAAAGTGCATCTATGAGCTGGACGGTGTTTCATCTACTAGCAAGATAGTTCGATCGTAACCACATGATATTCATCCACGAAGGCAACAATTATATGAGTTTTCATCCACATGTAGAGCTGGTTACGTCTTGTAACCCACTCACTGCCTCTTCGTGGCTTGAAGGTTACCTAGTCCATAATTTCCATAGACACCTCGTTTGGGGAGTGACAACTAAGCTAAGCATTGTAGATATGGAGAGCATGATTATACATTACTTCATGTTTATATCTTTCTTTAGAAAGTTGGGATTGCCAAAAAAAAATTTTAATTTATTTTTAGAGAGATGGCAGATTCAATTCCAAGAGAAAATTACAACTCAGAAAGAGATAGCAGAAGTCAATGGAGACAAAAGGGCCACATACAAAAAAGTGATATGATCATATTGGATTTTATGTAGGATGAAGTGGGTTGCATTCTTGTCCGAATGCAAAAGAAGGTGTTTTGACACCAAAGAGTGTCAAATTTGGCAAGATGTTGGTTAGCTTGATCTAAGTATTGCTTCACTATATCTATCATTCTAATCCAAGCTATGCAATTGTGATCTACAACTCTATTCCATAGGGCAAGTACTTTTAGTTTTTGAAAGGTTAGGATTTTTATAGTAAACTTTGATTGATAGAATATGGTGAACAACAATCTCTTAGTTGACAAATTTTTGCTAAAACCTTACTTCCATTAGGCATTACTACCTTGTTGTTCCATAGAAATAAGCAAAGGGAAGAAACTCTTTAATTGCTTTAATAAACTATTAAATTTAAAAATAATTGGATAGAATTATTTAATAATAGAATGAATTTCATAGATGATTATAGACACTTGTGTATATTACGCAATTCAAGAATATCTTTAGAAACAATTAAAACATAGTCATAATTATATATTTGTCAAGAAATTGTCATTTTTTTAGACCTCCAAAATTATTAAATACAAGTGCGCACAACTTTATAAAACTCAAACAAGCATATACAATATCCAAGGTTCAAAGTAGCATTTGAGGATTTCCATAATCTTTTGAAAATTTCCTAGTTTTATGAATTTGTAATTAAAAATTGTAGAAGGCCATTGCTTTAAAGAATTGTTTAAAAATCCCACTAGTTTGTAGAAGGTCATGACTTTGAAGAGATATTTAGAAACTCCATTTTTCTGAAATAAATATAGAGACATGGCCACCATTTAATCACATATAAGTGAATAAACCATGTGCTGAAAAATGCCTATTGAACATGCTTGCATGTTAAAATACTAATGCACCAAAGTTGATATATAGATGCTTGCCCACATTTCTACTTGATGTAAATGACTGTATTAAACAAAAATGAGAAGAATAACCCAAAACTATGAAAAAAAACAGAGCTCAGAAATTTCAATTTCCAATAAATGTCAAAAAAAAAGAATAGAAAACCTTGAAAATTGATAAAACTTGGAGGAGGTTGGTTTGATGTCTATCTTATCACTCCGGCATCATTCACCTCTCTAAAAGTTAGATCTCTCTTTTTGTCTCTGATTTTTGAATGTTGAAGTGACTATGTGACCCACTAGATGACCCCAATAGAGACTATAAGAGTACGTTGGTCATTGTCCAGGAAGGTTGGCGACTTTTTGCACTTTATTTTTTTCTAGTTGAAATAAAATTTTCAATGCCGGCCAAAAATGAAAAATTTTCTTTACATCCAAGGAGGTACAACGCCGTGCAACCGTGGGACCAAAAAAGACTCTGTCATCACCATCTGGATTGCTGCCTGGGCACCACAATCCCCAAAATATCTGACAATTTACAAATACACTCTCTAGACCAAAGAAAGGAATCTGTGACAGCCAAGCCCAGTGATCCACTTATATTGCAACCTATCGATTTACCAAGTCAGAGCTCGAGTGAGAGAAGGTCTCAGTATTGAAGGAGGACTTGGAGGATTTGGTAGATCTGGAGAAACCAAGTGGGTCACAAACTTGTTGTCTGCAAGTTAGTTTCCTTTACAAAAAGCCTGAGTGCCTGCTCTTGGTTGGTTCTTTAATTTCACCTCCCTGGCTTGAAATGATCTCAGCCAGCATAACTTCGATCAAACTTCATGTCCATGCTCACATTGATTGAATTACCTTTGGTTTGATCAACGATTCTGAAGGTCTGGTTAAACTTGGGTATCCAGCTAGCAAAAATACACCCATGATCTTCTTGCATTGTTCTTTCTGCCAGACAACGTGCCAAAAGTTTGCAGATGCTGTATAGATCTTCGTTTTTTGTTTCTTCTCTGTGGACAACACACAAGCGTAGTCGGCTCATTTTGAATGGGATTTTAAATCCCCTGTTTGAAAGTGTACTGTACATAGCAGGTAAATGGTCCCGTACTGCTGTGGGACCAGAACGAAGAATTTTCAACATAAGGAATTCATACAAAGGATTCAGTATGAGCTGGTTGGCTGGCTGAAGTTGGAGCAGATCCTTAGAACTTTGTGGTTCTTATGACATTGCTGTCAAGCGTGTCTAAGATGACACACCGCCGTTGTTCAGGTGTGCATAACAACACTAGAATGTAGACTAGTTTCAACGAAGTACAACACTACATGATGTTGGCAACATCCAAATGTTGTTTGAAAATTATAGTGTTCTAAGTTGCATGCTCCAATACTGAATTTTCCCTGAATTTGCTCTTGCAGGACACAAATTGACCAGTGATTTGCAGTGCTCACCGCGTTTTGCCAAAGGTAGGCAGGATGCTTGTGTTCAATATGTAGTTGCGTTCTCCTCTCTCGTCAGTTTCAGAGACTCCATTTTGTTGTGGGGTTTAGTCCATACTGTACTGTACAGTCCACTCCCCAAATCTAGTGGGTTTCGTGCATTGTTGATTAGGGAAGAATTATCGTGAGGTCTTGTCAATTGTCACAGATAAGCGAAATCCACAAATAGCAATGAGATTTCTGCTGGGTTTTGTTGTCAATCTCCCAGAAATGCTCTTCAGAGGAACAATACAATATATATATTTCTACCATGTGTGAAAGTACCAACCAAGAGCAGGCAGGCTTCTGTAAAGGAAGGTACAGACTACAATTTGTGACCCAATTGATTCCTCCAGATCTACCAAATCCTCCAAGTCCTTAAATACTAACAGAGACATTCTCTCACTCTAGCTCTGACTTCGTAAAACTGAAATGCCTGCTGGAGGACCCAGCAGTGCGGTAGATTAAGAGTTGTTTTGACTCCAGTCAAGGAAGGTCCGCGAGCTGGGTATGAGCGGAGCGCTGTGAAGGGTAGCTTGGCAAGTCTTTGTCCGGGCAGCGACGAAGCCAGGACGAAGCGAGACCCAGGCCGCGGGAATTGCTCGATCGGGATATACAACGTCTCGCCAAACAAACACTCTTGCTACCAAAACCTTCTAGAAAGATGAACTGCAGGAACTCACCCACACGTACAGTATGAACTACAGAGGGGCACCTACTCAGAGTTCACAAGTTCCCTCCTTTACAAAATCAACGTTACAAATGGTGCAAAACAGGCCATTCAAATAAAACGATGGCAAATTCTCTCCGCAAATTCTTTACATTACTCAATTGATTACGCAACAATTAATTTGATTTCTCTTATTCTACCTCTGAATTTGTCTCTCACACATCCTCACAGCTGGGATGATTCCCGATCACTGCCGAAGCTCCTACTTCGATGCCATATACACAAACGAAGTTCCGAAACTGAAATTCGTCAAATTCACCCTAATCGAGCTCATGCATCGGCTCACAAGATTCCGAGCAAACTGATGCCAAACCCAGCGAAGCTTATCCCCCACGCCACCCCACTACCATGTCTGAATCGCACCACGGCGGCGGATTGATCCCCGGGCTCAGTAGAAGCGTAGTCCTCCACTGGCAACGACGGCGGCAATGCGTAACCCGGTGGCAAGGCGAGACTGGGGCATTCCACGACGTCAACGGCGGCGCTGCACTGCAACGGCAGAGCGCAGGCCTTGGTGTAATTCACGTTGGGATTCTCGTCCAATTCGCGGATGATGGTGCACAAGCAGTGAGGGTCGTGGGTGTTTAAGTGACTGACGCCGCCACAGCAGGTGGGATTGGGAATCGTGTCGGGTCCCGAGAGGAACGTCAAGCATCCGGCTAAGTAATTGTATGCCGATGTGCACTCGGCCTCTTCGAACGCACGACCTCCGCCCGGCGCTCCTGCAAATGCAATCAACAACGGAACCAAGACTAGCCAAAAAAACAAACTCCTCGCCACCGTCATCTCTCTCAAAGAAAACAAGCAATTCAATCGAGCCAGGCTGCAAATTCATGCAGTGTGTGTGTGGGGGGAGGAATGAGAATCCAGGAGCAGGGATTCGAAAGCCTACGGATTGCGGAGGACCAGGATTCGGCAACCCGGGCATGGCGGCGCTGCGTCTCGAATGCCAAATGGTGGACCCGAATTCGCGGAGAAAGTTTTGTTGGCAGACGGAGGGCTGCCTACTCCGGCGACCTCCTTCCGTACCAGCAGTTCATACGGACCCCTGGAACTTTGGGGATGGGGAGAAGCAACCAACGTCAAATTTAGGCTTTCAAGGTGAGGTAACTACACCCAATTGCTTCTGAATAAGCAATTGAGCATTGTTTCCTATTATTCATTTTCTATGTTTTTTTTGTTGAATCTTGTTGAAAGTCAAGAAATATTTTAGATTCACTACATTTTCATTTTTGGAACATCAAATGAGTAAAGTAGGAATTTTCAAAGCGCTAAAAATAGAGGCACTCAAAAGCAATCAAATTTTTTTGGTTCAGGTCTTAGGCTCTCAAAAAATTTGGCTATGCATTTCAAGCAAGAATATCTAGGGGTCGGTTTTAGAAAGGGGTCAAATTTTGGTGTAGCTACTTTTTGTGCTCTTGTTATCAACAAAGTGAGAAGAAACTTACTCCAACCATTTATTCACATAATTGTTGCTCATGGAGAGTCTATTCACACTAAGTTTTATGACTATCTACAAGGAGACATGACGAGTGACACTAGTGTCATATGAAAACTTTGCTAGAAGGGAAACTCTATATTGCCTAAGAGTTTATAAAAGGGAACAAAAGAGAAAGGGAATAGAAGGGAAGGGTTAGAATGCACATAGAAGTGTAGGATAGATTTGGAGGGAAGGTATATGTAGTGTTTGTGAGGGTAAGAAAGGGGAAGTATTGGTAGGAAGCAGCCACATATATTTATTGTTAGTGGGGTCATAAAGAGTGTCTATAATTGACTCTAATAGCAATTGAGTATAATAATAATTATTAAGCATACATTACTTTTGTTTGATCTTAATGCTAATCAAAATAGGATTCTAACATAATTTAGCATACATTATCTGAACACTATGTAAAGAAGTTGTGAATCTACAAGTATTGTCTCTAGAGGTAACAAAATTGATTGTAAGTTCTAATAGATTCCTAATTGTTTGATTGCGTAGATTATGTGTAATCAATATCCAGGTTTCTATGACATTTTTGTTTTTATGTAGGTGTTTTATTTTGTAGAAATCAAAAGTGGTTGTAAACTAGTAAGTCTTGAAATCCAATTTGACTTTTAATTCTTGGTGTATTGTGGATATTAAGGCTATGGAAACATGTCTTCATGTTCTATGAGGAGCAAAAGTCAACTTGGAAAGCTTATGGTTGGATCTCACATGCAACTTTACATTTGACTCTACATAAATTTTTATATCCAAAAGTAATTGAAACCTCATTTGTAAGGAACCAGAGATACAAACCAACTTCTACAAAAATTTACAAAATTAGAAACAATTTTATGCTTGGAAAGGTATGATTCTCACAATTTCAAGTTTGTTAGTGCAACTTTAATTGTTACAATTGATAATCAATTTTAGCAAGGTTTGGTTGCAATTAATTAGACTAGTGTGTATTACAACTTCTATTCTATTTGCAATCCATAAGGGACGCATACAAGTTGATAATCAATTTCTTGATACTTACAAGTATTTTATATCTTTACCTTCAATTGTAGCCATTCCAGTAGGTATGAGTAAGTGCTTTCGTAATATGCCACAATATATATGGGCCACAAGCAACTTCTATAGTTCATTATAATGTAGTACCTAGTGAGCCTAAATTGACCTTTCATAGGAAACTATGGTTGATTTTCAAAGTGTCTTTAAGAGATGAAGCACAAAATGTAATTGTAAAGGATTTAATATTCTTTCAAATGTATCAAGATGTTCCAACCACTTAGCTTAGTAGATTGGTTCTATGCCTCCAATTCACTTGGCAAATTACAAAACCTTAGGTTACTATCAAGGAGCAGCTATGACAAAGAAATTTGTGATCTTTACACAATTCTTGTTGTTTTGAATATTTTGTAAACCATTCAAGTGCTTTTGAATTTTAGTCCAAGTGGCACTTGTTTTGTAAACACCTTCAATTTTTGAGCCAAGATTAGAGAAGATTGCTTTAGTCGATATTTTTGAAATACTCAAAAGTCTTATGAGCTTCTTCATTAAAATAGATTCCATAAGTTTTCAACCTCTATAGGCTACTTTGATGTTATAATTTCAACATATAATTTAATTAATAATAGTAGGTACATCCTTCAATCAATTCCCTCAAATTACAAGCAGTGTTCCCTAAAGTGGCTAAAATTTGCTTGAGTTCTACCAAGATTTTGCACTTGCTGAATGTACATTGTAAAAATTCAGGTGAAAATGAAGATTTGAGCAAGTTTTCCTACCTCACAGATAGAAGGATGCAAAAGTGTGTATTCATCGAATTTAGGTTTGGCATTCATACACTTTTGAGCAGGAACAGGATTAGCTAGGATTTTACTTGAGGGCTATTACAAGAAAGACCAAACGATTTGTGTAGCATTTTGCCAAAACAACGATTTTTGCGCTCAATACTACGAGTACTACGAGTACTAGGAAACCGAGAAATCTCAACTGTTGATCTAAAAAATCAACAGTTGAAAGTACCGTCTTGAGTACTATGACTACTAGTAAGTACTAAAATAGTACTATTTGAAAAAAAAGATTGTTTGGCACAAAAAATAGATACAATGAGATATTAATTAATTGTAAATAGAAAATCATGAACAAAAAAAATCTAAAAGTTGACAATTTATGAGGACTGATAGTGATCAAATTTCACCAAAAAGATTAAGTCAAAACCATCTTCAATGTTCAAAAGTATGCACGCAAGGGAGCCCTATTTGCACGAATATGGAGGCCATAAAATAATGTATATTTAGATTCCATTTGGTGGGCACATGTACTCCTACTATGGGAATAGACCACGAAAATTTCAGCTCTAGATCATTAATTTTGGATACTCCACAATACTAAAACCCCCTAAACCCCAAAGTGTGACAAATTAGCCAAATTGATTTTTAAATATAAAATGATTTTTCAAAATTTCTGAAAAATAAGGGATATGATAAAAATCAAGTTAGTCATCTCCAATAAAAATTTCAAGCTCATCAGGCTCTACCTCCAAAAGTTCTAGCAAAAAACAACTTTGTCACTCTAAATGTGACGCAAAATAGGACTGGTCTTTCTTGCAATCACCCTTGAACCTTTGATTCTTCACATTGGCAGCTCCATCTGCACCGTTGGTGTTGCAAACATGATGTAACTTGTCTTCTCACTCACTTACTAGGGTTTAGTAGGTATCTTGCTCCTTGTCCTGCAAGTGTTTAGCAACATTAATTTCTCCTACAATTACTTCTCATTCTTTGTACAACATTATGCATTCAATGTCTTTTGAATGGATTCTTGATTGCCTCCATCCTTCCGCTTGTTGCACTTTGAACGTTGGGGAGCCGTTTTGTGAAATTGGAGGTAGATTACTCGCCACTTCCTTGTTGTTGTGAAGATTTGAGAGACATTTGGGTTTTAGGCTCTTGCAAATTCACTACAATTAGGAAATGGAGGCTCCTTGCATTGAATGTATCTTGAAAATTGGGACTTTAGGCATCGCCTCATGGGTCTCAGCCTTGTGGATTCTCAGCAAGTGAGGAACTGAAGATTCAGAAGATTTTGATTTTGCAATCATGCATTTTGGTGTAACTTTTAAGCATCTGTCTTGTCACTTTCATCCTCAACTTCTGCAGTTTGCTTTGAATTTGGCTTCCTCAACTCCAAGCCTTGCATTCTCTACATTTTGTGACTCTCTCTACTCACCTTGCTTTTAATTTGGTTGCCAATTTGTTTAGGTGAAAGCGCTTATTTTATGCTTGGCTTTCGTTGTTGTGTTTTGTGTTTTGCTTGTGTCCTTGGTTTTCTACTCTTGGGGTTGTTGTGGGTGTAAGTTTGTGGATGCTCCAATGGCGCCTAGACTCAAATTACTTGAGAACTTTCAAGTGTGCACCTTCGGATCATCTCAAAACTCCCATGGTTTGGAAAAATATTTATTTGTCGCCACGACAAATGCACCAATCCGCACAGGGAATGTTGAGGACAACGTGTAGGAGGTCACACATATCTCTAAGCTAGACACGCTTGTCTAACTCAATTCCTAGATCACTACCCCAGTTCCCTTCATTGTCTAAGGTCACTGTGACTTTAGCGGAGCATCCCAATTCTACCCTTGAGATCATGAGTGAAGAAAAGCACAAAGATGGTCATGTAGTACGGAATAGAAGAAAATTTGCCCCCAAGACTATTACGCAAAGGTAGGAGGAGGTTTGGGCATGCAAGTTTACGTGGGCCAAAGGAGAGTTTGATGCCACATTAAATTTGACAAAAGGCATGTGCAAGAGTTGTAGCACCTTTAATGGTAGAAGAAAGATTATAGTACTGAAGGGTGACAACCTTGAGAAACATGAAGGCAAGAGGACCTACAAGAGTGATGGCGAGCCTTTTCCACATTTGAAGAAGGGTGAAATATATATCAAGCACGACTACAAACATTTGCAATTTAACAAGTTGTAGGCTAGACAAAGGTTAGCCGGTAGCATTGCAAACCAACTTGTCTCTGGCTTGGACAATGAAGCCAACAGAAAGGGAGTTCAATTTTCTACTCTCTTTCAAGTTTTAAATTCTGGTCATCCTATGTGTGATTATGAGCACGAGAAATATCTACTGAGGCACTTGAAAGTTAAAAACGTTCCTAGAAGGCACTAGTATGAGACATTTGACTAGGAGATGTTGGAACACCTTCATAGCTGTGTACTATCTGCTCTGAAAGTCGTGGTCCAAAATATGAGGTTTGTTTTTATTAGTGATGATGAAGTTCTGGCGATAGACAACACTTCCTAGGTGGGAGTGCATATTTATGCTGTGGATTCCTGGGAGAGGATCCTGCACTTGCTCCATCTCTTGTGTGTATTTGACTATGGTACTACAAATCATTTGATAAATGTAATTATGCAGGCGTTGGTTGGTGAGGGAGGTCTAAAGTGGAAACAAATTGTTAGTAAGCTTATGTCTTTCACTGCAAACCGAGTCAATACATTTCAAAGATTGAAAATTGGGGTGTTGTGAGCCTCCAAATCGTCTCCAGGGGCTCACTCTTTTTTTTGTGTGTATTTTGTCATTTTAAATGCACTTTTATATACAAAAAGCCCCCCCCAAAAGAGTAGAACCAAAATAGGAGTGTCACATTCCAATATAGTATTTGGTCTATTTTTAGAATAGTATAGCTAGAATGGCCCAACCACGAGTGGTAAATAGATTAGAACCTAACTAATCGAGGCAAATTGGTCAATTCTAAGTGATGGGCGTATCAGGCTCAAAATCCCACATGGAACGGACATCTCTAAGCTAGATTTGGTTGAGGGAATCCTGCTGAGGCATAGGAATCAGTTCCTGGAGATAGGTTCTAGTTTCCCCATTCCACAGATGAAATAGTAGAATCCCAAATTGTAGGCTTGCAAATGTTGAAAATGACAAAACTGGACCTTGGAGGAATCTAGGGTCTAGGGAGGGTGGTTTGGGGTTAGACCCATGCCCGGGAACCAACGGCGAAGTCGGTTCGTCAAGATTCCCCCCGGTGTGGAAGATTCCCCGGCCACCGATAATTAAACAAGGGGGTGGAATTTGTCCCCCCTAGACCGATGTGTAGAGTAAAAAATGAGCCTACACATGTGTTGTGGGATCCCATGGGAGGTTCCACGAAAAATTTCGTAATTTTTTGATAGTCAGAAGATGTCTTTCCGGACAGTCAACTGCCCAAACCTATGATGGAA
Source organism: Straminergon stramineum (assembly GCA_963920665.1). NCBI lineage: Eukaryota > Viridiplantae > Streptophyta > Bryopsida > Hypnales > Calliergonaceae > Straminergon > Straminergon stramineum. Next base: position 23,854,079 of record OY987263.1, on the reverse strand, counting down.
AATTCCTAGAAATTCCTAGAAATTCCCTAGGTGGCGGTAAATTCCCACTAAAAATTATTATAGCTTCTTTTGTGATAATAAGATGCCCTGGCAAGTTTCACAACATTCCAATAGTCAAAAGTACTCGAACCTGTAGCATTCCCTAACAATTAATGGAAATTAAAGTCCACGACGGGTTTGACCAACGGAGCGGGAGCATACAAAGGCGGAATGGAGCACAAGATAGGTCTTTTCTCACTCCCCCATATCTACTTAGGAGCCTAGGCTAGTTACTTTTGCTAGAAAAGTCAACTCCCTAAAGTTGGGATTTTCTCCGATTTTTGGTGTTAAGTTGGCGCTAGGTTTCGTTGTGATTTTGAAGATAGAAAGGAAGACGGGGTTGCTTGAAGAAAAAAAATGGCCTTCGGAAGCTAATGGCACAATCCGTTTATGATTCGGAGATAATCTCCAAAAGTTAGCTTAGTGGACCAACACAGGGTTGTTTTGTCGAATACATTTTGGGGTTCAAGTGTCGAGTTGTTCGTTTGACTTCGCATGTCATATAAAATGAGTGTCGCATACACTAGATAATTTTGTCACATAAAGTCTTATTCTAGCAGCAGAGACAATTTGAAATCTCCCTTTATTTGTGATCCATAATTTTGAATGTAATAAATAATTATTAAATTGAGACACTTGAATAAAATCAAACTCAAATATGTCAAGATTGGAAATAGAAAGTGCTCTATTTGAAAGTCAACTTTAAAGTTGACTTTATTAGACGGACAAGGGGGTCTACTAGACATGTTGGACGTCGTGTTCGTCGTGTTGTCGAGTTGTTCGGTTGAACAACTATGGACCAATGTAGAATGAAAGCCTTGAGTTTTGGATGAAAATCCAAGAAGATAAGGTTAACTTAGATGAACAAGGAGAGGTGGATGCCTGGGAAAGAGTATAAAAGGGCACCTCTTCTCCTCTCTCACAACCCCCCTTTTTGTGTAATTGGGTCCGTTGGGTGCAATTTGTGTTGAACATTGTGGCATTTAGCCACAAGCCTTGCAATGGTTTTTTCTGGGCACTTTTGGCCATTGTTGTTGTTTTTGGAGTTTGCAAGGTCTTTTGTGAGTTCCTTGCCTTTTCTTTTGTTTGAATGTGGTACTTACTCTTTTAAGCTTGAGCTTGGAAGCTTTTACTAATTTTCTAGGTTGCTAGAGGTTGTAGGTGCTTACCTTTGAGGGCCCCATGTGGTCACTCACCTTATTTTGTCTTGTACTAACCCTAGAGCAACCCCCCATATGACTGGCGATGCCGCTTTGGGGGGCCTTTAGTTCAAGTTATTGATGTTACTAACCCGGGTTGCTAGCCTTTGAGTGTCCAAGGCCATTCCTTTGTCTTTTGTCCTTGTCCTTAATAGTGACATGTTATTCCTTGGTTCAGAGGCACGAGGGTGTGAGGGTAGTGGGTCCTGCCCATATGGCGAAGCTTTGAACCCATAGGGTAAAAGAGTCCTCATGGTGTGTGGAATAGTAGAAAGACAGCGAAGCTTTGAATCCTTCTGGGGTGGAAAGTCTTAGTAGTGTGTTAAAAGGGGAGATGACGGCAAATCTTTCAACCCCCTTGGGGTGAAAAGTCTTAGCAGTGTGTTAAAAAAAGGGAACGACGGCAAAGCTTTGAACCCCGTTGGAGTAAAAAGTATTAGCAGTGTGTTACAACCACCTCACAAGAGAACCATGAGATCACGTGGCCCCTCTCCCCACAAGGTTTAGGTCCCAAAAAATAGAAACTAGGGGTTGAGATTAGGGTAGAGGATAATTAGTGATACTTGGAGCAAGTCCTTAGCCTACGCAAGCCTAACTACTACTAGTAGAAACACGACCTTTTTATCCCTTTTTTTATTAGAATTTAGTCTAAGGGAAAAAAAACCCAATAGTCCAATAGCCCATACTCCAACCCCGGTACCCCGATACCCAAGGGAAGGGGAGGGGGCCCACCTAACCGAATACCGATGGTGGTAGCTGTTGGCAGGGTCTCATGCGGAGGGGGGGTACTGCTCACAAGGTTGGGTCGGGGATTATTGCTCACCGGCTGGGGTGGGGATTACTGCTCATAGGGCCGGGGTGGGGATTACTGCTCATGGAGTCGGGTTTGGGGATTACTGCTCATAGGGCCGGGGTGGGGATTACTACTCACGGGATCGGATTTGGGGATTACTGCTCACAGGGCTTGGAGTTGGAAAAATTGCTCATAGGGATTGGGGTGGGGGATTACTACTCACCAGGCCAAATGGGAAATATTGCTCACAAAGATTAGGGCTGGGGTTACTGCTCAAAGGGCTAAGAGACGAGGCTAAAGGAAAGGGCAGCAAGGAGAAAGAGAAGGAGGTCGGACCTTGAGCTAAAACACTAGCCGAAACGGGGAATCCAATGCCTTGTCTCCTACGACCGGCATAAAAACGAAGAGACAAACCAAGCAAAGATGGCAAGAGGCCGGAAGAATGAGAAGGAATGACAAGAGGGAAGGCCACTTGAAGGAAGAGGGCGAAGGTAGATAGGATAGGGCGTAATCCTCAAGACTTACCTAGGTCCTTAGATTAAAAGTAGGTAATCATCCTAAGATTAAGTGTGAGATGTAAGTATAGGAGATAAGAAGTAGCTCAACTTTAGCGGAAGGTATGACACGTACTTAAGAGTAGCTTAGTAGGTAAGATTGGGGGTTAGTTGGGCTACCTTAGAGTGTGGGAGGAAAGAAAAGAAGGGAGGAGGAAAGAATTAGGAGAAAGAATCAACAATTAAATTCTTGTACCAATTTATTTTATGAATAGAACAGTGGTTTGTTGTCTCACAGCACAGGAGATCATGGCGGAGGAGGTAGAGCTTCCGGTGGGTGCAGACAGTAACGCAAGTTCCGAGGTATGAGTTAACCCTTTCCAACCCCTCCCTAGGTCCCTAATTAGAAGCTAACAGTGTGGGCTAAGGCCTACCCCTAGGTCAGACCCGTAGGACTGTAGGTCAGGTCATCTCCCGGGACACAAGCTTAGAGAAGAGGGCCATGGCTTTCCAAAACCCTAAAGCGCACCCAAATCGGGTGGAAATTGAGCAAGTTATTGCCAAATGAAGTTTAGGGTCAAATTGGATGAAGAACAGCTAAACTCCGAGGTTGACAGGAAATTGAGTACATTAGGAGGATGCTCCCAACTAGGGTCCAAGGCCGAAAAGAAAAGTCAATTCCGAGTTGTAGGGTAGGAGAAATTAGCGGATGAAGTTTGGATAAGGCTCGGATGAAAATTCAGTAAAATTCTACGATCAATTCCCAACTATAGATCTAGGTAGGGGAAATCCTTTTGAACCATCCCTAAAAATTTCGGATCTTTCTGAATTAGGGAACTATGTGTAATAGATGGATGAAGTTTGAGAAACCAAGTAGTGGTCAAACTTCATCCATCCATAACTTTGACTAGGAAGGTCGGATAAGGTCGAGTCTTATATTTTTAGAAATGGAACAAGATGAACTAGAGGTTTCCTAGGATAGTTATGCCCTAGTATAGGTTCCATCCAAATCATCTAGCAGGCCCTCCATCCGGTAGGCCCAAAACTTTGGAAGTAGTTTAAGCGAGTCTTGCAATTTGGGGGTCACTTAGGCACTTAGTAAAAAGATCCATCGCTTGGAAGGCACAATAGACCATGCTTAGACACCCAAAAGTAGGAGTCACTTAGCTGAAATCTAGAACCTGGTTTTGTTTGCGAATTACCAAGGGTGGGTAATTTAGCACTCACAAGTGTCCACTTAGATTTATGAGAAGTATGCTCTAATTTGCCTTGGAGCTAGTTGTGCAAGTCACCGAATCAACGTGGTGGTTGAGACTCTTTCGAACTATCCTATGGTCTCATGGTTGGAGGCCCTCTACTAGTCCTTGTACTCTTATTTTTGTCACAACTACAAGTATCACATTGAGCTACAAAAGCTCGCAGATCTCATGGAATCTAAGGGAAATAAAATGGTTAGGAATGTAAGTTGAAACACGATAGATTTGCATGCGCAACCCAGCCCAGCACATCATAGCTGAAAACAAGACCTTACTAGTCAAAATGGGCCTGGACATTTTTCACATATGGCAAACAAAAAACCAACTCTATCTTAGTACAAAACTTTGACTATCTTTCTGATATTGTGGTCTTGTTGTCCCTTGCGTATTTTATCCCAATGCTAAATGCTATGCACTGCCTTATTAAACTTTCTCAAGCTCGTGACATATTCATTTGTGACTTCATGTAATCTATGAAGGTTTGCCAATCTGATTTGGCTAGAATGTTTGTAGATGCCTCTATAGCATTCACAACATGAGAATTTGAGTGTTATCAAAAGCTCATTTCTTTATCTTGTGTCAAAATCCCTCTAAAGTGGAGACAAATGCATCAGGAAGGCAGTGTTTCCACCTTCTCTTCAATTTTGGGATTACACAAGTGTTTGCATGTTGCCACTACAAGGTCACAAGAAAGCACCTATTTTTCATAGAAGAAGAGTTCACCCGCATGTAGGCAAATATTGAATGACAGTTTGCAAGCACGTTACTTGACTTCTTTCCCTTTCAATTTTTTTTCATCTTAGAAGTATTCTTGCACCCTATTTCTTTTGCCTTCCTTCGTGTTTATGTTTGGATGTTGCTTGCTTTGTTGTAGTCTTAGTCTTCCATTTCATTAGTTGCCATCTTTGTTTGCAGTTAACAGCACACGTTTAGATGTTCTATAATTTCAACAGTGCAAGCATGTTAGACAAGATAGGTTTCGGTATTGGCAATTTTAAGGTTTCTTTGTTTTTTGAATATTATTTTTTTTCCAAGTTTGTCTATGGTTTACATTATAGGTTTAGGAACTTAGTTTAAGTTTAAGTATCCCTACAAGTTTTTATTGTCACCCTATGTTTCTATTGTACTTGTTTGTTATTGCAATTTCTTTTGCTTTGATTTTTTGATATATATTGCTATGATGTTGAACTTGCATTCTTTATTGAAGTTCTTGAACTCATTTGGCTCACACCAGCTATGTTCACTAACTATAGTCTTATCTCCGGTCTAGTAGAGATTGCTTAGTCACTCTCAAATGAATTAAAGAAGCACTTTCTGCAGCAAGAGTTGTTGGATGCCTTTGGCATCATATACCCTCAATATAAGAAGCAACTAGGTGATAAAGAGAGTTCTCGTCATCATTTATTTGTTCTTAAGAAATTTTATTCTCACTTAAGATTGTTGAATGTAGGAAAGCCTTTGGAGGAAGGAGGCAGTTGCTACACTGCCCTGGAAATGCTATATGGTTCTAACTTAGACAACCAATAGGATTTGCTTAAGTTGACTATGAAAGCTAATTATGACGTTGTTTGTGCATCCCCTTTCCATATCAATCCACTGATACAACTTTGGCGTATTCTTTTCCAATCACAGCACTTAAGAAAGTTAATCTCGGAGTACTTCAAGTTGACAGAAATTGGTTGTTGTTTGGTATTGGGGTCGGTGGAAGATGAGTGGTGCTTTTCAAAGTTGAAATTTTTGAAGTTAGCAGAACATATTGGGCAAGGACTTGGCACTTGTAATGTGCATGTTTGTCCAAAAATATTATACCTTGGAGAAATTCCCTTATAAAGAGGCCATTGAATCTTGGAAGACTACTATAAAAGTTGGGCGTCATGGGGACATTTGATCTCCAGCTTGGTCATTAGTATCCTCTCCCTTCCACATTCCTTAGTTTTCATGAGATTTGGCTAGCTTTGGGCTTCAAATTGGTTGGGTTTCCTTAACATTGAAGATATGTGCTACTATGTATTTGGCAATGGCAATACACACTTGTACAAGATGCAATGCGGAACAACAGACATCATGGACTTCTAGGAGCCATCTATGACTTTATGTTATTGTTGACTCTAACTTGTAATCCTAACGAGGTTTGTATATTTTGTGGTGTGCAAACCACTAAAATTGCAATTAGGTAGTCTTCCTTACAGCAAATAGGGTTCAATTCCCTTACTAGTGAATGTTTTTAATTTTTGTGTAACTTCTTCAGACAGGGTTTTCCATCTTGAGTTCTTGACTTAACGTTGGCTTTTCACGTCGGAATATCCATCAGTATCAGTCCAAACACATCCGAAAGCTAATGGCCAAAAAAAATTCTTTGATGATCTGTCGTTGACTTAGACGGTCTATTCGTCTATATCAACGGCCTCTCGTCCAAGTCGATAGACAGACTATCCACATCGATGGATAGATTGTCTAGGAAAAAAATTCGGATCCAAACAGACATGGGGGTGATTCCTAATGTTTCATCTATCAGTTGTCATTCTAGACGTGACATGATGTTGAAAACCCTATCTTTAGAGTGTGTGTGACTTATTTTCAGTTTGTGTGACTTTCTTTGAGTATATGTGTGCTTTTATGTTGAATTTTTGTGTCACTTGGAAATTTATGTTGTAAGTTGTTTTGAGTTAATCTTTGGAGTTCATGTGTGACATTGTGTTCAATATTTTGCAACAATGACTCTAAAAAAAATGAGCATTCAAGAGGATATTTAAGAAACCAATGCATGGCCTATTCCCTTCAAAATTGCCATTTTTAGAAAAAAAAATCCCATCACTTAGCAATTGCATCATTCCATTACACACAATGAAAAGGAGCACTATACATTCATAACTATCATATTGAATTTCAATTCTTGTCGCAAGTTGCGTTATACCATAAATATATATATATAAATAAAAATAAACTAAAACAATATTGAGGTATTGGAAATTAGAATAGCATTAAGTCAAGATGTGTTGACTCAATGAAATTTTCAAGACCATCCAAATTTCAACTCAATACCAATTCAATTGGTCATTGATACGACATTAAAATTTACTATTTAAGAATTTGACAAGAAGGTTTGTGTCTAGAGTGCATAGAATTCTTGGTAGAGATTGAGGCGTATTTGAGCTTTAATTTTCAATGTCTAGTTTACAAACATGCAATCTAGTTACAAGGATTTAAGACAATATCAATGCTTACAATGTACATTATCCATAATTGGCCTAAAGGCACTTGTTGTAGTTTGACTCAAAGGTGTAATTTCAACATCACCTTATATACAACACTCCCCATTTGATAGTCAATCTACATATTATTTCTCATATGAAATTTTCTTTTGATGGTGTGAAGCTCATGTATTTCATTTGATCGCATGTTCATTATCTTTTGTACAAAAGGTTACTTGTAAGTGACCCTAACACTTCACACTTGTGATAGATCAGGTGCAAGCTAAACCAGGGTTGCTAGCATGTGAGCCTATGAGCGGGAAGTTTTTTGCAAGGAAAAATGACTCAGGGACCTATGACCGTGGACATAAGAAACTAAAAAGTGCATAGAATGTAGAGTTTATTTTTCAAAGTTTAGGGCTATTACACGTTTTTTTGTTTCTAGGGTTTTACCTTAACAAAATGTATTCAAAATAGATGAAATTCATACAAAAAGAAATTAAAATGAGAATAATGCATGTCAAAGATATAGCCATAAAACACACAAATCCAATTACAATACCAATCAACAAACAATAGCATGACATATGAGATATGTCAATCTCATGAGTCTAAGAGGCTATAGACTCGGTCAAGGAATCTGAAGTATCGGACAAGCCCGAAGACTCTCTACCCTCAGATGCAGATCCATCTATGAACTGTAAGACATTTAGAGCATAAGTGTCTTTATGGCGTTTTGGTTTGGAGCAACCGAAATCCGCAAAGGCCGTTGCCATCTGTTGTGCATAAAGAGGAAGGGCGTAAGTCTTCTCCGGACTAAAAAGAAGACTTTGTTTCTTCATGCTAGCATCTGTTGACATCAATCCTGGGTGACTGCAAACAAAAAGGGCACCATGTTAGAGTTTTGTTACGTGGACGTCATCATACAAAGGAAAAATAAAAAAAGTGCCAACTTATTTACTAAATTTTCCCTTCTGAGTGAATTTTCGAGGCACCACGGGCATTTCATCCAGATCTTGCGAAACTGTAGTTGGCGCTGGGGGAGGTGTCACCACCTTTGCCGTGGTGGACTTCTGCATGGGTTTCAAGATGGCATTGAAAATGTCCTTGTGCTCCTCCAAGGCCACAATGTGGCGGCCCGTTCCATGACAAGCGATAATGGATGCACCTAGAGGCAAGGAAATTCAAGTACATTAGTTGAGAAATGAAATTGATAGAATGATTACAACGAAACCTAGAGATGGTAGAGTGAATGAATTGAATCTTGACCTGTGGATGCAGTGCAGTCAAGAATCACATCTCCTTCAACGCATGTAGCTTCAAGGAAGATTTGAAAGAACCTTGGATCTTTTTTGCGAGCCCCCCGCCAAGGCTTTCCATCATTCATGGCCATGTCATCCGAGTGGGTGTAGTTCATGACCATGTCGTCCCGTGCAATGTCGACACCAGCCTTGACCATCGTGGTCGTGCGTTTGAAAGAGAAATTGGATTTCCCTTTTGCGCCTAAGTCCTTCACTACAAGGGTGATTCCAAACTTTTGCGTCTATACAAGCATCCAAGACAGGTGTAGAATTACGAGAAATGAGAAGAATGTAATGCACTTTGAAGTTCTTTTAGAAGTTTGAGAAAGCGAATGAAATTTACCGTCTTTGTTTTGTCTATAGTTGAGGTCAAGTGCATGCGGTTCATCCCCATCCACTCCTTCTTTATCATATCGTACGTTTTGCACAATCTTGCAATATCCGACTTTGCTTTGGCACTCCACGAATGAAATACAATGACGCAACCGTGCTCTTGGAGATGATTGGAAGCAAAGTTGAATGCCGATTGCAGAGCCTCATCTCCCACGTCCTTGTTCCAATCCGGCACCTCATCTAGCGGAGAAGACACCCCCGGCATGGGCAAGTTCTCCGGATAGTCGAAGAACATGACGTCCACCCCCGGCCTAGCTATAGGGACACCATGGAGCATGGAGGCTTTCCCCGCCGACACCTGCCAACAAATCATGCATCCAAATATGATGAGGAATAAACTCAGACTACAATAATTTGAATGAGAACTTAGATCTACATTTTCAAATTCAAATGAAAACCGCACACCTTGTTGAAGAAGTCCAAGACTTCTTTGTAGCATGTCTTTCTCTTGGACTCCATGTCATCGACGAGGTCATCAATAGAGATGTTGAGAATAAGATTCTCAGACTTGGAGAGCTCGTCTTCAGTGAGGACAATTGCTTTGGTCACGTGAGTGATGACCTCTTCCGTGAGTTGAGAGAGAGTGGCCTTCCTCTTCACTCCACTCTATGATCCGACTTGCATCTCTAAGCCTTGATCCATCATTGGTGAAGCTGGAACTTGGCCTCCAGCCTCGGCCTTCTTCTTGCCTTTTGTCTTGGCCTTCTCTTCCTTGTCCTTGTCTTTCTCCTTCTCCGCAAGCTTGGCAAGTCTCTCTGCTTCCTTCTTCTCCTTGGCGGTGAGAAGGACTTGGAACCGGGCCTCTTTTTTTTAGTCATTGGCTTCCCTCCTTGCAATGGCCTTCCTCCTTTGCCTATCCGTCATTCCCGCAAACTCATCCACATCCAAATCGATGGCGCCCTTGCCATCCAAAGATGCCCGTAGCTGCACCTCTGATGGATGAGTGAATGCTGGTGCGCAATCCAAGTACCACGCTCCTCCACTAAGGTGAGCTGTGGTGAATGTGCGCAGTTGGTTTGCTGAGAACATGCAATCCCCTAAGCTGCGGTCCAACCATGACGTGAGGAAGGGAGGTAGGTCCTTTCTTTCGATGGCACCCTTTGCTTCTAGCTCATACTTGAAGTAGCTGTAGAGAATAAGAGACAGTCAATAGAGGTATATAGAGAATGAAGATCAAATGAAGAACGAGGCATACTCTGTCATCTGACTAGAAGACCATTTTCAAAATCAAAGAATAATATAGACTATACAAACATACCGGTAGAGGATCCTCCTAACCACCAAGTTAGACCCCTCAGAATTCAAGGAGTCCCCCTTCTTGAAATAGTTTCCTCCTTTAAGATAAGGATGGAATCCGTGGTCCCAGATCTTCCTCCTCCATCTCTCAATGTACTCTTGCAATGTCTCCGGCTGTAGTGGGACATTCATGTTGATCTTGATGTTGTCCTGTCTGACCACAACTTCGAAGTACTCCACTGCTGCATCCTCAACTTGTACAAGTGGACAAGGTTAAGTACTATTTTCAGTCCATCATGAAGATTAAAGACAAATTACAAATTGACCTATCTCGTGGTCGATAGCCTCTACAATACATTAGAATTCAACAAATCAATTTGAGTGAGGCACTTACCCTTGTAAACCAAACACATTTGTTTAAGAAAGGCCCAAGGTGTGTTTCAGAGACAGGCCTGGTTGGGAACTTCCTCGCATCCTGTGATGGAATGGAGGAGTTCCACTACTGCAGGAATTTGGTCTTGTGCTCTGCTGTTGTGTTGCAGGTGGCCACCATTTGCAATTTTTCAAGTGTCATCTCTGGCACCTCGTTAGAGCTCCAATGTCTCTCTACCTACACCAGCCAAAATGAAATGTGTCATGTGCGTAAATAAAGAAAAAAAAAAGCTTAAATCATCACATGATTTATAGAACATTAGAACTTACCTCTTCAAGGAAGCCCGCCCCATGAGCGGGATTGGCCATTGTGAGGAATTTGATCATCTTCACGTAAAGCTTCATGTTCTTTTCCTTGGCCCCTACCCTCATGGCATGGGCCGCCCCTTCCACAGTCTTTTCCTCCATTGGTGTGGTCTCATGGTATCTCCGGAGCGCTGCATCTGCTGCTTGCGCAATCTCTTGCTGCAAAAACACGAGGATCGTAAACCAATAATTCACTCAAAACTGAAACAACAACAACAAATACAATTGATTCATGTAGAGAATGTTTCTCTTACCCTGAAGACAAATGAGGTGAAGACCTCCGCCGGCATAGAGTACCATGTCTTTCTTGGTAGCAACGTAGCACATTGTTTCCTCTCGAATGGCCTCAGCATGTCATTGAACCTTTCCATGGGAAGTAGACCATATTTTTGCACCGGGTACAATGTGTGTACCAAGTTTGTCTTTATGTGGGAGTCCTTTGTAGATCTGCGTAGTGAGAAGAAATTTATCTTGTGAGTACTTCAATTCTCATGAGGCATGAGATGGAATCAAACTCCATATGAATGAATAGTGGGATTAGTGAACCCACTTGTTGATGTCGTGCATGACCTGCATGACAATCTCGATTTTGCCTTTGGTGTCCAGAAGAATGCAATCCACTACATAGTGCCACTCAGGATTTGTAGAATACATCTTGGAGATGACGTTCATCCAAGCCAAGCGTCGGTGGTTTCCGTCACAGACGAAGAACTTCAAGTTTGAGGAACTTGAGAGCGGGTTGTAAATCCACGTACTCCTCGATGGTAGCATTCTTTTCCTTCCAAAGAGGGTCCCACTCATCCATCTCCTCCGCTGTGAACTCTGACGTCTCGCCCGCCTCATTTGTGGTGGAAACATAGAAGACTGATGCCCCATCACGGTATCCGCACGCGAACTCTTGCTCAAGAAATTGCACATCACACGAAAGTGCTGGCCTCACCATAAGCATGGCTACAAGGCGGCAAAGTGGAATCGGAAATTGGAACATGTTTTCCGGCTTCATCCTGAGTGAATTGATAGTGGATATGGAGTCCACTTTCTGTAGCTTTCGAAGGTCATCTTCCAATAAGTCTTTATTCTCGTCATCCACCACATCCATCTCCATTGCATGCCCTTCTTCCTCCCCTCTGATTTCTAGTTGAGTAGTATCATCGGTTCCCGGAGTTTCAACAACTCTCTCTTCCTGAGTTTCATTCACTGGTGAGACATCCATCTGTCAAGGCAACGACAAAAGAATATGACACAATTGTCATGGAACGAATAGAATGATGCAAGACAAATATGAAAATTGAAACACACAATAATGTGAATGCTTTCCTTCAAACAAGAACTCAAGAAACACTTGTGATTAATATGAAGGTAGTTCTTCCAAAACAAGTCCACTCAAATGTAACCCACCACGACCATCATATATGAAAAAGTACAGATTTGAATAGAGTCCACTCAACCCTCTAGAATCTCCACATCACTCTTTGAGTCTGAGCTCAACAAAATGATCACCTCTCCAGTCAACCCTACACTATCACTACAATCGCACATTTCAAAGAAAGGGCTATTAATGGACATGGAGATCTCAGGCTCCAAACTGTACTCGGTCTCTGAACTCTTGGGGGAAAATTCAGGGTGCCTACACTTTCGAGAGTATCCTACTATGAGATGGCCGGGTCAGTCGGTGTTGCGACTCAGCTTGGTTTCCTTTGAAGCACCTACACGACGATGAGCGGGGTTTTTAGAATCTTGAATCCTTACCAAGTCCTCTTCATCCTCCTCCTCGGATTCACTTGATACGTCGACATCCACATCCAAAGGAGTCTTCGGCTCAGACTTCTCTCCATCAACTCCAACTCCAATTGGCACCATTGGCTCCACCAAGGTGGACGATACACTGCTCAGTCCACCGAATCCCTACATTCAAAGGCAAAACAAAAAACGATCAATTCCAAGAATTTCAAAAATTCCAAACAAACTGTCAAGGCACACACTTAAAAGTGAGACAAAAAATAGAGTAGGACGAAGGTACTCTACGAAACCGAAGACATAAATATATTGGTGTGGAGAGGTGGTGCTCAAAGGACAACCCTACGCAACCACACCCTCACAGTCAGAGTCTTGTGCCCCTCTTGCGGGTAAACCAGAAACTGAGGGTCCCTTTTTGAGGGGGTCAAGCCACGCCCTTCCAGATATCAGTCAAATCTGACTTGACCTTCATGGGTGTTGGCATGACCCCCTCAAAATGGGACCCATTTTTTTCAAAGTCAAATTTAATAATCCCGTGAGGGTCCATCAATCCTAGTGACGCAAGAGCCAAGGTGCGTGGCAGCTAATCTAGACAGAGACCGGCCTGGAGCTTGAAGAACAAAGGACGCATTGAGAATGGAGTGGGCGGGTCGGGAGGGAGCAGCCGCGCCCACCGCCAACCTCACCAGCTGAGTGCGACACTCACTGTGAGCGACTGAGGGTCCTCTCGCGGGTAAACAAAAACTGAGGGTCCCATTTTGAGGGGGTCGAGCCGCACTTTGCCAAGGTTCAATCAGATCCGACTTGGCCTTCACAAGTGTTGGCTTGACCCCCTCAAAATGGGACCCATTTTTTTTCAAAGTCAAATTTAATAATCCCGTGAGGGTCCATCAATCCTAGTGACCCGAGTTCAAAGGTGCGCGGCAGTTGATCTAGACAAAGACAGGCCTGGAGCTTGAAGAATAGAGGACGCATTGAGATGGAGGTGGCGGGTCGAGAGGGAGCAGCCGCGCCCACTGCGAGCCTCACCAGCTGAGTGCGGCCACTCGCTGTGAGCGTCTTGGGGCCCTCTCCCGGGTCTGCAAAAACTGAGGGATGCTTTAAAACTACATTTGGGAATTTTGGAAGGTGTGTACCTTGCGAGTGTTGATAGGATTTGGCAGGCATGGTGTAGAATCTTCCTCCTCTTGCCGATCCCCATCCTTCGCGAGGCTTCGCGTCTTCCTCATCTGGAGTAGCATTTCCTCCCTCTGTGCATTCATCACGAGAACAAATCTGTGATTCAGTTACTAAATTTTTGAAATCTGGATCGCTAGAAGCACATGGCCGTGTGTGCTTCAATTCACTATGAGCATTAGAGGTTCGGGGTGGAGCACACCGATATTTTGGATTTCGGCGGAAGGGGATGGGTCCACCAACATTGGCGGGTGGCAAGAGGATGAAGACAGGATCTCCCTGTTTGGAAACCCGGAATGGAGGGTAGAGGGATTCACCCACAATGAGTGGCAACGAGGCAAGCGTGGCAGGTTTAGGAGGGGCGATCAAGAATTTTGGGGTGGCCCTCGGTGAAGGAGCTCAATCGGTGGTGGTCCACCCATCGTCCACCATTTCTATCTCAACCTAGATTTCGATTTAGAAAGTCCATCTGCTTTAACAAGAATCGATCTCTTTTTTGGTTTCTGACAATGATGAATTGGGCCAATGGAAGAGGCCATGCTCGGGAGCGAGGCATGGTGCTCTCGTTGTGTCAGTGTGGTGAACTGTCGGCGTTGCGACCACGTGGCACAATGAAGGCGTGCCATGCTTTGTCGATTACGGCGTAAACCAGATGCAGCGAGAGAATGTGGCCGCCTCACGGAGGGGCTGTGACCGTCTGAGATTGGGGTAAATTTCTCTCGGTTTCTACTTCACATCTTCATGATCTCTATGCTAAATTTGAATTATTCTTCTTAAAATCAACCTTGGTTTAATTCCCGTGAACCCCTTCTACGAGTGCTGCTAGATATGAGACAATCCAATTGACAATTTCATCTATGGTCCTTGATGGCAAGAGAAAGTATTTAGAGGAAATTTCATGGAGAACTTATTGATTTGGGTGTAGTTAATCTTTCTAAATTCCTAGTCCTATTCGTCGACTCCTCTCTCTCTCTCTCTAATTCCATCCCAACATATCTCAATGAGCTCGTTCTAATTTGAGGTCCAACTAGGATTGTATTCTTCAAAATCTTTTGTTTGACAACTCTAATCATTTGATTTGACATACATATTAGACCCTTTGATTATTGGAATCCTATCACTCTTTTACATATAGGACCACAAAAAAGAGATGAAAGTGAATAACATATATACAAGAAATGACTAAAATACTCATAGTGGCGATGCAATTGTCTTCTTCTTGGTTTCGGACACCTCCAGACTCCTGTGGCATTTCATGACTTATAGGAGCATTCTTCGATACAATGCCTTCTTCTTCTACATTACTTCCTCCACTGAAGCGAAGGGACTTCCTCAACTCTCTAGGGGTGGACTGAGAAACCTTGGACACTACCTTCTTCTTTTTCATCCTGGACTTCTTGAGAGCCTTGGAGGATGAGAAATAAAAACTACGATGCCTCTTTCTACTCCTCACATCAATCTACTCAGGCTCCACTCTCCGCATGTTCACAAGCATGGGGTGAATGAAGTTGACATAAGGCCTCCCTCTCCTCTACACAAGGTATGTGAAACAAACAAACTAAAACTAGATCGAGTATGATGCCACAATAGACTTGTCAAATGGTCCAAGGTCTTCTACAGTTTTTCCTAGGCACTGGACATTGGGATGTGAATTCCATTAAATAATTTCTTGCCCGTAGCTGTCGAGGATGCTAACTCCATTTCATGGTACACCTTTGAATGCGCTAGGAAAGGGGAATTAAATTTAACTGGAGGTTTTAAGAACACGCACCAAAATTAACTTTGCCCAATTTCCAATGTCGAGGGGCGGCAACTCTAGCATGTTTTGACAGGACTATCGGAATTCAATACTCAAGCCGTTTCAATGCTTCCACAATCCCCAACACGTAATAAATGAAACTTCAGATGGTGGTGCACAAATTATGGTTTTCTATGGTGGTTGATTCTCTTGCTCCATTAAGGAGAAAATTAACACACTTACTGCAATTTACTAATTACTCACCTAAATTTCACTTTCATGAAAATAGGATATATATAAGGCCACAAAAATTTGGTTGCCTTCATTGTTTTCAAAGACCCTAAACCCGTCAGAATTCCACCACCTCCTGACCTTGCTTTGTGAGGATGGCTTGTGTTCGAGTGCATGGTCAAGATGTTCCACTAGTGTTTCCTGTAGATGAGGGAGAACGTGTCAAAGTCATGAGTCACCTCCTACACGTTCGCTTCCGATTTGTAGAGTCCTCCATCTACATTGAAGAGGAAAAGTTGTCCCAGTCAGGTGAATTGGTGCAATCCATTTCGATTGTCAAGATTCTAGATGGAGATGGCCATTGTTGGTACCTAGCTTCAGGGAACTATAGGGCTTATGGTCTTCCACTCTCCATGCTAGGGGTTTCAACGGAAATTTGGAGTCGACAGTCGAATAACTCCACAGTCGACATGCCATATGTTGCACGCAATGTGTCACCCAGTCCACCTCGTGTAGTCTTCCTAGTGCTACCCGACAATACAATTCTACGGTCAGTCAAGGTAGAGAAATTAGAATCCATCATAGAATTGTCGAGTGAATCAGAAGGGGAGTCACCTAATGTGATGCTTGAAAAGCAACAACACCCAATCCCTCTTGAGTCGAGGGAAAAGGCTTCTACACACTCAGAACCAAACACCCCCTCCAGTAGTCCAACCCCATCTCTTTTGTCACGTCCTCTGGTGCACCCATCATCTACTCAACAGGTCAGCATAATGGAGTGCTTGAAGAGACTGGCGACTGTGCGGCGTTCTCGGAATGAACTGTCCAGCATGGATCTTGACGCCGTGAAACACCATCGTGTGCAATACTTGCCCACACATTTCAACGGCAACATCATCTTCGAATTGCCTCCGAGTCGATCTGCGTCCTCGACCTCGGTGGCCAAGAACCTCGAGGGAATGGACAAGCGGTATGACGGATACCCGTGGTGTAAGTTGATGACCACGAACATTCACAATTCTGACAACCTCAAGTTCCGTAAGTCATACTGTGCTGGACACCTTGCTTGTCAAAATCCTGATTGTGATTATGCAAAAAGGAGTGGACTGGTTACACGATCTACCCTTTTGCTAAAGGGGGGAGTCCTCCCAAGGATTGTACTCTAGTATGCAAAGTTTGCAAGAGCCCCCCCATATGCTTGCATACATGTGATGCTAGAATATACTACGTATATTGAGATAATGAAAAAATGACCAGGGCCGCTATACACTTTGGAGATCATATGCACCCTATAGCAAAGGGTGTGTATAGAGACTCCGTAGAGAAAATCTCAGGACTCATTGCACAACAGGTGGCCAAAATGCCCACAGCCACCAACTCTGCAATTGCACTCTTCACCAGCAAAGAGTTCCTCACAAACTACTTGTTTCACAATGGAGAGGGGGAGAAAGAGATGTTGAAGGGAGAGGAACTAGAGGAAGTCATGGATCGATTCCAATATCTTAGCAGTCTGAACATTAGGAATGTTATATCATCGTTTCGCTCCAACAATAAGGGAGGGGTCATCGACAACATCATGACAATGAAGAAAGAGTCAAAGTTTGAGTTCATACATGACAGTGTCTTCCTAGGACAGGGAAGGGAGAAGGTCTACCTCTTCAAAATGCTCACAGAAGGACCCGAAAGTGGAGTGGACCTTGTCAAACGAATGCAACCAGGAGGGGATTTACAAAATGCATGGATAATGTTTGACCACGTCAGACGGGTGAACGAGTGGAGCACCATGGCATGCCACGTGTACGATGCGGAGTACAAAAAAGTCATGACCGTGGCCACCTACGATATGCAATCGGAGAATACGGAGATCCAAGTCCAATTCTGGAGATCTCTAAACACGGTCATGGCAAGACATGGAGTAGAGCACACCAACTTCAAAGGATTCATGGCAGATAGTGCAATGGCCAATTGGAATGCGGCATAGATTGTCTACGGAAGTGGGTCGCCCAATGAGCAAATGGAGAATCGCGAGAGAACGTGTTTGCTGCATTGGAGTAGTTCTCTACACAAGCATACCCAAAAGCACATCAAAGAAGCATTCCAACAACAACACATTACCCTCTGCAAACAATACAAAGAATCCAAGACTGTCGAAGAAGCAGAGACGCGGTACCTCGCAATTCGATCCTGGTGGTTGTCGTCAAGTGCTACAAGTGAAGAAGATCTTCATCACTTGGACCACTGGCTAGCCTTCTAGCATTTTCGATACCTACAGTGGGGAGGCTTCATGACTATGGTAAGTGACTTCCTAAGTTGATTTTGAAGTATCCATCCTCCTCCATCTAAAGCGGTTGTTGAAAAATAGATGTGTACCCTCCAAACTTAGAGGCATGTACGTCGAGACTTTGATTGAGAATATTCCACTAGGAATTACTTTTCAGTTTTATGAATTTATTGATGAGCATGTGAGGGGGGACCCAAATGAGGGGTTCAAGGATAGGGCACCTAGACCTCAGCCGGATCCGATTGAAGGTTTTGGGCTCCCAAATGTTACTCTTTTTTTAAAGACTCCTACTCAAGAAGGAGCTCTTGGACCCCCTCCTCAGAATCTCATATCAGTCTTTTTCCTCCAAGGTTAACGTCTCATATAGTACTCATTCCTAGAGAAAAGAATCTCTTTTGTATTTTTACATTCACGAAAGTCTTCCTATATAAGCAAATGAGGTTCATACATTTGCAATGAGTCCAGGATGATCACATGGGCTATTAACCCTCAGATATGAAATTGGATGTCCTCACTCATGTATTTTGGATGGATGGATTTGCAGAAATTGAGTTTGGAGGAGATGACCGACCTACCTTTCTACAATTTGTCCGAAACGCTTCACAACAAATGGCTTCAAATGTCAGGAAAGCGAGGAAACAACCTCTTTGACGCAACTTGCGATGACAGCATTCGTGCATGGATGCAAATGACCAACTATCGAGCATACCTCAGAGGACATGCATCTCGATCGGGGCTGTCCAAGGGGGAGCTCAAACTCAGAGCTGTGAGACGAAGTGGATGTCCCAAGAAAATTGCAGAAGCGTTGAACACGTTGCCTGGAGCAGAGGGGTGGGAACCAGAATACCACACTTGGAAGGAGAGGAAATCTTTGGGAGCACGAAGAGGAAGTTGGACATACCCATCAGTGATGCCGGAAATTCACATAGACCGGACAAAGTGAACTTCTCTCAACCGCATGTAAGAACCAGGTCTACAACAGCTTCTCTTCAATCTTTGGAGGGCCCAAGTGAACAACCTCTAATCCAGAACCCTAAACATGTCACTACGGCATTTGAAAGTGACTGTGACACCTCCAAGTGGCACATTGCTAGGATCAGCCACAAATCCAACGCAAAATGCCACGCTCAACAACGGACCACCAACATCAGGTGCGCCTCCAAAATTGCAAGGGGAAGGAAGGGAACACCAGCTCCAACCTATCGAGGCAAAAAAGAAGATTATGGGAGCAAGCGGGAGGTGGTGGCCGACTTCTGGTTCTGTTGGGATGACATTGAACAATGTGTAAAGGGTATGAAAAGGAAGTGGGTCATTGACTGGCCTGAGGTACTAGAGGTGTGGCCCATTCTCAGTGGGACCAACCTCAATAGGGAGGAGACTCTATTGTTGCAACATGCAGGCTTCCACCTTCAGGAAAGGCCGACATTGTCCCCACGGCGACTCTTCACCATGTCGAAGGTTTTCCAAATTGTCTCGTATGACCAACCAACGCCCAAGAACCCGCATGCATATCCAACGGTTAGGAACAACTGAACCATTCGGAAGATAGCCAATGCACCAACTACGGAACAACGCAACAAGTGGGAAAGTGTAACAAATGTTAAAGGACAAATAGTAGGAGTCACCTTGCTCCCCTTTCCAGGCCTTGGTGCAATAGTGGCGCTTGAGACAAGGATAGACCCTAACAAAAACATCTATCAAATTACAGTGGGTATGTTCCCCACATGCACATGCCCAAACTTCGTGAATATTGTTGTTTCAGCTATTGGAGGTCGACAGCAATATGTGAATTGCAAACACCTGTACTATTTGTATAGGTACTTCTACAAGATGGACATCCATGAAGACAAGTTCATGCATACACCTAGTTATAGCTTCAATGAACTAAAGGTACTCCTAGTTCGAGCAGGAATCATTACAGTTCCAGAATAGACATATCTACATTTATCCACGTACTTCAATTACATAGTATTCATTTGCATATATTGCGATTGAAATCATTTGCAGTATACAGAGGGAAAATGTTAATTCATTTCTTATTTATAGAAGCATGTTTCATAAGTGAAGTGCTTTGTTGCCAATTCATAGAAATGACTATATTTCCAAGTCTTTTTCCTAGTTTCAAAACGTCTTCATAGTCTTTTTACTTCCAATGTGTTCCCATTCATTTTCCCATTTTCTTAATTTATGTTTTTATTTAATTTCTCTGTCCCCAGTTTTTTTTTCCCAATTTTTTTTCCTTTCCCCATTTTTTTCCTTTTCCCATTTCTCCCTTCTTTCCCCATGTTTTTCCTTTTCCCATTTTTTTTTCTTTCTCCATTTTTTCCCTTTCCTCATTCCTTGGATTCCTCTTTTTTTTTCCTTTTCACATTTCGTTTATCTTCTCCATTCTCTACAATTTCAGAGAGGATGTCAACATTTTGGTAGTTCTTACAATTATGAAGAGAAATGAATTTTATAATTGTAAATTATGTAAACCACCAAAACTAACGATTCCGGTCAATTGCCGACCCTAAATCCACCATGGCTTCTACTCATCATTTCACCCAAACCTTGAGGTTTTCTACTCACCCTACACATATGCACTTATACAAACTCACATGAAAAATCCCAATTGTTCTAGGATATTCAGACACCAAATCCTATGTATTCAAATTAGATAGTGAAAACAACACCACTAAGTTGTGTTCAAGTGGCATCTATCTATAATACTAAAACCGTCTAGCATATTTCCCATTGTAATCATTGAACTACGTGCTACAACTTTCCAATAAAATTTGACACTCCTTTCCCATAGTAATAGGCAATTTTAGAGGAATAAAAAATAACTCAATCCAGAGTCCACAGTTTTAGGGGACACGGTCATAGGTCACAATATTCACTTAAAATAGGAAAATTTTGTCTATTTTGGGAAAAAAAAATGATCAAAAAATATTTGGGGGCAAAAAAATGCTCCCAAAAAGTTTTGGAGGCTCTAGGCTCACATACTCCACGCTCACAGCTCACAAGCTCACGGCTCTAAGCTCACACGTTAGCGTTGTTGCAAGCTAAACTAGACCAAAACTAATAAAGGTATAGTCATAAAAGTCCATTTCATTTTTTTGCATATAACCTCTAAATTATTTTTCTTTTTTTTCTATAATTTCTTTATAGTGTGTTTAAAAAAAAGATGAAGAAAATAAATTGAAATTTCTTTTGTATATTTATATAAAAAAAACTTCACATATGACATCAAATTTTGATTTATTTCAAGAAATTGTAGAATTGATTATAATGAAAATTAACTCTATGGAAAGTTAGGCCATCCTTAGAAATACTTATTACAATTATTTTGGTATGATAGATTTGTGTAGAGTTTTAGTTTTTAGGATGTCTAATGTAACTCTAAAAATCAATAATATTTTTGAAGAAATACTAATAAAAGAAAGTCTTTTTTTCAAAGGATAAAATATAAATTATATTAATACAATCATACAACAATTCCATTTACAAAAACACATTTATCATATTTTTCAAACATCAAATGATATTTTATGCTCTTGTATCAATTCAAGAGTCATTTCACAAAAATTAATAAAATATGGCAATCCTCAAATGAAGACTAAATAGTCCATAAAACACAAAATATTAAAAAATGAATTTAATTTATCTATTGAAGGTTGTAATCTAATAAATATACAACACATAAATGACTCTTTTCAATTACAATCATACTAAATGTTTTACTAATCTTCAAAAATGAAAGTATAACCGTAGAAAAATATGGATTGTAATAGCCCATAGTATTACAATCTAACTTGTACATGCCCGATAAGGGTATTGAAATTTTTTGGTATTTCTAGAGCAACATTTTGCCAATTCTATTCAATTCAAGCCCATAGATTCATCAAATCTTCCTTACTAAAATAAATCATGTAATCTAGATGGATCAATATAGTTTAAAATAGCATAAATTGCAGTCTTCATCTTCAACTTGATTGCCACATGAGGTAGCAATGCTAAACTCCAGCTAATTTCTAAAGCATTACTAAGTTCAAAGAATAATGAAATTTTTAGGTAATTCAGTATTTGAGTTTTTACTTGGTCTAGTGTAGAATACTTTTTCTTAAATTGTTTCATGTTATCAAATCCTTCAATAGTACCTTACAATTTGTATAAGGTAAGTAGTCTTTGATTATGCTTGACAATATAAGGAGTAGCTTGTCTCTTATTGCTAGCTCTATATCATGGCTTCATCAAAGTACTATGCATTAGTTCATATATGTTGGTGCTAAACTCTCTAGGGAGTCTAGCTCCACGGATGGAGTCATTGAAATGCGACATGGCATGTATTTTATAGTATTGAACCTTGACTTTTTCCATTCCAACATAGCTTGCTTCAAAGCCTATATAAATCTAATTATACAAAGATGCTTAAAGAGTTTTAGCATAAAACATCAATTTAGTCATGAGAGAGTATTGAAACAAAATAATATTCTAATAGAAAATCACTCTCGAGTATAATAAGTTCGAACCATGGGAGAAGGTCAAGTAGGACTAATCTACACTAGTAGGTTCATTTCTAAACTAGATAAAACACACATAATCCATGACTCAACAAACTTCCAATTCAATCCATAGTTTCTACATCAAATTCATCAACATCCAACTAGGCAATCATACACCACTAGAATACACTCCCAAATCACATAACATTTACTCAACACAACTTCACACAAATAGACATTATTAGTGTAAGTTAATTATTCAATTAATCATTCAAATGTTTCCAACTCATATCTCCTCATCACTCTCTAAATAAGCAAAAAAATGCAATGAACGTGGGTTGGGACCCACACTCTTTCATGGTAGTGAATCAAAACAAATGGGCCCCTTGAATCATTTAAATAGGCCAAAAATAATTGCCAACCACTTCCACCAACTTGGCCTTTGAGTTTACAACTAGCAACTATTCAACCAACCAATTGGGTTTCACACACTCTAATGCCTACTAAAATTAATTGCATATTTTCACACTACTTAGCACTAAATTGGCTAATTAATTAGCCTAACTAGGGAATAAGGGAACAAAATTTGAAGTTCAAAATTCCAAAACAAATTATTGAATGTACAAATAACAAGAATAAATTGGTATAGATTTTTGAAAACTTGATAGTAATTAATCTAATAAGCTAAACTTAAAAATGCCAACATACCTCATCATTAGCTTATCCATTTGGGCCAATGAATTTGTTTTGTGTTCTAAACTACAAGCAACAACCTTATACCATTTTAGAAACAATACAAAGGCCTTGATGACATCATCTCTATATATCACAACAAAACAAAAAACAATCACCTGAAAATAAAACATTTAGTACCAAACTCAAATTGATTGATTATACCTTTCAAGTAGATGTGCAATAAATTGAGATTTATCAATAATTTTTTTCAAAAATGAGACAAAGAAAACCTAGCCTCCACGATTTTTCGATGTTCAAAACCTACAAAGTTTGCACTAGATTCAAAGTATCTACCCTTATCAGTTCTTGAAACCCCAGTATAATTATTGAAAAAAAAGGATTTTATAATGGAGAACCATGTCATTGCGTTTTCTTACAAGCTATTCCACTACAATAGCTATCTAAGAATCAAACATATAGAAAAATGTCTTCCACTTGAAGCATACAAATTAAAATATCAATTTTTTTTAAATCTATGATAAATTCAAGTTCATACTACTTCACCTTCATGATCATAGGGTCTAGAAATGAACATCTATAATGAGCATAATGTGCTTTCCTTTTCATGATAAGAAAGTGTCGTTTAAATTCTTTGATGATTTTGGAGTGTATAATGTCATTGTGACTTGCTATAAAGCTCAATATTTCAACAAGTGTCTTAAATATGCCAACATCCATTTGATGAAGCACATCAACTTGAATTGCTAAACAAGGATTTTCAAACTCATTGTTTCCCATATTAAATCCTAAAAGAGCACACTTAGCGAGTCAACGTAAAAAAATGAACATCACCAAGATAATCATTTCTACATAGGTAGATGTTGTAAAAAAATTGAAATTTGATCTTATCATACATGTAGTTTACTTGGCAAAGGTTGCCAAATAATAATGGCAACTTTAATAAATGTAATGGAACTAGTCTACAAGACTACTTCTATCCAAGTTTCTATATAATCATATTAAAATATGATAAATTGTAAAGTTTAAAGCTAGCAACTACTAATGCAATGAAGAGGAACTTACTTTATAGCCTTCAAGATGGTCACAAATGTAGGGTTAGAGTAGTGGATAAACCCATTGTGCTACTCCATGTAGGTCTACAAGTCAAAGTTCATTGAAAATTCACACCATAGAAATCTATGATTCATCACTCCTTTGGACAAAGATTAAATTATGAAAAAATGCTACAATTTCAACCATGAATTTCAACAAGAGTGTAGAAGCATACTAGTTAATATGTATCATAGGCTTGATGACCAAAATTTATAAATTTACAAAAGCTACTCAAACTATATGCAATAGAGTGACCATAAAATTAGGAAATGAAAATAAAATTCTATACTAAAACTGGATTTTTTTAAAAGACTCTATGATGCAAGTTAGACATTCTTGTAAGTTTTTTAATTTACATGGCCATATTCGTTAAGTGAAACAATTTGTAGTCTCGTATTATCTTTGACTTTACATTTAGATGATAATAAGTATTTGATATTGAAATTTTTTGGCAAATTGAGGCTTTAATATGTTGATACATTCACAAACCTTTGATTTTATGGAGGTTTATATAAGCAATAATTTTTAATATATTAGAATAGAGGTCTCATTTAACAAATCTGAAGTCTCAAAATGTCCATTTTGTCTCAATTTTACGAATATGGCAATGCAAAGAAATCCACTTTTCATTTTGTAGTACCTTTAATTGTCATTTTTCCATCATGGATTCATACATTTTAGAAAGAGATTGACTTCTTCTAGCCTTATCAAATACAATATTCAAAATACTAAATATTATATTCAATCTTTGGTGAAGACATGAGCTTACATGAAGATAAAATGGGTAATATTGTAAGGAAAGTATGACCTTGTGGAAATGGTCAATTTTCACATGCCACATTTCCTAAAGAAATCATTAATGGATAATCTTGGACTCTTCTATTGTTAAATAACATGGTTTTGGTACACAAAAACAACATCCAAATTGACAAGTCCAACTTGACTACATGTGTCCAAATTGAAAAAAAATTGAAAGAAAATGTCCCAATGGACATGTTCCAATTGACAAAAAATATACAAATTGACTTTGTTGTCTTCTAGAGGTGCAATAACAAACCTTTGGCAATTCACATGATCATAGTTGTATATAAGCTTTAAATTGATGAGAAGGTTTAATTATTTTCATTTGTGCATGCACGAATGCTACTAGAAGTGCAATATTTAGTAGGTGGATCCTCGCAGTACATTACTATTTTATAAGGATTGTTTGGAGAGGAAGGCAGTTGATGCTTCAACCAACATTAACACCATACATAACTAATTGCTCAGAATATGATGTAACTTGAAATGTTTAAATCCTAGCTAAGTCAATAAATCAACTAACAAAGTAATTTTATAGCAATATATAACAAATATGAATCCAAAAAATTTACATGATTGCCTTTGTATAGTGTATCTTCAAAGTGCTTAAAATTACGTTCATTCTATGTAGAGATTGTATTCAAATGCAAGATGATAAAAAAAATTTAAATAGTGAAGTAATATCATTTTGCAATAAACCCAAAATTGTTTGGTAGTTTCCAATGAAATAAGCGAGATGTGTTGTAGAATCAAATATGTTTTTTGTTCATTGTTAAGTCTTTGTGAGGATTCCAACCCAAGCTCCAACAACAAACTTGAATGAGATGGTTCAATTCCAATGGTCATAGTGGTATGCACAAGGTTGGCTTTAGAAGTTAGAACAAATAGCTGAATTCGAAGATTATTGGATAGGTACAAAATGACTTAGAGGACGCTAATAAATACAACACTATCTAGAATCATGTCAATTTGTACCCAAAAAAATATAGAAAGATCGAATGTATTATAAAAAAAATTATAGATATAGGCACAAAAACGGGTGTGAATGTGTCATCTTAATTGCCTACAAGTTGGGAGGTCAGATAGTTTTGGGTGAGAAGTGAAACTCACTTGCAAAGGTCATTTTGTAGATGACGATGCAATAATTTGACATTCTTTTTAATGAGCCTAGATGTAGTCAAAGAATTTTTTCACTAAAAACTTTAGATGCTTGTGAGCTCCCATTTTGTCATTTGGAACTCACTGCTTCTTTTTTTTCATTGAAAAATTTTTGAATGCAGTTTTATATACAAAAAACTAAAAAAAGAGTGTAAAACATAAATAAGTATGTTATTTGTCAATAGAGTATTTGGTACTAAATAGAGTATTTTCCTTTAAATAAATCCAAATCTCACATGTAAATAGGATAGAAACCCAGAAATTGTACAATTTATAGATATTAGTAGAGATTGTCCAAATTGCCAAAACTTGCCTTGCATGTGATAGATGATGGCTAAATTGGTCATACAGAACCTAAGTGAGAACCTTTAGTTGATTCCTAGAGAAAGGTTTTAGTTTCCCATTTCATTTTGTAAAATAGTAGAAATCCCAATTGTTAGTTTACAAGTAAAAATAACTCGAAATGGACCAATAGAAGGCATTTACAATCAAAGTACAGTGTTTTCGGGTAGAAATCATGTCCTATCCATTGTTCATTAATGCATCAATTCATTAATTGTATCTTTCCAAATTGAAAGTATACATTAGAAAAAACCAACATTAATTTCAACAAAATTCAGTTGACACATAATTCTTGTAATTCAATTTTCTATGACAACCCAAGGCAATTCCAATTAGGTTCGTTCGGGGGAAAATTCAAATTAGCTTAGTGTTTTAATTAGCTAATGTCACTTTGTAGGTAAATTATGCCATTAATCTTAATGTATTAGGGTATTTGGGTATATTTCATATGCTACTTAGGAGTGGGAAAGGAAGTCTCTCTCTAATTTTTGTCCAATTATAAGTATAAATTTCTAACCACTAAGTCCGTCTAGGTCTTATCTTAAAATAAAATGCGAATTTAAAGGTATAAACTAAGGGAACTTGCATCCATAAATCTCATACTTTGAATTCACTAAAGTATATTACAAATATATCCATTTGCAACTTGTATCTCACAATATATATTTGAACTTTGAAAATTCGATTTAACCAAGAATTATTTAATTGTGTTTCATAACTATGATTTCAACATCTAAATTGCTTTAAGCGCTAATGACTCAATTACTTCAAGTAAATGTAACACATACCCTTTTTAAGGATTGAAAACAACCAAGGACGTCGCTTTAAGCGAACACATTAACACACGTATGCTTTAAGCAATTCTAAAAATAAATTCCCTTCAGGGATGCATGACATGCATTCTTAAATTATTTAAAGAATTTCAAATTCTTTCCTTTTCAAGGCTCCGGTCTTCATTTGACTATGTATCCTTCCATCTTTAGCTTTAAGCTTTCTCCATTTGCATCACCCTATTATCTTGGATCCCCTCTTTTCTCCAATTGTAATATTAATTGTAAATTATGTTTACTAAATTTACACAACTAAATACAATTTCTCATGGAAGAATTTAAATATACATTCAAACATTCAAACATTCAATCATGTACTCATGTCTTTAATTGGAATACCATTTATTAAACATGCGAATAATCATTCCATAGTTAGAATGTACATCAATTGTTTATAATTGTTCAATGGTTTCTATTCACTAGAAATGTAAACTCATATTTCAACTCAAAATAAATCTCAATCACTAATTTTATTTCAAACATACATGTTCATTTGTGATACAAATATATTCCAATCCTTTAAATGAAAATAATTACCAATCACAGGTTAATCATTAAATTTCAAAAAAAAATCCAATCTCTAGATCATTCAATTCCAAACCAATCCCTGGTTTACAAATAATTTTCAATCACTAGAATTATTAATTATTAAGTCAATCACTAACTTAATATTTTTCTCCTCTTAATACTTCAAATCTTGCTTTAAGCATTGACACAAAAATTCTCTTAAGCGATAAAATATAAACAATAGACAAAATCTATTCAAAATATAATCAAATTCTCTTAAAGAGATTCTTCTTTTTAAAATGCTCAAGGCAAAGAATACTTAATCATCATTTAAGTGATTATTAAATTATTCAATTTCATTGATTTGACATTCATAAAGTACTCAAAGTAAAATATCATCAAAATTCAATTTCATGCTTAAGCAATAATCACTATCACTTAAGTGAATAAAATAACTACGAATGACACTTATGAATTTATAAAATAATACAACAATAGAAAGCATACAAACACAACCTCACATCCCAAATGCAATATCAAATTAAAAAGAGAGAGAGTAATGAGAGAAGAGAAGACTATATATCACAATCCTTCCTCAAATACCCTTCCCAATCTCTTGATAAAAACCTATCAAAGTCCACAACCGCTCAAACCAAAAAGTCATTTCACACTTTAACTTCCAATATCATCACATTCACACTTAATTACCTAAAACTTTAAACATCTAATCCATTTCACACTCAAAACAAAAATTTTCTAGAAAATAAAATTATCCTAATTACAATTCTGTTGAAACCAATGTTGGTTTCTTCTAGTGTATACTTTCAATTTGGGGAGATACAATTAATGAATTGATGCATTAATGAACAATGGATAGTATATACCTTAGCTTGTGTAAGGAAAATTAGCTTAGAGACAATGTTGGATCTATACTAGAGAAAGGCAAATTGTGGAAAGTTCAAATTCATGAAGTCTTGTATTAAGTCTACATTGAAGGAATTTTTTTGTAGTTAAACCAAATTCCATGTCAAATTCATGAGGCTTGGATGAAAATTGCAATAAATTATATAGACTTAATATTGTTCAATGTCTATCTAGATAATCATTTCAGAAATATATTTATATAATTTACAATTACTCCAAAAAAAATGATTTAGCAGGTGAGCATTTGTATTTGCATTTATAAAAGTCAAAAAACAATTCTTCATGATTCTTTATAAATTTTAATAATTCTTAACTTTAGAATCTAAAAATGTAAATAATTTCCTAGGTGAAGGAATGTTTATCTTACTTAAAATAAAAATTAATTAATTTCTAAATATATTTCTTAAATTTTTACAATTTAAATCTTGGAAATAATCTAAAAATTATTCAAAATATAATTGTTTTAAAATGAGTTAAATCAAAATATTTACACATTTAATCATAGTGTATTTTAAAGTCAATCTTAAAGATTAGATATTAATATTCTTGAAATTCATCTAAAATAAATATATTCTTATTTATAAAAAATAATGAAGTTTCATTTGAAATCAATAGAAATTAAAAACAAATTATCTAGATTAAGATGTTAGAAAAATTATATCATTTATACAAAATCAAATTACATTCAAAAACTTTGATTTTTGAAAAATAGTTATTTTCAAAATGTTGAATATTGAATAATTCATTATATAAATAAAAATATTCTACAAATGTCATTTTTAATTGTTTGGTAAATAGATTAAATTTGAGTTTGATTTCTCATCTCTTGTATTTTAATATTAAAAGTGAAGATTATATGGAATATTTAATGCTTAAAATTACCCTTTCAAATACTATAATAAAATTACTTATATTTTATAGGTCTTATAGCAAAATTAAATTTAAAGAAAAATTAAAAACAAACTCTAAACATCAAAATCATATTTCATCCTTCTAAACAACATAGAAATCTATCATTCTCATCAAAGAAAGTTTATTGCTTTTCATTTTAACACAAGACAAATGGCTTTGAATTATTTGAATAATTTTATTCCTATTGTTTGCAATTGTAATATAAAAAGATTTTTTTAATTATTAAAAATTATATATTTTTTCCAAAAGCTTATTTCCAAGAAAATAAAAATAGATTTGTACTTCTATAAATTTTGTTTTTGTTAAAATTTATTATTAGATAATTAATTCCAAATATGGAATTTTATCTCTTTATGAATGAATGTTACATTATATGTTTAATTTTAATTTTAAATATAATAAAAAAATAAGAATTTTAAAATAGTATAAGTTCAATAAAGTCTTGAAGTGCTCATGAGTTTTTTTTCAATTCTATTTTATTTTTATTTTGTAAAAGAATATCATTTATGATAATCATAAGATAATAATCATGAAAAAATTATCAATTTTGGAGAAATAATTAGACAACATGTAATAAAATTTGAAAATATTACATAAAAACATTAATTACAAAATTATGTGATCTATTTATCTACATATTTATATGAAAAATTTCAATTCATTAATTATTCATATTAAATTTTACTACATTATAGGTTATTAAATATTAAAAAATAGAAAGTAATTTGATGGCCTATTTTATAAACCTAAATTTTAGATAAATCAACTTTATTTTAGTTATAATTCACATATAAAAAATAAATTGGCATGACATAATATTTTCTTAATATTATTTAATTTAAAAATAAATAAAAATAGAAAAAAAATTAACTTTAATTTCAAATTTTGGAATGATGTAATTTAATGAATAATTGAGTTTAAGATTTAAATATTTGACAAAAAAATTACAGTGCATATTCAATTGACAATATTAATTTTGATAGTAAATTGGTACTTTAAGATTTGAAATTGTGAAGAATCTACAAATACATTTCATTGATTATGGAGAAAAAATTTTAAATGCTAAAATAGTTTGCAATTAGATTTTGATAATTAAAATTATAGATTACAGAATATACTTTAATACTTTAATATAGGATTAAACTCAAATTTATATTATACCTTGAGTTGAATTTTGAAATGAAAATATTATTAATGGTTGATTTGATGATTGGCATATTTTAAATAGAATTATGGTAAATTTAATAAGTTTGAGTTTGTATTATTGTCAATTAAATTATTTAATAAATAAGGCTCAATTTGACAATTAGCTACCTGGATCAAAAGTTGTTTATATCTATAACTTGTAATTTCAATTTAACTTTTATAAATTGAAGTAAAATTTTATATATTCTATATCTTGTATAATTTTTAGGAAGAAAATTTATGTTGATAAGGAGTTTTGTGGTAATGATAGAACGAGTATCTTTACATATATTAGGGTTTAATAATCAAAAGATAATTTCTCATATAATTTCTCATTAGTCATATTATTTATGTTATGATCTTGTCTATATTGAATATACAAATCAACTAATTGAAGTTAATAGATTCACAATAAGTTTACATTCTAATTTTATAAAATTCTTATAAAATTTAAAATTTATATTCATAGGGGCCTTAGTGAGCACAATCAAAGTAGGAAATGAATCAGACTCTACCTCAATGGTTTGCACTACCTGGTCATGCACCTCCACTTTTGATGGATTTGCATTAGAAGCATATTCTGCTAGCTGCAATTTCATATTCTCCATCTCTTATTGATAATGTTGTAACTCCTCCTCTTTTTGCGCAAGTAATAGTTGATGGAGGTCTTGATCTTTCAATAATTTATCAATGTACTCTTTTTGGTTTGCACTCATCTTGGTGTCTTTACCATTTTGCTCTTTTAATATTGAAGTCAATTCCATCTAAGTAGAATTCCGTTCACTAAGACGCTTGTTAGAACTCATGATAGCATGAATCTAATCTCACAATTCTTGATTCTCCTTCTTCAATGTTATGGCTCCCTCCTTCTCTTGCTCGTCAATAGTTGTAGGTGATGGCACTTGATGTTGCAACATCATGCGGCTCATTTCATTCACAATCTGTTGGGTCACTTCTTATGGAAGACTATTGGCCACCAATGTCTTCTTCGTCCACTTTGCCTTAGCATTTTGTCTTTCTCCTTCCACCTCTGATTGAACCAAATCTCGTTTTAGTGTACCACTTGGTGAAATCGACTTTGATACCTTCTTTTTTCCATGTGAAGAACTAGCATCACGATGTAATGCTGCAATTAGAGTCATGATATTTGACCTCAAAGCTTGTTCACAAAAATAAGTAATGATATTATTTGAAGGATTGGTTAAAACCACTTCTCCTTTCTATACAATTTTCACTTCACGGAAAAAGTTGATAAAAAGTACTGCAGCCCAATCGAGTCTTGTCCCATGCCACGCCATATAGGACATTCATACCAAAGGTGGTGGTAGGGATGCAGCATGATGCTCCAAACACATGTAACGATTGATGAAGGAAAATCAATTGTTCCAATGTATTTTGATTGTGGAGAAATCCTACAGATCTGTCTCTGGATCATAATTCTCTGCACAATCTAGAAAAATTTGATTAAGAACCTTGTTTGATAACATCTGCTTAGGTTTGATTGGTGTAGCTCCCACAGCTCCAGGTATACCTAAAGTATCCACTATGATTTGTTTTGTGATCAATAATTTATAGCCCTTCAACTCCACTATAAAATTGTTGATATCTTCTGACATGGTTTGTAAAAATGAAGCAACTATGTCCTCCTTATAGAATCATGGAGGTCTTGGTAATTGCACAAACTTCAACAATCCAGTTGCCTTCAAATTCTTGGTATTAAAAGACAATCATTTTGAAAAGTCATCCAATAGAACTCCCTCCATTGAAGGTCACCTCTTCATAGGAGTCGTTTTACCCGTCATCCTGTTGAAAAAATAATGAATACATCCAACTACTTTAAACAACTCCACAAATCCTTCAAGTATTGAATTTCCAATTGATCTTTGTATTAACCATTCAACCATTTAATTTCTCTTGATGGAATTTTGATAACTTTCTTTACAATGAACCACCATCCCTTTTTAAAAAAAAAATTTCAATCTATATTTAATTAATTAAATTGTACTCTCCAAATTTATTTATTTATTAAAGTTATCAATAGAATTAAAGTTATCAATTAAAACCTCAACTTGGTTCAACCATTCTAACAAACTAGATGGCACTTAAAGTAATTACTCCAAAATATCTAAATTGAATAATATATGTTTCTACTTTATAAACTAACTCTTCAAATTTAACTATCCATAGAGTTCTTACAAAACACTCATAACAAAATTTTGCTTTAAGCATAATAAAACTAATTCTCTTAAAAGAGATACATAATGAAATTACTCAAGGCAATAAATATCTAAATTCTCTTAGAGAGAGAAAAAAATAAGATAAAATAAAATAATAATAATTCTTACTTAAATATTGTCTCTTAAGGGATTCTCATTATAGATTTGTTCAAGGCAAAAAATACAAATTTATCTTTAATACAATTCCCTAAAATCTACATACTTGACAAATGTATAATTTTACTTCAAATATTACCCACTTTAAACTAGACAAAAAGTTTTAATTATAGTTGAATTAAAAATAAATAAATTTATAATTGCTTGAATATATTAATTATTGCAATAGTCATTCAACTTGCACTTAAGTGATAATACTTTATTCATACACTTATAGCGAACAATTAAATTTTATTTAATGTATAATTAAAGTGATCCTTAAATATGCTTGGAGCAATCATTAAATCTCTACTTTGGTTAATCCAACAATTTAACAACACTTAAGTGAACTTCTAAAAATACTATAGAAAATACTATAGAACTTCTAAAATTAAATACTATAGAAAGTATAAAATTTTAATAACTTTAATAATTAATAATAAAATTTCAAAATTTCAATAACTAAATAATAGTCATAATTGTGGTTGTAAATATACTATTATGATTGGTCCAAAAATTTTAATTTTAATTTTTTACAATTGTGCAATTAGAAATTTAAAATATATATTGCATCCAATAATATGCAAATCATTGATGAAATATAATTTATCTATCCAATACAATTGATATTATTTTATTTAAAGTCTTGGATTATTGTTAAAATATTTTTCCATTTTAAAATTCAATAAATATACAAAATAATCCACTTAATTTTCTCCTTAAATTGACAATAGAAATAAATGATTATAAATAGATAAATAAGAAGAAAACAAATTTATTGTGAAATTTTTGACGTGTAGGCAAACTAATTGACAAATGAGAGATTGTTTAATTAAAAAGTGTAAGTATTGACAAATCATTCAATTTTCATTTATACATCCTTGGTGGCAAAAAAATCTTGGATAATTAGTCATAATGTACAATAAGTCAATGCCAAGTGGCTAAGAATAATCATTGTCTAATTGTCACAAAAATCAAATTAGTAGTAGTTTGGAAATATATATTGAAAACGTATGTTATTTGTCAAAAAAAGTAAATAGGGTAGAGTAAAAATGATTATTGGTTATTGCAAGACAATAGTCGTTTGATCATGATAAACATTTTTATGTTCAACTATAAAAAATATCAATTATTATACTAAACTTTTCTAGGTAGCAAAGTACAACCATCTTTTAAAGATGAATGCAAATACTAATGTAAAAATGCATCCATTGTCTTTGATTTTCATTGAAAAAATTAAATGGTATAACCATCAAGTTTAGCACAAAAGCTTTCACAACAAACAAATCCTTGCTACATGAATGCAATGGCTCCTAACAATTTTTTTTAATAGAATAAGATCACATGTTAGAGAAATTACATAAAAAATATTTTATATTTAAAAAAATGATTCTTTATATTTCTACTTTGATGTTTTAACTATTTGTCTTTATCATTGCATTTTTATAATTCATTAGTCATGATAAACTATTGAACCCTATCATTATATTCTTTTTATGTCTTTTTTTAAGTTTTATATCAAGGTTATTTTTACCACTCTCTCCTTTTGAATCTAAACTCTTCTTAAAGTTCTTATTGAAGCAAGATTTCTTGCTTTAGTTGGAAAGGAAAGAGTGGTGAAAGAGTAGTAAAAGTATTGATAGTTTTGAGGAAGATTCCTCATTAATATGATTATAGCTTCATCATTTGGTACTATTGAACCAATTGCTAAAAATTACTCTAGCTGAGCTTTAAAATTATGAATGTGCTCAATAATGCTTGAATTTTCTTTCATTTTCAAGTTAAATAATTTGTCTTTAAGATGCATTTTTGTCACTATATCTTGGAATTCATAAATGTTAATCAATTTTGCGCATTTTGAATGAGCAATTTTATATGATTGAATATGGAAAGCAATCAAATTCTCAAGGCAATAATTTATAATGATGAATGATAATGCATCTTGATCCTCCTACATACTTATCCTTCTTGCACCTTTAGTAGGTAAATGAGGAGTCTAGCAACAATTTCTACAACTATCGGTGCCATTTGTAAGTGTTGTTCTTCACTCTCTATAGACTACGAAAATAAGGGTTCATCTATGTTTTCATATGTTAAAATAAGATCCATCAAATTTAGTAACAATGTAATATGACTTACATCAATTTTGTGTGTTGTCATTTTCAATAGTCTTGTCTTAAAACTGCTTGAATTTCAAATTCTTCTATTAAATCTCTAGCAAATAATTCAAGATTTGCTTCATCAAGACTTGTTGGTAATTTGGCCCAATTTTGGCCAAACTAACCAAAACTAAAGTGACCATAACTATTATAAATTAAATGAGAATTTAACGATAAGAAGTCATAAATCATTTATTTCCCTTTCAATAAAGCAAGAATTTGTCTAAAATGGACATTTATACAAGAAGTTATTGATGGATAAAGTTTTGACTTAAAACTTCGCTATGAAACTTCATCTACTAATATCTCTTACACTATAAATCCAAAATAATTTTGGATTTGAAGGCTGAGTTTCAAACTAATCTTAGTTTCAAAATCTGAAGTTTTCCTAAAATTAATCAATTGCTAAAAATTTCATCCAAGTCTAAACTAAACTAAAACCAAACTTCATCTTAAGCTATCTCCTCCAATAGAGATCTATTTTTTCAAGTTTGAATTAGTTCTAAAATTCTTAGAATATTTTCTAAATAATTCTACTTTTATCTTATTCCTTGGTTGTCTTTAAAAATTTTAATTTAATTTCCTATTAATTAATTACTCCATTGGACCTTTCTTTTTACTCACTACTTTTAGATTTGTTATATTTTTAAATTGAATATCTCAAAATTATCTTTCTAAAATAATGAAATACTTTGACTATGAATTTTCCTAGAGGAAGTTATGCAATATGTACGAATGAAGTTTGACTATTAATCCTTGCTTTAAACTTCAATACTTCATCCAATAAATTGTCGTGACTAAAATCTCCAAACTAAATTTTAATTTTGGTTTTAAGTTTGGATTCTACTCTAGATTCTAGGATTCTTTTTCACATTCTTTTGAATGACTTCTCTAATTTTCATCCACTCTTACTACTAATTTCCATCTAAGAATAACTTCTTGAGTTTTTCTTGAATTTTAGAGTTTAATATGTTTTCAGAAATTTAGGAGAGTTAGCTTCTATGATTCAATACTAAATTTATATTTTGGAGAATGTTTTAAGGTTTGAATTGGGTATATAACTTCCTATTTGAATTTAAACAATAAAATAAAAGAAAATGGTGGTTATACCTTGGTGTCAACTTCCATTACGGTCTCATCGTTGTTCACTTGAATATATGTTGGTTAGGGTGTTGTTGTGGGCTCCATTTTGTTGATTATTTTATGTTTTTACATACCACTAATTTGATAAATTTATAATTTTGGGTGAAATTTCACTCCATTTTCTAATCCCTATTTTTCACTCTATTCCTCTTTTTTTTTTTTTCCCTATGATTTTTCTATGGTCTCACACTGATTTTTGAAATATGTTTAATGCATGTTGATTTAGACTAAAACTATTGATTTCCTATCTATCCTAGGAATCAAACGAACAAGCAATTTAAGTGTGATGTTGCCATGGTATCTATCGTACTAATTTTTGAAGATTCAAAATGCCTCCATTAACTTCTATTACATTTTTGTTCTAGACTATGAATCAAATGAATAAGTGACCAAAGCATGATGTTGCTATAGTATCAACTTTTTCTAATCTCATCTCTTGTGTTTGTCTTTTTTCTAAACTAAGATTGATCATGGTGCCAAATGCCTTGTTTACATTATAAGGTACTTAGATATTTTTTGCAATCCTTTAGCTCCTAAACTCCCTAACCAATTTCCAAAATCTCACTTTTGTACTTGCATTCTTTGTTTTTTGTTCTCTTTCAATCTTCTTCTCTCTTCTTTTCTTTTTTCCCTCTTCTACTCTAGTTTGCTTGGCTAATTTGCAATGAAATTTTGAATTTGTATTTTGAGTTGTTTGTAGAATTAGGACTTGGTTTGTAGAAAAGAAAACAAGAAAAACTTAATAGTCTTTGCTTTTACTTTCTTCACCCAAAATACTCCTTAGACCCTTTCACTCTCTCTACCTATCTCCTCGCGTTTTGGACCTTTCAACTTGGTCTATTCCTTAGCTTTTCTCTCTTGGTTATCCCCTCCCCTTAACTACTACCACCTAGGCCCTAGTAGTCTAGCACCTTCCCCCTATCTTTTTCCTTGAAGCTTTCACCTTGTTCTCTCTTTTCAATTGTCACTAGACTAGCCACAAATCCTCTCCTTCTCTTCAAATTGTTCCCTCACTCACTCACTCACTTCTCTCTCTTTAGACTTGAAAATGCACCCTTTTTTGTTTTCTTCCCATACAATAGGAGCTTTATCCTTTTTCTTTTTTTTCTTTTTCTTTATTTTATTTTTTATATTATTTTGATGAACTTCCTAAGCAACCTCATCAACATTTCAAATGGCTCTTCCACAAATAAGATGCTATCTATACTAATTTTCCTTTCACACTAATTCTTTTTAAACAGAAAGATTACTCTTGGTTTGTTAAACAAATTTGGCTATCTTTAGTTGGAATCAAATATCAAATGATGTGACCCTCAAAATTATAGTTTGTTTTATTCCTAATTTCTAACTAATGAAATTTCTAGTTTTAAGGGATGTCATGTTCTAAAGTTTATTTTTCAAAGAGATTTGGATTTTATTTTATTTTTTAGAAGTTTCTCAACATTCAAATTCCAATTGGTTAGAATTTTTCTCAAGGACTCTCATCCACTACTTTCACTAAATTTTGAACTTCTTTACAAGCCTCCTACACACAAGCATAGGAATTCAAAGCTTTGTTGTCAAACAGTTTGGCCCAAACATCTATCAAAAAAGTAGCTTAAGATAGATGATGACAACCTCTAAAAATTAAGAGCAAAGTCAAAGCTTTGTTGTGTATTTAGGAATGAATTATAAAAAACAACCATCAAGGAAAAACAATATTTGATGAAACTACAATATGCATGTTAAGGCATTAAAGAAATATCTCCAAATATGAGATTCCACACAAGGTGCTCGTGCAAAAACACAATACAATACAAAGGACTCTAAATTTTTTTGGCTATTAGCATTATTGAAGTGAATAATGCCTAAATAGAAAATTATTCTTTGTTATAATAAGTTTGAACCAAGGGAGGCTTTTCAATGGGAACTTTAAATCACTAAAGAATTGATATTTAGTTTCTAGTTCTAATCACGATTCTATTTCCAATTCAATTTCTTAACACTCCAAATAGATAGAATCTCCCAATTTGGAAAATAACAATAGCCACTACTACAATGACACTACAATTTTGGAATTAGACTTCTAACATAAATTTTATTGTTTAATTATCTCTTATAACACACATTTTCCACTTAGACTATGTATATTCCAATTTAGTAAACCACTATGCAACCATAACACACATACATACTCACAAAGACTTCCAATTAGATTTTACAACTTGCAATCACTTGAATTCTACTCTATTTGTCACATTACCTCTACATAGAGAAATCAATGGGGCACATGAAATTACATCATATTGATTATAATGGTGAACACATCATTGGGTTATAATTTTCAAAACATACTCTACAACTAGTTCATCAATTCATAATGTCTCAACCAACTTGTAATTCAAAAACATTCTATCTTCATCTCTATCACTCATCATGTAGCTCCAAAACAAAAAAGAAATATATAGCCTACTTGGGCTAGGACTATCAATCAACTCTCTCATAGTGGATGAAAGAAAACATAACCCACTCTCCTTGTAATAGCTATTGGTAGATAGTTGTTGAACCAACCAACTCAGCCTACCCTTCAACTTCACAACCTATCCTTTCAAATCCATAGGAATCTACTTTGAGTTCACATGAACATCAAGCAATCAAATTGTCATACCAACTAACACAATTTAACATCTAATTAACTATTAAACATTGAAAACAAGATGAAAAATAATCCAAAATCCAAAATTTGCATTTGAAAAGTCAAGTAGTGACTCTATATGCACTGCCATAATGCAACTAAAATTATACAGGATTAATACCAAGATTCCTAAAAATAAGAATTAAAAGCAACAACAATTCCACAACACACATGGACAACTTACAAATGTCAAGACTTGAAGGGACCTCCATGTCCTTTAAGAAGTGCACTAAAAACTCAAGCCTAGAGCTAAAAGAGGCTCAAAACCCCCCACAAAGATACAAATGGCCAAAACTTGGCCAAAACACAAGGTTTCAACAAGCAAGCAATTTCACATTAAAAAAAGGGGTAATTAGTGAGAGAAGATATCCTTCTTATATACTAACTCCCCAAAGTCTTTACTCCCTCATTACCAAGTGGTAATCCAAGTTTTACTAATTTTTAATCTAAATATTTGCAATTTTGTACTCCAACAATAGTCTAAATCTCTAACTTTTGGAGAAAGACTCCAAATCACAAATGGATTAAGCCATTGACTTCAAAAGACCCTTTTCATTTTTTCAAAGAGTAGGGAATGCACTTTCCATTTTTCATTGCAAAAAAATGATGAAAATCTACTACCAACTAAAAATAGAAACGAGGTAAAAACTCAACTATTAGAATTTGTCTTTTCTAAAGAAAGTAACTAGCTGAGGTTCTTTAAAAGGTGCAAGGGAGTATAAAAAGGATCTTACTTTGGCCTCATTTTACTATCATATGCATTTGAAACATCATTCAACTTCCCAATAAATCTTTAAATTCATCAAAATTGGAGAATCTTGTTGGTTCAGGTACCTCTAGATGTTGGAATGTGTTGAAACTTGTTGGATCGTTAAATTGGTACAAGAGAAGCTATAGTTATTTTTAGTAAGATTTTACTACAATATAGGTAATTACTAGAAAATTCTTCTTGTAGATTTGAATAGTTAACCATCTTACTAGAAGAGGATCTTCTAAAAGTTAGAAAATTCCGTAATTGGGATTCAACTATTTTGGGGAATCCATTCAATAACTGAAACGTAACCTTTGTGATACCCTCGGATTATTTTAGTTACAATTTGTTACATGCACAATAGTTTCAGGCAATTCGTGAGGTAATCACTTAGTATTTTTAAGTTGTTCAATTTCTAGGTATGTAAGATTCAAGGTTGTTTTTGGTATTACATACTATTTTGGACCAAACCCTATATTAGCATGTAAGATACATATTTTTGTTTAATAATCTTTCGAAAATTTTGCATATAAAATTTAATTTCAATTATAAAAACAAAATAAATAAATAAACAAAAAAATTATAAGCTCACTTGTAGACAAATTGGAAGCTCAAATGTGGACATTGTTAATTCCATATGTCTTTTATGCACATTTCAAAGGTTGTTTATACTCGTAGTTGGAAGTGGGTCAATGGGGACTTTGAAAGAATGCATTAAAAAATTGAAGTATAGTCTCAATTTCAATTCTTTTAGGTTGAAAGATTAATAAATCAAAGACATCCTCATTTGAACATTTTGTTCAAGAGCCTTAGGGAAACACATAGTACTCTAATACCATGTTAGATTTTTTTAAAAAGAACCATTTGCTATTAAATGCATTTAATGAATGTTTCACACATTAATTATAGTGGACAACTTTCTAATGTAGAGTCTTTTATAAGAGTCACAACTCTCCTAATTAACTAGTATACTATATATATATATTCAAATTGAATGACTATTTGCTCATTCATAATTTATTTGAAATCATTTTTGTCATATATATTAAATTTCTTTGTTAAAATCAATAGCTTATACCTACCTAATCTAGATAACCTCAAATATGATATTTGCATTCTTTGCTCTAAAATATCAAAAAGGGATTATGTATCAAAACTTTTTGACACCCCAATATTTTCACCAACATTATAATTGCACTCTGTCAAACACCACATCCACATACTTTATGCTATCATCTCTACTAATTCCCAAGGTTCTATCATTATTGGCCATGTTGATGATGAAGTCAGTCTCATTAATAGTCTCTATAAGTAATCATTCAATTCATCATTGTTAAAATCTTTATTCAATTCATCTGTATAATATACCACTATTTGTTCTAAATAGGCTTGTTTAGTAGGACTAACTAATAGCTTTCATATCTAGGTTCTTCCAACAATATTAAAATACATCATGAATCTTTGGATCCAAGAAAGATCCAATAAATCCAATCAATATTTTTCTAATCTTGATTCTCTATGATATAGTGATCAAAATTAAATGGTATAAAGATATTGACAAAATGTCTAGTGTCAAAGAGAACAATAGCTATGTGAAAAATTTGACACTACCAAACACTCTTAGTCTCAAAAATTTACCTTTAAGTTCTTCAATGCAATTGCATGACCGAAGGTACTCGTTTTTTTTCCACAACTAAGTATGTATTTAACATCCATTGTTTGTCAAATTGCAATACTAAGAGCGTTGTCATGATGTAAATATATACACCATATAAAATGTGTATTTATTTTATATTTTGAATAAATTCTATAATTTGGAGGACAAACTTCCTAGTGACAATTCCAGTGGCTTCAAGGTGACACTTATTGCATATGGAGTTGTTTAAAAGATGAAAGCCCTAAACAAGTTTTACCAATTTGGGGAATTCTTTTAAATTTTATAGAATCTGTGAGTGAGTTTGAATTTCGATTCTAGAATGTCGAATTGGAGGGTTTTCATGGAGTCACAAGATCTTGAGGCTGAACTAGAGCTTTCTTTATTACAATTATCAATTCAACCATCTCAACCAGAAGTTTCTTCACTATTGCGAATTTATTTGCAAGATGAAGATAGACCTTCTTGCTCGTTGAAGAAACCTCGCTTAAAGCAGCGTTGGCACAAAAATATTCAAAGAGATGCCAATTGTCGCGCTCCTTAGTGACACTTACCACCTTAAGCTCACTTTCCAAACACTTAACACCTCAATGCCACCAAGGTTCATGCTCTCCTAACACTACACATGCCACGCACCCACAATGTTAGGTTCCAACTCAAGTTACGGGGTTCCCCATTCCTCTGTGACTCCCAATCCTTTCCTCCCAATCCTTTTCTTCCAATACTTAACTCCCACAAGACACCGGGCATGTCATTTGATGACATGGGGCGGAACTTCCATTGATGTCCAAGCACTCGGTGAGGCACTACTTCCACCGGTGCTAACCGCCCTTGAATGAGACCCAACTCCCCACTAGGCCCAACCCAACTCATTTCAGGACTCACCAAACGAGGCTCACACCATGGCCTAGTGTGGAGTGGAACACCACCCAACCGGTATCAAGGAGTGCACAAACACTCCATGGTAACACACAAGTGGTGGTGAGGCTCCAACACTAACCTCACCACCCGGGGCCACTTAGGCTCACCATGGCACCATCCAGGAGGGAGGAGGGAGACCACCCCTCCTCATAGTACTCTCTGCGGGATTCGGCAGCC
Organism: Straminergon stramineum; assembly: GCA_963920665.1. NCBI lineage: Eukaryota > Viridiplantae > Streptophyta > Bryopsida > Hypnales > Calliergonaceae > Straminergon > Straminergon stramineum. Next base: position 23,811,491 of record OY987263.1, on the reverse strand, counting down.
CCCCCCCCTTGTATGTCAAGGGGGACTCCCAAACACCCTTTGGTTTGGGAAGACCACCCCGTTTCTCCCGATTCGCACTAGTTTGGGACTCCCGAACTTCCACCCGGCGTAACTTTGCGATTCGGGATCCAAATCGCACATGCGACCCCATTTTCGACATCTACGCAACGCGTAGATGCCGATGGACTACTCACTTGCTCCATTTGGACAAGTACTCGCAAAATTATTGCTCTCCAAAGATTCGGGACAGTCCCGGCGCAAGCAGGGCACTCCCGGCGCGACCAGGGCACTCCCGGCGCGACCAGGGCACTCCCGGCGCGACCGGGACACCCCCAACTTTGAACGCCCATAACTTTCGACTCGCAAGTCCAAATCACGCGTTCTTTAGACGGCTAGAAGCGTCTTCTCAAGACCTTTCCAAGCATATATCATACGCCCTTAAATTCGTCCGGATCAAAGCTCTACATCGCTCTGATCGCTCGGGACTCCTAGTCCCCCTCACCTCATCTCTTGCAAGGCTTGGGGAGTCACCCCCAATGTCCCCCTTGCTCACCAAGGTGGCACGGGCACGCCTTGTGATGAAGGTCGTGACACCAGTGCTTTGGTGATTCTACTTCAAGTTGGATGTGTTGAACTAGGCACCCAAGATGTGACATTTAAAGCAAGTTATGAGGGCTTAAACATCGACCAATACTATTGTGTGGTTAGGCCAGTTAAGGGAAGCCCTAACCACCAATGTTGTTTGAAAGGGCTAGTTAATCCTATAACAAAGGTCAAACATGTAGATTACGTCGCAAACACGGTGAAGCGCATCCTCAAGTTCTTACAAATGGAGTAGCATTCTTCTTCGACTTCAGTTTTTACCATCATTTGGTTTTGGTTAAAGGGTTTTAGCTAATTCAAGTTTTTTATATTCCATTTATATGTTAAGAATTGAAAGTTAGGGAGATAGAAGTAGTTTACCTCTAAGTTTTGACCTTTGGAGTTTTTTGGCCTTGAAAGATGAATAGGGATTTATCTCTCAGTGTTTCCTTTGAACCAATGGGTGTTTAGAGGCCCATGTGATGTGTACATGGGCTGCTTTCACCTACATTAGGAGAAAAAGGTAGGGAGGCATCTTCTCTTTTCATTTAGTGTGTGTGAGTTTGGTGAGTGTGTTGTGTTTTTTAGACCAAGAATTCAAGAAGCTATATCTTATGTTGTATAAGAAATTTTGGAATAGAAATTTGGATTTATGATCCTCTTCTCATTGTCGTTTCAAAGAGACTTTTCTTGTATGATTTGAAGTTGGTAGCAAAAAGTTATAAGCATGTGAGTGGAATAGGACTTGTTGCCTTTTGATAAAGAGGAGCAGAGATTCGAGTGGCCACCAAAGTTTGTATATTTTGCTTATCTCTTTAAAATTTTTGTGCAATAGAATTTTTTTTTAACTTTTTAAAGATTCATCACTTGAAAGATTTGGAGTTTTGTGGAGAAAGATATGAATGTTTGATTAGTAAAGGGTCTATTGCTCTTATTATTTGAAACCCGAGACTTTACAAGGCTATGAATTTTATTTTGAGAATCACTTGCAAATAAAAATTTTAGTGAAGGTAAGAAAACTTGTTAGCTTTCAGAAAAGCTATCAATCTTTTGGCTTGAAGAAAAATTGCAAAAGTTATAGGTAGTGAAGCAAAGGAAGGTCTGTTGTCTTTTCTTTTTGAATAGAATGTAATTAGATTGAGTTTAGATTTGTGTTTTATTTAAAGATTTGAAGACTTGAAGATTGAAGACATGAAGACTCGTGTGTGGTGGCTTGTGGCTTGTTATTTCTAGCTAGTTTGGGAGGCTCGTTATTTTTCTATTGTTATTCCTAGCCAATTTTGGAGGCTTGTTGTTTTCATTTCTGCATTGTAAACATTGTTGTGAGTTATGTGGGTATCCAATAATAACCCCATTTTGTGTTTGTGGCGATGAAGTGGAATTGATCACCCACAAGGTCATTATTTTTTATATTTCCATTGGTGAGGCATGATTGATGGTTATCGTAGGTTTGAAGTTTAGGAGTCAATCTTTCAGACAGTTTAGCTTGTGGACTGGCCATTCCGTTTTAACCGTTCGAAGCTTGTGGTTTCTTATCACCTACCCTAACTTTTAAATCCATTTAGAGTCATCTCAAGATAGGCCAACAAAGATTAGCTTCAAGATTCGAAGACTTAAAGATTAGAAGACTCTACTCGACTTCCTAGCAAACTATTCCCAATCGTAGCCAGATACTTTATGTATTCCTAAAGTGTCTCCTCTCTACATGACATTTGGTGCATTGTTGAAAGATGTGGTCTTTCTTCTAGTTGTTGAAAAAACTAGCTCATCTTTTTCACCATATACTAGCCTTTGTAGTGTTAGTATGATAGATTTTGTATTGAAAATGATGAAGAAATTCTTTAAATTTTTATCCCATAAGACAAATTGCACCTTCTCTTGTTGGCATTTTTATGTACTTATCATATGTTCAATTACATGTTTATAGTTTGTCTTTTGTCAAAACATGTCGAGTTGATTTCCCATTTGGCATAGCTAAAATAGAAGAATAAAATAATAGTATTAGACTTCAAAAACTACAGATATACAAATTCTTGTCGATTGACATCATGCATGTAAGTTTATATTCAAAGTAAACCAAGTAGCAATGATGATATGAAGTTTGAGAAAAATACAAGAAAAATTCAATTTTAGAAAGCATTATGAAAACCAAATTATCTATGAATTAAAGTTAATTAATATTAACCTAAACAATCAATTCATGTAGAAGTTTAAAATTTCCGTACCATATTATATCAATTGCAATGAAAACTAACTTGTAATGGCTAACAATGACTTCGACCAGGGAAAATAAACCAAATTATTACTATAAGAGCAGAAATCCAATTTAAATTAGGAATTCGCATTAGGTTTGTAAGCATTGTAAAGTTTCTTCCTAAGTAATCACTCATTTAATTCATTAAGTATAAAAAGAGAAACTAATTTATGTACACATCTTCTTAATGGAACTCAAATTCTTTAAACTCAAATTGACTTCAAGAATATGTTGACAACATGATGAACATGATGTCATAAATGTCTAGTAGAGCCCTTATGACGTTTAGTAAAGTCAAATTTACATTTAACTTTCAAATATTAGTCCCCATTTATGATTTTGATGTATAAAAGTTTCATTTTAGTAAAGTATTTCAATTTGATGAGCAAATATTATATTCTAAATTTAGGATCCTTATTAATGCAAGATTTCAATTGTCCCAATTGTTAAAAATGGCCTCATTAGACAAATATATGTGCACTAATTCAACCCAACATCATATACTCAATATGTCACTGGAGCCCAATTTTCTATCAAACAAGGCAATTCTATTTCATATGCTATTGAAAACACCAAATTTACAAATTGTTACAAAACCATAAATTATGTTCAAATTAGGAATTTGCATTTAGGCACAAAAATTGAGCTTCTATAAATGAATCTATACTATCAATATTGCTTTCTGCTTTCCCAAGAGATGAAACCTCTAAATAAGAATAAAAAGAAAAACAACTTCAATGACATATCTTTTCAGTTCTTAACTTGATGTCACCATGAGAAGGCCTTATTCTCTCAAATATACCTTGAAGCCTTAGGTGATCTCAAGGACTAATTTTTGAAATTGAAGTTTATGAATATCGATCAACAACTTAGTTTTCTTGGACATGATCATTACTATCTTTGTGTGGATAGCACACAAGTTGGTGTCCTCAAAGAAACTCACCAAGTAAGTTTACATCGCCTCTTGTTGCCCTAGCACACCGTGGCTTTCGAAATGGAAGTTGATCTATACATACTTGCAAACAATTCCACAAACAACAACAAGTCAACACCAAAAGCTTCCATTAGTGGTTACTTTCTTAGACTACATATCATTAGATTTTGGCAAAAAAATAGTCTACTAACAAGCCTACAAAAAATCTTCAGGAGTAAATTGAAAATATTTAGTCAGCCTTTGTAATAAAAATTATTATCAATTTGCATGTGTAGGTGTTTTTTCCTCACCCTTAATATAAACTATAAAGAATGAACAATTGGGTTGTTGTTGTTGTTGTCATTGAATTTATAAATGGGTATGTCATATGATGTCCAATTATGCCTTTCAACTTTTCAAGCAATAGATAGATGTTATCTTTTACTACCTTTTAAAGATTTTAAGAGTAATTCCAAAATAGAGCAATGAAAATTTAGTAATATTAGTCAATTTTGGTTAAGGTAACCCCAAACTAAAAACTATTGCCAAGTAGAAAGGCATTCATTTTGGGAAAATTTGGGGTTCTGGTTGCAACCAAATTCAACCTAGAATAAAAATGGATTGTAATAATATAAATGGTAGAATGTACCACTTCAAGATAAAACAAAAGTATCATTTGTAGTATAGAATATCACATAGAAAAATGTATGTAGAACTTTATATATATGTATATACAACTCCATATATAACATGTATGTATGCCATATATCAATATTTGTATGATGCATAGAATTAGAAAATATCCATAATCGTATCTACTATGTATCAATATCATATAAGTACCACATATCAATATTCATATAATACATATAAGTCAAATTTATCTATATTTCTATAAACCATATATAAACATTATAAAATTAGAAACAAAATTGCCAACCCTTGCAAATTTTCTGAAAGATATAGCCAAACTTTGGATAAATGTCAAAAGTTTCATAAAAACTTCAAATCAAGTGTGTTTTAGCTTTTATGTGCAATCTTTCCAAAATCTAAAGTCAAAGATGATACTATTTGATTCATGGCTCATTGAAGATAAAACTCCCATTTTTTATAACATCTCTGCATACCCCCCACTTCGGATTATGTTTTGATCTCATAAAAACTCCACATATTTTGTATTATATCTTCTTAAAAAGCTAACTTTATAATATACATCCTCCCCAAATCTTAGTTTTAAAAAATAAAAAATTTGTTCTTAATACTTCATGAAAATTGGGACTTCCTCTAAGGTTTAGACGAAGTTGGCAACAACTCTACTCTCACCTCACTTCCAAAATCATAAATTTTTCATCACAACTCCAAACTAAAAATTCTATATTTTTTTTAAAGTTAATAATTTTTTTCAACAATTTATCCAAAACTCAAATCCAAAAACATTCTAACCAAACTTCTACAAACCCTCAAAGTTATTGCATTCAAAGTTAGTTGGTAGTTGACCTTCTCTCATTTCTACAAGCATAGCTTTGACATTCAAACTCCAAATAGAGTCACTCATAGCTTTTTGAAATTATAATAGTATAACAAACATCCTTTCAAAATTTCATTAGAAAATTTATAATACACCCTAAGATATCACTCTCGAGACACACAGTACTCCCCTAAATACTATAAAGGAGCACTACAAGAAAAAACAATGCTCAAACAAATATGATAATCCTCTCGTACATATTGGTTCGGACAATAATCAACACATAAATGTTGATTTTATTTCTTGATTTGATCAAATTATTATTATTCAAAAAATTACCATATAGGATGCCACATAGGTTAAACCAATTGACCAAGCACTACCATGTCTACAGACTTGCTAAGTGTGTAGGGTAGCCAAGTCAACACATACCATACCTATGGGGCACAATGATGAAAAATAATTATTTAATTTTTTTAAAGTACAAGTATTTTATAATTTAATATGAAATAATTCTTAACTATAGTATAGACAACTAAATGTCATTGTCAATCAAATTTACAATATCACTTACCATGGAGATTGAGGAAGAATGAAGACAAGTTTTTAATACAAGAGGGGTGGTAGGAGGTAAGACAACCCACATGGGATATGTGTCTATTACTAATATGTGTGAAGGGATGAAAAGATAAACTCTTTCTACAAGTGAGGTGGTAAGTGGTTGAACAAACCATATGGGATACGTTTGATTGGGATGAATAGGAATGCAACCACTCATTGTTAAGTCAAAACTAGAAAACATACTCTAAGTAGAATTTTAGACCTCACTTAAGCATAGTAAGAAATTTTAAAAAAGAAAACCTTGGTCTATGAAAAAGTGGAAAATCAAACCAAATTTCATCTCCAAAAATCCATTAGACATTTTGAGCCTCTACTTAAAAGTTATAGACAAATTTCAAAGAAGAAGTTATAAGTTGTCAAAAAAATGTCCTTTCCAAACCCTTTCTAAAATTTGCTCATAACTTTTGATTAGACGCTTGAAATGTCAAAAAGGTTTTTGGAGATAAAATCTGGTTTGATTTCCTACCTTTCATTAGTTCAAATTTTTTTGAAAAAAATTATTTTACTAAGCCAAAACAAGGTCTAAAATTTTGCTTCAAGTATGTTTGTTGAGTTGCCAAATCAACTAAGAAAATTTTGTTTTTGGTCACAATCAACACATTTCTGTTGATTACCACTTTTCACAAGAAATGCAACAACTGGATCAATACATGATATTTCATTTTTTCCACAATCAACACAAATCAGTTCGTCTTGTATTAATTTGGGCCCTTCTTTCTAGTAGTGGAGGTGGAAGAAGGCCCTTGACTCTTTATTCTACCTCAAGGGCCACATTAGCCTATACCTTGGCCACATCAGAACCTTAAAGCTAAGTAGCTACCCCGGCCTCTTTGACCTTTGTACAACTCAATTTATCCCTTTATTCTACCTACAATATCTTTTAAGTCCATGAAAATATAAAATATCTCCATCCTTAGCTCTTTTAACTTTCTACATTCAAAATAAAGTTTGAAAACAGTTCTTAGCACATAAATGAAGACCTAGGATTTCATAATTGTATACTCGAGATTAAAAAAAAAATTCTAGAAGAATATTACTCTATCTATAAGAAACCACCACCAAAAATATATGAGCGCTCAAAAACTTTATTTCAAACTCTAAGACAATTAATCCTCTCATACTCTATCAAGCTTAAATTTCTCATACAAACTCTAAATTGAGTGAGTGGTAGGTTTTTGAAATCACAAGAAGAAGAAAAAGAATTTATTTCCAAGTTTTCATTGCAAAATTTTCAAAATACAATACACTATGACTCTCCAAACATCCGACTCTCTCTAAACTAACATGACCCCCCAAAAAATGTTCACCACCTCATCTTCCACCTCATTCACTTAAACAAGTAGGTCTCAATACTTGAAATGCTAAATGGATCACATTTCATCCATTGGCTAATTCTTTACTTCCCATAATTCAATCCATATTCCCTACATGGACTTTTAGTCCTTTAAAATCAATTGAAAAGTAAAACAAGTTGCAATTTTCATTTCAATAACTTCAAAGATATAAAATACAGTTTTAAATTATCTCTAATTGAAGAAATAGTGAAATTAGGATCAAATAGTTGTCTAATAGGGGTAAAAAAGTAGAGTTTCAAGAAAAGATCACTTCTATTTCATCAGTTTCTAGAAAATCCCTCCAATTCAACATGCCAATATGTGTTTTACATAACATACACACTTACAATATGATGACCCACATGCCAACAACAAGGTGTCACTTTGAAGTCACTTCAAGTGATGTCATCTTCCTTGTTGTACTATTATATTCAAATCCCACCAAAATAACATATAAACATATATTTTCATGCCATACATCTATTTACAATGCGACACAATGAAGGAATAGTTAAATCTAAAATCCAACTAGCCTAAGTTGTAGAGATTTTTATATTCCTTAAAAATGATAAAGTTTCTTTTAATTGGACTTTTTCCATAGGAATTATCCACAAATGAAGTTTGACTTCTAATCTAAATTATAAAAGTTCATCCATCAATTTTTATCAATCTCAATATACAAACTAACTAAAGATTTTTGTATTGAATTTAGGATTAATTGTATTTTATAATTTTTGAGTTTGATTTGATTTAATATTGATGAATTTCATCCAAATCTACTCTAAATTTTGCCAAAACTTCATCCTAATCTATCTCCTTTGATATTAATCTAATTTCTAAGTGAAAATTAATTTTGGACCTAGAAATGTTTTCCAAGTGATTCCATTTCTAATTTGTTCCTTGATTGTCATCAAAAGATTCTATTAAATTTTCTACTTGTTACTACTTTGAATCTCTGTTTTTAATTTATTATTTTTAGATTTTTAATATTTTAAATTGAAATATATGAAAAGTATATTTCGAAAAACTCAAAACATTTAAACTTTTGACTTTCCTACATAAATTTATGGACAAATGAAGTTTGACCACTCTTTAGTGCTTGATTTTTCATCCACTAATTTCTATTGACTCAAAACTTTCAATTAACTTTTACTTTTGGTTTTGACCTCTAAATCCACTCTAGATTCTAAATTTTAAATTTTTTTTAATGATCTCCTAATTTTTCATCCACTCTTACTACTTATCTTCATCCAAGCCCAATTTCTTCATTTTTTGCCTTTTTTCAAAGTTTAATATGTTTTTGGAAAGCTCTAAAAATCAACTATTAGATTCTAAATCCAAAGTTGGATTTTGAAAAATTCCTAATGATCTAACTTGATGTCATAACTTCTAAGGGTACATTCCTACCTTACTACCTAGGCTTAGAGGGCCAGTCTTATATTTAAGAACATGCATGAAATTGTAGTGCATTCCCACTTGCACTCAAGGTTTTTCATAACGATGTGATGTTGGCTTTTCACATTGGTATGTCTATCAGTGTCAGTTAGGACGTGTCTTGATGCATCAAGATCGCAACCAAAAGTTGACAACTAAAATTTTATTTTATTTTTATTTTTTTCAATGGCTTGATGTCGACTTGAATGGTTTGTTTGTTCCTTTTGACGACCTACTATCCAAGTTGATGAACAGATTGTTCAAGTCATGGACAAACTGTCCCTATTGACGGCAAGCCATCGAGGTTGACAAATAGACGGACTATCCCTCCAATTTTTTTTGAATTTGGATGGATGTTGTTGAATCCTAACGTTTCATCTATCAGCCATCCGTGTAGACATGACATGACAGTAACAAACCTACTTGCATTTATTGGTATTCTTTGAGCCTACATGGCATGCGATGTGGCATGCATATAAAAGTGGTTAAGTTGTTATTTGCGTGTTTGGACCAAACCAAAGGTAGAGCTCCAGGCACCAAGCTATGAGGTCCGATACATGCCACATCATGTTGAATTCGTGTGTGCATCCTTTCTCCAACCACTTTTTCCCTCATATTTAGGAATGAATGGCATGAGACAAAGATATTTGTGAAGGAAACTTGGAAACACAATAGTTGACAGTATACTTGAGGAAACTAAATGCCTTTACATATCCCATTCCAACTAAAGTTAAATTTCATCCTTAGTTTGTGAGGACTCTCTATCTTCCACAATCTTCTCATTAACTCTTTGGACAATTTGAGTTTTGTTCATTTTTTTTAAGATTTAGACTCAATTTGGAACCTCCTATTCTCTCTTAATCAATTGGTAATATTTGCTAGAAATTTAGCTTATCTTTGGTACATTATGATGCTAAGATTGTGAATGAAAGTACACTAATTAGACTCTTTGCTTGATTTAGTTAGTCTTTGGTATAAAATTTTATAGTATTTTTCAATGCGGCAATCTTAGGATAGTGGTAATTTATTCCATCAAACAAACTCCTTGAAAGTACAAGTTGTTCAAAGTTTTTGAACATGGTAGATATTTGAACAATAGCATAGCAATGAAAGTAGAAAGACTACTATGTATTCTGGCGGAAGCTATAATTACAATTGGATAGGCTCTCAAACGTCATTATAAGGAATCCAACTTAGTTCCTTTGGTAAGTCTTCCTAGTTTTAAAATCTTTACAACTTCAAATTTACCTCATGTTAGGAATAATCGTAGTAAGGTTGCATTCATGATCATTTTGAAAAACGCAGATACATTGTGCGTTTTAGTAGACACTCCACCTACCAATAGGGAATTAGTAGGCATTCAATGGGGGGCATGATGTTTGAAGCTTAAAAAGCTCTATTGGTGGCATCAATTTCTCGATTTTCTCCACATGATTATGATTGATGATTCAACATGTTTTAGAGAGATGTTCAAAATGTCAATCCCTAAATTTCAATATGTGTGCTCATTGGTAGAGCAAGACTTTCAAAACAAGCTTCTATTGTGATTAGATAGATTGCTTAATCAAAAATTAGAAGTTACAAAGCAAGTTACAATTGCCATATGTAGAATTGTTACTAAGGATTCTTTACTTTCAATAAGAGAATTGTTTGTAGTTGGAAAATCTATTATTAATAAGGTCACCAGAAGATTTGTGAAGTCTTTAAATCATAAGGCTCAACATCATTTGACTTTGTTTGTTGGTGAATAAATACAAAAGGTGAAAGATAGACATGAATCCAAATCGAAAATCCTCCAAATATGTGGTACTATAGATGTTGTACACATTGAAGTGGATTAACCTGGGAATGAAAAGTCTAGTGACTTTTACAATAAAGATAAAATCATAAAAACTACAACTTCATATTACAAGCTACAATGGATGTAGAGACTTGATTTTTTAACATTTTTGCAAATTATTTTGGTGTTTTATGATACTCGAGTACTTGCAAACTTTGGATTCAAAGCAACAATTAACAAAGTAGAGTGCTTAAATGGACCAAGCAAGCTCATTCAAGACATTTTCAAACTTGAATAATTATTCGGTGATTATATATATATAATCCACTTCCAAGTTTTAGATTGGCATTTATGTATGATTAATATAAATTCAAGCATAGTAGCACACGAATGGTTGTAGAAAGAACATTTGGTAGACTCAAAGGAGCATGACAAATTCTAAAATGACCAATTTATATGTCTAATTGTGTTATGGTATTTAATATTATGCATGTAGCATGTATTTTACATATTAATATCATACTTGATAAAGTAGATAGACCAAATAATGACCTTTCATCATCTAGAGAACAAACAAGTAGAAGAGTTATTCCCAATGAGGCATTGTTAATCCAAAATTCCTTAGTAGAATACTAGTGACATTTAGAAGGATTGCAATAGTAGAAATGTTTCCATCTCATTAACTATTTTCTTATTTGAAAAAAATTCTATACTTTGAGTTTTGATACAATTGATTTATATGATTTTAATTTTAAGTCTCTATTGAATAAGATATTAGTGATTGGAATTTAATAATAGTATTTTTGGTTTACCATATTCAAATGAAGAATCTTTAGAGATCTTCACTCGATGTATAAAATCTTTAAAAATCTTTATGTGATCTTTTTGGAGATCTTGAGTTGATCAATATATTGAACAATTTGTTTCAAAAGTTTATTTCATAAGTTGATGGATAGTGAAGGATGGCGTTTCTATTATAGACTATGCCAACTTTTAAGATTGAAAATCCCATGTATTAAATTTCATTGACATTTTTCTTAAATGTGGTGAGGTTTGGTTCAAGAAATAAAATGTAAGGCATCATCTTCAAAATTATTTGTACAGACAAATTTTCCACCAAAATTGTATACATCTTTTTCATTAATTCAAAAGCATCAACCTTTAAGAAAATATATAAGTTATAATTTTCACTTTTAGACTTTAAAATTTACCTTATGTACTTGTGGTAGACTTTAGAAAACAAAAGAAATGATGGAGGAAACATTAGAGTCTCTTTGGAGCTTAGGAACTAAAATCATCATGGCTTTAAATCATCTAATAGGTGCTCCATTCCTAAACACAAATTATAAAGAAACAAGAGACAAGATGGATGATCTTCTCAATGAGAAATCATTTGATTTTTAAACTAATTCCACTAAATTTATAGAGCACAAATACGCATTCAATTGATAGTACAAGAGTTAGAATGTTGAAATTAAAAATTGTAATGATATATCAATAACTTCAAAATTTAATTACAAAAGGAAAACTATAACGTAGCACACCAAATCAATGACAATGACCTTCATGAAGAATACATTGAAATAGCAAAAAATAAAATATGATTATGAATATGAAGTAATGAACTATGATTCCTACTTTTTGGACCTCATGGTATTACTAATTGTCATTAGGGCTCCAATGAATCCTTGAGATGCTTCTTTAATTACTTGCTTATATTTTATTTTCTTCAATAACCATAAGCTTCTCTTGAGCAATTTTTGAACCTCTATGAAGCATTCTATAATACCATGTTATCATTGCATTTTTTCAATTATAAATCCAATAATTGAATTTGTCTTGCATTTATGCAATCTTCATCTTCAACCATGGCTGCAATGGTTTTCCCACTCCTAACTTTCATTATGGTTGCTAAACCATCTGATACTATAGGTAAATCACAACAACATTTGTATGTGTACAACAATAATTCATGGGATTGACCTCTCTAAAAGTATGCAAATATATCTATAATTAAAATGCAATAAGAATTGTGACAAATAAAAATGGAGAATACACATAACATTTTCTGTAAATATTAATTCAACACACTTTGAAAAGTGTACTATTTCAAAGTATATCGAGAAATGTAACAATAATAGTAGAGCCTATGTTTTATTACACTAGCCTAAGATACATTTAGATGAAGGTTGTGTTATCTTAATTGAAGGCTGAGATTAATTGAGGTCTGAAAATCAAATTTAGAATTAAAATTTCTTTAAGGAATTCTAAGCATATTCTTCATTGATAGGAGGAATAAAAATAAAAAAAGAGTAGATTATAATTTTTTTTTTAATCTATGTCCACAATTGAGTTCAATAAATTAATAATTTTTTGAAGATTAGTTGATTGAGAAGAGTCAAGTAACCAACTAGTAATGTAATCATAAACTTCATGTTGCATTAGAGTCTTTAATCCCTTGATTGCCTTTTATTCACCTACGTCCATTTATTAATTTAGTTTTGTTTGCCACTAGATATATTCTTTTCATTATCCCAAATTTTTAGAAATCACCACAAACACCTTCAAAATTATCTTGATACTATAGTCCAGAGCAACTAATTCTTTGTTGAAAACAATTTCCAAAAACTAATGCCCAATGTTCATGTTTAAGTTTGTGAAGAGCCTTCGAACTAGCACCATGACTATATGTAAACCAATCTATTTTTTTGATAGCAAGCATAATCATAAGGTCTTAAGTGTTGAAAGGCCCCTTTTTACATATCCTCCTAAGTGCAATGCCCCCTTGAAGCTCTTTAATTTCACTTCACAATCATCTTCATCATTTTGAGATAAATCTAAATCATTTAGATCAAGAAATTTCGATTACAATAAAACCTTAGGTTGGGATGAGAATTGTGGCACATTTGAAAGGAACCTCAATTAAGACATTGTACTTAAAATAAGTAAGACATAATTTTATCATGAAAATTAATATTGAATGAGACATCATATCAAGCTCAAAAACGGTATGTGAGCCCTAGAAAATGCTTGTACTAAAATTTGCATGAAGACTCATGACATAAAAAAAAGATAATTTTATTACGAAAATTAATACTAAAGGATGAAGCACAACAAGTTAAAAAATGTTTATAAATCCTAGGCAAATGCTTGTGAAAAGATTTACGCGAATATCTATCGTGTTAGCAAGAGATAATTTTATTATGAATATTTATATCTAATGATTTAACATAGCAAGCTCAAAAATGTTTTCAAATCCTAGTAAAGTGCTTGTGAAAATATTCACATGGCACATTATGAATATAGACAAATTAAATTAAACCTCCTGTCTTCAGACAAAGCAAAGCAAAGCAAAAGTCATTGGAGACAAAAACTTACTAGAAAGGATGCAATCTTGAGACAATAAATTCAAATTTATAGTCAAGAACACCAATAAAGAATTCCAAACTCCAAACTCCAAACTCCAAAGAAAGATAATGAAAAGTTAAGAAGTTGCATAAGTAGAGTGTGATAGCCTTTGATTGGAAACATGGAAACAAGCCAAAATCACAAGAGATATTGTTTGTTAAGACACAAGGAGACAAGTGGAGGATAATCTTAGATTATATTTAATAATTTGGTGTTGCAAATGTGTATATAATGTAAAATATTGACAAGTCGATTCAACTTGTTTTTTTTAATGGAGTATCAAGAAACAAATGAGAGACTCATTGTTGAAACTATATTTTTTTTACCTCTATTCGACAACTATTTGATCGTAGTTCTTTATTTTTATATTTAGAAATATTTAGAAACTTTAAATTGTGTGTTTGAAGTTGTTGAAACAAAAGATGACTCTTGCTTATCTTTATTCAAATTTTTTAAAGGTTTAAAACTCTATATAGAGGATATGGACAAAGTTATGGGAAAAATTGAGATGACTAATGGATGAAATGTGGTCCATGTAACGTTTTGGGGGCTTAAATTTACTTGTTTGATGGAGAATGAGGTTGAGGTTGAGGTTGAGGATGAAGTAAAAACCCTGTTCCTCCTTCTCATGTTCATTTGAAGAGAGTCGAGAATTGGAAAGACATAACATGTTGTATTTTGTGAATTTTATCATGAAATTTTAAGAGTGTATTTTTTTTTTGTGATTCTAAAAACTTCTCACTCACTTCATTTAGAATTTTAATACAAAAGTTATGCATTATGGAGTGTGAGAGGGTTAATTGTCTTATAGTTTGAAGGCAGAATTTTCAAAGGCTCATATTTTTTGATGAAAATAAATTTTCTTTTGACATTTCTTCCAACCACATGTTGAGTTTTTCACTTACCAAAGAATTATCACTATCTAAGTTTGAAGTTAAAGTGCAAAAGTTATAGACTAAAGTTAAAATAGTAATGAGTTGTTTTTTGATTTGGAGAGATGAAAGTTTAATCAGCTATAAAAGTCAGACAATATCATCAATTGAGTTGAAATTTTGGAGGTTTATAGAAAATTTGTATTAGCTTTCTAGAAAGCATTCAAACTCTTAGTTTGAAATTAGGAAGAGAAAGATATTGACTTGAAAGTAAAGGAATTATCAATTTTTTGTGTTAACTTTCCAAAAAGCTATCACACTCTTCATCTAGAGCTTTGGAGCACACTTGACACTCAATTAAGTATTGAAAACTATTTAAAAGGACTTTTGAGATTCATACTTAACTTCTAATACCTCTACACTTTTTTATAGTATTTTATTTGACTT
The DNA here is from genome assembly GCA_963920665.1 of Straminergon stramineum. Classification (NCBI taxonomy): domain Eukaryota; kingdom Viridiplantae; phylum Streptophyta; class Bryopsida; order Hypnales; family Calliergonaceae; genus Straminergon; species Straminergon stramineum. The sequence continues at coordinate 23,796,378 of OY987263.1, read as the reverse complement.
ATAAACACTGTAAGAGGTTTATTCATGTATGAACATGACTTGAGGTATATTTTGTGATTTATTTTTCACTTCATCGAGGTATTTTTTATATTCTTGTTTATTTCTACTTGACAACTAGAAACCCATTGTTTTCCCAAGGCATATCCTCTATACCCGACATCAGATTGATGTCCAGGAAAATAGGCTTGAAAATCTTAAAATTAAGGAGGATAGAAAATGGGAGGATTTGGAGCTTCACATCGAAAATCGAATTGACAATTTAGGCATGCAAATCACCAAGGCCCAATTCAAGATCAAATCCAATCTCCCTATACAAACATACATTTAATGCCTTTACTTTCTCGAAAACCGGGAGGTAGGTGTGTCAAAGTTAACAAAAATATCTACAATTGTAGGCATTCTTATGAAATTGAGCCTCAAAGGGGCCAATCACGTAGAGGTTGTTTCAAGTAGAGATTATCGGAACTTGTCCATGTAAAATCTGAAATATTGGAAGTTTTGACAACCACCTCTTATAGATTTTGAAGTCATTTTTGTTGTAAAGGATTGAAGATGTACAAACAATCTCTTTCTACAAGTGGGATGGTAGAAGATAAAACAAACCATATAGAATATGTAAATTAGGATTAGTAGAAGCTCAATAATCTCAATTGTTCATACCTAGTTAAGTCAAAAGCATAAATTGTGTTCAAGCAGAACTTCAAACCTTATTTTGGCATAATAGAATAACATTTGAAAAAAAACTTTGAACTTGAAAAAGTTGGTAAAGAAATGTCAACATCATTTTCAAAAATCCATTTGGAATTGAGAGCCTCGAATCAAAAGATAGGGACAAAATTTAGGGGTGGGGGTGGGAGGGACAATTTCTTTGCCATTTGCAAATGTCTTCCCTAAACTTTGTCCATAACTTCTTTGAGGGAGGCTCAAAATTACAAATGAATTTTCAAAGATGAGATTTTTAAGGATTTAACAACTTTTTCTAGTTTAAAATTTAAAAAAAATATTCTACTATGTCAAAATGAGGTCTAAAATTCTACATTGAACACAATTCTAGCAATTTTATAATGAACAGTCAAGCTCTCACACCTTCAAAGTTCAAATTATTCGATATCCTTTGACAATTCATAACGGAGAATGGATTTCATTATATAAAATATAAACAACCTCTTCACCCATTACTTAGTGGATATATATAGGCATCAAGTTGTAAAATATCTCTTTCAGTATTTAAACTTTTTATACAATGAAATATTTTGGATTTGGCAAGGTGATTTGTTCATTTTCAAAATCATTTTGAGTTTGAAATTTTGATTATTTTTTGCCAAGGGTGACCTCTGACTATGGTAGTTAGGATATAGAGGAAACATATAGTCCCACAAGTCAATAGAAACAATTGTAGCAATTCCGAACTTGAATCTCCATAAGAAAAGATTATTTCCTTCTTATAAGGAGGTTTTATCTTTGAACACATGGACTTTGCAAATGTCAAATAGGAAGGGACCCTAATTTAATATTTCTACTTTTAAACTAATGTTCCTATGAAATGAAATAAATGGAAAAAAGAAAACAAATCATGTACCTCTATTTTTGTTGATGCAAAAGTACCATTTTCATAGATCGTGATCGTAATCTTGTCATATTTGCTAGTCTCCATCTTGTATTTTCTTGTGTCTTAGTGTAATATTTAATGATAATGTACAATTAAAACAAAGGAGTCTACAACTCCTTCCTTCCCTATTTTTGTTTGTAATACTTTCTTTCTAATTTTCTCTTTTCTTTTGAGTTATTTTTGAAACTAATTCTATTAAATTCTAACTTCCTAAATGCTTGCTAATTGTCTACAGAATCAATCAAACATTGAAGATAAAGCTTATTTAACTTCTTCTAAGTATATCTAAGTCTTTAGCATCTTCAAAGTGACAAAGTGAAATATTTTCAATTTTGACTGCTTCCCTTTGTCCTCAATTAAAGTCGAACCTTGTTTAAGGAAGTTAGATATTCTTAATTCAAAGGATTATAACACTTTACTTATGCTAAACATTCTTATAACTAAAAATCTAAGATTCTCAACTTCTCCAATTCTTTTTGATTTATTAAAAATTTGAGTTCTTCCATTAAATTTTCTTCTTTGTGTGCATTTTAGATTGTATATAGACTTCTTAGGAAGCTCCTAATATGTTTTTAACCCCCTGTCTCTCTCTTTGAAGTTTGAAAGCTTATAATATGAATAAACATCCTAAGATCTTTTTTTAGAGTCCCAATATGTTTTAACACCCTAGTCACTTTCTTGAAAGGTCTAAGTATGTCTAAACATCCAACCCCCCTTTTTTAGGCTTTTAATATGTTTAGAATACCAATACCTTTTTTTGAAAGCTCCCAATATGTTTTGAACATCAAAACTCTTTCTCACAAATTTCCAATATATTTTTATTTTTCAATCAACCAACATGGCATGGCATGACCTACCAATCTAGCTACTTGCCTTAAGATACATTCCCACGTGGTCTTTGGGATGCGGTGTTACAATTGTAAATGAAAAGTAAAATTAATGGCATTCTCACTTGTGAATGTTGGGAATGCTAAACTTAGGTGGCACATGATGTGACAAGTCAGTAACAACAGTATTACAATCATTTATTGAAGAAGTACTGGAGGCCCACCACAAGTGAAGAAGCCATCAATTAGAACTAGTTAATCTTTAGAAAAACTAGATTTTAGAATGGGAACTCTTAATTACTTGGTGGATTGGGGGTGCCACTAAAGAAAGAGTATTCTTGGTAGAGAAATAACATGACACTGGAGTAGAGGTCTTTATCACCATGAATAGGAATTCAGAGGATTTGGTGTTCTGAAGCACCGTCGACGTCGGAGTTCTAAACTTAGTGTAGGTGTGATCTACTATTGAAAGTTGGAACTGCCAATGTTATACTAGCAATGTTGTCAATGTCCTTTTATTTTGTAAAGTAATTTATATTTTCGTTAAGTTTCTATGAGAGACATTTGATCCCTCAAACTTTGCTACATTACAAAATTATTTAAAAAGACTCCCTCTATGGTATAGTATTCAAGGCAATGAGGTATGGTGGGTCACGAATTCAATCATTGAAATGGATAATTGTTTACAATCTGAAATGCAATAGCAAAAAGAAATAAAACCCTTATTTCTAAACGTAGCACACAAGCTAGCTAGAAATGAACTGAAACAAGGATGTGAATTAAAACAAGGACCACGGAACTCATAAGCCCATTCTCTCAGCAACAGCCGATGACATCTTTCATCGCTAAATATAGCCAACCAATCACGCTTAGAAGGTAGAAATTGTTCTTCATGATGCAATTGCATGGGGCATCTAGGAAGACGAAAAAATTCACTTCATTCTCTCTATATCCCTTACAAATTCCAAAGCTCTACAATTTTGGACAAGGTTCTTTTTCTCATTCATTGTAGGGAGAAATGAATTGTACCTCTGGTGCAACAATGCAAACGTTAGTGGAAAGCTTCTCTTTAATCTTTAAGTCAAGCATGGACTCAACACTCATGATGTTGCTTCTACCAACGCCTCCAACAATAGTAGCAGGGGGAAATCTACAGCAATAAGACGCACTCAAAAATCACCACTCTTGGTGTAGGACGCAACACCAAAATAAACCAAGGAACCACGACGGAATCCCACTAGTAATCTAAAGTAATTGCACAATGAAAGAGGATGTCTCATCTTCACTTCTTCTAGCAGGTCACCAAACAAGGCAAACATCAACGGTTGTAGATGGATCCCAACACTACTTGCAAAGTTATAGATACAATAGGTGGAAACGGCTATTGCGCCACTTCTTGGACATTGTTAGAACATCAAATAGTATTTTGTGAATGGAAATGCACCGTGGAGTACAAATTAACTAATCATACCAAAGTCACCTTCATAGTCTGCCCTAGTGTGAACTACACTTTTTAACAATTTCACAATACTCTTAAAGTAAAGTCCTTGTTCCTAGCTAAAGCCAAGTGGAAACAACCCTTTACTTATCTAGTTATCTACCATAGTAACCAAACAACCTGCCAATCCAATTAATTGACTTTCTGAACTTGTAAACTAAATCAAATAGGACTATCCACAAGGACTCGTAGGGCCTTTTGAATTTATAAATTAAATCAAATACTCCCTTTATCCCAAAATAAATCAGAGGTTTCTAAATATACTTATGCCAAATTAAATTTGATATGGTGCAAGAATTGGCCCTCCACAAATTGATTGATAACAACTGAAGTTAGATGACACACCCTAAAGCAAAAGGATTTCTAGATAACATTATATAACAATTTGATCCTTGCGAAGGCGATCGAAATGCAACCTCTAACCAACCAAAGGCAAAGAACTCAACCCACAGTCGTACAAAAATTGCTACTAACAAATCTCTTGTTGAGAATTTCCTAGAGTTGAATCACAAGACATTATTGGAAAAGAATATAGAAGACATCAATAGATGTCACTACACCAATATTGCTTGGAAAATGATCAAAATTAATACCAATGGAGTAGTTCTAGAAAGGGGAAATTTTGTCACTTTCGATGCTTGTTTTTAATATGCATTATTCCATTAATTACTTTCACTCTTTCACACCTAGTGGGGTTTATTAGAAGCTACAATAATTATGCAATTCCCTGAATATAGGAGCAATTCACACATTAATTTAGCCCTTTTCAAGCTCCCCCGAATTTGTTTTAGAACAAAGAGAGTATGCTTTTTCCATTGGGCTTGGCTAAGCTTCCCAAATTGTATATTAATTAAATCAATAAGTCCATCCACAAAGTGATTGGATTCCTAAACATCTAGATTCTAATTAACCCCTAAAATATCGTTTGACACCTCAAGGGACAATTTGGGTTTGGGTAGGCTCCTAGAACCTTAATTTTTAGTGGAATTTTTAGAGGATGTTCGAATTTGCAAGAGGTTCATGGATATATAATTTCTATTTCAATTGATGCCTAGGAGAAAAAGTTATGGAACAATATGCCAAAAATAGAGGTCGGCGGGTAGCACCAAAAAATTATAAAATGTCAAAAGAATTTTTAAATTTTTTTCTGAAATGTTATTTTTTTTCTTTACATTTGAAGCATTGATTCATTCTATTCTAACTAGTGATGGATAGTTATGGACAATCTTAGTTTTTCAAGCAATCTAAGCATCTTCTTGAAAAAATAACTCTTAAGATTCATTTTCTAATGCAATTTTTACAATTTTCTAAAAAAATTTGTGAGAGAGAGCAATGGCTTCTTGCTAAAACAATCTCATTATTGGGGTTACTATATTTCAATTTCATCTTAGAGCTATTAACGATTCATTTTTTCTTTCAATCTTGAACCTACTTCTACTTAACAATTTTTTAGTGATTAAAAATTAAGTGCTTTTTTCTTGAATTTTTTTCCTAAATTCTCAACTCAATTATTCAACATAAAAACTTAGAAAATGAAAATCCATAACACAAAAATTTAAGTTTAGAAGATTCAAAGCCAAAAAAATCTAATCATGTAAATTGCAAAATAACTTGTTTTCTTCACTTTGGATGTAAATATCTTGCAATCTATGTGGTCAAAATCTCTAAAATTTCTTCTATACATTCTTAAACTAGTCTAGTATAAAATCCTATGGTTAGATATGCAATAAATAAATAAATATATATATATATAATTAATTTTTTTGCTCTTTGCATAAGAAGTGGAAGTTTTGAGTGTGTTTTGATCGAAAAAAGGCCTTCATCTTTTAGGGTTAAATGAACCAATTGTTTAATTAAGGACCAAAAGAATTGCCTAAAAAAACACAATTTCCTCCATTTAGTAGCAAAGTCAAGGCTTCATTGTATGAACAAAAACAAGGGACAATAACCAATAAAACAAAGTGTTTAGATTAGTGAAACACAATCAAGAATAATGCAACTAATACTACAACTTAGATTGTATCAAGTATTTTATAGGTCAAGGCTCTAGGGGGATTTTCTCAACCGGATTAGAAAATCCCACACAAGGTTTTATTGCAAAATGGTTAGTTGATACAATAAATCAAGTTCCCAAAATAACCCAAGAAAACCACACATACAAGTGTTTATAAACAAAATCAAAGAAACCGATGAAAGTAGACCAGACAAGCTCTAAGGGACCCACATGTCCTTTTAGACAAGCTCGAGACTCAAAAATGAACAAAATTGTCCCCAAATGAAAAGTAGACAAGAAATAGACCAAATTGGCCAAACACTTAAAGAAAATGCCAACTAGTGTGACAAACATCAAATGAAAATAGGGTTGCAAAATGGGAGGAGGGAGCAGCCTTTTATACTTTCTCCAAGGCCCTACCCCCTCTCAATTTACTTGAAAGATGTCGTAGAATTAAAACTAAATTATTTTTAATCACTAGAAAATTGAATTTAGTACTATGATCAACCTAACTTTTGGAGAAAAGCTCCAAATGGCAAATGGATTTTGCCATTGGCAAAGATGGATCCATAGCCTGTACTTCTAGAGCATACAAATTGCAAAAACCAAAGAATTGCAGATTATAGATAAGGTTAAAAATCCAAATAATGGAGTTTATATTTTCCAAAGGATTTGGCTAGTATTGGTTGTTGGAAAGGTTTGTGAAAGTAAGAAAAAAGTTTTTTTTATTTAAATTGGACATTACAAGCTCCTAGTATGCTAATCAACACATTGAATGTTTTAAAATTCAACCTAAATTTCATGAAGCTGTTGGTGTCAAAATGCCTTGAAACTTGTCAAGGACCATTATTAGCATTAAAATTTTTACCCTAATGTTTAGTAGAATTTACTGCCACCTAGATAATTTCTTTGAATTTTTCATTGTTGGTAAACATGGTTGACCTTCTATAGAGTCATCTTCTACATTCCAAAAAATTTTAAAACTTTTTGAACAACTTCTACATTGAATAGAGGTATTAAGGGGACCAAAAAATTAAAGGGATTGATTGAGGAAAACTGTAGATGTTTGAAACGTGATGTACATCCCTAGCACACTTCAATAACTACCAATGTACAATAAAGGTAGATATTCATATAGTGTGAAATGTCAATTAATTAGTATAGGTCCCCTTAATACCCCTATTCAATGTAGAAAGATTCCAAATTCAAATTTAAAGTTTATATTTTTACTCTCCACTACTCATAAGAAGGTCAAAATCGATTATATCCTTTTTTCATCCCTCTGGAAAGAAATTCATTTGAGGAAAAAAGAATGTGGATGAACCAATTTATACTAAAAATAATGCTCTCCAAACTTTAGTTGCATGTCCCTCATATTGCTTGAATTTTACCTTCATGGTACAAATATGACTTTTCATAGTTCCCTCAAAATGGATGGTGACCTCTCTGTGGGTCAACTACAAAAATTCCTAGAGCTTATAGGACTCTTTCTATTATGAACTATTAACTCCTATTAATTTATGTTTTGTCACATGCACTCAAAGATATAGTCCCACTATATTCTAATTTATAAATCTCGCTACTACTTTGGCCAACAGAGTCTAAGTAATCATCTCTCAAACTCCTAACTAACACTATAGACACCTAACTTAGATATTAGAAATAGGAAATGAAACTAGTTAAGGCACTTCCAAACTTCTAAGGCTAAATCGTTGTATTAATAGGGACTTTTACCACATACAATATAAACACTTTGTTTGTGTTTTTTTAACTATAAATTTTATTAAAAATGAGCAAAAGTAGAAAATAAATCCTGAGACTCAAGTGACAACTTTAGAGTTGATACCAAACTATATCATACAAATAAAACTAAAGATCATTTCAAACTATATCATACAAATAAAACTAAAGATTGCCCAAAATTATTGGATAGTCATGTGTAAGTTAAACTTTTGTCAAATGCCCTATTATATAATAGAATCAACAATCTCAATCAAGGGCTTGGAGTAGCCCCATAACAAACCAAAAATGAAAAATACACTTGTCACTCCATCCTCAAGAGCATATCTTGATCCCCAATCGTCTACACTATCCAACATCACCTCCATCAATACAACTATTGTAATTCAATGCATTTAATAGATTTCAACATATCTTGATGTCTTGGGCAATCTCACAGATCAATATTTGGAATGGAAACTTTAGGATCAATAGCTCAATACTCATCAAGCTCTATTCTATTACAAATGGCTTCTCCAATGGTATAGTGGTTTGAAACTTGGCAATTAGAATGGTGTGGGTTTGTCAACAATGGTAAGGAGGTGCTTTGGAAAAACAAATTAGTGGAGTCCAGGCCCTAAACTATGTGAAAAACTAATGTTGAGAGTAAACTCAGAGAGTCGCATACACCTCCCGCATGGACAAGCAATGAGTCATACTTAACCCCTAAAGGACCAAGGTGATTTTCCTATCAAAAAACACCCAAAATTGTCATTTCTATTGCAAAGAGAAAAGAACATTAAAAATTGTTCTTTTTTGCATATCCAACCATAAGATCTTATATTTGACTAGTATATGAATACATGGAAGAAATTTCAGAAACTTTGACAATGCAGATTGCAAGATATATGCATTTTAAGTGAAGAAAACAAGTTTTTTTGCACCTTACTTGACTAGATTTTTTGGCTTTGAATCTTTTTAGTTCAAATTTTTTGCACTATAGATTTTGATTTTCTACTTATTTATGTTAAGTAGTTGAGTTGAGAATCTACAAGAAAAATTTGGAAAAAAGCACCTAATTTTCACTCATTAAAAAATTGTTAAGAAGAGGTGGGTTCAAGATTGAAGAAAAAACCAAATTGTTAATATTTTTTAAATGGAATTGAATTACAATAATCCCAACGGTGAGATTGTTCTAGCAAGAGAATCTAACCTTGTCTAGCATTTTTTTAGAAAAATTCTAAAATTTGCATTCAAAAATGAATTCCACAAGTTATTTTTTCAAGAAGATACTTAGATTGCCCGAGAAACTAACATTGTCCATAACTTTCTCATTATTAGTCCAAATTGAATGAAACAAAGCTTCCCATGTAGACAAAAATATAATCTGTGAGAAAAAAATTTGAAGAAAAAATTATTTTGACTTTTTGTGATTTTTTTTGTGTTGCTGGCTAAACTTCATTTTTGCTTATTATGCCATAACTTTTGTTCCCGGGCATCAATTGAAATAAAAAATATATTTTCACAAAGCTCTTGCGAAAATACACAACCTCAAAAAATTCCAAAAAATATCACTAAAAATTGAGACAGCAAGAACCTACCTGGACCCAAATTGTCCCTCAAGGGGACAAATGATCCTTTAGGAGTTAAGGTAACTTTTTTGGACATGACAACCTTAATTTCACTATTTAGTGTAAAAGATATGTGATTACATCTCTGAAAAAATAAACATAAAAAATTTGAATTCATATATTGCGTAAAATGGGAGCATACAAAGAGGACTTTGAAGTTTGAAAAAGTAGTCATAAGATTTGGATGAAAAAATGGTTTTTTCCATCTTTTGAGACCTCCCTGAAATCATCCATCCAAAAGACTCACAGTCTCAGGACATTTTCTCCTCTCAGGACATTTTCTCGTCACAAGAAGAATAAGTTACTCGTGACGTCGTCCTCGTCGCACCACCTGCGCCATCAATGGCTATGGCGCCAAACACACAATTCCCGTACGAAGTTCTGCACTCTCTCCGAAATTGAATCGGCACTTGGACAATCAAATGATCGATTAGTGTCGTGGTTCGCCGGAATCATGGCGCCGCAACTGATCGATCGCCCCTCGCGGGCGACTCGTGGCAGACGGTAACCTGGCCCTCTTTCCTTCTTTTGTGTTTTGTGTGACTTAATTGCTCGTGGTCTTGTGGAGATTGATGAATTTGTTCGCACGTCTGTGCATTTCGGTTTGTGCCGCGCGCAATTGTTTGGTAACCGAGAGTTGGTAGGAAACCCTAATTGGGCAGAGTTTTGGCTGAAACCCTAATAGTTGGGAGTCTCTTTGTCTGTGGTTATTATGAGCTGTCCTTGGTTGTGACGACGGCTTTGGTGGTGTTCGATCAATTGTATCGGCAACTTTGTGGATCTTAAATCGGTAACATTGATGTAACAAATTATTTGGAGTGAGAACCTCGTTTCAAGCTTTGTCACAGCGTGACTCTTTTCTATGTCTTCACTGAGATATATTTGTGATTGAACAGATTATCGAAGTTGGTTGATGAGGAGATTGAAGCCGACGAAGAGTTTTGGGGTCAGGATGCTTTTAAGGAAGTAAGGTTTTGTGATCCTGTATTCTTAGACTTTCTCGTATAGTTGTGATGTCTTCTTTGTACGGTACATAGGTTATGAATGCTTTAAGAATTTAGTTTTTTTTGCTTTATGTGCTGCTAGAAATATTTCTTCAGCTGCAAAAACTGATTTTTGCGTTTAATTGCCAGGATGTGGCAGATGACGAGTACGAAGAAGAACAGGAGCTTGCTGACGAGTTTGATAGTGATTTTAATGACGAGGTATTGGTCTTCGTGCAATCTGAGTATCCTCTCCGAAGCCATCGTGATGGATGGATTTTTATGTTTCATTTTACTGCTGGCTCCTTCAAATTTCCTCACAGGATCTTGAATATGTACATTATGGAATTGGGAAAAAAGTAGGATTTAAAGAATCACGAATGTAGTAACGCTCAGGATCGTAGTGCATAAGGGACGGACTTATCATGTGCGACCTTGGAAAACACCGCTTGAACGTAGGATCTGGCGCCTCAGCTCTTACTGAGAATTCACAGAAGTTGGGGTCTTCACGCAGGAAGAGGAATCTGACGATGGAGAGGCCGAGGAAAAAGAAAGGTTACTCTCGTTTTTTTAAGATTGTTGCCAATTGCTGTTTAATTTTTCAATTTTCTCTTCCTTGGTTTATAGTGACTTCATTAATCTGTCAATACTTTGTAGTATCTTCTGTCCCACTGGGATTTTGGCCTGTAGTCTTGATTTTACATTTCGAGAATCTATACGTTTCTTTATTAATAGTTTGTAATTGTAGCTTAAACGTATGAATGTTAAGAAATGACCAAGAGTTCAAAGCGATTGGAAGCACGTTATGTGTGCTTCGGTTTGAAGTTTGCTCGAACAAATTCAGCACTATGATCCGGCGCTGGGCCTTGAGTTCATAATGCAGTTTCATGTTAGGACCTAATTTGCGTCTCGTCCAGTAGGGGTTTGCAAGACACTGATTAAACTGTTTTCATGGTTCAGTCGTCCTAAAAGGAAACAAAAGTTGCCTCCTGGAAGAAAGCCGCTCAAGAAAGGTCCTTCTGGAAGTGCGAAAAAGAAAGGCGTATCATTTCTGGAAGAAGCTGCAGCAGCGGCCGACGCAGGGGAAAGCCCTCTTCCTATTTTGGAGACTCCTCGCCAAGCAGTTCGCCCTAGTCCCGAGGAGAAGGAAGATGCTGAAACGGAAGAGGGAGAGAAGTCCTTGCGGAAATCCACTCGAACTTCTGTGATAGTCAAGCAAGCTGAAAGGGACGCACAACGTGCTATACAACAAGCTCTTCCGAAGGTAGAAGATTTTGATATGGTCCTTAATGAAAGAGCTCCTCCAAATATTTAATGTATATTGACGTTGCGCTAAGCATCTGTCTACCGTTGTGAAGTATACAATTGTTTAGCAGGCAATATTTGAACACTTCAGCAGAATGATTTTGCAGGACTCTCTCTTAATTTCCTTGGTTTACCAGCGTATGTCCACAAGAACTTGTATTCCATTTACCTCCAGTGAAGAGGTAATCGAAGTTAGCTGAGCAACCCCGACGATGTTTAACACACGAATTTCATGCATACAGATACAGAAAAAGAAAAAGGAGGGTGAAGAGAAAAAGATGACGCAGGAAGATATGCTTCTCGAGGCTGCACAGACTGGTATGTTTAGCTTCTTGTCATTGGTATGAAAATGACACGGAAAAGGTAACTTACTGATTTTGAGTATATCAGGTAGTTCTTTATCTGCGGAGTGGTTACTGGGTATCGTCGCTTTATTTCCCATGTATAGTGGTTAGTGTATTGTTTTTGAGGTCTTATTAATTGTGGGTTCATTCACCTTCTACTGCATTTGTACTTTTAAATACGGGGTCTCTCTCATTCTTTCTCTCATTCTTTTGTTGCTCCTTATCTGATATATCTGTCTTATTTGATACTGTCGTTAAGAATGGTTTATACATGGTATTCTTTCTTGTGAATGAATCAGTCTTATAATGGGATCGTAACTTGCAGAAATTCAGAACCGTCAGTCTTTAGAGACATTGTTGGCACGTGAAGAGGAGGTTAAGCGGAAAGCAATAATTCACAAGGAAGTATACAGTGGTCCTCTTATTAGATTTTATTCTAAAGCAGGTATACCCTCTTCAAGCATGTATATTCTGTCATTGGCCAATCTATTGAACGTCCAGACTTACATCGAGTGCTACATTATTGTTACTTATCAAATTGATGGGTTCTTGGGAAGTTCACATCTTCTGGTTTCCACCACTAACTACAAGCTGTGGGTTCAAACCACAAGATGTGAACTTCCCAAAAAGCTGGCTAGAATTTAGTCTGTGTCATCAGATTGCAATAAATTTGATGGGAAGTAGAACGTGATTGTCTGGTTTAGGGTTCAAACAGGATATGTGACGGTCAATCTCTCGGTGTAAGGCAGTCGCTTATTGTGAATGACCAACAGGTGTTCCGTTGATAAATCTTAGTCAGCTTTAAGTGATACATGAATAATTTTAGTTAATGCACCGGATTTATTTAAATCTGCCAACTGTGAGGATGGCTGTGGTTGCAGGTGTCAACATCCTAGAGTTCATTAAAATGGCGGAGGTACCAGAGGTTATAAGGGCCAAGGCGCAACCATGTATGTTTGTTCTGTGAAGCATTCCCTTCATGCTTATTTCCGTGTAGGGTCTTCGTTTTACCTTCGTATTATTTCCTACGATGTTCTGATTCTCTTGGGGGGTTTGGTTGGTGTTTTGTGCAGATCCAAACCAGCCTATTTGTGTCGTGACTGGGCTACCTGCCAAGTATGTGCAACTTCTTCTGCTCCTTTTTATGCTACGGCTGTTCTTATTGTTTATTCATTTTTCATTATCATTTTTCATTGTGGTCTATGGTTGCATGGACTGTGAGGAAATGTTACAGATGTCAAGTCATTTCCACGGCTGGTGGATTGCATTTCCATTTTTATCATCAAGTCTTTTTGGAGTTGTCTACCGGGCCACTCCAGTGACTCGCAGCTTTTGTCTTAATCATCTTTGAAGGTATCGAGATCCGAAGTCGGGCTATCCATATGCCACCAAGGAAGCCTTCGCTTTTATTCGCGAAAGGTACACTTTTTTAGGTCTCCCCTGATTAAAATTGATTGCAGTCTTTTCCTACGATTCTTTTGATGAAACTTGTGAAGCATAAAGATATTCACTCGGTACTTTAAATGTAGTATTTCCTTGGAATTGTACGTCTTATCTTTAAAGTAGCAATATCAACCTTTTACTTGTTTTGTTCAGTATACGGAAAAGGGGGCGCATATCGCGAGACGACTCACTTGAGAAGGTGCAAAGAAAAAGAACAAAAGTCGAGAGAGAGAAATTCACACCTGGTAGTCGAGCGGGTTCTGTGAAGATTAAATTCAAGAAACCTGATAAGGCTGTTTCAAAGGAAGCAAATGCTCTAGTAGAGAAGAGAACAGCTGTCGGTGCTGAACCTTCAGGAGCTACGAGGTCTACCCTGGACAGACCCGAGAACGCAACCCCGGCAGTTGTACCTAAAACTCCGACTCCGGCCCCCCCTCCGATCCCGCTGCCAAGGCCAATGGTGGAAGCGAATGAAGCAGATTTCATGTTAGAAGACTTGGAAGTCTCATTACCTTCGAATCTCGATAGTGGCCTATCCATCCAGACATCAGGCATTGGTTCAGGTGGCGACTTTGGAGGGCGAGGAGGTGCTCAAGAACTTCAACTCGAGCATGTGTTGAATATTTCACCAACAGGACCTGATCTGCCCAGATTTTCTGAACGTTATGATCTTAGTATGGATAGTCAAGGGAACAGTTTATTATTAGATGATTCATGGTTGCAGAACACTTAAACGTTCCTATTTATCCGTGTACATAATTTCTTTTTGTGTTAACTCACAAATTCCTTTTTTGAATTGTTCTTAGTGGAAGAGCAGAGACCAGTAGAAACGAAATTGTGAAGTGACCTGGGATGTTTGGCCACTGCAAAGCAGTAAATGTGTAGTTGCATGTGCTGTTTCATGTCGTGGCTCCAGCCTGACGTGACAAGCAGTTAGCCAAGAATTGAGCATTCCAGTTTGTCAACTCCCTTTTGTTGGCTCTGTACTCTGGACAGAGACTATGCCATCCACTCTACAGCAACTTTGGTTTTGCAAAGTCCAAATCCTATTTACAACTGCATTCACACTACTCAAATACTCTCATTCACATTGCACAATGTGTTTGGGGATGAGTAGGTATGTCAAGAAACAAAATCCATGCTCTTAACCCCTAATTGCTTTGACATCCATTTTTGGGATGATGAATAGATTGGAACTGAAATTTTATCCTCCTAATTGCTTGGATGAAAGTCATCTTAATTTTTAGAGATATTTTTATCAAGTTGTTGTCCTATCTAAGGGTTGGATTTGGTGTTACTAGACTACATATTTTTCTAAAATTACCAATGTGCAAGTATGTCAAATGGTTCACCAAGCCAAAATTGCATGGACTTGAGTTCAAAACTAGATTTGCTAAAATGAGGTCCTAGATTTTAAGAACACGAAAATTTCAAAAAATCACCATGTGAAGAGAACCTCATTTCAAATCCATTCCAAAAACTTTTCCTCCAAAAATGCTAATATTTTGTTTGTAATTGAATTGAAAAGGAATTTTGAAATTTCCCTTTTAAAATTCATAAAATAATAATGGTAATACCATTGGTGAATCTAACCTTACAGATGGAATCTACAACTTTTTTTTTGTAAACCAATTCCAAAATATGCTTCCATATGGTACTTTATGTCACGACCCTCATCAAGAGGCATGCCTGGCCACCTTGGTGAGCAAGGGGGACGTTGGGGGTGACTCCCCAAGCCTTGCAAGAGATGAGGTGAGGGGGACTAGGGGTCCTGAGTGATCAAAGCGATGTAGTGCTCTGATGTGGATGAATTTGGAGGCGTGTCGCACATGCTTGGAAAGCTTGTGAGAAGACGCGTCCATGGGTCCAAAGAACGTGAGAATCCGAGTGGGGAGTCAAAAGATATGGCTCCTCAAAGTGGCCGCGTCCCGAGGCATAGGGACGTGGGAAACAAGGTTTGGGAGGGTTCCTTGGAGCCAAATAGGTCATGCCGCATATCATTGGAAAGCTAAGGAGACAAGATTTCTAGAATGATAAGGCTCATGAAGAGATGAGCTATGAGCTAAAAGTTATGGGCATCCAAAGAGGGTGGAGTCCCAGAGAACTACACCTCCTAGGGGACTCGTACCTTTGGAGGGCCATAACTTCCTCAATACTTGTCATATTGGGGAAAGTGAATAGTGCACGGTGATCTACGAAAAATTTAGATCACGAAAATGGGCTCGCACTTGGGATTTGGAGTTCGGAGATAAAAGTTATCCCGATGGGAAGATCGGGAGTCTTTTAGGGGTCCGGTTTGGAGATACCACTTGGAAATGGGTGGTCTTCCAAGATGGGGTGCATCTTGGAGGTTTCCGGTGACCTCTAGTATTGGGGAGGGGGCTGTTGAATCCCGCAGAGAGTACTATGAGGAGGGATGGTCTCTCTCCTCCCTCCTGGATGGTGCCATGGTGAGCGTAAGTGGCCCCAGGTGGTGAGGCTAGTGTTGGAGCCTCACCACCACTTGTGTGTTACCGTGGAGTGCTTGTGCACTCCTTGATATCGGTTGGGTGGTGTCCCACTCCACACTAGGCCATGGTGTGAGTCCCGTTTGGTGAGTCCCGATTAGTGAGTCTCGAAATGAGTTGGGTTGGGCCTAGTGGGGAGTTGGATCCCATTCAAGGGCGATTAACACCGGTGGGAGTAGTGCCTCACCGAGTGCTTTGACATCAATGGAAGTTCCACCCCATGTCATCAAATGACATGTCTGGTGTCTTGTGGGAGTTAAGTGTTGGAAGGAAAGGATTAAGAGTTACGGAGGAATGGGGAACCCCGTGACTTGAGTTGAAACCTAACATTGTAGGTGCGTGGCATGTGCAGTGTTAAGAGAGCGTAAACCTTGGTGGTACTAAAGTGAAGTGCTTGAAAAGTGAGTTTAAAGTGGTAAGTGTCACTAAGGGGCGCGACACTTTATGATGGGTTTTCTCAAATTGTCAATTCTGGAGATAAATATGGACATTTAGAGGTTAACTTAGTAAACTAGCATTTCAATCTCTTTTGGATTTATTGCAAAAAACCTCACCTAGTCTAGACAATGTAAGATGTTTAAGTTATATAACTCTAACCTAAGTAAATCTACACTATGTAAGTAAGACTAACCTATGTAAGTCTATGCTACCCTAACCTATGCAAGCCTAACATATTTTAGAAAACTCTAGCTTGTAACTTGATATGCAAGCAAACTAAAAAAATAAAATTTAATGAAAAAAATAGAAAAATGGAAAAAATGGAAAATATTGAATAATGGAAAAATGGAAAAATGGAAATTCAAAGAGGTCCAATTGGTCGGACACCCCTACCTCCGATTGGTCAGACCCCTCCTCGAACTAGTCAGAACACACACATAGTCAAACCCTATGACCATACTTAAATAAATACAACATATTGAATGGGGGAATTGATAGTATCCATGAAATTCATTTTTTAATTTTTATTTCAAATTTTTTACCAAAAACTTACAATCAACTAATGTAAATAATTTCAATACTTGCTCCTACCATAAAATCAATTTTTATCAATTTTCATCCTATTTCTTTTTGTTTAATTTCCCCCACTATCAATATTGTCAATGTTTACCTAAGATAGAGTCTCACGGTCACACCGTTCTTGTTGTGATTCCTCCCAAAAGGTTGAGGTCCTATCTGAGGTCCTAAAGGTTGGAAAAGTTTTGAGTCAAGCCTAAAAAAAACACTATTGTACACCTACAAAGATTTTCACTTCTTCTTGACTTTAGTCAGTAAGTTAGATGAAGATACAATTTTGCATAAATTCTTTAATAGTTGTGAGAAGTTTCCCTTTCCACTATTGAAAGCTAAAAATCTGATATTCATTACTGAAAGCTTTTATGGTGCTCAATGAGTATCCAACACTTCTATTGGTTTAGATCACAATATTCTTCAATGGAAAGGCATGGGTCATCCTTCTATAGAAACATTGTAACAAGAACAAGAATATATTCATATTCGAGTGGCCCACAATGTATGGACAAGCTTGTATCATCAAGATGTTTTAGGGAAGGAGTCTTGATTCATGAAAAGCAAAGGGGCCTAGTCAAAAATATAATAATCAAGATACATTTTTGCAAAACATTTGTTAGAGGTTGTTAGAAGTCACCTTTTTCCACTTTTGATGTGGCAAGCCAAATCTAGTTAGGAGTAAAAAAGTGTGACATTCATCCTAGAAATCATTATTTTATGGTGCTAAATGAGTGTCCAACCGTTCTTTTTGTAGATTTTTGTACCTTCCTACCTATATTATGTTCTAAATTGTATATGAAAAAAATCCATTTTTTATTTATACAAGAGTTTGCAAGCACCTCTTCTAGAATGTCATGTGAAATTGAATCCATTTAAGGTAATGAAATCTAAATGTGTCCAAATAAGAAATTTAACAAGGTTCCTATTATTATATTGAACCTTTTGGTGGGATCTAATTGATAATCAAAAGAAAGTTTTAGATTCTCTTAGAATGCATTTTTTAGACATTGTATGAATAAACTATGAATTTTCAAAGTAGTGGGTTTACATTTTAGGTAAGAATCTATAGAGTTTGATTTTAGAAAATTTGTAGGGTCACAATTACGTGTTGTTACTTTATAGGTGTTCAAAGTCTAGTCCTACCCCAAACTTTGCACTTCAGTTGGCTTGACTCGTGTCTATTCGTGTAACGCCCAACCCATCTATTTCCATGTGGCAACTTATGAGGATGGGTCAAGTCCTAGCAAGTCAAAAGAGGAACAAGAACCCGTTTCCTAGTGGTCTTAGATCCCTGCCTTCAACTCAACCCCTCAACCTTTGGGCAATATCCCAAAGTTTTAGGCCCGTTTTATACTAGCCTTGGGACCACATGGAAGGCCTGCCCAATTTGCATAAGTCCCGGCCTACATTAGCAACATTGAAAATTGTTGTGCCTATATTGTCCATTAAAGAAGCAAAACCACTTTTATCATAATAATTTTTTTCATGAATAAAAAAGATTTGAAAATCATTGCTCCAAAAAGGTATACCTCACTATCCATCCTTTGAAAAATTCTACACTAAATACTCATAATTCTACAATCATTATTGGCATGAGTGAAAATACTATTAATGTTGTGATCCAAAAAGATTGTTTGGTCCTTTAGGGATTAAATGTGGAGTACGTGATCATCACATTACTCTAGTTTGCAATCTCCATTTATGTCAAAATTTCCCAAATATCAAGTTTCTAATTATCTTGCATGATTTAAATGTGGTATCCAATAGTTAGTGTTTTCAAATATGGGAAAAGTATGAATTTTTGCATTTTTAAGTATTATTTTGTATCTTTTATATCTATTAATCATTTTAATCATTTTTGTATCTTTCTTGTATCATTTGTAACCATGGAATTTGCTAAACTCACTTGCCAAGTACCAAGCTTGGTGTAAGGAATTCCCCAAGGATTTAAGGTTAGAGCTGTTCTTTTTAATAACCATTTTGATTTCAATTCCTCATAATCATGTTCCCAATTTAACATGCCATGTTTGTCAACACATTAGAACTCTATAGTTATACAAATGATCGATGTTTTTTAAATAAATGAAATTATTTCTTTTGAGTGGTTAGAAGAAAGTTAACTCTTGTTTGAAAGATTAGTGAGAATGAAGCATCTGTAGGAAATGGCTCAACTATCTAAGTCTCATGGACCTAGATGACAAATTCCATTCTTGATGCCTCCATTAAGTGGTAGACTGTCGCGCCCCTTAGTGACACTTACCACCTTAAGTTCCCTTCCAATGCTTCTCAAACACTTGATACTTTAGTGGCACCAAGGGTCATGCTCTTCTAACATTGCACATGCCACGCACATCTAATGTTAGTCCCCAATTCCAACTCTTTGTGCTAAGTCCTAGTCACCGGGATTACTAGCACACACACACACCCATCATGACACTGAGGCATGTTACTTGGTAACATGGGGCGGAACTTCCATCTTATTGTGTAAGAACCCATGGTGGCACTACTCACCATGGTCCTAACCACCTTTGAGTGTAACCCCAACTCTATACTAGGCTCCTTATATATTTGCTACTTTCCACTTCATCACTAATCGGGACTCACCATTCGAGATACTTCACATAGCTTAGCAAGGAGTGGGACTCCACCCAACCGGTGCCACGAGACACACCCAAGTGTCCCATGGTGCCTTAGAATGGTGGTGACCCCACACCATCAACCTTGAGTCACCGGGACTCACCAAGGCTCCAAAAGGGAGTGAGGACGGAGACCAACCCCTCTTATAGTACTTTCTGTGGGATTCGGCAGACCCCCCCCCCTTGTATGTCAAGGGGGACTCCCAAACACCCTTTGGTTTTGGAAGACCACCTCGTTTCTCCCGATTCGCGCTAGTTTGGGACTTCTGAACTTTCACCCGGCATAACTTTGCGGTCCGGGATCCAAATCGCACATGCGACCCCATTTTCGACATCTACGCGACGTGTAAATGCTGATGGACTACTCACTTGCTCCATGAGGACAAGTACTCGCAAAGTTATCGCCCTCCAAAGATTCGGGACAGTCTTGGCGCGACCAGGACACCCCCAACTTTGAACGCCCATAACTTTTGACTCGCAAGTCCAAATCACGCGTTCTTTAGACGGTTAGAAGCGTCTTCTCAAGACCTTTCCAAGCATGTATCACACGCCCCCGAATTCTTCCGTATCATAGCGCTAACACGCTCTGATCGCCCGGGACTCCTAGTCCCCCTCACCTCATCTCTTGCAAAGCTTGGGGAGTCACCCCCAATGTCCCCCATGCTCACCAAGGTGGCACAGGCACGCCTTGTGATGAGGGTCGTGACATAGACCCTACAAAGAACCAATATTTTCCTTACTTCAAGAAATATGATGACAAGGTCATTTGACCCTACTATGCTTGAATGGATTGTGGTGGTATTGAGTGGCTACTAAAGTTAATCTATCATGGAGCCATTTTGGGATGTAAATCAATTTATTCTCACATTTTTATTTTGTTCACTCAAATTTGATGATTTCAGCAATATTTTTAATGATTATCAACTCCAACATAGCTAGAAAAAAGTGATTGTTGTAATAAAAAAATTTGAAAAAAATGCAATTGCAATTTCATCTTTAAAAATAACACTTTTAGTGATTGAGAACTGTTGATTTCAGTGGGAATCATCATTGTCAAGTCCTTTTCATCTTGTGAACGAATTATTCAATATGATGCAATATACTTCTTCCATCCTACTAAAACCTCCAAATTGAAAATAGTGCATGTACCACTAAAAACACTCCATTTATTGATTTGGCTTGTTGATTGTTGAGCAAGGAATATGGAATTTTTGGAATTGATTGAATGTAGACTAATTTCAATTCCACATCACTTGTTCAACAATCAAAATCAATAAATGAAACACTTCATGGTACACATACAATGTCTAATTTGCTAGAGGTTTTTAGGGGGGGTCCATGGAGGGTGTATTTTAGAAGTCAAAAACAAAAAATAAATGGAATGATATGAGCTCAGTCCAATTCAGAGTTGAAGAAGTTTTTTGAGTTTTATCAGCTATTTTCCTTCAATTCCCAAATTGAACCGTTTTTTTCAAGGACAGAGTCCATCTATTTTCTCTATTTCCCATTCAAAATCATTTTTTTTCCACCGGTTTTTAGCCAATGTTTTCAAATTGCAACCGGATTTTTGACCAATTCCACCAGCTAACTTTGAACTAGCCGCCGGTTCTTTTTGGACATTGGTCCAATTCAAACCTTTGATTGCTTCTAAATTTGTTTTGAAAATTTTCAATCTAACAAAACTCCATTTCCACATAAAGTTATTTGGTCAATAATTGATTATAGAATAAAAATTTAAAAATATGAAAAATATAAAGCTCCTACGATGAACTTTGGGAAAATCAAAACCAAGAATTTGGAGCAATAGATTATATATTGAACATTGCCATGGTATTTTCCATTAGTTATATTTAAGACTATTTTTTTAATGAATTTTAAAAGCATTTTGAATTGTTTGAAAATTTAATTTGAACCCCACAAAATACTTCCATTCACATATGCAAATAAACAAACACCTATACTATAAGTAACTACTCAAACTTCTTCAAGCTAGCTATTCTTCATACAAAACCTACTCCCCTTTGAATTTGAGCCAATAAATGTTTCGATACTCTATCTAAAGCAATAAACCAACCTCACTTTCACAACATTGTAAATAGCCTATACCTTTAGTAACCAAAATTTTGGGTTAGTACCAAAGCCTCCTTGCAATGGGCACATTAAATAAAAAAATTGACACATTTTTTCATCTTCGAGAAAAACGCAAGAATCTATTATCTACTATAAGATGATCAAATTTTCAAACTTCAAATTCCTATTTGAATCAAGGATTGTCAGTTAGTTAGGTTCATCTTCTTTGTTTCACGCTGTCGGTACCATTTCACATAGAATTTCTGCTTTTCATTATTAAATAAAAGTAGTCTTTTTCGCTAAAAAATGTCTATTTCTATTTAAAATATGGATGAAGAAGTGCACAAATACAATTGAAAAGTGTTTGGGGTTCTTAAAGATAGATGGATGTAGAAATACCATGCTTCACCAAATTTTTAGTTATCGCCATCTTTATATTTTTCTAAGACATACGAGAAAAAATTTGAGGGGACATAAAAAGAATAGGAATTTTAGCACCTGAGTTCTTTTTATTTGGTGTGACAATTAGTACAAGGGGGCCAACAATAGCCACCTACTTAGTTACGGTTATTAATTGAAGAACATGCAAAATTGGCCCTTCTATTGTTACAAACAACCAATTGTAATTCTCATTACAAAGGTCCACTAAAACCCTAAAAAGACCAAATTCATTGCAAAATGATCAAATATCATTTTTCAACTAAATTTTGCTTTTAGAATTGTTTCAAATATCAATCTTACATTTTTATTACATGACACTATGAATTGTTTATCACTATGAAATATTTCACTTGATTTCTTGAAAAAAATTCATTGTCATAATTTTTGTACAATAAAGTAAAAATAAATGATTAAATACACCCAAAAATTTCCAATTAATTTGGGATTTATCAAGGTATAGAAGTTGCAATGAAGATTACTATCAAAATTTCTCAATTGGTTTTGTTATTTTTAAACCCAATACACCCTTGGCAATAACATTAGTCAAATCAAATTTCATTATTCAACTAAATTTATCCTCTATATAATTGATATTTATAATTTGATCTTTTTCACTTGTGAAAAAATGTGTATTTTGTTGATCATTCAATTTTTCAGAAATTTTGATGGAAAAAACAAATTATTTTGATTTTTCAAAGTTAAAGATAGAAATTAAATTATAAAAATAATAATATACATAAGACTAATCTTAGATTTTTACCATAAATGAAGGTTAAAATGGAAAACATAATTTTTTAAAATTTCAATTAAAAGAAATTAAAAAACATAAAAATACAAATGAAAATTCAAACAATATTGTCTAATTTGGATTTTACAAAACTCAAGCCTAGGAGGAGCTTTTCAATATGTTGTTTAGCTTCACTGAATAGGGGTATTAAGAGGACCAAAAAATTAAAGGGACTTAGTATAGAAAATTGTAGATGTTTGAAATATGATGTAGATTCCTTGGACACTTCAATAACTACTGATGTACAATAAAGACAAATATTTGTATTGTGTGAAATGTTGATTAATTAGTATGGGTCCCCTTAAAACCCCTATTCAGTGTAGAATACAAAGCCCGGAGAGCATTGTTGAAATCCTTCCTCAAGAGAACAGAAAAGTATTAAACCAGAACAAAGATTCAGTTGTTGCACTCTGACAAGCCATTTGGAAACCTGGCTGCGTTCAGTCTAGCTTGGGTTTTGGTGACAATTTCATTCTCAGGTAATCCTGAACCCGACATGGCCACATCTGCCTAAGAAATTGCACGTCTTGGTCCCCAGGAAGCTAAGATTGCTTCTCACACAACTGACTGTTTGATTGTTGAATGATTTCAATGCGATGCGGATTGATTCGTTTCCTGGGCCTTGAATTGAATGCAAAGTTTGTTATTACAAATTCCAGCTTGTACGTACTTGGGTGGTAACTCCATTCACAAGGTTGTGGATTTAGCATGTTTCCACAATCCACATAATTATATAGATCTTGCAGCAGGAGCTTTTAGTCATGAAGAAGTCATCATTCAAGCATGTTCTTCATTCATCAAGCAATTTTTGATTTATTTGCAGGGATTTAAGACACGTTACTCAAGTTCATGAGCGAAAAAATCTTCGTTTCTCGGAATGAAGTTGGGGCAAGGAAGCCCAGGCGGGAGGCTAGGATACACAGTCTTCCTTTTAGTCAATACTCAAGATGCACTCGTGTGGCAAATCATGGAATCCTGCTCCTAGAAATGAGCCGACTGAAACATCCAAATACTTGCGTCTCTATGCAAGGTCCAAATTTCCTTCCTACTCTTCCTTCGTTCTTCCTTCGAAATTGCCATCAAACTCTCTCCGATCCCCAAGTCTCATGATCTTGGCCGAGGAGAAAACTAAAGACCATGATAACTTTAGACCAACAAATAAGCATGCGAGGATGACAGGTGAGGAAGGGCGGGAAGTAAAATAAGTTCCAGACTTTTCTATGGTCCAGAGACGGCGGAGAAGATGGCAACTCCCGGCAAGTTCGAGAGCTCTGCGCAGATGGAGTTGGACAGCCCGGAAGCGCTTCAGAGCTGGGGCATGCCATCTACTGTAGCTCTGCCCACTTACTAACCTCTCCAATAGTCCAATCTCTACTTTGAGACTATTCATAGCACGACCACCTAATACTAAAACTCCCATTAATAGCATATTCGTCACTGCCAAGTCCCCGAAAAGTGCCTGGCAGTTCCGGAAGCAATCTCAGTGTTTCTTTCTTGCCCGATTATTCGCCACTTGGCTATAGCCAAAAAAATGTTGGCTACTTTTCTTACAGAAAATTTTCATTTTTATCCATCAAATTTTACCTAGGTATGGCCTACTTTTGATATAGATATCACCAAGTATCACATGAATATTGAAGAGACAACTGTCAACTTCTCCTAAATGATAAGAAAAACCCAGTGGGCAGCATTCATTTGACAGCCGGTTCGATTGACAGCCAATATTAAAACCACCTGGAATCATGGAGACTTGTACGGTGATTCGACCGCTTGCAAATGAAGCCTTAATGATACTTCCAACACCTGACCAGATGTGGTAGCCAACTTTAGTGGGCTACCGCTAAATATAAACCTCTCCAAAAGTCCAAATTCATCACTGCAGGGATGTACTGCAGCTCTTCAAACCAGTTGCAACGCTCGCAAGGCGGCAACGCAACCTCCACACGATTAACTTTTACACAGAGAGCCTCTACCGTACTTGCGCATTCTCCAGATCCCGTATTCTGCCCTTCCCCACTCTCAGAGGAAACCGGTCACCTTCCCAAGCTAGTCATGGAGTTGTTCATGTTCAATTGTCCGTGAATATCGATCATGGATGCAATGTAAGCATCGTGAGCTTATGAGCATAGTGAGCCTGTGAGCACTGACTGAACGTTGGTGTCCCCCGGTGCTGGAGCTCAGCAACGATGAGGCCGACGAAGGATTCCACAGTGCGCAAGGTGATAGTGTCGTTGTTGGTGGCCGTCGTCATCCTCATTCCGCTCTCCATCGCGCTCAACCGACTGACGCTCAGAACCGAAGGATTCAATGTCGTGGAGGTTTTGTCGGGAGGTCGCGCCGCCTACCAGCCGGCCTCGGCTGCAGCGCCGCCAAATGGGGACTCAGATTTCACGGATCTTGTCAATGAAGAGTTTCTAGAAGTGTCGGATTCCAGCTTGACGCTTCAGGATGGCGCAGGCGGCAGAAATGCGAGCAGCATGACGCCTGCATTGTCCACTGGAAATCAAACAGAGACGCTCCAGGCCTCTGGGGATCCTTCTCCTCGGGCTGCATCTTATCCGCAGGATCCATCACCACGGGGACCATCATCTCCTGTTGTGGTAGTGTCTTCTCCACCCACGTCTGACAATGCTGCAAATGTTGATAATGTTCTCGAGAGCTCTTCCTCTTCGTCGACAGATTATACTCCGTCGTGGGACAGGAGTCAAGCGAAGCGTCAGCGCGTCTTCCAGCCCGCAAGCCTCCCTCACTACTCGTTCGTGAAGTTCAGCGCGTACCGTCAGTCTCTCCGCACGTTTCTCGTCGCGGGGATCACGTCCTACGTCGCGCGAGCTTACGACCGCGGCCGCATTGTGCACACATGCGAGTGGCACTCCCTCCTTAACGAAACCATCGCGGAGACCACCCCCGATCACATATACTGGAAGTCGGACGAGAACGGCGGAACCTACAGCCCGACCACCATCAACTGCACATTCGGGGCAGAAGTCGGGGCGGATGGGAAAGGTGGGTTACTCGTGCTGAGAATCTCGACTGGGTACGATCGGTGGGAGCGGAACTTGCCAGTCGTGGCGATGGAGGAGCGTCCTGGGGAATTCGAGCTAGTCTTCACGCCACCCGAGAAGCTGCCGTTCAAGTACGCGTTTTGCGGCGCGCCCATGCACGGGACGGTGCGAGCCGACTGGGTGCTGGACTGGATGACGTATCACCATTTTCTTGCGAATGGGAGCGCGCATTTCTTCTTCTACAACTTGGGAGGGCTGAAGGAAGCGGACAGACTGACGTTTCAGAGGTTCACGGAGGCGGGGAAGCTGAGTGTCACTGATATTCTGGATCCCAACCTTGTTGCGGATTACCCGACTTGGTATTACCATCAAGTGCTGCTCATCAATGACTGTCTACACCGCTCGAGATTCGTGGCGCAGCGGGTTTTCTTCATCGATTACGACGAGTTCGTGCAGGTGGGGACGGATCTGGAACCTGCTCACGAAGTGTGTCGGGTTTTGCGGGTTTTGCATGCAGTCTGTTGAAGCTAGGTTTTCTACGTAGGTTCGAATACTTTTTGACATCAGCAAGTTGCAAACCTGTTCGCGAATGTGGTTGATAAATTCTCTATCCAATCAACTATGTATGTTCGTAGAAATTTTGAGGGTTCCATGATGTTCCATGATGTTCAAAAATACAACAAGAAAAATTAGCTACTTAATCCTCGAAGGACGCTGCAGTCAAAAAATGGCAGATACATGGCAGATACTTTCCAGATCACTGTAGGAATGAAGAATGCACCTATTAGTCCAAAAATTAGATCAGTTCTGGCAAAGTACCTTGGTGATAGATCTCGTTCTATCACGGTTAAGTTAACAAAGAGATGAAAAACATGGTGAGATTCAAATTTTCAGTTCGGCGCCATCACCGAAGAGGGCCAGATGGGAGTGCAGCTCAAGGGTGGAATTTTACTCCCAATTTGCCACTTCCGCATGTGCGTTCGAGCCAGTAATGAATTTTGAACTGTGTTTGTGTTCTTGTTGCTGTGGCAATCTATTAATAGATTCCTGCTCCGGATACGCTGTCTGAATTCATGGCGCGCCATGAGAGGGAGCCTTGGGTGAGCTTGGGGAGCATATACGCCAACACAAAGGACTGTCGTAGCTCTGAGCCTGGAGAAGTGAAAGCGCCCTTGGAGCGCATGTTGTGGCGTCGGCCTGTCCCCGAGTGCCGCGTGAAGCCGCCCGCTACCACCATCCCCGACCCGTGGCTTTGTATAGGTCCTCTGGGCCGGCGAAAATTCGTCGCCAATCCTCGAGAGGTGCGTCCTCACCTGTCTATTTTTGAGTCCGAGTTAGGGTTATCATGAGATATGAAATAGTGATTGTTTTAGACCTTGATGAATGGACAACGGAAGTTGAACGTACAAGAGAAACAATGTTGATGAATTCACTTGTTTAATTTTGTCTGTAGGCATAATGGGTTTTTCACAATTGTCAGACCAACAAGTTCAACAATGTTCTTTGAATTGATAACTTCACTACGGCAGCAGAGTTTGAATTCAACAAATTTTGTTGCTTTCATTGAACTGACATCCTTTGAGCACTATCCTATTGCAGACTTTCGCCGCGGGAGTGCATTGGGTGACCATCCCCGAGACCGGACTGAACCTCCCGGCCAACAAGGCACACATTTTGCATTACCGCAGTGCACCCATTCCGAAGATCAAGCTGTGTGCCAACAATGTCACACAGGACTCAGAGGAGCAGGCGGTCTTGGATGACGGCTGGATTCGAGATGAGTCGACCTCGAAGACCTTCTCCGAGGCCAAATCCTTCCCCATCTAAGCTTAAGGGCACACAGTCAAGAGAATCCTTTAAATTTGATATCATTCCAAGCCGTTTCATTGAATCCCGAACTTTGAAGACTGCATTTTTTCGTTGATCCAAGGGCTCCAATTGAGCCGAAAGAGTTGGTGAACTTATCACTTCTGACCAGCCCACAGGAGAGTCGCTCCACCAAACTGCCGTGAAGATAGTTTCGTGATCTCTCTCATGAGGTAGCAGGTCTCTCGTAGTCGACTCGCGATCTGTAGCTGGGAATTACGAAAGCAGCTGTGTACAATACTGACGCTATTGCCATTGGAAGCGTCTGTTTGTCTTTCTTATGTAAATTGAAATCCATTTTTGACAGCACTACCTTTCTAAACATTATCCAGAAACATACATTCTCCTAAGTTTCTGCGATCTCAGTTGCGGGAATGATGGATCATCGGCTTTTGTGTTAATTTAATCTGGATTTCATTTAAATTTTCTTTTGTTCTATGGAGAGGAAGAGAATTCTCAATAAGAGCCTCCATACTGCCACCTCAAAGTAGAGGTTCATCAGTGTATTTCACGAGATTCAATCACACTCTCTGTATGTGTTTGGTAAATAGTTACCGTACCAGACGCAACTCATCTTATTTAGAAAAGAGACAACTTTAGGTTCCACCCCAAGTGAAATCAAGAAAAAGATGCACAATTTGGAGTGCCCAGTGATTTGGTAACTGTGATTTGTCAACTTCTCTAACTTGTATTTATTTATGTTTACGTTAACTTTGAAGCCATAATTGTCAAATGTCTAAATTTGAGTTTTCTTGTACCTATTCCAAGCTCTAATTATAAACCTGTGCAAAGTTAGAAGTTTATTTGGAGGCGCAAATTCCGGAATGGACGGAGGATGCTCCACCCGCGTATCGCCTGAAAGAAATGCAGGCCATGCCGCCATGCCCGCTTTGAAGCCAGCCGCGGAGAATCCGAGATCCCACTAAACTTTTTCTGGTCCAAACCCCAAAGAACCCATGAACAGTTGAACACCAGATTCGTCACTGCCAGGTGCTCGAGGTCGGCTAAATTACTATCAGGATGATCACCCATTTCTGATCACTTAAGCAATTCAGTCTATCTGCGGCATGGGAAAAGTTCAGGAAAAAATTTCCTCATGTAAAGGAGATCACCCATGGGACAAATAGAATCTTCACGAAAAAAATTCGTGATAATTTTTCTTTTAAGGGAAAAAATTTAGAAAATTATGAAATCCTCCTGAAATCTATCAATTCTCTACATGGGGAATTTTTTTCTTGACTCTTCCCATGCCGCATAAGGTAGACCAGCCCATTTCTGCCAGCTTTCTATAACTGCCATCCTAGTTTTGGCCCCATCACCACCATAAAACTCATCCAAATCCATTCACTATTCTGACAATTTTAGTGCATTAATTCCAACTTGGGTAACATATCAACCTTTGATTGGTGGAAACTTCAGTGTTAATAGATAAATGTAATGGCGGTTATAGGTTTAGGATAGGACATTTATAACTCTAGTCTAGTGGTGCATTTGTAATTTAGGGCAAACCACTTTAAAAATTTATAGAAATTACAATTTTTATCGAAAAATTATAATTCCACTTGAGTTTGATTCATGAAACATGTGCACACCTATGAAAAATATGTGCCCCTCCTAGAGTTGGTCCTAATATACTCAGATTGCAAATCAAGGTGGTAATAGGTTGGTCTACTTTATAGGGTGAATTGCTTAAGTGATCAGAAATGGATGATCATCTCGAGAGAGAAATAGATTTCAAGAGGATTTCATAATTTCCTCAATTTTTGCTTCTAATTTCCATTAAAAGCAAAATTATCACGAATTTTTTTTGTAAAGATTCTATTTGTCCCATTCTTGATATGAAGGCAAACCTATTTCCAACCATACGATGGTTCCAAAATCGATGTAAGACTTCCAATGTACACGTTGTGATCATATAAGCTTTCAATGTACCCCCACTTAGACATTTTTATTGTCCCAGGGTCTTATAATGCATGAGCTATCACCTACACACCTACAATTCATCTAATTGGAAATGGAGCAATCTAATTGGAAATGGGTGATTTCCTTTAATTAATGTGCCCAACACTACCCATGGCTTTCCCAGTTGACACTTGACAGCCAATTTGCAACAATAATAAACTAAAATCAACTAAACTAAATAGTGAAATTAGGTTGCCCGACACTATATAAATACTTAGTATTACATTACAAGAATGCACTACTTTTGAATTGGGTGTTGTTGTAATTGGAACTCATGAACCTTCATTTGTACAAATGGAAATATATGTAGAAATTTTTGTTAACTTTGATGGCATGTAGAGTACTTTTGGGGGGTAAGTCAATCTAATTCTTAAGGCAACCTAATTTCACTATTTTGTGTACAAATATCGTAAATTAAGTCAGTGGTAAGTTACTCCGTACTATTTTCAGAGTTCGATGAAGGAACTTCACTGTTAAGTTACACCGGCTGAAATAACTGACTTCTTTTCTTTTCTTCCTTTTTAATTCCCTGCACCGACGGACATGGTCACTCACTTTTCCAAATTCTTTTTTTTTTTTAAATGTGTTTTTGCCAGATTCCACACCTCCTCATTGTGGAGAATGTTTCATTGATAAATGATTTGTTACTGAATATTAAGTGAATAACTTACACGAAGTTGTGTCCAGAAAGCTACGAGTATATGATTGATCTGTACTTTTTGGAGTTCGTAAATAGTGTAATGCGCACTACTAACTTAGGTGTAGTCGTGTACCCTGTTTAGTGATTTTTAATTTTTTTTTAATTCTCTTTAACTTTGGGACTCACACTGAGTTTCTTTCAACGGTGAAAATCAGGTTGAAACTTAAGTTAGTACAACAGAAAACCGCCTGGAGACTTGTACGGCGATTCTATATTACCTCGAGCAAATGACGCACTAGATACTGTCTCCCAGTCAGGACTGGTATATTTTTTTTTCATTTATTTTAGGCAGTGCAGAAAGGCAATAATCCCTATAAGGATGAACTCATCGGGAAAAAGCCCCCCATTGCATCAGTACTGTTGCAATACTGTTGTAATGGTTGAACAGTCCAATACGAAAATAAAATTGTATTGTTGCAATACTGCAAATAGTATTGCAACAGTACATTTCAATACATTTTCAGTAGATTTGCTGAAAATGTACTATTGCAATACTATTGCAATTTTGTTGCATAATTGCAACAGTTCAATTTCAATATTGGACTGTTCAACCATTGCAACATACTCATGCAATGGGGGGTTAGTTTCCTGATGAAGCTATTATCATCTCTAGAAATGGATGAAAATTCATTCATTCATCCAAAATAGAGCAACAACATCCCAAAGATTTGCTAACAAATTAGCAATTTCATCCATTGAAAAGCAAGAATATTTTGCCAAATACTCCCTATACAAAAAATTTCATCACTTCTTAGAGAAAATTTGCTCTAGAAAAAAACTTGCTCTCAATTTCTTTCGTGTAAGTAGTATTCCATGTATAAGTGTAAAGAATCTTCATTTTTACCAATTCACTTATTCACTCCAATCTAGTTGGAATTTTTTCATATTCTTTTTAAACCAAGCTAGATGGATCTGGTATGACCACTGATTTCAAGCCTCATTGTCCCATCACTTTGTTTTACTACCATTTTGAAACTAGATAAGGGAGCCGACCCCTTTCTAACCACTTAAGCAGGTACACATACTGTAAAGGAGGTTTCAACAGTGGGGAAATTTTTCCCATGAGCAGAAATAGAGTTCATAAGGTTTCCATAATTTTTCAGATTTTTTTTCCTCACAAAATAATTACTACAAATTTTTAAGCTGAAGATTCTGTTCTACCCATATTGGCCATATAGACCTTCCTCTTTTCGACCAAGGGCTGGTTGCAAAATGCAAGAAGGGCTGGGTCCAAATTTGAGAGTCTTGTAGCCAATTGTAATGCATCACGAACTGCCCAGGAACTGTGCCAGCATTAATTGTTGCTAATCACCTGCTAATTGAAATTACTCCACCCTACGTTGCCAGATTGGGTCTGTGATTAGTAAGGGGTCGGTTCTCTTATGAATGAAAATTTTCATAATTTTTTTTCAAAGATGAAGTCATACTTACTACAAGCCATAATATTTTCAAATTTTTTGGGGAAAGTTTAAAATTAATATGAATTTTTGAAGAAACAAATGAAGAAAATTCATATCAAATATCAAATATTCTTGAAAAATCTGAATTTTTCACCATAGATGTATGTTATAGTGTAAAACATCATGGTATAAACCAAAGTTACAATGTCACTCTAAAATTAGAAAATCAACAAACCATGGTTATAGGTCCCAAATTCATTTTGCTATGAATTATTGAAAATTAGAAAAATGAAGGAAATTCATATCAAATACAAAGTGAACTTGAGAATCTGATATTTCCAACATAGATGTATATTATACTGTATAAAATCATGGTATAAACCAAAGTTACCCCATTACTCAAAAATTAAAAAATCAACAAACCAAGGTTATAGGCCCAAAATTCACATTGCTATAAAATATGGAAATTTATAAAATTTTCAAAATTTCCTATTGGAATATGAACTGATTTCAAAAAGCTTCATTTCAAGAGTTGGATTCAAATTCATAAAAATCATTTTTATGGCTAAAATCCAAATGAAGAGTAAATAGAAAGAAATGGCGAAAACATGCTTACAAGGGTGATATGTGGATTAAGCATCTTCTTCTTTAGAAGAGTTCATAATACTATAATGAGGGAATTTGCAAAACTATTCACTAAAAATGTATTTAAACAACTTACTTCCAAAAAATCAATTGGATGAACAATCTTACTTATTGTTTATTTTCCTCCTATAGTCTGATGTGAAGTCATCTATCAGAAATTTAGTGTCCATGACATCCTTGTGGGGTTAAGAATGACAATGGTCCAATAAAAATATAGTTCAATACAAGGTATAAATTTGACACTTTCCTTTGATTTTTGGATGCCACACTCCTCTAACTTTGGGATGTTGAAATGCCACTCTCTAAAATTTTAGAGTGTTCACCTATAATGATAAATAAGGCCTACTTTGGCAACATCAAATGAATAAGTTTTGATTTTTCAAAGTGCTAATCATAAGTTGATATCCAAATTCCACCCTAGACTTTTATGAATAGTCATTATACATTTTTGGCAAGAATACGAAGAAATCAATTTTAGAAATGGGTTGCAATTAGGTATAAGGTATGTACACCTATAATTGTCACTAATTATAATTAAGCATAGTTACCATTATTAAATATAAATTAATTTTGTTGGATCTTATTGATAATTGAAAGAGGATTCCTAGACACTTCAAAATGCATTATTTGGACAACACATGTATAAATTATGAACTTTTAGTGTATTGTCTCCACATGTATCAAAAACCTACACTACTCTTTCTTGTACATACTCTCATGTTGTGATTGTGTACATCTTTTGTACCACAATCAACATATAGTTTTATTTTTTCTTCCACTTTTTGGTCCAAATGTACATGTCTTATTTTAGGGAGTGTTGATTATAGGTGTAACATAGTTTAGTTATCTTTAAATGTGACACCCCCCAAAACACCACTTTTTGCTATTATGCATAGTTACTATTATTGGACTGGTCAAATTTTCATATTCTCTTGTTGACAAGTGAAAGGAGGTTCCAACGCATTAAAGAATGTGACATTTTGAATAGTATATGCAAAAATTATGAAGGGTCAAAGTTCTGTTTTGGTAGAGTTTCTGAAATCATTTCTATTACGCAGGTACATATTGATTATGTAAACCGCGTCATGATGGCGGTTTTGGGTCAGTGGCGCAAGGCAACTGAACTTGCCTCAGTAGTTGCTTGCCTCCGTCCATAGTCGCCAGTTCCGTCGCCACAAGAACTTTCCCCATCATCTATCTTCTGTTAAGTTACTTGGTAAAATATTCTTCTCAGGGCTGGGAAATCAATATCATCACCGTTTTGCTAATCTGTAGGATTGTATGCTTCTCGGTTCCAGCATTCAATACAGCTTAAGTTAAGTTATGAATAAGCAAATCGATCAACAGCACGCTCTGGAGCTCCTTGACACTGATCAGCTGGTGAGTTGTACATCCTATTCTAAATCCACAGCCCTTGGTTGTTTTTGTCGTCTATGCAATGATTATGATACGCCACTTCTCTGGTTTATTGTAATTCAAGTGTAGATTTGCTGCTAGACGCACTCTGTGCAGATGTTTTCGTCAGTGACGATCATAGCGAAATTTGAGGTTTTAGGGTTTCAATTGGAGTTTATAGTAGAAGGCCAGCTGAGGGTATGCGAGCCGATCTAGCTGCGATTTTGTGTTGTGGGTGAAATCAGAGATCGTCAATTTTTCGGTTGTTTGGGCAATTCATCAATTTGCTTAGACCCTAAAAGTTGAGGAGGTCTTCAGGGTGTATGTGTGGTGGATTTTTGGTGTCTATTATCCTACAAGAGACTCATGTTAGACCTAAGAAGAGATTTCATTGTCAGAACAATAAGAAAATGTAGATTGAAAGAAGAGTATCATGCTTTTTTCGACTTGATTCTGTGTTAGTACTCATTATGTATATAGTGTAAATATTAGGAATTTGAAAACTGTAGAGCAGTCCTTGGGTCTCATACTTGTCCGCTTTCCAAGTCAGCCCTGCTTTCGGTGCTTAGCATATTTTGAAACCTAATTTTGGACTGGCGCTGGCGTTCTCAACCATTGAAATGACAGATTGAATTGCAATGGAGAGCAGTGCGGATGACGGCGTTGAGTTGCTTGTATGCTTGGACGCCTTGTCGCCCTATTCGTTCTTTGGTCTCTCGGTACTCTTGAGGTGAGTGGGCTCTTTTGGGAAATAACATGGGATGAAGAGCTTTCCCTGTTGTGTCATGGTCCTTCTTCTGTTGATCTAATTAAGTAGGTAATGTGAGGACTAGTATTTGTCCAATTTTATTTCATGTTTGACCAACAAATGCTGTGTTCTCCAATGATCCTGTTCATATAAAATTTGACCCGATCTGAGTTGTAGTTTTCACATTAAGATCAATCGAATTGGTCATTAAAATCCATGAATCTTAGATCCTTTAGGGTTTAACGTTCTGATTAATTTGTGTTGGATATTCAATAGATATCAAGAGAGATGGAACCTGCATTTGAAATTGCTTCCGGTTCTTCTTGGTGCAGTACAGAAAGCCACGGGTAACAAGCCGCCTGGAAGTCTTCCTACAAAAGGTGAGGCCTGTTTCTTAAATTTTTTGGAACAAACGGGAAGAGTGAGGCCCATTTTTTGTTCTGCCTGCGGACCATTTTGTCTCCTCATCACGAAGATTGATTAACCCCAATAACCCAATCTAATATTAGAAAGTCTACATTGGAAGCTAATAGTTGATTATGGTAACTTTCAAAACATGTTTTCAATTCAAAAATAATGCAGAGTATGATTTCTTCGTTCCATGGATCCATTTTTTTCCTTCCATAGAGGCATCCTAATTGATATCTTTTAGATTTGAAAGCAGCGACTTTGAGCCATTGAGCCATTTGGGGCTTAATCTTCTTATTTGAAGCCAAATGCGTTGTGTGGGAGTCTCGATTTGTCCACCATCCCATATCTGCTGGCTTCTTACTTACTGCGCAGACTTGAAAAACATGTCTGTATCTGTGCGAATATGTACGTGAATCAACCTTCTAAAAAGTTGGTCTCCTTGAGCACTGCAGCGCGATGGGGCCACGAGGATTCGAAACGAAATGCTTGTTTCATGGATGTTCCATTCCGAGGGGTTCCTAAAGGGTTTGGAGAGTATCTAAATTCTATGCGTTGCCAACGCGTCCTTACAGCTATTGCTGAATCGAAGGCTAGTCCTTTCTCCTCTTGGTTCCCTTTAAAACTGCAGTTTTTGCAAATTACAAGAAGTTTAGAGGGCATACTTCGAACTTTATAAAAGAATCCAAATTAGTTTATTTCTGATTGCCCAAGCTATGAATAAATATTCCATTTTGGAAGTCAATTACAAGATTGTTCAAAGCACATTTTTATCCCCCGAAACGCAGCCAGGGCAATGATTTCTTTTTTTCTGTCGACACATTTGTTACCTCCTTTGAAGCTTTCAAATGATATACTTCAACTCTTATAGATATGGAGGCGGTCACATTTGGCCATTTGGACAGCTAGGGGTTGTTTTAATGTATGAGATGTCCCATGCCTGAGTTGAAAATCTTGGTTGTTGATTGTACTAATAAATCTAGCGATGCTATTGCAGATGTTTTATGCAATTCTTAACTGACCACTATGATTGTCAAGTTGGTTGAGTCGACGAACAAGGGATTGAATAAAGTCTCTCTTCACATTCTGAAGAATGAGGAGTTTATTGTTAGCTGAGGATGTAAGCATGACAACTGTCGACAGGATTCAGACTCATCAAAGTGGTTGTGTGGGCCTTGACCAGGGGTACGATTCCAAAGAGCTCGCAGCTGCATTCATGGCTTTCTTTCATGCCATCTTTGGAGTGGGGATGAACAGCGAAGTTGAGATCGCTGATTCCAAGTTTCTGCGCACTTGCTGCGTGTCTGCAGGTTTTTCGGAAGCAGAGGCTGAACAATTTGTCCTTTCTGCTGAGGATGAAACTATCAAAGCACGACTGAAGGTATTTCTACATAACCCTTTTCACAATGCTGTGCGGTAGCATTTCTCCATGAGCTTGTAAGTCCAGTGTCGCTTACTGGACGCGTACTGGGAATGCGTCTATCACTTGCAGTCTACTCTTCTATAACCTGCGATCAACGTTATTTCTTCATGAATATAGTTTATCTGCTAAATTGAACTAGTGAGCGGCGCTTTAGACAGAGTGCAAAACTTAGGCCTAGAATGGAGCTTGAATGCCCTTAAAATGAAAAACTCTCAGATACCTCTTTTGTTGCAGTGCCTTTTCTTGGGCTTGACTCAAGATTTTCCCTCCCTTAGAACCTCACATACAATCTCGACTCTCTTGGGCTTGGGACCATGCCTAAAGTGAAATTGAGCCAAGACTAACACTTGACCAACAGAACTGCTCAACTCTCAGGTCAACTTCCTCTTGAGCCAGTCCGAAGCACCCCTTCCATACGGAGAAGTAAATCTTCTCGGTCTACTTAATAGTATTCCAATTGAACCTGCAAGTTTCTGGCTATGGAGATCAACTTCTATCCAACTAGTGAACTTTTCTCTCGAAGTTTGATGCCTTCAGTTGGGATACTCAAGGACATGCACAGTGAATATTATAATTACGCAACCTAGAGAGCGGTTAGTTGTTGTACCTTTTCTTCAAGTCCCTTGAGGTCTCCTGAGCTTTACTTGCGCCTTGCATCCAAATATTGATGAAGCTTGTGCACTACATGGAGTGCTAAATCGAGTGGATACCTGCCTGCTACAGGAAAATACAGACTTGGCAGTCAAGAAAGGGATGTTTGGCGCCCCAACGACATACGTGACGTCGGGAAAAAAGAGCGGGCAACAAGCACGGGAGATGATGTTTTTTGGGTCCGATCGGTTTGAGCAGATGGCATGGGCCATTGGCAAGGTCTGGGAGGGTCCGAACCCTCAACGAAATAGTAGACTGTAAATTTTTTTGTTCTAAACATGGCTGTACTGACTTACGGGAGACCCTCCTCCGCATTCAGTAAGTGGATGTATCTATTTACTGAATTATCAAGTAGTAAGGATTATGAGTTGGTGGTGAAGGTATTTGGACATTATCTCCGGGAAAAGAGAGTGGGCAACAAGCACGGGAGATGATGTCGAGACTGTTATTGGACAGTAATGGCTGACCATTGTGTCCCTACTTGGGAAACTAGAACAGTGAGACCTCTATTGAGCATGCATTCAGGACAACGTTTTATGTTGATTTCTACTGTATTTGTAAGTAAGCAGTTTTGAACTGGGTTGCATCCCGGCGTATGAAACTTTCAAGCTGCTCAAACTCCATAGAATCACCAATGCTTCTATCAAGGAGGCAAATGACAAGGTCACCGTCATAGAGGTTTGAAATGTGTGAGAAAAGACTCCTGCAGTTTCCGGTCTAGAGCTGACAAATCGATTAATTCCTTAGCGATTAACCCCTCAGCGCTTTGACGCCCAAATCTGGTCGATGAATGGAGAGCTCCGAGGGGCTTTATTGACTACAGAACTTCTCATTCATCCGAACCAAACCAATGCTTGACTTTTTCTTAAAAGCTTTCTGTGTAAATGAACTTGAGGTATGTAATATATATTCATAAAAATATTAGTAAGAATATGCAAATAATTAAGAAAGGGTTTAGGTGCTAAGAGGTTAATAGATTAGAAGTTGTGGTTTCATATAAGTTATAAGGTAAAAAAGCCCATTACATACCTTTTATCCATTGTGGACTCCAAAGAATGCTTCCATTATGGTTTTCTTTTAGTGATTGAGATTTGGGCCACATTCAATGTCTCAGCTTATTGGAATGGAGTGATTAGTAACCACAATAGGAACTTAAGTTTTTTAGTGTTAGTTCATTGTAGGAAGTGTCTTTTCAAATCTTCTATGTTAGAAAATATTGTGACCACAATTGGTGAGTAAGATGAGCATTATGGATGAGTTTTGGTTGGTCTGGGGGTAGTCTACTAACTCTTTTAAGCCATGCTAGGCTAAACACTTCAAAAATTCACAACAAAGTCATACTTTGTCGAAAAAATGTAGTTTCAAATGCTCTTGCCATTTCTATCACTTGACTTTCTCTAGAAAAAAAGTAGAAAATTTCATAAATGACAAGAGGGCAAACTCCCCATTTGGTCTATAATGGGTTGTTTTACCTTAGAAGGTAGAATGAAGCTTGATGAAAGAACCATGTATTGAATGGGTGTAAACTTCAAAGCATGCACATTAAATATAGTAGTATGTTGTTATTGTGACCATCTTCTTCAAACAACCCAGTAGGTACCTCTGAAATGGACAGTCAATGGTTCTAAAATGGATTGCCAACAATGTAAGAGCATAATTGAGATTTGTCAAGTAGTTGATTCATACTTTGCCAATGGATGGAATAAGAGCCAAAGAGGGTCTATTTCAACGCCAAGGTGTGTCCACTTAATTTTTCTAAATGAAAATTGATTGCCCAATTGCCTACTTACAAATGTTAAAAAAATTTAGGGTCCGTTCAAGTTTAGTAATTCTCGCATTTAGGAACCTTGTATATTACTTTTTGAATGTTGTAGTGCTTGTTTTGGGTCAAGCGATATCTTTTTCTAAACTACATGTGTGGTGTTTTTTTTGTAAGGCCTATGATCAAGAATAGGTGCCTACCATAGAATTCTTTGGAAATTCATAAGTAATTCTTAAATGCTCCAAAAATATGAAACCACTTGTGTTAGATTCTACATCAATTTTTCTTCAAGTGAAAATAAGGGAAAATGTTTTGGGGCATTTGAAAACCATCAGAAAGGCCCAACAGCCCTTAAATGGACAGTTTATAAGCACACTACCTTATGAGATCTATTTCAAGAGAGAGGGCCATTTTCACATTGGTGTGTTTAATGTTTTCTAATGTTTTTAAACTTGTTCAGAATATAAATCTTAAAGCATTAGGATGAAAATTGGGCCTAGAAGAAGCCCTCCTGCTTTGATTGAAATTGCGCTAAATGATGGATATACAAGATCTAATAAATTCCCTCAATAAATTCCCTCAATTTTGTATTGTACAACCAACAAAAGTCTAGTATGAAAATTATGTCAAAAAAAGACAATACTAATTCTTAAGTTAATCAAAATCATAATCCCAATCTGAAATTTTATGAAGTACATGCATTTGTAAGCATGAATAAATTTTCATTCTCAACACTGAAACAAACCTATGCAATTATATTTAGGAGTTAATGAAAAGGAATCTGTTGGATTCTATAGAAGAGCCATGTAAGTAACAAATTTTTATACATAGTCATCCTTGTTACTTGAAGTCTTGCACTCACAACACTTTAGTAAAGTTGATGTTAACCTTTAAACAACAAGTAGGCCCCTTAGGCTTGGTTTCTAGTGAATCTTTGACAAAAAATTGCTTTAGGATTTTTTGGGAATGTTTCACCTTATTGGACCCACTTCTATAAGAAGGTTTGTCATACACTACATTTAGGCTACAAAGTGATAGCTCTATTCATTGGTCACTCCTACATGTACTAACCATACAAAATTTGGATAAGGAGGTAGACCCATACCCCACTTCAAGAAGATTTTTGATTCCCCTTTGCACTACCCGCTAGGCTAAGAAATGTTGTTTTAAGGGTTAATTCCTAAAACCATTTTCTAGCAATGTAGCTTTTTTGGTCATGTAATTTTCAATGGAACATTAATTCTTTGATTTTAACTTTTTCACACAACATGATGGTGAGGAGT
Organism: Straminergon stramineum; assembly: GCA_963920665.1. Classification (NCBI taxonomy): domain Eukaryota; kingdom Viridiplantae; phylum Streptophyta; class Bryopsida; order Hypnales; family Calliergonaceae; genus Straminergon; species Straminergon stramineum. Next base: position 23,756,329 of record OY987263.1, on the reverse strand, counting down.
AGCTAATAGGAGCAATAGTTTTTATTACTTTACCAAATAGGGAAAAAGAAGTTATTGCATGAACAAAACTTTTGTTTTTAAACGGGCAATGCACACACCGAGGTTTACAAGGGCCCAAAGTTTTAAAAAGTGTTGGGGCACTTAGTTTGGCTACCTTCAATCCAAGGCCCAAGGCCAAGGCCATGCTCCTTACTTGAGGCCTTCATAGCTAGAATGAGTCTTTATTGATTTTCTTAAACCACATCTTCAATTTTTAATTATCCACTAAACTTTCATTGTCTTCTTTGTGGACAACATGAGTTTAGGATAGGCTCTTGGGGTCTCAATTTTTGTTGTGATTTTTTCAAACTTTTTTGGATGATAGTAGAATACACTTTCTTCAAGTGTAAAGTTATTTCAATTGGTGCAAGGGAGCAAAAGTTATGCCATCCTATATCCAAAATGTTTTTTTGTCATACAACACAAAAAAGAAACAGAAAAAGTCAAAATAAAAAATTTCAAGCTTGTTTTCTTATAGAATTTTTTTTCTACATGGAAAGATTTAATTCATTCTATTTGGTTCAATGATGAGAAAGTTACAAACAATCTTGTTTCTATGGAATCTAAGCATTTTCCTGAAAAGATAACATATAGGATTTCTCTTATAAACCCAAATTTCAGAAAAATTTAGAAATATAAATTTGACAAGGTTTTGTTTTCTTTTTAGAAAAATCTCACCATAGGAATTATTGTGTTTCAATTCCATCTTAGACCTGTTAACAATTTTGTTTTGCCTTCTATCTCATACGTGCTTTTATCTAAAATACATTCATGAATGAAAATCAAGTGTTTTTTCTTGGAATTTTTTTCCCCAAGACTTTCAACTCATATTTTCATCATCCAAAAATTTTAATTCAATATTAGTAATACAAAATCTAGTCAAACATGGTGCAAAAAAAGAAGTGGTTTTCTTCACTTCAAATGCAAATATCTTGCAATTCTCGTGGTCAAAGTTTTTGAAACTCCTTTGGCACATTCTTATGCTAGACTTGTGAAAGATCCTATGCTTAGATATGAAAAATAAAATTGTATAGGTTATTGCACTTGCAATAGAAATGGCAATTCTGAGTGGAATTTAATGAAGAAAAGGCCCTCAGAATTTTATTACGTGTTCATTACAATGCAAAAAGAGAGAAAAAGAAAAGTACAAGAGCTTGCAAGCTATGTTTTCATCATTCAGTTTCTTAAAATGACAATTTGAGAAAGATATGTGAAGCCAAAAAATGACTTTTATATGTGTGTTTTTTAATCATTTTTTCCTTTGTTTGTGTAATTCTATAGGTTTATGTAAATGTGTCTTTGAAGCACATTGTGTCAAAAGATGATTTACCAATTAATTAGTTTACTTTAGAAATGAATGAATGAATTGTATTTGTGAAATAAATTTTGTACCCTCTATATTTTTTTGGAGTTGTTGTGACTCCAATCAATATGGAATATCAACATCGTATTTTGTATTTGAAAGAGAGAGAAAGAGAGAGATAGACAGTTCCCAAATCCATGATAGACAAGTCCAATATCACTGCAATACTAGTGAAATCCGTATATTTGCATAACATCAATGTTCACGAGAGCATCATGTTATCATAAGAATCATATGACCATCACAAGATTTTGAGAGCATGCATTGTGGTGTTACGTAGCACCATCCCAGTTTGAATACTATGTCCTTCATAATCCAAATTGTACCGAAAAGGAAGGTGTAGCTACTGTGTGAGCAACTCCACAACAGCCAGCGTAGAAGAAGTAAAATTCTTCGAGTAGCGATGCAAATATTTGAGTCAATTGATAGGGTTATAGGAAGTGAAATCAGATTTCGCAAAAGTGTATTTAGTTGCCAAAGTCATGTGACGATTGAAAAACTAATACCAATAATGAAATTTATCACTAATACAAAGAATGCAAGATTGCTAGTAGTTCCAAATCACGCAACTCAAGAAACATCAATGCAATCATGATCTACTGGCAAAGCAATAGATCAAGTTTTTTTAGAATAGAAATAGTGATGAACCCAGAGTTTGTTTTTTTCCGGAAGTTGGAGGGAAAGCTCCTCACCTACGCCCATGCAAACAAACAAACAAATTGTGTGTAAGTTTATGTGCGTGAGGTGTCTACAGAGCTTTCCTAGTTGTTATCCCTATCACCATCTTCCAATGAAAAAACACAAAGCAAGTTAAGCAAGAACATTGACGTAATGTAAATATAGAAAAAAACTCTCTTTAGTAACGAAACCTGTTCCTTGGGGTTGTCCAAAGGAGTTCCATGTTGTGTTGAGGCCATTGCAAAGAAAGTACTACTTGACAACCTCTACTCACTATTCACTAAGTGATACTGTAGCTATAGTGGGCAAACTATCAGTAATGAACGTGTCAATGTAGAGCAATGCAAGAGAATGCATCTATGAAATCCGATTTGGAATTGTGTATTCTTACTATGGTTCTTGCTCACCCTAAGTGATCCTTTGATCACGCATGTGAGGGCTATGCGTTTGTCCTACACGTATTGGTAGGAGTGGGGTGTGTAGTGGCGTGTAACTAGGCAATCCATATCATACCATGAGTATGTGTACTGAAGCAATACTTACAAAGTTATGGTACTAGACCCTTCAATAGTACTAACATCCACTATTGCAGCCACTAGTGTGTGTGAGGCTGCAAGGATACTATTTGTTAAGATAAGGTAGTGATTATTGTAGTTTGTATATACCAGGCCTATATACGTCACAACTTGGGAGGTTACTGTATGTGTAAAACAGAGAGAGAGAGAGAGAGAGAAGATAGTTACGCAACATCCCATGACTGGGCACTTTCTAACAATTCACAAAGAGTTTTGCAGTATGATATAGTTGTCATCATCTAGTTTTCAAAGGCTAATCAACATCGCTGATTTTCTCGAGAGTTAGAAACATATGATGGATTGGAGTTAGAAAGGAAAGTCCAATGTTACTAATCATATGTAGATATGCAAGGGACGGAAAGGAACAGAATCGTAGTCTAACTGCTAGAAGGTCATGCTTCCAAGTTAATCGCAATCATGTGCATATATAAGTCACAACTCAATTCGGTTAGGCCATGTTGCCAGACCATCATGGTAAGTATATCTCCAAAGAAAAATCCATACAACAAGAATATTGTTCAAGAGATATTTGATTGTTCATAGAAAAAGTGATAATCCAGAAAACAACAACTCCCTAGCGAACGAAAGTCCTAGGCAATTCAGGAATATATTTTTGTAAAGTATCAGAAGCAACTTCCAATGCTCAATTCAAGGGGGAATAATCTCACCTGCACCCATGCATCCCAACATACAAGTAGTTTGTTAGAATACGCATGCAAGGTGTCTTAAAGTAAACCCCAGTTGTTATCCTTTGCATGAATTGAACAAACAAAGCATTAAGCTAAAAAAGTAGCAACATTACAAAAATTATAAAAGAACCTCTCCCATGCTGGCAGAATCGTTTGTCATGGTGGATCAAAGCTACCGTAAAAACTTGACATGCCTTCCCTTCCTTTTCCGTTGCAATGTGAGGCTGAACTCACAACGTGTGGTACATCCACCAAGAAACTATAGAAGTGATTACAACAACTCAAATCAGAGCATCAATGTAAGCTACAAAATACATGTAGTTATGTTTTCAAGTAAACGAAAAGAGAACACACAGTAGTGAAGTAATATGTTGGTCACAGTTTGAATGTTGGAGAGATGCACCATTTGAATCAGGAACTCAAAACCCATTACTAAATCAAATAATTGCAGGAAGGAGAAGGAGCCGTAGAACCATGTCTGGGAGATGATGGAGCCTATGGTGGTGGGCTACTACCATGGTATTGGGAGAATACTCATAATACTGAGTCCCACGTACTAATGCCAAGAGAATGGAATCAATTCCTGGAGTGGTCAAACTTGGTACGTGGTGAGGGAGTAGGGTGAGTACCTACCCAATCAGGTAGTGTCAAGACAGACCCTTGTGGTGGGCATGTGTTATGAACACCATTCTTGATGTGTTTGTAATTTTTCATGAAAAAATTACGAAAATCTTTATAAAATTCATCCCCTCATGCCAGAATCATCATTTGTGGAATATTAGGAATTATGTCTATGCAATTTAGCAGACTAATTCCCACAAGTGTTAAGGGAGGTGGGTGGGTGCGGAGCATGAAAGTAAATTTCATGTTCAATTTTCTGAAAAAGAAAACCCTCACGGGATATCAGTAAATAGCCATCGAGCTACAATTCTTATTCCATTGAATTTTGAACATTAGACTATCATACATTTAGGAAGTCCTAAATTACAATAGGGAGAGAGGCAATTCTTTACTTAACACCCCAAGACAAGACTTATTTTGCCAATTCAACATCCATAGGACTACACAGGTCGTTATTTACTACATCAGCAATTTTTCAGCTCACCAAAAATACCACAATCAAGATCTTGATCGGGAGGGTGGGTGGGACCATTTGCAAGATCAATTTGTCACAATCACACAACTTTGTCTCCAATGATTCTCAAATCACTCACAACTATACAAGTACAAGTATTGTCTGAAAAGATACATGCAACATGGGTCTATCAAATTTTAAAGAGAGCAAGATACTTAAAGCCATGGGTGAAGAAATGAGTTTCCAATCTTGAGTAGTCATGCCTCACCTGCATCCATATCCCACAACAAACACAAGGTCAATTCTAGGACGCATGCGAGGTGTCTACAACATGACTACACCTTGTCATCGGAGCCAAAGATTGCCACAAATTACAATCACACAAACAATAAGTACATGCGAAACTGAAGCCAATAATGGGGTCAATGTCTACCAAACCTCATCTCTCATCAGTCATGGGAAGGGGATGGAACCTGTGATGCCGCACCAGTATCCATGGTCTAATCCCTGAGGCACTCGCTAGCCTTTATCCCTAGCCTGCAGTAGCACCACAAGAGCCCACATCAGCACCGAAACATCTTGCAACAACACCGGAATAGCCTGCAGCAGCAGTGTGGCAGGGCGGTGAGTCAGCAACACAACGAGGGAGCGATACAAGCACTTTCCAAGGACGGGAAAGTGTGCCTGCCAGGGGTACCGCAAAGACCACTACCTGAGGTGCTTTCTCCCAAGGAGCCGCTTCTTTAGGGTGCGCTCACCAACAATACCGGCCGTTTCTTGCCGTCTTCAGGGTGTGCCCATTGGCTGCGACGTGGCCATTTCTTGCCAGTGTATACCCGGCATTGGGAGTGTCCGATATTGGAGTGTTGTTGCGTGGGTCTAGCACATGAGTTGCGAGATCCGCTCAACCTCGATCCAAACGTGTATGAGTGCACGTTCCCAACATCCATGGACACTCATCCTATATCATACCACCCAGATAATTGTCGTGATAGAGTATCATATGCTTTGACGTGAGAGAGAGAGAGAGAGAGAGAGAGAGAGAGAGAGAGAGAGAGAGAGAGAGAGGGGGGGGGAGAGAAGACAATTACGCAACATCCCATGATTGGGCACCTTCTAACAATTCACAAAGAATTTTGCAGTATGATATAGTTGTCATCTTCTAGTTTTCAAGGGCTAATCGACATCGCTATGATGGACTAGAGTTAGAATGGAAAGTCAAGTGCTGCTAATTATATGTAGATATGTAAGGGATGGAAAGAAGTTGGATTGTGGTCTAACTGCTAGACGGTCATGCTTCTAAGTTAACCACAGTCATGTGCATATGTAAGTCACAGCTCAAATCGGTTAGGCCATATTGCCAGACCATCGTGGTAAGCCTATCTCCACAGAAAAATCCATACAACAAGAATAATGCTCAAGAGAAATTTGAAAGTTCATAGACGACGTGATAATCGAAAAAAACAAACTTGCCGAAGAACAAATGTGCTGGGCAATTCAGGAATAAATTTTTGGAAAGTATCAGAAGCAGCTTCTGATGCTCTATTCAAGGGGGAATAATCTCACCCGCACCCATGCATCCCAATACACAATTAGTTTCTTAGAATACGTACGCAAGGTGTCTTAAATTAAACCCCAGTTGTTATCCTTTGCATGAATTAAACAAACAAAGCATTAAGCTAAAAAAGTAACAACATTCTAAAAGAACCTGTCCCATGCTGGTAGAATCGTTTGTCATGGTGGATCAAAGCTACTGTAAAAACTTGACACGCCTTCCCTCCCCTTCTCCACTGCCCTATGAGGTTGAACTCACAACAACTATAGAAGTGATTACGGCAGTTCAGAATGGAACAACAATGTGAGCTACTAACTACATGTAGTTACGTTTTCAGTAAAATGAAAAGAGAACACACAGTAGCAAAGTCATATGCTGGCGAGAGTCTAAATGTTGGAGAAATGTCGCATTTGAATCAGGAACTCAAAACCCATTATTCAATTAGGAAATTGCAAGAAGGAGAAGGAGCTGTAGAACCATGTCTGGAAGATGATGGAGCCAGTGGTGGTGGACTACCACCATGGTACTGGGAGGATACTCATAAAACTGAGTCCACGTATTGATGCCAGGTGCAGGAGTAAAAAATAGAAGCGAAAGGAATCAATTCCTGGAGTGGTTACAACTCGGTACGTGGTGAGGGAGTAAGGCGGGTACCTACCTCTATCAGGCAGTGTCAAGACAGACCTTCATAGTGGTCATGAGTTATGAACACCACTTTTAATGTGTTTGCAATTTTTCGTGAAAAATTCCGAAAAAATTCATCCCCTCATGCCAGATCATCATTTGTGGAACATTAGGGATTATGTCTACGCAGTTTAAGCAAACTAATTCCTACATGTGTCAAGGGAGGTGGATGGGTACGAAGCGTGAAAGTAAATTTCACGTTCAGTTTTCTTAAAAAGAAATGAACACCCCCACGGGATATTAGTAAATAGCCATTGAGCTACAGTTCTTATTGAATTTTGAATGTTAGATTATTGTACATTTAGGGAGGGAGAGAGAGAGAGAGGGAGAGACTTGTGTATGTTCATCATACCATACTGATGTATTGTCTTTTGTCTACCATATTTTATAAGTATTATATGTAGTATATTATATTCCATATTGTAAACTCTAATCTCTATAGCCAAGATTAACAAGGATGGTGCAATCAATGGCTACCATTTTTCCCACTAATATACATTGATCATATTGGAGGACGGGAGGAGAATTTTTTTCTCATCTAGATCAATGGCTATGGGTTTTTTTCCCAAGGGGGAGTACCAATGATCTTAGACTAGGCTATTTTCATCTTCTTGCCACATTATGTGACAAATTGCCACTTTTGCCAATTAATTAATTAATTTGAAAAATGATTGAATGAATAAATTTTGCTTGTAAAATATTTTTTATACCACCCCCTATATCTATATTTTTTAGAAGTTGTTGAAATTCCAATAGATATGGGATGTTGACACCATATTCTATATTAGTACCCAAATATGTACCTCATATTGTACTAACATACCCTATACAATACTATCTATATGTATTCAATATATCATATATCTTAATTGATATATAACCCCCATTTAACTAGTTTTAAACTTTCCAAAGTCCATAGTTAACATTGTATCTATAGATGAATGATGAAGTATGATCTACATATAGTGCAAATGTAAATTTTTGAGTTAAAATGGATCAAAATCATCGTTTTGGATCAAATGAAATAAAATACAATATAGACAATTATTGGATGCCAACCAATACATTTTCAATTACAGATCTAGAAAATGTCCATAATTCATATATAAGTCCAAAATTAGTTAAATTGGGGTTATATTTTATTCTCTCATTATCGTGTTCAGTGTATTGTATTCCATATCATAAATCCTAATCTCAATGGCCAAGGTTGTCTCTCACAACGGCGCAACAAAAAAAATAAAAATTCCTAGTAATGTAGATTGATGGCATTGGAAGGGGGGGCATTTTTTTAATATGGAGATCAGGAAATTTGGTGGGTGGGTAGAAAATCAAAAGTGAGTGGAGTCCAAGATTTTACGCTCACATTATTTTCTAGAAAAAAATAAAATTATAGAATGTTTCCACCTGTCCACCTCAAATTCAGCGAATCTATCTTCTTTGATCAATTTCACCAAATCAACATAGAAAACCCTTAGGAGTTCAGTATGTAATCTCTCTATATATGGAATATTTTAGACTCATCATTTTGCTTAACTACTAAAAGTGTTCATTAAATCCAAAATGGTTTTGGGGTGTATTCGGCATCCCAAGATTTTGAAGTATGAGATTTCAGATTTTTTTTCTTTTTGTTTTTGAGATTTGGAGAATCAAGTGACCTTTTAGAAAATCTACTTTTTATAAAGATCCAATGATTGAAAGAAAAGCTTTTTGTTTTTTTGTTTTAACCTCTAATTTGGGCAAGTGCATTACTTTGTTTTGAAAATTTCCATACTTCTTCTGCATATGTAGACTCTACTTACAAGATATTTAGGCTCTACTCAATTCTAAAGTCTTTAGATCTTTTCACAAAGTAGAATTTGAGTTGAAGGGCTCAAAAGTCTAACAAAGTCACATTGGCCAAAGCTCAAGCAATTTTGAAAAAAACATTGTGTTGATCTTTGCTTGATCACATCTCACACATACATTGCTTTTAGGCAAGACCCTAATATCAATCAAGAATAAGATCCACACGATAACAAGTTCTAAAAAATGGATGAAATTTGATTTACAAACCTATTTTACAAATGGTGTTATTTTTGACAATTTTAGAAATATTTTCAAATTATTGACCAAAAAAAATTTAGGAGTTAACCTCTACTAAAAGTTCTTTGATGTTTTAAAGCCCCAAACTACTACTTCAAAATACTTGTCTCTAAAGCTAGGCCAAAATCTTCATCTATATTTATTTTTTAACAAATTCAACCATAAGATTTATTAGTAAACTTATTTTAGTACATCTTCCCCAAACTTTAGAGTGAATGTCTCCATTAATAGCAAATTCAAAGTGTAGGCTTTTTTTAGTCCTTGAAAAGGGGAATTTTTGTCTTTCCACATTTCTAGAAACAAACAAATATGTCTCATAACTCATGCATTTTAGCTGATTGTGTTGGGAAATGGGTTGAGAATATATCTAAAAAAATTTAACAAAAAAATTTCATACTAATTTCAATAAAATCGTATAGTAGAACTGTAGAAGGTGGTATTGAATGAAAGAAAAAATAAACCACTAGATAGTAACTTTCACATTGAATTAAAAAAAATCTTTATAAATTTTGTTGTGTTTATAAGAATGACATGAAATATAAAGCTTCACACATATACTAGGATGATTAGCATCCATCCAAAGAATTTAATACAAAATTCCAATTTATGAAGTCAATAGAAATTGCCTAGTTCTCAAAAGAATCTAAAGTGGGTTTCTTAATCCTTAAAGGATTAATTAAAGAACCTAAATTTAGAATGGAAATATATGTTAGATTATTGCAAATTGTTCCATTTGTTGAAATTGCCAAGGTAATATGCATAATGCAAGATACACGACAGATGCGGCCTTGATACCCTTGTGAGATGGTTATGAAGTCAAATCCAAGCATTGTTGGGGGGCTTACCACCATAGTTCCCCAACTATGGTAGGAGGTCAATTGATCTCATCATCATATTAAGACTTGTGAATTTCCTAGGGAAAGGAACTTTTCTCTTGGTTCTTTATAGAATTTACCTTCTAAAGAAGACATCAAGGATGGAATTCGCCATCCAAGTCCACAAGGCTTAGATAGTTGAAGGAATATGTTGGTTTTTTATTTGGTCTATCCTCTTCATGGAAGCATAAAGGATGAAAAACACCATCTAAGTCAACAAGGCTTAGACAGTTGAGCCATTCCTAACAAATGCTTGTGGGTTCTTTATGGGTTCTACTTCCTTTCACATGCATCAAGGATGGAATTCATTGTCAGTAAGTCCATGAGGCTTGGATAGTTGAGTCATTCCCAACATATGTTTGAATGTTGGTTCTTTATAGGGGTTACTTACTAATGTAGGCATGAAGGATGAAATTCGCCATCTAAGTTTGTGAGGCTCAGATGGCTAAGCCACTCATTCCCAACATTCCCAATAGGCCCTTCAATTCATTCATACGAGAGTTACCCTTCTTCTTCAATCTTGTATTTCCATAAGATGCCCCTCAATTAGTCATGATTTCCTCACTCTTGCATGCCCAAATCTCCAACCCCTGTCTCAAAGTTTATTTATTTATTTTTCTTTCCCCCTTTTTTTTTCCTTTGTTTCTGGGCACAAATAAAGGGTAACCTTTACTGCAAGGGGAGAAAATAATACAAGAGCCCAGCCGCAACTAACTGAAGCGGCCTGGAGGGGTTAGTGAGTCAGTGTAAGAACATGATTCGGACGTTTTTGGGAGTCGTTACTTACCTTCTCAGTTCTCACCCCAGCCTGCGTCCCTGACAGCAGCATGAGTCCACTAACTTACTGTAATGCCTGACATGATTGACTATTGTTTTCGTAATTATACGACGGTTAGGATAATGTTTTTAAGTAAGGTAAGTTACACTAGCTCCGTCGGAACAACCATCATCATAAGATACATTCATACTGTAAATAAGTTATTGATTTCTTGATGACAGAGCCGAGGGCCAGCAGCAGACAGCAGGCAGCAGGCAGCAGGCAGGTCGAAGTAGTACTAAATAAATAATACGTTAACAGTGGAGGCGTCCGTGGTTCTAACCTCCCATGATCAATTCTCCCACCAGGCTGCCTGCTTGCAACTGGTTGGTAATACCAACTTGGTATGTAACTTACTGTATTTCAACCCTTGCAATGAAATTCCGGCGTTTCATTCGTGTCAAAACAAACAATCAAAGAAACAAAACCTCCCATCAAACGTGCAGTTAAGTTCACTGAACTTGAAGTTCATTTGTTTCAAAAACAAGAACAACAAAAACTTGGAGGTATAAGAGCTCCTGTCATCGGTCCATTCACCAATAAATATGATGCCCTTGCTCGGAACAAGCGAGCAACCAGTGTAGCCTACGGACGGTGACTGGGAACAAATTCACTTTCGTTTGTCGACGTAGACTAAACTTTTCCAAAAAAATTGAACTTGCATAATTGTAGTTTTATTTTCGTGTGTGTGTGTTCGTGGAGATCTTGGATCCCGTACTAAAACTTTGCAATCTTTTAGAAACCCCACTATCCTGATGTTTTGGACCCCCGCCACTGTAATTGCATGTTTATTTTGTCGATCATGGGGAATAATTGGTGATGAGACAGACTTTTGACTCTTTGAAGAAGCACGCAAGCAGGCAGGCATCTTGTTTTGCTCCTGCAATTCTCAGAATTGGTCCACTACCGTCTTTCAGGCAATTGTTTTATAGCCTGAAATCCAATGTACAGTACTTGAAGGCCAATTTCACCGCCACATGCTGCCAGTGTTGCAGTGTAGCTTTCACTGGCAGTGGGCGAGGCTTTTCACTAATCAGTGTCCCCCAGTCTGACTGATGGACCTGCAACCGCTGCCTAGAAAATGATTTAGACCTAATTACACTAGGTTCATCACTCAGTCTCTGGCTGGCAGCGTGGCAGAGTTGGAATTTTCTTTTCCTTTTTTTCTCAAGAGAGGTGAAATGGCGATCTGGACTGGAGTCTGATGAAGATTTTCTCATGCATAGATATCTACTGTAGGACATATGAATTGAAATGAAACTTCATTTACTCAATCCAAAATAATATATTAATAATTATGCATTCATAGATGAGAATATGTGACTACAGTTTTGGTGATTTACAGCAATTTCATAAATGGAAACACGGTTGGCATAAGGTGGGTACCCCCCAAACCACCACTAATTGCAACTGTGCCTAATTCCTATTATTAGACTGTTCAAATTTATATATATTTTTATTGGCAAGTGAAAGGAGGTTCCAACGTACTAATGAACATGACATATGGATAATGTATGCAAAAGTTATGAAGGAACAAAGTTTGGTTTTAAAAGCATTTCTTCCACATAGGTACATAATTGATTTTGGAGATGTACAAAGAGCGAAGATGGCAGTTTAGGGTAAGTGGCGCATTTTGGAGGTGCCTACCATGGACATGGGATGTGTGACATGACCCACAACAAGAAGACACAAAATTAGTCTCACGGGCAATTTTGATTTTGACAAATTTGGAATTTCATTTCCAATTCTGACTCATCATGGAAACACACTCTAAAGTTGCTAGAATGTGTGGTTGACAATCCTAATGAGCTAGTGTGATTCAAAGCTTTCAAATACACTAGTGAAAATGTACATTCAACATATGTTAGACTTGTGATTACATCTCTGAAAAATAAATCTAACAAACTAGTCTCGAAATAAATCTAATAAATAGGGGTAAAAATGGAGGAAACAGAGCGGAGGATTCTGAGGTTTGACTACATAGTTGAACTTTCAGTCACTGCCGGTTTGTTCAGTACACACAGCCAATGGGTCGATGTATAGGGACCAGGCTACGGTATTAATGTCGAACCTGGTGGCTGTTAATTAATACGGTAGTGTAGGTAGTTTTATGCCAGGCCTGGGGGCACTTCTTCTGCCTCAAGATGAATTCGTCTAATGCTCAGACGGTGCAAATGTACTGAGTAAGAGGTGAAACTCAGCGCAATCAGCGCTGCCTCGCAGTCATAATTAAATTTCATGAATCATGTCCCCAGGCTTTGCAGGCCATTTCCAAGTAAAGCATCAGTTGATCAAGTGATCATGGTGTGCTAGTCAATCACTTCCCTAAGTGAACCAAAGAAATGCAAGAATTCGCACCCAGCCGCTGAAACATGATCATGGCTCCTCCTCCCTGCTGCCCATGGCCAATTTCCTGTAAAGAAAAGAAAAGAAAAGAAATTATGTCACGAGGTGGGTAGTGGACCTCACGCCGCATGCCCTGCAGCAGCTGCTCAGAAACCTGTCGAGAATGCACATTCTTGTGTTTCTCAAAAGCTGCCCCAATTCGGTTGGTGTCATAGTAGTCATACTCGTTGTCAGTTGACATGGTGACTAAACTTCCAAAGGGGTCCATGCTTGCCAGTTTTGTCGGGTGGAATGTTAGGCGGAGCCGATAATCCGGCCTTCGGGATATATAATGAGTAGGAAATTTCCCGTTTCGGCAGTTCAGAGCTATTGATACCATATTCCGAGGAGCAGCTGCTGTGAGGATCGCGTCTCCCAAGATGGGAGTCACTGTTTGGTTCTTGATGGCTCTTGCAAGCACGTTGCCTGTGGCTCTCGGGGGCGGCGGTAGCAGCAGCAGCAGCTTCATGGAGGCTAATGGGTACACGGATTGGATCCCCGGACATGCCACTTGGTATGGGGATCCATACGGAGAGGGTTCGAGCGGTACACTCCTTACTTTTCTGTTGTCATCATGCACCACTTCTTGAACTGGATCAGATTTTTCTTGCTGCCTCATCGCCTCCCTGAATCAACGAGAATGTACTACTTCCACAATTCACTCGGGATCTTACCAATACAGATCACTGTTAACTCGGAGATTTTACTTATGTGCATTAGATAACTCAAGAGGAGTTAGAGACAGTTGTCCTTCTTGTGGAAGAAATGGAAGGACTTTTACATTCGAGCTTCTTGAACTTGTACTTTTGATTCCGGTAAAAGAGGGATATATGAAGTTTACTGAGGCGAGAGTCAAGTACAGAACATGATGTCCAAAATGAACAAACTTATAAGGCATTAGATACATACCTGGACACGAAACATTAGAGTCCAGGTTTTCTTTTCAGTCTTTCTTTCACGGAACATTAGTCTCTTGCTTGTTTCTCTTCTTGATTGTTGAAGAGCGGGCGTGTTACAATAGCTTGCGTTCGTAATGCATGTAACCCACATTGCGAATGCTTGCAATCAATGCAGGCGGAGCTTGCGGGTACACCGAGCTCGCAGGAACTCCCTACGGTTTAAGTGTGGCAGCTGGAAGTGCTATCATCTTCCAGAACGGTCAGGGCTGCGGCGAATGTTACGACGTAAGTGCACTCTAGACATTCCTCGCCACACAGCGCCTAAAGTCGCACACGTTGTCAAATTAAGTAGCAAAGAAGCTGATTAGTTCTCTGTCAATGGCCGCAGGTGAAATGCTCACATCCATCCTGCAAACAGGAACCCACCAGAGTCGTCATCACCGACTCCTGTCCAGGTTTGTGTAGTTACTCCGAATAGTTATTCTCCGGCCATTGCTGATATACTCTGTACTTCAAAATCACAAAGTTAGTGTAGCGAGTCCAGTTCTTGAAACACTAAAGATTTGCCTCGGTCAACATCACAGGAGGAACATACTGCAGTACAGGGGAACCGGCATTTGATCTCAGTGGTATGGCTATGACGAATATGGCTCTTCCTGGAAGAGATCAAGAGCTACGCAATCTGGGCTTGTATGACATTCAATATAAAAGAGTGCCCTGCTATTACCCGAACCAGAACATCGCATTTAAAGTTGACCCTGGGTCCACCCCCTATTGGATGTCGTTCACCATCAAATACCAAGGAGGGCCAGGGGACATTGAAAGCGTCGAAGTTCGTCAGGTAATAAGAATTAGCTCTCTTTTCCAACCCATCCGAACTCTGCATAGAATTTATTTTCACACAAGGTCATATCATTCTTGAAGAGCCATGCTCTGTGACTTCTGTTCTATATCATTCGTTCATTTCAAAACATTCAGTTTCCGCAATGTATCTAAGAAGGAATGTACCCATAAGGGATCACCTCCATTTCAAGATTTGAGCTGTATTCGTTGAAAGCAGAGGCAGAACTCTCAAATCCTCATGCTCAAGGTTCCTCCCAATAGTCTCCAAGAATCTGATGGCTGCTGTACCAAATTAGCATGCTGGATTAGATTAAATAGAATTAAAGTGTATCTAATACTAATTGTATAACACCAAACGATTTTCTCTTTATTAAATCTCTCTCCCTCGCGGTTCATGCTTGCAGGCTGGAAGCTCCACGTTTCAACCAATGCAACATAACTGGTATGGTTACTGAAAAACCCTTCTGTAATATTGATATTCTCCGCTTCATGTTTGGTTGCTATTTTCGAGTTTCCGGTATTAACTATGTGCCACTAATAATCGATATTTTGTCGCAGGGGCGCGAATTATATGTTGATCTGCTATTCCGGGCAACCATTCAGAGGACCTTATGACGTGAAGATCACATCCAAATTAAATGGACATTCCGTTATTGCTGAGCAAGCAATTCCTAAATACTTTGAACCCGGAGCTCTATACGAATCCAACGTGCAGCTTGCATATTAGTTCGTGTTAAGAGCGCTTTCATGTCCGACTCAGTAAACTATGTAGTATAGATAAGGGTTTCATTTAGCGAGATCAGTGATCGGTGTTATCTGCCATCCTCCGCCTCATAGTAGTACATATCATCTTATCTGAGAACTTCGCAGCTTCAAGCTACATCAAGTGTGCCCTTGATCGCTAAGACCTGAACAAGTCTTAAACCTGAGCGATATATCTGTGATAGCTAGCTAGTATTCTCTTCCCCTCTTCATAAAGAAACAGCCCTCTGGCGTGCAGAAGGGACAGACTTGTAAGTTTATATATTTTATAAAAGACGCATTAAACCAGCAGGTGAAGTTGAACCATTATCTCACACATTCAGTACTCAAGTGTTCACATATCATAGAATACAACTCTCTGGAAAATTTCAATCAGACAATTGTTGCAAAGGTTATCCCCAAAATTCTCTTAATTAAGAAAGGTAAAATCCATTCCGTTGCATCGCTGTCTCAGAGGCACAAGCAGTCGACAACATTCCTCCTACACTGCTACAACTATACACGCAAATGCACTATACAATCTGCTTCTGTGACGATGATATCATCTTCTCAGTTGGAAATACGATCAGCGCCCTTCTGAGCATCTCTCTTCAAGTCCTTAGCTGTGTCTTGGGCGGAGTCACCTAAATCCTCTGCCTTCCCTTGCAGATCCTTTCCAGTGTCCTTGGCTGCACCCGTACCTTTATCCACAGTGCTCTTCAATGAGTCGCCCGCATCTTCAAGGGTGCTCTGAGCCTTATCCTGTTAACAGAAAGTACCAGGTTCAATGACCTAATTAAACCAGGCCGTAACTGAAAATCAATTGTGACAATCCGACACACATTATCAATTATAAGTATCATCCAGCTACGCTCTTTGTTTCAATTTCTGCAAGAATGTGGATTGCTTTCTTCACAAATATAGAAATCTTCTCAAAAATTCACTGACTCCAGAGCAAAGGTGGCACTCTATAACATTATTACCCAACCAACTGAAGTTCATGCAGTGGAACTGTGTAGTTGAGATCGACTGGTGTTCTTTGTTGATCTTTCTTTGCTACAGGTCAAGAGCCTGAGTAAAATACTCTGCCCCTAGACATATAAAGAAGGAAACGCCTTGTCTTGCTTAATGATATATCCTCTCTCCCAGTATTGCTAAGAAAATTAAAATACTAATGGCATTCAAGATTGCATTACATTCAAGCAGTTCCTGATAAAGCACTTACACCAAGGTTCTCGGCCTCGCCGCGAGCATCCCTGCTGGCGCTCTTGAAGCTCCCTTCGACGTCCTTTCCTGCACCGGAAGCCTTGTCTCCCAATTTCTGAGCCTGGTTCTGAGCATCACGGCTGGCATCCTTGGCAGTATCCTGCGCCTCATCGGCTTTTCCGCCCAAGTAGTCTCCCGCTTCCCCCAACTTCCCCTTGGCCGCTCCGGCAACATCCTCCACCTTCCCCTTGGCAGCTCCAGCCGCATCCTCCACCTTCCCCTTGGCCGCTCCTGCAGTGTCCTTCACCTTGTTGGCCGCTCCTCCAATGGCATTCTGCACCTGGTCAGTCACGCCCTCCTCCGCACGCACCACGACGGCGGTTCTCCTCCTCTCCGACCTCAAACTCAAATTCGCCACATTCAACTTCAAGCCTCCCAACCTCGCACTGGAGGATCCCAAGTGCACATGACTCACAGTGCTGCAAACGCCATTCAGCGACTGCACTCCAGTAACGTTCATGCTCGCCATCACGGTCGCCATAGCTGCTGAAATCGACGGGTTTAAAAAGCAAATGAAATAGGCTGAATGATAATAATTCAATCTCGTTTGAAAATACTACACACTGAGCAAATTGAGCGCGGTCAAGACGATGGGAAATGGGGAGCAAGGACGGGGTTTATAGTGTTGAGGCGATTGCGATGGGATAAGCTGCCGGGTCGAACTCAAAAGTGAAGGGGTCAGTTGCTGCCAAGTGGAGGGCCTGTGCGGCAAGCGAAGTGCCTGTGTGCCAAGTGGAGGGGTCCGGAAGGGGTGCAGGCGGTCGCTGCACGTGGGGGAATCTCCGCCGTCGGTACGAAGATCAGAATCCCAACGGTGGAGGTCGGAGACCGGCGGGGCTCGGCACGCGCTTGATGATCGAGATTTGCACCAGGCCAATGGATTGAACCCAACAAGACGACCTGCTGCTTTGGGTATGGTCCGGAAAGGTCTGGAAAACATTGGAATGAATCGAAAGTTCAGAGTAAAAACTAATACACTGAATGGGTAGAGTACTGAAGTCGTTGGGTATTGAGGTGAAAACTCAAAATAACTCAAAATAAAAGTCAAATATGATATTATCTATGGAGAACATGCACGGTAGAAGACATGAGAGTTGCCCCGTGTTTGTCTTGAGTTCCTCTCGTAGCTTTTGGTACCGTCCTTTTCAGATGTGTCGTGGTAAATTCTCAAGAATGTTAGTTTTCTATCATGAACCCATGCATCAATTATTTAAATACCGATTTTTAACAATTGAAAGGAGATTCGTTATCAAATGTATTATCTTAATGCAATGCATACAATTTATGAGGGTTCAAAGTATTGACCTAACATCAAATATGAGATTTGGTATTTGGATAGAGATCATTTATGGCCAATATGTGCTCCTTGTCCACGATTTTAGGGGATTGAAAGATTTTAGGACACCGCTGGAATTGCCGTTGAATGTTGAAACCATCTTCATTGAGAGTTCAAATCCATAGAGTAGCGTGTAACGCCAAACTCCGCCATCCCTATACAATCAGTTGCGCTATGTTTTTATCAGAATACTAAATACAACGTTCCAATCAACACGGAGATTATCCTTGTCTACCTAACTTAACGGTGATATCAGAAGTTTCCCGGATGATTTTGCACAGGGAACGGGAGAATTAGGGAAAAGCGGGGAAACAGAGGACATCTATGTAATAAACTTCTCGATCTGTTGGCAACGTTGACAACCGGGAATGGCAATACGGGAACCACAGATAATCCCCCGGCCGGATATTAATCTCCCTCTGCTACATTGCAACAAATCTCAAACTCAGCATCCATTTCCCACAGATGACAGGCTTGCGAATGAGGGATGACTGCTCCACAGACTACCTTAGTGGTATGATAACAAATACATGAGACAGACAAGATCTGAAGCATCTTTAATCGATCATGATCAGTTCTCAATCTAGGCTGCAACCCACCGGAGCAATGCAATTCATGCCGTCCGCAGCAGGGCCAGAGTTTAGACCTACAATACCACGTTGAGTTCAATTCAATGAATCTGTCCGAACCCACACAAACGATGCTCCTAGTTTTCGTGTATCCCTACTGAGATCCAAAACTTCACAGAACATGGCATTGTAGATCTAAGAGCCACCCCAGATGCGAAGAAGATCACAAGACTTCTGGATGCAAATTATCACGGACCACACTCGCAGAACAGTCTCCAGCACACCCACACACATGCATCAACATATGCAAGCTGCTGCGATGAGCGATCGTATACAAGATAGTTCTGACTGCACTGAATTTTCCAATTAGTGAGGGGGGAAGGGATTAGAGTCTCCTTGAAAATTAGTGTCGCCACAAAAATTTCACTTTCTTGTAAAATGGTACATTTAAATGCAGTATAATTTCAACCTGCACTGATTCAAAATCAAAAGACTTCGGTAACTTACAATAGTGTCACACTCACTATTACGACAAACCGGTGTAATAGATGAGCAGGCGAATTGGATCTCTCCGGTACCTGATTAGCTAGCACGCGTCAGTGGATTCTTACTGATTGATAGTACCGGGGAGGATCCTCCCACTCCATTGTTCCATGTACTTGATTAATTATGTGAGACACTAATTAATCAAGCACATGGAGCAGTGGAGCCACTGTCTTGTGTGAAGAATGAAGAATTGCTGCCTTTTCGGAAATGGGATCATGTGCCGCGCGCCTGCACTCCTGTATCATTATTTCGGCTATGGTCGTTAGCTTTCAGAGTCAGCAATATCATTTCCAATTTAGCAACGAGTCCATTCATGTTCTGTGATCATGAATCCGGCCTTTCTACAATTAAGAACTGCTGCTCTTGAGTTTTAGCTTACCGTACAGGTACATCGTCAGTGCACCATTCAGAGTGCATGTGCAGAGCTCTAGTGGGCGAGCAACTGAACGTGCAAGGATTCACAAGTGTGCACTCCACGCAGTCTCACATGCCTCACCCTCCGGTGTCACTTTCATTGCCACACACTGTGGTGCAGGACGATCGGAACGAGTGAGTCAGAATCATGCACCCTAAACCAATCTTGAAAATATGGGAATACAAGTGGTCCAAAATGTATAGCTAGCATACATGAATGCATAAAATGTGGGTTTGGGTTCATCATGCCACTTTTTTCTACTGTGCCTAGTCACTATTATTAGAATGGTTAAATTTTCATATTTTCTTGTTGGCAAGTGAAAGGAGGTTTCAACGCAACAAAGAACACAACATTTGGATACACTTTGCAAAAGTTATGAAAGGTCAAAGTTTTTCTCTGAAATGGTTTCTTCTATACAAGTAAGCTTACATATGATATAGGAGATGGACACAAAGTAATGGTGGCAGTTTTGGGCCGGTGACACATTTGCATTAGGAAAAAAATTGAACCCAAGAAGGGGCTGCTTTGTAATGCAAAAATTTGGATGGGAAAGAGCCTTCTAAACTCACTAATTGGGACAAGATTTGCATGATGGGCTCAAACATTTGTCATGATTACCCAATCCATCTCCAAGATTTCTTGGTTTAGTTACAAAAGATGGCTAGTGCATGCCTCTCCACCAATTTCCACACTCCAAGTGGCCACTATCAACTTTAGTGACCCTACATGGTGGCACTAATGAGGACATAGACAACCTCATACTCACTTCAAATAGTACTAGAATTAGTACAAAAACTCAAAGCCCCTTGATGGGTTCAATTCTCTTGTAATGGGAGGTGCCCACTTTACTTTCAATCTTGCACCCTAAACCAATCTTGAAAATATGAAAATATAGCTATCCATACATACTTGAATGCATAAAATGCTTTAGGGTTCATAAATTTCTATTGTCAATAAGTTTTAAGTAGTTTTATATGTTGATTTTACCTCTAAGGATGTGGAATTGCTTGAAGTATTGTTATAGGTGCTTTGACCTTGAAGTTGAAACCATCCTTCATTCAGTTGGGTGTGTGTGTGTGTGTGTGTGACAATATTGACCTAGTTTGTAGAAGAAGGTTATGTCCTTTCCTTACTCACTAATCTATAGCCAATTGGTTATCAAGTTCATTGTTGTTCCATTATTATTTTTCACATAAGGGATATTGCAAGAAAGACATGAGCATAATCAATATTTTCAATCACAAGCATCAAAAAACAATGTTTTTGACCATTATATTCTTTCAATAAATTTTATGTCTTTAGAAATACTTTATTATTTTTAAAGAGACCCTAATTGAATGCCACTTATATAATTTGATTGAATTCTAATATAAATTTTAGCTCCTAAAAGATAAATTGGATTTAGAAATTGGGATCTAAAGTCTTTGCTCTTTGCTTTTAGATTATATTGCAATCTTTATCTTGTGCATGTGCTTTAAGTGCACTTCCTTGTGTTAGGATTGGATCAAAAAAATTTATTTTTGTAGGATGTAATTGATATGTTGGTTGACTATCACTTTGATGATCTTTACCCCCTAAAGGACCATTTGTCCATTTGTCCACTTGAAGGACAATTTGGGTCTAGGCACATTTCTATTGTCTCAATTTTCAGTGATATTTTTTGGAATTTTTTGAGGTTGTGTATTTTTGAAAGAACTTTGTGAAAATATATATTTTTTATTTTAATCAATGCCTTGGAACAAAAGTTATGGCATAATAAGTAAAAATGGAGTTCGGCAGGTAGCACAAAAAAAATCACAGAAAGTCAAAATAATTTTTCAAATTTTTTTCTCAAAGATTATTTTTTTTCTACATGTGAAGCTTTGTTTCATTCAATTTGGAATAATGATGAGAAAGTTATGGACAATCTTAGTTTTTCGGGCAATCTAAGCATCTTCTTGAAAAAATAACTTGTGAAATTCATTTCTGAATGCATTTTTTTAAATTAAAAAAAAAATGCTAGACAAGGTTAGATTCTCTTGCAAGAACAATCTGACCGTTGGGATTATTGTGATTCAATTCCATCTAAAAACTATTAACAATTTAGTTTTTTCTTCAATCTTGAATCCACCTCTTCTTAACAATTTTTTAATGATTGAAAATTAAGTGCTTTTCTTCCAAATTTATTTTTGTAGATTCTCAACTCAACCACTTAATATAAATAAGTAGAAAATCAAAATCTGTAGTGCAAAAAATTTGAACTAAAAAGATTCAAAGCCAAAAAATCTAGTCAAGCAAGGTGCAAAAAACCTTGTTTTCTTCACTTTAAATGCATATATCTTGCAATCTACAAGGTCTAAGTTTCTGAAATTTCTTCCATGTATTCATATACTAGTCAAGTATAAGATCTTACAGTTGGATATGCAAAAAGGAACAATTTTTAATGTTCTTTTCTCTTTGCAATAGAAATGATAGTTTTGAGTGTTTTTTGATAGGAAAATCACCTAGGTCTTTTAGGGGGTTAAAGAATAAAGCCTGAAGGTTAGTGTAAATTGCAACCTAAATGGTTCTATTATATCCTTGACTTGAGTCTATTACATGTTCAAAAATAGTAAAGAAAATCTTGTCTCTTATTGCAAAATATCAATTAAACATGCTTCAAAAGTCATTTTTTAGGCTGGTTCCTTAGTCTTCACCTCTTTAAAGACAAAGAAGCCCATAAATGACAACTTGGTTAACCCTCACTTCAAAAATTGATGACGGAATCACAGAATGATGACGTAAAGCACAAACCAGACGACCATGGCTCTCATCAAATGTAGCGCCAGCTTTCTTCCGACAGCTACCTCTGGGGTGATGCAACTGCAGAGCTTGCAATCCTATAAAAACCATCGCCAGTTGCGGCAGTTTGCACGAATTAGAATTCGAGCATTAATAGTACCGAATTCTCATCAAAATGCTGTGATTAATGCTGCGCAAGACCTAATCCACTGGGATTCAGGTTCTTTACAGTTCATCTCATTGAGAATGTCGTTTTTATGTGCAAATTGTATATTCACGGGTGCCATCTCCACCCTGTTTTTGAGGTCAATTTTTGGGTAAGTTTTTAAGGAACTAAGTTATGCAGGAGTTGGGATTTGGCTGACGATTCAGGAAGTGATCACTGTGAACTGCTTGCGCGATTCGTCGTTTGCTCTCGGAAGAGATTTTGTTTTTGTGTTATAATTAGGAGTCAAATTCTTTGACTATCATTTGACAGCAACTGAAGGACTTACCTCAGCGGCAAATTATGTCAACAACAATTGTCGTTTTACGAAACCACGGGGACCAATGCGGAGGTCCCCGTTGCTACATGTGTCCCAACATGTCAAAGCCATTGGCTATATGATGATAACTAATTTGGTCCGAGACTTTTCATGTCGAGTTGGATCCTAAACGTCACGCTTGTACCATTGGCTTTTATTAGGTGAGGTACTCGTTCCTATTATGATTTGAGATTTGATAGGATCGGAAATCAATTGGTTTAGGGTTTGCAATGTCATCGTTACCTCTGATTTCCTCCTGCTTTTGTTGTCGTCGTCGTACAGAACCGAAGAATCGTCAGCTTCCACCTATTTGCTGTGTTCAAGCAGTTTTATTCGACGTTGATGGCACCTTAGTGGACTCCGACCCCCTTCATTACCTTGCTTTTCGCGATATGTTGGCAGAGGTAAGCTTGCCAAACTCATTGCCAATTCGATCTATTGAATTACGGAATATATCTTTGCTGTGTTGAGTGGGATCGTTGAAAATCAAACACAGATGCACAACGATGCAATGTGGGGCCGAGAAGCTAGGTTTGTAGACGACATTCCTTTTTGAAAAATTTATTGTCATGAAGAAGGAACAAGGTTTTCAGTATAATTAGACTGTTTCGAGATTATTTAGCCAACATCATACAGAAATATTCCCCATGACTAATGTGAAGGTCCCCAATGATCACGGTGATCATACGGAGGTTTCCGTATCCGCATGATACATACCGAAATCTGTGTGTAATAGTATGATCTCAAAGAGGCCTCTCATGAATCAATTCTTGAAGAAGATTTTCATTTTGACATTGTCTTTAACCCCTGCAATAGCATGATTTTACTTCAAACCCCGTTATTACAAGAGTGGAGGGGTGACAAATGGATTTCACTTGAATGGTATTTGATGGCAGATTGGTTACAATGGTGGAACGCCCATAACAAAGGAATTTTATAGCGACTCCATTAGTGGAAAGCACGGCTCAGAAGTCGGTAAAATCCTCTTCCCCGACTGGAATCAACAACGACGAGACCAATTCCTAAAGGAGAAAGAAGCCCGTTTCAGAAGGTCATACTTTCTTCTCATCTGATCTTTTCTAGAAAGGAGAACTTGGTATTTTTTGCTAAATCAACGTCAGTCAAGGTTTTCAATTAATTTAGATTGTTTTCGGAACTTTAAACAGCATCATAAGAAAATCCTCCCTATGATTCACGAAGTCTCCCTACGGTTATAGTGGTC
The DNA here is from genome assembly GCA_963920665.1 of Straminergon stramineum. NCBI lineage: Eukaryota > Viridiplantae > Streptophyta > Bryopsida > Hypnales > Calliergonaceae > Straminergon > Straminergon stramineum. The sequence goes on along the minus strand of OY987263.1, from coordinate 23,732,391 downwards.
AAATGGAGGCCTCCCTACGTATCATGGGAGGCTTCTGTATGATCACTCTGACCGTAGGGAGACCTCTCCATGAACCGTGGCAAAGATTCTTTTTTTGATGTCTAAAAGTTCCTGAAACAATCTAACTTTACTAAGTATGAGGCTTCTATGTGCCGAAATGTCATTTCTGAATCTGCGAACCATGTCGAGCAGTCTAGCAGCTAATCATCTGGAACCTGTTGCCGGTCTTCATCGACTGGCAGATTGGATTAAGAAGAAGGGTTTCCATCGAGCTGCAGTTACAAATGCTCCACGTGCTAGTGCAGAACAGATGATTGCTGCAGTTGGTCTGTCGGATTTCTTCGAGTATGTTGTGATCGGAAGTGAATGCGAAAGGGCCAAGCCATTTCCGGATCCTTATTTGAAGGGTCTTGAGCACTTCGGAGTATCGGCACAAAATTCATTTGCTTTTGAGGTCAGTCGATCTTTGCATTGATGACCATCTTGTTAGGACTCTGGGAACTATGTCAACGCGTTTGAGTGTGGATTTGAAACCACCAACACTTTAGAAAACTCACTCCCCAAGAGGTGTTCTTAAAAATTTAGCTGCATTACAATTGGTAAGGTTTGCATTATATTACCTTACAATGGCATTACATTCGACAGGGTTTTATTACTACAAAAGCAAGAGGGCATAAATTTGATGAGCTAGAGCTCAGCACCCCCAAAATTCTTGTCTTGTGAAGAGCAAAATATGTGGAAATTTGTCCTCCATGTAAGAAAAAAATAGGAAATCCTTGCAAATTAAAGCATTTTTTGCAGAACTTTGTAGAACTATTCATTGAAACTGTATCGAGGCCTAATTTATAAAAAATCATAATGAGGCTTATCTCATCAAATTGGTTTTGGGTCAGATCTTAAAATTGGGTTTACGATCACCGTCATGTGGCTCCCAAGTCTGAGCATTCTATGGTTTATGAACTTCTTCAATTCCTCCTTCCTCATTGCTCTTTATTCTTTCTGGCATTTAATTCACTTGCATGTGAGTACTTTCAGTTGCTATAATGCTATTGTTATAAATGAGATACATGTCCCCAAGGTTTAGGTGATGAGGTCACTGATAAGTGATGTTCCTCTATTTGTAGGACTCTCCTGCAGGATTGAGCGCAGCAGTTGCAGCTGGATTGCCGGTTGTGGGGATCACAACAGGAAATCCTGGGCCTGCTCTCATTGCTGCGGGGGCAGCATTTCTCATCAAGGATTATGATGATCCTACATTGTGGAAGAGGTTGGAGAAATAGGCATTTTATGCTTTGTGGTTGACCTTGCTCCTCTGAGAATTTTGGGAACCCGATGAGGCAGCCCGTTGTTTTATAGAGATTGAGAAGTATGTGGATTCTGTAATTCACTAATCTATGAATACGGATATTTTGGTCTTGATGACGTATACGTGTAATAGGACATGCTGCGTTGGCTGTTGGTCACTTTGAGTGTTGGTCACATTACAGGAACACACACCATTTTCGACTTCCAATTGTATCCTACCTTTCAATCACACTAGTCTTTTAGTTCAAATTTCTTTTTTTTTCTTCTTCCCATCTTGTTTCATATCTGAAGGATGAGAACACAAACACTGCTTGGCTTTGATAACTTGGACTGATTTTGATATGGCAGTTTCTCACATCCTCATGCATTTGTAAGTACTCACGCATCCCGCGGTTCAGGGCAACTCAATTTATATGTTCAGAATCAAGCAACGTATATTCATTAATGCCGGTATTCGGGAGTTACATACATACGTCTACTTTCAGCATTAGGTTCAGGTTTACAATGCAAGTTTTGAAAATTACTTTTCCTTAGGATTGATCTGTCAACAAAACCTTCCGATTCCAGCTCACATGTGGAGCGAACTACAGCTAAGGACTATTCTTCGAATACTTGAAGAATTGGAAATCTGCACAAGAGTTGAAGATTTCAGAATTGATTTGACTTCTATCCTAATCGACATCACAACAGAAAATGAATACCTATCTTCAGCCAGCCCCTGGCAATGGATTATTTGCCGTGAGATCCTGAAATAGTCACGAACTAGCAGGGGTTGGAAAGAGGGAGACCACAGAGTCCTGGGTTTCCGGGACGGAAAGCACTCTCATCAAGGTTTCGATACCCTACTGGAATCAGACCTGCAGACACACAAATCAACGAGATCTTTAGCGAACGACCCCATCTTCACATCATTTTCACCCATTTCTGAGTCCAAATTCAGCAGGAATTTAGGTCATATGCGCAATCACCATACCCATGTGCAGTTCTAACAGAAATTGTGAACTGCTTAAATCCTTTCTAAACAACTGGGAATCAGGATTTAATTTCAAATTAATTCATTGCAAAAAGGATGGAGTGACAACCACCGATTCCTTACCTGTGAGCAAGTTGTTGGTAAAATTGACTGGATCAATGGCAATAGGGTCCGATGGGCCCCAATTCGAAGGAATGGGTCCGGTGATTTTATTATTTTGCAGCTGAATAAAAAAGAGTTCCGGAATATCGCCAATCTCTCGAGGAAGAGGACCTGTAATCCGGTTGTTGTTAGCATACAACCACGTCAACTTCTTCATCTTCCCAAGCTCCTTCGGCAAGGCGCCAGACAACACATTCTGACTCAAGTCCAAATACGTCATCGAAACAAAGTTCCCAAAGCAGGCCGGAATTTTGCCGGACAGCTTATTCTCTTTAAGTTGGAGATAGATCAACCCCTTGATGTTGCAGAGCTCCGTAACAATCGACCCGGAGAATTGGTTTGAGTTCAAGTTCAAGTCCGGGGTAGCCAGACTGCCCAACCACTTCGGAATGGACCCGGTGACCTGCGAGAGCGAGTTTCCATTCAATTGGCGAATGTCAGTTAAGATGGCAACAGTTTTGTACAATTGTATAGTAGAGACTCCAGTAACCATGCAATACATTAGATTCTCCATTGAGCATGCAGGTGAACTTTGATTTGTGGTTTAGTAACTACTTAATCTCAAGAGACATTGAGCTCCTCGCAATTGATGTTTAGCTTAACACAGACTAAATTGCAAAGTTTAAGATGAAAAAACGTTCTAGATTGTTGGAAGGAAAGGCTCAAAGTACACCTGTATGGTGAATGGAACCTCTTCCTTGCTGTGTGGTGAATGGAGACTTTACATTACTAAACTTAAAATTATATCTGGCCTAGAAATCAAACCTCACTCTTTTTGGCTAAAGTAAGTGGCTTACCTTGTTGCCGGAGTAATCGAACCGAGTGAGCTTCTTCAATAGCGTGACCTTGGAAGATCCCAAAGTGGGCGCCTGGTTGATCCGAAGCTCCAAGACCCTGAGGTTCTTGAGATTGGCAATGGCGTCCGGCATTCCCCCCGAGAGTTTGTTGCCGCTGATTCGAAGCTCCGTGAGTTTGACGAGGTTGCCGAGCTCCTTGGGAAGGGAGCCACCGAACTCGCAGCCGTCGAGGTTGAGGTAGTTCAGGTTGGTGAGAGAGAAGAAGACGGCGGGAATGGGCAGCTTGAGCCCTATCTGGACGTTGATGAGGGTGAGTGCTTTCAGAGTGGTTTTGAAGGTGGCCAGCGGGACTCCAAACTGGTTGGAGATTTTAGCAATGAGGTAATCCCCGTTGGGACCACAGTTCCGGCAACTGGCCTCCAGACGCACTTCTGTCACCTTCGCGGCCGCGTCACACGTAATCCCCTGCGCAACCCAACATTTGGACAAAATTAATGATTCAGCATTCAACTAAATCTCGACCCATGATAGTAAAATCGAACCTGACTTCTCTTATCACTTGTAAACATTCCTTAAAATGGCGCATTTCAGAGACATTGGTGCAGTTTCAGTCGCCTTAGCAAACCTCGAATCCCAACAGGTCACAGTGTTTGAAGCTCTGCGCGTAACTAGAATGTCACGAGTATGATCAACCATTTGTGGAAGTTCATAAGTCAGTACTCCACTACCTCTCCCAGTCCTCAACAGCAGATTAATTGCAGATCGAGAGTGATAGAACAGTACGTACCGGCCAAGTGCAGCAATCCGTAGTTGTTTTCCAGTTGGCAAGGAGTCCCGACGCATCCACCATCTGATTCTTGAATGCGAGCAGAGCGTCTCGGGATTGAGGGGAGCACGCCGCCGCCCAAGTGCCAGAAATTCCGCATGTGCACAAGAGCAGCACTACCAGTCCAATCAATCCCAGCTCCTCCTGTCGCTTCATGGCGAATATTACATATATTTCTCGGAAGATGAACAGCTAGCAAAGTCTACTGCAGGCAGCACTCTCCAAAAGAACCTGTCGAAGACGGAAGCTCCGAATCGAAGGTGATGAGCGAGCTTGCTTGCAGAATCGAATGGGCTTCAAGGGAGTTGTGAATGATTTGTTAACCTGTGATGATTCTGGTTAGAGGCGGGAGGGGGGCGCTATTTATCACTGGGGGAAGAGTCGGGGATTGTTATTCCAGCTGTAGATCTGCTTGCGGCATCACGGTGCCGTGTTGTCCTCCTGTGCCTGGATCAGTACAACGTACATCCTACGAACTGTACACCAAAAGTCAACTTGGCTGTCAGCGATGCTACTCCGAAATGCGCGGGAGCAATGGCCTGAAAGTCAACGTCCCTTGCTGTGCCCCAAAGTCAACGCCGTGGGCGTAGTGTACGGGGAGTTTTATGGGGTGACTCAGCTTTTTGCCGTTCTTTTCACATGTCATTTGGTGGTTCTAACTTATATGGTCATTCGGTTATTACATAAGCTTAGTCATCTAATTTGGTAAAAACTTTAATTCTTTTTGGCATTTCAGTCATTTTCCTTGTTAATCTTGCAAAAGCAATTGGCGGAAATGAAACTAACAAATAAAATTTAACTTAGTTTAAAATACTAAGTTGAAGGCAATTCATCAATTCAAGGCAACTTTTTTGCAGACTATCATACTTGGATAGTTGGTTTGGTTTAAATGAATTAAAACATAGTACGTAATTTTTTTTTGTTAATTTTGGGATCAAACAATTGAATTTACAAATAAATGTAAAGGTGGTTTGTCAAAAATCCAAGAAATCCAAGTAACAATCCATTGAGTCAATTACCAATCTATTATTTGACCATCTACAATCAAGAAATTTTTTGATTGCAAAATGAAGGAATTATATCATTGACATTTAGTAAGAATGAAGAGTGGAGAGGTCATTTATATAATGAAATTCATTGTTTGTCATGACTACTTAATCCTTACAGAACAAGCAAGGGACCATGGACATCATCCCTTTTGATATTTTGTGTATCATTTGGCTCATAAAAATGAAAAAGCATTCATTGGTTATCAAATTATTGTACAAGACCTCCCTTATTTCATACAAAATTATGAAGATGAATAGTTGCACTTTTGTCCTATATAGAAGGATTCTTTGTCATTCATCAAAAAACCCAGTTGAAGCAACCTTTAAGGGTTAAAGGGTATGGGACAATTTGAAGATGAGAGCTTAACCTCTCATTGTCAAAAATGCAAGAATTGTGTTCAAAGGAGAACTGTAAACTTCAATTGGGGATGGCAAAATAATTTTTCCTAAAAGCATTTGAACTATGAAAAGATGTGAAATCATACTAAGAAAAGTTGTAAAATCAAGCTAAGTTTCATTTGCAAAAAACCTTTTACAATTTAGAGCTTCAAAAAAAAAGAATGGACAAATTTTAAAGAAGATGTTTGAAATATCAAAGAAAATGACCTTTCCAATCCCTCTCTAACTTTGTCCATAACTTTTGATTGAAGGCTTGAAATCTCAAACCAATTTTTAGACATGATAGTCAGCTTGATTCTGAAATGAGGTCTAAAATTCTATTTTGAATTTAATTCTTACTTTTAACTTAACTATAAGAGGTTGAATTCCTACTAATTATAATTTATATATCTCACATGGATTGTTTTACCTCCTACCACCCCAGTTGTAAAAAAACTTTGTCTTCTCTTCTCTAGACACTCACAATTAATGACTTTTAAAGCTATGTGAGAAAAATGTTGAGTATTTTTTCTTTTTTTGAATTTCATGTTGACTATATCCTCAGGCTACTCACCTAGGAACTAATGGGAGCTTCTGTGAGGCAATTTTATGGAAAAAAGATTAAAAATTGTCAATTTTTTTCATAAGCAATTCATTTCCTGTACGTCTAGTTTTCCGTTCAACAATATAACCTAAAGCATTGAAATTAAGATGGTTACTTATTAATTCCACTCAATTGATTTTTTACTACTTGCCAAATCTCTCCATTCATTGGTATGGCAATTTGGCTACGTATATGTTCATCCAGTGCAACAATTGTCAATACCTTTTGTTAATGGTTGCACCACTCACTCTAGAGTTTGGGAATTTTTTTGAGTTTTATAAGTTAATTTCTTCCGATTCCCATATTCATTGAACCATTTTTTCAAGTACTAAGCTTAGTTATTTTTAAAAAAAAACTTATTCAAAATAGAAATTTTATAGATTTTTTCAACAATTTTTTCTTGATATTTTCAAATTGCAAATGGTTTTCTTTCCAATTCCACTGGCTAACTTTGAATTAGCTACCAATTGTTCCTGAACATAGGCTCATTCGAGCAATAGGAATTGGACAATTGCTAAATTCCATGATTTTTATTTATTTATTTTAAAGCAACATAGAAAATAATATACAATGGAGTGGTGAAGCTATTAATATCCCACATACATGGATGAAACATGAAAAATATGGATGAAAATGCATATATTCATTCTAAAGTGTATAAAGTCAATTAGTCATCCATAATAGAGCAAAATGTCCCTATATTATGTAGCAATTGAGTGATTTCACCCATTGAAAATAGGGAGATCTATTGCTTATATCCTAAAGGTTTTGACTACATTTTCATTAAAAATGCTCCAAAACTACTATTTGTAGTACAAATACCAAATTTGGAAAAAAACAACATTTTTGGACATATATTACCACAGGATCTTGTCATACATTGGTTTGGAAAGATGTTAAAAAAATATTGAATTGTTAACAATTTATTTACGGAATTGAAAATGCCAATCCCAATGGTTGAAATGTTGTAATAAAAAATTTATATATATATAATTTTTTTTTTTTTAAATAATTTTCCAAAAATATTGAAAATTTAGTTAAAGAAAGGTCTTCAAATTTTATTTTAGAGTGGAGATTCCATAACTACTTGCTAACTACCCACAACCAAACCTCCTCATAACTTTCATCTCATAAATCAAAATGGAATGATTCAAGCTTTATATTTATATATATATAAATCTAAAAAAAAAATTCCAAATTTTTATTTTAAAAAAAAGGTGATTTTCAAAGAAGTGTTTTTAGCTAGCCAAATTGCCCGCCAAGCAATGAAAACTACATACCATACAAAACCCTTTTAACCATATATTCAAAAGTTATGAAAATTGTTGGACCTTAAAACTATTCCTCGAGCACAAATTATGTGAAAATTTCAAAGAAACCAAAATCAAAATTCTATTTGTAGTGAGCTACCCCAAATCTTTTTTTTGGTGTGGCACAAATTGGGTTAAGATTGGACTTCATCTGGTCTTATGTTTCATAAGGTACAAACTCCAAAATTATTATATAGAAAAGAAATGTAAAAATATGCTCTACTTTTAAAGACTAGTCAATTTCGAAATTTGTGACATCCTCAAGCTATTAGAAGGTCCTCGATTCCAAATATAAATTCAAAATTCCAAAATTTATTCATCTTTGATAATTTAAAATTCCTATGTTTTACCCTAGCGTATAAATTCTATGATACAAAATGGGTGTTAGCCCTAGCCCTAAAATTGTATTTTTTCTTAAATCATCAACTCAACCAAAACTATTTTTTCTTCTACAAAAGTTCATTGGATTAGTAATGATAAAGATTCTTTTTGCTTTTGGGCACTAAAGGTGGTTTTCCATGTGGAGTCAGGGCCGGTGAAGTCTACTGATCAATGGTGGAATGGGACTCCGGGTTTTTTGGAATTCCTTGTCCACCATTGATCAATGAACTTCACTTGCCTTGATTCCATATGGAAGCTTACCCTAAAGGCCTTGGGTTTGGTTGGAAAGCAAAACAATGAGTTATATAGGTGGAACAAATAAGAAATTCTTGGAAAAAATAGTAACCTTGTATTGTGCGAAGATAAATTTATCTAATACTTTTGGTAATGCTATTACTTCAACTTTTTTAAAATGGCATAAATTAATCCTTGAAGGACCATTTGTCCCCTCAGAGACACTATAGATTTGAGTAGGTTCCTATGAGCTCAATTTTTGGTAAATCTTTTTGAAACTTTTCATAAGGTAGAAAAACTTATTAGCTTTGGGGGAATGTAACTTGTATTTCAATTGGAGATCAGGAGTGAAAAGTTATACCACAAAATGAAGTTAAGCCCCAAATTGAACTCTGTAGGAAGAAGAAAATTCCATAAAAACTTGACATAAAATTTGAATTTTTTTTATCAATTCCTATAGATTGCATTTTGTTTTGTCATGGAAAGCTTTGATTCATTTCATTTGGATTTGTGATGTGTAAGTTATGGAGCATCCTATTTTGTGGACAATTGAAGCATCTTTTTGAAAAAAATAACTTATAGGATATGTGTTTGAGCTCAATTTTCACATTTTTTTTTTAAAATTTACAAAGTGAACTTTGATTGTTAAAATAATACCACCATTGGCAGTAGTGTGTTTAAATTCCATCTTAGAGTTATTAATGATTGAGTATTTCTCATCTATCATATATCTTCTCCCACTTAATAATTTTTAAAGAATAAAAATCACATAATTTTTTTTAACTTTTATTTTTCCTACATCCTCAACTCAATTCTTTGTGATAGAATTTTTTTAATTCAAAACATAACATTGTTAAACTAGGTGACTTGCCTCTCTCTAGGTGGAGGTATAATTCCCCCCTAGATACCTAGGGGGAGAATTAAGTTATAATTCTGCAAACCTCATTGGTTGGATATGACTTTGTTGTCAATATGTCTTAACATCATTGGTTGGTAGTGGGCTAGTGGCTAGAGGGCTCCTACTTTTGGGGGGAGCAAAAGGGACCCTCTAACAAAGGTTAATAGTGTTATGAAATCTATAGTGCAAATTTTTTAAGCTAAGAAGATTCAAAGTGTCATAAACTAGTTTTTACAATGCCAAAAAGTATGATTTCTTTACTTTGAATGCATTTATCTTGTAATCTATTTAGTTAAAGCATCTAAATTTTTTACTATACATTCTTATACTAGTCTACTAAAAGATCGTACAACTAAAAGATATGCAAGAATATCATTTTTCAATTTTTTCTCTTTGCACTAGAAATGGTAGTTTTCAATATTTTTTGATAAAAAAAAATAGGCCTTGTTCCTTCAAGAGTTAAGAGCTTATTCATTTTGAATCACACTTCATGTTTGAAAAAATATATCTCTATCAAAGGAATGGACTTGAGGAAATGGACTTTACCCAAGTCTTAGCTCAATCTTTATTCACCATTACATTTTGTTTTTGCCCAATAAGTTGCATACAAATATGACATATAAATGTATTAGTGTGGAGTTTTACGAATAAGTTTCAGAACCACTTCACTTCATGTGCTTCTTGAATATTACTTTTATTTAAAACATGGTATAATGTTATTGAATTTTGAATTATCATTCACTATAGGTGCTTTGGTTATGACATTAAGGAGGAGATCGAAGAATTTATCCTCTATAGACAACATAAATGAATAGTCCATTGGGATTTAATTATTGTCAGTATTGTCTTATATAACTCTCTTTGAAGGGACAAGTAACTAGCAACAAATAAACAATACTAATTCTTTAAGAATTTCTATTGAGTTTCATCAAAAATAATACTTTGAGTATAAAATAACATATTTTGATAACGAAGTAGAATGGACAAATTGGTAATCCTTAAATGTCAAAGTGAATGTTTTGTGTCCAATGGATGACTTCACTATTGATTATAGAAAAACAAAATGCACCTCTTAGTCCAATAATCACAACAATTGACTACCTTGGTCATGGGGGCTTCATCCTTTAACCCTTAAAGGATGGACTAGTGACCGTGGAAATCCTTCCTTTTGGAACCATGTGACATCATCTACTTTAAAAAAAATCAAAAATACTCATTAGAAGTCATACTATTGTAGAAGACTTACCCTTTTCTCACAAAATTTCAAGGATGAATAATCATAGTTCTATCCTACATGGAGAGATTCTTTGTCATCTATCGGACACAAAACGTCCACTTCAACATTTAAGGGTTAAGGGTTAACCCTAGGATCCTATTTCTATTTTATATGTTTACTTTTCTATCAATAGAGTCTCTTTTTTAAGCATCTCTAGGATCATATTGTTGAAAGTAGTGCAAATTTTTTTTTCTAATTCTTCTGAAACTTAGATTTTTGAAATGTCTAGCATTCCAAAAATTATGCAACTTCTGAAGTTCACTACAAATTTCCTTCTCTCTTTTACAGAAAATTCACCCACTGCGCCAACAGACCCCAATTTCGATTCATCTAGTAAGGGTCGCTTCTTGGACCTGTTCCCTTGTGTCAGAAGCCTCATCATTCAACTGCAAGCAAGAACATGTAAAGACTTAACCAGTCTGATATATTTCATTGGCGATTTTGGGAGTCCCACTTTACAGCATTCGCATCTTGCAAGTACCACTGGAGCTGGCATCACAAATACACTCCACTGGTTTTCTGAAATCGGTAGAAGTCCTCTTTCTTTGGCTCAAAACCATTAGTTGTGTGTATTGGGAGGAGAGTTCAAGACCAAATCCTGTGCAGCGCTGGCATATAAATGATCTTGCTACATCAGTTCGAACTACTACTATCTTCATACAGGAGCACCGGTACCTTTTCAGAATTTCGAGTACTAGAGTAAATACCAGTAAAATATTTCCATCCTGGGGAGAGGGAGAGGGAGACCGGCAGCAAAGAAAGGAACAGTAACATGACTTCCATACAACTTGTAGGAAAGCTTTAGCCGTAATTGATAGCGTTTCAGCTCTTTCAACGTCAGATGCTGCCGTGAAACATATTCATTCGAATGCTGAAACCATAGAATGACATGATTTCGATGTCCAGTGCCATGATGTAGCTTGTCAGACTAAACGGATTGAAAATACTGGCCGAGTGCAACCCTACATCAACGATACCTGTTAAGAACTAACTCGTACTACTAAGTTTACTGTAAATAATTGTGATACTGTGAATTCACAGTCGTTCTGTATTAACTGCCCCTATGTACAACGTTTAGCAAACAAGAGGTTGCGAATTCTGAACCGAATAAAAAAGGGATCGAGGCTCGCTTACAAACCTACTAAGAAGGCGGGCTTCATTTCTTCAATCGCTTCACCCTTTCGTCAAGCCATTCTCGCATGTCGCGGAACACAGCGGCCCTCGTCTCGTCGGTATCTCCTTGCACAAGCGAGTGGCAACCACCTTCATACGTCTTCAGAGTCTTGTCACTAGTAGCTGCTTTCTCATACAAGTCCTGGCTCCCTTCTAGAGCAGTGATTTCGTCCGCAGTACCGTGCAAGACCAGAAACGGCGCATCAAACTTGTCCATTCTCGAACAGATATCGTCTGTCATCCGAGTGAGCTCCAGCATGGTGCCCACACGAGGCTTGCCTGCATTACAATTCCAGTCACAACGATTTCAGTTTGACGACATTTTTTTTTTTTTTTTGAATGACTACTGGGAGAAGAAGCGAGTCTCTTCAGCAACCTTAAGTCAAAAAAATTTAGAAGTAAATTTTATTCTAGTAGAAAAATGCAATATAAGACTATTAGTGCGCCTCGCAATCAACTACAATAAACGATGTAGTAATCGACAAATCTACAAGAAAAGGGAGTTTTGAACAATTACCTTTGTAATGCCGAGGGTTGCGAGAGCATTGCTTTGCCTTGGAGGGGTCACCGTACATTCGCTTACCTGGGGATCTGTCAGGAAAGACTTCCCAAGTGTCAACGAAAGAGCGAATGAGTGAGAACCCTAGAATTTCCAAACGTGAAGGCCTCATAGGACCCGGCATCTTGAACAACGGCGCTGAAAAGATGAAACCATCCCATCCCTTGGGATCCTGAAAGTGCATCAAGAATGTGACAGCACCGCCCATGGATTCCCCGAACAGAAATGCGGGGAGTCCCTTGTTCGTGTCACTGTCCCGCATTGTCTTGAAAAATGACAAAGAGGCGGCAGCTACCTGAAGAGCACGCCTCAAACTATCAGCAACCTTACAATTTGAATTTAAAAGTAGTACTGCATCGTTTGGTTCAATTGCTGCGAGACGCAAGGATAACTTTATATCAATTTTACACTAGAATTCATTTTTGAAATTTTGATAACTGAAAAGTGAAGGGCAAATATGACACTCCCTTCTTTTTGCCATAGTTAAAAAAAAAAACTGTATTCTAACACAAGAATGTGAAATATTGTCTCTCGCAGTAATTGGAAATGGTGCTGTGAGTGTGCTAGCTAGGGCACCTTCTCCGTGTCCGGAGTGTAGCAGGGGATGCCGTCGGAGCGGCCATGGCCAAGCATATCCGCAGCATACGCCCCGTAGCCCCACTTGGCCGCCTCAATGGCGACGTTCTGGAACATCCACCCGGTGTCGCTGCCATAGCCATGCGTCATGCACACAATGCCCTTGGGCTTCTGGGACAAAGGTAGAAACTCTTGAGTGAAAATTGTCCCGTGCGGCGTCTTGAAGAACGCCTTGTTATTGCGCACTCCTTGCGACGCGTAGAATTCTTCCTCGGGCATGTCTCCCCAGAAATTTGGTCCTTGATCGGTCGCTGCCATGATTCTCCAAATCACAACACCTCGCTGCCGCTAATCAAATGTACACAAGTAGAACTATAATTAAGCTGCTGTTCAGCTATAAAACAAACCAAATCAATAGAAAACTGTTGCTTCTAGCTCGAATCGAGAGCCACCCGATCGGCAAATTTCTATCGAAGGAAGTCAAAATCTGTTACCGATTGGCGCTCAAGCGCGATATCGATCGAGAGAGGTTTCCGTACTGAGGAGCCAACAGAAGTGGTGCTTGTGCGGAGCCGCGAAAGTGAACGATCTCGAACGATGAAGTTTTTTCGTCAACATTTCGTCGCTCAGGTCATTGCTTACTCCGTCGTTCAAGACGTCGGTCGTGATCAACGAATTTCTGGACACTGCAATTATGACGGAGAAGTCGTGGCAGAAGTCGGACCAAAGAGACGCACAGATCTAATTGACGTTGGTTGGTGACGAACTGACGATCTGATGAACGAAAGTTGAGAACTGAAGTTCGGTAGGCCACGTCAGACGTGTGGACCCACCCTACAGTTGGCACTTACATAACATTGTCAACCAACCTAAACCATTCCCCTTGAAGATTGGGATAATCCTTCCTTGGGAGTGAATTTAGTTTAATTTGCAAAGAATCATTGGTTGGTCAGAGAGAGATGGGAATTGTATGAAAGAGGAGATTGGAGACTTCGAGAAGTTGCAACATTCGAGTTCTTTTTGAAGGGAGGAGCAAAAAGGGATCCTATAATATTGGTTAATAATGCCATGGTTACAATGGTGTACTAAGTACCTTGAGATTTATTTTTTCTCCTACATTCAAAATTTTATCTAGGGGGAAATTTTAGAACTTACTATTTACATTTTACATGCAAATGATTAAATTTGATAAATTTGAATCAAAATTTGGACTAAAAATTCCTAAGCTAGTCAAAGATGTAAAATTAACCAACCACAACAAAGCGGAGTTAGTCCCACTATTGCAATAAATTTTAGGATGTCCATAAAAAAATTCATCAAACTTAAAGTTTTAATGGCGTGGTTGCGGGTTCAATACCTGGCGGTGACATGTTCTTTACCTTGCATGAAATTAGCCTTTAATCTTGATGGAACCCCTTGCAGTGTATTTCTTGAACACACTTGTTTAAAAAACAAAAACAAAAACAAAAACACTTAAAGTTTTGATTTTTTGAAATTGAAATTTGGTATACACTATTCAGATTGCATAAGAATACAATGTTAATTAAGTATGGCATAAAATGTCAATAGTATTTCACATTATGGCTTTTTTTTAGTAACACATGAAGTACCCTACTCTTTGCTAGTCTTGGTCTAGAAGCAAGAAAATCTTTATTCATGCATGCAAGTAGAAGCTAAACTTGAGCCTCTGAGGCACCATGTTCATTGCATACCCACTATCAAATAATTTCAACTGTTGCAGTGAGAGAAAGAGGAATTGGGAGACACGGGAGAGACAAAGATGACTCCATGTTGATTGTCACAACCCTCATCACAAGGCGTGCCCGTGCCACCTTGGTGAGCTAGGGGGACATTGGGGGTGACTCCCCAAGCCTTGCAAGAGATGAGGTGAGAGGGACTAGGAGTCCCGAGCGATCAGAGCGATGTAGCGCTCTGATCCGGACGAATTTGGGGGCGTGTGATACATGCTTGGAAAGGTCTTGAGAAGACGCTTCTAACCGTCCAAATAACGCGTGATTTGGACTTGCGAGTCAAAAGTTATGGGCGTTCAAATTTGGGGGTGTCCCGGCCGCGCCGGGAGTGTCCCGAATCTTTGGAGGGCGATATCTTTGCGAGTACTTGTCCGAATGGAGCAAGTGAGTAGTCCATCGGCATCTACGAGTCGCGTAGATGTCGAAAATGGGGTCGCATGTGCGATTTGGATCCCGGACCGCAAAGTTATGCCGGGTGGAAGTTCGGGAGTCCCAAAATAGTGCGAATCGGGAGAGACGGGGTGGTCTTCCAAAACGAAAGGGTGTTTGGGAGTCCCCCTTAACATACAAAGGGGGGGGGGCTGCCGAATCTCGCAGAAAGTACTATGAGGAGGGGTGGTCTCCCTCCTCACTCTCGGATGGTGCCATGGTGAGCCTAAGTGGCCCCGGGTGGTGAGGTTAGTGTTGGAGCCTCACCACCACTTGTGTGTTACCATCGAGTGCTTCTGCACTCCTTGATACCGGTTGGGTGGTGTCCCACTCCACACTAGGCCATGGTGTGAGTCTCGTTTGGTGAGTCCCGATTAGTGAGTCCCGATTAGTGAGTCCCGAAATGAGTTGGGTTGGGCCTAGTGGGGAGTTGGGTCCCATTCAAGGGCGATTAGCACCGGTGGGAGTAGTGCCTCACCGAGTGCTTGGACATCAATGGAAGTTCCGCCCCATGTCATCAAATGACATGCCCAGTGTCTTGTGGGAGTTAAGTATTGGAAGGAAAGGATTGGGAGTCACGGAGGAATGGGGAACCCCGTGACTTGAGTTGGAACCTAACATTGTGGGTGGGTGGCATGTGCAATGTTAGGAGAGCGTGAACCTTAGTGGCACTAAGGTGTTAAGTGTTTGGAAAGTGAGCTTAAGGTGGTAAGTGTTACTAAGGGGCGCGACATTGATAGTTAGGGTCTTCTAAATGTAGTGTTGTAGTTTCATTTTAGCATGAAATCCCTCATCACTATGTATGACACCTAAGAAGTTGCATTTAATTCTAGTTGACTTCTTGTTTGTCTATTGTTTATTCCTAAGTAATGTGAATGAGGGCACATGAATAAAGGCATGTGTTTGATTTCTATAGGTCTAGAATTTCAATAGCACATTCAAGACATCTTTGGAATATTAGCACTAAAGAAGACCCTAAATTCAATTTGCTTTCAAATATCCTTGCACATTTTGGTATATTTTTGGCTTATGAGGCTATAAAGCCACATGAATGAGGGCATATGATTGATTTGTATAGTTTTAGAATTTCTAAAGTGCATTTAGGACATCTGTAGAATATTAGCACTAAATAAGACCCTAAATCCAATTAACTTGCTATCAATTATTTTTGCACATTTGGGTATCTTTTGGGCTACCAAGGTCTTGGTGATGATTGTCACTTTACAAGAGCCATTCAGCTGAACATGACTGGCAACTACACCTCCTAATGCCAACTTCTTTGTTGATTCCAATGTCTGTCAGCATTTATGTTGACCTTGCTATTTCCAAGTGTTTCTATGTCAGTGTTTGTTACAATATCAATATCTAACAGATCCGGTCTAGTAAGGCTGGTCCTTGTTCTTTGAAGAATTTGAGGAAGCTTGTCAGAGGGGTAGTGTTTCAAACATCCCACGTGTCTACTGACAATTGACTTACAAATGTGAACATCATTTTCATCAAGGCTAAAACTAGAACTTGCAATTTCAAAAAAATAAAGCAAATGCATTATACAATATTTTCTAGTAATTCTTCAAAGGAAACTGGAGTAACTTCTTGAAGCCATTGACAAAAAAATCAAGTCACAAAATTTCTCTTTTCCCGAACTTGGGTAGCGCAATCAAATAGGGCAACGACCAAAAAATGGTCGATCGAGCGCTTAAGGGTTAACTCCTAAGTGCCTAAGCCTTTCCAAGTGTGTTTTGATTATGAAAAAAGAGCATGGGCTTGTAGTTATCCTCAATGAAGCAAATTGTTTTTTTTTCCAAATCTCACTGTATAGATGTTAATAGAGCTTGTTTATAAGTGTACACAGCAATTTTGAGTGCAAAATTTCCGAGGAGTTGTGATATTATACCAAGGGAAATGTACATTTTCTATTTTTAGTATGTCTTTGTCTTTGTCCACAATGTTTCAAAAATTTGCATATAAATGATTTTTGGGATTGGAGGTAACATGAACAACTTTAAAGAGTGTTAGCACACTAAAATGAACTTCCAAAAATCTTAATTTCACATGAAAAAACATCAAACTCATTACACAATCCACCTTGCAATTGTTGAAATGCAATTTTTGTTTTTAAGTAGAAATTGAAAATAGCTTCAAATAAACACTTGCATGTTGAAATTTTCAATGGTGAAAATCATGAAAAGACTTTAAACTTTTCATTGGGACCATTCTCAAAGCAAATGGATAAGTACAATTTCTTAGATCTCAAATCAAACGAAATTGCCAAGCTTTGCATAAAGTCGGGAAATACAATAAAATTAGCAAGCTTTACACTCCACTTTTAGTACTGATATGCCTTTAAAAACCTCTCAATAATTGAATATGTACTTTCCTCAATGAAAAATGAAAGTTTTCCATAGTTAACCCTCAAAACTGCCTGAATTTTTTTTTAAACCAATCATAGGAATTTAACTGCCCGCACATAAATGGGCCTGAAATTTCAGATTGACCATATATAGTCGTTGAGGCAGTTAGGGGTTAATTATGCATGACTTAAAATGTCAATAGTATTTCACATTATGGCCTTTTTTTTTTAATAACACATGAAGCAAAATTTGAAGAATATTGGACTCTATTGTACATTCCATACCACAAAAGTACAGTGGTTGAAGCGAAGAGTTGTGGCGCTTGACAAAGTGCGTGCCGAGCTTCTCACGCTGTCTTCTCGTCGGCAACTGACATCGAAATTGCCCGTTTCCATTCTTACACCAATGTTGGACCAACTCTTCGCCTCGTCATTGTGGCTCTCAATCTGCCAACTTCACAGGTTTTCAACCATCTACGGAAATTCAAGTCTTAGAAAAGATGACTTCCCAGGAATTCGAACGGGGTACTGTGTAGGAAATTTTCGGAATGTCGACTCGAGGCTGGACAATGTTGTTTCATGCCCCTGGAGAATCCTGATTCCGCGTTTTTCAAGAGTAATTTCGATATTACAATGACGGATGCGCCTCCCAAAGTAGCGGCGTCGCCCTGGACAGATGACAGTGGGCCAAACATCATAGAGATCA
The DNA here is from genome assembly GCA_963920665.1 of Straminergon stramineum. NCBI lineage: Eukaryota > Viridiplantae > Streptophyta > Bryopsida > Hypnales > Calliergonaceae > Straminergon > Straminergon stramineum. The sequence continues at coordinate 23,714,654 of OY987263.1, read as the reverse complement.
TTCACAATCCAAATGCCAAGCAAAAATTGACCCCAGCGAATCTTGGTCTTCTCTTGACGGTGCGCGTTTTCTAGCGACTCTTTTTTTTCTAGAATTTGTTGCGATATGGTGAGACAACAAGAAGCATAGTATTAGGTCAAATCAAGGTGAGAATACAACAATCCCTAACTGAAACCAGATGCCTGCAGAAGTGTCCTATCTATCAATTAGAAGCAGCGTGGAAGTACATAGCGTCAGCCTGCAAATTTCCACCTACACCAGATGAGGTTTCGAAGAATCAGTGGCTTAGACAATGGTCTCCTGTTACCTTCAAGGAGGTTGTCAAAAGAACCTATCATCGCTACAATCCCTGCTTGTTGGAAACAGGCTCCAAATTATACTACGTCCTTTGCTTTGACCCGACAACCTTTAATTATAAGAACATTGGGAGCAAGAACTGGATCGCTCTCCCTCCCTTTAACTTCTTGCCTTCAGGCTGTGATAGAGTCATCGCTGGCTCAGCTGGTAACTCTTGAGCACTTCAATTACATTTTTGCTGAACTTCTTGAGATGAGACAACTTCTTCATGGTTTTCCTGTTGAAAATTCTCTCTCAATCACCCCACCATTTTTCTGAAGCATTGAATTCGGCAATGGGTGTCATAACTCCAGTCTTAAAACACGCCATCGTAAGTCGATTGAGTGAATTTGATTAAAAGATATTGTCTAGGAGCTCTTGCTTGAGAATATGTTCTTAGCAGAAGGCTAAATATTAAATCGTGCAACTTATTACACGCTATGAAATAGGTTGGATTATACTATTAAGCTGAGATAGGCCAGTGAATTGGCACCAGGTCTGATGGCTCTGGATGGAGGTGAGCAACCAGGAAGTGGACCCGTAATGCTTTGGGGCCAACCGCAAATTCCCAACGCTCAATTCTGGAGAAACGGCAAGGCAAGGAAGCAAAGCGGGGGACAATCTCTTGTGTGCGTTGCTAACCCTCTCACTCGTGAATTTATCCTGCTTCCACCTATTCCAAAGCGCAGATTACATGGCAAAATCGCCAAGTTTGTGTTTAGCGATATGAAACGCGCAAAGTATCATCTGGTGATTGCTGGCTGGGACACAGTGAAGAAGAAAGACAAACTCTTAGATCTTCTGTGCGTCATTGTCTATTCTTCAGAGAAGCAATGCTTTGTCCATGCCAATTCCATCGAAAGGGCACGACCGATTCCGTATCACGAATGTGGTCGATCAGGATTGGCCGTTGTCAACTTCGGCGTGTACTTTGGAGGCGTTCGCGTTGTGGAAAGGATCGACGACGAGGAGATTTGTTTCCCTGCAATCTACTACTTCAATATTAGTGACAGCAGGAGACAATGCCTGTGCTTTGATTTCACTTTGATCTTCATGGCGGGCCGAGAAGTTCAGCCTCCCAAGGTGGTGCAAGCAGGGCCGGCTCAGGTGTTTGCCGCAACGAGATATGCAGCACTGCCAACTATTCTTTGGCTTGTTGAAGTGGAGTTGCAGCCTGACGGCACCCCGACCGGCATGTACAAGAAAGTGCCGTACGGAGTCATGCCGAGTTTATTCTATCAGAAATTGTTCCCCACCGAAGATGAAGCGCTGCTTCCTTACGATTGTGCCAGTGCGGACGGTAGAATCACATTCAAGGTTCACAGCGAGCACAATGTGATCGTTATTTACGACATCACGACGTATGAGTGGAAGATTTTTGAATATCCGTGTCAGTATGAGCAGAGAGAGTTCCAATTGTGTGACGGATGTTACGAGCCTGTCTTCACAGCAAGGCCTTAAGTCATGATGGACGTGGCTGAGGTTGGTCATGCACAGCGGCTTGGTATAACTTACTAGCTATGTTGCTCCAGCGCAGAGTTTCTGGGGAGAGGTGGGTGTAGAGTTGCAGAGCACGCATGCTTAAAGGTACAAACCACTCCTTTAGAAGCGGAGATCACTTTTCTTTCTTACCAAATCAAAACGAGGGAACTACTCCTAAAACCGTCCGGATAAGCTCTGTGGCACAACTGGCATGCTATATGGAAACTTAGAAATAAATCTGTAAATTGGCAGGTCCATTTGTGCAAGTGGTTGTGGAACTTTAGGAGGCACAACTAAGGTAAACCAGCCCATGACAGGCAGAATGGCTGGTTTGCTATGTTCACATTTTTGAAAAAAAATTTTAAAAATTCCATATAAAGATAAACATGAGAAATGAAGAGAGCAATTGAAATTATATTTGATTGACAAATTATCAATTTGTTATGATTTTTTGAAGTGTACAACCCAATTAGCCCAACAAAGTCTGTAGATTACTCAAAATCAGCAAAAAGGGTTTGCATAATGGTCATCTTACCCCCTAAAGTAGTCATAACATTTTCAAACATGGCTAAAACATTTCCGAACATGGACATGACATGGAAGAATAAAAAAAAAACTTTTTATGACCAATTTACACTAGAATGGTGTAAGAGCCCTATGACAGTCACTAATAACTCCGTGACCATCTCCCAAGATAAGATTATGGCCACAAATCAGTCTAATGTAGTTAGAATCTCATTTCTTAGAAAAAATTTGCCATGGGTTAATGTAAGACTCTAATGGGTGGTTTTCTAGATGACTGCATTAGGCAGTTTGCCTGTCATGGGTTGGTTTACTTCAATTGGTTGTAAATTTGAAAGGATGAAGGTTATAACAGGCTATAAGTGTAACCTAGGTGAATCCATCTAATGCTCACCAAGAACTTTTAATCAACATCCAATTCATTGATAACTCACGTAACTTTACATACTCTTCACCCGTACTTAGAAGAGTAAAATTAGAAATAAACACATTTGTGCCTGCTTTCCACCCAAGCATCCCTACTTGCATCATCAAATCAATGTGTTTTGAAGAAAGGGTCATTCACAGCACCCTATGTGAATCTTTTCCTCCATTATTTTTTAGACTATTTGAAAAATGTGAATAGTTTTAGAGCTCACTTCGTCAATATAACTTGATTCTCTACAACAAATAATTCATTTGTTTCCTGCACTTTTTCAAACTCAACATTAACCCTCAAACGACATGGCGGACAATTATTGTCCGAAGAATGACAAGGAATTCTCCCATGTTGGACAGAATTGCAACAATTCATCCTCAGAATTAGGGGTGGAAAGGGAAGATCTTCTACAGTAGTTTGACTGCCAATGAGTATGTCTGGTTTTTCTAAAGTGGATGATGTCACACGGTTCCAAAATGGCTGATTTCCACGGGCACCAGCCCGGCGTTCAAGGGTTAAACAACGGTAATGAAGTAGACTTCAAATTGAAATGGTTGTTCTGCACCCAAGAAATGAGCTACTGCTCCTCAAATATAATACAAGGGCAAAAACCACACCGCATAAACTTGCACTGCAAAGACCATGGATAACAATACCAATATGCGTTATTACGTGCTAAACTGCTTGTCGACTGTCAAAATTGCTGTTGAACACCTAAACTTGAATCATCAGTATCACTAACTAAAACAATAACAACGAAGTGTACCTACTGGCCGAAAAGCCTTGAAAAGAAGTTTCCCTTCGGAGCATTTTCTGCACATTCAACATGAGCATAACGCCCGCTTGCATCTTTTGTCCTCGCAGAGCCTTCTGTGTCTTTTTTACAATACCGGCACGTTTTGTCTATCCAGCCTTCGTCCACATACGCTCCATCAACTGCGTTCAACCAGGGGAAAAAAAGTCACATTTAAAGTCTAGTTCAATTCAAGTCATCTTCACCAGGAGTTCCTTGAAAAATGAATGCCTGCAAACTGAAACCCTAACTCTGATATCACTGCTCTCACCTTCAACAGAGTCCTTGAAGAAATCCTTGTATGTTCCTCCGATCTTGCGACGTAATGCTCCGTACTAAAACAATCCGAGAGGGATCAGATACCAGCAGTTTAATTTTCGTTTTCATAGTTGAATTACACAAATGAAGCCATCGCAAACTCTAGAAGAATTGGGCATGAAATTCGCAACTTTCTATGAAAATTGGCAGTGGGGATTGTTGTTGAGCAGAAAAGAATTCTGGACCAGAAATAGAGTGAGGCGATTTCTCTTCACACTCACCTGCTCACGTGACATTCTATCACCGGATTTCGTAGCTCGGCGTGCATCTTGAAGAAGCTCGGCGTCCTTCTCCGACCTTACTGCTGCGGAATCCAAGGCGTCGGTAAGACTAGTGAACAAGGACTTTTTATCTCCGTCCGCTTCGGATTCCTTCCCCTTGTTGTCCTTGGCGGCCGCACGCACCACAACACACCGGCGAGACGAAATTGTCTCACAACTTCGAGGTCTCAGACCTTCAACACCAGAGGACGACGCAGTAAGAGCGGTCGCTCCGCACATCGAGCACGTCGTGGCGGCCATTGGGACACCCCCTGCCTTTCTAAAACACTAGAAATACAGAAACGAAGCAAGCATCTAGAATCGCAACAACTACAATCATCCGGGATTCACCGTCTGGAGATGGAATCAAGAATTTATGAGACAGGTGGAGAAGGTGGAGGTGAGCAACAGGATCGAGGAAGGTCACAAGTGTGAGGCACGCAGCTGTTGAGCGCCAAAGGGCGTGTCAAAGTGTGCGCCTTCGCTTCCCGCGTGGCTGTCATCTCTCCGACTGCCGTTCCTTCATCTGACCGTTCATTTCATTTACTTTTACAGGGCTTTTTGTCTCTTGCCTTTCTTTTGTGGTAGGAGATGATACCGGTAATTGCCCGCTAATTTCCCTCTTATTTCATTCGAAAAGGCTAAACCAGCATGTCTGGGTGATACTCCATTTGTACAAGAAGTGCACTACTGCACTAGCTCATAAGATTCCCGCATGAAGTCTTCTGTTTGTATTATAATCGGATTGATGTCGTAGAACAGAAATTTCTTAAGTCGAGAATTATCAATTGTGGGTATGTCGAGCGTTCTCGATGGGATCATGATATGACCTCGGTGCACAACGTTGCGCTTCTGTATGACCAGTATTCGACCTCAAAACAGAGTGTCGAAAACGAAGCTTCCGGGAACAACAAGGTTGGGAACTCGATCTCTAGTTTTCCGCATAACCGGCCCACTGGCAACGGTTTCTCCAAAGTCACAGTTCTTGTACTCATTTACAGAATTGCAGTTTCCGTTTCTCTGTGAGCTGGGCATGACGATTTTCTGTATTTTTTTTTCCGCTCGCAGCTCTAGGGCTCACTGGTCTCGAGAGTTTCTCATTGAGATTGATGTGAGTAAAATATTTAGGCTATATTGTTGATGTGCTGAGGATCCAAACAGGGTTGGTGTTCGCCTTTACGGCGGCAGCTGAAGTTGCTTCACGTTGGAGAGGATAAATAGAAATTTCTCCCTATCGCAGAATTTGCTTTCCGGGATTGGGAAACGGCGAATTCGAAGCTCATTGACTTGAAAGTGATCACTGTAGGATTCTTCCAGTTTTCCGGTGGACGTTTCCGCAGGGCTGGAAAAGAAGCTTGCGAGCCTTCAATGGAGGTTTAGGATTTGGGAGAAATGAGGCACTTAGTAAGTTACGATGAAAACCCTAGAGAAGAACTTGCAGGAGTCGCCCGTTGAAATATTCTCTATTTCGGATACAATGCAGAGCAGAGAGGTTATTTTGCAGCGAGAATTTTTGGAGTGAGAAAGTGAGAAATCTTTAGAGTATGCATCTGAGACTTTTGAAACTAGCAGAAATTCAAGAACAATGCCTTATCTGAGGGCATTTGAATATTCAAGCGATGCAATCTGAGTAATTGGAGTTCTTTTCGGAATTTTGAGTGTGTGATCTTCATGGCATCATCCATGGTCGAAAGACCTGGGCTACGCTCGGAAAGTCACCAACGAGATCATCGGAAGAGCTTTATAGCCAGCAAACAAGCATATCTTGACGCCAAAGCCGCTCAACAACGAGCAGAACATGCAGCGCAAATCTGCAAAGCTACCCCTTCACTAAAACCGACTCCCATTAAGGAGGTACGTGAACTGAACGACCTGCCTTAAACATTTGCATTTCCAAGAGGTGTTTATCGCATTTATTTGAAGATTTAGGCCGTGTCCAAAGCTTTTATCAAAAAATAATCCAGTACGACTATCTTGTTTGCGTTATAGGAGGTGCCAAGGGACACCCTACAAATGGAGAAGATTCATGACAGCGTCTTAGACGCAATCCATGCTGCGCTTTCGAAGGAGAGTTTGGTGAAGAAGCTTGTCCTTCCGTTTAATGAGACACTTGCAGCTGCTACCAAGGTATTCGCAATACGTTTCACTCTCTGATAGTCGATAGATGACGGGATAATGCAGTCACTTCACATCCAACATAGGAACGAAATGCTCCCTCTTTGTGTGCTATTTTGATATAATAATTTGTTGCGGTCCAATGCTGAAACAAAGATTGGCGGTTTGATTTGAGTCCCAGTTTCTTTTGGATACTTTGCATCCCATTGCCATACTCTTGTTCAAACTTATTGTGCATCTTTGTAGTTGATTGGATTGAGCTAATTTTAGGATGTCGATTGGATTTGTCTGCAAGGAGCAGAGCGCAGTATCATCGCGGTGGGAATGGCAAAAGAACACGGCCTTGCTGGAGCTTGAGAACCGAAATCAGCACCTACAGCACCTCCTCTCTCAGGTCAGCTAGCTCCGCTGAGGTTCAAGCTTCGGAGCATACTGGAAACTGTTCGTTGCATACTCGAGGTCTTACTGGTAGTCACGGATAATGGCTTTAAGCTCTGGTTTTCTTATTTCGCTGAACATTAACGAAGGTATGGGAGATCTGGGACTCAGGCAGGTAGAGATGCTAAGGAGTATCAGTCTCGTGCGCACGAGGATCGCAAAATCTTAGAAGAAGCACTACAAAGAGGTAAAGAAGAGGTTGTGTTGTTGGCAAAGGCGCGTGACATGCGTGCACGACTCATCGAGCAAATGCAAGTTATGGCACGCAGCAAGTCTCTTCAAGCTACTCTTTGTGCTTGGCGTCACTTTTGTGACAAACGTAGAAAGAAAAGGGTACGATTTCTGGCACAGTCTTGGTCGTTATCAAATCTTTTCATAACTTTGTCCTTTCTCATCCTGATGAAATGGCAGGCAAGCGTTCTAGGAACTGTGTGGGACAAGTGAATCACACAACTGGTCGAACGATCTGTAGGCTCTAAAGGCAGTGCTGGGTCTTTCTATTATGTGTAGGCTCTGCGGAGGGCGGCAAGAATGTGGCATGCTCGAACCATGCTTAAGCTTTTCACAGCATTCGTAGCAGGATACGATCGTACCAAACACACTGTTGGATTGAGATTGTATGCTACGCACCATCGGAGCCGGACGTTGCTCTTGTACACCATACGGATCTGGTGGAGAGGTGCAATGCTCCGGCGAGAAGCCAAGGGCAAACTTCATAAATTCACCACTTTTTGGTCCCAGTATAGGCTACGTGTTGTGCTTGGACACTGGCACAACCATTGCGCCGAACTTTCCTTGAAGCAATCAAACAGGAAAAGGGCAATTCGGTCATTATACTTTTCCCTCCTCCGACGGGCATGGCGAGGCATTACCTTGCACGCTGTGATGGCACAGGAAAAGAAGTTGAATGCCGAACTTTTCTTGTTTCTACGTGTGGCCCGGGAGTGCTTGCAAAATTGGCATGGCTTGATAGTGCGCAAGAAACAAAGAGCAAGACAACTTGAATTGGGTATGCTAACCGTCAACTAATCTCAAGATAATTCTTTGAACTAGATGAGCAAAAATCTCGTTTGCCGCGTCAGGGAATGTTGTCTCGGATAAGAAATACCATAAAAAAAGGTAAGTGAGCATATCATTCTTGAATTAGTGGTTTGAGAACGTGATTTTTATTGTGAGCACTCTGATTAATGTCCACGAGCTAAGAGCTCCTATCGCATGGGAGATATCTGTTCTAGATTTTAAAGAGTCGTGCTTTTCAGATAAATTTTCGTCGGAGTCGTTAAGCTACCGTTATTTTCTCTGCACTGCTTTAGCATCTGGTTACCGCAAATGTGATATTAGGAGGGCGACTACGACATTCCTACCTTTTGAGATCAGCTTTGGATGCATGGCTTGGAAGGACGCACCGCACTTCAGTCATTTCGACGCGTTTGGAGTGCTTTTTGAAGCGAAAGGAACGAAGATTGAAGAGCGTAGTACTCTTCAAATGGTGGCATCTCATAGTAAAGACAAAAAAGGCTCGGACATTGCGAATGATCCTCTTGGCCAAGATTGAACGTAAATGTAAGGAGTGGGCATTCCAAGCTGTGAAGAAGAGAGTTATGCAGAAGGCAATAATGGCAGCACATTACGTACAAAGGTCAAATAAAACTCGGTATGAAAAGTACTAAAATACATATGCCACTGTTAAATGTAACCTACTATAAGGACAAAATAGTTGAATGAATATCTCAATTCAAAAGATATGGATTTCACTCATCATTCAAGCACTATGATACAGGTCTACTCTGAAGCTTAAAATTCGGTGCTAAATTGTTAATATCGTGGTGCTCCTGAACTGTTTAAAGAGCATAAACTTAGCAAAAACAATTTAAATTTTCAAAGAGATGGCTTGTTGTGGTTGGAGTAGGAGCTCTGTAGTGAAGTCATGGTTGGATGAGGTGCGCGCAAAGCAAGTGCGCCGCCTGTGGATGCGGCGCTTGCTCAGGCAGTTTCGCTATCGACAGTTGCAACGGACGTTTTGCTCCTGGCTTGTCTATACCGAAACCTGCAGGTACCTCGCATAACCACGATAGGTTGCATGCGTGGACAATTTGATCATTTATTTCTGAAATTCTTATGCCATTTGTGAATAATATCACAGCTGAAGAAACATTCCTCCTATGAGAATGGAGAACTGAGATTTGATTGAGATGCTTGCATGTCTGGTATCTCTAGTGGAAGGGCTTCAATAATTATTGCTAAACCGTGAAAATGATCTTATAGGAGGCACGTAATTGAGATGAAAGCTCAAGAAGCAGAGGGAAGGATTGGGTTGTTAGAGACGAAGCTTGCAGGCGCTGCACAAGTGAAAGTAGAAATGGAACGCCTGCTGGCAAGTTTTGAGACTGAACGAGTTCGTGTTTTGGACGTTGCGACAGCGGCCATTTCCCGAACTCCTTCCTGGACTTCTGGGTTCCTTGACGGTAGGTATACCTGCATGTTTATTCTACTTCAGTTTAGTCGCAGTGCAGCGTGACCACCTCTCAAAGAACATTTAAAGTAAAGGTCTTCTTTGTGAGAGATTGTTCTTCGAAAGAAACACACTTCAGACAGAATTAACTCAAGCTGGCATGGATTTTGATGACTGGTGTCTTTAGCTGAATTAAGGTGGAGCTCATTGAAATTGGAGGAAAAATGGCACCCTCCTGGACGGGCGGGTCATTCTGCAATATCTTGTCCTCTGGTTCCCCATAGGCCCCCATGCACTATCGTCTTTGGCGGTTACAATGGACGTGAGTGCTTCAACGATGTCATCATCTTTGACAGCGGTACGCAACAATCAAACTCTTGATAATTTCACTGAAATGGTGAGTGATTTAATTTTACCTTAATGAAAAGAAGATCAGATTATTCACCCCTTCGATTCTGTATGTAAAAAGAACAGTACTGAGTAGTGTGTTGCCATCCATTGCGCCCATTTCTAGAGAATCGTACTAAATGGGCATGTCTGCACAGGCAAAATGATTTGGAAAACACCAACAACCTCTATTGCCTCCGGTAGTGTTTGCCCTCCACCGATGCGCAACCACACTGCGTGTTCATATGGGGATAATGCAATGCTACTGTTTGGAGGTTTTGATGGAGCCTATGAATTTTCTGACCTCTCCTTGCTCACATTTCATGACGAAGGAAGTACGTTCTGCATTAACTTAGAAGACGCAGGGATTTACTTGTTACAAATGTTTAATTTTATAGTTTCTTATCTAGCAATGAACATAAATTTTTGGTGATATCGGAAATAGAATAATGAATAAAAGGCCTAAAGAGTTTTCTTGGTTCTTCCACTAGACACGTGCGAATGGTCACAACCGGAGAAGCCTCGAGTTGGAGCGAGGCCGGGATCCTTTTCCCATCACACCGCTTGCATGACCCTGGACCGTCGCCACATGATTGTTTTTGGTGGATACCGTTCTTGCACCGGGCACTTGAATGAGACATGGTTTTTGGACCTTCACTTGATGATATGGACATCTCCAGACTACAGTGGAGTTCCTCCGTCACCACGCAGGGGTCACGGTGCTGCTCTCATAGACAAGAGCATGTATGTCTTTGGAGGGTATAATGGGGTAGAACACCTTTCAGACTTCCATGTACTAAATGTTGAGTCTATGGTGTGGGAAGCTGTTGACGCGCATGGAGATCAACCAACGCCAAGACGACAACATGCAATGACGGCTGTGGGCCGGCATTTGGTTGTTTTTGGAGGCTACGATGGAAAGGCCTACTTGAATGATACGTATGTCTTTGACACAGGTATTCTAGAATTGGGAACGTTGATGAGTTGAACTACCTATCGTTATTTATTAACCCATAACATTGTAAGATTTTCTGTTTTGATAGGCGTCCTTCTCGTATCACAAAGAATATTCTATTTCTTAGTTGCTTTTGAAACTGGAAATTCAGTGCTTTTGATGCAATATCCGTGATGTCGATACAGAGAACCATGTCTGGAAACGGTGTTTGATTATGGAATCGCCAAAAGAAGGTCCGTGCCTAGATGGAATAATGGAGACAACAGTCCACGGACGATCCATGCACACGATGGTGGAAGCTGGCCAACGACTTGTGATATTTGGAGGAGTTCATGAATGTGGTGCTTTGCATGAAGTGCTTTTTCTTGAGAACGCAGCTGGTAAGGAATCTATGATCTCCAAATTGGAAATTCCAATATGGAGTGGTTCATCTTGACTGAGGGCACCGATGATGAGAGTGTTGAATCATTATCGTGTAGGAATCCTCAATTAGTGTTTGGTAGTGGAATTACCTTTAGTATCCTACTTTATCCTGCTAGTTTACAAAGGTCCAACAATTAGAAGTTTTTCTCTATGGCAGCAATGGGAGGTCTTCAACTGCAAAGTTGCTTGACGGAAGAGTCAGCCAAAGTGCACCGTTTGCAGGCCAATGTGATCGAATGTCAGCAGACACTTCAGGACAAATGCAGTGAGCTCACAATTGCACAATCGAGATTACAGCAAGTACATGCAGCACTTAAGGTACTGCCTTTCTGGGATTGAACAAACGGTGTGAGGAGGATGCAGTTAGACAGTTATGTCTGTAAATAGACATCATCTGCTTGTGATATAGTTTTTAAATGCTATTTAGTCGTTAGAAAAATTTCTGAAGATATTTTGGTTCTACTATCTTGCACGATCTATGCAGCTGACTATCATCTTTGCAATGGTAAGAGTAGTTTCCATTCTTACGAAGTCAGCAAATTACCAAGGCTTAGAGGATGGATTTCACTTTTGCTCATGTCAATCAACTCAGTGTGACAAGTCGACTTGGTAAAGAAGACATTAAGAATGTGAATAGTGGTACTATTAGGTAGAGGCAGAGAAGCGATCTACTGCCGTTGAAGGACAACGGGTGTTGCTGAACAAGCTTCAAAAATCTCGCAACCATTCAAAGGCACTTTCACAGACTTGCCGCAGGTGTGTGCTTTCTCTCACTTAACTTTTTGCTCATTGCATCAATACACCTGATCAATCTATTGCAAGCTTTCAGCTCTTGGAAATCTCAATTTACCTTTGTGCTGTCCTATAGTATCTCAATAGAAATCGATGTACCTGGTTTGACTTGAATGGAGTAGGTTGGAAGAGGAGCAGAAGATTCTTCAGCGCTTGGTTTCCGAACTTGAGCGACAGCAACGACCAACAGCAACGAGCATTTGCAACCTCACAACCAAACCTCCACTGAACAGATGAACAGCAGAGGAAATTCAAAATGCCACAAAGCATTGACTAGGAACCAGCACCAGTAGTACGCATAATTCATAATTCAGAGTCATTCTCGCAGACATTTTCGACTGTTGGCTATCTCATTTGTTCATAAATCGAGGGATTTATCCAGAAGTCGGCTTGATTCGCGCTTGCACGTCCGAATCAACTCCAGTTCTTAAAGGGTCAACCTCATTTTCCTCACAGCCTGGCTGAAAAATTGTTCATGAATGCTTCATTTGGGTGACGACAAAACACCGTGATTCACACCACAAGATTGGCATAACACCGAAATTATCATTTATCCAACATTCTGATATTTTCTGCACTAACTACAAGCCCAATATCTTCTAGCTGTCTTCTGCCAGCTAGAAGTAAACTGAATTTCAGTTTTGAGAGATGGTTTATCAAGAAATTCTTCGTTTTGAGGCTATTGTACGTTGTAGCAGTTCTCATGTACTACCTTCATGAAGAATGCCATAAATTTCAACGGAAGAGTATTTAGTTCTATTTAGATTTTTTGTTACGCTCTGAAAATTCTAATTTGCGTAGTGCATAAGTTCTTTTCAAGTGGTCTATGGCTCCTAGTTTGTGTTGTTTCCTTGCATTTTATTAGTTCTAATTCACAGATGAATGATGATGAAGGACGACTGACGAAAGGTGAACCCCTAACCTTTAGAGTAGAATCCTCCTATTTCTTGGCCTCCATTAGTTTCTTTTTTCACGGTATCAATAGTATAGATTTCCAATATTTTGTTGCAACAATATGCTGTAAATGATACGGAGTACTTCAGAAGTATGTTTATCCAAAAATATACTTTTCTTTTTATTTACGACCTGGAGGGTTCCTAAGGCGACTGACGGAGTTCCGCATCACCAACTAAATTCATCTGATTGAGTAAGATAAACTTCTGCTGTTTTGACATTTTGCGGTGGTCACATTTGGGTCCTAATAATCGACTCCTCATTGGTTCCTTGAGGACAGGTAGTCAGGTACAGTAAGTACATTTTGTACTGTGAGTAAGTTAGTCTCCACTCTCCACATGCAGATGGACAGTGAGGGGAGCCAACTGTGACATCCCCTAATATCCCTGAATAACGGATTTCGGCCCGATCACGATAAGCACGAGGGTGCAGCGCTGGCTTAACTGAATGAAGTGCCGCCCTTCCGCATTGCCAGACTGACGACCTCGAATTTCTCCCTGCCATATAGGTTAGTGCCATCCCTCCGACACTCACGATCTCCACACCTTCCTCTCCGAAACCTAAGGAACCAGCCCCATGTGCTCCTCTGAGAAACTCGCTATCTCGAGTTGCTGTTTTCAAACCTTTGGATGGGCGCTAGCTTAGCTCCTCTCCCAGAAAGTCACAACTGGTGAGCTTTTCCATTCCTCACAGGCTGCTGGGATTGCCGCCCCAGGTGGTGGCAGGGGGGCTGCAGATCATGGCAATTGCATCCCATTGCTGACATCTTGCAGCTGGACGGGGCGATCACTGGTTGGGGGCGGGCCCGGCTTGTTTTCTAGTACGAGGTTAGAAGGACCACTACCGCCTGCTGCCTCTGCCCCTGATGGGCCAGTCCCTGGGGATCCTGAGTCCCTGAATTGAGTGGTTGACATGATGGAGCAGGCGGCGCTTTCTTGCCATTGCAGATTTGGAGCTCAGAAATCCCATGAGATTCTAGCGGAACCTGGTGCAATTAGGGAAGTGTGTGGAGTGGGGAAATGGATCTGTGTCAGGCCCAGGGGCAGTGTCTGATGGAGGGGATTTTGATTCATGGGGATGGGCAGGTGGCGTTGGGCTTTCTCTGCAATTTTTTCTTTGAGGTCGAAAGGTGTGATTTTCTCGTACGTGGAGGCTTATTAGCATCGTGGTTGCTAATCACTGGGTCGTCTTGTCGCGGAGGTGGGATGGGTGCGAGTCAATTTTGAGCGGTTTTCGGAGCGGCAGTCGACAATGCAGCTTGTTTCAGCTGATCTTTTCTGAAGTTAGGTCAGAATTGTTTGAGAAGATTCTCCTGGTGGTTGTCTCTGGGGATACGGACATAGTCTTCAATTCTTGCTGTGGCGGGGTTAATTCAACTTCCTGATTTTCGAGGTACCATTGGCTTAGAATTAGAACAAGAAGATATGCATACTAGATTGAACCGGAATGGAGGAGAAGCAGGGCTGGGCAGGAGGAAGCCAGGAGCAAGTTTGTGTCATCCACGAGCAAATTGAAGATAGGAGGGTTGGGAATTAGGTCAATGCTCTTTTCCGTTGCAACAATCTCCACAATGGATGCTAGGTATCACAAGGCAGTACGAAAGGCGCTGTTTGTGGCGATGATGCTGGTGGTGATGACTCAAAGCGCAACGCATGTCGAGGCTGTAACTGACCCCGGAGATATTGAAGCTCTGAAGGAGGTAAGTATTAGGGTTTCCATCACACTTCGTCTCTCCAGCTCATTCACTTGGCTAGTGACACCATATTAAATTGATTGTCGGTTATTTCATCTTATTTCAATCGAAAATTGGTCAGTCCTCGCTTTAATCACTGTAAAACATGCTAATCACCACTTCGGTACTCAAAGTATCTCTGTTGGTGAACAAAGTATCTCCGTTAGTGAATGTTGTTATTGGCAAGTCATGAGTTCATCCTGATTCTCTTTCAGCGTCCATTCCTCGAGGTCTGGAACCTTGCATAGTTGGAGGCTAATCAGTGCTGATAGTGCACTAATCTTGCATAGTTTGAGGCTACCCTGATTCACTTTCAGCGTCCATGCCTCGAGGTTTGGAACGTTGCATAGTTTGCATAGTTGGAGGCTAATCAGTGCTGATCTTGCACTAATCCTGTATAGTTTACATAGTTTGAATCTGACCGGTGCTGGTCGTGCGTTTGTTTGCAGGTGAAGCTGGCCCTCAACGCCTCCTCCATCATGCTCTCCGCCTGCATTGCCTCCTGGAACTTCACCTTAGACCCCTGCGACACCCACATGCCCTGCATCGACTGCACCAGAAGCTCCCTGACCAACTTCTCCCGCGTCATCGGCCTGCGCCTGGAGCGCGACGCAGGCTACCAGGGCCCTCTCTCGCCCTCCATCGGAAACCTCACTTCTCTGCAACGTCTCGTCATCACCGGCAACGCCTTCCACGGCCCCATCCCCTCCACTCTAGGCAACTGCATCCATCTCTTCCAGCTAGACCTCTCCATGAATTTCTTCACAGGTCCCCTCCCGTCCTCTCTCGGCAATCTCCTCTCCGTAAGCTTCCTCTCCATCGCCTACAACGCACTCTCGGGACCCATCCCAGTCTCCTTCAACAACCTCAAAAACTTGACATATCTCTACTTGGACGGGAATAGACTCAGCGGCACCATCCCGTCTCTCACAGGCATGTCGTCTCTCACGCTTTTCGATGCCAGCAGCAATAACTTCACGGGGACATTACCCCAGGTTCCCATATCTCTTTCGCTCCTTGCACTTCGGAAGAATCAGCTGATGGGGCACCTTCCACCGAGCTTGAAAAACCTGACTTTGTTGCAAGTGCTGGACCTCAGAGAAAACAATCTCTTCGGCACCATTGGGTCGTTTCTCTACACGTTGCCGAGCTTGCAACAGGTTAACCTTTCGTACAACAGTTTTTCAGCGATGGAGCCTCACAATGGCGCACCCAGTGAGATCTTGTCCATGGATTTGAGCAACAATGCGATTGAGGGGATGCTACCGGAGTCGCTGGCGAGGATGGAGAAGTTGACGGTGCTGACGCTTCGGAGTAACATGTTCACCGGGCCTATTCCTTACGTGTATGCTTTGAAAGCGGCCAACAATTTGAATGGGAGTTTGCAGTTGGGGCAGTTGTATCTGGACGATAATTATCTGTCTGGGGAGATTCCTTCCCCGCTCTTGAATGTGTCGGCGGCTGTGCTGAGTGCGAATCTGGTGAGTAATTGCTTGGATAGTTGTCCGCCGAGTTTGTTCTTCTGTAGTGGAGGTATGCAGAAGAGTCCTGTGCAGTGTCATGTGCCGGTGGTGTTGCCTGGGAGTAGTTGATGGCGGTCTCCACCTCAACTATTGCGGATTACAAGCGTTAGATTTTCCTACGGTTAGTTAGATTTAGTGTATAGAAATACGCAAATTTGGGCTATGGTTTTGTAGTTTTTGTAATCTAGATTGAGAAGAATCCCTTTCAAACTGAATAATTCAAATCGGTGTGAGATCACCTTAACGTAGATCGAGGACTTTTTGACAAAACTATGTGTGGTGTTGGAGATATAATTTTTGTAAATTTCCTAGGAATATTAGTGTATTTTGAAATTCAGCCACTGCACTCTTCAGTCTACATATCTAATTCAAACACAACCACCTTTCAATTGTTTTTTTTTGCACTGTTCAGTTGCATTAGTATTTCTCTTGAATATGCTGAAGAGAGTTGAAGTGTCAGAAATGTGTGAACTTATGTATTGACATGTGTCATTGAACACAATTATTGTACAAGGCTTGGAAAAGTTTCATTGTGTGTTTTAACTGTTGAATGACATTTTAGGCCTTGGTACGGGCGCCCAACTTGGATTTGAGAATCTTCCTTACATGTGTATCATGATGGATTTGAGAATCTTTCTTATATGGGCATCTTGAAGTTTGAACAAATGACCAATCAATGATAACTTTGGTCCTCTTCAAGGCAATGGACAACTTCAAAGTCAGTATACAAAAGTTAGCATGAACTTTTTGATGCAAAATTCACACATTCAAATAATGATTCAAGAGACAAAACTTACTTTAATCCAAAGACATCAACTTGGATGTTTAGTGTTCAATAGAAGATCGAGTATCTTTTTGTGAGCAAGAGAAGTGCATTTATTCATCCTTGGAAGTTTGTATTTGAAGGAGAGATCTTCTATAGTAGTTTGACTTACAATGAATGCTTTGGGATTTTTGTAAATTGTTGATTCCCTAGTATATCCTTTAAGGGTTAATTGATGCATTTCTTGAAGACTAAGTGATTGATATCAAAAAGTTAGACTATAGGTACATATTCATTTGGAGATGATATCTTTAAGATTCCCAAATATCAAGCCCTACAAACAAGGCCTCATGTCTAAGGGATCAATTTTATTATTTCAATATAAACTACGACAAACAAATAATTTGAATAATTCCTATTTTGTAGGTTGATTTCTTCTAAAATCATGTTTCAATAGATGTTCTCAAGATTTGTAATTAGTCATTTAAAGCTTGAGCATTCTAACTTCATACATAAAAAGACCTTGCTATGTAAAATACCAAATGTCTTGCAAAATACATCTATATAAGAATATACTACTAAAATTAAACCAGTTAGTGTGATATATGTCAAGATAATATGGTTAAATTATTGCTTGCAATCATGCCTTCTTGTCATTCTAAAAAAATTGAAAAATACCTTTATAATAGTGTAATCCTTTTAGGGATAAGGTAACTACATAAAAAATCATCCAAATAAATTGTGCTCTGTATCTAAGTATACTTTGTAATATTGTATTGTCTTAATTTTGTTGAATCATATTGACATTAAGAAATGTAGAATGTATCTAGTCTAATTGAGCATTTATCAATTATAAAATTGTCTTAATGTTTGTTGGATCTTATGGGCAATTGAAATGACATTTCAAATTTTTTTAGCTTGTATTTCTTTAGAATTGACTATGTGAATAAATTTTAAATGTACAAAGTGTTGATTTATTTTATAGGTGTATGTGAAATCCTCTCTAAGCTCTTACATTTAGAAGATTTACATTTTAGGCAAGAATCTAGATACTTAGGAAGGTTTTAATAAAGAGGTGGGAATAATGTACATTTACCTTTATTTATTTTGTAGGAACAAGTATTCTAAATGTTTTGTTTTTCTACAACTTAATAAATGTGCAATTACAAAGCGTGGGAATAGCAAGGATGTAAATAAAATTCTTATTAGGGCTACTTTATTTGGGGGCATGAGACTCATTTGAAGTTGGTTAAATGTACAATTCATTGGGCCCTCTCAAATCATAATATCAATATTAAAGTGACTTGGAATAGAATTGGAAGAAGGAGTAAGGCTATCTAATTTGTTTTCACTCAAATTCAACTTTTTAGAGCCTAAAAAATTTGTCATGTAAGCACCACATAAGCAACTATTCTATTAGGAAGAAAAATTTAGTAGGCTCTCAACATAAAACCTTTGAAACCAATGATGACCTAGATTAGGGATTTAACCTTGAATGATCAAGACCTATCACCTAGATACTTTGTGAAAAATGATGTGCTTTATAGACCAATAGATGCATTCTTCATTGTTGTGGCAATTATTGAAAGTCATCTATCAACCACTTTCTAGCCTCATTGTCTTTCCATGGTTAAAGTGCTATATCCTATTGATGAAAATAGGTGCTTTTGAAATTGAGCCAACAATTGAACCCTCATAGAAGTTAAGTCCATAGCACGTAACCATCCAATAGTTGCATGATGAATAGTGTGAAATTGCACTTCATCTGATTATTGTTCATTGAAAAAATTTAAAGAAAAATCATGTAATATATCAATAGAAAGACAAAAGAATACACATCTACATGAATCAACTATCAAGACATGTTGGAGGAGTTTCAATCATTATATTATAAAAATTTCAAAAGTAATTGTACTAGCTTCATAGCTTCAGCTTAGGTTGAGCACTTAGGGCTTCACTTAACTGGGCCTTTAACTTAAAGTGGCCAATCGCTTAGCTTGCTTTTCTAAGTGGAGGGGATTAGGAAGAAGTGGCACTTGGATTGAAGTCATGTGAGCATTTCCTTTCTCGCCTGTCGTTGGATGTCGCTTTCATTTGCAACGTCTGTTTCAGTTTCAGGGCATTCGGACGCTGCTGCGTTGGAGCCAGCCTTTGAGATTTCTAGGTTAAGTTTAAGTTGAGTTTCACACTCTAGTGGAGTTTTTCTTGAACTTCCGCCAGCAATTTCAACAATTTGGCGAGAAATTGGAAACTCATTAGACCGTGGGGGATTTGATCTTGCCTTCTTGAGCTCATCTCCTCTACAAACGAGACGGATCTTTAACTTGCTCTTCCTCTGTTCTGTTTTTCTGGAGCAAATTTGGATGTAGTTCAGTTTTCCTGGAAAATGTGGCTTAAATTCTCGACACCCACGTTCTCGTGTACCGCAGATCCAAATGGAAACAGGTCAGTCTACTTCCCGGGATTCAATCCATGGCTTTGGAGTGATTTGTTTGGAGTTCTGGATTCTTGAGAGGGATCATCAACTGCCGTTGGAAGGATATAATGTGTTTGTGACATTTGCTCATGTGGTGCAGCTCTCCGTGTTTTTCGAAATCTGGCCTTGTTTGTCGAGGGAACAGACAGAGTTGATATAGAAATCGAGTTTGGAACGTATTTGCGGAGAAAGGAGTGTATGTTCTAGTCTCAAGCAGCGACATTCCTTTTGATGTGGAATACTCCTCGATAAATTTTGATAAACACGTGGTTTCCCACGCCCCATGAAGCCTGTGCATCGAACGAAGGAATGAAATGCAGGTAGGTTTTCCACCCAATTAAAAATATTCCAAGATGGAGAGCGAAGAATTTTATTGAAAAAGCTCCCATTTTCTTTGTAACAAGGATAATAAGATATTCTACTTTAGAGAAGAAGCATTCTGGGTCAATGAACAAGCACAAATTGATATCTACCCGGTATTTTTTACTAATCTACAGTAGTACCATGTAGTGTTGTGTTGAAAATCTCTACAAAAAACCTACCCCGGAGGAACGGCCTTGAGTGGCGTTCCAATTGACAGGGTTTAATGTGGCTCGATCTTGCCACTTTCTAAAGTACCACTGAAGGTTGTACTACTAGTGATTGACGTTCTGTTGAACGAAGGATGATTAGATTAGGACATTTTTTGAGGCTTCAAACCTAACGTCCTATGTTTTGTTGTTTGTTGCTGTCTGTTTCAGGTGGATGTTAACCTTGGTAGCATGCTAAGTACTGATGGAGTGTACTTGGTTTAGCCCTTTGATGGATTGGCAATTGTGTGAAGGTTGCTGAGTTTCTCTTGGATTGAAGGAATCTGCTTGATCTTTCAGTGGCCCGAGCGTTTGGCAGTAGCATGAGTGCGATCGACGGGCAGTGCAAACTGTGATACTTGAAAGAATGTCACCAACATATTCTTGGTATTCGTGAAGTGAGCAACATGTCTTTGGAAGGATCTCTTGTAAGACCAGACAGTGCTACAAGTCCTCGTGGAAAAGAGCAAGGATCCAGTTCTAAAACAGAGGGTATCCCGGAGTGGAGTTTAAATGTCCAAACTTACCAGTTGTTGCAAGAGGGGCACTGCACATACAATGCTGAAGAGCAGTCACTTGTGTGGCCACCTATGTTGCTGATGTGTTATGTTGGCGATTTGCCCGACAAGGCCTTAGAGTACCATCTTAAGTGGTTGAGAAACACGCTGGCAAGAGAGGGAGTACAGGCAAACAGCGTGGCAGAGACTACACATGTCTGTTGGGAAGGGAACACGACCTTCCATCTCTTTGTGTTGCCCCCGAGTTGCCTATCATTTACGGCTGCCAAAGCCGTTGACGCTACGTGTGGATTATACTTTCATGTCTTCTACCCAAGCTTGAAGGACATGATTGATATTAAAAATGGTCGAGTCCCTGAATTTTCCCGTCAGGTTGTTCACGGCCTCAAATATCATGGGAGGCCCAGACGAGCTTTGATTAACCTTGCAGTGGACCTTGTTCGTGATGATGGTATCTGTGTTGGACGGGGAGTATGTCAGAAACACGTAGCCTTGGATAGTGTGGATGAGGAACCGCTCGGTGAATTCCATGTTGGCGTCCGGGTTTTGGAAGTGTTGGACAAGTTGCTTCCTTCTCATTGGAAGGGCTCTTTGCGTCGCTGGAGAACGACACATGTTTTATACAATGGTGTGTCCTTGTTTGAGTGCTTGCGACAACATATGCAAAGTTTTTCTGAAGATTTCTTTTATGAGGATGACTCAGACTCTGCAACTATTGTACAAGCTGAAGGGGTGTTGGGAGACCAGTCCATATCAAGTGTGGCTCCGTCGGTCGGCATATGCAAGGTTAGTCCGCGTTCTGAAAGAAGTGAAACCTGAGGATCAAAACAGTAGTGGAACGTCATTGCGGCACTTAGGGCACTGAAAATGGTTTCTGGTGTTGGGATGGTCAGATTTTGAAATGACCGTTTTTGAGAGTCGATGAAAGTAATTCCAATACTTCAGAAGATGGATTATTTGGATACCATTTATAAAATCTGGGCGGGTTCAAATTTTATTTGGGAGATGATCTTGAAGTCTGTGGGATCAAAGTCTTATTTATTGTGGTTGTTTCGATTCTTTAAATGAAAATGTACTTGTTATGCAAGATTTAGGAGTCCCATTATGATAGGTTTTACAATTATGTCCCGTTTTCTGAGCAGTTGCTACCAAGTTAAGTTCAGTATTTTCCCTTTGCATGGTCAGTGTGCTTTTGTCTTTGATTGATTTCAAGCAAGAAATCATGGCTTATTGATTATGGGCTTTCGGAACTTGCAGACTTGAAATCTATCTATTTTGCTGCCGTTATATGAATCGGTTAGCTTGTATTTTGCTTGAGATTTGCTTGAGGAGTTTGTTTTGTGCAAGTTTGAGGTTCCTACGAACTAGAGGAACTCTGAAATAAAGTAATGGAGGATTGTGAATATTGTCGTGATTGTAAATTATTGATTCTCCATATTTTGTTTGTACGCAGGATTTGAATGTCAATCTCGATCATCTTTCAGCAACATATTCCAAGACCTGTCGAGATGCGATTGGAGCCATTGAAAAGAGTACTTTCAAGAGTGACAGTGAATCACCAAGTCTGTATGACGGGAAGTCTTTTGCAACGAAGGTGACGCATAAACTTTGCTTGCTTTTTTTTAATCTCAGAGTAACCAAAATAGTGGAATTGTACTTTTTTACTTCGATTTTGACACACAGAATTTTGACTTGGTTTCCTTATCTGATGCCATCAACAATGGGAAGTATGTATGTAACCCTTTGCTGATGTTTTCATTGTTTCGCAGTATGAGAGTGACGAATCTCTTAGGAAGGACGACATAGAGACAGTAGTAAATGACGCCTCTAAGGAAAGGAACTTGATGGAGGTCTTAGGAACCACTAATAGTTTTCACCTGGCGGGGGATGCTATAAAGCGCCTGACGGACTTGCTAAAGCTGAAAGATCCTGGATGTTCCAGAACTGCAATTTCGTCCATGTAAAGTATTCTTCGCATCCACTTGAAATACCATATTTTTGCATTTCATGGAGAGCGTCATGCAGGTTGTTGCCTTTTAAGGTTCTTGCATGCAATGAACGTGAATCACTTAGTCGTTTGTTTTATCAAAGATTGAGTTACTTACTTTTTTTCATTTTATTTGAGCAGGATTAGACGGGCAGAGCGAAGGGAACTCAACACCCTTGACTCTATTGGGGAAAATGTCAAGCGGGAAAAACAAACCAAAATGGCCATTGCTGGCTTCGGTAGCGAGATTGAGTGGTTCATTTTACGGAGAAGGGAAGAACAACACAAGCAGCTGCTAGAGGTTGCTTCTTTTGTTTGGATTCTTACTAAGAAGCTCGTGTCTGTGCTCCATGCTTCTACACGTGGTTGCATTGATCCTGTCAGTTTTCTTATTTGATGTGTAAACGTTGTTTTTTGAGTAACAATATCATGCTACTGAGTCTCTTGCAGGAAGTCGCAAGTGTCAAATCTAGGCATGTATCTGCATTAGAAGCATTTGTACTAGACAAGTTTAAATTCGTGGATGATATCGGAAGGAGACAGAAGGAGACGGAGGGCATACATGAATGGCTCTCTCATTATATCGCCAAAGCAATAGACAAGGTAGTCCTAGAGCTATCTTTGTTTCACTATTCTAATTTTCACTCTACTCACATGCTCTTGAGAATGAAATGCTTCCAATCTTGGATGTGTAGCATTTATAGATCTGGAGTTGTAGAGTTTTAGCACATAAGTAAGTATGCAGGAAACTTTAGTATATCACATTCCTCTCCATAAACTATCATTATTTAGGCTTGATTTCAACAATATTAATTGTCTCTATACTAGGAATATATTGGTTATGAGATTATTTTTTTGGCATATAATTTTTTCATTTAGATAAGAATTTTGATTAGCCCTACTAGCAAGTTGGTGTTGCCTCTCGGCAGACGAAGGACTTAACCCAAAGTGCCTTAATGGCCCCGAATGTTCTGTTTCATGTCTATAGGACTCGAAATAACGTTTTAGGAATCTTGCAGGAAGGTAACAAAGTGTATATATAGAAAGAAGAAATTGTATCCTTCACCTTTGAGCACTAGAAATTCGTGTTGGAAGTTTCTATAATTGGTTTTTGACTTCCAATTGAAAGTGAATGATTCGTTTTCGTTTGGACACTTGGGAGTTAATATTTCATTGTTAGAACCGTGCGGAAGCTCCAATTGAGGTGGTTGATACAAGCAACCAATCCTTTGTTGTCTAATTCAGGAGAAGAAAAAATGGGAGGAGCAAGTTGCAGAGGCTCGTCTGGAGGAGCAGAAGAAGTGGGAGGAAGAAGTAGCAAAGGCTCGCAATGAGGAGAAGAAAAAGTGGGAGGAACAAGCTGCGAAGGCTCGCATGGAGGAGCAGGAGAAACAGGAGGAAAAATTATCAGAGGCTCGCAATGAGGAGAGGAAGAAATGGGAGGAAGAAGTAGTAAAGTCTCACAACGAGGAGAAGAGAAAGTGGGAGGAGGAAGTAGCAAAGGCTCGCGCAGAGGAGATGAAAAAGTACGAGGTACAAGTTGCAGAGGCTCGCAAAATCGTGAAAGATGCAAGAGGGATGATGACGGAGTTGGAAGTTGCTAGGAAACAGCTCTCTGACCAGAAGGAGGCAATGCCCAAGTGCGCAATATGTTTTGAGGGTTTTGAGGGGACAGTGGCCAAATGTGGCAAAAAACGCAGTCGAAACGGTGCCGTGTTGAAGAGGGCGTGTTTTACTCCATGCATGCATAGCAGCATGTGTTTAGACTGTGCCGTGACTGCTTGGGAGAAGTTCAAGAGATGTCCAGTGTGCAACACTCCCTGCTCCTCGAAACCGCAACCCATCTTCATGTGATTCAGGGTTATTTCTAGGTGCCTCGGTTCCAGTTCCCATTCTGTTGGACCAGTTTTGTTTTTACTTCGTTTCAATTTTGATCGAAGGGTAAGGTTTCACTTGTTCTGAAACTTTTGAGGAGTCTAGCTCCGGTTTTATAGTTGGGATAATTGGGGTATTTTCCTCTGTTGATGTAATCTTTGGAAGTTGTGAGTTCTATCTCTTACGGTTGTGCATTATCTCTCCTTTGTAAAGTGGATTACCTCGTGCTAGTGCGCAGTTCAATTTTATGATACCTTTATAAGGTTTTGGAGTCTGATGGTGTGGTGGAGAATCTAGACACTTTGCTAGGCAGACTTTCCTATTGTGGTGTATCAACTCCTGCATACTTTTTAAACTTGTGTTAGAGTTGTGTTTTTGTGAGCTTGCCTTCAGTTTGGATTTTACCTTTGATGCAGAACAAATGCCAAAACCATAACTTCTGTGCTCAAACGATGCAGAGTTTTGGAATTATTTCAAGCGAGTCCTGTTGCTTTCTATGTAACATTGTAGTAGCAGAAGATGAAAGAAAATAAAGCAGAACTGAGGTAAAATTGTGCTTTTGTACATCTTGGACTTTTCTATGAATAATTTATGAATCTTCAAAGTGATGAAGATAGGTGTACCTGAAATCAGTCCTAGGTTCTCTTTCATGGAGGTTGCACACTTTAGGCCAGAATTTGTAGGTTTTAGTGAGAATCTTGTATCAATTAGGATCAATTATCTTAGTGTTTGCTCTTGTGTCTTGTGAACAAGACGTCTCTAGGTTGTAAGCCTAATCCACACAAAAAAGAGTCTTGCACTGTGTTTCACGTTCTTCTCTTTTACAACTGAACGACTTCATGAGAACCCTACGAACAAAAGAGTTATCGGCTGTGATACGGTTGTTGATTAAGAATGTTGGCATTATTAGCACCCAATGAGTGGTATCAGTCTGTGTAGGGGCATGCATAATTCAATGAAGCATGGAAAATTCCTTTTGATCTTCCTAGTAGGTTTACCAGTACATAGTTATATAGTAGTGGAGCCTAGCTATTTGACTCAAGGACAGAGGACACTCTTTCTTTGGATGAGGAGAGGCATATTCTTTTGGACAATGTTGGATTACTTCTCAGTAATGATGCTCCTTTTCAAACCCTCAATTGAGCATGATTTACCACAATCCAACCATCTAAATGTTGTTAAGGTTATGTCTAGTAATGTGAAAGCAGAGGTGCGCATTGTGAGAAATTATATCCTTGGCCACTTTTGTGGCTAGGCATGTTACTTCTCGTAACAAGGCTCTCTTTGCTTTTACATTGTATAGTCCATAATTAGAAAGTTAGACAAGATTGAAGGTAAGTATATAAATTCAACGAGCTAGGAGTTGCTAGCAAATCTTGAACGATTGGAAAAGTGTATTCTTGACTAAGGTTGGTTTGCAAAAGAAGTCAAAATCCTTTTGTTTGATTCATACCCTTGCCATCACAAACAAAGGTGGAATAACCCATTGTAAGTTGTCCTTTTCAAGTCATTGCATGTATTTAGAATGATTGGATATACAATTTTTTTCCTAGAACATTGCAAATTAAAAAAAAATTCACATATAATAAATTCAATTCAAACTTGAGTAATGATGACACGATGATATAGTTGGTAAAAATAATTAAATAATATAGATTTCTTTGTTAAGTGGTCCCTTGGGGGGAGGCTATTTTCATTCATTTGGATTCTAATGTGGTTCTTTAAACCCTCTATACAATTATTGTAGTAATTTAAAGCATCCTTTAAGATTATGGAATAATGAATGAACCTTTGGCCATGTATGGAAATCACATGGTGATGTTCATTGAAAGTTGTAAAATTTTGACTTCTGAACTCAATTCCAATCCTTTCTACCCAAATTCTAACTCAAGTTGTCATAGTGCCAACCCTTTACAATTTTCACTCTTGTAGAATGTACTACATTACAATTGTGCTTCAAGCACTTTGGGGTATGTATATTTTATTTTAAATCAGACCTTAATTAGGTTCTAGTTTAATATATGGAGGGAAATTAGATATTGGAATTTTAAATTTCTATTTAGAGAGAAAGATTTGGAATGATAATTGGTTCCTCAAAAAATAAGAAAAAAAAATATAGAACCTAGTTAGAAATTTGGTACGTGTATTGATATTTTCCAAAGAAGTCTATAGCTACATTCCAGGAGATTTTAAGTTTACTAGCTATTATCCTTCAATTCCCATGTTCAACTAATTTTTCAAATATGTACTTTTTTTACTATATTGTCACTAAGAAGCTTGTTCAACACAACCTTGTCAAAGAATTAATTTAAACCCTAAAGGACCAAAGCACATTTTAGACACAAATTGTGAAAAACTAACACTTTTGGGGGCAATGAGGAAAAAAATGAAAAAGAAGTTTTTTTTCAAAATTCAACCATACAAATTTGTTTTGGAGTACTATGGGAATGAGTGTGGAAACAATTTCAAAAACTTTTACTATATAGATTGAAAGATTATAACATTTGAAGTTAGAAGAAAAAGTGCTTTTTTGATCTTGCTCAACAAAGTTAACAAACTTTAACTCCTCCAAAGTGAGATTTTTATTCTAGATACAAGGATTTTTTTGACATTTTCATCTTGTATTATATAAGTAATATACCTACCAAATTTCAAAATTATAGGAGTTTTGTACATGCCACTCTAGTTGTCCAAAAAGTTCAATGCATCATAACTTTTGATCGAAGCACCCAATCAAAAAAATTTATATTCCCACTATTTACACCTTAGGATCATTTTCAACCCTTGGATTAAAACTTAAAGAACACCTGTTAAGAAATGAATCCATACATAGCTACCCAAGATCACATGCACACGTTCAATGGTCATTTGGTCCTTTAGGGGATAATTTAGAAAATTAGGTTCAACATCAATTTTTCATATTAAAAAATTTATATTATTAAACTCAACCTACATTGGATCTAGCAAGCTACTAGTACATGTTTATCTCATATACATTCACAAGCCATTTAACCCTTTAGTGCCGAGGAAGTTGTCACATTCTTGACCTTTTGTTTGAAATATATATACTATTGTTTGTATATATTAATGATTTAACTACATAGAAGTGCACATATCCTAAGGACACATGTGCTTCAATTTTCATGATCATTGGTTTGTACATTCAGAAGATCATATTATTTGTATGAATTGTATTTTAAATGTGAAAAAACATTTAAAGTAAGAAGATTGTTTAAAGTGCTCTAATTTAGTAAGCAATGAGTATGTAGGAGAATTTTTTTTGACACAAGCATGTAGAAGAACACATTGTAAGGATTTCCGTTAGGGAGAAAGACTGATTTCAAGCCAGATAAATTAACCTGTGTTGTAGGAGAACTATCAAAACTGATTATGAACTTCTTCAACTATGCGTCTTGCTAGCTTAAAAATGGCATATAGTATTTGTGCTCCATTATTGTATATGGGCTCCCAAGATGTTTTGCAATCATGTTTGTTTTAATTAGAGCATGTGGTGCTTTTCAAATTATTGTATATCAAACAACCTCTTTCAAATTGTTTAGAGTCAAGATGAGAGTATGAGGAATATAATACTTGGAAATTTGTTATAACTTCATGAATAAATTTTTTGACAACTTTTTAGAATTTGATCACGGAGAATAGTAGTAAGGTAGGAGGTCCATAAAGCACCCATCTAAGAGCTCAAACTGAATTTTGTGGAGGTGAAACTTCTTGAAATATTTTTCAGTAAAATTTCCTTGAAAGACAAGATGAATTGACATCTAAACCAAGTTGTTTCATAGTTTTTCGAGCTTTGTAGAATTAGTTAAGAATTTTTGAAGTCGAAATGGCAGGGGGCTCTAAAACCACCGACCTCCTCAAATGTACATTGTTGGTACATCTCTATAAAGATGAAAAAATATCATGTACAAATAGTGTACATTTGAGGAGGTGGCAGATATCGAGCCTGAGTGGATTTCGAGCCTCCTACCTTAAATCAAGTCAAGTTTCACCTCCAAAAATCCATTTGTGTTTTGGAGCCTTCAATCTAAAGTTATTGACAAAGTTTAAAGAAGAGTTGGAAGGAACATTTTGATACTTTGTCTTTGAACTTATTCATAACTTCTGATTTGAAACTCCAAATCACAAATGATTTTTTAATGGTGAAAGTTAATTTGATTTTTCAAATTTATTGAAGATCAAACTTTGAAAAGACTTGTTTTACATTCCTTAAATGAAGTTTGAAACTTTGTTCTACGAAAATACAATTATTGCATTTTTCTATGGGCAATCTTGTAGTCAAGTGTAGACCTTGCTTCAAACTATCCCATACCTTTTGAGTATTGGTGAAGAATGATGACTTTACTATGAAATTGAGGACTTCTCCACCCCTATTTCTTACAATCAACTTATCAATGAGATACCTTGTTCATTTTGCCATATAAAATTATGGAGCATATGATATTTGACTAAAAATGATTAAATTTTTGACATTTTATGATTTTAATTTCACTTGATTTTGCTTGTTATAGCTTGTAATTTCCACAAAATATGACCTCATTTAAATTCATTTTACGTCAAACCTAACTAATCCTTGGTTCCAATTTTGCTAGAATGTAAACTATATTTAGGATTTTTCTTGAAATTTTGATTTGTATTTATTATGTTTGTTCCTTGATCATTACCCCAGACTCCAGATATAAGGTTCGGAAGCCACATTTTGCCTCCATGGTCTTTAACCTTGAAATGCGCAAGGCACCAAATTTTGGTATTGATAAAACCTCAAAGTTAAATAAAATCTCACCAAGTTACTATTTTTTGTAGTTTATATTTTTGAAAAATTCTTTTGAAGTCTAGTTTGAGCATCAAAAATCCGATTTCGAAAATGAATGATGATGATTTTTCTATACAAGATTTTGTGCACAGGTGTCCATTGCAATCATGACTTTCCTTAGTGTTGAGGGCTCTTAGAAATGAGCCTCAAATACACTAGATCTTGGAGAAAAAATTATATTCAAAATTCAATTAAAAAAATTGTAGAATAGATTGTGAGAAGGCATAAATTGATTGGGGTTATGCATCTTTTGCCCTTTAACCTCATTTTTCTTGGTGACCAACTTTATAGATTTGACATGTAAAAAGAGCATTGAAAGACTTCAAATCACTTTTGTAGTTTTAACACCCTCGAGATCAAGCATTATAATCTTTCAATCCATAAATGATATTGATGTGTATTCTTTTCCTAAGTGATCTCTAACATGTCTAGTTTGAATTTGTACGTTTACAAATTAAAAAAAATTGATACAACTTATCAAAATGTTGTCTTTTTGTTCAATTTAGAGAAAAATTTTAGAAGTTCAAATAAGGCCTTGGGCATTTAGGGGTTAATTCCTATAGGTCTTCAATCATATCCAAAAATCGAATGCACCTTGGTTAACTTCATTGTAACTTGGGTGATTGCAAGAAACACTTCTCCTATTTTTTGTCCCCTTGCCCTTGGACATGTGGTTTTTTGGTCATAACTTTTGCATCGAAAGTTTGTTTATCTTGAAATTTAGAATGAAGGTACACTTAAAAGTTTCACACCTTCTCTATATTTTTGAATTTTTAAAAAATTACTTTACTATTTTTAAAGTGCCCCCAATTGGGTGTCTACCTTGGCCATTTTGGGGGGTTTTGAGCCAAAGTTGTACCCAAAAATGCGAATTGGAAGCCACAAATTGGAGAAGCTGGAGGTGTACTTGCATTCCAATGAGAAACGAAGAGTTTTTTGCAAAAACCCTTTGTATGGGGTGTCTACATAGGGCCAAAGTGACCGTTGTTTGCACACATTTTTGGGGCAGGAGAAAATTTTCTTTGAAGAAATTTTTGGTGCAATGTGTCTACAAAAATGGCTTCTTTTATAGGAATTTTTTGAATTTTTTTTGAACTACTAAAAATGAAAAGGTCCATAGACCCTTTTTTCTACTATTTTTTGCTCCCAATGGCTTCTATAGTACTCCATAGTAGTCTATAGTACTACGTAGTAATATATAGTACTGAATCAACGATTAAGATTTGTAGGCACCTGAAATCGACTATTGAGATTCACAGGCGTAGTCTAACACGTGAAATTGATAGTAGTTTGTAGTACTACTAGTCCTACGGTTAGAAATTGGGTTTTTGAGCCAAAAACATGAATTGTTTCTTGCAATCACCCCTTTCAAAATATGAATTTTTGGTATTTGATTTAACAAAATAAAGTCTGAAATTTTTTATTTCTATTCCATTTTGAATTTGCAAAAATCTACTAATTCAATGAATTATTGCAATTCCAAATTCCACATGTCCAAATTCCAATAAATATATAAATTTTTCATTAGTTTTTTTAAGCTCATTTAAAAATTTACTTAATTAAATACCATTCCCCATTCTAACCTTCATTTTTGGTAAGAAATCCTAGACTATTCTAAGATATATTCTAATTGATATAATTTCAATTATACATTATCCTTGAAAAAATCATAATACTTTGATTCTTCCACCAAATTATGAATAAATCAATATCTAGAAAAAAAAAACTTCTATAAATTCACAAATTGCAAATTTTAAACTTTCATCAATCAACAACATTTAACCCCTAAAGGATGGAATGAATGTTGAACGTACGCAACTAATCTCAGGTAGGTGCATATGAAGTCATTCTATAATAGATGTTCTTCAAATTTTGATACAAGGTGTGAACATAGACCCCCTAAGTGGGAATGTAATTTTTTTTCTGATTGGATGCCCAGATCAAAAGTTATGTTGCCCTAAACTTTTCAAGTAGCACGGGCAACTTTAGGCAACATGTGCAAAATACCTCTTCTACTTTTGAAATTTGGTAGGTAAGTAACTTACATGATAGTGTAAAAATCTCACTTTAGGAGGAGCTAAAGAGAGCTAGCCCTGCCAGACAAGGTTGAAAAAAACCTTTTTCTCCTAACTTCAAATGTTATAATCTTTCAATCCATACAGTCAAAGTTTCTGAAATTTTTCCTACAAATTCCCATAGTAGTCTAGTACAAATTTGTATGGTTGAATTTTGAAAAAAAACTTTTTTTTCTCATTGCCCTAAAAGATGACAATTTTTCACAATTTCTACCTAAAATGTGCCTTGGTCCTTTAGGGGTTATGATGAAACTAAGCTTGATAGTGGTAACTTGACTTTGAGGTCACTAGTGTATCCTATGCCATTGCCACGATCAAAATAAAATCAAAAGTATTTTTCTAATTTTTTTGTTCATAAAAACTTTGAAATTCAATAACTTTCACATTATAGGCCCAAATGCCACGAAGTAAAATCCCTGCACCCCTCCTAGATGAGGGCTTTTTGACAGTACAAAGCATGCGGCCGGAGGATGCACAATCCATGAGATCTCAATGTAACAAACAAAACAAAACAAACAAACAACCTAATTTAACCCTTAAAGGACAGACTGATGACCATAGAAATCATGGCTTTTGGAACCATGTGACATCATCTACTTTATAAAAACCAAAAATATCCATTGGAGGTCAAACTACTGTAGAAGATCTTCCCTTTCCACCCCTAATTCCGAGGATGAATAGTTGCACTTCCGTCCGACATAGGAGAATTCCTTGTCATCCATCGGACACCAAACATCTGTGTCGGCGTTTAAGGGTTAAGGTATGGACTAGTGTGCCCTGTGCCGTTTTTAGTCAAAATCAAAGTAAGAGTATCTTTCTAATTTTTTTGTTCATAAAAACTTTGAAATTCAATAACTTTCACACTGTAGGTCGAAACTTCATGAAACAAAGCCCGTGCACCCCTCCTTGCCAAGGGCTTTCCGACGGTACTAAGCACGCGACTGGGGGACTTGCGGTCCATGAGATCTCAATGTAACAAACAATACAAAACAAAACAAAACAAAACAAACAGCCTAACTTAAGTTATAGATCCCCAATGTTGTTTTGGGTGAAGAAAATTATTATTCTCTTAAAATTTTCATTTCCACTTTTTCTCACAGTGAACAAACGCTTTTGATCCAGGATTCCAGGCTTGCAGATTTCTAGGTTGAGTCCAGACTCGGATGGAGTTTTTCTGGAATCTCCGCCCCAGCAATTCCAGCAATTTTGCAGGGAATTCGAAGCTCAGTAAGTTAGTGCATGGTGGATTTGGTGTTGCCTTCTTGAGCTGCATCTCTTCTGCGAATGAGGTGCAGAAACGAACTCAATCTTACTCTGTTTTGTTTTTCGGGAGGAAATTTGGGTTTAGTTATGTTTTCCTGGCAAATCTGTGTTCAAATCTCTGTATGCTCGATTTCTTGCGCCTCGGATCCAGATGAAAACAAGTTGATCCAAATTGGAAACTTAGATGACTGGAACTTGGTCTTTGCATGCAAACTGAAGCGAGTTTGCTCTAATGGGGTTCTATCTATGCTCGAAAATTCTTCATAGAGCTGTTCTCCTGCGAGGTTAGGTCAACTTCCTGGAATTCAATCAATGGCATTAGAGTGAATTGTAATTAATTCTAGATAATTGAGAGAGATCATCAACAGACTTCTTTAGAAGTGGTGTTTTGCGTATGTGACACGAGCTCACGTGGTGCTGCTCTCCGTGTTTTTGGAAGTTTGGCCTTCTTTGTCTTGGGGAACAGACAGAGTTGATGTAGAAATCGAGTGTGGAACATACTTGCAGAGAAGTGACTGTGTGTTCAAGTCTTAAGCAGCGACATTCCTTTGAAGCATGTGCGTCGAGTGAAAGAAAATTCTGGTATATTATTTACCCAATTAAATATATTCCGAGATTGAGAACAAAGAATTGAATCGAACAAACTCTCATTTTCTGTATAACAAGAAAGATATTCTACTTTAGAAAATAAGCATTCTTGTTCAATCAGCAAGCAGAAATTGTTATTTGCCCGATATTTTTGACTAATCTAGTACCATCTAGACAGTATTGTCAGTGTTGATAATCTCCAAAAAATTCACGCCCAGAGAGACGGCCTTGAATGGCGTTCTAATTGATAGGGTAAGGCTTAACATAGCTAGTTTTTCGACAATAGCACTGGGTGTGTTCTACCAGTGATTGACATTCTGTTGACATGAGGGTGATTAGTTATGGTATCTTTTGAGGTTTCAAATCTAACCTCGTATGCCTTATTGTTGTTGTCTCTTTCAGGTTGGATTTTAAATTTGCGTAGCATGCTAAGAGTTGATGGAGATTACTTGCTTTTGCCCTTGATAGAGTGATAATTATATGGAGGTTGCTATGACGTTTCCGAGGGGCACTTGGATTGAAGGCATCTGCTTGGATTCATTGATATTCTGTCAGTAGACCGAAGGATTGGCATTAGTGTCATTGTGATCAACGTGCAGGACATGAATGCTCTGTTGAGCTTTTTTAACATGCTGTGATATGTAAAAAATTGTCTCCGGCAGTCTTGATATCCGTGAAGTCAGCAGGATGTCTGTGGAAGGATCTCTTGTAAAAACAGAGAGTGCTCCGGGTCCTCGTGAAAAAGAGAAAGGATTCAATTCTAAAACAGAGAGTATCCCGGAGTGGAGTTTAAACGTACAAACCTACGATTTGCTGAAAGAGGGGCATTGCACATACAATGCTGAAGAGCAGTCACTTGTATGGCCACCTATGTTGCTGATTAGTTCCATTGCCGATGCGCCCGACACGGACTTAGAGAACGATATTGAGTGGTTGATAGACACGCTGGCAAGAGAGGGAGTGCAGGCAAAAAATGTGGTGCAAACAAAACATGTGTGTTGTGAAGGGAATAGAACTTTCCACCTATTTGTATTGCCCGCAAGTGGCCTATCATTTGCTGCTGCGAAAGCTGTTGACTCTGCGCATGGATTTGACTTTGATATCTTCTACCCAAGCTTGAAGGACATATTTGATATTAAAAATGGTCGCATCCCTGAATTTTCCCGTCGTGCTGTTGACGGCCTCTTTTATCATGGGAGGACCAGAGAGGCTTGGATTAACCTTGCAGTGGACCTTGTTCGTGATGATGGTCTCTGTGTTGCCCGGGGAGTATGTCAGAAATACGAAGCGACGGACTATGTGAATGAGGAACCCCTTGGTGAATTCCATGTGGGCGTTCGAATTTTGGAAGTGTTTGACGACTTGCTTCCTTCTCATTGGAAGGGCACTTTGCGTCGCTGGAGAACGACACACCTTTTGTTCAATGGTGTATCCTTGTTTGAGTGCTTGCGACAACATATGCAGGATGAATCTGAAGATCGTTTCACTCAAGATGGCTCAGATTCTGCAGGTATTGCAGGGGTCTTGAAAGATCAGTGCATATCAAGTGTGTTTCCTTCGATCAGCATTTCTAAGGTCAGTACAACTAGTGATAGATGTGGGATCAACTAGCACATAGGTATTGATTCC
Organism: Straminergon stramineum; assembly: GCA_963920665.1. Lineage (NCBI taxonomy): Eukaryota > Viridiplantae > Streptophyta > Bryopsida > Hypnales > Calliergonaceae > Straminergon > Straminergon stramineum. The sequence goes on along the minus strand of OY987263.1, from coordinate 23,680,180 downwards.
AAGTTCTGTTCCTGTTTCTTTGTACAGTGTATTTTCGGTCGAATTTATCTGCAACCCGCACACCACAAGTGATCCTTGTTACATTGGCAATGTTCACGTAATTAATTCTTTCCATTTAATCATATTTAGTTCGTATGAAATTAACATATAGGATAGAATATCGTACAATTATGTTCATATCAACTTTATATGATAATTACAAAGTGCGTCTCTTATGCTAAAATGTGAGCCTTCGGTCCTTGACGAGGATTAATGTGCTCATTGCTAATTTTTTTTTCTCCGCATTTTATTCTTCTGCAGGATTTGAATGAGTTCAACCATCTTTCAGCGACATATGCCACGACCTGTCGAAATGCGATAGATGACATTGAGAAGAATACTTTCAAGAGTGATAGTGAAGGACCAAGTCTGCATGATGGAAAGTCGTTTGCAACAAAGGTATGACATTGTTTTAGATAGTTTAGATTCAGAAAGTAACAAAATGGGAGAAACCTGTTTTTATACTTTCTTTTATATCCGCTACGTTTTTTTATCTCTTTCCACATCTAGGACCATCAACAATTAAAGGTAAATATGACCCGTGTTCTCATGTTTTCATTTATTCTCCAGCTTGACATTGACGAATTACTGAGGAAGGACGAAATAATGAAAATAGCAGAGGATGCTTCTAAGAAAAGGTTGTGGATGAAGCACTTAGGAACCATCCACAGTTCTCATTTGGCGAGAGATGTTGTAAAGCGATTGGCGGTCTTACAAAAGCTCAGCGCTCCTGCCAAGAGTAGTACTTTAATCTCGTCAATGTAAGTGTAAATATTGCTCACTTCATGTACCGATATTTTGCATTTTATGGCGGTGTCATGAAAGTTGTTACCTTTTGTGGTTCTTTCCTGCAATGAACAAGAATCGCATTGTTATATTGTTTTATCCACAGAGAATGAAAATCTCTCTTTTTCCATTTTCTGAGCAGGATGAAACAGGCCTGTGGAATGGAAATCGGCCTTTTGAACTCTATTGGGGAAAGAGTTAAGCAGGAAAATAAACGCAAAATGGCAATGGTTGACTTTGATAAGGAAATGGAGAGCTTCATTTTACGGAGAAGGAGAGAACAACACAAGCAGCTCCTCCAGGTTTTTCCTCGTATTTGGATTCTTCATCTTCAGCTACGTTTTTATGTATTAAGTTTAAGATTTAATACACTTCTGCTTCCAGTCATGTTTTTTTAAAGCTGCCCAATGCCATTATCATGAGACTGACGTTCTTTTGAGTTCATGCAGGAACTCAAAAATATGAATGCTACGCATTTCTCTGCAGTGGATGGTCTTGTTCTAAGTAAGTTCAAATTTCTGGACAATGTCGGAGGGATTATGAAGGAGACGGAAAGCGTGCAGCAGTGGCTCGCTCATCACACTACTGAAGCAACAGACGAGGTTACAATCCTTGACCAATCCATTTTTTGATATTTGAATTATACTTTCCTGCCATTGATTTCTCGTGAGATTCACAAATTCAAATGTTTCCTATCTCGAATATGTTTCATTTAAAGAGCTTGGGTTGCCAAATTGTATTATCTAATAAGTTAATTAACATGCTGGAAGCCTGACATTGATGGTTTTCCCAAACTCTGCCACATGGAATCAATGTTAGTTTGATATCAAAATTAATGTTTGATTAGTGTTCCATTAACATCCATCTTATGAGCTGTGAGTGTAGCGATACGTCGATCTCAGTAAAACGATGATATTTGTAGAAGTGGTTGTTCTTGTAGAATTGTATGACAAGAATCGACATTGCTCAAGATTATTTACCTTGTCAAACTGAATATGCAATAGATGCGCATTAGTCTAATGCCTAGTAGTATTTGAGATGACTAATCCAGGAGAAGAAAAAGTGGGAGGAAGAAGCTACAAAGGCTCGCATGGAGGAACAGAAAAAGTGGGAGGAACAATTAGCAAAGGCTCTTACGGAGCAGAGAAAATGTGAGGAAAAATCAGCGAAGGTGATGATTGAGCTGGCAGTTGCTAGGCAAGAACTGGCAGACCAGAAGGAGGCAATGCCCAAGTGTGCAATTTGCTTCGAGGGTTTGGAGGGGACAGTGGCCAAATGTGGCGAAAAACGCAGTCGAAACGCAGTCGTCCAGAGAAAGAGGGCGTGTTTTACTCCATGCATGCACAGTAGCATGTGTTTAGACTGTGCCGGGGCAGCTTGGGAGAAGTTCAAGAGATGTCCAGTGTGCAGCACTTCTTGCTCCTCGAAACCCCAACCCATCTTCCTGTGATTCTGGATTTTGACCTGGGTGACCATGTGGTACTGATAAATTGTTATTGGGATTTTGGAGGTATGCATTTGTTTGATGTAATCTTCAGAAGTGGTGACATCTACTGCACCTTGTATGTTTGTGTATGAGCTCTCCTTTGTTAAGTGAGATGGCTCCTGTGCTTGTACGTAGGAAGACCTCCTGAATCACGGGAAAGCTTCTCTTTCGGACGTCTCATAGTTCCTGAAGTAGTACTGAAAACCACTTGTAGCAAGAAGGCACAAGTCATTGAAACTAAAGTATTAACTGCTTTTGCTCTTCCAAGTGCGTTAGAATTATTCTGTCCAAGTGGACTGCTAGCCTGGCGAGAATGGCGAGAGATGAAATTCAGTATTGCATTTTCTGAGATGTCTGAGAAATTTAGTGATGGTAACGTTTAACTCTTTTTAGTCCCAAGCAACCATAAGCTGGTTTCCAGATTGAGAAAGACAGGCAGCACTGTAACACGTATGTTTCCACCAGATAGGTTCTTGCGTGTATTGCTAACTCAATGGACTGATCGATCTATCGTATGAGAAGTACAAAACAAGGCGATATGACTTAAACCGGACACTGAGGAAGTTCAACGGGTTTCTACTTGTTTCTACTTTGATGTAATAGTTTCTACTTCGACTCTGGTATGACTATTTTAAATATCGGCACTTAGACAAAACCATCCTGCAGATCACACACAAATATTCTGCAAATTGGTCGTTAGAAATAACTCATAATCTGACTCGATTTGGAAGTGAGTTAGGAAATGGAGGTTCCTACGAGTAATTTTTTGATAGAGAATGAATTGGAGCAATCTGATATGGAAAATACAATTGCATGTGACATTATTTTATGTGTGTTTATATGCAGATATGTTTGTCAATCTCTGTAAAATACATGGAAACATATGGAAAGAATCGTAGAAGATGCGTGGATTCTTTCTACGTCTTGAACAACATTGGTGGTGATTTCGGGGAATCAAAGCAATCACAATGATGGCATGTTTGTTTAGATAATTCGTAAACAAGTTTGATGCATGATCAAGAACTCATAAACAAGTTTAGGGTATGATCATATCCTTAACCCTGAAATATCTAAGGCCTTCTTTGAGTTTCTTGGAATTTGCTATGAATTGAACTAAAAGACAACATTGTGATAAGTTTTATCAATTTTTTTGAATTGTAACCATAAAAATTAAAAGTAGACATGTTAGAGATCTCATGGAAAAAGAAAACACAACAATATCACTTATGGATTGAAAGATTATAATGTTTGATCAAGAAGGTGTTAAAAACTCTGAAGGTGATTTGAAGTCTTTCAATCCTCATTTCACAAGCCAAATCTAACGAATTGGTCACCAAAAAATATGAGGTTACAAGGCATAACATACATAACCACAATCAATTTAAAGCTTCTCAAAATCTACTTTACAATTTTTTTAAATAAATCTTTAATATGATTTTTCTTCCAAGATCTAGTGTATTTGAGGCTCATTTCCAAGAGTTACCCACCCCCCAAAAAAATCAAGATTTGCAATGGACATCCTCCAGTGCACAAAATCTTGAATAGAAAAAACATATTCATTCATTTTCAAAATCAAATTTTTGATGCTACAACTAGAATTCAAAAAGAATTTTTCAAAAATATATTTAAATTGATAAAATAGTAACTTGGTAAGGTTTTATTTAACTTCAAAGTATAGTCAACACCAGAATTTGGTGCCTCGATCATTTAGGGTATATCACTAATCCCTACAAACTTTCACTGAAACTTGAACATACATTGAAGCTTTCTGAGTTATAAGCTTAACCTTCTTCTGATTAACCTTAAGTAGAGATTGTCTGACACCATGACATTGAAGCAAGGGCCTTGGCACCGTGACAGCAATCAATTTCAATTGCATTGGCAAGTTTTCCGATTGGCACACCGACTTTCTTCTCTAGAAAATCCCCGGCAGGTGCAGATTGCAGTCGAGTACCACTGTCAGTAGAGAAGATTACTTTGAAAGTGGCAATTGTTAACTTTAATGGAAATTTTTTCCCTTTCAGGAGCTGATTCAACGTCACCTTCAACATTCCAAATGTCATATAAGTAGTTTGCAGGGCTCATATTGAGCAAAAGGGTTCTGAGTTGTACGAGAGTTACTTCGTGACACCATTGCGTTCATCGTAGGCCTTGGCCTTGGCATAACGTCAACAATTGAATTATGTGCCTTGAATTCAGAGCAAACTAAGGAGGAGTTGCTGAGGGTTTTAATTTGTCACCAAAGTTCAACTTCAAATTGTTGACAGTAATATATATTCTAGTTGTCATCCTTGGAGTTGCACACTTTTGAATGCTGAAACCAGCTTCAATCCGCACTTCTCCTTCCCCAGCATCCCAGTGACAGAACAGACTTCTGAAAAGAACAACTCTCTGCATTTGCGCGCTTGAATATTTGGATATGAGTGACTTGAATGAGTGTGGTTCTGGTACTTCCTGATTCTTGATGAGCTTATTCAGTGACATGAATGAGCATCAATTAAATGGGCAACTATTTCTTTGGAAAATGCCGGCAGACCTGTGCAGATTTTAGTTGAGTACCATTGTAGAAAAGTTCGCTCTGCAAATGCCAATTGATAACTTTCATGAGAAAAAATTCCCTTTCATGATGTAATTCAGCGTTATCTTTGGGAAGTTTTCCGATCGGGTGATTGGTTTGTTCTTTGCAAAAATCCGGCAGGTGTACATTATTTTCTAGTTCAGTACAATTGTCCAAAATTTTGCTTTCAAATAGACATTTGTCCTGTACTTCTTTGGAGTGGTTGCAAGAAACATTGGCCTTATTTTCCATCACAGTTAGAGTGAGTTATCATCTGCTAAAAAATTTGAAGCAAAAGTCCACAGAAGATGAAATTTTTATTGGAGATGTCTAACTTGATGGTAATTTGATTCCTTATTTTTGAAAAAGTTTAAAAAATATTCAAAAGTGAAAAGTGAATTTCGATTATTTGTCACAATTTAAAGTTTAGGGGTTCTCAATATGTTTGGAGTACTCAAATTGAATGATCTAGAGTTGAAATTTTTGTGGTCTATCCCCCACACTAGAGAAGCATGTGCCTATCAAGGTGATTCTAAATATATATTATTTCATAGCCTCCATGTCCATGCAAAGAGGGTTCCCTTGCACAAGTACTTCTAAATATTGAAGATGGTTTCAAGAACATTCTTTTTGTGAAATCTCATCACCATGAAGTCCTTCTAGATGCCCAATCTTCACTTTCTCTGTAATATGTTTTTTCCTATTTTTTACAGATTAGAAAGTCAAAGTGTCTATTTTCTTCAAAAAAATTGTCACTCTATTTCATGAATAACTTTTGATCTACCTTTTTTAGGTCTGAAATTTTGGCATTATGTTATTTCTAGTGTTATACTAATTATCCATATTTTATTTTATTTTTCAATATTTTTTTCTAAAAGTTCATAGTATAACAAGTACTATGACAAATGCTACAAAAATCACACTTTGATTAATGTTATTTGTTAAATCATTAATGCTATTTGGTCTATGCATTTTTGCAAATGGAATTTACAAATTTCATGAGGCCTCTTGTAGGACACTCTCAATCCTTACAAAGACTACAACAAAAGCGGACACATAACGTTCAATCTTTTGATGCCATCCCAAGAATATGACATTGTGTGAACCACCATATTGGTTCACTATTTAAAATAAACATTAGGCATGAATTTACAAATCCGGAAGTGTTATTACTCCGGATTAAGTCATAACCATGAATTAGAGAGTTTTCCACTAAATGGCAATGGAAACTTCATGAGGTTAGGGCAAGATGCTAGAAATGCAATTAGGAGGAAATTAGGGGATATTTCAAGGAAAAAATGGGGAGTTAAAACTAAAAAGAGGTTAAGCAAGATTGGGTAGAGTAACCAAATTAGGCTAACGGTAACATGATGAGAAATGAAAACAAAAAATCAAAAATCAAAAGGAAAACAAAAGACTAGAAGTAGGAAATGAAACTAAAAGTAAATTAAAAACTACAAAAATAATAAATAAATAAAAACACTAATGAAGTTAGTTAAACTAAAACTATGACTAAAACACTAGTGTAGTGAGTAAAACACTAAAATAGTTCTAGAAACACTAACATAGTCCTAGAAACACTAAAATAGGAGTTTTTCACTAATTTAGAGTGTTTTTCAGTAATTTAGGGGGTTGAATACTAAAATAGCGGATTTACAGTAATGTAGCGCGATTGGCACTAATTTGATGCATTTTGCATCAAATTAGTGGATTTATAGTGAATTAGTGTAGGATGAAAGTAGTTAGGAAAAAGTAATTTGTTAGAAAGTTTGGATTAGGCAAAATTAGGGTTTGGAGCCCTCTTTCTCTCAACTCTCTCAATTTTCCCAACTTCGTGTGCATGTGTGTTTAGAGAACATTTTTGGTGATTATGGTTGTTTTCAAAGCATGAGAGGCTAGAGACTAAGATGAGGGAACCAAGGTAGGACAATTTGTCGAGTAGGTCACTATTTTTTTGGGAAAAAATGATGAAGCAATGATGGGAATGAGGTCAGATGGGAATTGGAGTGGAGAGAATTAGGGTTTTGGGGAATTTGGAGGAGATTGCCAACTTTGGTGATTGATTGCGCAATATGGGAAGTGTGAAATGAGCTGAATTTTTGGGAGGATGGAGAAGGGAAAGTCATATTTTCAACAAGATAAGTCTCATCTAATTCCAAGCAAGTATGAGGACAAAGCAACCGATTTAGTGCAAGGAGGTCAAGCTGCCTCCGCCACGGAAGACCGACAACTTTGGCGAGTGATTCTGGGAGTTCAGCAAAGTGAATCAACGTGAATTTTAGTGAGAAGAAAGATGGGAAAGTCAACTTTCTAACAAGACAAGTCTCGCCCAATTTGGAATAGGGTCGAAGCCGGGGCGATCATTTTAGTGTGTCAAGGTCTACTGCTGAGTTGGCGGCAATTTATTTTGGATATTTCATCTTTTTTCTCGTGATTCAATAGAATGTAAATGTAATGTTAACTACAATATGATATTATCTTGTCAATCTTGAAGGAATAGTTCGATGGCCATGCATGCAATGTTTTTATAGGGTGTGAATGTTTAGAAAGGGGTATATGAGGATTTTTTAGGGTTTTAGGGCAAGCACGGAAGTGCTACCATAATTGGGGGTAAAATTAGGTTAGGATATGAATTAGGAAATTGAAGGAAAAATTAATTGGCCTAAGAACAATGTGTGAATGTGTAAATATGCTAGGGATGGGATCTATGAAATTAGAGAGGTGCATGGTATCAATTTAGGAAGTGAGTTAGGATTAAAGTGGTTGTGATGTGCTGGAATTTTATTTCAAGACAACAATTTGACCCATTAAGTGCCCCAATGACCAATTTTAGGCAAAGTTAGGCCTAGTAGGTTGTCCTAACCTCCTAAAGTAAATACTAGGGTCATTTGGGGATTTTAGGGTGCGTATTAGGGTGGTGTAAGGGTGCTACCTCCATTTCACTTAGAGTAATCTAATTAAAAAAATTGACCAAAAACATTTAGGAGTCCATTGCTTGGAAGGCAATTTAGGTAGAGATCCCATACACTCCTAGCCGCCCAACTCTAGGGGGTTCTTCACCTTGTGGTGGAAAAGCCTCATACATTGCCAATTCTTCTAGTCATACGGAAATTGGTAGTGCATCACAAGAACCACCTCCACCAAAAATCTATATACAAGGCATGGACCGATAGTAGCCAAACACAATTGTTTCTATGGCTAGAGTTGCTTGGAAACTATGAAAGATGGAAGTGTATAGGGTCAGGGTTAGAAGCTCCAACAAATCAAAAGGACCTTTAGTCTCACCAAAAAAGCACTAACATGGCAAATTTCAAAATATGTCAACATCGTGCAAACAATCCTAGAAAAGATAATGAATAAGATGAAGTATGTGGAGAAGAAATTCAAAGAAGCAAATGACTACTTGCGGAACACATATAGAAACTTCACCTCCACTAATGAAAAAATGGAGATTATGAAAATCCAAGGAACAATTCTCTCAATTTATCCATTTATTTCCAAGTGAAATCATTCATGTTTGAAAGTGGTGCTATCAATCTGCCATACATTGGTGAGATCCACATGAATGAGAACATAGAGGAGATGTTTTTTGGTACACCTACTCGGCATGGACTCCATGAATTGACAATTGAGGATGAGGGTGATAGTAATTCCAAAGATGACAATTCAAGTGCTAATGAAGAATCAGATTTTGAGGAATATATTTTTGCACAACCAAAACTAATTCTAAAGCCTCCTTCTCAAAGATAGTGTCAACTCTTACAATTATTCAATAAACTTGGGCTCATTTTCTAGAGTTGGTGGTAGATCCTCTTGGCAATCCTCATAAAGATCTTATGTCTCCTCTTTCAAATCTTGTTGTTGTTCCACAACATCTTGACAATCCCATGCCTCTTGGAGTTGATTGTCCATGTATTTTCCACTCCATCCTATCACTTGTCGAGTAAATGTCAAAGCACTCATAATTCTCCTTTATGGTATACATGCATTTTAACCATGAAGTGCATGTGCTAAGATAGTGACTTGGAGTCAACATTGACTCAAAAAATGGTCTCAAGTCATGAAATGAGCATCAAAAGGGCCTCCTAATGTCACTTGAAGGTTGTCTAAGTGCACAAGATCAAGATGAAATAGCATCTATCGGCCTTTAAGCACCATCTTTGCATGACTAGTGGTCTCTCTCCTGATACCTAACATACTCCCCTTCATCATGCCCAATGCAATATTTTCTAACACTCCTAATAATCCCCATAATTGTTGCATTCTAGTCTTCATAGTATTGATAGTAATTGACAATTGAAGGTCCATTTTCATATTATAGATAGAATCTAATAACACGACATTTGATAAACCTTGATTTTTGTCACTTGTTCATTGAATCTAGGCTTCAAATCCACAAAAGCATATCCCTCTACATTGCACATTTCATGAATCCTAGTCCACAATGTAGATTCATGTGATTCATGAAATGTGCAATGTAGAGGGATATGCATCTTTGGATTTCAAGACTAGACTCAATGAGCAAGTGACAAAAATCAAGGTTTATCAAACGTCATGTCATTACATTCTATCTATTATACCAAAACAAACCTTGGATGACTTGTCGACTACTATCAATACTAGTTATGAAGACTAGGATGCAACAATTATGGAAATTATTAGCAGTGCGAGACAATAATGCACTAGGCAAAATGAAGGGGAGTATGTTAGGCATGAGGATAGAGACCACTAGTCATACAAAGATGGTGGTCAAAGGTCAATAGTTGATATCTTGTTTCAATCTTTACACTTGGACGTTCAACTTTCAAGTAACATTAGGAGGCACTTTTGATACTCGATTCATAACTTGGAACAATTTTTTGTGTTGGTGTTAGTTTAAATTTATTGTCTTAGCACATGCACTTCATGGTAAAAATACATGTACACCATAAAGGAGGATTAAGAGTGCTTTGACATTTGCTAGACAAGCAATAAGATGGAGTGGTAAATATATGGACCGTCAACTCCAAGAGGCATGGGATTGGCAAGATGTTGTGGAATGTTGACAAGCTTTGAGAGAAGAGATATAGGACCTCTACTAAGATTGCTAAGGGGATCTAGAATGCATTTTGTGAATTTTTATAGAATGCATGTGGACATTTGGAATGTCATTGCAGTATTTGTCCAAGATGTCTTGTTTCTATAGGCTCCAAATTTGGATAGAACCACTATGAATTGCAACCATGTATCAAAATGCAGAACCTCACTAGCATTGGAGAAGATGTTGTGGTCTTTGATTATGTTCCATATTCTTCAAATGCAAATGCTTTGAGTGACATTTTGAATCTTGCTTTGAACCTTAGTTTGTAATATTCATTTGAAGTATATCATTTGCCATGCGTGATGAATTTATTTTTTCATAGTGTCTCTTAGAAGAGTATTGTTGTGATAAGATACAATTATACATTGTGGAGACATTGTTCATGAGGAACTATTCAGTGGGAGAAGAATTGTTGGTTACTCCATCTAAATCAATAAATGAAGCTACCCATTCCATAGAAGTAGTTATTGTACACGTTGTATGACTGTTTTCAAGTTCTCCAATCACAACAACTTGTTCACTACATTGAAGGTTGTCTACAAATGAAAAAGACAATGTAATATATAAATGCAATTGGAACTTTTGATCATGTAGAATGATTTGAAAGAGTTGGTGAAAAATTTTATATATAGTTTTGAGATCCATCTTTTACTTTACATAGAACTTTGATTTTACTTTATTGAAAAGAAAATTTCATTAATTTCCCTTTTTTTTTTTTCTCTTTTACTTTATTGAATTATATTCTTAGAAATTGTGTAACAAAAGTTTGTAATTTTTGTTGTTGTTATATTCAACAAATATTTATTTCAAGTTTTTATGAATTTTTTTTGTTGCCCATTTGGTTCAAATTTATGTTTAGTATGGCATAGCAGTAGAACTCAAGCACCATTTGAATGAAAAATTGTATCTGGAAAATGCTCATGTGTCTATTAACCTTACCTTGAACTCTATTTGTTTTCATTGAAGAAAAATACTATTTAAAGGATTTTGAATGACTATGATATAAGAAGATCTACTTCTCAAAATCATAGGAATTCCATCTTCTCAATTCCGGTATGCAATAGACAACACACCAAGCTAAAATTTAATGAGGCAATTATAATGTGCTCAAACTCACAAAAATCAATCTAATTCCAAGAAACAAAACAAATGAAGACCAAACAAATAGTCACATGCCATGATATGGATTATTCTAGCCTATTTGATTTGATTACTATGCATTGAAAAATTACCCCATCTAGAAGAAGTAGGTAATCCCATTTTCCATCCTCCACACAACGAAAAGGGGTGTTACACCTTCATGGAGAAAGTTGACATTAGCTCCTCTTTTCACTCTACAACCTCTCATTCTTCATAGAAGTTTCATTCTCGGGGAAGGTGTGATAATACCTAATCTTCTCCACGGCTTCTCAATCTTCACGCCCTATTCTTCACCTCCAAAGGAAAAGACAAAATATTCTCAATCTTTAGAGAATGGGACATGTACAATTCAAGGAGAGAGTGCCACGTCCTTATTCTTTGAAGATTGTGAATGTGTATGTAGAGAAGAAGTTGTGACAACCCCTATTATTAAGTTAAGTTAGATGGAGCATTTGCTTGATTGTTGGGTAAGATGGAGAGAATTAGAGAAGCTCAGGAATGACAAAAAATGCAAGTGCATTGCCTACCAACGTTCCCAAAACCTTTTCCCTATATTTGTTGGGAGGCTATACACGTGTTGCATAAAGGAGCTTTTTTTGCGACACCTCTTTCTGTGGGTGGAAGAAGGGAAATAAATTGCATATTAAAATGTGGAAATTTGAATACATTATTTTTTTGTGGTAGAGTGAAAGTTGTGACACATGGAAAAATTCAGTGCAAGGCAAACAAATACTTCATCTCATTTGGCATGGCAAAATTGCTAAGTGCAAAATGCATATGTTGTAAAATGGCGATTTTTCTTTTAAGTGAACACAAAAGTTCACATTGTATTTCAATCAAATTTATACATCATTTCCTTTTCAAATTGTAAATCCCATGATAGAAAATTCACTAATAAGGGAGTTGAACCCTTCTAGATTGCCCAATTGTAGTGTTAGTGTTCTGCATACATCACAGGACAAACAAAATACGTTAGGGTTAGGAAAAACAACAAAAAGAAAAAAATGTAACCAAAAAATGAGCCATGGGAGTGGGTCCAAGACTCTAGCACTCCATCTCGAGCACCTAGCAGTATCAACATCACACCTAGTTGTAGCGGCAACACACTCAACCGCTAGCTCGCCACAGCAGCTCAACTCACAGCCCCTATTGCAGAAGTAGTAGCACACCTCTGTCGCAGTCAGACGATGGCAGTTAAAGAGAACTTTAGTTGCAAGGCACGCTTAAGCTCATAAAAACTAAGGAATTTTTCTTAGACAGTGAGGGTATTGCTCTTCTAGCTCTAAATTAGACATCCCCTTGCCAACCGACCATTACAACACTTTTCTAAGATTCAATGGCTTCTTTGTATGGAAAATCCTCAAGTGAAAAGTACTTCTAGCCAAACATACACACAACAAGGGGAAAATGTTTCCCTAACCTATTTCGTTGACAAGATTTAAGGAATTTAAGAGTAGAGAAACACCTCTCATCTTCCATTGAACCAAGAACCAAACAATAGCCTATCTCATTAAGTTTGAAATATTATGAGATTAGCTTACTCAAATGGCGTGATTGAGAAAGGTTTCGCCACAATTTTATGATAGGATTCAAGTGAAACAATGGCCCACATGTTGCCTCAACATTTGCCTTCATTGTCACCTTGAATAACCCTTGTTGGTTATCCAAATTTGATGTTGATAACATCTCCGGCACAATGTATGGCTTCTCTTCTTCACACAAGGGTTGCCCATTGTTCATAGGTCTCACCTTTGCAAAGAAACTCTTGAAAACCGCCAAATGATGGCCAAAACTTTCATCGGCACCAGCTTGCCGCCAATATTGGGGATAAGTAATCCCAAACACATTGAGAAGTTCTTGTTGCAAGAATCTGCGGTCTAGCTCGTCATTCAAAGATTGGGCAATTTCTGCATAGATTGAAGCACCGAGGGTTAGAAGTTTAGAACTCACTCCTAAATTTCGAAAACCTCACTTGCACTCACTCCTCAAGTTGTGAGAACCGAGAACTCATGTAGACTCACTCATTCAGTTATCAAATAAGCATAGAACTAATAGAAACAACTTAGTCATCAATAATTATCCAAGCATCGGAGCAGTATTCAAACTAGTTAACTTCAAAGAAAGAGAAATTGAAAAATGGACAAACAAACAAAAAATGGAAATATGATGCTGCGGCCTCTAGCTCTCATTCTCTTAGATGCACCTGCCGCAAACTCTATTAGATGCAGCTACTGAAATTGGCAGTCAACAACAAGTAAAAAAATTGGAAATATGATGTTGTGGCCTCTAGCTCTCAATCTCTCACTCTTTCCAATGCATCTGCTGCAAACTCTCTCAAATGCACTTGCGGCAAGAAAAAAAATTGGAAAACGGACAAACAAACAAAAATGGAAATATGATGTTGCAGCCTCCAGCTCTTCGATGCACTTGTCGCAATTGATAGCCACCACAGCAGGATGAAGCATTTCTCAAAGAATAGAATGACTTGAACCTCAACATTGAATCACAAATATAAATCAAACATGAGAATAGAAGAATAGAATTGACATAGAATGCAAAGCAAATTTTTTTATTTTTTTAAAAGTAAGAGTTATTTAAAAACTACCGCTCAATGTTGTCATGCACTTGATTGAACTCCTCTTAGGTGACAAAAAGATGTTGCCCTGTTTGCTTATCATGTCATCTTGCAAACACGTGAGTCTTTTCAAAGTTAAAGAATAAGTGACTAATGCCACTTTCTCCAGGTAGCTGCCGCCATTGGAGAGGAATTTTGGAACTAGACAATGCCAGAAGATCGTTGTAGTACGGGAAATCAATTTTCTTGTATGTAGTGGAAGAATCAATAAACATACAAGCGAGTTCATCTTGGCATGCAAAGCTTCACCGCTTGCATGAAATCGCAAATGAAAATATCACAGGCTTGGGAAAGTTTTATCAAGCAATGCACAACATTCATAAGGGGAATGAAGCAAGCCAAGGAAAGTAAAACCTCAATGTCAGACAATAGATCGAAGTTGTCAGCGACCCCAGCTGCTGATTTCGAGCCAGTGTTCATGATGACGCCCATTTTCACAAGAAGAGTGCGGTACTCTGATAGGATTCTTACTTCTAGACTTCTCATCAAAATCCAATAGGTGTCCACATTTCTTACCATCTTATTGCCCTTAGTTTCCAGGAGATCAACAAGCCTTTGCAACTCAGTGTGACGCTTGTTGCTTTGGCAAAAGTATGCATAAACGGACTGGAACAAACCCTCAAGCGTAGAGATCATTGGAAATTTTGACATAGTCTCAACCACAAGGTTAAGATGGTAATTCACACAATTGGCATTGTTAAGAAACAGAGCCCATTTCTCTTGAATTTGGGTTGTTACTCCCGTCCTCAGTCCTTGAAATGTGCTTACGCCGTCAATGCTAAAACAAACCAATTTTCTCGCAATCTCTTCACGAGTCAGCCTCCTTCCTTCAACAAAGCATGTATGATTAGATTAGTTAAGTGGTGAGTTGTACCACTTTCCAAAACCCAAGACAAGTGCAACAGATAGGGAATTCTCTCCGAACAATCCATGGCATATACATGGACCCCAAGCCAAGATGTGTTATCAATTGCCATGACTTCATTGACGCTGATTGAAATTATACTGGTAGATTGGACAATAGACTTTAAGGCGGACAAAACAAAGCCATAGAGCCTGTTGTCTCCGACTAGTGCTTTCGAGGAAGGTTTCTTACCTTAAACTGCCTCAGCAATTGTTGCTAGTGCTTATAATCGTAGAGTGGACGGCCATGATTGAGAATATGAAATAGGGTGGAAAATTGCACTTGCTTTCTCTTGAACTCACCTTCTAGGCCTCTAAGCATTTGATCAGCCATAGTAGCAGATCGCTTCCGCCCTACCTACAACTTCACCAACTGCAAGTGCTTGCAATCATGTTTGACAAATATGTCACCCTTTTTTAGGTGAGGCAATGGAACGCCACCTTCTTTGCAAGTTCATTTCCCTTCATGTTTTTCCAAATTATTAGCCTTTGAAACCAAAACTTTGCGCCTCCCCTTGATTGTTGTGCAGCTGCGGCAAACAATGCCAAAGACATCGCCATCTCCATTAAACTCATCGTTTGCCCAGACAAATTTACAAGCCTAGACTTCTTGCCATCGAAAGGTAACAATATTGGCAACAATTTTTGCCTTCTTTCGTCGCGGCGTCACAGACTGAATGGTCCTTTTGTCCAACATGTGACCCTCACAATCACCATCGCTCATTGGATCAACAGATGGAGACACAACCGTAAGTTCAAACGTTGGGCAATTACGAGGTGCTGGACGTGAAACCGAGTTTGACAAGCGCATCTCAGACACATGGGTGACGTTGAAGGAATTGCCACCATCATGCACATTGGGATCAACATTTGGGACCAAGTATTTTTTTAGACCGCTAGTATTGTGACTTGAGCTGAAAGTGCGCATTCAAAAATTCTTTGGGAGTTTCAGTCAAGGCACCATCTCAAGAAGCCATGGTCCTGCAACCCCAACACCCAATGCAGTCGTACTAAGATGCAATCGTAAAGCCAAACAAAATACAAAGAAAAAAACTGAGCAAGTGAGCATAAGCAAATCAAATGGCAAGCAACAATGTACTCCAAGACTCAAAGCTCTAGAGCGCAATCAACAACATGAACAACAGAAAGAAGGCATAGGAAGCTTGGGAGATAGCAAAGGCACTGATGTGAGAATTCTGCGAATTGAGCAATTGAACACTAATTAAATTGAGGAGGAAGAACGAGCCATTCAATCGCCACCTCCATTTTCAAATTGTTGTGAATGCATGAGTCAAGAGACGGTGAACTTGCAACTTTGCAAGTCTCCAGTTCTCCAAGAATTGTACAACAACAAGGAAGTGGCGGCTTTTGCATTGAAAGCTAGGAGCGAGGGAAACCCATTTTGGAAAATAATATAATCACCACAATTCCAAGAATTAGGAGTGCAAGCAAACAGGAAGGCCAACGATGGATGATGGCAGCACGGAAGCAAAGGAAGTTAATGTAGAGCAAGTACAAAAGCAAAAGTTAATGCTAAATTGAGAGAGAACCTGAGAGAGACAATGCTAATATCCCCCAAAGCATCAACCACCTAAACCCTGAAGCCTTGGCTAATCCTAGCCCTCAGATGCAACCGCCAAGCAAATGCATCAACAGCCCAGGTTGCAACTACGCAATTGGATGAAAATTGTTTAGCAAATGGATGCTATCTGAATTTATAATGAATACGTGACTTGGCCAGTTTCTGTCCCTGCATCTGTAGAATTTTGCTCAAAATCTTATTTCTAGAGTCATTTCCACAATATACTTTTAGTTCCTAGATTTCTGTGGTAGAAATCCAGCGCAAATTAGCCAGTTTAGAGATCACTGTTGCCCACCCGTCCTGCATTGGAACTTAAATACTGTATCTTACTGGAAGATTTGTTTGTCAATTTTCTTGCCTCACTGAGATTTCTAGGAGGTCTCTCGTAATTGCATTGACCGTCATTGTTGGAGGGAGAGACTGGAGCTTCTGGCTTTAATCTTGGACTTGAAATTTCTCGGTTAAGTTTAAGTTTGGGTTTCAGAATCTGATGGAGTTTTTTCTCAAATCTCCGCCAGCTATTCCAACAATTTTGCGAGGAACAGAGAGCTCAGTTGTGTGGTGGATTTGATTTAACTTTCTTCAGCTCATCTCTTCTGAGAACGAGGTGCAGGCAGGAACGAAACTGATCCTGAACTCAATATTACTCTGTTTTGTTTGGGGGACTCGTAAAATTGGGTGTAGTTCTATTTTCCTGGCAAATGTGTGCATTTCATTACAACTCTTAGATTGATTTCAATGTACAGAGCGGGTGAATTTCGTTATCAAATCATACAAACGAGCTGAGCCTGTCATTTGTAGCAATTGTGTTCAGCCTCGTCCCAATTTGTTTTGTGCATTTTTAAAGATTTGATCGTCACATTCATGAGCTTTGAGCCCGGGGTATTCCTGCCAGACACGAATGTACTTATTGGAAATTAGAAAACACAAGTCAAGGAAGCTGAAGCATGAATCCCGTTACTCTTCCAAAAAGGTCAAAGATATTTTGTCAAAATGAGAGCGCAAGGCAAGAAAACGAGACGGCATTTATTTACATGTCTGAGAAATTAGTCACGCTATCATAAAGCCCGTCTCCCCAGGGGGGACGAGCCACAACTTCTAAGGGTCAGTCTGTACTGTACATAAATTCTGTTAACTAGATGCTATCAGCGGATCTAAAACGATCGGAGTAAGAAAATTTACTCTTGCTTGATTCAGGCTTCTCTGGAAAAGAAGCCATCTGTTCCTTGTCTTCATACCTTTGCCAAGTGGAGCAGAAGGTGGCGTTCTGGTTCAATCTACATCCGCAGCGAAATTGGAGACTGGGTCTGGCAATCTCTACCAAGCGGCAAAAGATTTGGAACGAGGATTGAGACCTCCAGAAACAAGGGAAAAAACTCAGAACCTGGACAGAACTCACACAGCTCCAACATAAACTGTAAAGCTTAGAAGCCTCCACAGCCACCGAAACCACCTCCTCCACCAAGAATTGAACCAAGGAGCAACCCGGCCAGGCCACCCCCTAGAAGACCAGTTCCAAATCGACCGCCCAGGCCACTTCTTGGAGGAGGCGGAGGCGCATATCCACCGTATGGATAATATGGGGCTTGCTGGTTGATTGGATACGGCTGGGCTGCGCCATGGCCAGCAGGATATGCAACAATTGGAGGCGTATACGGTGCATGTTTGATCAGCTCTCCCAGCTTCACTGACAGGTTCAACGTGCCTCTTGCCCTCCCTGATCGCCTCAATACCTGAGATGGTTGGGTTGAGATATGAGAATAGCATATCAAAGGAACTCGATCGAGCCTGGCACTTATGAAGTGGAACAGTGAGGAAGATGGCTAGTTTGTACTGGAGAGGCTAGGACCCCGACGAGGAGACCCAGCATACAATATATTAGCGTTTCTTCCTCCTGGTTGGATGCTTTTGGAGACCCCGCAAATGAAGGCCCCATCCTAGTTTAATGATGATCTCCGAAGAACCTCATATGTCAAAAAACGTACTTAGCAGAGCGAATAGGGTTTGGATAAATCATCACAGTTAGGTATTGTTGTAAAAATTACGATGAAAGTTTCCTAGAGGGGTTGATCTCATGACCATTGAATTCTATAAATATACGAAGGTCCCGCAAACTTCTGATAGCACTTTGTCTCCTTCCAATTCCCATAGAAAGTCGGGTTTGCACTGCGGGGCCTCGACAGACTATTCCTATTCTGAGGATGATTAACAAACTTTGCTTGGCTTTTACCATATTCGTAAATAAATGGCAATCTAGTGCAACACGCAATTTGATAGTACAGTTGATGGGTTTGATCGAAGAAGAGGCTGTTGATGGGCTACATCGAAGCAGAAGCACACCATTTACGAAGGAAATAAATGCATAGCAAAGACAAAGAGACAGACAGAGACACGGCAGCGTATGCACAGCAAAGTCAAAGGTGGAAAGAAAATTAGCAGGAAAATGGATCTTCACCGGAAGGGTCATGAAATTGGACCCTGACGAGGTGCTTTCCGCCTGCTGGTCGACATCCGCCTTCACTACCCTGAGGCCGGACAAGGGGATGGAGCTTGAGCCCACGAAGTTACTTCCCAACGAGCCATAGTGGTAAAGTTCGATGTGTACAAACCCATTCCCATCTTGCACAAGGCGCTCATCAGCAGTGAGCTTCAGTGCGGCGTTCCATGTCGGGTTCAAGTTCCCCCTGGTGTCCACCGGCGTTGCCACTTTCATGTTAGGGTAAATCCACGCCACGCCGTACACTGTCATCTTCCCGAACGTGTTCACCTTCTTCAGATTCTGGGCTGAAATGAACGTCACTTCTACCTCCCGATACTCCATTCTGATCCAATCGTTCTTTGCACACAGAAAAAAAGGAAAACTTCGACAATATCAATACCAATGAATATCCCTTAAACCACGCTGAAACCCTTGCTCCCGAAACCAAACTCATGTAAACTACATGATTGTACAGAGTAGGTAAGGGAAAACCGAATAGTCTCGTTCTCCGGTTACTACTTCAGCAACAATTTGAACGTTCTGCACGTTCGGTCCGCAATCTATGAAGACGCACTGTTTTACAGCGTAAGAACAGATTCTTTATTACAGAATCCAAGAACCAAGTGCAAGGTAATCGAAACGCCATTGAAAATTTATGAGAACGAGAGTATTCCATTTTCCAATCAGACAAGTTATCATACTTGCAATCTCGGCAATTCTGGGTTCGTTCTGAGTCTCAAATCATGAATTTTGAACAACAGCGGAGTGTGGAGACTCTAGAAATAGATAGAGCAACGCCGTAGACTACTATATAATTATCGTCGAAGCAACTGGTTCCTATTTCCTGTTAATTTCAAAACTTTTTCGAAAAGTATTGTACCTCAACGTTCTAAACACACGTACACTCTCTTATCTAGCCTTTAACACAGAAATTGACAAAATTTGCAGTGGCTCGAGCGCTTACAGGAACGAAATGCAGAATCCAAACTGAAGCGAATTATACACGAAACTTTAAAATTGTTGATTGAATTACGTGTGCGAATTGAAGCGGAAAAGAAATCGGCACCCAGCGACGTCTTCTTCACAATCGAAACCCTCTGACTCTCTCCTCAAAACACGGCTTTCCAAGTGCAACTCGCATCGATGAAAGATACAAGACATAGTCTCATGACATTTTTTAATTATTTTTGATGCAACTGGACACTTCCAGATAATAATAAAGAAATTGCAACTTACCGAAGGTGAAATTTAAAATATTATTTGGAAAATTAAATATGCAAGAGTAGTAAGAAGTCAAAGCTGAGTTCGCTTGGTAGATTTTCTAAATGCATGACATATTTTGTTTTGTCTATTTATTTATTGACCATTGTGCATTCAGCATCTAAGGTAGTGGGACACCCAAATGTATCACATGTCTAAAAGCACCACTTTCATGAGATGCTTGTAGTGTGTACATTTCCTAAATCAATATGTACCTATTCTTGAAGAAACGACCAAAGAACATCTACAAAGAATCTTCACAACTATTGCATAGTTATGGGTAATTAAAATAATACATTCTTTGGTGCATTGAAATCTTTTATTGCTTTCCAATGAAAAAATATAAAAATTTCACTTGTCTAATAATAGAAGAAAAGATTAATATCCATAGCAAAAAAGGTAGTGATTTTGGGTGTCCCTACCTTACTTATTGTTTAACTTCGTTAGGATGTTTTTTTTGAGGATATAATTGTCAAAGGTCAATTGTTGTTTAAGTCCTTCGTGAATTTGCTTCAATTCAAATTTATTCATGTTTTGAGCAATGGATGGAATGTTCTTCATTGATAATCCTTTTATGTAGTTAAACTCCATTAAAACTTTATATGATTAAAAAGAATTATTAATTTTTTGCTATATGAAAATCAAACTAGTATTTTTCAAAATATGAAATTTGAGATGGAATGTAACATTGGCCTAAAGACTATTTTGAATGGAGAGTCTACTAGGGATAGTTTGACTAACTTGGATTCATAAGCATGGCTAGCTTTCTTCACTCTCTTTTCAATCATAAGAATAGATCAAGAAAGTAAAAAGTCCCTTATAGGATTTAGGATCTAGGATCCTAATTCAGTTTGAAATCACTACCTATTGTGTTTGAAAGGATCGTCCCTTTAATTATGTATTCATATTATCCAAATTGAAATTAAACATTGTATCATTAATAGTATCTAAATGTAACATACATTTTGTTGCATATACATTATGAGGCATTGGTATGCACATAGGGTATAGTTGCAAATTTTGTGTGAACAATAAAATATAATGTTAATAAATATAATATTTATATAATTACACTTGATAATGTTACTCTTTGCAATTTTTTATATAATTTTAAAATATTTCAAAAATTATCCCATATTATAATGGAAGAAAAATTACACAACCTTTTGGATATTTCACTTATAATATTTCAGAACTTCAGACATTTCAAAAAATACTTCAGAATACCGGATTTAAAACAGTTTCTCGTAAACTCGGTATCGCCAGGGTTGCTGATTGCTGAATCCAAAAAGAAAGCACTCCCGGTGGGACTCGAACCCACAATCCCCTGATTAGAAGTCAGATGCCTTATCCATTAGGCCACGGGAGCAATGGATATTCTGAACGGCTTCCATATTTACTATATACACTGTTACGTTACATGGACAGGACGGTTCATAGTTCTTCCGGCTTTCTTACGACGCAGAAGTCTGCAAGTTGACAAAGGACACATGTTTCCGTTTGGGCACAGACGAACGTGTGAATATTTTTTCGCAGACCCAATGAGCTTGTACCTCACTGCTCATGTTGGAGATATCATCTATGTTACTGGAGTTGCAGGTGCCGTGAAAGACGTCCCATGTGGGAAACACAGGATAGCTCAACAGATAGGTACACAACAGTACCAAATATATTACTCCGTAATAGACTAACTAACCAGGATCCTCCATCAGAAACCTGAGATTCCATGCGCCAGAACACATGTTCCGGCCTTGTTTACTCCTTGCACTGAAGGCATGAAATATTATCTGCTGAACTCTTGATGAATGAATTGTTACCAAATCTCTTACAACACTGATGTACTATACAAGCGACTAAAATTACTTAGTCACTGCCCTCTATCTTCTACAGCATGTCTCCTGAGAACGAATGGTCATGACTCAATTTCCTTGACATGGATGCTACCAGTAGTCTTGATCTCAAGCCTGTTGAGGTCTCATCCTCCATTGGCAAAACTGGTCTGCATTGCAGAGGTGTACAAATAATTCCAAATTTGCTAGCAATTTACGACCAAATCATCGCTTGGAAATTATCTCCTCCGGAGGCAAGGCATATGGAGCCAACTCACCAATTTCCGGATGGTCACCCTACATGACCAATATGTGAATAGTCAGAAGTAGCCGGAAAGTGGAGAAGGCTAGATGTAAATAACCATTTTCCATGTCACCAAGTGCAGATTCGCATGACTAGACTTTCAAACAGTTGGAAGAATGAAACTTACCAGCAATTGTGATACATTCCAATCATTTCGGAAAAGCAACACAGGTCTCCCCCACTGCACATTGGAAACACTCGGATCTGTTATATTAGACAAAGATAACTTCCTATTCGTGTTTACTCAGCAACGATCGATGACCTCAATAAAACATGGCGGCGCTCTGTAACAAAAAAAAATTCACGATAAAGAGCAACTGAGATGTGTGTGATAATTGGTAACATTGTGAGACAAACACTACCAGAAAAGAAATCCAGAAATTTCAGATCTATATTTGCGGAACGACCAGACATATTTGCTAGTAGTCTACAAAAAAGGTAAAGAGAAAAATCTATAAATGGAGGTTTTGCAATGTCTTAGTCTGGCCTCATTCAGGTGTATTAAGTGGCATACCTGATCTTTAACTGTTGAGCAATTGAAGATGCGGCCAACCTTTTCGAGAACAGGCCAGCCGCCCGTCACCCACCTTGCCACACTGAAACTCAGTGGTTCAAGCAGTGTCTCGACTCCATATTCATTCTGCATTCTGTACTGCACAACCTGCAGAAGAATGGAAATACCGATAGCGAGGTAGATTACAATTCAATCTCTTGAGTTGGTACAATGAAACTCAGTTTCTTTTACCCCATGTATACGAAACCTTTGCAATATGCAACCTCCATGCCACGAAAATTTGAATTTGTCACGATGTTGCAGCCTCTGCGGCACAAACTACAGCAAGCTCAACTATACAGTGCTCCCAGAGTATCCTCCACATAATAGATGAGCAAGCACTGGTGCATTATGAATTGAATGCATACCTCAAATTGCAGCTGCCCAACAGCTGCAAGAATAGGATCTGTCCGTCCACTGTCTACTGAATATAATACCTGTTAAATGTCAAAGGAACCACAAGTTCAGAAATTCTCAAGTAATTCACCACATGAAATCCAATACATGGAAGACATAACAAAAGAAAAATCGTGCTACGGTTAATTTCTATTACCTGCACAGCGCCTTCTCCCAGAAGTTCATTAAGACCCTTCACGAATTGCTTGTACTTGGATGGGTTGGGGTTGCGCATATAGCAGAAAAGCTCTGGAGAAAAGGAGGGAATTCCTGGAAACATACGCTTTGGTCCCGTGTATATGGTGTCGCCTATGCAAAAAGCGTTGGGATTGTTGAGACCGACAACTGCAATCCAAACGAAAAAGCGTCAGAACACAACCTTAGATTGATCTAGCAGACCGCCTTGAGAGAAAAGAGACAAAGAGAGAAGTATGACAACTCCTTAAATCTGTCAGTACTATAAGAAAAGTAGAGTAGAGATCTACAACCGAAGATGATGGCATTTGAAATTTTCAAAAGCTTACCATCTCCAGCGTACGCAGTCTCCATAGTAGTCCGGTCTTGAGCAAACATCTTTTGAGGTCTTGTTAATGCGAGTGTCTTTCCATTTCTAGCTATCTGCACTTTCATGCCTTTTATGAACTGACCTGCATCCATGAACAACGCCACTCAAGTTGGTTTTGGTGATTATGCACAGATAAAAAGGACATTCTTGTAGCTACATTATGGTATAATAATGAACATCTTTTGAGTCAAGAGCATGCTCAACACACTACTACGCTGATTGACTACCCCTTCTCTTCTGAATCTATGTCAGTTCCAGTATCAGAAGCAAATATGACACACCTGAACATACCCGCACAAAGGCCACTTTGTCACGATGTTTAGCATCCATGTTTGCTTGGAGCTGCAATAGAAAATCGAAATCTCTTAATATTTTATGCAGGGACGGATGACAATAGAGATAAAACGGAAATACCGAAAGGAAAAAACTAAAGAGGAGACGAACGAAGGTCTTTTTTTGTTTATAAATTCCAACCAAGATCATACTTTGAACACAAATCCAGTGAAATTTGGATACTCAGGTTCGACTTCTCCAAGATCACTGACGTGTGCCCCTGGTTGAACTGAATACTCCAAGAAATTTTCAAGAAAGAGCTCCACCTGTAGTGTGCAACAACCAACTTCAGCTGACCAATCAAATCAATTCACACTAACGGCAGCTGAAACCCTGTAAAACTCTGCAGG
Source organism: Straminergon stramineum (assembly GCA_963920665.1). Taxonomy (NCBI): domain Eukaryota; kingdom Viridiplantae; phylum Streptophyta; class Bryopsida; order Hypnales; family Calliergonaceae; genus Straminergon; species Straminergon stramineum. The sequence goes on along the minus strand of OY987263.1, from coordinate 23,655,903 downwards.
ACTCCCAAAAGACTGTAGCCATTGACTAGAGACATGATAAATCCATACACCTCCGTAAACGACGTCAACTAACTCCGCAAATTTCCAATATAGATCCATCAGATCACATATAAGTAAAGTCGGTTTAACTCAGTAGCGAACATAACAAAGAATGATTCAAGGTGTCATAATATTCTTTATCACCTTTGTACAACGACGACCAAGTTGGAAGGATAATTTCAATTACACAGGCTGCAAAAGAATAAAGAAATAAACTGCCACGAAGCCTACCCCAAAATTGTTCATAGCACTGCCGAAATAGACGGGAGAAATATCTCCAGAGTGGATCTTGGCCATATCCAGAGGTGGCGTCAGCTCTTCAAGAAGCTCTATTTCTTCCTGCATCATTTAGTCCGAACCATCGATTAATGACTCCATACAACGTCTGTCACATTCAGGCATTGTCGTTCGGTAAAGCCCAAACCAGTTTAAAACCAAACAGACCTGTAGTTGTCGGAAAAGATCATCTGCAATAATTTCTTCAAGAACAGGCTCTCCCCATGGAATTACTCGCACGGAAGCGCCACGACTACCACGTTTCAATCCCTTTTCAAAAAGATGAACTTCGTTACGAGGCCTGTAATAAACCCCAACGAACCTGCGAAAAAAAGATACTATCATTATAGTAGTCCGCAACATCTTCGGATATTGTTCCAATCTCTCATCTTGAAGGCATGCTCACACCAGAAACAATATTCGAATCATTCGAAGGGGACAAACAAGTACCTGTCACCTGATCCAATTGGCCAGTTGACTGGATAAGTAGGTAAATTAAATTCTTTTTCGATTTGGTCCATTAGCTCCAAGGGCTCAAGTGCAGGGCGATCCATCTTATTGATGAAAGTAAATATTGGCAACTTTCGCATTCTGCACACCTGGAAGAGACATTGACATCACAATGAATAGGAGACGTTTCAGTCGTTCTTCTGGAACAGCACCTCAAATGACAACTAAAGACCATAACCGTTTGATTTTCAAGCTATGACAACCCTGAGGGTAGAGTAACTAGGATTCCCAGTGCAGAATCGTTGGAAACGTACTAACCTCGAACAGCTTCCTAGTTTGAGGTTCTAAACCCTTTCCTGCATCCACCAGCATGACGGCATTGTCGGCAGCAGCTAATGTGCTGATCACAACAGAGTCACAAGTTATGTTTAGGCACAAATGCCATCCAATTCTACTGTCGTGAAATTTTCCCTCAAATTTGGTGACATTATATTTCAGCTAACCTTGCCATTGCTAATAAAACAGAATACAAACGAAGCTCACCGATATGTATCTTCACCAAAATCTTGATGTCCTGGAGTATCCAATAGTGTTATTTGGAATCCTCTGTTTTCAAAGACTAGTGCAGTCGATGTAATAGAGATGCCTGAACAATTTAACAACGAAATAATTAGCCAAATAAATTTAATGCGAACACTACCATACCCTCGAAGATTTCAAGATTATCCATAACTTCTTCCATGAAATGAAAAAGTTCATACCCCTCTGCTTTTCAAGATCCATCCAATCCGAAGTTGCATGCCGGGCAGACCTGCGTGCCTTAACAGCTCCAGCTTCATGAATGGCACCCCCGTAAAGCAGCAATTTTTCGGTCTACAATATCATAACAGAAGAAACTGAAATCAAGATTGCCCCTGAATAGAGAGATGAAGCGCTATCAATCAGCCGTTTGTGGACGTGAACAACAAGATTTCGGTTCAAAAGAAACCTTGGACTGCACACTCAAAATTTACGAGTAACAAATGCCCCTGCACCGGTGAAGCGGTCTGAACCTAAGTGGTCATTTCACCAGCATCAATCTCAGAGAAATTCTGAACTGTGAATTTACCAAAGTGGTTTTCCCTGCATCTGGATGTGAGATGATTGCAAAATTGCGCCGCCTGGATACCTCCCTTTGCAATGCAGCTGGCGAAATGGCACCGTTCTCGCCCCCTTCTTCACATAATTTCACCTCATTCACATCTTCCTCCTCCAAGTACGTCTCTTTCAAGTCGAAACTTCCATTGTCAGCCGCACTGGATTCCTGAAGAGTGTCCGGTTCAGCAGCAGCTAAGCTACCTGCAACTGGGGGCTCAGCCAAAGCCCGGCTTGTCTTTCCTAAACCCCGAACCCTAATTTTTGACCTCTTGAAATCATTCGCATGCTGGCATAATACCACCGACGACAGTTGTCGTTGCGCTCTAAAATCCTGAACACGAGGATTCGTCTCAAGAGGCAAGATTTGTTTTTGAAATCCGAATTGCAAAGGTCTAGATAAGGAAGTCGAGGGGGCATTAAAGACCGCCATGACGGCAATTCCCAGATACTAAAAGCGGAAGAATTTTATTTTCAAATCAAACACTCGCACGAATCAACGCAGCTCCTCAAAATCTCCTGAAGCTCAATTCTTCCCAGCTCAATTCTCACCGAATCATGTCTCTCTCTCCTGCAAGCCAGTGCCCATCCTAAACATTCCAAGACACCCGTAGAGGCGCAAACGCCGTCAGCCACCAGGCGAGCTCTAAAAATCACCTCAACGCCAAAATCAGCAACAATGTGTGTGATTCTGAGACTAATAAGATTGGCAGCGACCAGGAAAGATTGTTGGACAGTGCGACCGGATAGTGCGGGATAAAAATTTGTGGAAATAAGAAGGGATGACAAAGCCAAAGACGTCTGGAGCTGGACGGAGTGAGGGCGTGAGGAGAATCTACCGACCAGTTTTCTGGGCGAGTGGACGACCACGATGTCAGGACGTGGATACGCCCGGTGGGTTCTATCCAGGCACCGCTCATTTGTGGACTCTCGACTGAAGGGGAGAAGGCCTTGCATTGCCAAAAGCTACATTTGAGGAAATTTTGAGTAGGATCTTCCTCAAAAAGGAAGCCCTAGAACAACCTGTAACTTTAAAAACTTTGTCAAAATTATCCATTTATCTAGAATCACAGAGCTACGTTAAAAAAAAATTCGATCATGCTCAAATTTGAGTAGGATCTTGCTCAATTATTTCAATGAACTATTGCAATTGCAAATTCTATATGCCAATATCCAAATTTTAAAATAGTATTTTTTTTTATTTCAAATATTATAATTTCAAAAAAATTTAATACTCTGATAATGACATTTAATGTTGCCTATACTATTTATTAAAAATGTTGTAAGTTTATACTCTAGATGAATATTTTAACCAACTAAAATTAATAAAAATGTTCATGAGTGCAAATTTATAATATATTTAAATCAACTAGTATAGGTAATACTAATTATCATTATTAGTGTAGTTAGTTCTCATTCTAATTTATACTTTGGATAAGATTTTCAAATTAATAAAATATATAGATAAATCAAAGAAAATATACCATGTATGAGGTGGCAATGTTGTTTTGGGGTGGATGCTAATGTCAGGTTTGAGTTAGAATAACAACACCTTGATTGGCATCCTTTTCTAACACCCACCCTGAAGAAAATGTACTCCCACCATTCATGAGAGTCTAGAGTCAATTTTTAAAACTCCTATTTTTAGCAATTTAAAAGTTCATAATTTATTGATTAGGTGTTCAAAAAATACATTAGAAGAGAATCTGAAATGTCTTTTTGACTACCAACAAGACCCCCAATAGATCAATATAATAATGGGAACCATGTTGAATTGCTTATTCACACACATTAGATGTTGGTACCTTGGTACCTTGGATGCATCTTTTTGCCCAAATTTCACATTATGCTTACGAACATTAGGGTTTATGGGAGGCTTGAGGAGGACGGAGCAAGCGAATTGGGGATTTAGGGTTGTGAATGCGTTCATTCCATGGCGATGGTGGAGCAGTAAATCGGGAGTGCTGTAAAGCCACAGTTAGTTGGTCCAGAGGAGAATGTCATGTTCAGCATTGCGGTATGCCAGAAGGAGCGCACTGGCAAATAAGGCACTGTGCTCCAGACCAGTATTTGCAGGTATGTCTCCACCAACCTTGCACGTGTTTTAATTTTTGTACACAAAACGTAAGTGGTTGGTCATGCCATCGTGTACAAGGGGACCGCAGGGAAATTCTCACCTGATCCTTGGGAGCTTCTATAAGATGGTGTCCTGCATTTCGCTGTGAAATTTTACACAGGCATCCCATATCTTAGTAATGTGTGCGTGTTGCAATTGAAGGAGAGGCATTCAATTGCGTGGTTGCTTTTTAGCTGGCCTCATCAATCTGGTTCAGTTCGTTTTTTTAAGTTTCACTTCCTGAGCTAGCCTCCGACATTGGGTCGTCGTCAGAAAGACACGAGTCTGGTTTGGGGTTTAGAATAATTCTGATGGTGATTCTGGTATTGAGCTGCGATGGCAGGTCAATGTACTGGATTTTATTTCTAGACTGCTTGACAGAGTTTAATGAGAAGCTTGTTGAATTTGCTTTAGGAGGAATTTGCTATGGTGTTGCTGGTGAGCATTCACATCCTCTTCGAAGTGGAAGTTTTGGCTGTGTAACTATGGCTGTTGTCCATTTTGTTTTACTCTTGCAGTCAAACTCTTTGCGTAGTGGTACTTGAATAGTACAATAATGAGAGCCTATTGAAAGGTTTACATAGTAACAATGCATTTTGCAGATGCTACTAATGCTGCTATTGTTGAAGAGAAAAGTGGAAAACCTGTAGTCGTTCTAGCCCAGTTGAAACTCGATATTAATTTCTTTCGCTGTCGTGTTAACTCAGTGTTGCCAATCCACATCAACAAAATTCAACGATTTCCCGAAAGCTTTCAACGATTTGCAGTTGTGTTCTGTTGGTCTGAGATGAATGTATCACCTCCTCACCCTTGCAACCAAAAAGGTGTATAGCGGGACAGTCTTCAAATTACTTACATGTTTGAATGTGTGCACATGATATCTGGATCGTGGATCAGAGTATTGGTCTATAAAACGTGCTATGGGCGCTGAAGGACTTACTTATGAACTTTTGCAGAATATTAACGCATTTAATGTGTGAACAAGTTTGCCAGCGCGGAAGATGTGAACATTAGATTCAGCAACTTAACACACTCCTTTCTTGATACGCACTGCAACAGGAATTGCATCCGAAAGCTTCTTGCATCAGCAATATCCTCGTCTGTGATATAGCAATCTCTGTATACGTGTAAGATTGCTATTGTCAATAATGGGATTATACCTTAGAAAGCTCTTGTCAAGTGTCTGGTGGGGAAAGAAGACCTATAAGATACTCATGCTCGGTCCTGACTCCGCAGGTATGTCACATGCTTCTCTGATCTCACTTACATCTGCCTCTTATTCCTCAGATTTCTGGAAGCGTCATACTAGAGCTCATAAAGAACTAATTTTAAGAGTCTGAGCGTGGGTTTCGAGTTGTCATTAAGCATGTTCTTCGGTGCTGGTCTACAGGGAAAACAACAATTCTTTACCAATTACAACTAAGACAGCAAGTGACCACCATACCAACTATAGGCTTCAATGTTCAGACAATCCAGTTTGGCAATTTCAATTTCACCGTGTGGGATCTGGGTGCTTGGACAAATAATGCGATATGGAACTATTATCTTCATGACACAGTGGTAAGCCTTCCTCTGCAAGCGACCATGGATGCAAACGACGGGCTAGAAAAGTGTCATGGGTGCTAATGTGACCATCTGGTTATATTCTTCAAGGTTTGATTTTTGTGGTCGACTTGAATGATAAGGAGAGGATACAAGAAGCTCGAGACAAGCTCCACAGAATTCTAATTGATGACAAGACGTTTTCAAGCTTGTTGGTGCTGGCAAACAAGCAAGAGTTGCCAGGGGGCTATGTCCATTCCTGACGTAACTGCAGAACTTGATCTCGACAAAGTGCAGCATCGGAAATACTTTGTGCAGGGCTGTTGTGCAAAGAGAGGACTGTTTGAAGGGTTGGAATGGCTTGCATCTACAATTTCACTGAAGAAATCGTAGCTGCAATTCCAAATGAGCATGCCGCTCAGTGCTGTCTGTGGATGACTGTAAACGCCACATGATAATACATTCTGCACTTCATGCCTACTGTCAAATTGCAGCCCAACGTATCTGGCAAGCGTGCTACAATTTGAGGATTGGGGCTTCAATGATTACCACAAGAAGTGCCAACGTGGACCTTCAGTGAGCATATCTTATGTTATTAATAGTTTGCCATTTGCCAAAACTTTCATGCAGCAGTGTTACTACCTGTTCCCAGAATCGCTGTTGTGCCCTGCCTGCAATGTAATCAAGTGAAGACTGTCCAATGGACATTATCCGTTGTTTCTTAAATAATGTGATCCATCAAGAGAACTGGCAGTTGTTGTGAATATGGATGTAAGGGTATGGTTGGCACATGTTCTTGCAGATATGGTCTCTTCTTATTTGCTAGGTCTCTTTGGTCTTTGGGGTGCATTTTGAGTGTTTTAGGCCTCTCAAAATGCTGTTGTAGCATGAGACAACTTGATTGGGAGACAATCGAGCCAGTAGTGACTACAGTATAGTGGCCGGACAGGAGCATTGGTCTCGTCAAATTCATTTGCGCAAATTAAGGTATCTCTCACAAATCTACACTTGGGAGTACAGGAGATGTGGAAAGGAGGTTCCTCTACCTTAATAAATTGTCTCTGGGATGTGAAAGACCTACGTACTAGACCATGAGTAACCTCAAAAACGTTGTGTCAAGTGGGACTTCACTGACACCATGACTCTTCAGCCGTCAACCACGCAAGATACTTTCAAGATTTGGTTTATAAATGCTCCACAAGTCCAGTTCCTTCACAAGGAGCGTCCTCGTCATTGAACTCTGGGTTGGGGTGCATGCTCCTCTCCTCGCTATTCCAGTGTCGCTTGCGCTCATTGATGAACCAGTTGTTGACTTGCTTCAGCGTCAAGTTGCAGAGTCGCTGCAGGTGAGTTTTCTCCATCTCCTGCACCACAATCATTTGTTTAAAACCGTATCATTGTAAGCACCTGTAGATTTAACCAAGTGAAGACGTTGGAACTGCATTCCTTAATAATGTTATCAACACGGTGTAGTCGTAAGCAGCTGCACTCACATGAATGTGGTAGGTCAACCGGGCTGAAATTGAAATCTCTCGTTTATCACAGCTTCGGGCCACTTTAGATTTCACAGGTCAAAGAACAAACTTGAACTAACAAGAATTTATCGCACACCTTGATTTGTAAATAAAATTCATTTTTTATCTGGTTTTTTTTTCAAACAGGGACAAAATTGAGGATCATGAAGAAGTGATGCTTACTTAGCTCCTATGAGATGGATTGGACACTGATTACCTCAAATATGTCATAAGTTGTCAAAAAATAATTCATTTCTAGACCTTCTTCAGCATGTTATCTAACTCAAGCGTGGTTGCACATGCATGATGTGCTTCAAATTCACAAACTTGTTATCTAGAGCTTGTTAGCAGAACCCTAACGCCTGTGGCCCTTACACTCTCGGTTGCTGACAAGGTTTTCAAGATGAATTAGAATCTAATAACCTCAAATGCATCCTATCTGTCATTAAATGATGCAATATTTTTAGCCTTTCTTCAGCATGTTATTTAAATCAAGCCTGGTTGCACATGCATGATGCTGATTCAAATACTCAGGCTTGTTATCTAGGGTTTCTTATCAGCAGGCTGAAGTCTGTGGCCCTCACACTCCCGGTTCCAAGGCTTGGAGCTCCACAGGACAACAGCCTCAAACTGAGAGTGAGAAGGAGCTAGACAGTACCGAAGGATAAGGCCAGTGCGAGTGGAGGTTAAACCACTCCTTCAAGATGCGTCTTGCTGCATCGGGGAGCTTCCCTTTCTTGCGCACCCGATTGAACTCCGCCTTGAGAGCTCCAATGTGTCGACCGTATTTCCTCTTGAGCGCTTTCTTGAGCTCTTCCTCGGAGGCGTCGGGATCCACCACGATGCTTTCGTCGATGTCTGTGGGACATGGCACCAAGGTGCTCTCATCCTCCCCTGGCGGGATCATATTAGTATTCTCCGAGTAGTCATCGCTGTCTTGGGCTCCGTCTCTGGGATCAATGTCAAAGCCGAAGTTGTCCTCCTCCTCAGGTTTGGCTGCACAGACATGTATCAAATTCAATACCAGTATTCTGTCAGTGCGTCATTTGATCTATGGACAGACTCTTTAAATTGACCCGAAATTGTGACATTAATTTGCACTGAGCTCTACGACTGGTGTGGATCTACGTTTCAGTCCACTGGCATTGAAAAGGAAGTGAAGCTTTTTGTGGTCAAATACTTCAAAATGACACGATTCAGGTGGCGGGCAAAATTGTGATATTCAATTGCACAAAGCTCAGAAAACCAAGCTAAGACGGCTACTGATAAGATAAATCTTGTTATATTGGTGCAATTCAAAGTGCCAGAATTGAGACACTGATAAGATCAATCTTTTTATATCGATGCAATTCAAAGTGCAAGAATTGTGACACTCTAGAAAATTGCCAACTTCATGAATCTCCGCCAATTCAAGTTAAAGAATTCGACGATAATAATTTGCTTAATTTTGGTTTTACTATAGTCACCTTAAAATTTCATATGCAATTGAAAAGTACTCGAGGATGAGGATACTATAACTGTTACGAACCTGATCCCGACTCAAATACTGAACTTCATTTATTTGTTATATCGGCAGATGTTGGCAGAAATTCACGACACTTGAAATCTAAATCTACAGCAGCCCTGAACTTTAGAACTTGAGTGCTCCAGATTTGGTGCTCTGAATTGTGCCAATAAAACAAAATTGACGGCGGCAATAACTCATCAACTCAAATATTAACTTGGTTGAACTGATTAGTGTAAGCATGGCTTGGGTAAGCATAACTTGGATGAAATGTCTATGACAATTGATTTTTTTAAGGGAAATGGAATTTCTTCAGTCCCATCTAAATCATGGTCTACAATCTTCCATTTCGAAAATGCATAAGAAACTCATGAATATTGAAAAAGCAATTTACTCTCAAGTGAGTTTGGCTCTTGCACCCAAATATATCTCTCCACAGCTCTTACATTATTGCAAAAATTAAAACGCTTAAGTGGCACAACTGATATCTCTCCCATAGACTTACTTTCAACGTAGTGACCACAGAGACCTTCCAGCTCCTTGGTGGTTTTGTCCATGAACTGCGTGAACTTGCTGAAGGGCTCCTCCAAGTTCTCCCGGAAACTGGCTAGCAGGCCCGCATATGATTTCTGTTGCAACTCCCACACGGATTCACATCACATTACAAGTGTGCATCGATGTATGATTATCCACCTACACACATTGCAAATTGACTTCAGAAAACAGGTACAAAGCAGGTGACGAATTAGATGTACCATGAAGTGGTCAAGCTCAGGATCCTGGCCAAGCTTGGAAGTACAACGACCCCCTTCACAAAAGCGTTGAAACTTCTTAGTGACGTCGTCCAGTTTGACATGAAGCTCCCTCGGTGCACCAATCTGCACACAGTGCATTGGAATCATTAAGCCGTAAGTGCTCAAACTATGTGCTCAAACCCTCAAACAGAAGATAGAAAGGTTACGTACTTTTGAAGATTTATAATAAATTATTGGAACTATCTATATCATGGATTCATGATTCATGTAAGAGCATTCCTTCTTCTTTCCATATTAAATGATTTTTCTTGAAGCTTCATCAATGAATAGTAATTCGATGAAATGCGGCAGTTTTCACAACATTCATCGTCCTCCAATGGATATATGCTTGAGCGCTTAGCGCTTAGGGGTTAATTGTCCAATTGGTCACTAAGACTAGAATCACCAACTCAAACATGATTCGCAATTTCAGTTGACAGAAGTTCGACCGGGAGTTCGACAGGAGACGATCAAACATTGAAAGGCGAGTTTCTGACCTTGAGGATCGCGATGTGGGCAAGTACCATCTCAGGATACAGAGGATGATCACAAATGGCAACTCTGAGTTCGTCGGGTAATTCGTTGGCACAGCCTAGAGCTTCCTCTTCACCGCCGTCGCTTAGTGTCGACATCCCCGACGGTCCATGTTCCTGAACTCAGACACCAGTAAGTATGTAAGGCTGATATTGTACACGTTTTTGCAATGGGTTAGTACAGGACTGTGCGATGTATTTGCAGCTATTTGACATTGCAACAGTTTTTGCAACAGTTTCGGCTTAGATATGCATCGGTTCCGTGCCCAACACCTTCACAACACTTTTACGAGCTTTTAGTGAAGTACGGAAGCGCTACAAAACCATTGCAAACTTATTGTTATAATGATCGAAAGTCACCGAAATTAAATGGAATGTTACCATATTCCGATCCCTTAATGATATGAATGCTTCTTAACTTTTTTTTCACTCTTTCTATGTGTCATTGAGCTCAAGGACAGAGTATCTTACATAGAGGTCCCAGAATCACCCAGTTTGAACAGGAAATCGAAAATAGAGAATGAGAGAAGTTAAACGAAGGGTTCTGGTTTCTGCCTGAACAGGAGATGTGATTGACATTAAAAGCTCCGACGATTTGAAGCCAAGCTCCCGGGGAAAGAGTGGCACAGCTTCAGCATGAGAACTCAAGTTCCGCGAGGATTCGTTGTTGAAATTGCTTGCCGACGCCAGAAGCAGAATTCCAGCAGGCGAGGGTATAAGAGCTTCTTCTACGCTTGCGTCGATGTGGACGAAGTTCGCGTACGCAGCTGCAGTGAGAACTTCATGAGTCGAGCTTAGCGACGAGCCTGAAGAGTCGGTGTCGAGGTATGGCTGCTTTTCAAAGAGGTGGATTGGATGGGAAGGAGACGCCATCACCTCCATTGCCACATTCTCAGCTTGTTTACCTTGTTGCGTTTCCTCCATATCTGCGGCCCATTCACACAACTCCAGAATATAAACTTCTTCAGCATTGAACGACTTCCACAATATATCAAATCCTCCACTTGCTAGTATAGAAGGGTGTCTGAGACTGCAATAGTTTTGGCAACGGTCTTGTAATGACTGGAAGAAATCTATTAACAAGTTTGCATGCGATGGGCTAGTACAACATTGTGCAATGTCTTTGCACGTACGCACTTGAGATTGCAATATGTTTTGCAACAGCTTAGGAAAAGCTGTGCGTTGGTTCCGTGCGCGCCCAAGACGATTGCAGCAAGTTTGCAGTATTTTTGCAATGGATTTGCTACAGACCATGAGCTCGAAACCGCCAAAAAATCTATTGCAAAATAATGGATGATGTGTTGCAACCTCTACTTCCTGTACGTTGTAGTGCTCGTACAGAAGATGAGCTCGTTCCCGATCCAGATGATTTGAACCCCACAAGTTTGCTGCGGTGGAATAACAAGTTAAGAGTTTGGCGACATACCTTGGAACGGGGATTCTCAGGACTTCCGGCTCTCCTGCAGTCCCACAAAAACTCAGTGGTCTGAAAAAGATGTTCAGTGCGATGCTCTATGAGTGAGAGCACTTCAATCTCTTAGCTACAGTCTGAGAAGTCTTTGGGCTTGCACAACTTTAAGTCTAAGCTCTAGCTAGTAATTTCAAAACAAGTTTAACTTGAGAATGATAGCTAGCGACTGATTCTTCAGCTTCTCCCTTCTCCCTCTCAGTTTCAGTCGTAGGGAATTCGAACCGAAACGGACTACTTATTGGTGGGATGAAGAGGACAATGAAATTGCAAGAGATTTAATATCCATGGATATTAAGTCTTGTAGCTGAGCTGGAAACAAAAAGAAGAGCTTCAATTCAGCGGCTTTGCATGAAAAGGAATGTAAGGACTCAGTACTTACATTCTTTCATTGGCATTATTATAAGGAGTAATTAATATGAACAACTTGGATCGGAATTGAACGAGACTATCAGTACACGAGAGAATGGAGAAGCTCAGGATCGGAGGAGATTTGAACTTGGAGCTGGCAATACAGTGGGAGCTGGGCGCATCACAAAGGGATGATTGTCAAGGATTTTAATTTCATGGCCAGTGCCAGTGAAATCGACATACCCAGTATAATACTAACATATAAGAATGTTGAATGTCTTGAAAAAGTGTACATTATGGGTGTTTTCAAAGTTCTAAAATGATCCAATCATTCAAGTTAATGAAAATTGTTCAAATAGATGAATAATAATTCATTTCTAACATTTGAAAGTTTCGAACCCTACCCCTAGAAAAATAATTGGAGTGTTGGTGGACTTAATATATGGAGTAATTCATTTCACCAAGTTATACCTACTTAACCTACTATGTGTTTGAAATCAACTAAAGGGTAGGTTAACCTAACTTGCTTTTGAGACCAGTAAGTATCAATGAATTTGTGCACAAGGTGCAATCATAAACCTTACCCTAGACTTAACTATCCTATACACATTAAAATTAGAGGAGAGATTTCAAGTATTTCAAATTGGTTGGATTTTCTTCACCCATTGAGCTACTTATATAATCCACTCAACATCAATTTTGCTAAATTCATTTGATAAAATTTCACAATTTGGGCACTTTTTCATAGTATATGGTCTAAAGCCTAAATCTATTCCACTCATTGCTTTTAAAACTTTCCCCATTGTAATTGTCAATTAATTGTTTGCACCCTAAATTTGCTAATTTGCTTCTTCTTATCATTAAAAAAAATTGAAGAAAAAAATCATCACACCTGTAGCTTTGCAAGACCTATTTAATTTCATTTTGTTAGGCATTCAAATTTCTTACACACTTTAGTGTATACATATTTTCACAAAACACTTATATTAATGAGGAACCCAGAAAACAAGATGCCAGATCACTTAATATTATGTTTCTTTCCTATCCCATCCAAATTATAGCAACCTCCATTTCATTTCATATCATAAGAAATTGGTAGAATGAATGATGGTTTCAAATGTTTCAAAGGACAACAGTTAATTTTACCATTCCACAATCACAAATTCTTCTTGTTGTACACTCAGTAACAGTAATGATTATAGAGCACACAAGAATAATGATTTGAGAGTACACAAGAGTTTGTTAGTCATGGATATTAAAGTGACCACAAGAGTAATGATTCAAGAGTACACAAGAGTTTGTCAGTCATAGATATTAAAGTGACCATTTAGGGGCATTTAGACATGGGAGTTATTAGAAACCAGTTACTAAATGTCCACCTTGTTGCAATTTCAACTACTGTAATTTTACTATGAGTTTATTTGAAGCATATTCAAGCAAGTGATATGTGTCATTCTTTAATTTTGAAAACATTGCATATGTGGTGTAAAAGTTTTTTTAACCCCTAAAGTTCTTTAAGCTCCAATGGAACTTTTTGAAAGCTCAATTCTTTTCATACAAAGTCAATTTTGCATAGGTGGTTCAAAATTTTCTTTAACCCCTAAAGTTCTTTAAGCTCTAGTAGAACTTTTTAAAAGCTCCAATACTTTCATACAAAGTCAATTTTGAATCTTTGGTTGGATGAAAGATGAAAATTTCTAGAACTTCCTAAAAATATCATTTATTCTAATTCAATATCTAAGTCAAAAGTTATAGGGATCCTTGAAAGTTTACGAGCAATTTGGATAGGGTACTCATAGAGAGGGAAAGTAGTAAGGCAAGCAACAAGCCCGATGTGAAGTTTTTTTCATTATCTTTGAACGCTTTTGTCTTGCAATCAATGAAGCCAAATGGTCTGAAAATTTTCCCATACATTTTCATGGTATTATAGAAAAATCATCTGTGATTGAAAATGAAAAACAAAGGGTTTTTTTTTCCAATTTTCACTCTATGCACTAATTATGGCAATTTTAGAACAATTTTAGAACCACTAGTGCAAAGTCTAGTAAATTCATGATTTATTTCGTACTTGATTAAGAGGGAAAAAAGGTTTTTGTTGAGCATTGTAATTTTGATTCTTCCCAAAAAAATCTTGCCCATATAGTTGTTGTTTTAGTGGACATCTTTTCAATGCAAGATCTTTTTGTGTATGTTGGACATCTCTATTTAACTTTGAAAATTGACTTGCAAGAAACTAAAATAACTACCTATATAAAGGTTGGAGTTCCCAAGATTGGATAGTGCCTCTTTCTTGACAAAGTTGAGCCAAACTATATTGACCATGTTGGGTAGGGCCCAAAATTTATTTTCTTCTAGCTTCAAATGTTGTTATCTCATACTCTATGTTGTAAAATGGTTTAAAATATTTTCCACAAATTTTTATATTGGTTTTAGTATAAATTTGTACAGTTAAAAATTAAAGAATTTTTTTATATTTTAGTTATGCTCAATGCACTAGAAGTGACACTTTTGAACTCTTTTTGTGAAAAATAGTCAGAAAAGTATAGTGGCTAAGAATTATGATAATTTTATATTCTCTACAAATCTATTAGAGTATGTAACTATATAAGTAACTATAATGAACATTTTTTTAAATTAATTTAATAACTTCATGAGTAATATCAAGTTTTTATAGAATAAATTAAATACCTAAATTATAATATTTTTTAGCATATCACTTATTAAGATTCACAAAGTTCCAAACTTCTGAAGTGGATGATTGCAAGAAACACTTGTCCTATTTTTTGTCCCCTTACCCTCAAATGGGTGGGTTTTTGCTCATAATTTTTGCATCCTTTGTCCCTTTGGCATGAAATTTGGAATGAAGGTACATGCAATAGTTTCAAATATTGAGTAATTTTTTTTTTAAATTAAAAATTAGTTTACTATTTTTAACTTCCCTCAATTGGATGTCTACCTTGGACATTTTGGAGGTTCTATTCCTATTTTTGACCCGTAAAGGCAAATTCAAAGCCACAATAATTAGACATATAGGAATTTTACTAACATTACAAGGATTGAAGATGAGTGTTTTTGAAAATAGAAACATATTGGTTGTACACATGGGATCAAAATGACCTTCCTTCACATGAAGGCTATGAAGAGGGAAAAAATTTCCTACATAAATTTTTTGGTGCAATGTGAGCACAATTTTTGTTCTAGCAAAATAACATTTTTTATGAATTTTTTTTTAATTACTGAAAATGAACAGGTCCACAAACCCCTATTTTGTTATTTTCTACTCCTAATGGCTTATGTAGTGCCTTGCAATAGTATATAGTATTACATAGTATGAAATCAACAGCTCAAATTTGCAAGCACCTCATATCCATGGTTTTGATCTACAAGCGTGTTACTAACACACAATATTAATAATTATGCATAGTACTATCAATCCTATGCCCCAAAATTGTGTTATTGAGCCAAAAAAGTGAAGTGTTTCTTGCAATCACCCAAGTACTTAAGGTATCAAATTAATAATGTTGTTATTAGCTTTATGGTAGCATTAGGTAAGTAATATGTAAATTTTTAGCCCTTTGAGGTTTATACACATTTAAGGAAGTTGGTCATTTTACATTGACTTTTGTACCAACTTAATATATTTTATTTCAAATAGGAATCCTTAAAAAAATTGCCATACATTACTATATTCAAGATATTATAGGATATTTCTCTTGTGTATTCATAAATGCTCTATATCATGCCATGATCTTGGACCCTTTTGCCAACTATATGGTTCTAATACCATGCTAGAGCCTTGTATTGATGTTCGAGTTTTCTTACTTATAGTAAAACTTCATTTTTGGGAGTGCATACGTTTCCATGGAAAAAATATTACCAATGTAGGCCTCGAAATGAAAGGCTCGACAATTAATTAAACTACTCATCGGAACTCATAAAACATGGCATGTTAGAATATTATCTAATAATAGGAGTACAATAATTGATCAAAAAATAATAATATCCACCTCTTAATACCCTTGCATATGCATACATTTTTAAAGTTTATAAGATGGTGCCTCTTTCGGTACATTTTCTAAATAGTAAATTTATTACACTGGTTAAGTACTTAACACATTGTATTATTCTTTTGACAAAGTAATTTTGACAATAGAGATCTTAGTTTGGAATATAAAAATAGAAAGATAATTTAATCTATTATTCATTAGGAAAATTAAATCTTGAAATAGTATTCCATCCAAAATCAAGTAACAACCATAAAATGGTTGATTGGTCATAAAGGATTAAGCTATACATAAGGTCAAGATCCATTTCCAACACTGGTTTTAATGATTTAAATATATATGATGTTGCTAAAGTGCACATTAAAAAAATACATATTTATATGAAAAATACTATTACGAAAACTCATATATATTGAAGGAGTCCGGCACATGCCCAACCCAATGGTTACAATAAGCATTTGATAGAGTGAGGGGGGTGCACATGCCTAAGTAACCCCTTGGTTAAAAGAACATTAGATAGAGTGAGGGGTCTAGTACATGCATAATTCCTTGGTTACAATAAATCCAATTTTTTCAAAATATATCCACATACAAAAAGGTGGGAAAAAAATCAAATTTTGACTTCAAAAACCCACTTGTGATTGGGAGCCTTTAACCAAAAGTTATAGATCAAATTTATCAAGGCTTGGGGAAATATTTTATTATATATTGTTACCGCATATTTCACACTGATTGTGGTACCTCACCTACCTCCCCACATGTATAAAGAACTAAACTTCTTCCCCCTATATTACAAATATGAATGTCTTATAAGGCTTTTGTATACACATAGCCTAGTTTGTCTACGAATTTGAATACAAATTGTGTTCAAAAATGTAATTTTTTTTGAAAATTTGAACTTAAATGTTGATTGATAACCATTGTCTACACTCAAATTTATAATAATAGTAGAAAATTAGGCATTTATGACCCCTTCACTCCATTTGATGCTTGTTGTAACCAAGGGATTAGGCTTGTATCGGACCTCTTCACTCCATCTAAAGTTTGTTGTAAACAAGGGATAAGGCATGTATGGGATCCCCTTCAATTTATACCATTTTAATTATAGTCCTTCACTTGACAATTTTGAAGATAGATAGTATACTAATATCATTGAATTATCTTATAAAGTAATGAATTGCATGACTTTTATGCATAATATTTAACAAAATTGTAATTTAGTCCCTGTGAAAGTGCACACGAACATGTGCACTTTTTGCAAAAATGGTGTTTGCCATTATTATACATTGGCCCCATACACCAATATATTATTAGATATATTGATGAAATTTACAAAAGTATTATTGTGGATTGTTTTTGCAAGACAATAAACACTATTGTAAAGAAACTATATATTGCATAGGCTAGAACTTCTTTTGTTTTTGTCATACAATGGTTTGCAAGGCAGCTTATAATTTTACTACTATATTTCCCACTTTATAACAATCATATATCAAAGATAAAAATGCATGGCCTTTGTATCCTAATACTAAAAAACATAACTTTATTATTGAACAAAAGTATACAATGTTCCTTAACCCCTAAAGGACCATTGTCCCTTCAAGGGACAAATGGGATTTCAAGTAGGTACCTACAATCTCAATTTTTGTCCTGATTTTTTAAATTTTCTTAAGAAGATTGAAAAATTGATTCGCTTTGTAACAATATAATTTTTTTTCATTTGGTTAGGAGGAACAAAAGTTATGTCCAAATAAGCTCAAAACAAGGGAGAATGGAAAACCAAAAAAATTCAAGAATTAGAATCTAATTTTAAACATTTCTTCCCTCATATACTATATTTTTGTCAACATAGAAAGATTGGATTCATTCCATTTGGATTTTTTATGAGCAATTTATAGATAACCTTGTTTTTTTGGCAATTAGAGCATCTTCTTGAAATAATTACTTGTAAAATTCATTTCTAAATGCAATTTTTATAATTTAAAAAAAAATCTACATGGTTTAATTTTCTTGCTAGAACAATCTTACCATTGGGATTAGTGCATTTTAATTCCATATTAGAGATATTAATAATTTAAATTTTCCTTCCATCTTATACCTACTTCTACTTCACAATTTTTTAAAGAATAAAAATTTAAAAAAATTGTATGATTTTTTTCCCTAGACTCTCAACTCAATTCTCTGCTATAAATATTCAAAGCTTGAACTTTGTGGTGCAAAAATTAAAGTTTAGAAGGTTCAAAGTCAAATAATCTAGTGCACAATGTGCAAAAAAACTTGTTTTGTCACTTTCAACGCAGTTGTCTTGCAATTTGTGTGGTCAAGTTTTATAAAAAAAATTCAACAAATTCTCATGCTAGTTAGGTGTAAGATCCTAGGATTAGATAAGCAACCAAAAAAATTCAATTTTTTTCACTCTTTGCTATAGAAATAAAAAACACTATCCACCTAAAGACTAAGGTTAATGAAGCATCTATTGAGGGTAATTCTATTGTTAAAGTGACATTGAGCTATGATTTATATAGATAAAGGACTATACTTTAAGTGACCTAGAGTTATATTTGTATATTGAAACAAAGAAGAAAATAGTTTTCATAATTAGTAGAAGAACTATTCAAATTTGATATACAAAGTAATGAAAATGCCATAGTAGAAAGAAAATTTATTTAGAAAATTACTATGTACTATAAAAACATTCTTGTAAACAAATGAAAAAAAACTATTTAAGTTAATTCAGACATGCTACCATGCATTGATTATTTTATATTGCATTCCTATGAATATTAAAAGTATTATCATTTTTACTTGTTTAGTAGTTGCTAGAAGGAAAACTCACCTAAACTTTGCTCTAATGTCATTAAATTTTGGAAATATATTTTGTTTCAATAATACAATACATTTGAATGAGTTTGCACTAATTGAATTTATTTGAGTTATTAATTTAGAATAGAACTAGTTGCAAACACCTAATCCAAAGTAGTCATTTATGCCAATACATCAATTATATATCAATTATTAAAAATATTTTACATTTAAATACTTAAGATTTTATGAAGACAAATTAGAAAAAAATAAATGCATCAATGAACTAAAACTTCAAGTCCATGGCTTTAAGCATTCAATTTGAGAATCTTGATTAAATTTTTTTACCTACAAACTATAAAGAAAGAATGTAAAATTAAACTTTAGTATGGTTGTTCTTAGAAGTAAATTTTTTTTATAAAATATTCATATGAAAACTTTAATATGCATATAGTAAGTAGAAGAATGTGAATGAAAACACTAAATTATTTGCATTTATTTTATGGGACCTTGTCTTGTACAAATGATGAAAATTTTAATGATATGTATTGAAAAATTAGTGAAATTAATGTAAACCAAAGGAATATTAAGTACATAAGTATCAAATTTATTGTGACTAATGAAAGTTTTGTAATAGTTTCTTTTGATGGTTTATACAAATACAAATTTGATGATAATAAAATTATAGTTTATAAAATAAATGCTTATTTTTGTTCTTGAAATAACTATATTGTGATAGCTATTATCAAATTTAAGTCAACATCAATCTATAAAGGTTTAATTGATCAAAAAAATGAATTTGTATGTGCTCAAGTCTACAATACAAAGAGTAGCCTATGACCAACTTTTCTATTTGACTGATGTTCCATTTTTAATGAAAATTGCTATTTGGAAAAGGAACAATCTTTTCATTTCCAAAGCTATGATGGCTTCTAAATGAAAATTCAATATCTTACAAGCAACAACTATATTAGGCTATGAAATTGAATATTTTTTTTGTAATTATAATTTTTTGGTAAGTTGAGTATTATTTGGAAAAAATAAACATCATAACTATAAATATTGGAAGTTTAAAATCCTACAATTGAATATTTTAAGCATCTTTAAGAATATCTCTTTTTAGATTTTTCATTTAATTCTTTAATTATTTTAAATAAAAATAAAGTAATGGCTATATCTTGCAATAATTTTAGAAATGCCTCATTTGCTTTATGAGGTAGGGTAATTTTAAGAAATACTTGTACTATTTCTTATCACGTGTAACAGTGGAGAAGTTGAGTTTTATTTAAATATCAAAATTAAACATTTGATTCCATACTCAACTATTTTAAAGTTTCTACAATGTTCCTCTAAACTCACAACAGACTATATTTCTTCTATCACTAGTAGAAAACTATGTTGCAATGAACAATATCTAAGTGATATTTTTGTTCACTGCAACATGTTTTTCTGAAAACTATGTTTACTTCAACGTAGTTTTTAGAAAATTGTGTTGCTATGAACAAAAATGTCACCTAGTTTTTGTTCAAGGCAATGCCATTTTCTTCTAGTGTATTTTCTCAACCTATAAACTACTAAATTTTTGAAAAATTGTTATATTAAAGAAGAACCCAACCATGATTTTAGTGCTTACAACCACATCTAGTCTATTTTGGTCCAAGTTGCAAAAACTCTAGATTTCCACAAAGATAAATAAATGTAAAAATTAGACACCTATTATAGAGTGGTTAATTTTGTCACTTGTGACATCTTTGACAAATTTAGTCTTCTTGATTCCATATAAAAGTTGAAGTTTTTCAAATTTTATCACATGTGGCAAACAATAAGTCCCTAAGTTCTTCATATGGGAATTTTCTTGTAAGACCACATGTGGTTTAGTCCTAGCCCTATCCCTAATTTTGCACCATGCTCTATGTAAACTAATTTTTCCTACTAGTGCATGTGATACAAATTTACCAAAGTCACACTATTTTGAATTAGGGCATGTTGAAATATTGTACCAATTTCCACAAAATTAACCCTTCATTGCCCAACCAACCACTTATAGTCAATCTAAAATTCTAATCTCATTTTGGTATGGGCAATTAAACTCCTTTGACTATTTTAAAATTTTTTATGGACAGTTTGAAGGTTAACCATTGAAAAATTAGATTCTTCACTAAAAAAGGTAAATATTTTATTTTTGAGAGGTCTTCGAAGGCATATATGTACCACTAGTGGAAGAATAAAGCTTGCTAATTATACCTTATTTGTTGTCTTTGTGCAAAGTTTGCTAGTTTCACTTGATTTGAGATCTAAAGAATTATATTTGTCCATTTGCTTTGAAAATGATTATAATAGAAAGAGAAAAGTCTTTTTATGATTTTCACCATTGAAAATTTCAACATGCAAGTGTTGATATGAAGTTATTTGCAATTTCTACTTACTAAAAAACATTGCATTTCAACAATTGCAAGGTGGATTGTGTAATGAGTTTGATAGTTCATCATTTGAACTTAAATTTTTTGCAAGTGCATTTTAGTGTGCTAACCCAACTTTTTAAGTTGTTCATGTCACCTCTAATTGCAAAATACTCTTCTATGCAAATATCTCAAACATTGCAGGGAGGGGCAACATATTAGAAATATGATCATACATGAATTTCTTTTATTATAACCTCAAAACTCTTAGTAATTTATGCAATTTCACACTCGAAATACATAAGCTCTTCAAACATCTATACATTTAGATTTTGAAAAAAACACAATATGCTTCATTAGAGATAATTATAAACTCAAGTTCATTTTTCACAAGAAAAACAGTTGGTAAGGCTCAGGTACTTAGGGGTTGGGATTGTTTTTGGAGAATTTTTTTGCTAAAAAATGATGAATCTTTTCTTGTAGGGAATATTTGATAACATATATTCTTGCTTTATAAATTGGATGAAATTGCTAATTTGCTACCAAATCTAGGAACAATATCACTCTAATTTGGATAAGTGTACATCATTTTCGACATATGATTAAAATTTCATCCATAGGTTGCCAATTTCATCCACTTTCATGGATATAAATAGCTTCATCCGTCTACTAGTAGTAATGATTATTGCTTTCTGCACTACCTAAAATAAATGAAAAAAAACACCCAGAACAGGGGTGAGAAATTTGTGGTCACACTAATTTCCCTCCCTCGCCAATTGGACTACCGTATTCTGTTGACCAGGACAAAGCAGCCAGCCAGTGTCCTAATTGCTCAGTCACACGACAATATAATTGGCTGCCCAATTCGTAGCCGGCCTTTCTTCCGAAACCGGCCGGTAGAAAAGCGCCGTCTCCTAAAGCGAGCTTTTCCAGGGCCCGGGGCCCGTCGGGCCGGCCGGAGGGAATGGGAAGCCGGACTGCCGGATTGCCGGATACCCGGAACGGATTTCGCAAGGGTCCGACTAATAACTGACTGGCCCGTACCCAAGCGCAGGGCCGTGACGTGGCCCGTCGGGGAGCACAACCCGGGTCCAATGGTCCATCTCTTCTCCTCTCCACCGTCAGCATGTCGTGTAGCCGCTCATCGCTCCCCCACCCCCACCTCTCTCTTGCAACCCCCTCTTGCAACTTAGCTCACACACTCTGCCTCCCATCGCTCACAGTAGCACCTTACCTTACCTTACCTTCTTCTCCCCCATTTTTTTTTCAAACGCATGTTATCGTTCTCGCCACTGCAGATCCTACTTACCCTGTGTTCAATTGCGGAGTCCTAGGCCAAATCTCGCTCCATACCGTCTGCATTCGGCGATTCGGCGTCCAGGCGTTGTTGGGGTTTGTGGGTACGACGTGTAGTGGGATCCAGGTGGAGCTTGGAGGCGTTCTTGGGGTGCTGGAAGCGAGGAAATTGGCTATTGGGTTTCTGAGGAGGACTTGGAGAGAAGGGGGCAGCGTTTTGGAGGCTTGTTTGAGTGGAGGATTTTTTTTTTGAGGTGGAGCAGAACGGCGGTGGTGTGGTGGGTTTGGAAGCGAGGAGGTTGGTTTGATTAGCTGGAAGTTGGGAGCTGGAGTTGCTGTGGAAGTGGAGTTCCAGGTTGGGTGAGCGTTGTTTGATGAGAGAGAGAGACGGTTGGGGTATTGTGGTGTGGGAGTTGTGGTTTGGGGTATGTCGGTGACTCGGATGCGAAGTGGAGTTTGGAGATGGGAAGGGAGGAGTGATTAGGGCAGCGGCGGAAGAGTGCATGTGGTGGGAATGGCAGTACAATTGCCGGACTCAATCGCTAAGTTCATTACACCCTCCGTTTGCCCCCAGGGCTTTATGAATGTGGAAGCAGAGTGATAACATTGCGCATCGGCTATTCTCCCGACAAGTGTGCTCCGACCGTCCCAATAAAAATGTACTCGTCCTCTCACGCGTTCATTTTGGGAATTGAGGGAGGGATTGTGTCTGTCAGTTTGCTGCTTATAATTGCAGAGCCCGTTCATGGATAATTATGTTGAAAGGTAAGAAGTGATGTGTGAGGGAGATGAGACGGGGAACGAGGATGCCAACGAAATTTTGCTGCAAATTCTTGTTAAAAGAAGTGTTAGCTGGAAACCCTAATTTTTTGGTATGCTGCTATGGCAGGTTCATAGAGCACGAGAGTTGTATGAGAACATTGTGCCGAGTTACACGGTCTATGAGGTGGACTGTCCGGATCATTGGTGGCGCCGGTTCACCAATGACGGACAATACTTGATCTGTTTCAGCAAGACATATCATGAGTTACTCATCTATCGGCCTTTGTGGCCGACCTACTCTTCCACATTGGATAACATCAATGAGGTGCCTGCAAGGGTTAGGAAGTTCGAGAGCTACTTCAGCTTGCTTCATCACATCCCGCTGGCCAGAGACTCCAACGAGGCCATTTGCAAGGATTTTTTCCTGTCCACGGAGAATAACTTGTATGGCATCTTTGCCACATCCACGACTCCAGACAACAACGCTGCTGCGACCAGTGGGGCCTTGCCAGGCGTCCCCTGCATCGAGAAAATAACATTCTTGGTGGTTCGGTTTTCTGATGGGGTCATAACAGGGCGAGCAGTCTTCAAGGATGATTTCATCCACCTGGCTCACAATGCGGGTGTTTTCATGCACGACAACCTGCTGGCCATCTTGTCCATTCGCTTCCAGCGCATCCACATTCTCCAGGTCCGAGAAGGAGGACATTTCTTGGACGTGCGCATCATTGGTGATTTCTGCCGAGAAGATGATGAGCTTCTCCTTAATTCTCAGGCCCAGGTAAAATTTCCCTCCCACTGCATTTAACCTCTTTAACGTGACAATCCCTAAAACGATATTATAGGACAATTATCCTGCACACTTGTGACACTATTGTTGACTCTAGCACACTTATCACACATTCGAACTATGTCAAATTGGTTTTTTGGGACCCCAAGCAGTCAGATTAAAGGGGTCAGGGTATGCACTCCATGACCACTGGTCAGTTCTAGGTTTTGAGGGATGTCTGTGTCACTTATCTCATAGTATTGTTCGGAATGCGCGCTTGGGGATGTGTGGACCCTTACTGTGAGTGTACGTTTTTACTGGCAGGCAGAGGCCAAGTTTCAGGAGCAGCGAGCTTTGCAACAGAAACCGAGAGGACGGATTCCAGAATCAGGAGTCCATTCTTCAGGTGGCGAGTCAAGTAAGTCTCGGGGGATGAGGAGTCCTTGTACCACTCTGATAGACAGAAAGCGGCCACGGCATCGAGACTGTCGAGCCGCGCGTGACGATTTTGGCACCACATGGGCTCATTCGCAGTATCTGGAAGAAGGTGACGACAGAACACGTGCTGCTGAGATCGACATTCTGTATGATGGTTACTTTCGAGGTCTTTTTCAGAGTGCCGATGGACCTGCTGCCGGTGTGAGCACTTCAAACGGCAACGCCAATGTGACGTGGAACTCGGGTAGTCAGAATGGCAACTTGCGCACGTTACCTGTAGGAGGGGAGAGTGGCAGTCACACCAGTTTGCATGGGCGCCGCCTTGCTCAGGATGGGGATCAATACCACTACGACATCTCATCGGGACGCCGGTTTCGAGCTGCAGTGCCCGAGAGTGGGACCCGTGCGTTCCTGACCGGCCGTTGTGTGACAGGGAGGGATTACACTACATATGAAACTTCAACAGGTCGCCGACATGGGGACACTGGCTCCTCAAGTGGAACCTTGTACAGCAATAATGAGATAGCTAGCCATAGGAACACTTCTCATCCGGGGTCTTCTGATGCCACTGATGCCCTTCATATGCTCTCCAGTCAGCGAGGGGAGCCGGGTGGAACTTTGATGCGCCCTGTGCCTAGTATGTCGACTAGTGGGCGGTCAATGGTGGCCCCTCAGAATCGTGGAGTGCGTGACGAGGTTAGCTTAGGTGACTCGACTGTAGGGCTGTCTCGGTATAGTTTAGAGGGTGGGGATCAGGTCACTTCCAGCTCTGTAAATTCTAGAGGTAGACTTGGGCAAACAGGGCGAGCTAGTTCAGAAGATTCAGCAAGACCTGGTGGTGGGAGGGGAATTGGAACTCCAGCCGGAAATGCAACTGCCACTGGTGATACAATGCAGAATGGAAGTCAGATGCTCCGTGGGCTCAAACAGCGTCTGTTATCGTTCATCTTGCAGGGTATTCAGAATGATGACATAAGCTCTGCAGATGTAAGCCCCTCACCCACATGAATCTTGAGGATTCACATATATTCACCAGGACCTGATTCTAGCTCTCTCCTAGTCAAATTTCTGTCCGTGAAATCTACGTCATCTGTTGGCACTCTGAATCTTACATCGTTTTGGCACTAAAGTATTGGAGCCTCGTTTTTCTTGTGTAATAGAAAGCTCAGCGGCTCAAGCGATTTTATTACCATTTCCAGCATTACGTGGATTTGGTGATGTGGAAGGTATGTTGGGAACTGTTTCATATTATGCCGTTCAGCAAACATTTAGGGGCGACTTCATTGTCGCTGGCTTTTCTGCTCTTTCAGCAGTGTTTTCGTGAGTCGTGAACGATGTTGGAATAGTGAATCAAATTGCTGAGAAGCTTACTCCTTTTTACATTATGACAGGTGCAATTTCTTGATCGGTGTCATCTGCTCATAAAATTTGGGAGTGTTGACGGGGTGGTAAGTATGAACAGGGTCTCCTTTGACTTAGTCTTTGTTTATTTGATATTCTAGTGCGGGGTATAATGCCCTACAGTGTGCTTGTATTGGGGTGCCAACTCCTGCCAGCTAGTCGTCTGGATGTCATTTTCAGAGTTGTCAGTGGTGGAATTTGACCATAACGAGTGTATACATCTTTGTGGAATGCAGGGACTTAAGAACTCTGAAGCGTCCCATCAAACTGCATTTTTGGCTGTATACAATATGGAAACCACGGAGATACTAAGTTTCTATCAGGTAATTTCTCGATCGACAAGTCATTTGTATGTATTGGATCTTATATTTACTCTTTGCCTCTGTTCTGTATAGTTTATTGCTAAAATATTTTCTTTTTACGCAGAACTCGTCAGAGGAGTTGTTGCAGTTGGTGGAGCAATACTGGGATCACTTCAGAGTGGTTCCACAGAACCCCCTTTACATGAACTTCATCTCCAGCTATGCAAATAACTCCTTTGCCCGCGAGCAGTTGCGCAAGCAGAGAAATGCAAGTCTTTCTGGCAAAGCCGGTAGTTACACTCAGGTATATTTCTAATTTCTGATATTGAAGAATGATAGTGTTGATGGTTCATATTTTCCGATTTCTTTCACTTTTAGATGGGTTTTCACTTTACCATCTGTTGCAAGCAGGCCATCAAGAGGACGCTTGCCTCCGTGCCCCACAATTCCCAATCTCAAAGTCCATCTGCATATTTTGATCAGTATCTGTTCCACTACGATGAGAAGGTGAGTATGCATTGGGAATATTATTTGACTCTTTTCAACGGGGTCTTTTATAGGTTTCTGAGTTATCTTATGGGGATACGAAAGTGTGCCATGTTTGAGAGTTATTCTTGTGAACTTTGCTAACGGATTCTGACTTAGAGACTTATCCAATTTTTGGAATGTTGATGGCATTATTTCTCAGTTAATTTCTTCCACCGATCGGCATAAACCGTGCCCGGAGCATCCAATTAAATTCATTTCTAGGCGTCGACCAAATTCACTTAAATTCAAGATTAACCCTGGTTTGTGAATCTTCCTTTCTTGGAGACTTTTCCATCCTAACGTTGCTTTTAATTAGGAGAAAGTTAAATTTTATTTTGCGGCTTGTTGGTGTGTAGATAAATATGTGAAGATACGTTATGTCTTTAGTAATGAAGTTTTGCTGATGGAGTTTATGAATGGATGGTGTCGGCAGGCCTGGAGCTAGATTCAAACGATGGGAACATAAAGCGAGTGGCTTCTTTTTTATTCCACCCCATTTACCCTTTCGCCATCTCAGTGCAGCAGTCATTCATGCAGAGCTCTGTTGTCAACTTCCACTTCAGACGTTGAGTCGGTTATGACGCACAATTTTTAGTATGTAAAGAGCGCACACATAGATCAATGATGACAGTGTCAATGTGTGAAAGCATTTCTTTGTAATCAGCACTTACTGTTGGTCTCATTCAACTCGAGGTTAGTATACCAGTATGTGAATCTTCTTTCACTGAATAGGAACCTGGGTGGGGCTCCCTTATTTTGAGGCGGAGCATTGGGACTGGTCCATTACCTCATCAACCCCTCACCATAAATCAATTTGAGTCTTCAAGTCTTTTTTATCCTTTCAATTTCTGAGGTTATGGGCTTTTAAATTTGTCTTCTTATCTTTCCGCCCATGTGTAGTAGTTTGGGAATTTAGGAAGATCAATGTCAATTTGTATCAAACCAAAATCCCGTTCTATTTTTATGTGAGATTTGGTGAAAGTTGTTTTTTCTGTTGAAATTTGCATAAAATATGTGGAATGTGATTTCATCAAAATCACCACATTAGTGCAGTAAAAATGCTCATGAGACTTTTAAAGAATATTGTATTCTAATATGTCCAACTTCTCTGAATTTTTTGAAAAATATTCTACAGAGAACAATTCAACTTGTTTCCTGAACTCAACATAACATTATTAATCAATGTTGGGGTTTCTTTTGCTCCCCCTAGAAAGCAGGAGCCCCTAGCATGACAACTTTCTAGTTGACCAATGATTCTTACAACCTTTCAATCAACCAATGACACCAATGGTACAACTTCAAAGCCAAGCCAATGACTCCCTACAAGTCAAACCAAATTTTTTCGTAGAGGACCCATAGAAGGATTATCTCAATCTACAAGGGAATGTTTTAGGATGGTTAACCATAGGGGTATTCACACCTTCTCCTTATATGAAATTTCTATGAAGAATAAGAAGTTGTGGATAGAAAATAGGAACCAATTAGGAGCCAAAAACCATAAAGGTGTGACATCCCTTCTCTAGGCAAGGATAATGAGAATGGATAATTGGAAAAACAGATTCACTAGCAAAAAAATCACAAGTGGCATAAGAACGATAAGCACGTAGAAGGCGGAGGTGGCTTGGAATGTTGTATGAAGGATGTGAGAGCAAATGGAATGCACAATGAAGGATGCGGAAGTAGAATTTGGGATGTCACAAAACAAAAATGTAGATAGCAAGGTGAATGTGAGCTTTGGGGTTGTCAAAAATTCTTTGGCATAATCTTCTTCATGTCTATTATTCCTCTTCGGAGGAGAATATAACCATTCTCAATCTTCAAAGAATAGGACCTTCACAAGCCACAGAGAGCCAATAAGATAGCAACATGTCTCGATTCTTTGAAGATTGAGAATGGGGTGAGGAAGGTGTGACTACCCCAAAATTCTATATCCAAAATCTTTGTTGCTCTGCCGTGCTTTGTCTTCCCCAACCAATTTTAAGACTTTGAGTGCAAACAATGCAATCATCACTAACTCCACGGTATTCCAGGAAATAGAATCCACATTCTAGAAGTGTGCACAACACTAACACACAATAGTTTTTTAAGATGAAGTGGCTTAAAAACTTTGCAAACCAAAACACTAGGAACAAGAAATTGAAAGAAAGCAACAACCAAGGTAAACGGCTTGGGAAGCATTAAATGTCGAGCTTAAGTAGTGTTTTGTTCTCCACTTCTTCCAATAGTGAGTTTGGGGTATTTGTAAAATCGACTTGGAGTTTGATTCAACAAGTGGATAGCAAACATGCTAAGGTCTATGTTTGTAAAGTGGCCAAGGTATTTGAAGAATTCTTTCTTTAGCTAGAAATTCTTGCTCTTGAATTCTTTCGATAGGATTTCTATGATGATTTGACGATAGGATTTCTTGTCAAGATGTCCATCAATGCCTATTGGGATGCATCTTGATACATCAAGATTGCAAATGGACAAGCAAACAGATGCCAATGACTAAAAAGAATATGAATTTTTTTTACACGATAACTTTGGTTTATCCTAAGGTAAAAAGGGACAATGAAGTTTGTCAAGTCCATCCTCCAATTTGTCCTAGTTGATAGATAGACATCGACTAGACGACCTTCTATCAATTGGATGGAAGGTCCATTTTCTTGACGGATGGTCCGTCAACTAGATGGAAGGTTTGTTTACCCAATGGATGGTTTGTCAACTGGATGAAAGGTCCGTTTATTTGATGGATGGTCCGTCAAAGGGATAGAAGGTCTAAGATTTTAGCAGTTTAAAGGTTTAGGAAGATTAAGCAAAAGCAACTCATTATTTTGTCGGACTACACAGAGGCAATTGGTGCTCACATGTACTTGTAAAATGTCCAAAATCCAAATTAGATTAAATTTTGCTTTAGAAACATAGGTTCCTTATTAATAAAATTGTAAAGTTACATAGACAAAAAAAATATAAGGGTCTATGTTAGGATTTAGGGTTTAGGATTAAGCTTTTAGGGTTAAGCCAAGGAGTATCACCCTTTCCAAATGGGGCTCCTAATTTATTTTTCTAGAGTATACCTTAGTAGATCTAGATCACCAACTTTTTCTTTTGAATTCTAATGTCTTCAAGTTTGCCTTTGTTAATTGTCGTTCAAGTGATAATTGCAATGCACTAAATGTAACCCTTTTTAATTCTAGATTGTGTCGTGGGTGTTGTATTGACAACGTTTTTTGTAGCTTTGCTCCTAAATTTTGAAGCATCTATTGTCTCTTAAGTCCTTTGTTTCAATTGCAACATGACGTCCAACAAAAGTTCAGGTTTTAATTGATAGGAGGTCCGAGGGGATCTATTCATTCAAGTTTGGGTTTGGAAGTACTTATTGAAACACATGTCAACAAAGGTTCCTGTCATTGTTATCTCAAGGTGCTTCGAAGACAGATTCCTTATTTCCATCGACCTCTTGAATCAAATGCAATATATGAGAGAGATAACATTCATGAGGACTAGGATTGCCGGATAGATGTTATTCTAACCAACCTTCGTTGTCTTGATAGTTTTGAGGACTATCTTCTCTAGAGTGCTGAAGAGAATTTCTAGCAATTTGAGCGGGGTTCAAGCTTTAAGAAACTCTCCTTAAAGACCAAAGCTCTCAAGCATCCAATTGCCACATTGAGGAAAGAACTTAAGAGTTTTGAAGGACAAGAGGATAGCAAATGATGAACCTAAGTGATACGACATCTATTGTCCAAGTTCACGAAGTTAGTATGGCCCCTATTCAGACACTTGGCCTTAAACATAGTTGCTGCAAATGTTACATCTCGAAGGAGATAAACATCATTTGTTGTAGCATGTGCTTCTATCAACTAGAAGCTTTGGATGGAGAAGCTAGACGAGGCTCTTCAACAACTAAGAGAAGACAACAACTCGTTACAAAAGCAAATCAATGTTGAATACAATGCAATTCGAGCATGGCATGCGCAACTCCTTCGTGCACAAAGAACTTTCACTATGGGCAAAAAGTCTTGCAACATGCCCAATCTTAGGTGACGTTGACACAAAACTTTTTCTCCATGTATATGTGATCAATCTATTGGCTTTTTCCAAGTTGGTCAAAATCGCTAAATATTGGAAAGAATTCCCATGCCTTCAATTCCAAGGATGAAGACACTTCCCTCTTGAATGATTGATGCTTGAATTGCCCCAAACTAGTAGGCTCATAGTGCAAATCCAAAGCACCTGCAACGGGCAAGAGTGGAATTGAAAGGGGTGGCATGGAGAAGTTTTTGAAGGAGTAGGATACATTAGTGGCGGGAATTGGCAAACCTGGAAGACATTGGAACTAGATCCTTGCAGAAAATCCCACAATATTCAAAGGACGCACAAAGGTCAATCTCAAAGATAAATGGCAGACTATCAAAAAGAATGAGCAATGCAATGCATAGTGATGTGATTAGCTTGTGAAACTTCTTGAATTTAGCTCACAAAGTTTAGGCCCATCGTATTGATCCTTGTGAGCAATTGAGCTCTTTTGTTGTTGCACAAGAGGTATTTTGAATATATTGTGTCCATATATTCTGAATGCTTTGCATATTTCTTTTCTTAATTGTCATGAATGGGTCAATTCTACCTTGGGAGATATGGCTAAGAGAATAAGTGCTTGGATATTTTGGTTTGCAATCTGGATCTATTGATTGTAGTAAGAAAAATTACCTTGATGGATCAACCCTACAAGGAATATTTGATCTTGATGGACGCAAGCTTGGATCCCAACATTTCGTCAATTTGACGTTCATTCAGACGTGACATGATAGTGAAAACCTTGGCAATCTCGAAGTGCATTGACAAGTTTTAATTAGGATTAGATATCTTTTTCTGCGGAATAACTCTAGGATGGTGCCATGTTCAACTTTGAGAAATAGTTGGAATGACTTCCAAGCCACCCTCTTCTACCTATGACATATATTTTTGGCACCAAGTCTCACTTGTTTTTGAGGGACAAGATGGTGTAGGTTTTTTTTATGATGTATATAGCTTCAATGACATTACCAATACATGAATTACAAGACTTCAATACATATTCCACATGATAGCATGAATGTCATGCCATAAACAGAAGTCATCATGCTCTAAGCCTTTACAAGTTTGCGGTCAATCTATAGACAATTTTCAAAGATAGGAGACTTCTAAGACTTGTCATGGGGATAAAAAAATTGTTAAAAAACAAAGGTATGTTAACCCAATGAGGTCATAGGAGCTAGCTATATAAAATTGATTGTTGATAGCAATAACATTCTCATGAGATGTCCTTTATCATCATCCTATGGTTCTTGGATTGTACAAATATGATCTATAAATTAAAAAAATCAACTATTACTTGAATACTATCACTAAATAATTCTTCTAAATTGCACTATATAACACATCTTCATGTTGTTGGAAATTTGAAACCCTTGTGAGGGGTTAAGAAGAAGTAGATGGCTTAAGACCATGTCGCAATAACTTTATTTAAAAAAATTTGCAGACTTCAACAAGTCACCTAATCAAACCAATAAATCACCCTCCATCTTTCGTTGAGGACAATCCACCACATAAGATTCTATAGCATGTGCATGTGCTATAAACGTTGTCACATGTTGTGACACTCCTCATCTTAATCACTATACAACCAACTATATGTGCAAAACTATTTAGCATTGTGGTCAAAGCAACCTTCACTCTAAGAATCAAAGTTGGAAACTATGTTGTATTTAAGCTATTAAGATTTGTGTTGTGAGTCACCATATACTACAATAGCTTAGAAAAAATGGAATGGTGCAACACCCACAACCCAAAGACATTCAAAAGTATACAATTGGTGATGATTTCATTATCCTCTCAAAAGCATTAATAAGATTCATGGGAATATACCCCTTGTTTAAAATCCTGGAGATCCATTATATCATAACAAGCTTAATTTGTTCTTCTATTGTACAAAACGTATACAAACACTGATTATTCACGTGAGAGAAAATATTTTTGCCGTTATTAGTCAAATATACACTACTTTAACATAAAACCAGAATAACTTCACTAGGACATGGATGGCTAGAGTGAGAGGCAAACTTGTTTGAGAAGAAGCCATGCACTGACTACAATTTGATCTGTGAGAGTTTTTCAGTGCATCCTCTTCCATGATGATTTTTGTTCTGTTAGAATATATGTATATTCAAAGAGAATCCAAAATAAGTGGTTTGTTTGCCATAACTAGATTGACATTTCAAAGGAGGTAAAATTCAAAATTGCATCCAGTCCAAATTGTACAAACTAGGATTCCATTTTTGTACCAAGTAAGTTTCAACAACAGATACAATATGTACCTCTCAACAATTCCAAAATACACATCGGTAGGCTTGTCTCCAACAACCAAATTCACGGATTGTGCTCTACTCTAGATTCATCAGATAAAAATTAGTCAGATTGAAGTTAATAGTTAAGAAGATTGTCAAGATGATATCAGACTCCGAATTTCATGAAAGTAATAATCAAATAATAGAACAACTACATGATAGAAAGATAAAAAACATAGGTTATGCATTTTACCTGATCTCACATTCTCACTCTAGTGCTTCATAATGTTGTAAGCCATTGCACGAATCATCTTATCATCCTAAAAACAAAGAGTATGAGCAATCAAGATGTATGGTGTGTTACCCATTCCTTGAACCATCCATGCATACAATCATAACATTCATTATTTTAGGAGATTGGAGACCTACCAAAATGATAATACCCATTTGTAGGCCTCCAAATTGATGTAGAGTTGAAGTAAATTTAAGTCAAGGAAAACTCAATTCTTTAGTTGTAATTAAGTTGCAATTTCCACTAAAATGAGAGTTTTAAATAGTCAAAGTGTCTTGAACAAAATTTTCTTGACAGAGATAATATTGATTTTCTATATAAGTGAATATTTTGTTCCCCATTGAACGCGAAGTCATGAGTAGAATGGTTGGTTGTAAGAGGCTATTCGATCATCTCATTTAGATGGTTCAAGTTCAATTTCCATTGAATTTGTATGAGTAACTATGAGATATACATCAGTTGGTGTTGCTAAGTGAGCTTTATAGGCAAGAAAGTTGTATCAACCAACCAAACTGATTCCCAAAACTATGACAAGTACTTAATCATGTATTAACAAAATAAAAAATGGCATTATCCACTAAATTTGTTTTCCAATTATTTTATACTCTCAAAAGAATTTTACAAAGTGAAGAAATAAAGAAAATAACATCAACATAGATACAAATAAGTGTATAATGTAATAATAAATATTGTTTGTATAATATTTATAAGTGCACTTTCTACGCAAGTAACTTCATATAATATAAGAAGCACTTCCAATACAAATCTATAAAATCAAATTGTAATATTCCAATCTATATCATCTACCCTACAATACATTACATAAAATCATATAAAATAATTTGTAGTTATGCAAAAGGAAAACTACGAAATAAAACACCAAAACAAACTACCAAACATAGCTTCAAACACTATCAAGTATCTCAATAGCAACAACACTAGCATGCGAGCTTGCAATGGCAAGCTTGTAGCTTCTGAGCCTAGAGGCCCATAACATTGTTTTTCAAATTGTGAACTATGACCGTGTCTCTTAGAACTATGGATTGTGCAAATTTTTGTTTCTTTGTCTTGAAATTGTTATTTACTATGGGAAAATACCTTCAATCTTTGGTGTGAAGTTTCAGCATTTAGTTTATTGACTATACCAAAAAAATTGTTAGATGTTGCAAGTATAGTAGGTTGATGTCGTTTTGGCAAAACTCTATTATGTTGTTTTGACAAGCTAAAATGCTAAATTGAATTGTTGATTGAAAATGTGAAAATATTATGGAGTAAAAAAAAACTATAGTTTTATACAATTCCAATTAAACCCACCTTGAGATAATTATGTTATTTTGTACTAGTGTTGTCAAGTAAAGTTTAGACAATATGTAATTTAAAGTCCATTTTTGCTTTTCATAAAGTGTATGAAAATAGACTTGTAAAAGTTCAATTTTTTGTTTTTCTAAAAGCAAGAACGATACACATTTGCATTCATATCCAATTTTCAAAAAATTTCTTTCAATCAACTAATAATGAACCATGACTAATTTCTATATAATACTTCAATTGATATGGCAATTAAAAACACTTGAATATAACCTTGATTTTTTATGAGCTCTGAAGAGTTCTATTAGGAAATTCTTACTTGTTCAAATAATTATTTTTCTAACTATCACATGTAATGTTCTTTAGTCAATCTAATGATATAAAGATTTTTCCATGTCAATTATGCCATCTACAATATGATCAATCAAAATGGACACTTCAAAATGGGATGATTATAAGAAATACTTCATGTTTTGGGCTCAAAAATAGAGTTTTGGGTCATAGGATTGGCAATTTTATGTAGTACTATTAATACTATTTGCTATTAGTACCCCTATTGATCTAAACCATTGATTGAAGTCACCTACAAATTTGAATGGTTGATTTGGTAACATGAAATACTATGTAGTTTTATTGTTTTACTAGAGAATATTGCTCTCGTATGGCATCAAAAAATTCATGTTGGAAATTATTTTCCTCTTTGTAGCCTTCATGCAAAGGAATGCCACTTTAACCCCATGTGCGTAACTGACATGTTGATATTTTCATAAAAACTTGTGTCAATCCTTGTAATGTTAGTAGACCTCCCAAATGTCCAATTTGTGGCTTCAAATTTGCATTATTGGGTCAAAAATAGGACTACCCCCTTCCCTTAAATGGCCAAGGTAGTTATGATCTAATCGGGGATAGGTTAAAATTAGTAACAATTTTTTTTAAATAGAAAAATTACTCAATGCTTGTAACTACTACATGTACTTTCTATTCAAATTTCATGCCAAATGGACAAACAATGAAAAAATTATGAGCAAAAGACCACCCGTTTGAGGACAAGGGGACAAAAAACAAGAGAAGTGTTTCTTGAAATCACCCAATAATGAATTGATTATCCTTGAAGAATTAAGTCACATTCTTGATAAAACTAATTAACAAATATCCCAATGTTGTTACAACTGGAGTGTTATATTCATTTGGTATTGTTAGTATCAAATGACATTCATTTATAATATATGGCACAACAATTATCAACTCTAATATGTATGTGGCAAGTCACTTGACCCCATACCATCATCCAATACTTGTTTTAACAATATTGTTATCAAGCATTTAAGTTGTAGTGTTTCTCCAATCTTTCAATCCTAGAGTCCCAATAGGGTAATTGCAAGAAACACTTGTCCTATTTCTTGTCTTTTTGATCTTGGACAAGTGGTTTTGTACTCATAACTTCAATATCCTTAGTCCTTTTGGCGTGAAATTTGGAAGGAAGGTAGATATAGCAGTTTCAGACATTCCATAATTTTTTCAAATTTTTCAAAATTATTTTATTATTCTTAACCTGCCTCCGATTGGATGTCTATTTTAGCTATTTTGGGGGGTTCTAGTACTATTTCGACCCAAAAATGCAAATTGGAAGCCACAAATTGGATATGGAGGTGCACCACCTTTTCAAGGTCTGACAAAGAATTTTTTATGAAAATAGCAACATGTTGGTTGTACACATGGGGTCTAAGTGACCTTCCTTTGTGCAAAGGCTATGAAGAGGGAAAATTTTTCCTACATGAATTTTTTGGTGCAATAGGAGTGCAAAATTCTCTAGCAGAATGGATTTTTTTATTGAATTTTATTGAATTTTTTTTGAATTACTAAAAATGAAAAATCGAGAGACCCTTTTTTTGCTATTTTTTGTTGCTAGTGGCTTCTATAGTACTCCGTAGTACTCTATAATACTACATAGTATTGCATAATACTAAATCAATGGTTTAGATCTAGAGGCACAAAAATCGAAGGTTTAGATTCACAAGCACACTATTGAGGCATGGAATTAGTAGGTCTTTGTAGTACTGCTAGTCCTACAGCCAAAAACTACATTTTTCATAAAAAAAACGTCAAGTGTTTCTTGCAATCACCCAATAGTGAAAGTCCCCTTGAATGACACTTAAGATTATGAGTAGGCTCGTGTGACCTTGATTTTTGACATGATTTTTTGAAAGTCTTTCCGTAGATAAAAAAAATACATTAGCTATATGAGATTAATTTTTTTCAATTGGTGCATGAGAACAAAAGTTATACCACCTTTAGCCTCCAAAGTAGTTCAACAAGACATGTCAATCTCACCATTGGGATTAGCATGTTTAAATTCCATCTTAGAGCATTTAACAATTTTAGTTTTTCCCTCAATCTTGTATCTTCTTCTACTTAACAATTTTATCAAGTGTAAAAATCAAGTCTATTTTGGGTGATTTATGTCTAGATTCTCAACTCAATGCTTCAACAGTTCAACCCCCACCATAGAGATTTTTTTATCTCAAACTTTGCAGTGAAATATTCGAAGTTATGAGGATTCATAGTCTTATAATCTAGTCATGCAAGGTGAATTTTTTTCCTTCACTTTATATCTTGCAATCTACCCAATCAGAGTTTTGACATTTCTTCTACACATTCTTATACTAGTCTAGTGCAAGATCGCATGGTTAGATATGCAAAAAAAATTAAAAATTGCTCTTTACAATAGAATTGGTAGTATTGAGTGATTTTTGATGAAAATAGCTTTGTGACTTTAGGGGTTAAGAAGATAATTCCAGTTATCTACATTGAACTTTTGGGAATGCTAAATTCCAAGATGAAGAGTCACGTAAACCATGGCAAACTTAAAACTGGAAAGGTCATTCAACTTCAGCTAACCCATTCCAAATCAAGCCGTGAGTTATCAAAAACTTAATTAGCAGCTTAAAAAACAATTTCAAACGTGCTCAATTTCACAACGACGCAAAAATATTCTCTTACAATGTCCACAACTCAGACGTGTTAATGGGTAAAACATTACGTCACACATTATGCAATGCTCGAGAATTCGTCGTTCACAGATTCACAACCTGCACTAAATTAGAATAATTCTGCCAATCGTGAAGAGAGTTAAGAACTTATCCGACGCTGACCATCGACGCCAGCATCATGGTTCCACTTCCAGTGACCTGATGCATAAATGGTCAATTTCATTCAAATGGCGGTGTTCCAGTAAATTGGCAGTATTCTAGAAAATTGGTGGTCCATTTCACTACTTTGGTATGGTCTGAAATCTAGACTCATCCTAGATGTCTAAAATCTAGACATGTCATAGATAGTTTAGACCGCGCGGTCTGAAATCTACAATAAATCTAGATTTTTGAAATCTATAAGTGTCCTAGATGTCAAAATTCTATAACGGTCTTAGATGTCCTTTTACAGTTCAGACTGCGTGGTCTGAAAAATGGCATTTGAATACCGCCAGTTTAATGAAATTGACCATCGCCGTGTTACGGTCCTGGAAAGCCCATGGCATCTCCACATTATGCTCCGCGCTTCAGACTTCGGGTTAGTAATCAATCATTACCTGCGTAGATCTTCAAGCTAAAAATAGTCAAATGGATGTGGAAGACCAGAGGGAGGTCAATACTACTTGCACGGCTATTTGCGTTACTACGCACTGTACTGGACATATGTCTTAACGCAGTGTTCGAAGCCCTTCTGCGAGTCGAAGAAGCGTTTGAGTCCAGTCTCCGTGACTGCTACAGTTTGCGGGCATGTCCCGAATCGGTAAGATTCGTATGAACTATTCTCTTTGGATTATTTATATGTCATCGTATAGTAAATCCTATGTTCCAGGAATGATTAGGATGCGGCGACGATGGTGCATCGACGGAATCGGAAGATCAAAGATCTGAAAGTCAACAATAAGATACTCACATGTTAGCTTTCGGACTGGCATCATTATTTCGGGCCCGCCGAATACGCCGAATTGAGGGATCAGATGGCAAGTGGAATCCAGTCAGATTGGCCAGACTGTGATGACTCAATGAGCGTTTATTCGTGAAATGGTAGAATCGGCAGGAATTCACGCACTCGGTTTGTTCAGAGAGTCAATTTAACTACGTTTTTATAACCCGTCCGAGGACGATGAGTGATTATAGCAGGGAGTTCTTTTCGAATTTTGCAAATGAAATGGCCTTCTGCATGCCAGGGAATGACTGACAGACGTGTTTGCATCAGCCCGAAGGAAACAAGCGTCCGAGGGTGAATCGAATCGCTTGAGGGTGAATAATTTTATGAAACACTTGAAGGGATGGAGACAAAAAGGTCCATTTCTCACTTGGACCAAGGCCATTTATCACTCAGAAACGACACAAAACAGCCAACTCTGCTGCGTTCACCCAAGAAAATACAAAAAATATTTCTTTTAAGAATCGAACTGGAGGATCTGGTATTTCACTAGTCTCAAATAATGTGGTCAAAATTTCATAGAGTTTGACCATACGGATCGGAAAATATCAAGGTTCAAAGTTGGAAAAAAAGAAGTTTTTTGGAACGTTGACTTGCAATTTCAGATGACTTTGACCACCATTTATTGATTTTTTTTGCACAACAAACTTTGAATTAAAAAAAAATTGTGTTGAAGAATCGAGGTGAAAATCTAGGATTTTTTTTTTTTTTAAAACTTGATTTTCATTCTTCAAAAAATTGTTAAGTAGAAGTAGGTCCAAAATTGAAAAGGTCCAAGTAAGAAATGGACCTTTTAGTCCACATCCCTTCAAGTGTTTCATAAAATTATTCACCCTCAAGGGATTCGATTCACCCTCGGACGCTTGTTTCCTTCGGGCTGATGCAAACACGTCTGTCAGTCATACCCACCTTGGCATGCACAAGGCCATTTCATTTGAAAAAAACAAAACAAAAAAACTCCCTGCTACAGTCACTCGTCGTCCTCGGTCATAACAACGTAGTTAGACCGACTCTCTGAACAAACCGAGTGCGTGAATTCCTACCGATTCTAGCTTCCATTTCACGAACAAACGCACAGTCTGGCCAGTCTGGCTAGCCTCCACTTGCTTTCCCCAAATTCAGCATATCGATCCAGCATACGTGGGTTCCGAAACACTGATGCCAGTCCGAAAGCGAGCACCTGAGCGAGTATCTTACAGCTAGTCGACTTTGAAATCTATAGTTTTCAAATTCAATCGACGCAGCATCGTCGCCTCATCCCAAGCAGTTCTGGAACAGAGGATTACAATACGATTACACATAAATAATCAAAAAGAGAAAAGTTATTACGAGTCCTACCGATTCGGCAGATGCCCGCAAACTGTAGCAGTCGTGGAGACTGGACTCAACCGCTACTTCGTTCATAAAGGCACGACAGTGCGTAGTACCACAGGAAGCTGTGCAAGTAGCATTTGACCTAGCCTCCCTCTGGTCTTCCACTTCCATTTGACTATTTGCAGCCTGAAGATACATGCAGGTGATGATGGATTAGGAGCCTGAACTCTGAAACGCACAACATAATGAGGAGATGCCATGGGCCTACCAGATCCGTAACACGGCGGGGAATAGTGGCAGCGCGTGAGAGGAGATTATATATAAGGCAGGTTATTCTTGCATTCCGATTCACTGAAGTTGACAACACTCAGGCGTTGGTTGGTACAGCTCACATTTGATCGATCGAGTGAGCGCACCGTACTTGGAGACAGTCCTAGTCCACGACGGGAACTGCAATTGCAAGCTGGTTTTAAGTCTGCTGACGTTTGAAGCTTTTGGTACATGGTGGAGCTGTGAAAGACTGAGCAAGAAGCGGGGCAAGAAGGTCTAGATAAGTATCAAAGATTGGATACAAGAGGAGCGAAGCACTCGACTGGTCGAACAATTAACCGGTTCCATCAATTTCACCTTCTGAAGAAATGGACAGGCAAGCCAACTTCGAACGGCGAAGGGATATCTTAGGCGATATTCCGCCATTGGTAGATTGGCCAGAAAGCGAAGTCCAGGACGAAGCTGCCACGCGCCGAGCTCCTTCAAGCGTCATAAACCTTCTAATCATACTGATGTTTCTGCCGGACAAGATTGTGCCCATTGTGGAGGGGACGGTAGGGTGGCCAGACCTCTGCTTCGGCCACCGAGAAGGCGACCAAGTCCTGCAGATGAGCCCAGGGAACTTCACGCCACTTCGAGGAGCAGTTGAAGCTCTAAGAGACATTCGGGCCCAGACGTTGACCCCGGAAATCGTGTACTTTATGCAGAATCTTCAGGAGTACAAGACCCTGCTTGGAAGCTTGCTGGCTGATTTGAAGCTCTGTCGAGAAATGAGATCTCCTCGGGGTGCTCAACCGCCTCTGAATCTGCTTACGCGCGACCCGAATGATGTGCCAGAACCTATCCCCGGTGATCTAACAGCACACGCAGACGCTTTGGAGGTTCTGCTCCACGAATTAGATGCCGAAGACCATGTTGTCATACGGCTTGCACAATTGGACCCGCACATTGTCTCAGTGCATCAACTGATTGAATTCTTGAGATAGTGCTCTTGAATCCAATGACTGTATATAATTTATTTTGCAATTGTATAAATGTACATTGATAAACTGTTCCGACCACTCATTTTTTCATTTGCTGCACATATATACCGGTACTGCAATGATATGCAATCCATAGTGAAATACGTGAAAGTGGCAAACTTCCAAGCTTGAAAAGTGAGGCATACATTCAAGTGCACGAATCTCTGAAAACTAGGCAAGGACTGGTATTGCATTGAGGTTCGTGCCTGTTAACTCCGGCCCTCACAGTGGCTATTTAATTTCTTGGAATTCTGCCTTGAGAGCCTGACGTCCGTACATGACATCTGACACTGATGAATCTGTCAATCATGATTGATTTATGTATACTGACTCAGATTATTGCAACACTTAAATATCCTCACTCTGCGTTTTGATGCGGAGGCCACTATGGTAGAACCGCCCATTACCAGCCAGAACCCATGGTCAAGACATAGGCAATGGGAAATTTAATTGAGAGAGGACTGACAGATAATCATTAAATTTTCAGTTTCCAACCATCTTGTAGCCATTACTGTAATGACAGATATGCTTCGATTTGAGAGCCCAATTAGTCTCTAGACGAGCAGTGATGGAAGAATTTATATATTGGGGATGGGAGCAGGCCAACTTTTGGCTTCTAAAATTCATAACAATTTTATTTAGAAGAAAAAAATTACGAAACTTTGGCAATGCCCATGATTTCTATCTGTCCACAGGGCTGTAAATTAAAATTGCCTTGTACAGCTCCGGAGCATGCACAGATTCCTTAAGTGGTTGGTCATGGGCGGTTCTACTATAAACCCGTTCCACGAAGTGGCCCAGCAGGGTGGAATTACCCCGGGGAAAAAGCAGGAATTTTTTTATTTGGCACACATGAATTCTTTTTTGCTAACTCTGAATTCATAACTTACCTCCAATGGACCATAAGGCCACCACATGGCTTTTGCAACTACATTTGTAGAAAATTCGGAAAGTGGACCTTAGTATTAGTGAGTGACCAACATAGAGACCCTACATGAATAGGCAATTTCATTAAAATGGTAGTATTATTCGGCCATTTTGATGGAATGTCATGCAATTCCTAACATATTCAACGCCATTTTACCATAATACCACCATTTTAATGAAATTGCCTATATGATTTTTTTTGTTGAATCCATGGGTACAATCCAATCGAGAAATGATTGAGTGAGCGATTTTTGGTGAATTTTTTCAGAATAGGAAAAGCACTTTGGGCTATCACTTTACGTGCTCATACCTTTTTTTCCACTCCTCAAAATGATTTGAAAAAAATTACACATCTAAATCATGATAATATGTACTTGTGGAAAAAAAATCAGAGTTTTTGGATCACTTTTGAGCATTCCGATTTCAACATTCCAATTTCAGTGCATGTACAAAGTTCTGCCAACTTGGATATCTTTCATCAATTTTGTCAACGGTGGCATTTTCTCAGAAATTGTGCAATTTTGTTGATCTTTTTTTCATAGAAAAGCTACGTAAGTCTTCTTTCATTTCAACAGTGGTGATCATCAAAATCATATCACACATATGAGAAATTATGCTTGTTACAAGAGCTAGTCAAGAAAACAAGAGCTTTGCTCAAACACCCCCAATTCTTTAGGGGTTAAACCAACACATGTGTGGAGCTTGAAGTTTGGACCTCACATAGTCAATTTTGTTGAATCTGCAAAATTTCTCAACAACTTTAATTGCAGACACGCCCTAAAATTAATGAAAATCTATGTCTAATTTATGAGAGCATCTTGTTGTTTTGTGACACAATTGCGGCAATATGAATTGTGGTAATATAACAAAATTACTTGTGTGTGTTATATTGTTGCCAAAGTGAAAATAAAAATAAAAGTCATTTTTTCATTTTCATTTATAAAAAACTTGAAATTAAATAACTTTCAGATTGTAGGTCCAAATGCCATAAAGAAAGTCCAGGCACCTTTACTCACAAAGGGCTTTCCGATGATACCAAAAATGCAACCGGGAGACGCATACTTTTGCAGATCTCATTGTAACAAACAAAACATAACAAACAAACAAACAAACAAACAAATTTAAGGTATGGATCTTCATTTTTCACATATAAACAACATAATACTAATAGATTTGAACCCCTTTAGCATTGTTTTGTAGGCTCAACGTTTTCAGACAATTGTGAATAATACACAAATATGATTCCAAAGTTGACATTCAATGTTTCTAGTAAACATTGTCTAGATTGAACAACATTTTGGAGCATAATTGCTAAAAAATTCTTGCATCAGTTAGCTTAAACATGTTCAAAAATGTACATATTTGTTGAAAAGCATTGCTCCTTAAGCATGTACCAAAACATTATATGTATCTATAAACATTGTCACTAAACACTTCAAATTCTATTAGTGGTGACATACTCCCCATGTCTAGAGCTCTATGCAACAATTGAGGTTCATAATTTTGTCACTTTAAAACACACATTCCAATGAATATGACCATTTATACAATCGATTTCCTTTAATTGGCAAGATTCTAGTGCCCAAAATTGTGACATGTGTACATAGAATACTAAAATAGTAAAATCTAAAAACTAGAATAGGTGTGAATTATGCTTCATAATGCATGTTTTAAGAAGTGCCGAAGTATTGGAATACAACAAATATCACTAGAAGAAAAACATGTCCGCCACAACCAACTAACATGTGACTAAATGTCCTATACAACTATCCTACAACTATAGCCCTCTCTATTTGCACCAAATTCTTACGTCATTGTTTTACATTAATGGTACAATGTTTTAGTTGCAAAGTAGTCATAGAACAAAGTATAGGATTATGAGAGTTGAAATAAATTTCAAATTTCAAATGAATGTGAATTATTCTCCATCCAATATTCATCACAATTGTTGATGTGGACAACTCTATACTCTATGGAATCCACTGCATCTATTTGCAGTAGCAAAAAAAGACTAGAAAATGATTAAAAAATAATTGCAATCTTAGAATGACAATAGTTGTTTCCTGGTCAATTTCTAGTCCTTTTCTAGTTGTTTCCTAGTTGTATCTTAGTCATATTTAAATTGTTTTCGAAGTCATTTCCTGATTGTCTTATATCACCTCTCCCATATCAATTATCAAGAGTACCATTAGGGTTAGACATACAAGACTTTTAAGTTGTTGTATTCTAATATAATGAATTTTACTAATATAATTTTAAGATTTCTATAGTGTATAAATTTTTACAATTTATAGATTTCTACAATTTATAAATATTTAAAAATATTTAAAATCTATTTTTCTTAAACCTATGAAATTGTAAAATTTCTTAAACCAATGAAATCTACTACATGTCAATATTCAAATTTTTGAAATTTAAAAAAGAAGATAGATTTGAAATTTTGAAATCTATATGTTATAAATAAGTTGCAAATAAGTCACAAACAAGTCGCAATGAAGTTACAAATGAGTCACAATGAAGTTATCAACAAGTTGCAA
This sequence comes from Straminergon stramineum, assembly GCA_963920665.1. Taxonomy (NCBI): domain Eukaryota; kingdom Viridiplantae; phylum Streptophyta; class Bryopsida; order Hypnales; family Calliergonaceae; genus Straminergon; species Straminergon stramineum. The sequence goes on along the minus strand of OY987263.1, from coordinate 23,611,534 downwards.
TGAAGTTATAGATAATTCACAATGAAGTTGTAGATGAGTGACCAACAAGTCTTACAACTCATCAATTGAGTCACTGACCTCACATAGTAGCAAATACTATATAAGCAATGTAGTGCTGTAAATTCTTAAATTTTGTGTCAATTTGATTTTTCAAGTGTAAATTGGGTTGTTAATACCCCTCATTTCCATTAGTAAGTCAATTAGCAATGTAAATCTTTCATTAGAATTGAATGGGTGGATTTGTTGGGATTTGAAGCAAGGTGAATTGATATAAATTTAAAAGTCAAATTGAATAGTTGTAGCTCTCTATGAAAAGTCATTTTCCCAGTAGTGGGACTACAAGTCCAAAGGTCGATTTGATTTTTTTGAATTCATATAGGTTGTATGACTCATGTGCAACTTCATTTTAAAACTTTTGAATATATTTGAGCATTTTGTAAAACTTGAGGAATTTCCTCATTATTCAGTCTGTAAGTTGAGTTTCTCTATTCGGCTTGTGTTGCTATAGTAGTGGATTGTGGAGCTGGAATCTTGTTGACTTGGAGAATTGGTGAATTGCATTGAAGTCTAATTGATGTGCAGTACTTGGTGTGTATGTGTATCTTTGATTATTAATAAAATATTTACATGTGTGTGTATGTGTTTGGAATTACAAGCTAATTGATTGTACTCTTATGCTTGTGTTAGTGGACTGTGAATATGGTCAATTTGATTGTGTGCTTTGGCTGTTGAAAATTATATCGGGTCAAATTAGAGGTGAGACATGCTTGCATTAAGATGTGAGTGAATTATGTCAAATAGACTGAATTAGCTTATAACTTATTGTGTATATGTTGTGATTCAATCTTATAGTATTGTGTGGTCGAATTGATTGTGAAATTGAAGAAATTAAAATATTGAGTCAATATAAAAATGTTTGGATTTAGTATCTGGCATTGCACGATAAGTTGCATGAATTATTGAAGTCCATTGGATGATCGAATTAGTTGAGAATGTATTTGGGCATTCACTGAAAAATACCAGTCTAGTTGATTGTGTAATTAAATTATTTAAGCGATTGGATTTGTGTAAGGCTTGATGTTCTGGAGCTGATAAAGGTCAAGTTGTTAAGTTTGATCTATGTGTGATCATAGTTAAGTGGTCTAATTGCCTATGAAGATATTTGGTCAAGTTTGTTTATAGACAGCCTATCAAAATAGATTGGGGAATGTGTTGAATGCTTAAGAGTGAGTATGAATTAAATAAATGTATGAGTGTAATTTTATGGAAGTAGTGCATCCAGATGTGTAAATGGACAAGAATAATAAATTGTAACTTGTGCTTAAGTAACTTGGAATGGTGGTTTTGAGACTGAAGTCGGTGTATGCATGTAGTCCGTCAAATTGATATAGAATAATGAGTAGTCTATTGGATGGAGGTAGATCTCAGTTGTTTGTCAAATTGAGTAAGTTTGTTTAGTGTAAGACCAAATGCCCAAGTATGTCTAATTGATAAAGTATTGGCTGAATTTTACTTGTCTAATCCAAATAGACATGGTCTAGTTGCACTAAGTGTAGCATGTAAAGTGAATTGATAAAATCCAGTTGTGAATTAAATTAAGTTACATGGTTCAAGCTAGAAGTATTAGAATTGAAATATGAAATTATGTCAAATTTCATATAAAGCATATCCAATAGAAGAGATTTGTTTTGCTAAAGAATTTAGTCAAGTCGATAGTGTAGTTGGAGGTAGGTGGAAAGTCGATTGGGCTTTGTATTAGACCTTGTGCATGGTGATAGGTCTAGTTTCTTGGTTGTATGGTCGTGAATTGATAACAAAGCCAATTTACTCAACCAAATACAAGTTCAAAGATAAATTGACCTTATAAAGGAGAATGGAGCAAAATAGGTTGATGTGAAGAATTACTCAAGCCCAAGGAAAGAACTAATTCCTCCTTTTGAAATTTATGTTTGCACAAAATTAGGAGACCGGATTATTTTATAAAATAAAAATTGCAATAAAATTAATACGGATTAGACGGATGAGAGAAAGAAAAGAGGATTAAATTTATGTACAAGTTAATTGGTATTTTGTAAATATTTATACAATATTAATATTAAGTGGCTAGAGCATGCATAAAGACAAATTGATGATTCTCTAACAAATTGACTTGAGAATTGACATGAGCCACACACTAGACAGGACTATGACGTCATCCATTGAGTCTATAATATAGCATTGGGAATTTGGACTGTGAAAAATTGACATTAAAGTCTTTCTTTAGGTTATTTTTTGAACCAAACCTAAAAATACGTAGATAAATATCCAAAATACAAAAACGAGAGACCTTAGTCACGCAAACGTTAGACTTATTGAACTTTCCTTAGGAATTACCCTCCAATGCTATATTTCCCTGGGTTTTGTCAAGTAGGCAAAATTTACATTACAAGCAACCACTTCAAAAAAATTCATTGATAAAGTTCTAGAGGTGATTGTAAGAAAGACTAGTATTGTTTTACATCACATTTGGATTGACGGAGTTGTCATCTACTATAACTTTTATAGCATGAACCCAATTAACTTGAAATTTTATTAATTAGAGATGAATAGTTTGATATTTATTAAATCTTGTATGTTTCAGAATTTTCAAAAATCATTTTATATTTAAATTTCAATTTGGCTAATTTGTTGCACTTTTCAGTTTTAGGTTTTTTAGAACTAGGGAGTGTCCAGAATTAATGATCTAGAGCTAAAATTTCTATAGTCTATTTCCACACTAGGTGGGCATGCATCTACCAAAGGGCACTTAAAAAACATTATTTTATGTCCTCCATATGCGTGCTAATAGGGCTCCTTTGCACGTGCACTTTTAAACATTGAAGACGATTTGAAAAATATTCTTTTGGTGAAATCTCTTCTCCATGAAGTTCTCTCAAATGGCCAATTTTCAGTTTCTTTGTAAATTATTTTTCCTATTTTTTACAAATTAAAATGTCAAAGTACCTATTTTCTTCAGATTCTGCACTTTCCTAATTTTGCTACTTAATAAACTTTTCTATGTTTTTCCTTTTTAGAGCACCTTTTTCTTACAAGCTTAAACATTGGTTATATTTTTCAATTTATTAAGATGCTTTTCTAATTTAATAATACTCACAAAGAAATCGCCTAAACGCTACAAAAACATGCTAGACTTTCTTGCAACTATCCCTAAGTAGGTTGCCACAACTTGCAATTACAATTACACATGCAACTTGTCTACAACAACCATAGGTCTCCAAATTAGCACCCAAATGTCGCAAAATGGGTCGCAAAATGTCCTATGCAATCCAAAAGTAATTGTTTTTTGTAGTCACAAAAACCCTCATTTTCTTCTAATGTTTAACAAAAATTGACATTTGATGAATTAACATGCAAATTGGTGATTCGAGGACACTTGTACAAGTCATTATAATAGCTTCACTGATAATTTCGTCAAATTACCCACAAGGCAATAGCATAATAACTTCAATAATATAATCAATATTGTTATATTAGTGTGAATTTTGACACTAAATGGCACAATTGAAGGATGGGGGCCTATGTAATTGTGATAAGAAAGAACCTACAATGCACATGTCTCTTCTATGATGCAAGGGTTTCATTGTGTTTGAAGTTTGATATTGTGATTTAAATTATTTACTACCCATTTTTTTGAAGGGTCCATCATCTCAATCATGGAGGGCCCCATTTAGGATTGTGCCCTACAAATAATCATGAATCATGGAGATCTCACCAACTATTTTCATTGCCTAAGAAGCATCCAATTTAACCCCTAAAAGACCAAACAACGTTTTTTGGCAACATAGTGATTTGAAGCAACTCACTACAAATGGAATTTTTATTTTGTTTCTTTGAAATTTTCAGACAACATGTGCCCAAGGAGAAGCTTTAAGGCCCAACAATTTTCATAAATTTAATTTGAATACATGGTTAAAAAGTTATTGTATGATATATAGTTTTCATTGCTCGACAGGTAGCTTGGGCAACACAAAAAACTTCTTTAAAAATAACTCTTTTAAAAATAAAATATTTGAAATTGGTTTTCTAGATTTATATATACATGGAAACATTCGAATCATTCCATTTTGATTTATGAGATGAAAATTATGAAGAGTTTTAGTTGTAGATGTTTGTGGGTAGTTATGGAATCTCTACTCTAAAATAAACTTTGAAGACCTTTATTTAACTCCATTTTTAATATTTTTGGAAAAAAATAAAAACATTAGATGTACATTGTTTATAAAAAGATTAAAACCACTGGGATTGGCATTTTTCAATTCTTTTAATAAATTGTTAACAATTTAGTATTTTGAATCATTCTCTACTTCTTTTTACTTACTAATTTTTTCCTATATGTTGTACAATTCCAAGTGATCTAAAAATTTTCAAGCATGTAGCGAACTTGACTTGAAGAATGAATCCAAAGAGTTACAACCATTTTGGACATTTTTTCATAATGATTTGACCTTGTGAAGTGCAACTACCTAGTTTTTTGTAGGGACAAAAGGCTTTTTGCAATCTACGTAGTATAAATTTTTGAAATTTTTTTCCACATCTTCTCAAAGTAGCATACTATAAGATCCTAAAGTTCTATGTGTCCAAAAATGTATTTTACAAAAATTTGATACTTGTACTAGAAATGGAAGTTTAGGAGCGTTTTTGGTGAAAATATAGTCAAATACATTTAGGGATTAACCCTTTGCATCAACTGACCATCCAAATCTAGCTTTGAGAAGAACTAGACATTGATTGCAAAAAACAAATCACATTACTACTTAGTAATCTACACTGAATAGGGGTATTAAGAGGACCAAAAAATTAAAGGGACTAATTGTTGAAAACTGTAGATGTTTGAAACATGATGTATATCCTTGGAACACTTCAATAACTATTGATGTATAATAAAGGTAGATATTTACATAGTGTGAAATGTTGATTAGTTAGTATGGGTCCCCTTAATATCCCTATTGAATGTAAAAGAAACAAATGTTAATTTCATTAAATTCCAAAAAATTATGACATATATCTTCACAAGGGTCTAGTTTCAAGCTACAAAGTAATTAACTTAGGCATAGATTTTGGGTTCAAGCCATGTGTCCTAGACCGCATCAATAAGGATTGGAATATTGATCACCATTTTAACAAAAATATTCACGTTAACGAGAAAATCTAGTGAGGTCCTTTGATGTTCTCAGACCAGCTAGAGTTTTAAAAAGTAATTGCTTAGGAACCCACATCAAAATGTAGAGTGAGACTAAGAGCATTGCCACCCATTCCCTCCAACACGGTTGGGAGAATGGAGTGGTTTGGGCCTTGCTTTTCTTGGGCTTCTTTTGTGTCACAGTCATCCCCGCCTTCAAGGCATGTTAAAACAAGTCAATCCCAAAGCATTAAGGTAAGAACACCCAATGGTGTCCATGTACCCAATGGCGTCCCTTTCTACGTCAAGAATTCATTCTAGAACACAAATGTAGTTGGATTATAGACTTCTTATCATTTTAGGTCAAAAAAATAAGCTATGTATTGTCTACTTACATTTACATCCTGAAATGATTATGCTTTGTAGAATCTGATGCCATTGGATATAGGGGCGCCATTGGATGCTCTTACCTCAATCACTTGGTAGACCGAGGAGCCAATCAACATGCCAATTGTTAAAAAAATGCAAGATATAATGTGTTTTGGCTGATAACTCAAGAAATTGACAAGGTCAATTAACAAAATAACAAGGATGGCAAAAATGGTGTCCTATTGTTTGCCGAGAGTTTTTTGGAGTGACCAGGCTCTTTTCATTCTTGGCCGGGTCCGCGGTAGGGCATGTATTGGAGACTAGCCACACCCTCGACCAGCTCGTCTAGCTTTGGTGTCAATGGTTGGCGATGCTCTAAGAGCGTTTGTAGTGCTCCTAGTGACAACAAGCACAATATTGGCATCGTGTCGAATGCCAAGTAATTTCTTATTAAAATTGCACTCCAATGCAACCGTTACTAGGGCCTTCAATTCCATGGCCTAAGTAATTATGCAACCACCCGGGACTAGCTAATTTACAAAATGTGAAGGGTCCCCAAGTTGGCCCTTGTAGGAATAGTCATTATTGTCAATACTTTTTCAAGCATTGGAATGTGTGCTAATCAATTCAACCTTCTCAAGTTTCCATGAAAGTCTTTTTCCAATGTAGATTCTTTTCTTTTTTTATTATTATAATATGTAAAAGTTCATTTGATGTTTGAATTGCCCACTTTGCATTGGGTCAATTTTTCCAAACAGAAAACCAGCACTGTGCAAGCCTTGGGGAATGACCCACCATTTGCTGTTATAGAACTTGTATATAGAGTATGCACTATAGATTCCCTAAATTAAGTGTTGCAATAATCTGAGTCAGTATACATAAATCAATCATGATTGACAGATTCATCAGTGTCAGATGTCATGTACGGACGTCAGGCTCTCAAGGCAGAATTCCAAGAAATTAAATAGCCACTGTGAGGGCCGGAGTTAACAGGCACGAACCTCAATGCAATACCAGTCCTTGCCTAGTTTTCAGAGATTCGTGCACTTGAATGTATGCCTCACTTTTCAAGCTTGGAAGTTTGCCACTTTCACGTATTTCACTATGGATTGCATATCATTGCAGTACCGGTATATATGTGCAGCAAATGAAAAAATGAGTGGTCGGAACAGTTTATCAATGTACATTTATACAATTGCAAAATAAATTATATACAGTCATTGGATTCAAGAGCACTATCTCAAGAATTCAATCAGTTGATGCACTGAGACAATGTGCGGGTCCAATTGTGCAAGCCGTATGACAACATGGTCTTCGGCATCTAATTCGTGGAGCAGAACCTCCAAAGCGTCTGCGTGTGCTGTTAGATCACCGGGGATAGGTTCTGGCACATCATTCGGGTCGCGCGTAAGCAGATTCAGAGGCGGTTGAGCACCCCGAGGAGATCTCATTTCTCGACAGAGCTTCAAATCAGCCAGCAAGCTTCCAAGCAGGGTCTTGTACTCCTGAAGATTCTGCATAAAGTACACGATTTCCGGGGTCAACGTCTGGGCCCGAATGTCTCTTAGAGCTTCAACTGCTCCTCGAAGTGGCGTGAAGTTCCCTGGGCTCATCTGCAGGACTTGGTCGCCTTCTCGGTGGCCGAAGCAGAGGTCTGGCCACCCTACCGTCCCCTCCACAATGGGCACAATCTTGTCCGGCAGAAACATCAGTATGATTAGAAGGTTTATGACGCTTGAAGGAGCTCGGCGCGTGGCAGCTTCGTCCTGGACTTCGCTTTCTGGCCAATCTACCAATGGCGGAATATCGCCTAAGATATCCCTTCGCCGTTCGAAGTTGGCTTGCCTGTCCATTTCTTCAGAAGGTGAAATTGATGGAACCGGTTAATTGTTCGACCAGTCGAGTGCTTCGCTCCTCTTGTATCCAATCTTTGATACTTATCTAGACCTTCTTGCCCCGCTTCTTGCTCAGTCTTTCACAGCTCCACCATGTACCAAAAGCTTCAAACGTCAGCAGACTTAAAACCAGCTTGCAATTGCAGTTCCCGTCGTGGACTAGGACTGTCTCCAAGTACGGTGCGCTCACTCGATCGATCAAATGTGAGCTGTACCAACCAACGCCTGAGTGTTGTCAACTTCAGTGAATCGGAATGCAAGAATAACCTGCCTTATATATAATCTCCTCTCACGCGCTGCCACTATTCCCCGCCGTGTTACGGATCTGGTAGGCCCATGGCATCTCCTCATTATGTTGTGCGTTTCAGAGTTCAGGCTCCTAATCCATCATCACCTGCATGTATCTTCAGGCTGCAAATAGTCAAATGGAAGTGGAAGACCAGAGGGAGGCTAGGTCAAATGCTACTTGCACAGCTTCCTGTGGTACTACGCACTGTCGTGCCTTTATGAACGAAGTAGCGGTTGAGTCCAGTCTCCACGACTGCTACAGTTTGCGGGCATCTGCCGAATCGGTAGGACTCGTAATAACTTTTCTCTTTTTGATTATTTATGTGTAATCGTATTGTAATCCTCTGTTCCAGAACTGCTTGGGATGAGGCGACGATGCTGCGTCGATTGAATTTGAAAACTATAGATTTCAAAGTCGACTAGCTGTAAGATACTCGCTCAGGTGCTCGCTTTCGGACTGGCATCAGTGTTTCGGAACCCACGTATGCTGGATCGATATGCTGAATTTGGGGAAAGCAAGTGGAGGCTAGCCAGACTGGCCAGACTGTGCGTTTGTTCGTGAAATGGAAGCTAGAATCGGTAGGAATTCACGCACTCGGTTTGTTCAGAGAGTCGGTCTAACTACGTTGTTATGACCGAGGACGACGAGTGACTGTAGCAGGGAGTTTTTTTGTTTTGTTTTTTTCAAATGAAATGGCCTTGTGCATGCCAAGGTGGGTATGACTGACAGACGTGTTTGCATCAGCCCGAAGGAAACAAGCGTCCGAGGGTGAATCGAATCCCTTGAGGGTGAATAATTTTATGAAACACTTGAAGGGATGTGGACTAAAAGGTCCATTTCTTACTTGGACCAAGGCCATTTATCTGTCTAAAACGACTCAATACTGTCAATTCTGCTGCGTTCACTGGATAAAATACAAGAAATATTTTTTTTAAGAATCAAACTGGAGGATCTTGTGTTCCACTAGTCTCAAGTATTGTTGTAAAAATTTCATAAAGTTTGACCATATGGATTGGAAAATATCAAAGTTAGAAAAAAAGAAGTTTTTTAGAACGTTGGCTTGCAATTTCAAATAACTTTGACCACCATTTATGGAATTTTTTTGCACTACAAAATTTGAATTAAAAATTTTTTGTTTTGAAGAATTGAGGTGAAAGTCTAGGATTTTTTTTTAAAAAAACACTTGATTTTCATTTTTTTTTAAATTATTAAGGAGAAGTAGGTCCAAAATTGAAAGAAAAATTAAATCGTTAATAGCTCTAAGATGAAATTGGAACACTATAATCCTAGTGGTCAGATTATTTTAGCAAGAAAACTTAACCTTGTCAAATAATTTTTTTTGAAAAATTGTAAAAAGTGCATTTAGAAATGATTTCTATAAGTTTTTTTTCATGAAGATGCTCCAATTGCCTGAAAAATAAGATTGTTCAGAATTTTCATATAACAAATCCAAATGGAATGAATCGAATCTTCCCATATAGATGAAATTACAATATATGAGAAAAAAAATTATGTAAGAGGATTTCTACCTTCTATACCGAAAAAATGACTTTTTGTGCCACAACTTTTGTTCCCAAGCAATGAATAAAAGGACATTTTATACCCTAACTTTTGTTCCCAAGCACCGAATAAAAGAAAAATTACTTTCCTATAAAGTTGCTAAGATTTTCTATCTTTACAAAAGGTTTCAAAAATTAAGGATGAATATTGAGACTATTGGAGCTTGCCCGAAAACAATTTTGTCTCTTGATGGACACTAGGACTTTATGGGTGAAATTGTAGGCAATTACCCTACCATCCTTTTAACCCCCACTAAGCACAATTTTGCATCTATAATTCCCAAGGAATATGTCATGCTCATCAACATCCAACAATATTGTTGCAACTCTAGATAGACCACTCTTTTGAATGTAAAAGTGCCTCACATGAAGTGAATGTCTTGTAGATTGAGAGTAGATTTGTATGAAAATGGTAGAAGATTGGGGTGGATTTAGAACAATTTTTGTAGCCTTCTAACTATGATTTTAATTTAGTATGTCTAATTTTTTCAATATTATTTTTTTTATTTGATGCACCTCAAAATTCAAGGTTGCACAGACATCCAGCGTCTACGTCCGCCGCTTCCTAGACATCTAGGGACATAGAACCTTAGAGTCGCACCTTGTCCACTAGACATGCAGACGGGCTGAAATTTCATCTAAATTGAACAAGAAGTCAAGAAGTCAACATTTTCATAAGTTGTATCAATTTTGGTTGAATTGTAACCGTACAAATTCTAACTAGACTTGTTAGAGATCACATAGGAAAAGAAAACATAATAATATCACTTAGAGATTGAAAGATTATAATCTTTGATCATGAGGGTGTAAAAATTATGAAACATTTTCAATTCACTTTTCGCATGTGAACTCTAAGAAGTTGGTCACTAAAAAATATGAGATTATAGGGCCTAGCATGCACAACCCCAATCAATTTACAATTTTTCAAAATCTATTCTACAATTTTTTTAAATGAATTTCTAATGTGATTTACTATTTTTGCCTCCAAGATCACGTGTATTTGAGGCTCATTTCCAAGAGACTTCAATACTATAGGAAGTCAAGATTGCAATGGGCATCCTTGCACAAAATCTTCAATAGAGAAATCATAATCCTTTATTTTTAAGATCAACCTTTTGATCTTAAAAGTAGACTTCAAAATTTTCGAAACACCATAATCTGACCCCTTGGGCATTTAGGGGTTAAAGAGGAGAATTGACTATTTGACTTGAGGGTCTACAAAAAAAATTTAAAAAATTAAAAAAATAATCTTTCATGAAGATGTTATAAGTCCTTATAAGGAGTCTAAATTAAATGAATTAAAGCTTTTTGAAACGACAAAATTATATTCTCTGCAAAAAAAGATTGTATTTTCCCACTTCAAAGATTTTCAAATTTGTTTTTCCTCCTTTTGTCCCCTATTTGGAGCTTCCTGGCCACTTTAGTCATAACTTTGGGTTCAAGGAATTGATAGTGGATTAGTGATTTAGTGGAAAAGATTATATTCCTACAAAGCTTATGAATTTTACGATAAAAAATGAAAAATGAAAATTCATCTAATATGTGGCTACATGCCTACCTAAACATGAACGAGGAGGATACAAATGTCCAAAGAGCAGCTCCTATTTTGACTATAGATGCCAATGGTGGAACTTCAGAAGTAGACAAAGTGATTGGAAGTGACAAGTCTCTGTCCATGGCAATGACCCAAGTAGAAAAGAATGACGAACTAAATGACTAGGAGCAAACGAATGTAGACAAGACAAGCGTGGAGTTTGGAGGAGGATTGGGGAGCAAAAGTAGTTGGGAACCAAGTATCTTGAACCTTGAAGCAAATGTTATAGGGAACAATGTAGGTTTTCATTCCATAGAATGCGGAAGCCCAGATTTGCTTCACAAAGACCAAAGGACCAATGAAAGCATGCCAAGTTTGCAACATCCAATGCACAGCGGTCCTCAAATAGCTCCACGTTCCCTATTTAAGAATGGGAGTATGACTTTGTTGGGTTTAGGGACTCTCAATGTTGACCACGGGCTGTGAACATTTCAAAAAAAATGGGACATATGGAGAATTCAAGATTAAACATTACTTCATTCACTAATAGCAAGGAAGATGAGACATTGGAATCAATGCTGAAGAAGCAAGAAGCTTGCCGACCGCAATCTTCCATTAGGTCATCTAACCCTCAATTGCAATCCTCAAATGCAATAGAGGCATTTTCCATAGAGGGGCGAAAGGCAGGAAAAACAATGATGAAAGAAACTCCTAAACCTAAGAACAAATGAGTGATGGAGCCATTTGCCATCTCCCCAAACAAGAAAGTAAATGTAGGAAGACCCCCACTTGATAAGTGTATGCCTATTTCAGTACCTCCCTTTAGAAAATGAAAAGCAATTGATTGCCTTCGGGAATGCGTAGGAAAAACCTTGTTGCAAGCAAAGAGGGAGCAAAAGATGGACAAGTCTAAGCGGAAAGCTTTTGTAACTAGAAAAGTACAAGAAGAAAGAGGGGGAAATGAATCACCTTCGTCGGACAATGAAGAAAACACATTAATGGATGATGATGACGGATTCCAATCAAGAGACTACTGTAGTGGGGCAAAGGTGAAAGGAGATAGTGATTACCACCCTTAGGAATTTAATCTTGGAAGACGCTTGCACCTAGGCCATTTATAGGTGCTCAAGTTCTTTTGATTCAAAGAGATATTGAGCTAAGAAATGTTAGTAGTACAAGTTGTTCAATTTATCTTGAAGAAATATATGACACTATCCAGTTCCCTTACTTGAGTTACTTGTCTGGTTTTTGTTCCAAGTGACATTCAACAAAATCTTTTGTTTTTTGAACAACATTCTCGAAATTTTCATTCAGTTCATTGTGTGATTTTTTGTTATAAATTTTAAATAAATTGAATAAGATAATTTCTAAAGCAATAGAATTCTATGAAATTAGTAACTAACCTTGCAACAAAACTTAAATCTCCCAATGTCAGTATGTTACACTCACCCCATGTCCCTGTGTTGTTTTTTTGGACCAATGGTTATGTGGCCTTTCTTTCAATAAGGTTATGAGTTTTTTAGCTCCTTCAATTTTGGGGCTTGCATACTAGTATCAAAGGAGGCCAACATTAAGTATGCAATTTTTGTATGTGCTAACTATAGTACTTAATGGCATTTTTTAACACATTTACTTCCTTTTCTTCTCTACATGCTTGAAGCTGCCCATTTTTTTTCTAGACAATTGGGCATCACCCTAGCCTAGTGGCCTAACCCCCCCACGCGCCTGTCCTCCCTCTGGACGGTGACTGGGCAGCGTCCGACTACGTTGCATGTGTCCACTGAAACCGGGCGGCCGGACGTCCAGACATCCGATTTTTGGGTGCGATTTTGCTGCGGACATGCATCCAAGACAACCCTGTTAAAATTTAACATTTTTTATCTCTCTTTCATAGCTTTCAAAATATCTATAGATGGTTGTAATATTTGGTGTAGTATTGAACTTTGTGGGGGAAGCTTCCCAATGAAAAATGGATTCTTCTATCCCCACTTCTACTATTTGTTGCATTCATAAAAAATTTGAGATCAATACTAGAAATACTATGGACCACTTTAGAAGGCATTAGAATCCTACTTCTCAACCATTTAGATCTCTCACATTCTTGACAAGTGTTCATTTGGATAATATAAACCATTATTGATGTGAACCTTGGGATATTAGGGGCGTACAAGGTTGGTTTGTTTTACCAAAACTACATGCATTTGGGGGACTTTAAAATCACTAGTAAATAGTATAATGTAGGAAAAAAACATCTTCATAAATATAATCCTTTCTTAAGAACTTCTTCAATAATAGATTTTGCAAAACAATAGAAGAATAGTTTTGTAAATGCACACAAATTCATGCACAAAAGAGCCTTCTTAGTACCTTTGTAGAGGACATAGATTTGGTTTACTTTTGGGTGCCCCTTGCATAGTATATAGGTGTAAGGTTTCTAGAAGAATGCACACCAAAAGATCACTTCTAGATCATTAAGTTTGGACACTTGATCTAGTATTGAAAACCATGAAAATTTAAGTGTGACAACTAAATTTGAAGAAATGACTTTTAAATTTAAAAATTTCTAAAATAATTCTTGTAAAATATAATAATTCAAAGAATGAAAGAAATCTTAAATTCCTATTTTAAAATTTTAAGTCTCTTAGTCTATCTACTCAATATGTCAATAGTTAAGATATAAAACCCACTGTATGAGCAAAATGTAATATGGCCAAATGATACAAGTGTTTCATGCTTTCAATCTCTATCATGGAAAAAAATACTTGTTTTCAAGATACTCTACCCCTTTAATTAATTTGATAGCTTAGAAAAGAATCATATAAATTTCTAAAAGGTTCAAATTTTTTTAAATGGATTTTTTGTATATTTCAATTAAAGAAATTTCTATAGGGATTTTTTTTAATTTGAAGGAAAATAATGTCTCGGATTTCCAAGAACATAGAGTTTATTTCAATTGGTGGGTGATTGCAAGAAAGATTGGTCCTTTTATGCATCACAAGTAGTGTGACAAACTTGTCATGCTATATACTTCTTGAAGTATGAACCTAATGAACTTGGAATTTTCATTAGAGACGGATGTTTCCATTATAATCATGTCCCTTATTTTTTTTTAAATTTACAAAAATAACTTCATATTTAAAAGTCCAATTTTCTAATTTTGCACACTTTGAAGTTTAGGGTTTTTTAGTACTAAGGAGTATCCAAATTAATGATCAAGAGCTAAAATTCTTGTAGTCTCTTTCTACGAAAGAGGCATCTAAAAATATATTATTTTATGTCCGCTATGTTCATGCAAATCACGGCTCCTTTGTACATGCACTTTTGAATATTGAAGATGGTTTCAAGATTATTCTTTTAGTGAAATCTCATCACCACCAAGTCCTCACAAATTGCCAATATTAAATTTCTTTGTAATTTGTTTTTCCTATTCTTTACAGTCAAATTAAAATGTCAAAGCGTTTATTATCTTCAAAAGAAAAATTTACTCTATTTCATGAATAAATTTGACCTACATTTTTTTAGGTCTCAAATTTTGATTAAATGTTATTTCTAGTGTTATATTGATTTTTTATATTTTCTATAATTTTTCTATACTTATTTGCAAAAGGTCATAATGTCATATATAGTTAATACTACCTAAATGCTACAAAAATTGACATGTCTATTTTGCAATCACCTTGGAGCTGAGAAAATAAGTTATGCCTTTTTAAATACAAAAAGCTGAAATTTTGGTAGCAAAAAATCCATAGAAATTCAAAACCAAATTTTTCGGTTTTTTAGATACATACATACATACAACTTTGATTCATTTTATTTTAGTCAATGATGTAAAACTTCTGAAGAATCATATTTTGTTGGCAATCAAGGCATCTTCATAAAAAAAATAGGATTTATTTTTTAAGCCAATTTCTACAATTATTTAAAACAAGAAAGTTCTTCGGTCATAGATTTAATGCTTAAGCAATCTCATTATGAGAATTGACATGTTTTAATTGAGCTTTCTAATCCCCCAAGTACTTGGAAAAACATATTCGACTTTGAATTTTTTATACAAACCATTGAAAAGTATAAAAAAATTACTTTTCAAAATTGCATTGGAGGAACTTGTGTCATGTTAATAGTTTTTTGGCTCACTAGTTTATGCCCAATTTGACTAAGCATATGTGGAATTATGAGGTAAAATGTGTTTTTGGTCTTGTAGATATCTTACTTAGATTCTGAATTTTGATTTTTTGTATGCTTTTTAGTGCATATTTAGTTGAATTTGCAGGTTGATAGCATAATTTGTGTTCTAAGTGGGTATTTTTGTGGTGTTGTTTGACTCTTTTGGAAGTCCTTTTTTTTTCCTAGTCAAAATTGATGCTGGGAGTGTTAAGTTGGAATTTGGTTGCCAAGTAGGATGACACTTCTAATTTAGTAATTAACAAGTAGATTAGGTTGTCTTCCTCGAGGAGGGTAACAAGTAGTTGATTTCTATTAGGTGGTTGTTGATCTTCCAATTTTTCTTTACCCACTATTGAAAAGCATCCAATGATTCTCGTAGCATACTGTGTTGTGTATTCTTTCTTTTTGTGTGGATGATTGTGTGTGTAAAGTGGCGGAGTATAAAATCAATATGAGGATGCTAGTTGGTTGATGAGGATTGGGTATTCAAGTTGGAGATGTTGTGATGCAGTGAATGAGATGCTAGTTGGATGAAGTGCAAACAATGATAAAATTGTAAACAATGATTTGATCACCAATTCAAATTAATAAAAAAAAATCCTTCTTAGCTGAATTAGTGGCTATTGTGATGAAGGTGTACATTGGAGTTTGATGTATTGTTGTAGTGGTGATTGTTGTTATTTTCCAAATGAGGAAATTATATCTATTTGGAGTGTTGAGCAATTGAGTTGGAAATAGAACCCTAATTGGAACTAGAAGTCAAATATCAATTCTCTATTGATATAAATTCCCATTGACAAGCCTCTTTTGGTTCAAACTTATTGTACTAAAGAGTAATATTTTATTTGGGAATCATTCCCTTCAATAGATCTCAATTCATGTAATTGAAAATTTACATTACTTTAATTAAACTTTTAAATCCAACTATATCAACATATAGCTTACTTTTTGAAGTATATTGTCTTCAAAATTTCAAAGTGAAAAACTTCATTGATTGTAAAATATTTACCTTGAAACTTTGAGGAAAAGTTTTTATACATCACTTTAGAAATGCCAAGTCATCTTTCAAAGAAATTCTAACAAAATGTATGTATCTCACAATTTTTGCAAGTTAATGATTTGACTTGAAATTTAGTTGAAAATCCATGAAAAAAATTCAAGAAAAAAAACCAAATGTAAAAAGTTTTTTCATATTGCCCAAATTGTAAGTGTTGAGAACAAAATGACTATATTGAACATAGCTTTGTTCCTACAAGTTCGAATTCTATGAAATTCGTCTTACATCCATGGTATTGATAGTAATACTTATGTGCATTGTGAGTCACCACATTGAACCTCCAATTTCAGTGATATAGATGATGGTGGTTCAAGAACCTACATATGCCACCATAAACAATCTTTGAACCTCTAGTACTTTGATGAGCAAGGATGTTTCTAGTTTCAACCATCATGGACTCTCTCTCAGGTCCACAACAAGGCACTTCTTGTATCCCTCACAGTAGAGGCCAAAGATTAGACTATACATTGGAAAATATGAAATGGTCCCTATCTGCAAGCCACACATGATAAAAGGTCGAGAACCTTCTATTCAGGAGAAATTTTGTACTGCAACACCTTCCTGAAGTGCATGCAATTCTTTCGGTGGTGGACACAATAATACATTGATGTTCTTGGAAGTGGGTGTCTGAGTGCTTCTTAATTAGAAATGAGGATGCACAATGAGATGAAATTTTTTTCATCATAGCTTAAAGTTGTAAATGAAAATGATTATAGGCCACATTGACCAATTGATGTAGCTTGATTTGAATGGTTTGATGTCATTCAGTGCAAGCTCCAAACACATATTCTTCTTTTTAGTACCAAAGTTGCCAAAGGTAATGTCTTGATCGATGTACTTTCAAACAAGGTCGTCTCCCACTGAACGCATCACACAATTCTCATTAGCATGCTTAGTCTAACCAATTCATATCTAAGCTATTTCTGGAAAACTCCACATGCCTCTCAACCCAAGTATGAGTGGGAAATGTTGAATGACCTTCACTGGTATGGAATTTGAGCCCTCCAATCATTGTGGCTTCGAACAATTCAAACAATTATATCTTTGTTGATTTTTTAATATATATTTGTAGCATTTTAATATCCCAAATATAAGGTATTTCATTACAAGTCTTAGGAAAAGTCATTTTTTGATAAAGAGTTTGAAATATGAAACCTCACAATTTGAAAAAGTTGAAAAAAACTTGGACTTTCACTTTGATCATTAAGATCATGCAATTATTTCCCCTACATTTCCAAATTAGTCTAATATGAACATTGTATGTTTAAACTTTGGGAAGAAAATCCTATTTTTTCGTTTTGCTTAATTCACTAGAACATGGCAATTGTAGTCATCTTTTGTGAAACTAGTTACAATCCTTTAATCAGCCTATTAAATTAGGAAGAAGAAAATCCCATGTGATTAAATTGTATACAAAGCATGTCTTCTTGTCATTCCATAAAAAAATACAAGTTGAATAAAATTCAAATGCAATCTAGAACTCAAAGCAATCCAAAGACCAAAGTGAAGATGACATTTGATGACTTATAAGATAACTCTATTTTGTGAATAATATGTTGAAAATTGGCAAAATGATTATTTTAGGAAATTGCTTATCATTTAGTAAACAAGCCATGATTTCATCACTTTTGGAGTTTTCAAGTTTTGAACCCTAACCTTGAGATTCTAAATTACTACATTTGTTTGGAAAAGTCTAATATTCTTGCATTGAACAACTTTTTTTTTATTGATATTTGTTAGCATAAATTCTTTTATATAGAGAAGTCAACATAATCTCCATGAAGGAATTTCCATCATGGACCATCTACTACAAGTTAAATACACTAACAAAAATCTAAAAAACAAGTGGATGAAAAATCATAGTTTGCCATCTTCCATTGTTCATTTGAAATCATTTGTTAGACATTTTTTAACCTCAAAAACCTTATAAAGGTATGAAAATATATTGGAAACACTTCAAAAGACCCCATATAGCATCCTTGGTGGTTGAATGTTTTTAAATGTCCTACGTTATACACATACATTATCTTATGAATTTTTGTTATGGGATCCTAAACAAACAAACTCTTTATACACATTGGTTCCAAAGAACGAAAATTAATTCTCACTCCAAAGTATATAGAGTAAACTTGCCATTTACTACACACATCCACAAATCACACAACAACCATTGCCATTTTCCATACACTAACTGCACGATGCAACTACCAATTCAATTGTCATGGGAATTTTTTTTTGTATCACTGCCCAATGACCGCACATTGTGCAGTGAAGGGTTGCAAGAAATTTTTAACTAAATTTTAGCTTCATTGCCTTTAGATAACAATAAAATTTTTAGGAAGAAATCTTTTTGCATTCTATTTTTTGAAGGTGAATCTTAACATGATATTTAATGATCACACCAAATTTCAAAACATGCAAATCTTTGTATTTATGTGGAGAAGGATTTGAATTTTGTGTGTGCCATGATTGACAAGTTTACTATACACTTGAAGGTAGCCAAAGAATAATTGTTTTCTATTATTAAATCATTGATTTTTTCTTTGCATCTTGTTAGAATTCAACACTGAAGATGGCTGTTTTTTTTTCTGGATTCAACTAAGGTAGTTTGCTCTTATTGCGACCATCTTCTTCAAATAGCATAGTAGGCCCCTGTAAAATGGACAGTCAATGCTTCTAAAATGAATTGCTACAAATTTTAAAGCATAGTTAAGATTTGTCAAGAGATGATTTATACTTTGCCAATGCATGGAATAAGAGTTAGAGAGGGTCCATTTCAAAGCCACAATATGTCCACTTCCTTTTTCTAAATGAAAATTGATTGTCCAATTGCCTTCTTACAAATGGTAAAAGAATTTGGGGTCCGTTTAAGTTTAGTAATGGTTGCATTTAAGAACCTTGTATATTACTTTTTGAATGTTGTAGTGCTTGTTTTGGTCAAGCCATATCTTTTTTCAGACTGCATGTGTGTGGTTTTTGCAAGGCCTATGATCACAAATAGGTGCCTATCACAGAATTCTTTGAAAATTCATAAGTAATTCAAAAATGCTCCGAAAAATATGAAACCAATTGGGTTAGATTCCACATCAATTTTCCTTCAAGCGAAAAATAAAGAAAAATAATTTCGTGCATCTAAGAACCATCGAAAAGGCCGACCAGCCCTTGAATGGTTGCTTTAAGAGCAGACTACCATAGAAGTTTCTAGGCATCATTCTCCTTCAGCCTGTTCTGTTTGGTTAAATTATTTTTCTGTTTGCTAGTCCTGTTACTTAGGCGAGTCACAGAAGGAACTACTGATGAATAACTTAGTTGAACTTGTACGGATCCACTCAGTCAGCATGGCGGGATGTTGAGAAATACTCCGTACTTGTGCATCCAGATCAGTCTGTTTTATGTCACTATTTTTTTATTTTTTTATTTTTAATTTATTTTTGTAGGTAGTGACATTCAAAAGTCCAAACAATTTAGCAGTCATTGAAGGTGGGTACCAGGGCTTTTTTTTCTGGCGAAATTTCGCCAGATCTGTCAAAATCTGACCAATGTGACTCTGTCCCTCCAAATTCTGGCCTCTGCAGTGAAGCCAGCACAGGGGATACTAGTCCAAAAAAAAAGCCCTGGTGGGTACACCCCAAATCGCACTATCACAATGTGTACAGCATCTCCAAAATCAAAATAAGTTATGTATGTGTGTATCAGGGTGACCACCCATTTTCAATCACTTAACCCCTAAAGGTATTTGACTATGTTTTCACCAAAAATGCTCCAAAATTGTCATCTCTAGTACAAGTACCAAATTTTAGATAAAATACATTTTTGGACAAATGTAACTGTAGGATCTTGTAGTATGCTGGTTTGGGAAGATGTAGAAAAAATTTCAGAAATTTCCACTGTTTGGATTGCAAAATAATAGCATTTGAAGTGACAAAAAGCCATTTTTTGGCCCTGCAAAAATCCAAGCAGATGCACTCCACAAGGTCAAATCATTATGAAAAAAATTCCCAAATGGTTGTAACTCTTTAGATTCATTCTCCAAGTCATGTTGGCTACGTGCTTGAAAAATTTTAGATCATTTGGAATTGTACAACATATAGGAAAAAAATAATAAGTTGAAAGAAGTAGAGAATGATTCAAAATACTAAATTGTGAATAATTTATTTATGGAATTGAAAAATCCCAATCCCAATGGTGAAATTGTTGTAATAAATAATCTACACCTCACATTTTTATTCTTTTCCAAAAATATTAAAAATTGAGTTTAATAAAGGTCTTCAAAGTTTATTTTAGAGTAGAGATTCCATTACTACCCACAAGCTACCCACAACTAAAACTCTTCATAACTTTCATCTCATAAAGGAAAATGGAATGATTCAAAGCTTTCCATATATATATATAAATAAATCAGGAAAATAAATTTTAAATTTTTATTTTAAAAAAAAGTGATTTTTAAAGAAGTTTTTATTGTTGCCCAAGCTGCCCACCGAGCAATGAAAACAACATATCATACAATAACTTTTTAACCATATATTCAAAAGTTATGAAAATTGTTGAGTCTTAAAGCTACTCCTCGGGTACATGTCGTGTGAAAATTTCAAAGAAAAAACAATTCCATTCATAGTAAGCTACCCGAAATCACTATGTTGCCAAAAAACATTATTTGGTCCTTTAGGGGTTAAGCAATTCAGCCTATCTGTGACATGGAAAAAGTTCAGGAAAAAATTTCCTCGTGTACAAAAATAGATTTCAGGAAGATTTCATTATTTCCTAAATTTTTTTCCTTAAAAGCAAAATTATCATGAATTTTTTTAGTGAAGATTCTATTTGTCCCATTCTTGATATGTAGGCAAACCTATTTCCAACCATAGGATGGTTCCAAAATCAATGTAAGGCTTCCAATGTACATAATGTGATCATGTAAGCTTTCAATGTACACTTCCTAGACATTTTTGTTGTCCTTGGGGTCATGTCAGTGGTGCATGAGTTGTCACCTGTAATTCATCTAATTGGAAATGGAAATGGAGCAACCTAAACTACAAAAATGGGAGGCTGATAAAAAATGGATGATTTCCTTTATGTATGTTGGAAAGACACTAAACTCATCTTACCAAGTGGGTCATGCATGGTGAATTTACTATTTACTCCATTCAAGGGAAAAACACAAGCATTTAAAAAATTTTCCTCACATGATAAAAGTTGCAAATTTTGAATTCATATTTAGAATCAAAAGCCCCAGATTAGGTAGGAGAGGAGTAGAACATAGAATTAGTATGGCACAAAATAGGGGGCTTTTTTTTTTATAGAATACAAAGTTCTCCTTGCGTGGCCCACATAGTCATGGGACAGATTTAGCATCTTATTGTATGTTGAAGAAACAATGTTGGAACATCTACCAAAAAAACTTTGACCCTTCATAACTTTTGCATATAATATTAAGATGTTGAGTTCTTTGGTGCATTGGAACCTCCTTTCACTTGCCAACCAGAAAATCAATGGAAAATAATTAGTCTACTAATAGTAATTAGTTTAATAATAGCAATTAGATTGGCAATAGTGAAGAGTGGGTGCTTTCGGGGTATCCACTTTAAGTTAGACGAGGTTCAGGTTTGCAAATGTGGTTTTGAACCCATTTCATAGTTGTTGGTGTAGAAATTCCAACTTCAAAATTAAATTAAAAAAGGCAAGAAGACCCTCAAAAACCATCATTTCATCATATTCGGCTCCTCTAAGGTATTCCATGAAGTGCACCTATAGTCCAACAACTTGAGATGTAGCATTTTGTGATAGTCATGGTACAAAATGCAATTTGAATTAATCATTTTTCTCTATTTCAATGTTTTCAAATGTTGATTACATTTATTCAAAAATCATGCACAAATATATGTATCCACCTACATTCAATGTTTTTAAAATACAAAATTCAAGATACTTACAAGTAAGAGTAGTCACATGGATGGGATATAGAGTTAGATTGTGGACATATATTGTACATTGGCAACAACTTTAGCAAAATGGCCAAGTCTCCAATATTTATTTATAAATTGATAAAGGTGAAAAATAAGATTGAGAACTTGGGAACTAATCCTTAAATTTTTGGCAGATACTGAAATAGGGGACTTGGACTACAAACCAAAGGAAGGTAAAAATTGTGAACCTATAGGTACAATCTTGAAAGTCTTGCAGCCTCAAAAGTGACAAATTCATGTTTCTTTTGCCTAAAGTATATTTGGTTTCAAAACAATGACAATTTTTTCATTTTAGCTTTTTTACACCTATAATTTTCTAAATTTTTTGGCTGAACTTTGTTGACCTATAATAAGCCAAATATGCTATCTAAATGCATTGTATTGCATTCAAAATACATATATGAAGTGGAATTATCAATAACCATTAATTTAAGTTGATGGCATGTCCTTAGAGAATTTTCCTAATTATTGTGAATTCTCAAAATCAAGACTAAAAGGAAATTGAAAGTATCATATAGGACCATGGCTTTGAACCATCTTCCCAAAGATTCAATACCATGTTAATAAAGGCTCCATTACTTTACATCTATGTTGCACTATGTATAAGTTGAAGTTGAAGACATTTTTCAATGACAGTGTAAGAAATTCAACATATTTGGAGGCACATTTTGCCTGGAAAAATATATTTCTGTAATATTAGCAAAAGAAAATTAGAATTTTTGGATATAGAATGTATTTTTAATGAATTTTCAAAGTGGTAGATCCCTAGACCATTGAAAACGTTGTATAGGTGGAACTAATACGTGAAATCTGACAAAGTGAACAAGAAAATAATCAACAATAAGGAAACGGGCAATTTTAATTATTGACATTGTGAAGGGCCCCTTAACTCCTAAAGGACTAGCATACATTTTATAGAAACATAGAAATTTTGGTCAAGTACATGTGATTGGAGATTTGCATATTTTAGACTAAAATTTTAAGAGAAGATGGGGACAAGGAATATCTTCCACATGGATTGCACAAAATTTAATGACATTTGGAAATATGAGTCACAAGTTATGACCTGATATGCTATTTTTTTTGTAAATGGGTAGTCTAGGTAGATAAGGAAAAAATCACTTTTTTCATAAACAAAAATTTGAGATGGATTTTCTAGAGTTACATGTGCGTGGAAAGCTTTGAATCATTCCATTTTGATCAATGAGTCAAAAGTTACAAGGATTTTTAATTTGTGGGTAGTTATGGATTCTTTACTCTAAAATAAACTTTGAAGTCCTTTATTTTGCACAATTTTCAATATTTAAAAAAAATCATAGTATGTAGATTACAACATTTCAACAATTGGAATTGGCATTTTTCAATTCCCTAACAAAATTCTTAACAATTTAGTATTTTGAATCATTCTCTACTTTTTTCTACTTACTATTTTTTCCTATCTATTGTACAATTTCAAATGATTTGAAAATTTTCAAGCATGTAGACAACTTGCCTTGAAGCTTGAATCCAAAGAAGCACCACCATTTTGGACATTTTTTTTATACAAATGTGACCTTGTGAAGTGCAACTGCTTGATTTTTTTTGCAAGGTCCCCCCCAAAGGGTTTTTTGTCACTTCAAATGCTAAATAATATCTTGCAATCTATAAGGTGGAAATTTTTGAAAAATTTTCCACACCTTCTCAAACCAACGTACTACAAGCATAACATTGTTAGCCAATTGAATCTTCATCCCCTAGGTGGAAGTATAATTCGTTCCTAGATGCATGGGAGGGAATTAAGTTAAAATCCCAGGCATCACATTGGCTATGTGAAGGTAACTTTGGGTTGGGATGACGAATGGGTGATGGATTTGCTAAGTTCTAATTGGGAGTGAGTGAGCTTGCCCGTCTCTGAACATTGTATTGATTAATGGTTGATATTAATGCGGGCTACAATGCATGGCTATAGTTTCATTGTGGGTATGTGGAAAAATTGCAACAACAGTAATTTTAGTGAACATGTAAGTTTCCATGCTGGGGGCTCTTGCTTTGGGGGGGGGGAGCAAAAGGGTCCCTACAAGCATTGGTTAACAATGTTAAGAAGATCCTATGATTACATGTGTCCAATTTTTTTCTTAAAGATTTGGTGCTTATCCCAGAAATGGCAATTATGGAGGGTTTTTGGTGAAAACATAGTCACGGAACGTCAAGGGTTAATGTAAGCCTAGGGACATTTCAAGGGAACTCTATTGTGCATGAATGGGAACATGGACGCTTTTGAGTGTTTCTACCTTAGATGATGTAAATTTTGGACAAACCGGTTTGAACACCTAAAATACCTTACCACCAGCCCTCAGCTGGTGTGTGAGTGTGTCTTTCTACTGTATGGATTTGGTGAAAGAAAGTGATATTACAGAATATGTGCGAGAATGTCAGTGACTGGTATTATTTCTACGTACTTTCGGACTGCCAGGTAGTTCCTTGTTCAGGCGCCTAACTTACCGCCGAGGTTTCTCCGCCGCAGGTCTCCATTATCAAGCCCTTGTCATACGTTAGTCATAAGTTTCGTTCCGGTACCGCGTTTACGTATTGTTCTCGAAGCTCCAGACGACTGGAGCTTCTGCTTACGTTGACTGATTTTTGGGGAAAGCCCAGAGCTTGTCGCCTTATCCCGAAAGCTGCACGTCATTCTGCACGCCTCCCATCGACGTTTTCGACATGCTAGGGTACGAACAGAGCATCTCCTTGCAATGATTGGCGCTGAGGAAAACCAGAAGAGCAGCAGCTTCAGGCGGTGCACAGTCTGCAAGTAAGCTTAGTGGACTCAACTGGGTTTGGAAAAACATCAGAAGCTTGCAACAGCCTCTGTTTTGAAGGAGATGTGTGTGGGTTGTGTAGAATCTTGTGTGGGAGCTTCATTCCAGGGCTGAACTAGGTAGCTCGTAAGGTTGTGGGTGGGGAGAGCTGCTTAGTCCTCTTCAGGGTTTGGTGTCGGTGGTTTTGGAACTACTGACTGGGGTTACGGAAAGCTTTGAATCGCTGGTGATTGCACGGAAGGGATGGTCGGGGATGTCGACTTGTTCGAAATACTTGTAGGCTGGATGCCGGTGGGAGAGTGTAGGGCTTACGACTTGGTCCAGCACCATGCTATCTGTGGCGCCCGGGGCGACGATCAGTTTCTCTGTCCTGGGGACCATCTTGAGGGTTTGGCGCGCTGTCGCGGAACGCACTCGAGGATTGAATGACGCTTATTTGGTAAGTGTTGGCACCTCCTGCCCTACTTCATCTTCATGCTTGAAGCCCACTTTTCTGAAATTCACGGGGGTAGAACTCCTTGCCGTGAGAAACTTTAAGGTAGGGATACTCATAATAGTCACTTTTTTTGTCTCTTCTTGTTAGCGAATGTTAGAGGATTCCGACGCACCAGAGAATGTGGTATTTGGATACGGGATGTGAAAGTTACGAAGGTTCAAAGTTTTGGTGGTAGGTGACCTATAATTGACGCTTGAACAGATCTTTTTTCTGATTTCCATCTTCTTACTTAATATGCGCCCATTTTCTGAGCGGGGTTTTTTAGTCTGGCGATTTCTGGTGTCCCTACTTTAGACCGAAGTAGTTACCGTGGTGTCCCACTCTGGGGTCGAGTCAGACCTACCCGGCAGAGTTTCATGTGAAATCTGCAGGTGGTATCGCAGATGAATGGCGAGAACCGTAGCATGATCTAGAAATGTAGCATATGTTTTAGTTTTTGTTACCCATGGTCTAGTTTGGGAAGGAACGAATGCTGTTGCATAACTCAGGAATATTCGTGTTCTGTTTCTGAAGACGCACTTCTCTATGCCGGTTTCAGGTTCCTGTATTTGTGATTCTTAACCCCTAAAGGGACCAAGAAGCCTAAAATGGGCCTCATTTTTTTTGAAGCACTTTGAGTGGACTTTCTTTCTTGTGTTCAATTCGGTTTGATATTTGATCAATATGTGCAATATTCTTTACTGATTGCGGTGAGATGAGATTTAATCTCATTGGAATCGTACGTTTCACAGTATGATCGAGGTTCATCTTCAAACCATGAATATTTTAGGTCTTGGTGTATGATTTTCTGGGTCATGCAGTACGGTCTAACCTTCAAAATGATTAGGAAAAATGTTCAGTCTGACATGAGCAATCTTCTGTTATGAATGATCAGAGCTTGTCATGGAGGCCAGAACCCGAAACCCAGACGTCACAGGAACTGTTCAAGCGCACAGTTTCCGTGATCAGCCGGACAGAGCGCCTGGCAACCTCTCTACACTTCAACCAGTCCTTGTGCGAGCGGTTCGTAAGCCACTATTTACGTCGTGCTCGAGAGTTACTGGAAGAGCGGAAGGTCGACATTGAAACCTACGGGGAGGAATGTGCGCCCACCTTGGCAGCCCTGTTCACCACAGTGAAGGAAGCCGAGTTTTTGATCCAAAAGCACTGCACCCGGACCAACTGGATTGAAGCCGCGGTTGAGCTCGTGGAGAATACGTCCGCCTTTGCGGAGGTCATCCTGGACCTGAAATGGTACATCCATGCCCTTCGTATTTCCATCGAATATGCCTCAGGCACTACACCCCGGCAGTCGCAACAGAGGGTATGGGATCTTCAACGCTGCGCCATGGCGGAGTATTCGAATTTCCTTGAGAGCTGGGAGCATGAATGCCAGCAGCTGTGCCTTCACAAGGACCGTGAGGTGCTGCTTTCAAAGCTGAAATCTGGCAGCAGAGATCACATTTCAGGGATTCGGAGCTTGGACTTGTACTTGGCCCATAAGCTGTCGCAACAGGACAACTCTATTCATTTTCGAGAAGCGCTGAATGTGGACGTCACTGCATCTGAGTTGCTGCAGAACAAGGTTTTGTTAGGGGAGGGCGCTTTTGGGAAGGTTTACCAGGTGGAATGGCTAGGTATGCAATGTGCTGTGAAGCAGATCGGTGGCAAAACCGCCATCGACGAGGAGGTCAAGATTTTGTCGAAGCTCCATCACCCGAATATCATTCAGTTGTATGGATACTCTTTAGATCAAGGGACGTTGTATCTGATCATGGAGCTCATGGATAAAACTCTGGGGGAGTACATATATCAGAAGCAGCAGGGGGACCCCTTTTCTCTTCATGTTGCGTTGGACTCCATGCTACAAATCGCGAAGGGCATGCGGTATTTGCATAGCAGAGGGATGGCGCACCGGGACCTGAAGGGGGCTAATGTGCTTGTGAAACCCAGTGAGAATCCTGAGCTTCAGAGAAAAGGCTACTTGTGTGTGAAGTTGACAGACTTTGGGATGGCCAAGGCCAACCTGAGATACTCGACGTGCACACCGCAGTCCATGAACGTGGGCACTCTGGTGTGGAAAGCCCCGGAGCTTTTCAGATTGTTCCATTCGGAGTTAAGTAATAGCGGTGGCCAGAAGCTGAGAATCCGAAACTACTACCCGTTCAAAGCCGACGTGTACAGCTTTGGTATGGTTTGCTACGAAATTCTGTGTGGGAAGAGACCGTTCTCGGACGTGCCCTTTGTGTCCACGAGCTCGTTCTATGCCAAAGTGAAAAGAGGGGACCGGCCGGAGCTGCCAGAGTATAAACTTCTCCCAGGGTTGTCCGACTACATCAAGAGATGCTGGGATACTGATCCGTGCAGACGTCCCGATTTTGTCGAAATCTGCAAACGAATTCGCCACTTTCGTGATTCTTTGCTTCAGGTTACTGCCTACAGCGGTTGGGAGCTCAAGCCTCATGAAGGCACGAGGCCGGTTGTCCAGGAACCCTCCACCATAGATGAAAACGATTTTATAGGTAAATACGTCTGCACTAACCTCCTTGATCTGTTCGTTTGGTCAGAATTATGGCCAGAATGAGTCTGTCTCGTTTGCCAGCTTCTTGTATGAATTTGGTGTCTACTCCAAGGGGAGAGACTAGCAATGGTTTGCAATTGTGGAAAGTTCTGGAAACCGATAGAAATGAGGCGTGTTCAAAGCCATAGCTGCATGTTAAAAGCCTATCATATCAAATATTGAATTTTTTGTGTTAAGTAGAATTATGAATGCAATAACAGGAAGAGTGGCATTCTAAGATTGTCAATTAGGGTTCTAAGTTGTTATCAATGAGTGAGGATTGTACTTAAGTTCGTATGGAATGAGACATGAAAATTATACATTTTTGTTTGTGAGTTTAGAGATGCTTGCGATGAGCCGCCTGTCTCTGTGTATTGACTATTTTCGTGTTGAGAGGTATCGATTATATTAGTTGCAAGTGGTCGAGGCATCCTGGAGATAGATCTGCACGTTGTGAAGACTCACTTGGTGAACTTGTCTATGGGCACAGATGCAGATGATTGGAACTGGGAAATAGACTATAAGGACGTCGTCCGCGGCGACAAACCGATACCTGGAGGCAGTGGCTTTCATGCCGTATATGCTGCGTGGTGGAAAAGCTCGGAGCAGGTGCTGGCCAAGTACATAGAGGTCACGCTGATCGACACCGATGACAGAATTGCAAATTTTAAGCGTGAGGTTGCACTCCTCGTCCGGATGCAGCATCCGAACTTGGTGCATTATCTGGGGGCATCGAGCAAGCCATTCGTGGTCTTCACGGAGCTCGCCAAAGGAATGATCTTCCTTCGCAAGTTCCTGGAGAGGAACACGACAGTGTCGCAGTTGGACGCAGTTCACATTGCGGAGCAAGTGGCCCTGGGGATGGCGTCCTTGCACGAAGAGGAGGTGACCGTGATCCATGGTGAGCTTTCTCCGGATTGTATACTGATCAACCCACAGACCTTGACTGCAAGAGTGGCTGATTTCGGCTTGAGGGACTTCAGGAACCCCCCGCTCAAGTGGCAACCACGCTGGTTCCGAGCAGCTCCGGAGCAGCACCACGCCCCGACCTTGCACACCAGCATGGATGTGTTCTCCTTCGGCATGATTCTGTACGAGCTTCTGGAGCCTGTGAGAGCTCATCAATTCTGGAAGAACAAGAAGGTTGCTGAAATTCTCAGGAAGGGCTCTCGCCCGCCACTGTACACTGCGAAGTGCTATCCCAGTGGTATGAAGACGCTCATGGAGCGGTGTTGGTCACCAGAGCCTGAAAGGCGACCGAGCTTTGGATCGATTGTGTCCGAGTTGCAGAGCTTGTCCACCAAGCTATCCCGGTCGAAGTCTTCTCATTTATCACAATCGACGAGCTCCAGCAGCAGCAGCAACCATTCCAGAAACGGAAGACGTTAGGTACAAAGGGATCCAGTTCCCGAGCGGGCTCCTGAGTAGAAGGTATGGGTTGCCTTCCGTGATTATCAAATAGTTTTTTTGGTAGCTGTACTTTTGCAGATCATTTTTTAGCTTTCAGGAATCAATAATGTAAAATTGAAGAGTGTTCCATTACCCTCTTCCGCTTCATGATGTAAAGAACCTCCTGAAGACCTAGCTTTGTATTCGATGCCACGAAGCGTTTTTTATTGGTTTCATCGTACTTTTCTTTGACTTCTCCCTGTCTGTTCTTCCGACCTAGTATTGCTAATCCATCTTATTTTCAGAAATGGATTACGAATTTGAGACGTTTGAATGATGTGCTGTCCACCGTAGTCCAATCGGTGTCTATGTGCACGTGTATTTTTCATGAGAGCATCGTCACGTGTATCCATTGTTGATGCATCAGTTAGCGCGCGCTAATTACTTGCAGCTACATCGATCATTTTGCATGCTTCAAATGGTGGATGTCTCTAGCTGCGAGGATTTTACGTGAAGTTTTTGCTTGTTTTTGCTCGACTATTAGTCGTTGGCCGAGAAGAGGACACAATTTGCGTCACTTTAAGCATTTTATCATTTGTAGGAGATTGATTTTGTGGAGATTTTTAGAGCTCTGGAGAGATATTCGGCTTTGAGAGCCAAATCTGTTACAATCGAATATTTATCACTATATCTGCATCTCATGCAATTTCAAAATGGGAGGCTGTAGACCACTTTTGGTGACAGTAGGCGATACCATTTCCTTTCAAAGGTCGGTGGTCATAGATATTTTGCCAAGCTAGTAAATTCTTTCAAGTGATTGAGTTGCTGCTGGTAATGTTCATGGGTCAGTAATGGATTCAGGATCAGATCCTTTAACGATTTTGATCTTTAACCCCTAAGCGCTCCGACGTCTGAGGTCCATTTTCTGCACGACGAACAGATTGATTGAAATTGAAGTTTCATCCTCCTTAGTGCTTGGATGAAAGTCATTCTAATTTTTGGAGATATTTTATCAAGTTGTCTTATCTAAGGGTTGGATTTGGTGTTACTTAGAGTACATATTTTTCTAAAATTATAAATGTGCAAGTATGTTTAGTGGTTGACCAAGTCAATATTGCATTGACTTGACTCTAGTTCAAAACTGGACTTGCCAAGATGACAGGGGTCATAGATTTTAAGAACACAAAAATTTCAAGAAATCACCATGTGAAGAGAAGCTCATTTCAAATCCATTCCAAAAATAGTCAAAAAATGATAATATTTTGCTTGTAATCAAATTTAGAAGGAATTTTGAAATTTCAATTTCAAAATTTATAAAAAAATATTGGTGATAGTATTGGTGAATCCAACCGTACAGATAGAATCTACAATTCTTAGTCTACAACTTTTGTCTGTATATTAATTCCAAAACATGCTTCCAATTAGCACTTTATAATGATTTTTCTGTAATCGTCAAATTCTGGAGATGAATCTGGACGTTTAGGGGTTAATCTTTAGAAATATCAGTTTAGCACGTTATGATTTATTTTGCAGAATTGAACTTACAGATTGGGAAGGATACTGTACCGGAGTTCACGCCATGGATGATTAATTAGCCTACGCTGGATTATTGTACTTCCATCTAATTAACTAGTGCACTGAAAAATAGTTGTCGATCTGCTGCAACTTATTATTGATGATTGATCCGATCAGAGGAGCCTTCCATTCAGTCTTCACCTGCTAACCTCAGTGATGATTCCTCCAGCTAATCAGCATCTTCAAGAGAGACATCGCCTGAAGCATTTACAGTCAAAGGTGGCCTCCTTGGGCTAGCTGGGCGCCATGTGCAGGATTCCTTTGTCGCATATTCTCGCAGTGCTTTCGCATCATGTAGGGTATCACACAGAAACAAATCAGGATAACGCACACGGCGGTAACATAAAAATCGTAGCAACTCCATGATGCGATGTACGAACATGTATGTTTCCCGTTGGGCTCCATGATGCAAGTACTCAGAAAATACAACTTCTCTCCTTAACCTTCTCTTTCAATCGAGATGTGAAATACTTCTGAGGCAACTACAGGAAGTTGGGGTGATCAAGCTTGTGTTACATGCTGTGACATTTATATAATCGTGGGATTTAACTCTCCAGCTTGGTCGTGCGCTCTGCTTTACTCAGTAACGAAGATGAAGAGACGAAGGCCAATTTGAAGTTTAGGAGACTCTGATTCTCTTGTCCTCTGACGATCACCAAACGCCGTTTGCCTGTCTCGGCTTGTACGAAGAATGTGAACCAAGTCAGGTAACTCCAGCCAGTTTATTTCCAATTGACAATTCTTTTCTATTTCGTCTACACTATTTACCAAATTGCCACATTTGAAGAATTTTTTTGCTTTCCTGTCACTAAAGATTCATCGAATTTGACTCATCATGTTCACCATTTCACGAGCTTCCATCCACTTTGGACTTCAAATTAATATTATTGGTCTCTAGGTGTATTCATTAGGCCAAAAATTGTAGTTCAATGACCAAAACTAACTGACGAATTCTGTCCAGTAATCTTCTGAAACATCCATTTCTATTCTCTTCAGTCTTCGTCTTCCATTTGTTATTCGTGATCATCAGAGAACATTCCACGACTCCTGGACTTCAAGATGATCTTGAGTCTCTTCATCTTCTCTGCTGAGAGCCGCACACTCAGCACATCCGATATGTTATATACATCCCACGATGAAATTCTAAAGAGACGCGTCGCCTGATGATGATACAAATGTAGCACAAGCTTGATCACACACCATAACTTCCGGTGGTTTCCTCAAAAATTGATCGCACACCGTCAATTCACTGAAAATTTAAAGAGGTTAATTAAAAAAAAAAGGGCAGTATATATTTTAGTGAGCGCTTGCATCATGGACATTGCCAATCTGAGTGTCATCGTCTTTTGCGTGTTCGTCGTTGTTATCTATATCACGCTATTTTTTTCTGCGATTTGGAATCACAAGCAGCTCGAAAGGATCCGCGATGAGTTGCAAGAACTGGGTCGATTGTTGGTCGCAAGGCCCCAGGCCCAGCTACCTCCACATCGAGCAACGCGGACCTCTCACAATCGTTCCAGCGCGTCTAGGAGCCCCACCTGAAGTTCACAAGCAATGCGGAGGGGGAAATGGAGATCAATATTCATTAAAAATAATGGCAGACCAGTTGTTCTTAATTGCCAAAATTGGGTTGCGGGAGCAGTCGGTCAGTTCCTTCGAAAACTAGGACTTCCAGTCTAGACTGTTTTGTTTTGGTATTATTGCAAAAGCACTGAAATTTAACTGCCAGTTCAATGGATATCAACCTTTCAAGTTAACGATCAACAGCTGCAGTAACTAAAGTTTTGTACGGTAGGCAAGGCTTATCTTAATCATCAGTCATACCTTGCAGCAGATTAAGAAACTCCAGTGCACTGATTGATTAATAAGACGAATTGTATTCGGCCGTAGTAAGACTGTTTTCAGGAGCAATTTGCACTGTGATACTTCCATTTCAATCTATCAACAAAATTTGCATTTGCGGCGGAGTTGATCGATCTAACAACCTCTTGCAAGGTAAGACTGCCGTAGAAGAGGTGGAAGGCTGAGAGCTGGCTTTGATCAACTAAAAAAGTATTGTACTGTACATATTTGGACATTCATTTGATGAAACATTCAATACTAAAAAGGATATGTCCAATAGTAAGCCTATTTGAGCCTCTGAATTCAGAAAACTTGTTTAGCCCATATTAAAACTCTAAATATGTTTGATTTCTTCTATCAATGTTCCATTGCTAGTATTGATAGTCTTTGAATTATTAATAAACCTTGGTTCTTGCAAGAACACTAGTAATTTTAGAAGAGATTATAAATTAAATAAAGGAATATGAGTTTTCAAGAAAGTGTAGTGTGATTAATTTATCCAAAAATGAAAATCTACTATTACAAAAAGGATTACTCATGGTGATTGTAGATTTTATTTTATTTTTTTTAAATCTTTTGATTAAGTGAGATATATTTGACTTTGAATTTTCAGATATGGAGCACAAAATAATGAGTATCCACACTATTGAATATGGATCTAGAATTTGAAGGAGATATTTCATTGTTCCTTTAGATAAATTTCACCATCTTGTAAAGAGTGGCCAATTCTTTTATTTTTATTATTATTTTTTCAATAATTTAAGATATAAACCCAAGAACTTCTTTATTTTTGTGGAAAATGCAAATTCCATTATCTTGTAGTCCTATAAATTAAAATCAATGATTAAAATTTCTTACATAACTAAGAAAATGTTAAATATAAATGGTACCTTTTCTAAATATTTTTTAATGCAACAAATAGAATATGCTTTCTTTAAATTATAGGGCTTATTATACTACTTGAACTCAAAATGAAGCATTTATAGATAGAAAGGTCTATTGTATTAACTGATTTTAATTCTTGACAATATTATAAATAATGCTGCCATATAAATACTAAAATTCCAAGTCAATTGTAAAATGTGTAATGTAACATAGTACAATTGTATACACACATAATATATATATATATATATATATTTGATAATGTTGCCATAACAATACTAAAATCCCAAGCTAATTGTACAATGTATAGTGTAATATAGTACAAGTGTATATACTTGCACTTTGTATTCATTAGTACATAGTCATTGATTGTAACAATGCACTCAAATTTTATGTTTTTTAGATGTGAGGCTCAATTTCTTGTCAATCACAATCATATGCATGTATTTTAGCTCAAATGATATAGAATAATGTACACATGTATTTGTCTTTGCATCTACATATTTAAATTTGTATTCATCCATCTATACATACATTCATACTTTTATACATACATACATACATTTGTATGTATGCCAATGTACTTAGTTTAATTATAAGGAATAAATTCATCTTTTTTTGTATGCCCCCCTTGGGGGATTTGGAAAGAATACATTTTTTTGAGTACATTGCATTAGGGTCATTGTATCCCGCCATGTCCCATGTCCCTCAAGGAGCTTATAGTTACAAATATTTGGGAGAATCAAATACATATGATTGGAGGTCAAAAATTCAAATTTTCAAATAGTATGGCATTATAAATGTTTTGCATATTAGCAATTATATGTATACATACATATTTGAATATGATGTACTTGTAAGTCTCTAAGAAATATATCTTATATATATAATTTTTTTTGTACATGACATGCTTAGAATAGGACATGGGATATTATGAGGTTGGAAATGTTGGGTTATAATTGTGGCATAGTGCAAGTGTTTCTTGGAATCAACCCTCAATATCATTCTAAACCTTAACTCCTAAATGGTGTTGAAATTTTTTCCCCTCTAGGTGTATAAAGTGCATTTTAAAGATATGAAGATGTATTTTGAAGTAGACTATAAGAACACTCTAATTGACTTGAATTTTTTTGTGAGCTCATAAAGTATTAATAAGAGAACTACATATTTTAGGGGGAACTTCTGAACTTTTCTATGCAATTTTTATAAAATGTTGTAAACACAAAGCCAATCAAAAATGATACAATTTCACATACACTATCCCTTTGTTAGGAAGGAAGGTTCAAACCATGTGACATTTTTTGCACTACATAGACATGTCAATTGTGAAGGTGGCCCATGTGTCTTTTTCACTACTAGAAAATCCAATTTTTTTATTGTTTTGGTCCTGTTGATTTGGTTCATTTTTCTGTTGCTTTGGTCGAGTTTTTGTTCAAATCAACAAATTACTATTCAAATTAACAAAAAACTGAACCAAATCAACAACAACAACAAAACGCAACCAAAACAACAAAAAAATTGAATTTTCTAGTAGTGTTTTGTAATAAATATTTCTAAGAAATGTAGTAAATTGTGTACTTAAGATTGGGATTTAAATCACCACAAATTTAGTTGATACAAGGAGAAAGGTTTGTACATTCAAGTGTGTGTTGATCATATGTGGGAATAGTGACTTTATGGACTTTGGAGGTGACCTTATCCTTTAACCCCAAAGTGACATGAGATATCCGGGGTCCAAAAACATCATTGCTTTTGAAGCTATATAGACCTAAATTTCTTCAAGTTATACAAATCTCAACCATACAATCTTGTAGTAAACATGTTTTAGATGACATGCACAAAACTTGAAGTCAATTGGCTGCATAGATTGCGAGATCATAATGATTAAGTGTTGAAAATGAATGCTGAAATTTTTCCCAAAACACATTTGGAGGTGAAATTTGATTTCTAAACCTACTGAAATGAAAAAAAATTACACTACAAAGTGATTCAAAACTAGTATACAAACACATCGGTGGAAAAAAAATTCATGAAATTGAGTCATGGTGTCTAGAAAACGGCTTTGAAATGTCAAAAAATAGTCAGAAAAACTGCAAAAAACACATCTAGGGCTGAACCTCTCTCTACTAGAATGCTTCTCATTCACTCAATACTTCTTGGATTGACATGAAATTTTAGCCACACAAACCAGACTTGTAGGCACAACTTTCCCAATAAGTTTTATTGAAAAAGGACTTTGTACGAAGACGATATAAGCCACCAAAGTTCACTGTACTCCAAAAATGATAGGGTTTAGGACTTCGAATTGCTCCCAAACATTCAAAACAACTTGGATTGACATGAAAATTTTACCACAATAACTAGACTTCAAGAAAAACAAAACCCAACAAATTTCATTGAAAACAAATCATTAATGAAGAAGATACAAGTCCCTGAAGTTGTAGCCCTAAAATGCAATTTTGTGAACTTTTGCAAAGCTGTGCTCTTTGATTGGCTACTAAAGAAGCAATACATCTTTGATTGATCTGAAAATTTAACCACATAAACTAGAAAAATAAGTGCAACTTTCCCAATAAGTTTCATTGGATTTGAACCTTGGATGGAGAAGTTATAGTAGACTTAAAACTGTGTGAGGACACTTTTTGTCCTCCGTGACACTTTGGGGTTAAGTGTGTCATCTATTTTCTTTGACTTTTCCTTTATTCCTTGGGGAGATTACTCTTGAGTTTTTAGAAAACTATGTGAATTAAAAGATACGGCCCATTTAATTCAAAGGAAAAAAACAAACTATATAATATGTAGGGCTACTATAGGGTCCATGAAATTCCACATACTCTAATATCACTTCTAGAAAATTTGGTTTTTTGTTGATTTGGTCGCGTTGATTTGGTTCACTTTTTTGATGATTTATGTCCAAATCAACATATTACTATCTGAATCAATATATTATTGTATACATCAACAGAAAAGTGAACCACATCAATGCGACCAAATAAAAAAAATGATTTTTTTTAATATATATAAATGAGGCTACATAAAAACATTATGTAATAGGAATTTTTAATTATAAGTTAGCCTTAATATTTAGGGAGATGTGCAAATTTTTCATAGTACCTTGAGTATAGATAAGGACAAATAATTTTATGTGGATGATAAAATGGACACAATCAAGAAAATCTACAATAAAGGGTGTTTAATTGAAATTGTGCTATAGAACTAATAGTTTATATATCAAAAAAATTAAGTGTAAATATAAGAAAGTGATCACAAAGGGCTAAAATTGTCACAATGTACAAATAGAGAGGTTTACCTCCGTGGATTCAATGACTTAAAAAACTATACAATATGAGGACATAGTAGTCCATTTAACTTCAATCTTTGAAGTTGTATTTGTTAAACACACTCATATTGAATGGGATATTCATGAGCTAGTTTCATTGGAGATTTTGAAGTGTTCAATGATAAATTTGTCATTAAAAAATGTGACTTGGTCAATGGCACTTGAATTGAATTGATTGTTGTTGGTTTCATGGTATATACTGTACCCTCAAGGGGTTCAGTGTGTTAAAAAATAAAGATATAGGTGCGAACAACCACTATTTTATAGGAGGGTATGAATTATTATTATTATTTCACATGCTATCATTATGTAATTTTCTAATGGGACCTATTATTCCATATCCTATAATACTTTAAAGACATCCAATGCCATTTTTGATACCCTTTACTACTCTAAACCCAATTATAATTATTAGCCCCCATGTTTTTAAGATATCCTATCATTTGTTCACATGTATGTTGCTACTCCAACTGCTCACTACCCCCCCTCCCTCCCGAGACCATACCCTATACATACATGTAGTAGAGGGAAGGAAACATTTGCAAAAAAAGGTAGCATAGGAAAAAATTTGGACACTTGAATTTTGCATGTAAGATAGTTGCATTTAAAAAACTAAATGAATGAATTTACCCAAAAAACATAGGGTACTGGAAATACACCCTTGTAGCTTTTTATGTAAAATATGGTCATCTTACATGTAATAATGAAGGTAAATGGCCCCACATCAAATGCCTTCTTAATTCAATTGTATACCTTAAATTAGAAGGAGTGATCTTCTTGAGCTTCATTCCTTGGAAAATTGACATTTATACTTTATAGGACATGAGGACAATGAGTGAATTTAGGCATTACAGAAAATTTGGCCCCTACATAGGGTTTTTTGACTACATGAGAATCTACAATTACAAAAAATAAATTCAAAAATTAAGAATTAAAGGTTTTTTGGCCCATGTGATCACCTTGTATGTCATGCAAGATTGGGGAATTAAAAAAAAATTCAAAACAAAACAAAACAAAACAAAACAAAACAATTTTTTTTCCTTTGGATTTGAAAGTCAAACGATCCTCTCTAGGGGCCATATTTTCTCTATTGGAATGGAAGTGTCTTAGAATAGATAAATAAACGTATAAAATGTACAATGATTACAAGCTATGCTCGTCATCCTTTAGAAAGTATTACAACCTTCACATGTATATGGAGTCATGAATGTATTTGTATTTGAATGTACCTCTATGGTTCCACCTAATCTCATAAGCATTAGTGAATTATACTATATTTGACCCATAAATCCATAATACAAATACATGCCCATATAATAGGCTATAGAATGCATCTCATTTAACTTTGATTTTTTTTCCAAAAATGAAACAGTCTGCTTCAATCTATGGCATAACTATCCTTAGATCATCTTCATGATATCCAATATGGTTGTTTCCATTGTCATTTTTCAAGGACTCCATTGCTCCTCCATTCCCTTCAAGAAATAATGCAAGAAATGTACTTGGAAAATTTGAACTGCTCATACAGAACAAATATCTACGAAAGGAAATTGAGAACGACTATTATCACTATGCTCCTGAAAAAGTTCTTGAGAAGGTTCATTGTGGATAGGATTATTTTGTGAAACAGATTGAGGTTCACAATTATATACTTGAACCATTTTTATTATCTCTTCAAGAACCAAAACGAGTATTCGGAGGCCAAGTCTAGCCTTTATATCAATGGGACCTGTTACTACTAGAGCTTAACTTATACGATGATGCTGCCTTGCTCTCCGCGCGAGTATCTGAGACAGTTCCAGAAAAGATCTTCTTAAATGACTCAGCAAAAACTCGATTGGAAGATGAAGAGTTCATTCAGATAATATGTCAAGAGAATATCAACCTTAAGTATTCCTTGAGTTGGGTACCGTATCCTTGTAAGAAATCAAGAAGAAAAGACATTATTCTTTCCACATTACTATGAAATTCTATTCTATAAAATTAACTATCGTAAGGTCAATATTTCTCCTGACCAGCGTTACATGATTCACATCTATGACAAAATGAAGACTGAACTAAGAAGAATCCCTTGGACTTCACATTGATCTTCGTCTCTTCACCTTCAACGCTGAGAAACCAGAGCACATTCGGCAAAGAGCATTATTTCCAGGATATAAATGTCACTACTTAGTGTCGATCTCGGACAGTCTCAAGCAGCAGGATTCGCTCGTTAACGAGGCTCTCTGAACTGCATTTCCATATGTGCTCTACACGCCCTTCATTAACTTGTACCAATTGAGAAAAGCTGTTGATTTCATCTCCTAACTAAAGCACTGTCTAGCATCATGACACTTACATGCGACTCCTGCGAGAAAGGCTTGTCGATCTGTATTGGGATCGCTATTGTTGCCGTGTTCTCCATCCAATTTGTCTTGTACATCATCCGTTTCGCAGTCAGTAAGGTCGCGCTCTTCCGAGAGGTTGCTCGAGTTTCACAGATTCCAGCCGCAGCCGCAGTCGCAACCCCAGCCCCAGCCCCAGCCCAGCCAGAAGGCGTTATAAGTACAGTGTTTGGCGCACATTCCCACCCACCACTTCCTGCTATGGTGTCTCCTCGAGACCTTCTTGTCAACTGAAGTTTGCAAACCAAATAGGCTGTCAATTATTTGATACCATCACTTTGTATCAATGGCAGGATTTCCCATCAATAACACATTCATGAGCATATGAGCACATGAGCACATTCCAGCAGATCAGAATAAATTAGAAATCTCAGCGCCCTACTTCGATATGATAAGTCGATTAATCGCAATTGTCCACAGTCTATTGGGAGGCTTAGTTAGTATTGATCCTTCATAGATCGATTGGCAGTCGACCAATTAGCACCTTTGTTGGGAGTCCTTCATTATTAATAAAGTAACCCATTATCTGCTGCTGTCGGTCTGTTAACCAACTTGTGCTGAGAATTAAACTAACTATTCCTGAACAGAGTTGAGAGCATCAATTGCACGAGGCTGAGGTCGATTTTATTACTGTATGTCTGAAAGTCTAGTTTAATTGGTCGGAATTCGAATTTCGGTTACTTCCTGGTTTCTTCCGTTGCTTTGATGATCCCTGTACATGAAGACTCCTAGTGCGGTGTCCCGTCATCAAGATGCTCTTAGATGACCCTCGAAGGCTTGAACCCCATATGGAACAGAGTTGCCAAATCTAAAGTCAGTCACATTTTTTCCATAATTCCACTTGTAATTGGTCAATTTATTAATTATGAGACACATTTGATGCTAGGGGTGAAAAACTGTGAACCAAGAAGTTAGAATGCTCGTCAAATACAGATATAAAATTGTAGGAGTGGCGATGCCCGAAAGTCAATTTTTGGCATGGTGTTTTGATTTATGAACTCTTGTGTGTGGGTATTGGTCCGACAGAATTTCGTTACATGTTATTTTAGTGCTATCTCAAACCGATTTTTTTACCAGAAAATGGAACAAGGCTTGCCTCGGTTATTAGACAATCAAGTCCGTCAGATCTTGGAAATCTGCGACTCTCTGAAAGACTGCACGGAGGGTAGCTTTATGATTCCAAACCCATTTCCACTTCCGCTTCAATCTCCAATCGCAACATGCTGCGAAGAAAATGACTAGACTAAGTAACGCTCCATTTTTTTCTTTATTACTCGTCTAATCCTTAAGAAAGTTGGAGCTTTGGATTCGGTTCAGCAAGGACCTTGGGACGTGGGAAACTGAGAGTTCTACGGACGCCATGTGAAGGGCCCAAGTGAAAACAATCTGAAAAACGTGGGCTCAGTCACCATCCAGGTACCTCAGGCCTGGCATGGATTGCAAGCTCCACAACACCAGGCGTAATCGTGACACCACACCAAGCAGCTACAAATCCGAGGCCGCAAAAGCTTTCTTCGCCAGAAACCCTAGAGATCAATTGACCTTTCAATTGGCAGGAGAGTGTCTTACTTCCGCCGTCGCGGTGCTTGAGGTCGATTGAATTAAAGGAGGTCCGATTCATCAACGGAGGGCGACGAGCCTGCGTGATCTGCAGCGACCCTCCGAAAGCTCCTGAGGTGGACTGCCCCGAATATATTGGACAGCTCCCTTCGCATTGAGAGTTTGGATTGGCTCAACCACTATGTGAGCATCACCAAGGAGGAGACGCGTACCTCAACTACAGCAACTTCGCAAGATTTCAAAGGGAAGCCCTCTTCCTTCGGAAACGCCACCTATTTCCGAGAACCCGAGGGGATTCCATGGGTCGAGACCACCGACGGCCCTTACGGGCTTGCCTGCCACCAGAAGTGCTACAATTTGCTACTGAGGAGCTTCAGTACAAGCTCGAGTTTGGGAATGTGTAGCCTCTGTTGATCAGCAGCAGGAGTTTCCTAACAATTGGTTGGACGCAGCGGTGACAGACTTCAGCGGAATGGGACGCTACCCCGGGGAATTCTTCCGCTACACTGAGCAGCTGTGTGAGGATGAGAACACTTGGATGCTGCGAGACCCGACCACGGAGGTGGTGAATATGGTAGACAAGCCTATTACCACAATCTGAATACCTTGGTGCCAATTCCAAGAGGGGCACATATTTTTTTAGTCGTGTGCACATGTTTCACAAATTAAACACAAGCGAAATTATAATTTTTCAATTAAAATTGTAATTTCTGTGAATTTTAGACGTGGTTTGCCATGAAATTGTAAAACCACTCATAGAGAGAAGTCATAAACAACCTAAAAACTACCCATAACTGCCAAGTCAAAGTACGAGGTATTCACCATTAGAGGATTGACATGTTACCCCTAGTTTGCATTAATGCTCTGATTTTGTCATAAAATGAACTGATTTGGATGTTTTCTTAGACAGAATTGGGGCCAAAAGGGGCCAAAAGTAGGATGTCAAAACTAATTCCAAAACTCATCCAAATTCCACACAATTCCACCCCCAAACTCATGCAAATCCATTTATTTTTTGCCAAAGTCATTGCATTAATGTCAACAAGGAATAACGTGTCAATTCTTTAATGATGAATACTTAAGTATATTAGATATGGAGTACATGATAAGATGGTTATGAGTTGTTTATAAGACACAGAAATTACAGTTTTAATTGAAAAATTATAATTCCACTTGAGTTTGATTTGTGAAACAAGTTCACACCTCTGAAAAATATGTGCCCCTCTTGGAATTGACCCCAAATATTCAGATTCCAAATCAGGGTGGTAATAGGCTTGTCTACCTTACCTTTGTCCAGGGAATCGGAGTCCGCTAAAGCCGGCCAATGTGTCAGTCCACGCCAACCACTCTAACGCCACCTCAACAAATTAGGAACACGTCAGCGACACGTCATTCGGACGGAGCCTTTCATTCGTAGAGTTCGGCGACGTCCCGGCTTTCCCTCCAATCACCCCTCTCTGCTCTTCGATTCCAAGCTTCAGTGGCAGCGTTGCATAACCAGGAGGAGCATGTCGCCATAGCTTTGAGATTCTGATCACTGAGGAGGTTTTTAATAATCAACTCGCTCGTCTCTTTTTCTTTTCCCAGGAATTTATGCATTGCTAGCCCCAGCTGCTTGTTGAGCAGGCAAGTGAATTAGACTAGTGAGTGCTTGGTAGACAAGGAGGTGAATCGGTAGGGATGAGATTAGGGTTTGGGAGTAGGAGGGAGGATTGGAGGAATGCGTTGTGAAGGAGACTGAGAAGAGGATGAAGGAGGATGGCGAGATTGCGGGTGATGGCCTGCATTCCTCCAAGCGCCTCCGCCTCTCCATTCTTCGATCTCAGAACAGGGGGCGTTCTCGGAGTCTCTCTCATTCAGCTGGTCCGTCCCACGGCGCTTCAACGTCTTCAGCTGCTGCCAATTTGCCTTCAGTTCCCCATTGTAGTGTGCAAGTGGGAGTCAATGCCAATGTCAGGGAGTCTAGCATTGAAGCAGGTACACCTCTAATCTTGAGCTCGGTCTTTGGCTGACCTGAAATCGGTTAGAGGACACGTATTTTGGTCTCGAAATTTTTTAATTGCAAAATAATTAGCATGTTTATTGCATCGGAAATCCAGGTCAGGTAGGATGCAAGCATGTGGAATTGAGGGGAAGTAAGCATTCATGGCTGAGCGTTTCCGTCTGGATTCGAATGAGTGTATGACTATGGGATATTCTGGTACGGAGTGAGATTTTAGATGTTTTATGCGGTTAGAAACAGCAAAATTGTCCTTGTTTTTCATTGCTGATCACGGCATCACTTTTGGCCCCGAGAACGAGAATTGGAATAGGCTATTCTGGCCCTCAAAAGTTCTTAAGGTTGTGCGCTTGCTGGATTTATTTGAGAGCTACTCCGAATTGAAGTGATCACCAGGCATGTGCTGACGGCATTCTAAAGGTTGACTGGACTAATTAAGAAGACTCAAAGCAACCGCATATACATGCTACGGAAGAGATTATGGAGATTGACATGATTTGGTTAATGTGCAGAGCCAACATCACTAAATGATTACTCTTGCAGTCACGCCCTACAAAATACCTCCCCTATCGGGACCGTCGATGATTCTGTCCCCGGCAATGAAGAAAATCTCTCTGGTGTCAGTGACACCCGACAGCAATATACTGAGGCAGGCAATGGTTTGCTGCATATTCTCGGCGACGTCCCTGATGACGTTGCAAATCAACAACGGGAACTCCATGGGAGGCAGCTTGAACATGGGTCAATCCAAAGCATGGAGAGCATTCCAGCAGAGCCTGAAGTTGAAATATCTGCTGCAATAGCTGTTGGCCCTGTCGTTCCACCATCGGCAGAAGACGAGACAGATGATGCATGGCAGGGTGACGATGTCTCAGGCAATGCATTTGGCATTGAATTTTGGTTTCTGGTTCGATTTGCTTATATGTTGATTTAATTCTATACGGTGTACTTGTGAAAGACATTAGCACAATATATGTTTTTGGAGCAGTATGTGTCTGTTTTGTCCTACATTTGGTGGTGGTGTTACTTCCAAGAGTAGGATCTAAAAGAGTTTTCGTTTCTTTTGCAGGAGATGGCCATAGGAACCACCTAGAACAAGAAGCCGACGTTGTAGCATTTCAAGAGATTGAATCAGAAGTGATACCTCTTGGTTCTCAGCAGCAAGATGAAACACTTTCTCACAATGTGACAACATTTGGTCAATC
The DNA here is from genome assembly GCA_963920665.1 of Straminergon stramineum. NCBI lineage: Eukaryota > Viridiplantae > Streptophyta > Bryopsida > Hypnales > Calliergonaceae > Straminergon > Straminergon stramineum. Next base: position 23,567,540 of record OY987263.1, on the reverse strand, counting down.
TGAGATCCTAGCCTTGGGGCGTGAGTATCAGCATTTTTTTATCAATCCGAAGTAAAGGTTGTCTTTTGTAAGTTGGAGGAGTGTAGATAACTCATGTCCTTAATCGTCTTGAAGTTCTTGAACCATTAGCAAGCTGATCCTTTCATTTTTAACAGACACTGAGGTATTGGAAACGAGTCTCGAGATTGTGGATGCCCATGAGACCGAGAGTGCAACCTTACATGCTGACGCACGCAACCAAGCCGTTGAGACGATAGAACTTTCTGAAGATGATGTGGATGCTGAATCAGCGGATCCAGCGCTTACGGCTTCAGTATTTGCTGAACCTAGGCTGACAGCAGAAGATTTTGACGCTTTTGCACCCGATCCTCATCATTTTCCTCAGCCTGCACCCAAGGGTGATGATCAGTCACTTCTTTTTGTTGACTTCTAAGTCGTTGTCCCATTTTATGCTTTCAGGCTGTATAATATTATGACAACAGATTCTTGATACCGCAGATTCATCTGCAGAAGCAGGAACCTCCAATCCTGAGCAATTTGGCACCCAGTTGGATTCAGAGAGCACTACATGTCCTATTTGCATGGAGCCGTGGACGAGCACGGGCAATCATCGCATCTGGTTAACCGTGCAGGCTTCTCATCATTCACATCAGTATCTTTGGTTTCTGTTTCTATTTCATCACATGTTGGGCATTGAACTATGAAGGATACTGGTTAGAACTCTTCGTCGTATGCGTTGCTGCAGCAAATGACTTTCTGGCTTCGCTTAGGATCTAGCGCTGTCTTTAGGAGGCCCCAATCAGTATTTTTGGTATACGATGTGCAAAGCGTGTCAACTGTATTAGAGAGAAATGCTAAAGGTTCACTTTTGTGACTATGATACAGCTCCTTAGCGTGTGGGCACCTGTTCGGGAAGGCTTGCATCAAGCGTTGGCTGAAACTGGCTGGCAGAAAACATGGCAAGGTCAGTTTTGCCTATCTTCCCTTAGAGTGTCTTCTTGTAATGTAATTGCAGTACCTAGGCCTTCAGGATTCAACGAAACTATTTCATACGCTTTAATTACCCGTTGGATTTTCCAAGATTAGGTTAATTCTGCATTTTTGTAGTTTCAATCTATGTGATGTTCTCTTTGACAGTGTCCACATTGCAACAAGAGGGCGAGAGCTGAGGATCTTCGAACTTTGTACGTTTCTCGTATTGCAGTAGTCGACGGGGAGACCCAGCTGTATATGGAGGTGCCCACTGCTTCTTTCTTTGTTGGTTTTTTGAACTTTGTCTGCTTCTGCACTAGTGAGCTACCCTGGCTGATAAGGTGGTGAGTAGGAGATATAGCTCTGTCCAAGTCTATATGGTAGGCTGTGTTAGCCATCGAGAATTACATCATCACTAAAACGGATACTCACGAAGATGTACGGTAATCGCTGGTGGATAGCGGGCAGTCAGTGAAAGGACTCCCTTGCACTGACTTTTAACGAAGAAATATGTACGACGAGATTAGCGAAGAAATTAGCGAAGATGCTTTGCTTTTGCTATATTACTTGATTCGCAAATCACGTCACTTTTCACGTTTGGTTGAATTACAGCAATAGCAACATGGTTATCATAATGTTTCAATTCAAAGCTCTTTAGTTCGAAGGTCTCCATCAGTGCAATTAGAAGTTGTTCATAGTGGGTTATGTCATTGTCTTAGAAAAAGAGAAGGACGTTTGTAGGCGCTACAGGCAATTTAGAACTGTAGGCGCTGCAACAATATTGGAGCGCAATACCAGCATTTCTGTGGCAGGAATTTCAGATTAAAGTACACATGATACAGGCCAATGAGTTTCTTTGTACTTAACTTGCTTGTGTTTTGCTTGTCTGGGGGCTTTAGGAAGCTGGTCTATTGCGCACTGAAAATGAGCAGCTGAAGAAGCAGGTAACAATTTGGAAATTTATTTCTCGACTTTCGTTCAGTTTTTGGCAGTACGGTTTTGAGTATTTGGATTTTACTGTATTTAATTATGCCAGCATGAAATTTGTTATGCATAATAGTGTTGTAAGTCTGCTCTTGTATGAGCAAGAGTTACGTTGATCTTTGACCCATCGAGTACAATAATGATTAGCGTAATCTGATGGCAAGTAAAAATATGCGAATTGCAATGGTTTTTATGTGATGAGCATTGATTTGACTGTCTGGAAGAACCGTGCACCTTGTTGGATATGAATTGGTTTATGTTCCATTTGCTTGCTGAAAAATCACACTCGTTTGCCACTCTTACAGGTTGTCGACTTACAAGAAGAAGTTCGTCGCACTCAGGTTTGTGGTTGCGTTCGTCCTGTCTCCCTGTAATCTTTCTGCTGCATTCACAACCGTTGTGAGCAAACATACCCTGGAAGAAGCGCTTTTATTAACTTGAGAGACAAGTGGTGTGTAAGAGGAGTTCTATTAATTTTATCTCATAGAAGATAATGTATCAAGCCTGTTGAAATATATTTGCTTTGATGCGGATAAGTTAACTTGAACTTCACCGATTCTCAATTGCAGACCCTGTTTAGAGCTTTAGCTGGAGATCAGCGTGACGCTTTTAGTACGCTCAGATCTTCAATTCCGAGGCCCCAGGATCAACGAGGTCGTCATACTTCTGAGAACAGAAGACACAACATAGCTCACCATGCATCACGTCCAGCCCCTCATGGGAGTATATTAGATCATCATTTCAGTCTTCAAAGTGGACGATTGACTAGGGAAAGGCCACAGGTTGAGCACCACTTATTCGTGAGAAATACAGAAGAGTTCACGTCACGGTCAAATCCACAAGATCAGCAAAACTGGAGGCGATTCGATGGCAGGAACTCAGGAGAGAGTCGTGGACTTGAAATGGGATTCGTTTTACAGGTGCGGCTGGTCATGCTCGTTCGCTAAAGATTTTATCAATTTCTATGTCCCCTGATTGTCTTAACATGTGGTTTTACATCTGAATAATGTTCTCATGAGTATACTATGGCAGGATGAAAAGTCATTGAATGGAGCAAAGGTCTTTGACATGGACGCTCAGAGTCAATTGCTTCTTGTTTCTGGGAGACCACCGGATTGCGAGACCAGCTCTGGTTTAACAAAAGTTTGCACCTCCTCTATTTCTGGTCATTTATTTCATTATGTTGACGACTTGCAGTTCGCTTTGGTTCATGATAGAAGACAATTTTCCTGTCGCCTGGTGGCAGACTAGAATTTTCAATTCTCTGCCCATCTGGTCTAAACTCTTCTCAACTTAATATCATATGTCTAACTGTTAGGGTTTCACTGACGCCTGCTGTTGTTTTGCAGATAAATATATTTTCTTTATCCGAAGGTGAATGTATAAGTCTTCCTTATGGGACGGGTGCTATTCGTGACATCCGCATTGCTCCCTCTGGAACAAGAGCTCCAGGAAGACTAGCTTTGGTCGCTTCCCTAGGCAAGAAGCTCTCTCTGTTTAGGTATTTTTTTCTGCCATGGCCATCTCATTACTATTTTCATGTACTGTAAAACAATTCCTTTGGTGCTCGATAAGTCATCATTCAAAAACGTCCTATGTCATGCTAATGAATCAAACAGTAACTTGAAGTTTCCTTGTTATTGCCTTGAATGCTTTCTATTTCTGGTATCATTCAGGAGGATTCTAATTTTTTTTATGGCAGTTTGGAGAGCAATAATGTTGTCACAACATACACACTTCCGGTGGGACATCATTCAATTCTACTTCTATTAAACATGTGGTTTATCTTGCTTCCTTCTCACAGTAAAAGTCCTTACTGTTTCTCCTTCTTTGTTAGGCGTATCTTGGTGCTATTGCGTCTACTCAGATTACTTTTATTCAATCAGAGTTCCGTGTGCCTTGATATGCTAAGGGTCTTAATTTTTTCTTGGATGCAGAACCCTTCTTGGGCTTGCTCATGGGACCCATGCGATCCTAATCGAGTTTACACCGGCTTGCAGGTCCATGCTTGTCCTAATCGCTTTTGTAGGATCAAGACTTCCTTTCAGAAATATGGTGATAGATTATTGCTTTGTTTGAATACCGCTTATTGTGACCATTAATCCTTGTCTGATGTCTTATTGCGTTGACAGAATGGAACATTGCTTACATTTGATATGCGTCAAACCTCTTCACCACTAGACACCCTCAAGGGTCCGAACTCCACTCCTATACATACTTTACAATATGTTCCTGAGGTTGGAAGGGCTATTACTCATGACGATGGTACTAGCGGGAGCAGGGGCGGGGGACTGCTCAGCGCATCTTCCAACACACTTCTGTACTGGCCTGGCATCGATCAACCGCAAGAAAAGAGGTTAGCGACTTGAGGTTTTTTTCTAGACGACGAAGTTAAAAAAACATATCTTTACAAATATGCTTAATTTACTTGTTATCATTTCTCTTGTCACGATTCACTAATGAGGCTAGTCAGAGTAGAACAGAAGAAATTTGTTGCTAATTACTGATTGTTCTGCAGACCGGTGTGTATATCTCAACCAGGAGGTTCATCCGTCTGCGTATCAGTCTCCTACAATGCTGCAGTCGATGTAATGGTCGCATCTTTTAGACCCAAGCCAACCCCAGTGCCCTTGAATGACGGTGCATCTTCATCCACTCCCTCGACATATTCACAGGCCGACTGGCCAAGTCAATCCACTTCAAGTGTACTTCCTGAGCCCGCCCCTACAACATCTGTTAGTGTCCATGTCCCGACGCACTTTTCTTACGTCCGAACGTCGAGACGTGCAGCAGACAACAGTACAGCGTCAGGAACGAACAATACTTCATGGGAGCAACATGGTCCAATGGTGGGGCACAAGAGCCAGGCCGTGCTGTCAAGGACTGCAATTGTGAATGAATGGACAGATGGGCGACCATCACAACTTGAGGCAGGTGATGCTCGCCAGGGCTGTCTGTTTGCATCCGGAGACGAGGGTAGCAAATCCGTTTGGCTGTGGGATTTGGCCACGCCGACAGCCAAACAAATGCTCACATCGCATCCATCGCCTGTGCTGGACGTTCGAGCAGCGCACATTGCAGGTGTGGACCTCTTGGGGTGCATCAGTGAGCGATCGTTGCAGCTCTATAGGAGATCATGTTATAGGTAGTTTCGTTTTTACAGTTGATTGTAATTATGGAAAGGAACGACCTCAACTCATTACAGCTTTTCTAAAAGAGATTAGTTCAGGCCCACTGGCATAGAAACCGGAGTACATAGAAATCTTATCATTTTTATCGTCTATGATACGAGATCTCTTACGAGAGCAAGAGTTTAAGCCCTTTGATTATTACACACAATGGAGTTCCCAAAGTTACGGGTGAGTTAGCCTATATCTATTGGTATGAAGGCGGAATCCAATTCCTACTCCTGGCCATGTTCTACTTTTCTTTTCTATTTTGGTATTACGGCATTGATAGCAACTGTGCAGAGGAATTTGAAAGAGCAACAGTAGCTGAGCATGGCCAGCAGGACAGGAGTAGGGCTTGGATTCTTATATAGGTGCTCTTGGATTCTTGTGGAGGAGCTGTTCTGATCCTAAAGCCTTCGGTGTTCGCTACATTCTCGTAAGATTATGCAATAGGGCTAGGAGGGTGTTTTTGGACTTCGTACAAAAGAAAAATTTATTCGGGAACATGGAGAATTCATGGAAAATAATTGATGGAAAATAATTGAAGAAGAGCACTATTGAAGTCTCAAATTAAATTGTGTGAGACACACTATTTGGTTTACATTGCATTTTTCAACTAGAAATCATTCCTTTTTTATTTGTTTATTTGCTATTGGAAAAAGAAGGGAGTATCTTCTTTGCCTCGACAGTAGTACAATTTTGAAGTTGAATTTTTTTGGAATTCCTAAACAAATTTAATGTCATGTAATTTATTTTAAAGGACACAATTGCTAATCATAAGATACTTGACACTTCTTGTGCCAAAAATACATTTGGAATAGGGCACATTGGTAGAATCTTCAATATATTGTTGTCAAAATATTTTAATTAATTTTCAAATATAAGGTTTAATACATTAAAAATAAAATTTTGACATACAAATAGATGTTCACCTACATCCCTAGTGCAATTGGGTAACAAGGTCTACTTTTTCTCATAAACCTAAGAAACATGGATGATTTGATTCAAACATTCATAATTTCATGAGAAACGAATTCATGTTTAGTCCACCCAAGTTACATGTGATTTCCAACAATTTCCAATTTCTTCATTTTCTAGCACTTTACTCACATACTTTAAAAAAAAGTGTACTTTTTCAAAAACTATTTTCTGCCGAATCTTGGGAAATCATTCCAATCAAGTATTTCAACCTGCACTAATTCATAATAATGTGAGATTGGTAAGTTAGAGTCACCTTCTGTAGTGAGTTTGTAAAGGCAGAGGGTTTAGGGTTTAAGGCTCTGCAAGCGTTTCTTCGAGCTCATCGCACACTCCTCAGTGTGTACTGCCCGATCTGTCGTGGCCACATTGCTGGCCCTGCAGAAATTGGGTCGTCTTCGCGTGTGATCATCATCGCCTGGATCGTTTCCAGGATTACTGCTCTCTGTATGAGCTATACTTTTCAATTTTAGGACCTGGAGTATATGCGGTGGTGAAGGATGCATGACGGAGACGAGGAGGCCTTTGGAACTAAGGCTCTGCATTAGGGTTTGGGAGGAGCGCTTATTGGTTCATTGATTGATTGAAAGAGTGTTTGCAAGAGCAGGTTAGAATTTGGCCATGGCAGCGGCGATAGCGCGCGCGCGGCGGTCGCAGTCGTTGCTGAAGCTCGTATTGCCTCAAAGCAGCTCCTCAGTGTGCTCGTACCACTCGTGCGGGCTTGCCGCTGAGAGACGGAGTCGCGAATTGGATTCTTTGTCTGTGAGGTCTCAGGAGCTGAGTCTATGGAGGAATTACTTGAAGGGGATGGTGTCCGTCCGCACAATGGCCACCTTCAACCGAAAGTGCGTTACGTCAGAACCTTGTTCGATTGCATTTTCCCATCCCTCTCCTTTTCTGGATCCTTGAATATGCACTAGATTTGGTGTGCCCTAAAATCGTGTGCACTTGCTGTTCTACACCTAGAATGGAATGATTTTCAGTGTCGACGATTAATTGAGTATTTATTGATGACATGCATGGTGGCTATTTTAGCTTTCCATGACTGTTCGGTGAGGGTTTTGTGAGATGCGTATTGGTATTTCGAGCCTATCTTCAAGGTCATCTATTAATTTCGGTGTGAACCGGAACGGTGGATATTAGAGACTCTGGTATAACTAGAGATGATATGATCAATGGTTGCAATTGTAATTTCAAATTGGGATTTTGTGCTCATTTCTCCATTAAATGTTATGATCGATATCTTGATTGAAAGCTGTTAAAAGGCCCCTCCTAATTCGAAAATGAGATTTTAGCAAGCAGTCAAACGTGTGCAGCAAATATGACAGCTGGAGTCAACAAGCAGTTTGTTTTTTGCGTTTTCTTGGTCAATCATGTGTATGACTAATTGGTGGCCAGTGAATATGCGCTGCTAATGAGCTATAATTCGCCTCCTAACTTGAAGTATTGAAATCACGGTGACTGGCCAGGGTTCAGATGACGTTAGCAAGGCTTCATACCCGCCGTTCTACTGTAGTTTAATTTTGTATCAAAATTTGAACATTTAGACCAACCGACGCAAATCGCCCTGGTTTGCGGTGCTATGAATGTGCCTTTGAAGAGGGCATTTTAATCTGTTTCATGAGATGTACTTTGCGGGCGCGTGCTTTTCATGCTGGTGTATATCTTGACGGAGTAGGGTTTACTAGGATTTCTGAACCTAAATTGTATGTTCATAGGGATTGGAGTGAGTTCATTTATAGCCAAGTTTCTCAAATTGACTGCACTAGTGTAGTCTCATTCGTTTGGCCTTTGTTCAAGCCGTCTATTTGTGATCTGAAAATTGGTTTTGTAATCCCGAATGTCTTATTGGTTGATAGTCAGTGAATTGTCCCTATTATACTGGCAGGCAAGCATCCTGACTTTTCACTTGGAAGTTTCTAACTCTGTATTCTTGTGAGCATTTTGCAGTAAGCCGCACATGAACATTGGAACCATTGGACATGTGGATCATGGGAAGACTACTCTTACAGCAGCAATTACCAAGGTTAGTCTGCCTCGATTTCACTTCATCCATAGTTCTATGAGATTACCACACAAGGTATTGCTAATTTTAGATTGAAATAACTAGAGTTGTGGACAACTTTTGACCGACCCTTTATTCATGTTTGTTTTGAGCAGGTTTTGGCTGATGAGGGTATGGCTAAGTCAATTGCGTTTGATGAGATCGACAAAGCTCCAGAGGAAAAGCAACGGGGTATCACCATTGCCACTGTAAGCTCTTCTTAGTTGCATTCTTGAGCATTTGTCCTTACGAACTCCCAGAGTGCTCAAGCTGATCACATGAAGTGCATTCTGCAACTGTTTATATCAAGACCGTTTAGCTCAAGTCTTTATTCTTACTAATTGGTGTTATTTGTTTGGTGTAGGCACATGTTGAGTACGAAACAGAGAAACGTCACTATGCCCATGTTGATTGCCCAGGGCACGCTGATTACGTGAAGGTAAGGTTCATGGGTCTATTATACCAATCCCAGATTTTGCTTTCTTCTCTTTGGTCACTTTTCTGTAATAGGATTCGCTTGCTTATAGTGGGTCTCTTGAAAAGGATGAGGCTGTTGTAATACAGTTTGCTTTTGCAGAATATGATTACAGGTGCTGCACAAATGGATGGTGGAATTCTTGTTGTTTCAGCACCAGATGGGCCTATGCCCCAGACTAAAGAGCATATCCTTTTAGCTCGGCAGGTTGGTAGATATTCTCGAACTAAATTTTTAAGGTTGTCATTTTAATGTCGGATGTGTTTTCCCCGTCATAAAGTTATGCAGCCACTTCCAATACATGATAGAAGAGTACGATACCTTGAGATCTCAAATTTTCACTTCCATGGCAGGTCGGAGTTCCATCATTGGTGGTTTTCTTGAACAAAGTGGATGTTGTGGAAGACGAGGAGTTGTTGGAGCTTGTGGAGATGGAGTTGCGCGGTAAGCTTATTGAGCTAGCTTTGAGTATCCATCGAAGATTTCTGGAAATTGTGGAACATTCTCTGAACTGCCGATGTTTGTGCAGAGTTGCTGTCATTCTACAAGTTTCCAGGCGATGATATTCCTATTGTTAGAGGCTCAGCTCTCGCTGCATTGCAAGGGACAAATGAAGAGCTTGGAAAGAAGGCGATTTTGAAGTTGATGGAAGCCGTAGACTCGTACATCCCCGAACCTAAGCGCAACCTTGAGAAACCCTTCCTTATGCCAATTGAGGATGTATTCTCTATCCAGGTGAGTTTTATCACTAGGCTCCAGATTGCAGAGTAGATGCGCAAGTCCCTAGCAGTTTGTCATTTTATCGATTTTTGAGTATAGTCGTTTTGGAATGATTGATGGCTAAGGCCATATTAAGTATCTCTATGTTGATGCTGTTTATTTCTAAGAAAATAATTTGGTGAGATAGGAAGACTGAACTCTAGCCATCAGACGAGCATATTCATCAGACAAGTTTATTTCTTGTGATCAGGGTCGCGGTACCGTGGTGACAGGACGTGTGGAGCAAGGCGTAGTCAAAGTGGGCGAGGAAGTTGAAGTTGTTGGACTACGCACGGTATGCATACTATTTATATTTCTCTCATTTTTATTCACTCGAAATGTTTACCCTTTCAGGCTCTGCCAATGAACTCTCTCTGTCTTCCTTCATGTATTGCAGGGCCCCAACCTGAAGACAACTGTCACTGGTGTTGAAATGTTCAAGAAGCAATTGGATCAAGGCCAGGTCCTGTTTTTATTCTAGCCTTCTCATAACTTGCTCGGTCGTTTTTGTGCCTGAGATGGGTATAGCATCTGTTAATCAGACTTGAGATGGGTGTCTCCAAACTATTCTGATTGTAATTTTTTGGCTATTTTGTGTTTAGTGAAGTCTGCCGAGTTGTTTTATGAAGGTCTCATATTAGGACTTTTACAGCTTAGATCTTTTGGACAGCTATTCCCCTGGTATAATTATCTGTTCGAGCAGGGTTATGTTTTGAGTTCAGTACTGAAATCCAGAGGGTTTGCTGATACAGGCAGGAGACAACGTAGGTCTTCTGATTCGTGGACTTAAGCGAGACGAAGTACAGCGTGGTCAGGTGAGATACTATTTTATCACTGTTCAAAGTGGAAATTTTCTACGACTCATAATAACAGGAAGAACCCCAAATTTTCTTCACAATCAATTTGATAGTTTTGCAATCTGATCATGACATTGCAAGGAATCGCATTTTTTGATATCATTTCATGGAATTTTATTTAATTCTGTTTGCCGTGTATTGGTGGTGTGCAGGTCGTGTGCAAGCCTGGTACAGTCAAGACGAGCACGAAGTTCGAAGCAGAAGTTTACATTCTTACCAAGGAAGAGGGAGGCCGACATACCGCTTTCTTTTCTAACTATAGACCCCAGTTCTACTTACGTACTGCTGATGTCACCGGAAAGGTAGAGCTTCCAGAGCACATCAAGATGGTCATGCCTGGAGACAATTTGACTGCCCAATTCGAACTAATCATTCCTTGCCCCCTTGAACATGGTAAGTTTCCATCTCTTTGTGAGGCAGAAACTCACTTCGCGAAGCTGACTCTACATTGTAGCTCACTGCTGTGTTTTCTGGAACTCCTTATTTTCCTGTTTAGTACTGTTTATTTTCTTATTCTATATGGAGTTTTGTTTGCAGGACAACGCTTTGCTCTTCGAGAAGGAGGAAGGACTGTCGGTGCTGGGGTTATTTCAAAGCTATTGGCTTAAGCTGATGATTCAATTGATAGGGTTAGGAGCAGTGCAGTTCTGCAAGAGGAGGTATTAGCAGCGATGTAGGTCTTTTGGGGACACATCTGGAGCCATTTTAGATATAAATTGTCACATCATGAGTTTCATTGTTGGTTTGTCAAGTTTTGCCTTGTCATTCAGGAGCAACAAATTTCGTTGGATGCAGTCAGCAACTCTAGGAGCTCAACTTGAACGCTCACTTGGAGTAAGACTTTCATTTTATGATGAGTAATAAACAACTACTGGTAGTTCAATTTTTTGGACATGCCAGCTATTTGTCTGTAAAACTCTTTTCTACTTTCAAAATATAAGCTATACAAGCTGGAGTTGTCCCTACATGCAAGAAAATATTTGGCTGTTTGATGGATTGATGGGTGGAGTGAGTGAACGCAAATCTAATGCTTCGCTTCCTTGCATGATGAAAGAATATCCTCAAAACATGGTAGTTTTAATAATACTTGCAAGATGTACCAAAACTGCAACCTCCGATGTGGATTTTGTGGATTTTCTTAGAAATTCAAACAAGGGATTCAACCCCTAAATGTCTAGAGTCTTCTTGAGAATTGATGATTGGAGAAAATTCATTTTAAAGTGCTATTTGGAAGAATATTTTTGAATTGGTATATAATAAAATGGTAGACTGAGTTTTAGATTCCATTCAAACGATTAGATTCACCAATGCCGTTACCATCATTTTTTTATACACTTTGAAAGGAAAATTTTGAAATTCCTTCTATATTCAATTACAAGCTACCAGTAGTTCAATTTTGATTACCAAGTATTTTTTGAGTGAAATTTGCTGAAATGGTTTTGAAATGAGGTTCTCTTCACATGATGATTTTTTGAAATTTCTGTGTTCTTAAAATCTATGACCTCATTTCCGCAAATCTAGTTTTGAACTAGAGTCAATGCAATTTTGACTCAATCAACCACTTGATATATTTGCACATTTGTAATTTTAAAAAATAAGTACTCTAGTAATACTAAACCCAACCATTAGACAAGACAACAACTTGATATAGTACCTCCACAAATTAGGATGACTTTCATCCACACAGTAATGAGGATGAAACATTAGATGTTGGGGGGTAGGGGTGGGGGTGGAAGGCCATTTTGGACCTATTCCTAGCATGGTTCCCCCAACAATCTGGGGATGGCCATTGTTAGATTTTTATTGTTTTTAATTTTAAATTTTAAAATGAAAAAAAGGGTTGAAATGTTTTTATTTTCTTAAATTAAAAAACAAAAAAAATGACGAGGCAATCTCTATGCCACATTAGGCAACTGATGCGAGGCAGTTCCTAGGGTCTGGAATGAAAGGAACATGCAACCCTCTAAGGGCCCAGAAAAACATCTAATGCTTGAGTTTCAATCTATTTGTTGTCCAAAAAATGGATGTTGGAGCACTTAGAGGATAACCTTATGATCTTTGGACATGCCAAGTTTACCCTTGCCTTGCAATAGTGTAAATGGCTTCATATTTGGAAGTTAGTAACCAAGACAACTATAAAATTGGAGACTCTACAAGCACCTGGTATGTTCGCATGTCAAACAATTTTACTTTTGAAACCCTACATCCTACATCCTATTTCCAAGGCTACCAATATTGAATCTTAAAATAGAAATATTCTTCCATAAATGTGTACCTATGATTTTTGGAATTTTAAAAGGTCATCTAAGATTCATACAAACCTTACCAATCACTGAAATGTAATTAACCTTTAGACATTAGAGTTGGCCCTTCAAGAATGACACTAACTCAAAGTAATTCTAGAGTATTAATATAGAAGTTTATAGTATTTTAGATAAATTTAATACAACATGGTCCACACTATTTTCACTTTATATCAAATATTGTATTTTTAATCCAAATCCCATCTAAATTTCATCCAATGATTCATTCTAATTTGAATCACTTTCATCCAAAATAATCTAAAATAGTATGACTTTAGCTTAGACTACTCAAACTCTTGCAAAAATTAAATAATTGGTATAGTAATGGATTTATAGAATAAATCTAGTAGAAATTAATTCTAAAAATAGATAACTAATTTTTGGAAAATTACTTTTAAATTGAAAAAAAATTGTACTGGAATTTCCTTTAACATGTATCAAACCTTATTTTTTGGAAAAAATTAAATATTTGGTGCAATTGTGCCAATCAAGCTTTGCACTCACCTACAATATTGTAAATTTCTAGCTTTGAGAGACCTCCCTATGAACAAGATATGATTGCCTTTGAAGTTTACAAATATGGTTTATCATTGAAGTAGGTTGTATTGATTTTGATCACATTGATTATAATGAGAATCAATAACTTTTGAACTACTTCTGAATGTGTGAATTTAGAGCCCCTTTGCATCTCTTATGTTATATCTCGAATGTTTAAATTGATTTGAAAATGGAGTTTGTAGGGGGGTCAATTAGTCCAGAATGTCAGATTGTATTTCATTGATTATTGAATACACTTACATAAATGAGCACACAATATAAAACTAGAATAAAATTTGTCCCTAAATGCCTAAAGCACTATATTTTGGTGTCAAGCAAAAGTTTGAAGACAAAAAGAATTTTATAGGAATTTCTCCAAATAATAAAAATATTACTACAAAAAGTACTTGAAGTGTATGATACAATTGACTTAGACTAAAGACCCCTTTAAACAAAGTTCCAAAAATATTTTGTGGGCTATCAAATGCAAGTATGCCATAGATGCAAGCCCAAATTGTCACTTGAATCCACCTAAATCGCTTCACTACATCCATGGAATTGGCAATGCTAAGGTTTATGCACCTAAAATCGTCACTCCTTACATCTTGTACCCAAAGGTCACTCCATGTTTCCAACAAGTCCTATATCATTCTTTGTAACTTTGGAAATGAGTGTGTTGTTGGTTTTCAATAATGTATGGACACCCATGATGAATAGTGTTTATAATGTAACACCTACATTTGAAACAAAAAGTGTCACAAAAAAACTAGATGTTGATTGAATACGTATGCAATCAAAATATGAGAGTCTATGCGAGCCTAATGTTTGATTTATGGTATAACTAGACATAATTTTGAAAAATTCATAACTTATTCATATAGAGTCTAAATAATGCATGTTAAAGTGCCTTTGAACCCTCTTCTAATTGCCAATAAGATTTGTCAACATCATAATTTATGCTTAATTATAGAAAATATACTTGATTCTAAGGAGTTGTAATCACATAAAATAGAAAAGTCTAGTAACATTTAGTGATTAGCTTCTATCATATACTATTGACAAACCAAATTCAATATAAAATTTAGATATGATTTTGGTGGCCAATTCCTTTTTTTTCTAATGAATGATATGACCTAAGGTAAGTGAGCCCATTGTGGACCAAATGGGAGTAAGCTCATTGAAGACAAAATCATATTAGTAGTGTACAATTTAAAACTTGAATGTATACCACCATAACAATTTTGTCCACAATGGGATCATTTACCTTATAGAGTCAAATTGATTCTTTAGATTTATTTAGAGTTGAGCAAAAAAGTCATGTATGTACATATATGTCTTTAATATGTGTCATAAGGACCATTCCACACAGAAATGGTTATATGCATAAAAATACTTATCACAATAAAAATCATGAAAAACAATCATTGACATAGTAATTAAAATAAATCATGAAATGTATAAATTATTTTCAATGGTCATGTTAAGAAAATACAATAATAATTAATTAATTAATAATATAATCATGAATGCTAGAGATAAAGTGAGAGGAGAAAGCTCAATCTAATGTACAAATCTATTCTTGAAAAAAAGACTCATATTAATATATGAATATATAGAACATAATAATATACATCATTAGATGTTTTTTGGCCTCTAGAAGATTGCAAGTTCATGGATTGTGGGGAACGTGGTCAAAAGATGGCCACATCAAATAATATTTAATAATTTTGAAATAAATATATTTCTTTAATATTAAAATTTCTTTTTTCTTTTCTTTTATTCTACACAATAGTGGCTCATTCAGAGGATGGGGAGCAAACTTGAAACAATCTTCTAAAGGCCAAAAAAACATACAATGGTTTAATATAAAAGCTAGAAAACTCCTTTTTCTAAATCTTCTTCATCTATTAGTGAAGAAGTTTTCATAAGCTTCACCTAATTCAATAGGAATGATAAATAAAAAATGACAGATAATAAAATCAATCATAAATTATGAAAATGATAAGAAGATGTATTGATTACAAAAATGGTAATGATTAGAAAATATTGATTAAAATATTAGAGACAAATCAATAGTTTTGCATAGATTAGAAATTTGAAAAAAGTAAACATATGAATAATAACTAAGTTAAGAAGTTTAGGAATAATAAAAAAAATTATTGATAAAAAGAGATAAAATAAAATATTTAGAAAAAAATATGTGAAAATACTAATTAGAGATCTATAATTAAGAAGTAAATTAGTCAATAAAGAAAAAAAATGAAAGGCACCAATTTCAAATAAGATAAAAGAAAAAAGATATTCATGAAATGTAAAATGAATAAGGTATAAATAACTTCTTTTTATAAAATTTAGAGACAACTTAGAGGATTCTAATATGAAGATAGTAGTCTAAAGTTTGCTATTTCATTTGAAATTTGAAATTTTGGGCAAGTATAAAAAACTTTGAATGTTTTTAATCCTTGAACAATCTTAATTTTTGATAGTAACGTTTCTTTCGCAACTTCTCATGACTCATTTCCTATAATGTCCAAAATTCACTTCAAAAGTATGAAAACTAGCCTTGAGTAGGCATGAGAAGGTTAATAATCATCTCTATTAAACTCCAAAAACTACTTACAAAATCTACATTCAAAAGTTGCAACAATTCAATCACTCCCAATATTTTGTATTTAATACTATAAAATAATACAAATTATTCTTCCAATTTTTATACATTATTAAATTTAATAATGTACATTTAATTTAGTAGATGTAAGATAGACTTTATATATAATAGAATAATTTTTAAATTGATAAATTCGAAGTGATTGATTTTTTTTTTTAAATACACAATTTAATTATGGAAATAGATGTAGTTATTTTTCACTCATATTCAAAATTGAACATACAAAGAGTTAATCTTTTTTTAAATATTGATTAATCAATGAAAATTTTAAAAACTTTGGAGTTAAATTCCTTCATAAAGATCTTAAGTACTTGTAATTTTGAAATAACAAATAAAATTTCTTTATATAAATTAATTTGATCCCTTCTGTGATAAAAATAACTTTTAAAATTGAATTTGATTATAAATCTATGTAGGCATTAAATGTTTATATTGATATGTTGAGATATTGTAATTTTTCTCATTGATATTAGATTAATGGAACTAATATTATAATAACAGAATTCATTTCTCTAAATTTATAATAATTTATCTTGCAAATAATACCCTAGCTAACAATTTCTGTTCTAAATATTTAAGTCAAAAAATAAAAATAAAGTACAATATTTATATTATTTATTTAAAAATAATTTATATTTTATTTCAGATCAATAGAAGTTTTATAGTTTATCTCTTCTAGATTTCATATTGCTTCATTTGATTATTACATACATATATGTAATAATATAAAAAAAAACTAAATATTTTTTAATATATGAATTTTATTTTTATCTTAACTTCTCAGTTGAATTTTTAAAGTGTTTAAAAATTTTCAAATAAAAATACCACAGCATTTGAATAATCTAATGAAGACAATATATTATAATATACAAGCATGCATATCAAATTTTCAATGTACTAAGTAATTCCTTGTGTCAATGTACTTTGAGAGAATTTGGAACTAGTATCTTTGTAATATTAATTATATTAATATTTCAAGGCTTTACAATTTTAGAAAAACTTTTTTAAATACAAAAGCTCAAAAAATTATAATTTAGATAATTTGAGTTTTAGTTCTTCATATTTCAAAAATTGAGGTCAATCTAGTATGAAATGTTAAATATGGAAATTTTGAAGATTTTATTTATAAATATTTTAAGTAAATATTTTCATATATTAATTTTGAAATAAATTTGTTTCATACATGCAAAAATTCAAAATTATATTTAATGTTGAAAACATACTATTGTTTATTAATTTTAGAAGGAAATCTTTAAATCTTAAATCAAGATAAATTTATTTTATTTCAAAAAGATGAACTTTAATTATATAGATTCTAATAAAGAGATCTTTAATTACAAAATTGATTACAACTATGAATACAAGAAAAAAGATTTTTATGACAATATCCAATTGGGAAAGAGAGGTTATTTATTTTAAATTTTCATTTTTTTTAGTGTTTCATACTTTTACATTAAAAAATAGTCGTCTACATTTAAGTTGATAAGAATTTCAGTATTTATGAAAGTAATTTAAAAAAAAAAATTCTTGAGAAGAATTTTGCTCATATTATTAAGCATAATTTTGATTGCCAAACTTCAAGATTAATTTGAGTAGATATTCCATCATTGTTTAAATGCAATTTTATAAACTAATATGGAAGAAAATGCTATGGAAGATTGAATAATTCCAAAATTATATTTTTTAAATGCCTTGATAATATTGATGTAATTACTACTATGCATATGGTTGTGCATTGTTGTAGAAACATTGTATTATTGAAGAAACTAATCTAAAAATAATAAACTTAATACATGAACATTTTAAAAGTTGATTGACTTTAAGCATTTAAAAATTTAAAATGAATACTCCCTCCATTCCAAAATGATCTTCTAGTTGCACATTGTGATATGGGACGAAGGAGGTTGGCACCAACTACATGGGAATGAATGAAGTATGCAAAGATTCAAGTTCAAGAAAATAATTTTGGAATGGGGGAGTAGCATTTTTACCTTTTAGAATATTTTTTCCATTCTTCAATTCATTTGTTTATGCTTAAATATGATAAATGTAATCCAATACAACAAAGTATAATCAATGGAAAAGTCACAAGGGACAAAAAATAAGAATGAAGTAAATTTTGCATACTTTAACTCCTTAATATTATGAGTATTAATAAATAAAAAAGAATAATTTTATGATATATATTACTGAAGTTCAAATAATGTATGTAGTCAAATTATCTTGTCCTATAATTTTAATTTTAAAAGTTAAACAAAATATATAAGATTTAAAATAGTTTCATAATCATTCAATTTTTAAAAATTCTAAAATATTCATTTTGATGAAAATAAATTAAATGACTTCTACAATTAAAAATATTAGCTAAAATCATAATAATAAATTAGATGTCTCAAATCACTATAATTCTATGTTATTTTAGAAATTACCTGAAAACACACAATCAATTCATTATACTCCATCATCATCAACTTCACTTCTACCAATAGAACAAGTTATACCACCACCAATCCATGAATATTTGAATCATGAAATTACAAATTTGCATTGTATTAAACATCATTCAAATCTTAATTTATCGGCAAGTCTTGAAGAAAAACATCAAATGGACTTGGATACAATGTTGAATGATAATATAGAAAATGATACAGAAACCCCCAATATATCAAGAGATTTTATACTTGCAAGTGATGCAAGTAAAAATAATTTACCTCAAGAAACAAGTAGTCATGTTACATCATGGCCCCATTCTCATAGAAGAAAAAGAACTCATACTTCAAATCCCCTGTATATAACTAAAAATTTAAACAAATCCTTATTTAATGAAAGCCCAACAAACAAAAGAGCAAAAACACCTCTTTCTAATTCTCCATCATCACCTTCAAATCAATCACCAATAGAAACTCGTGCACAATCACCTTTACCAATCCTACATCAACTTCAAACTAGCCTTGTCAATGTCTCAAGCACTAATCAAAGTGAAGATATAATAGATTCAAATGACACATTTTCTATTTCTGAAATTCCTCAAAATTTCTCTAATTATGATGAAAACATAAATGACCTTATGGATATTTCAATAGATGATTATGATATTGATGACCTATCAATGCAATATAGTATAACTACCCATTCTACATTCTTTCCTCCATTACATATAAAACATGTTAACCAATCTTTTAGTAAAGACCTTAGTAATGAGAGTACCCTTAAAAATAATTCCAATGAAATGGGTATTGAAAAAATTGATGAAGTTCAATGGACTCCTTTTGTTGAAATGATGAATGATTCTAGTGAAGAAGGATACACAATTAAAGGAATAAACAATGATGTAGAAATAACTCAATCAAACATTGAAGAAAGTAACATAATTCAAGGAGATTCCATTGATAAAATGACAAATGATGTTATTGAAGAAACAAACAATGAAACTCCATTGAATTCTGTAGTTGAAATGATGAATGATGACATAGAACATTCAACATTTGAAGAAAGAAATGATGATACAAAAACAACTCAAAAAAGTCAAGAAAAATTGTCTAGTCTTCCCAAACAATTAGTAGGAGTACATCTTAAGAAAAAAAATTGGGTGGCAATATTGCCAAGGTCACTTTATAAGGATGGTAAATATTGGGCCCTCGGCCAATATGCAACTCCCGAGGCAGCTGCTAGGGTGCGAGATTTGGTAGCTCTTAAAATTAAAAAACATGAGGATAAAAATTTTGAATTAAACTTTCCTATATCTGATTATAGTGATGACTTAAAAGAAATGGAAAATTGGAATTTAAAAGATTATATATGGTCACTTTATAGACAATCATCAGCATTTAAAGCAGGGGACACTGGTTTTAAGTGTGTATACCTCATAAAGAATAATAAAAAACCTCAAATGTGGGAAGGAAAAATATGTAATGTTGGTGGAAAATTAAAAGGATACAAAAATATTGTGCATGTTGATAAAAATCCCAAAAAAGAAATACCTGCTATATTTTGTGATCTTGTAAATTTGCATCTACATGGATGGGAATATATGACTAATTTCCGTCCAGAACTCTATACTAAATTAGATGTCAAAAAGTTTATAGATTTGCTTGAAAAAAAAGAACAAAATAAAGCATATGAATGGGATCTTATTAAACAGGTACTAGCAGAGCCATTGCCATTTAATAGTTACATAGAGAATCCTACATGTACAAAAAGAAATGAATCTAACACTTCAAGTACTCAAGGAGTGCAAGAAAGTGTTTCTAACATAGAAACTAATAAAAATAATCATCAAAAATCCATAATTGAAATGAAAAACATTGCTCGTACAGGGAATGTGCAAAAAAAATTAATAGGGGTATCTAGTGTAAGAAGCAAATATTGGAAAGCAATCATGATTAATCCAAATAGTAGAAACAATGGAAGGTGGACCATTGGACACTATGCAACTATGGAAGAAGCTGCTAGGGTCAGAGATTTAATAGCTCTAAAATTAAATTATCATAAAGACAACCAAAATTATTATTTTCATTTTCCTATATCTGATTATAATGATGACTTACAAGAAATGAAAAATTGGAGTGAAAAGGATTATATTTGGTCATTGAGGAGACAGTCTCTGGCCTTTTCTGAAAATGAGTCAGGTCTAAGATGTGTCAGGTCTCCTAATAATGTTAAAAAAACTAATAAAAACACCCAAAATCTTTGGGAAGGATGTGTTATAAACCACGGAGGAAAAGTAAAAGGATTTGAAAGTACTATAATTATTGGTCCATATGACACTAAAGAAATACCTGCAATATTTTGCGACCTTGTAAATTTGTATATTAAAGGTTGGAACTATTTGACAAATTTTCGGCCTGGGCATTATTCTCAAGCATATGTAGAAAATTTTGTATCCCTTCTTGAAAAACATCAACAAGATGAAGCACGTGAATGGAAACTTATCAAACAAATATTAGTAGAGCCACTTCCTTCTATAATTCATATTCAAAATTCTACAATTGAAAAGATCATTGAATCAAATACACTCCATGTCAATGACACACAAGCCAACAATGATAATATGAATGGAAGTCTTTTAGATCTAGTTCAAGACAATGCACATGAAGAAAATAATAATTTGAACCTAAGCATTGATAATTTAACACAAGACAATATACAATTAGAAGAAAATGTGTTGAAATTTAGTTTAGAAAATTTGAAACAATTTGATAAAAACAACCAAAATTTTTTGGCAAAAATGAAGCCAAGAGATATGGCAAAATATTTTCTTCAATGTCCATGGGAACAACTTGATGAATTATGGGCATTAGTTAAGAAGCCTAGTGATAGTTATGATTTAGACTTTGAAAACTTTCTTCTTGGGAAGTATGGAGCTTCAACTTGGTCACCATCTAATATCAAATCACATGATTTTGAATGCAAACAAAAAAAAGAATACAAGTTCTATTTTCCATGTGTCATTGCTACAACTTCTATTGAAACTAACATACAAAGACGTATTCTTGGTTTAGATTATTTTCAATACAAAATGAATTTGTCTTATACTTTCATGGAAGATATTCAAAAGCAATGGGTGAATGTTCCAAACATCAGATATTTAGAGATAAGCTTCACTGATATTATTGCTAGTGATGGTGGACTTCTTGTTGTAAAAGGAGGAAAACAACCACATCAATTGAGTGATCCAATGGACCCAATGGGTAGCTTATTAATAGCTTATAACCATTATTGGAAAATGAATGATTATATTAAAGCTAAAAATCAATCTATGATTATTGTGACAAACCCCCTTACTAGGGAAATCAAATTGTTACCTCCAATTCCACAAAAAGTATTACATGAAATAATTGCTCGGTTAAGCTTCTATGATAGTGAAAGAATATCTTATCGCTTGATTTTGATAGGAACATGTCATTGTGAGGAAGTGATACAAGAAAATATAGAAACAATGAAAAGTGTAGAGCTTGCGTTGGTAGTATATTGCTCTATAAAAAATTCTTGGGTGCATTTTGATAAAGTTTTAAATGTAGCTCCACCTTCTAAAATATTAGGACGTCCAAATCTTGTTATTCATAAATATTCTATTTATTATGGTGGTACACATATTCACCCACAATTAGGAAATGAAAAAATTTCAAAACCAGTTATAATCTATTTCAATACACATGTTTCTCAAAGACAAAAATTAATCATTGATTTTACTGAAGCAGGAAAGTCTTATTCTATAAATGTTGTTGAGGCACCCAAACTTGTTCAAATAGGCTTCAATGCAAAGATATATGCAGTAACTCGAGAGGCACAATTTGAAAAAGCAACAGATACATTATTTATCATTGAAGTTGTTGTAAATACAGATGGTACCCCTACAGGTTCTTATAAGGTATTGTCACAAGGTGTCATGCCTAAGTCAATATATTCACTATTATTTAGAAAGACCAATACAAGTGATGATGAAATAACAATGTATAGTAACAACTTACCTCCATGGGAAGCAATGGGAAGTGCTAGTGATATAGCCATTAAAGTTATTGGCTTTGATCCAATGATTGCTCTATATAATGTTCAAGATGAACTTTGGAATTATTCCTATTTTCCAGATACCGAACCTTTTGAAAAATCCTCCAACTATGAAGCATGGAGATTAATTCCAGGAGTTTACGAACCAAGATGGAATGCAATGCCATAGATAATAATATATAACCCCTCAAAGTCCAAGCAAGGAAGGAGGGGGGGAGGCAATGGCCATGATTTTTCTATTTCAATAATTGTTGATTTTGATGGAATAAAAGTCTATTATTGAATTACAACCAAAAGACCTACTAACTTTCTTTGTATGTTCAAAAATTATCATACATTCAAATTGGTAGAAAATTAGCATAGTGTTCCTAGAAAACCAAGGGCCATAAGAATTCTTGAAAAAGTTTACACCTCTAATGTATAAATACCTAAATCCATATTTGTAAACATATAGATGCAAATATAATTCAATATCCCATACCTTTGGTTGAACCTTGTTAGTGATTCCCTAATGTTCATATATCATCGATAAAACATTTGGGAATTTTTTTTACAGTTACATTTTAAATGAAACTATTACAAAAAATTGACCATCTATATGTAAGTGACATGTGTCTCCTTTTTGAATTTGAAAAATCAGCTCTCAATGGGGGGTATTGAGGCCATGAGTTTAATTAAATATCCCCTCAAAACATTATCATGTGTGGCATGTGAGGGTTTTATTTGCCATTGACTACAAGTGTGTGGAGGGGGAGAGTTAATTTGGAGGTTTGGAGCATGGAAGAGGCTTCTAAGGGACTTTTAGACTTTGGTGACTTGGCTTTGGACCTTGGCAATATCTTTTGACACCTCATTTGAGCCCATACTTTTCACATGTGTTTGGACCCTCATCTTTCTAAATTAAATCTTCCACATAATGGAATGAGGTGGGTTTGTCTCTTAGCTTCATTTTAGCATGTAGACATTCTTTAAGAGCAATGTAGACTTGTTTTTGGAATCTAGTGAGTTTTTTCTAGCTTCTCTAGGAGCTTTTTGTCACCCTTAATTATGTAGACAAGATTTCACTAGCTACATCATTAGATATAAGCATAGTAGAAAAATGAAATCTTTTGCTTCAAAAATCTAGATTTTACGTGTGTGGAGAACTTTCGTACCTTGGAATTGCAAGGGGCAAGGTTGGAGTACCATAGGCACAGGTTTAGGTGTTTTGGACCATAGAAACACACTTTATTCCAAATTAGTAAGATAGGGATATTATTTAGCACAATTTTAGGTCTATAAATGCATTGGAACTATCAAAAGGACCAATGGGAGGTTGAATTTCCATTGTGGAGATTGGGGTTATGTGAAAGTCAACAAACAAAATTAAAGCAATGACTTGTGACATGAAACCTTTGAACCTTGAAATTGGAGAGAGAGAAAAAAAAAATTTGACATGCTGAGTGAAGGCCATGATAGCTGGAAGCCTTGAAGAAACAAGAGTGTGGAATATATAAGGAATTATTTCCATTATAGTCGTCGTACTTAGATGCTCTAGTTAAAAGATCTTTTTACAATAGGTGATTAATAATGATTGTGTTGATCATTCTTTCAATTCTAATCTACCAGGTCATGGATATAAATGGAGCTAGATCGATTTCTATCTTGGGAATTTTGTTGTAAGAGTATAAGAATTGAGGGGCGTTAAATGTTGGTAGTCATAGAGATTGTATAGCTAATCTTTTGAATTTGCGAGGATCATGTTGTTGAGAGAAATGGTGAGAGGTACCATGGATTTGGATCAATACTCGACATTGTGAAAAGCTTAGAACTTTTGGATGAAATCAGTAGGTATGGAAAATAGAAAGGATTACAACAAAGGACAACCAAAGTCTTGAATTGGCCAAAAATGCATTATGGAACAACACAGATTAATTGTTGAACAAATGGGAAGATCTTGCATTTGCAATGCGTATGACCTAACATCTCCTGTATATAGTGGTGATGTTGGTGTTCCAATCTTAGAGTGATGAAGATTGTCAACCAGTAGCATTGGAGGGTTGTAGAATATAGGATTGATTTTTGGGGGGATTGTGAAGGATGCAAAAGTGCTATTAAATTTTTTTTCAAATTTGACCCGAGTAAAAGGAAATATTTTGGTTGTTGGCTTCTAGAAGAAAAGAGTAAGTTAAAGCCCAAAGAATGGAAGGGCATTGATAAGGGAATCTAACACCAAAAACTTCTTTGATGTTGCTGCATTACTCTAACAATCTTCAAGAACACAAATCGATAAGCGGTGATGACATTGAGGCATAGACGTGTTGAAGACAAAGGTGCCATGACATGACAACTTATGTGGTGCCAAGTCAATACAAGCCAACCCAATTGACAAGAAAGGTTGTTTGAAGTGGCACCACAAGTGTTGTGACCAATGAAAGGGGGCAAAGTCAATGTATACAACACTTGATGTAAGGTAGGAGACTCAAAATCCACACAAGCCCTAAAACTACCCACCTCCTCAAATGTACATGGTTTGCACATGGATTTTTTTCATCTTTACAGGGATTACCAATAGTGTACATTTGAGGAAGTGGGCTATTTTAGAGCCCTATGCCATTTTGACTTCAAAAATTCGTAACTAATTCCACAGAGCTCCAAAAATTATAAAACAACTTGGATTAGATGGCAATTCCATTAGTCTTTCAAGAAAAATTTTCTAAAATATATTTCAATAAGTTTCACCTCCCCAAAATTCAGTTTTAGCTCTTAGATGGGCGCTTTATGGACCACCTACCTTAAGCTAAGGTCAATTAGGTTGCAATCACTAAGGGAATGATCGATTCAACAATTGGGGTTGGAATTTAAATAATTGAAGTTGATCAAATAATGATTTGATTAGAGAAAATTCATTACAATAATTAGTTATTTAAGCAAAGACTAAAAAAATCCAACAAAACCAACAAACTTTCAAACATTAAAACTCAAACTTAAAGATAGGAATTTGAGTACTAATTAGAGGCTAATTTATCTTAAAATTTGAATACCCTATTTGATCCTTCAAAACCTAATTAGATTTTCCAAATTCAAAAATCAACACTCGAATTAATTAGCCCCCATGTGTTATTGTTCAATGAGGGAGAATGTCTAGCAAGATGTTATGGGTGTACTCTGGGACAAATAGGATGGTGTGGTAGGAATTTTGCCTTTTTCAAGGGTCAACAATAGTATAAATTAGGGTGTTATTGTACACCCAAAGATATTTGACCATTATTTGACAACTTCCAACTAATAGCATACGTTTGGATATTATGCATCTAAACATCACATTAATTATGTTGTCATTAGTGTAAGTGGCTCTGATACTTGATGATTATTAAATAGCTAGCCACTAGTAGTTGAATTAGGGTTCTTTTGGAACCCCAATTTCCTTCATAGGTTTGGAATCATTGGTATGAGTTTATGGCAATCACACATGTAGCTCGATAGCATTTCATCCAAATTCAATACCAAGTTTTGGATGCAATGTACTAGTTTTTGCCACACTACCGTTGGGTGGTATTGCTCAGGTTATAGTCACTATAGTAGGTTTACTTTCATCAAGTATTGTTGAAAGGAGAAGAATTGCACGGGAGCTTAGACTCCATAAAGACTTTGTTAGAGTTGATGATGTCCACATAGGGACTAGACTGCAACTTTTACCAATTAATAAATATGAATGAATTTTTTATTTGTCTCCAATTCAAGTTAGAGTACAGCTTTAGAATGCCAAAAAGAAGAAATATTTTTGTAAAGATGTAAAAAAAATGATTGTTTTTCATTTTTTGAATCTTTTGGTTCCTCCAAGGATAACTATGAGTTCTAGTGATTTACAAGTTCTATTTTAGAAAGCTAAATTTTTGTTTTAAAAAAAAATTTATCTTTGTGGCCCAATAGAGTACATATTTGTACTAACAACTATTCATTTGGGACTAAGTAGATGCGATAGAGTGATTGCAAGAAACACTTCAATTTTTTAATCAAAAACGTAGTTTTTGACCCTAGGACTAACAAAACTATCAATATAGTGTGTCATCAATGCACCTACAAATCTAAACCATCGATTTAAGGTACCTATAGATTTATAAAGTCCTATAGGCACCTATTGAATACTATATAGTACTATAGACTATTGTGGGATATTGCAAAAGCCACTATGAGCAAAAAATAGCAAAATAGGGATCTATGAACCTTTTCATTTTTAGTAATTCAAAAAATATTCAAATTTTTTGTAAAAAAAGGCATTTTGCTAGAGAAGATTGTGCTTGCATTGCACCAAGAAATTAATGTAGGAAACGTTTTCCCTCTTCATAGCCTTTGTGCAAAGGAAGGTCACTTTGACCCCATGTGTGCAATCTACATGTTTTTATTTTCATAAAAACTCATCGTTAGTCTTTGTGATGTCAATAGACCTCCAACATATCCAATTTGTGGCTTCGAATTTGCATTTTTGAATCAAAAATAGGACTAAAAACCTCCCAAATGGACAAAATATACATCCAATTGGGGGCAATGAAAAAATAGTAAACTCATTTTGAAAAATTTGAAAAAAAAATCTCAATGTTTGCAACTATCATATGTATCTTTATTCCAAATATCTCATCAAAGGGACAAATGATGCAAAAGTTATGAGCAAAAAACCACCCATCCAAGGGCAAGAAGACAAAAAATAGTATAGTCAGGTACAGATATAATTCGAATTTTTTCATGCGAGAACCTGTTTTGCTGAAAAACGACTTCTGATCATTCAAGTTTTTCGAATATAATAGAAGGAGTTTGCAAATGACACCTGGCCATCTAATTTCAGACTGAAGGAGGTGTCTCTATGCATGTAATCAAACCATGTATCTTCACACACAGATTGCTAATTATAAGGTTTAGGTGGAAGTGGTTAGGTAAGTCAATAATTTCAGACGTTGCAAGTGGGCATGCAAACAACCATGAGAATGGTGATATGGCATGGAATGTTTGGATGAGCTAAGTTACTTAAGCCAGGTGAGGTTGTCCAACACATGATACTATCACAAACTGAGCATTTGTAGCTTACACTGACATTAGAAGTGTGGATTTTTAGTTTTCTGCATTTTTAGCTTGAGTGCTTCCTCTCTGTCAAATTAGAAATTGGTTGTGCATTGTTTGAGAGCTTAGAGCAAGCACCATGAAGTATAGAATGTTGTCTGTAGTAGAAAAGAATCAAATTGTAGGGATGAGGAAGGCTGGAATGAAGTGTAAGGACATTGCTTCAGTTTTTGGTGCTCCCTGTTCAACCATTTCTACTATCTTGACTCACTGGAAGGTCCATGGAAGTGTGAATTCCTTGAAATCAAAATGTAGTAGGCCTAGAAAGTTGAGTGAGAGGGATTTGAGGTCATTATCTCGAGCTATCAGTTCAAATAGGAGGCATACCTTAAATGAGCTTGCAAGCTTGGTGAGTGTTTCCTGAAACACTGTTCGAGTCTACCTCCGAGAGCTTGGTTTCAGAAATCGTATAGCTCCTAAGAAGCCATACTTAATTGTCAAACACAAAGCAGATAGGCTTGCATTTGCGCATGCATATGAGAGTTGGACGTTTGAAGATTGGTGCAATGTTATTTGGACAGATGAGTCATCCTTTGAAATTGGCAAAAGTCTACGACAGGTTAGAGTGTGGCGGAAGATGAATGAAAAATACAATATGGATTGTGTAGCACCAACCTTCAAGTCTGGACGTACTTCAGTAATGGTTTGGGGTGCCTTTACTGGCTTTGACAAGTCTCCATTGGTCATGAGTCCTTCAGATAAGAGATCATCTAGTGATTTTGTTAGTATTGTTTACGAAGGAGCCTTAAGTGGCTTCTATTTCTTGCACGATGATCCTGAGCAATTGATACTAATGGAGGATGGTGCTCCGGTCCATCGTAGTGCATTGCCACTACAATGGAGACGTGCTCATGGTATGAAAAAATTGAATTGGCCTACCAATTCACCAGACTTAAATCCAATAGAGAACGTCTGGATACTTGCAAAAGATTTGCTTAGACATCATAATAGACCTCAAAACAAGGTAGAAATGATAGGAAGGCTTCAATCTGTATGGGATACCATATCTTCTGAATGGCTCCGTACATTGATTTCTTCAATGCCTTTCCAGATGCAAGCAGTGATTGCAACAGGGGGTGGTAGCACGAGATGGTAGTTATTCTATAACAAAAAGACTTTTTGATGTATAATCTCAAAATTTTATATTGCTATCTTATTATAGTATCAAACTTGATTCAATTCTCTTTACAATGCATTTTGTAACTCAGAAATTCATTCATTTTTGACCCTGTGAGAGCTCTCTGAAGTTCAGTGACTTCATCACTGAAACCACTTCGAAAAAAATTCGAATTATATTTGTACCTAACTGTACAAGTGTTTCTTGCAATCACCCAATAGTATTATTTCCAAAAAATTAAAATTAAAAATAAATATTTTTTTGAAATGATGTTTATGTCTATTTCTCCTTATGGATAATATTGACTACCCACAAGGCATCTTTGGTGAGGTAAGGACGATGAATTATTTTCCATCATGGCCCTTATTCTCAATCTTGTTGATTGACCTAACATTGATTAATTCCTTATATGACTTTTGGTGTATTTAGATGGATGGATGAGAATGTAGATAAAGTAAATGCACCCATTCATGACTGTATCTAACTTGTAGGGTGCAATTATTTCCAACCAAGGCAAGAACAAATTTCCAAACAAAGCTTGGAATGTGTCTTTTTCTCCTTTTCAAGATTTGGATTAATAAGTTCATGACACATGTCCCAAAGTAGTAACTAAGAAAGTAGGAAGTAATGAGTGGGAAAGTAGTTCTTGAATGAAGATCGTTGCAAGAAACACTCACTATTTTTGGCTCAAAATAGCTTTAGTACTAGAGTACTGTGACATGTTTGAATTAAAAAAAATTCATGAAATAAAATAAGTATAATTTGTAAATCATTGATGGTGATATGTCTCTAAAAATTCACACCTAGAAAAATGTATCTCTAAAAGTTATACACAAAAAAGCATGATGAAAAATACCCAAAAAATGAACACTCTAATGTTTGATATTTTAGAAGATAATGAAAAAATTCAAAAATACAAAATAAAAAGATTCATTTTTCCTAACTTGAACAGGCTCCTTCTCAACCATTTTCATCTTCAGAAAAAAAAAATTTGTTCTTTCTAATTATGCAAAGGTAATGCACTTTGAGCACATGTTGAAGGTGGAAAATTTACTATTTTTAGAAAATCTCTTTGAGATATTTTGTAATTTTAGTAGAAGTCTTTCTATACCAATTTGAGCTTCAAATTAGCATTTTGGGGTCAAAAATAGTACTAAAAAACCCTTGAAATGGCCAAGGTAGACATCCAATTGGAGGGGGGGTGGGGTAAAAAGAGTAAAATAATTCTTTTTAAATGAAAAAAATCACTCCATGTATACAAATTCTAAATGTACCTTCATTTAAAATTCCATGCAAAAATGACATACGACGCAAAATTTATGAGCAAAAAACCACCTAAGGCCAAGAGGACAAAAAATAGGAGAAGTGCTTCTTGCAATAACCCCTAATTAGATTTGGAAGAGTCTAGACATTAGCTATGGGTCTAAAGCACTTTTTGCCTTTCAAAATTCATAGTAAATTTAGTTCAAGCAATAAAATTACCAAATTTTTGCAATCCTCATCATTTCTATTGCTACACCTCTAAAAAATTTATTTTTGTCTTGCACTACATTTGATTATGTTGAGAATTATTTATTTGATTGGTTATGGGTGCCTTCACCTTATTGTTTTAGAAACTTAAAAAGGCATTTAAAGTTTGAACAAACTTAGAAGAACTTAAAAAAAGGAGCTAAGGTGAATGGAGAATGAAATTGAGATACCTTATTCCAACCTATAAAGAATTTTGGCCATGATAACTAAATATAATCCACTTGAAAATTGAAGGTTGTGTAGGAAGTTAGAAATGATGAATTTTACCAAAAAATTAAATTAAATTAATTATAAATTTCAATAAATATGCAAACAACAAGCTTGATTTGGTTTGATATTAAAATTTGATTTGTCAATTGACCTTACATAATCTCAAAAGAAAAACTCAATCGAACAATGCATTTAGATGCTTTAGATTTGAAGGTTTGATGAGATTTTGTGAAGAACATTTAACATGTTTTTTTCACGCAATGGATTTATAGTTAAAAATGAAAACATTTTTGTAGTTTCTACCCTTCAAGGTAAGTGGCTGGAATCGAATGTGAGCCCCATTGAACCTAATTGAGCTCAAATGAATTCAAGCAAGCCAAAGCAACTATGGTAAGTCTAATTGGGGTGATGTAAGTCTAGTTGATTGAAAAATTAGCTTTTATAAGTCTTCATGGTTTGAGGAGATTTAGAGTGATCCAACTTCATAGTAGAGCCCATCTAGACCTTCAACTGCATCAAAGTTTGTCCAAGTTCATCCATTTCATCTAAACTCTTTTTAATACACCATATCCATTGAAACTTAAAAACAAATGCCAAAGACCATGAAAAAATTGCCCAAACTTCTTGAATCCCATCCTATTCCATTCAAATTCCATTTTAAATCAATAAAATATACATTTAAGTCATTAGCTATTATATGATATCAACATTAATTTGCAACAACATATTTATAATTCAAAACAAAGTAAATATGAATACATATTGATTGTAAAATCAATTCTAAAATATTTTTGTGTCCATTTCTAACAATGTTGACAAAGGCATTGTAGAAGAAGGACCAATGGTTGAATTCATATTGTAATATAATTTTCAATGACATACACAATATTGTATTATATTTTTTCAATGATATGTAGCCTTGATGAAAAAGTTGATCTTTTCAATGATATGTTGCCTTGATGAAAAAGTTGATCTTTTCATTCATGTCTCTAAATGAGGTGGTAAAGTATTTTATGAATGAAATAATGGACATGAATGAAATGAGCTTCAATGACCTTAAATATGTTCTTGAAAGTATCTTTGTGAGGTGGCCTAGTTTTTTATAGTTATTAATACCCTAACTTTAACTTTTGATGAATGTTGATTACAAAGATTATCCATTTTGTACCTCATGATTTATGATTTTAATGGTTATAAGATTAATAGAGCTACTACTTGATTCATGTCTTTTACAGAGGAGTCACCACTGGGTGTTTGAATATTTTTTTGCATTGAGTTTAGTGGACGTGATTTACAATTGAAACACCTCTTTTACCAAAAACAATTATATCAATATATCATTGCACTATTGCATGGATAAAATTTAGTTTTGTCTATTTTTGTAATATATATATATATATATATATATATATAATACATGTTTAGGATTTTGATGTAACATTTCCTTGCCATCTCATTTCATTCAATATTTGCATTATAAAAATGACCAAATAGATCACTAGACAACTAGGTTCAAGTTTTTATAATAATTTTTTTTATATACATTATTTCACATAGTCTTAAGGTATTTGAAATCCATGGTCATAGATATAATTTTTTTCAAAGTTAGAAACATCTCAAATAGTTTCAAAATTTTCAAAATAAATTGCCCCTTCCTAGCAACAAAAATAATTTTTAGAATAAATTTTGTTTCCGGCTTGGATATTTCTACTTCATGTTCTATGCATGAATAGTAGCTTTGTTGCCTAAGAAAATTATTTTTGTTGTTGAGCATATGCATATATATAGAACATAGTTTCTGCTCCATGCTCTACACATGCATACTTTCTTTGTTTCCTAAAAAACATTTTTGTTGTTGAGCTTATACATATATAGAATATAGTTTTTGCTCCATGCTCTATACATGCATACTAGCTTTGTTGCCTCATTCATGTGTTTTGATGTAACAATGAAGATACTTAAGCATTCATGTAGTCAATGTTGCATCAATATTGTTGTTTACTCTTGCTTGTCATATGTTGGCACAATATAATCTTGTTACAATGTGTTCCTTTGTGACAATACCAACCAACCTTGCTCAATAAAAACACCAACCACCCAATCATGCTAAAAAAATAAGCCCTCCCCCGCCAAAATATATACATGTACAAATACAAATATGATATAAGCAAGTACAAAATAATTCAATTGAAATTACATATAGAAATATTGCAAGTGAAAATCCAAGTATTAGGTATGAGTGTAAATTTGTCATCCTATATTGGTTGTCAAAATGAGGATCCCCAAAATTTATATAATTATTAAATTCTCAAAAATGTAGTTTTGAAAGACTCTAGAAATGAGATCAACTTAGAAAATTTTGACCACTAGCCTATATTAGATACAAGTCCTCCATAGAATATTTTCTAAAATATTTAGTTGTGCTAGTGCATTTGCTATGCATGGTGTATGGAGTGAGTATCTATTTTGACTATTTGTAACTATATGACTATACTCAAATACACCTCCCAACACTTGAACCATATAGGTCTTCAATTTCCATTCAAAAATTATTTTTATTCATCTATCTTTCATCTTTGTCACAAAAATGTTGAACAATCCTTCCTTCACTTATGAAATTTTAATATATTCTTAAATTTTACATTCTCAAATTAATTATTGATGAATAAGGCAATATGGATCATTGCCATTGTACTTATCCGCTTCTTGCAAGCAATGCACGCTTGGCATAGCTAACTTTTTTACTAGAAATTCACTCTATAGACATTGTCTATCATTGAGAATAACATAATAAAAAATTTTCCACATATTTAATAGTGAGAGCATGTGGCCATGATAAATTCAAAATGAATCCAACTTTTATTTCCTTGATTTTTTCCTTCAAAATGGATTTGCATAACATCCAAATATTTACCATAGAGGTGCCAATCAGGAAGTGGAGTGCCTTGTGCCACCATTTGTGAGACCTCACTTGTTGTGTACATACACCTCATAATTGATTTCCCACATCTATCCTTTAGAAAAAATACTCCCTCTATCTCAAAATAAATTTGAGGTTGGAAAAAATTGGTTGTCTCAAATGAAGTTCGATGTATTAATGGTCAACAAAAAAGAAACATTGAGCATGCTTCATGGTATCATCTGAGTACTTCAAAGCAATCAACAGTTCCCTTGACATTGCAACTAGTCCTTATCTATGTGCAGCGGCTCATAGTGATTGCCTAGACCATACATTGTTGCCAAGAGAGGAAAATGTTCAAATTTTCTTTGCCCATGTTCCATATGGCATCAAGAAGGGAATCAATGTCCTTTTGGGAAAGTGGTAGAAGATGGTTTGAGTCTTTTTTCCAATAGTTCAATCACTTGGAGGTCTCAATCAAATGTTGTTCAATGAACTGGAGCAGTTTGTTGGATAGAAGAAAATGGACAATTTTGGCACCAATTTTCAACATGACCTTGTGGCCAGGAACTTCAAAACTTTGATGCCTGTTGGGGATGACTAGAAGTTGCAATAACTATGCATTCTTGTTCAAATAGGAGCACCTTACGCGTTCTTCGAGAAACCACAGATTATTTTGAGACAGAAAGAGTAGTGCACTTGAGATAGACAAGTGATGTTCAAATCATGTTTTTGCAATACTCCAACACTTTCATTGTTGCACCTCAACCACCACCTCAACCACCACCTCCAATACCTTGAATTGAAATGTATGTCAACACACGTTGAAAGTAGCAACCCCATTTGTTTGTCCATCCACAAGGTAATCAGGAGATATCTTCATCTTCCACCTTCAATGCAACGTAAACACCGAAGACATCTGACATAACTTCATTTTCTGAAATCCTTCAGGCTATTCTTCATGAGGAAACTCAAGGTAGTCCAATGTCATAAATTGTGACATAGCTGCAAAATACATCTGCCTTCTCTTTGAACAAGACATATTCTACATTTATAGTGACAACAGATGTGTCTAGTTGTGCCATATCATGTACATATTTTATAATACTTTTCCATTACTATATAAGGTAAACCAGCCCATTTCCGCCAGCTTTCTATAACCACCATCCTAGTTTTGGCCCCATCACCACCATAAAACTCACCCAAGTCCATTCACTATTTTGACAATTTCAGTGCATTAATTTCAACTTGGGTAACATGTCAACTTTTGATTGGTGGAAATTCCGATATTAATAGGTAAATGTAATGGCGGTTATAGGTTTAGGATAGGACATTTATGACTCTAGTCTAGTGGCAGATTTGTAATTTAGGGCAGATCACTTAAAAAATTCATAGAAATTACAATATTTATCAGAAAATTATAATTCCATTTGGGTTTGATTTGTGAAACATGCACATACCTCTGAAAAATATGTACCTCTCTTGGAGTTGGTCCTAATATACTCAAATTGCAAATCAAGGTGGTAATAGGTTGGTCTACCTTAATAGGGGTTGTCACACCTTCTCCCTATCCTCGATCAATCTTCAAAGAATGAGGATGTGGCACTCTCCTTGAATTGTAGATGGGCCATTCTTTGAAGGATGAGAAATTATTTTCTTCTCCTCTTTGAGGTGAAGAATGGGCATGAAGAAGTTTCTCCATTCTCTAAAGGGATGTCACACCATCATGAAGAAGGGCATCTATTAGCTCCTCTTTTTACTCCATAGCTTCTCATCTTCATAGAAGTTTCATTCTCGGAGAAGATGTGACAACCCCTAATGGTGCTAAGCATTGGGAGCTGAGATCCAACAATGTGGATTGAGAGGAGTGCGACGATCAAACATATGCAAACTAATCATTATTCCTTTTCATTTCTGCAACTTCTTGATGTGCTGCACTGTACTGTACAGTACATGTTCCACATACAAAGTGGGCTGATATTGGTCACTTCTACAATTCTCATTTTGTACAAGTCACAACTCAAAACAAAATGCAACGGCCCTAAAACATGATCATTAAACACTCA
The DNA here is from genome assembly GCA_963920665.1 of Straminergon stramineum. Taxonomy (NCBI): domain Eukaryota; kingdom Viridiplantae; phylum Streptophyta; class Bryopsida; order Hypnales; family Calliergonaceae; genus Straminergon; species Straminergon stramineum. Next base: position 23,532,370 of record OY987263.1, on the reverse strand, counting down.
CGTGCAGTAATAAGACCTCTATTCTTCAACGAGTTACTCTACTGAGCATGTTTTTGCCTGTTTTGGTTTCACTTACAACCTCAATACACTTGCAAGATATGTGCAAAAAGATACAATACTGACAAGGTAGGATAGGTAGAGAAAGAAGGAACACGACTAGTCCTTTCGATTGCCTTCTCCCATCTGCCCAAAGCAAACTCTGCACCTACCCATTCTAATTGCACTAACTCAGACAGCTGTACATACGCTTCTAAACTCACTGATGAATGTTATCTAAAAGACTGCCAGGAGATCAAGGCAACGCAAATACAGTGTAGTTGAAGTGTACAAAAATTATGGACAATTTAACATCATTCAGACTGTCCGGCATGATGCCAAAATCTCCTCGCAGGATATTAGGCATCATTTACGTGACCTAACATTGGAAGAAGCCTGTCCTGAGTTGGAGTACCAACCCCCAACAGAATCATTCATAACACTAAGCCTCCATAGGTTCTGGCCCTGAGTCTGTGCTTACAGAAAATGTATCAGTAGACATTGCAACAGGAACAGTAGCAGATGCCGTCACAGAGTTGAATAACGTATCTTTGATGACCTGCAGAAAGCGTCATTCAAACTTCAGTTAGATGGTTCCAGATCTAGAAGAAATTGAGAGAGTGCTTGTCTTGGTGAGTACTTCAGAATAGGCTCATCAAAGGAGCATTTTCTTTATCACCTTGCTGTATAGATTCCCTAACCCATCAAGGTCTAGCAAAGATTTAGCACTATCATTTTCGAGGATGAATCTCAGAAATAGGATATGGAAACAAGAGCCACATTTTACCTGCGACATGAGCCCGTGCAACTGCTCCACAGTGATCTTGGAACTGTCACGTGAAATCTTTGCAAGCTGTGACTCTTCCTGCAGAGGTGATTCCAGTAAATGCGTTCAGTGTGAAAAGCACATAAAGCATGTGGACAATAAAAAATAATCGAGAAAAAGATCTTACAGTAAACTCCAACTAAGCACAAAAACCCAATTCAATATTCAAATAACAAATGGATGGGGCTCTGGATACGCTTTGACTTGAAAGCATGCATCCACCAAGCCCAAAAGATTGGGTAATTGAGCACCAAATAAGCCATACCTCCTTTTTCTTTTGCACGGGCATGAAGAACCCACCCATGCGCCCTGAATGAGCAAGCTGGCTCTCTGCCTGCTCCAGTTTCTCAGCTGAAAAACATCACGTTGTCGTGAACGAAAGATAAAGCAAATTACAAAATCGGGCCTCAAAGTACCATGCCAAGTAATAACATTAAAGACAAGTTAATCACGCAGTAATTACACATGTAAAATATCATCTAAAATTGATGACTCAGCACAGATTTGATTCAAACAACTAGATTAAACAATAATCACAAATTGTTAGTGCAATTTGTGATTATTGTTACAATTCAGATTGTGCAATCCTTAGATTTCCATGAATGATTGGATCCTTGAATTTGCCACCAAGGAAATGAGTTCTTATCTGCCGTGAAAGCAAATGATTAGGTTGTGAATATTATCTCTTTATAATTAGGCTCACACGAACTACACGACTACGTCAATTGTCGTTCACTTGCCCTATGCACTACAGAATGAAAACGGTAGCCTTATAGCAACTCACCCAGATCGGCCACTTGTCCAGCCACATATTCCCGATTGCCTAGCAAAGGTGAAGACGAAAGAGTATTGATCCAATATTTGTTCCAGAGAAGGTCAAGGAGGTGGGAATCCAATGATGATTTGAAATATGTTATGTCAAGAGAATAATACTGCAATCACAAACAGAACCTCCATGGAATAAGTCCCTTCTTCAAGACAACTCAAAATCAAAACGATACTAGAGTAAGGCAGAGCGCAAATGATCCAAATCAGAAACGCCAAGAACTGCACGCTACAAACTGTGTCCAGATAGATACAAACGTCTCACATGTATGTGGGGAATGAAGCACGCAAAATGAAATGAATAGTTAAGACTCACCGATTTATAATGGACACCAAAATCCTCAATTTTGTTTAAAGGGATGGTTTGATACTCAGATGGGGGCTCGTCTGGTGGCTTGTAACCCTGAGGATAGGTGCGGAATGCCCCAATTTCAACTTTTCCAGCGGACACAGTGCGTGTTGGATCGATAACCACAGCCAAAAAGGGCTCCTGATAAGTTTGGTTCAGCATCTGGGTAGATACATCAATGCCTGAGAGCCAACATCCATAACCAGGATGCGAATGATACCAGCCTACCACATTTTCTAGCCTCCCCACCTGCATGATGCATGTGATGTCAATATGCCTTCACCACTCCTGAAGAAAACATTTGTTTCAAGAGCCATTGCTCAACACATGTTCAAAAAAAGAGACTGAGAGAGAGAGAGAGAGAGAGAGAGAGAGAGAGAGAGAGAGAGAGAGAGAGAGAGAGAGAGAAGAAAATGCATCCAAGGGAGAAGAACTACCTGTTTATTCGTCTGAGAATACTGAACCATGTACTCATAGGCATCCGCTTGAGCATTCACCCGAGTTTCTGTACCCTCTACTGGCAAAGCAAATGCATCCATTATTATTATAGTGTCACCGTCCGTTTTGCCCTGCATCAATCCCATAACTTCAATCGTGCCACCTGACCGTGAATGAACCACCATCTGCGCAGGAGTATACGAGCAAGCCTCAGTATCAGCAAACCACGCCTCCTAAAATGGAATGGTCAAAGCGACATGAACAGAGGACCGTTTCAAATCGACTATAGTTCAGCTCTCGATGCAGTTGCATCACATCCGCGACAGTTTGCACCACAAATCTGCTTCACAAAATATACTCTTATACTCCATGGATTAATATATTGACGTTAAAACGATTCATGTATCCTTTTGTTCCAACTTTAACTTGTTCACAGGACAGGAACCCCCAACCGTGAGTGTCCGCACCTGACCATTTCAACAGCCTTGATATGTAGTTGTATACTAAGAAGCTAAAAGTGAGATGCATAAGCTAGAAAGTCATATATTTTCAACTACAGCTAACTAAATTTGTTAATTTTTAACTATGCAGGTGTCGCACTAGAAGAATGTAGAAGACTACTAGAACAGTCAGGTACCAGGAGGCCAATCCAATTTGCCACTACAGAAAGGCTCTGTAACAGTTTGCGCGGTCGTCATAATCAACAGCACCTGAATCTCCTAAATGACAGTTAAAAAATATTCAAACTACAGATGCAGGAAAAGCAAAGCGCAGCTATCAAAGAAGAGAACAATGCACTACCAATTTGGCACGCGCAGCTAGAACGATATATCATTAACACGCCAGCAAAAGGATCCACACTCGCATGGACACGTAACCCTAATTAGACCCACAATTTCACCTCCATACCCCAAATCAAGAAAGAACTAAGGAAGAAACTCCAAACTGCAGAGACACAGAATTATGATTTACAAATGAAGTGCGGGGATCGGACCTTGAGCAGCGCGAGGGCGGATATCCTGACGTTCTTGAAGAAGTGAGGATCGCGAGTCCAGGGTTTCTGTTGTTGAACGGTGGTCTGCGAATCGGCATCGTACTCGAAGATGGCATCGGAATCGGAAGCTGCTGCTGCTGTTGCTGTAGCAGCAGCAGAAGAAGCTGGCGATTCCATGGCGACGATGTTATTCTCGATCTCCCAGGTCTGGCGAGCTATCGTCGCAGACGCAGACGACGACGTTGACGCCTCCATCGCTTCTTCTTGCGACAGTGCTCTTTCGGAATCACTCTCTCTCTCTTCCGAATTTGCGATAATTTAGGTGCTGTCTCGCAATCTAATCAAGTCTTCTTTCTTTCTCGATCGTCCTGTTCTGATGATTCCGCCAGTTCTGCGCAAATTTCTTGAACTAAGTAGTCAAGAATTCAAATAAGCTAAGGAACGAGAATCGCGAGAGCAAGGACCTGGAGTGACGATGAGGGGATATTCAGGACTAGTCAAACCCTAGGTGCTCTAAGCTATAGACAGGAAGTTTCTTTGAAAATTTATAATGAAGTAACTTGGAACCCATCCTGACGACAACAAGTTGCAAGGTTTCATTGAGAAAATGTTTGGATGTCATTAGGGTTTAACATAAACAAAAGAATGAAAAATTGTATAGATGAAAATAGATAGAGGTTGCATTTGATATAAGAGATAATTGAAACTACTCATTGATTCATAGAAAGCGTTCTCGCTTCTTTCATTGATATATAAACATGATTTTTCATGAAGCTTTATTAATGAATATATAATCGGATAGAGTTTGCTTGTCACAACATTCATCATCTATACACTAAATGGTTGAGTAGTACTTATGGGTTAAGGTATCCTTACCTACTACCACCCAAATTAGCAATGAGAATATCTTGGAGACAATCCTATGAGTCACAAAATACATTTATTACAGATGTGTTCTTTTCACATGAACCAAATCCAAGTGGAAATATGTTTTCTTGATAAGAATTGTAATATCTATGAATTTAAGTTGTCATAGAAATTACATACGTAGGGGCCATGAACATCCCAAAAAATAACCTAGCACTACCTCCAAACAAATTTTGAGTTATTTCCATTAAATCTTATTACCATCCAAATTACATAGTATAAGCAGCTCCCCCAAAGTATCTCACTATTGCATGAGGATTTCAATCTAAAATGTTGATTTTGTATTACTCCTTAGGAATTACTAAAGAACCATAATTGGTCAAGTCTATTATCTTTCATTTTAAGGCACCTTATTTGTATTCCATTTGCTTTTCTCACCTAATTTTTTTTATATATCAATTCCACTTTGATGAGAGACACTCATGATCCAATTCCAATCTTTTGTTTAAACCATTTTGATGTGGCAAAATTGGGTCATGAATGCAAATTCCTAACTATTTGGTACTAAAATTTTGGATGAATGAAAATCAATGATTGTCTACAATATAATCAATAGGTCCATATAATTTAGCCTCATTCATGTCCAAATTTTCTTTTAAATTTTGTTGGTGCAATTAGATATGTTTTATAATTTTACAAAGATGTAATCACTCTTCAAACCATAAATTTTGTAATAAAATATATATAGTAGATTAGGCTATCTCTACTTGCCATTTGATGATGCAATTTATCTTTTGTTTTCATCTTCTCTATATTAATAAATAATTTTAAAATACATAAATCATTAAACTATTAGAAATTTATTTAGGGGCTTGGATGTTTTTTCTTTTGCCTCTACTTTGTAATTAAGCTATTTTCAAGAAATTTATAAAGTACAACCTTTTAAAATGAATTTTCTTTATGTAATTTATAAAAATTGGTCTTTAATAATCTAACATGATTGTTTTATTCAAATTCTTAGTAATCATAAACACTTAGAATCATGAAGTTTTAATGTAAACATTTTGTTTGTTTATATATAGTTTTCATTTAATAATATTGAAGAATATATTAGACATTTTGATCTCATTGAACATCCTTTTCTTAGATAGTAGAACCTAGGGAGATAATCTTGTTCAACTAGCCAATGATTTTCTTCAACATCATGGTTAGGAGGTTAGGAGGATCAAGCTCAACAATAATTTCTTTTTCTTATTAATTGTTTTAATTATTTTTTTCTTATTAAGTGATCTTTCAGTATCCAAGCACTGAATTGGCACACAATCAAGGTGATTGTGATGAAAGATAAGCACACCTAGTTGTATCATATGGAATAATGTATATTCCATCATCATTTTAGAAATCTAAATCTATGGCAGTCATTCTTCTCTTAATTCATATGACAGAAAACTCGTAAGACAAGTATGACTATCTAAGATTTAGGTATGCACTGTGATGTAATTAGGTGCCCATCCACATAACGATGACGTTCTCCAAAAGAGTACAATTCAAGATTCCTACTATTCATGGCCTAAACCTCAAAGGAACACTAATTCCATTCAATGAAATGAAAATGAAATACGGGGTATAGGTTAATGAATCCCTTGATTCCCTTCACCCTGCATATCCAGTCTCAAGTATGTAAAGCAAATGTTAAAGTAAAATTCAACTGTCAAAATTGTCCCAAAATCTGCAGACACCAAAATATGGGGCCAGTCTCTCTTCAAAGTTACAAAGAGTCCAACAGGGGAGCCAGACTTTGCGATTCCTGCTCCACAATTTGCAGGAATATCATCAAACTGGTCACACCGAGATTCTCCTTTTTCAAAAGTACGAGACCTTTGGAAGGCAATTCTGAAACCGCCTTCTGCAGACCAACTCCGATAGCCCCAGCGAAAATTTGAGATGAGAAAAGTTTACATGAATTCATCGCTGGCTGGATTGTCTGTATTAGGTGCAACATTCACAAGCCGTGGCCGTCCGGTCTCTGGGTTGATCTCGACAGTCATACCTGCATCTCTGAGCCTGGAGTCAGGAACAGTGGACCTGATTTCTAAATCAGCCAGTTCACTTTGATTCGCACTATTCCCTTCCAACAGGTTGCGAATGGCCCATAAACCCCACTCCCGCAAGAAAGGATTGTTCGTATCAGGTATGCACTGCTGCAAGACCAACAAGAGACCACCATGTTCTCGAACTGAATCTTGTATTACGAAGCTTCTGTAACTGGCATTTGCAATCACAGCAACTATGTCTCGCCGGTATCCTGTGTAGACATCTCTCCTAGGAAAACGTTTGAAATCACTTGACGTTGACGAAGACTGCTGCTCTGAATCAGTAGTGGAGGTATCGTTCAAGTGGCTTCTTGAACCGTTCGTGTCGATGTCTTGAGTTGATCTGGGAGTGGTTTTGGTGCTGTCGGGAGGGCCGAGAGCGCGTAAAAGATCCAGCAATAAGGGGATCAAACCACTCGAGGCAAACTTGGGAAGCAGAGCTGACCTCTTTTCGTCCAAAACACAGAGTATTCTAGCCATTGAGAGCGAGAGACCCAAAACATCAGCCACTGGTGACAGTGTTGGCAGATGCAGAACGGATAGGTTTGTGGAGGCAGCACACTCAGCAGCAGATCTAATGATGTCAATTAAAAAGGAAGCCGATGTCGAAGGCATAGAAATGTAGTGATCAGGGTCTGCCGATGGGTCATCACTATGCTTCTCTTCCTCTTGAATACTTAACGCTGCATTCAAAACGTCAAGCAAGGATGCTTGCTCCTTGGTGAACGATGTCCCCTTTAAGCATGAGCAAACGTCAACGTCGGCAGGTATTTGCAAGGAACTATTCCTGTTCGTTCCGGTATTGCCGAGTTCACAGAAGAGAGCAGGGAAACAAGGGGTTGCAAAGCATAGGCGATGAAGCAGAAACTCCAACCATTCATTTGGAGCAGCATCTGTAACAACCCCGGCACCTGAAAGAAGACAAATTTAGAGATTAAATTAGAGGCTTTAGTGCGCAGAAATTTATGCAGGAAACAATATTGATGGTCAAAGAAATGCGGTCACACAGTTAGAATGTGAATTTACCCCTGTTGAGTAGCCATGCCACGACAGAGGCCCCCTTGCCTTCTGACAATTCTGTGCACCGGCTGTCGTTGTCTCTACAGCAAGTAAAGATTACCATGCACAAGGGCCCTTGTACCTTCTCATTTGAAACTTTAGCCACAATCTCAAAAACTGACGGGAAGAAACGCTTCCAAATCCTTGCCTGACTCACTTCACCCAGACCAGCTACGTTCCCCAGCAGCTGAAGAACCATCTGCAAGCTTTCAATCACTGAACTCCGCACAATTGCCTCGGCTGGAGACTCGCCATTCTCAAAAGAGTCACCATGAGGGGCAGAACATTCTTGAGCTAAAATCTCTAACACTGGAGCAATAGCTTCCACGCCATCCAGAGCTACCAGCGCCTCCTGATTTACGGGGTTACCGGCACACAAATTGCGAAGGCTCTTTACGTACAAATTGAATGATCTAAAGCTCCAATACGTTTCATAAAAATCCTGGCGGGCCCTAGGAAACACACCACTGGACAAAGAAAGAAGAGTAGGAACTGCCTCCGCTAGAGCAAGCTTCTGTCTTCCATCACCCGACCTCGCAATGTCTACCAGACATTGAAGCTTCGACTCAAACTCGGTCCGATTCGTTACTCGGTCTTCCGAAACGAATCGACTCAGAGTGTGAAGGATCTCCATCTCCACCATGAATTCTGCCCGCAACTACCAAAAACCATCAGAATCTCCTCCAACACGGAATGCCACCCTAAAACCCTAATCGTCTACACATTGTGGAAGGCCTTGTAAGCGGATACAATTTTCAATGTAGTCAACGAAAGGCAGCTCACACAATCCAGATGTTTGATACACAACTCCGCCTACAAACCACCATCTCAGTATTCTAGTAATACCCATCATCACAACAGCCCACTCTTCAAGAAAGTTCTTCCACGTCGAGCAAGGAAATCACCAAACCTCAATCTGAGCCCTAATTCACAAAAGAGAACACTCACCTACTGTGCCACTTCAGGCCGCACATGCTCCACACACATTTTAAAAATGACCAACCCTCTGTAATTCGCCTCCCACGCGACCTCCACAGCCAATTCGTACACCACTGGCTAGTCCGAATCAGCCTCGCCCGCACAGGTCCAATCCTTCATAACTAAAGCCCAAATTTAACACGGAGACGTGCGCACCTCAAGAAAATCGGATCAAAGACCGTGAACAACAAGAAATCTAAGACAAACATGCCGTGTAACCAAAGAAATGTTGTCATTCGACCCTACTTTCAAAACTAACCTTCACAGCAATGCGGGATTAAGCCACGATGACGTGAAACAGGAGCGAGAAGCCTCTCCCCAATATCTTCTCGCTAACCTCCTTCTACAAGAGTTTCTCGCCGCCGTCACTAAACCGGCGCAACCGACCGCCAGGCGGCACCACGATTCTCTTGATCTCCACGGCAAAGAAAAGACACGCCCAAAGCATATAATTAATTAATCGACCTCCTCAACCCTCAAAATTGATCTTCAAACGAGCTCCTCTCCGTCTCAACATTCGCGAGAAATTCTCCAAAATTTTCAGGAAATGCACATGAGCGACACTGCGACAGGAGGGGACGGGATGCACGAGCAGACAATGCGAGCAAGTGCTCATGAAGCTTAGAAAACGCAAGAACGACAAGCATACCTCGTTCTTACTATGGCACGTCGGTAGAATTTCCACATCAGATTCTCCGGGTCCATGTCACCTCATACCATTCACAAGATGACATCTGGCTATTTTTTAAAACAGAAATGACTTAATTTATGCCAAATCTGACGTTTACGTCACTTGTCCGTTGTCATCACTCTAGACACCACATATTTTGGGTAATTACATTCATCATATTAGTGAGATCTTTTAATTTCAACTTTAGGTTTTATGTTATGTTTTTCTTCCATAAGGAAGTGTATTTGACAATTAATGGTGTACATCCTAAAATGACAATCAACTAAACATGTTTGAAGTATTTTTTTAATCAAATCTCAACTTTTTGTCATCAAATTTCTTCCAAATGGATGTTAGTTAGCAGTACATTAATGAAAATTTTATGTATATGTATCTAAAACTCCTAGCTCCATATTGACAATTATTGTTTGGGCAAGACCAACTCCAAAATTCTCACTTTGTTGGATAAATCTAAATATTTTTATCCTACATTGATATGAGGTGACAAATTTAGAATCATCTCCACCCTTGTAGGCAATATAAAAGTGAGGGTCTAAAAAATTAGATGAATTATGTATAAAGATTGACAACCCAATCAAGGAGATTTTTTTATACTATCCAAATAAAAAACAACAATGAAAGAGCTCCCTTGTGAACAAGCTAGACCTCATTTGGACTTGTGAAATTTTAACCATGTGAGGAAATGCAAGTTGTTTTTCTTACCTAGGATGATAAAATTCGAAAATTTTGAATTCACATGTGGAGTCAAGGAATTCATAAGTGTTTAGTAATTCACGAATTACGAAACTAAACGCTCTGCAATAGGGGTAGTTTTTTTCATAATTATGTTCACCTACAGTAGTGAATATTTTTGGAGTTTTTTCATCTGTAGATGATAAACACGTCCATCCAAACTTCCATCCATCCAAACTTTCCCTGGAAAGCCTTTAGTCTGCTGGCACGTCAAAGGCGCCGAGACGAGTTGCTCGGAGCTGGCTTCTCTGAACAAGCAACTGCAAATTGTTCACCGCATTCCGGTTAGAAATTTTTGTTATTTCAACAGGTACTGAATAGCGAGATGGTGCGAGGAGCCTGCGCGTGTTTTTTTCTTTTCTTTTTTGCAGCTGGGTGTCGCGTCGTTGCATATGATTGCCTGCGGGAATTGTCGCATTCGGTACATTGCAAGGTACGTCGGCGTTTGCCATATCTAGTATACATCGGAGGGAGATTCATTTTGGTTCATGCTCATCTAAGAATTTCTTTGTTCTATATTTCTATTTGATTTCGGAAGAATTTTTCTCCTTTTTTTGCTTTTATACGTTCGGGGCTGTAATCTGTCTTAGCTTGGTCCTCATGATTTGGGCTGCGCCTATTTGAATTCAGTGCTTGTGTCTTTGTTGACGTGTTCAAATGGACGGGTACTAGTGTTGCATTTAATACAGGCATTGGAAACACTAATAATTGTAGGAGACCTCCAGCTCTGAGGCGCTGTGGAATTTCCGACCAAGATGGACAACGTGATTGGGCTTGTGAACAGGATGCACTGGGCGTGTACTGCCCTTGGTGACTAGGGAGGTGAAGCTGCAGTCGCCTGTTTTCGAGAGGTCTTGCCATCCGTCGCTGTCGTGGGACGCCAGATATGTGTGAAAATTCTTAAGCTTTCTTGCTTTTTGATTTTGACTTCATGTTGGCCCACCTGCCGTGGGTGATGATGGCTTCGAAAGCACATGATGATTTAAAACCATGAACTAAATTCTTGCAATCACTGGAAGGACCCTGAGGTTTAGTACAAGGTTGAAACGTCTGTAGGTAATATTTAAATTTACTCCAAAATCAGCTCCAGCTACATGTCAATCGTCCTCGTCAACTTCTGCATTTTAGAGAATTCATCTAGACCTCTTTAAATCTCACAGCCTAGGAGCCCAAGATGCATGGGATTTATAATGGTGTTCTGAAACTCTGAAATTCACGAGGGTTGCATGTAAGAGTGACATTAAAGAAGTGATTGGGGTTGTAGGAGTTAGGAAGGCGGATGGAACCCTTTCCACATTTGTTTAATTCCCTAGTATCACATTTGTATGTGACATGCATGGCGTTACCATTGTTAGGTTTCATCGCAGTTGAGTTTTCTGAAAACCTCTGGGGGGTCTCCTACTAGTGACTTTACTTCTGGTTGGTAGCAGATGGAACATAAAGACATTTCAAGTATAAGAATTATACCGATGTATAGATTGTTGAGTAACTTCCATGTGTGCTGTGCAGCTGCACTAAGGAAAGAGATATCAAACGAGACAGACCGCATCATAGGGCGCACTAAGCAGATATCTGTTGTACCAATCCATCGAAGTGTTTATTCTCCTAGTGGTAAACTCTATTTTTAGCTTCCCACATATTAAACCCATTTCCCCGTTGCAGAGTGCCATTGTATCTTAGAGTTCTGACTGACATTCTCCTCTGAAATGAGATTGTTGGGAGATTGATTCATTGCTATTGCAAGAATCAAGCACTGACTTTCGCATTAATTTTCTTACATTGCAGTTGTGAGTTTGACTCGTATCGATCTTCTCGGTCTTACCAAGATTGCCGTTGGTGAGAGTTGCTGCAATGATGCCAATGATTTTAGTCAGATCACGTCATTTTTTCTTATTAAATTTGCTACGCAATAAACATATGTTCCTCTCAAAACAATTCCAAAGTACTGGTGATAATTACAATATAAATTTGATCGGAAAGGACGTCTAATCTCTTGAAGGATGTGTTCTCGTGCAGATGGTCAATCCAATGATACCATGACTGACATTGTAAACATGGTCCGTTCTTATATTGAGAAGTTGCTCACTGTCTAACCCCCGCGTGATCTCATGTTTAGTAAGTGTTGTCGCCCAGAAGCTATACACATGAGTGATCGTTGGTCTTTGATGGTTTTTGCATGTGAAACATTGACTTCTTCTCTTGTGGATCTGACTTTGTGATACTGAACGTCCCATGAATTACGGAAAAGATTCTCTTTATGAGGTTGTCTAAGAGTTCTTGAATTATTGGTCGAAGAGTACTGAAAACACTCCATATTTGTGGCCATGTCTCTCTCATTCTGTCAGTAGTTTTAAGAATCCAGCATTCCGTGTGTGTGTCCTGTTCCTTATACAGTGATTTCTAACTATGAGGGTTTGTTTAAGTTTCTAATTCGTGGTGTGACGGTCTCCGTATGAATTTACAGGAGAGAGGGCATTCCGTGTTCTCACGGAGTTGGATCTTATGGACAAGGGTACGAATGCTCTCAATGTAAGTTACTTCTTAAGTTCAAAGGGTTCTTACTATATCTGGGATCTACATATGTGCCCTGGAGTTGGTTCTATACGTCCTCTAAGAAAATTTCTGGAAACAGTTCACTAAACTTCCTGCCTTGCTACTGAAATTTAGGTTCTGGAAGGCCGTTCCTCCCGTTTACAGCACCAATGGGTAGGAGTTGTCAATCGATCTCAGCAAGATATGATAGCAGCCACACGCAGAGAATGAGAGCACTTCGTGAGCAGCCACGACTATGGTCACCTAGTAAGCAAGATGGGTTCTGAGTACCTTGGCAAAGTTCTCTCAAAGGTATATACCATCCTTTTGATTTCACTTGAGGGTGTCATACTTCGTGTTATTATTCAGATATTTTGTAACCACATACCAGTTTCGTCTGCAAAATCATGAGATCTTTGTGTGTCCACACCACTCAGGGTGAAACCGCTATGTCGGTACGATAATCAATTTTGATTCATGCCGCTTCCAAGCTTCAACTTGTATTTAAGCCCATACTGGTTACAATGGTGAAATTTCACAAATTTTGGTGCGCATAGTAAGGACTGAGTTTCGAGGAACCAGTGCAGTTCAGAATCGCCAAACTGAAACTCGGAGCCCAGTTGAACCTCACATCTGTTCATATCGTAGATTTTAGAATTTAAGGATTCAGTTGGCCAGCATGTGCATATCCCAGTTACCAGAGTTCTAGGTACTGGGAAGTACCAACTTTCGAAGTTTTGAGCCTTTGAATGTCTCATTTCTGGGGATCTGGAATCTGTCATTTAACAAAATATAACCACATTCGCAGTGTGTAGAGTTTGCCAAAATTAATCCCCTAATTCATGGAGCTAACATTTCCTTATGTACATGCTGCAACACTCGGAAGCCGTCATCAGGGCGCACATTCCTAGTGTACAAGCTATTGAGACTGAGCTGAACTAAATTGGCAGGCCTCTTGCAAATGATGCGGGGGTAAGAGAACGATGCTTATCTGTAACTGTGTATAGCCTAATCTTACCCTATGTATAGGTCACTATTTAGATTTGCATAGAAACTTACATTGGTTGTTTGACAATCAATTGCAAGGTTTTGCATGCACACTTACACCTTGAGATTGGATTGGTGTTCAGGCTCAGCTGTACACCATCCTGGAACTTTGCAGGGCATTTGATCGCATCTTCAAGGAACATCTGGATGGAGCATAAGTTTTGACAGCGCTCATTTCTCACAGTGCTCAATTCTCTCAATTTTATATAATAACACAGCAGGAGAAAAAAAAGGAAGGTTGAAGGTTGAAGTTTAATAAAAACCCATGATGCACATCCTTGCATATGAGGGGCTGTAGAACCAAGCTAGACTGAACAACAATTTGGAAGTGCCTTATCTTCGCAAATAGAATGGGTGCGATGCTTTTATTGCTAAAGAATGGTATTTATGACTTTTGAACACTGGTGATATTTGTTGCGTCCTTCAGACGGTCCGGGGGGGAGATAATATCCGGCGTATTTGAAGAAGCTTCCCCTCGACAAGCATTTTTTTCAGCAGAATGTGCGAAGACTTGTGTACCGGCCTCATCCAATTGCCCTTGAGCAAGGCTACAGGCGCCCCATTGAAAGCTCGCTTCAATAGTTCAGGGGCCCATCAGAAGCAGTTGCTGATGCTGTAAGCCATCTTGCGATAATAACTTGTACTGACTCTTGTATATCAGTCCCTCTCCTATTGCTTTCGTCGGCACATGGTTATTTGTGGTTGGAAAAGAGGATATTGCTTTCATTGTCACGTGGCCCCCACATCTTGTCTCGTGCAATTTTTTTCCGAGTCTTCAACTTCAGACTTTTTTCTCCCCTCCAGGTTTTGAAGGAGTCAAATTCCAAGTCATAGAACCTAAACCCTAATTCATTTTTTTGGTAAATAATGTTTTGGTGAGTGCATGCTACGTTGCCACTTCATGCATTTTATGGCTGGGAATAATCACTATTTTCAGCCACTGATTTATTTGTATTTTGATAGCCATCATGTACACGGATGACCGTGAATAATAACAGATGGCAACACCGTACGATATTGATGTAAATGATCGAATTTTTCTACGATATAGTGTACACGATTCCGTCGTTGCTTACGACTTTGGAGAAAACGTTCATTTTCGCAGAATTCGGTCTAAACAAGAAAACCCTTCTGTCCTGTTGACAACAGCGTTTCCTTGTGCAGGAGTTGAAGAGTTGTTTCCGTCACTCCAAGGAGAGCTTGCGCAAGCAGCTAATGAGGCCTTAAGAGTGCATGAGAGATGATAGGAAGAGGACTACTCTGAGATTGGTAGATATGGAAGCCAGCTACTTGGCGGTAGATTTCTTCCACAAACTTCCCCAAGAAATTGAAAAGGGTGGAAATGCATTAGCAGCAGGTCATGATCGTTATTCTGAAGGTCACCTGCGACGCATTGGAAATGTCAAGTTTCGAATACTTTTTTTTTTTGATGTGACAACGGAAGTGATACTAGATATTGTGAGTGCTTAATGCCTTTTAACAAGTTTTTCAGTAAATTAGTCTAGTTTACAAAAAAATTCAACAACTTAAAGAGAATCTTCACCGCAATTTATGAAGAGATCTCCCTATGGTCAGAGTTTGATCAGGTGTGTGCCTGGGCAGCGTTCCTCCATTACCTAGTCTAATTTATTGTAATTCTGGGCATGGTGATATTCGCGGATCGCAGGTTCCAATGTGTCTGCCTACATTGGCATGGTACAAGATCAACTGAGAAATTCTTCGCCCAAAGTTGTTGTTCGTTGCAAAGTTCGAGAAGCAAAGCGGTCGTTACTGGACCACTTTTTACACTGAAATCGGCGAGCGTGAGGTGAGTCCCATAAGTTATATAATGCTGATTCTGGCGTCAATACAACTTTGTCAGTGTCTGCATGGCTAATGAGTGGAGAATAATTATATAACGTAAGTACATTGAGTATTGCAACTTGTGAGTCTACGGCTTGCTAGGCTAGGCTGCATATCAGACCGAGCGCTGAGCTACAAAGTAGCGACATGTGTTTACTACAAGCCGTAGCCCACCTCATGCTATAATCGATCCAACATAGCCACCTACAAAAATAGCAACAAATGCAAACAAGTGTGCTGTGGGTTGTACTGTACAATATTTGTTGAAGTCAAAGTACATAACGGTGTACCTTATATGCTCCTAAGAAAGGTGATGACTGTTTAACCAGCCTATAATCCTGCTCCTCATTCTAAGTTCGTAGATTAACTTAAAAGTGCATGTTGTGCGTATCTAGATATTTTCAAAAGCATAGAACAACTTGGTTCAATAGTACTCCCAGCTCTTGAGCATTGCCTACCTTACAGTAGTCCATCACGCCCATGTTAGTGTCCAACTAGGATTATATTTGTTGAAGATGCCACAAAATATCTTTGTTGGAACTGAAGTATAGGAGTATCTTTCCACTCTGGTCATATAGACTTTTCTATTTCTGACCAAGGGCTAGTTGCAAAATCCACCAAGGATTGGTTGCAATTTTGAGAGTGTTTTAAAACAATCACAATGTGCCAAAACTGCACTGGGAATTGTGCCATAATTAATCATTGTCATCTCCTCTTGCGTGGAAAGAGAGCAACCTACAATGCCATAAGGGTGTGGTGATCAAGAATGGGTTGCCTCCCTTAGGATTGGTCACAAGTAGAATAATTCATTCATTTGGGTCTCATGCAAAATATGTAGAGGTTATTAGAGCATGTATTGAGGTTCATCTATTTACATGATTGAAGTAAATGATTCTTTAATGCCTTCAATGGCTGAGATTGTTAGAGAATTCGAAGGATCTTGGTCTCATGTGTACTAGTCCTCAATATTCTTTCTTGGTTTTTGTTCACATGTGTCCTAGCCTTACCCTCTCAATGCCTAAGGGTTTTTTGAGCAGAATCTAGATGTACTATACTATGTGACATTTCCTAAGATTTTTGAAGTTTGCATTGACCTAAAAGCTCTCCAAAGTTCATATTTTGGATGCTGAATTGTGCATCAAAGTGATGGTTTGTCCATATTACTTCTCATTTGTTTCATTCCAAGTAGTACTTGAATCTTTGAGATACAATCTTTTTATATGACCAATTGGATAAAATTGAGGTTAAATGCTATATTTGTGCAAAGAGAAAAGCCAAGAGATGCATAAATTTTAAAAAAAGACTTTCATATTTAAATTAAAAAAAGTTAGACATTATTTTTAGTAATTATGTATATGATTGAATTATTTTAAAGCTTTATCAATACTTGTAGAATTCTATCTAGAAGCATTGAATTTCAAAATTTCTTCCAAAATAGGCTAAATTTGCAAGTTTGTCAACATTCCATAATTTGAACTTATTGTTTATGTTCAAAATTTTAAAACTATCCACCATTGTAATTATAACATTTTATGATAGATAATCCTTTGTAGAGCCAAGTAAAGTCCATTACCACCTTCTTAGAAGCTTTTGATTGGATGCAAAATGACTTTGAAGAAACTACATGCTATATATAAGGTTTTATTTACATAGTGCACAATAGTAGAAGGTTTTAAAGTATTGATTTAGGCTTTATCTCTATATAATTAGATTAAATTGATTTACGTCAAATTTTCTAGCATTTGATCAATATTTACAATATGCTTATTTTACATCTATCTAAACTTCACTTAAGGAAGATTTTTTGAAATTCACGGTCCATGTGTAGAAAATTATTGTAAGCTTCCACCAACATGAAAAGGTGATGTTTTCAACACTCTTTATGTTTTGACATTTTACTTGTTACTTTAGTAAAGAGTAAGTTCTTAAACACAAAAGTGTACAAAAAAATATAATCTGGGGAGGATTTTATACTAGTAGAGAAACAAAATCGGTTGACAATGAATTCTACAAGAGAAAGGGGTGTTTTAAGTATAGTCCTAGTAGTATTGTCCAATAAGTAATGACTTGAAAGGAATGTTTGTAGTAAAATTTTACTAAAAACACATGTATTTGTAGTAAAGTTTTACTAAAAATACTCCTTTTAGGTTACTACTTATAGGACTATACTAGTAGGATTATATTTAAAACACCCCTTTCTCTTGTAGTGGAAAACATCAATTCTAAAGTGACAAATAATCTTGTATAAAAAATCAAGTATTTGTTGAACTCCACTTTTCTTGTTATTTCCAATGCAAAAAATGTAATATTACAGAATTTTGAAATATAGAAATTTCAGAATCATATAATCTTTAAGCTTATAAACAATCATATTATAATTTTTAAATTTGTAATTTATTAATTTGGGAATCCTCATTAAGTTCAGATCTTATAATTTGTAAAGTGCATATTTGTAATTTTATACACTTTGTTTCTTTCTAAGGTTTATAAATAAACAAAAACTTTAAAAAAATGTTTTTTTCCAAGATTATATTCTATACATAAACTTATAAAAAAAGTGGTTTGCCAAAAATAGACTATAGCATGTATTGGATTTGAAATCAACTAAACCCCATACCACTCCATAGATGAGAAGCCAGTTTAGATCTTATATGAACAAAGTAGACAACATTTCCTTAGCTTGCAAGCCACATTTCTTTCACCTTTTTGAGGTGGGAATTCAAGAGGACCATGATACCTTAGTCTTTTAATACCAAATACAAATAGTATCAACTCGAGAAGATGGGAAGATGAGAAGAGTGACAAATACGCCTAGTAGTGCTTTATATCAAATATCAAATTGGTTGTCATGTAGCTCTTGAAAACTATAAATCCATGTTTGATGAGAATTAAAATTATTTCATATCAAAGTTTATTTGGCACATTTGGCTCACAAACTAACAAAGTTTATATTTGTATTCCTCCAATCGAATTGTTATTTTGTTAAATTGCAATGATTGCAAATTTGTATGTGTCCAATTGTTGAGTGATGGCTAGATTGTTGTTGTATATAAAAAGAATTGTTGGTGAGTAAGGCAAATTATATTTTAGTGATGAGAAGTGGTGGGTTTAAAGCCCTATGTGTGTAGCAATTTGTCAATGAAATAATTGAAGTTGAAGTCCGAGAAGGACATGTAGTAAATTACAAATGATAAAATTGGCAGTGATTGTTGGCGGGTGTAATGTGTGCAAGATGAGATTTCTTTGCCAAATTATATTGATTGAATTTATGTTTAGAAAGATGCGGTGATTGCATCTACTTACTTGACTGTGTTCTTTTGAAATAGGATAGTTGTGATTGAGTCAAGTTGTTTTATGTGAATAAAAATGAATTGTTAAAGTGCGGAAAGGCAAATTGCCTATAACTAGAAAAATTGTCATACATGATTGGTGCAACATGTTGCAAGATAATTTTAAAAGTTAATGAATTGGGTCTAATTGCTAAATGTGTTATGAATAGAAGTAATAAATTGTGAGGACTTTATTGATGGTATACTAGAGCCAATAGTCTTGTAGTGACAACTATAAGCTATGCGTTCATAAATTGGACAAAATAACATTTTATTATTTTGAATAATTATTAGAGAATCCAATTGTTTAGTTAAAATTCTAGCCTGATCAATTGTAATTTTACAATTGACATTTATTGATGAAATGCACATTTATTGTGTAGACTACACTATTAGTATAATGTAATGAATTTAGGTTGTGGTGCATGTATGTTGAAACAACTAATGTAATGTTGTATTCCTTGCAACAAATTGATTTGAATGAGCGAAATTTAAATTAAGGAATGAGATTAAGGACTTTTGAGCAATTTCATGTTTTATTCTCATAAATGTAATTTTGAAACCCCATCTACTTCATAAGTGTCCCTCGATACTTAAATGATAGACAAATTGACCTTTCCCCTAAAAGAATCCCTGTACCTTAAACTCTGAATTTTTTTGGAAAGAAAATCTTAGCTTGCAATTACCAAAATTGTGATCCCCTTTGAAAACCAATTCTTCTATTTATAGGAGCATAGGTTTAATTTGGATACACTTATTTTTAACACTTAAAAAACTTAGAGCTTACTCATGCCCAATCTCCAAAAATTATCTTCTAATAAAATCTAAAATCCTCTTTGAACTCCCAAGGAGATCCAATGAAAACTCTTACAACTATTATTAGGTGCCACACTCAAAACCTTAAAGCAACACTAATAGTATGGAGAAACATCATCTCAGTAAAGTACATGGATACTAAGTTTTGCTGCAATAAAATCTTGTTCATCCCACCATTGCTACTCCTTATCTTGTCTTCCAACTAGTTGAAAGGATTCTAGTCACTTGAAGCAAAAAGAATCTCTATCATTGCTAATCGAATTAATTATTTGTGGAAGAAAAAAATAGCTTAGGCAAAGTTGTTGTCCTTGGCACAGTTGCAATTTTTGCCATCCTCAAAAGAGTATTTGGGTAGGGACAAGCAATTATTGTGCACTCTTTCATAAATAAAAAACAAGGTTAGGCTTGCTTGGTGCACTGCTAGAGCTAGTCATATTAAGCCAAATTTAGGTGCTATTATCATTACCATTACCAATTTTCTTTTAGGCTCCTTTCTAATCAATGTTCTTTTTACTAGCAAACTTTTAGTGTAATTTTTTCAAAACTCATTTTGGGGTCCAAAAGATGATTATTTTTGTTGCCCAATAATAGATGAAAAACATATAAATATAGATTAAACTATCAAATTTGAATAAATAAAGTAGAAATTTATAAATGAATAATATTTCCTATTATAAAATGTCCACATGGTGGATTTTGTTATGGCCCACCTAAAAGAAAATTTTAAAATACATAGGAAGAACATTCTATAGTTACATCAAGGACCATTGAATTCCAAAGATCCCTTGCTAAGGTCCCACAATAAAAACTCCCCTTCCTATAACATTGTTTACCAATGAAGCAAGGTTCCCTTTTACATCCTTGAAAAGAGGACCCCTTCAATGAATAGAATTGTCTTCTATGACTCCTAAGTCAACCCCAATCCTTAAATTAACCCCAGAAGAATACCAAGGACAGTTTGTATCTTTTGGATGGTCAAATAGGCTTTGTGTATATTGAACAATGGATGATTTTTTGTGTGAAACTTCATTGATGTTATATCCACATGATTGACATAAGTTCAAGACCTTTTAGTTGTTTTTTGAATTTATATAGGGTAGTTGATCAAAAACATGGTACACTATTTGGTGTATTTTTGTGCTTTGAACTTTTTCCCGCTTCAAACTTGATTTTGACATTCATAATGATTTCTTTTACTTTACATTTAGCAAAAATATCAAAATGAAACTTCTAAAGTATAGTTTCTATACAACTTTGAAAATTCTAAGAAAAGAAGCATTTCATTGAAGTTTGAAGTTGAGGATCTATAACCATGTTTTCAAATATGGAGTGAGACAAAAAGTTTCTTTACACTACCAACAATAATCTATGTTGTAGTGTACTTCTATTCTAAAAAATTTCAGATTTTTTGAGTTGATTATTTGTATTTGATATGATCTTTCTTCATTTTCTTCAAAAATTTATGGAAATTTGAAATATTCTCTAAAAAAATATAAATTTTTTATGAGTTATATTAGACATTTACTTTCATTTTTGAAAAATAAAACCAAAAACATTCACTCTTCAATAGCAAAGAAATGGAAGACAAAAAATTTGAGTTAATCCTAAAGGGACCAAGAGCCGGCCAGTTTGATTAAAAGACAAGACAAAACTCCTTGAAGTACCCAAACTTGGTTAGATGCAATTTCGAGGTTGTATTTCTTTTGTACAATTCTTACTTAAACCTTCCTCTGACTGCCCTTCAATAAATTAGGGTTCACTTTCAATAGTGAAGTTGAAGGTAGTTTGCTCTAAAAGCAACCATACTCTAAAAGTGATCATGACTGTTGAAGAAGGATAATGATTGAATTGGAAACTATCCTATTAGTATAATAAGTTCGTTCCAAGGGAGACGGTCAAGTAGGATATTTCTATACTAATAGGTTCTACATCTAAAATCAAATATCTTGACTTATTCAATAACCCAACTTGGAATTCCATACCCAATAACATAACTACAACAACATTGCAAACCTAATTTGGATGTTGAATTAAATTAGTACAAGTCACATTCCATCAAACACACCAATTCAGCTTAAATACTCTATTATTTTTATTTTTGAATTGGTGATAAAATCATTGTTACAATCAATATTTTTCTCTTTATTCTCCACTCACTTTCTCATTCTTCTCAGCACACTTCATTACAAACTTCTCCCAATTGCAAACATCCAACCAGGACATAAACACACAGTCCCAAAACACTCAAATATCACACATCCAATCAAATAACACACACAACCAACTTGGAAATACTTCCAAAACAAAGAAATACACAGCACTACTTGACTAGGACTCCAACTGGAACTCTCATTAGTGGATAAAGACAAATGAAATAAAAATCAGATCAAATAGGAATTCCAAACTTGGCGGTTACCAATTTGGAAGAGACAACTGAACTACCATCCAACTACCAAATTGGAACTGCACAAACAACTGTCCAACTACACAAAAAATCCCAAATTAGAATTAACTTCCACACAATCAACCAACTAGACTTGACACCCGCATACAATCTGACTTGGAATAAATTAGCACCCAATTTCGATTACAACTTAGAAAATTTGGAACTTGGTTGGACAGCCGAACCATTCCAATTAGGAAACCATCCATCCAAATCAACACAATCATTCATTCAAAATTCATCCACCATTCAAAAACACACCAAATAGAACTCAACCAACCCATAAAAACACACAATTAAGACATAAAATGCAAACAATTAAGTCAAAAACAATAAAAGACACCTCAAAATCAGCCAAAAATTTATAACAAAAAATCCTAATCGGCATTCTACAATGACACACAAAGGTACATTTTTCTTTCTTCAATGTACCAAAAGTGTCCATTTCAAGAGGTGGTTGCTTGTAGTGACCATTATGTGTCCACTTCAAAAATTCATAACTAATTCAATGAAGGTCCAAAAAACACAAAACAACTTGGGTTAGATGCCAATTCCATTTTCCTTCCTACAAAGATTTACCAAAAATTGTTTCAAAGAATTCAGCTTCCCCGAAAAGACAATCAGCCATTTAATGGTTGCTTTAAGAGTAGACTACCTTAACTCTCTAAAGTGACAGACGGTCGAATTTGATTTGAAGTTTTACTACATAGTCATACAGTCATATACTTCGTATTTTAGGGATTAACTAATAAATTCCTCTCAAAGTATCCTAAACCCTCCTAGAGTATCCCAAACCCTCTCAAAGTATCCCAAACCCTCCTAAAGTATCCCAAACCCTCCCAAAGTATCTTAACAAAGCATAACATAATACCTTCCCAGCATGGGGAGGCCCATCCTTCACATTGCCTGCCGTTATACAACAGCCGTGTTTCTGTGTTCTATATTAGATTCTTTCAACTGAGCATATTCGCCACCAGCAATAACCATTACTGTAGACGTCTGCATGCCCGGAGACGCAGCCACAAGCCCCCCCCCACAAAATAATTAAAAAATACACGTGTCATTCCCTAAACCTCCCAAAGTAAACCCTCCTCCCAGTAGCAAAAAAAGGGAATAATAGAACTGGGTCCGCCACGTGGCCCCTCCCCAACCCCCCACCCAGCGCCAGCTCGGTCATTTATGGAGGGACGATGATTCGCGGGACCCTCGTGGGCGGACCCGGGGTCCGTGGGGAGTGTCCAAGACGGAGGACGTTAAATCCTCCATTCGAACTGGGCCCCGCAGGGACAGATTTACCTTGGGGAAAACGCAGGAATTTTTTATTTTTTGCACATTATTTTTTCTGCAAATTCTGAATTCCTATTTGCAATCACAGACCCCACTTTTCTCTGATGAGGTCGGGTGATTTTTTTGGGCGAAATTTTACTTGATCTGTCAGAATTTGACCACTGTGAATCTGTCCCTCCAAAATCTGGCCTGTGCAGTGAAGCCAACACAGGGGGACACTAGTCCAAAAAGAAACCCCTGGTGAAATCTAGAATATACCCTAGACACGGCTCAAAATAGGGGGCATTTTTTACTTTACCCCCAGATAGCCACAAAATTACCCTGCGGAGCCCAGTTCGAATGGAGGATTAAACGTCCTGCGTCCAAGACTGGGGTAGGGTCCGTTCCGACGGCCCGGTCCGTCCGGCGCCCGTCTCTGACTTCCGAGCTCCGATCCCATCAGTGTACTGTACTTCCCATCGAGGGGATTCTTTCACGCCCCGCGCCCCGAAAACCTCCAACCGCACGCCAGGAAGTCGCCCAACACCTCCACCGCTGCAGCACTTGAACGGAAACCGACGATGCAGCACAACAGCCGAAGCATCCTCAAAAGATTCCATGGGGAGAACCTCCTTGTTCACTTGTTGTAGCTTATTATTAGGTGGGGCAGCAGCAGTACTTTAGTGCATTTGCACTGCGCTTCATGCTTTCCTCTTCTTCTGTTGGGTTGGGTTATGATAAGTTAGTTGCGTGTAGAGGTCTTTCTCAGCTTGTGGGGTTCACGTTGCCACGCTCGGAGCAGTCTTGAGGTGGAAGTAACGTGCTTCTTCTAGGTGTAGTAGCCCTTGGGTGTAGGTTCTGAAGGGAGTCCTTCTTACTGTATAGTCTCTCGGCGGCGGACGGGCCTCGTGGAGGGTGAGCGGAAGGTTGAAGGGAGGCGCATTTCCGTATCGGGAGATAGAGCTCAAATTTAGTGATCTCGGGTGTGCATTTGGCGCTCACCGTTTGGGATTGCGGGGAAATAGTGTCTTGGGTGCTGTTAGGAGCTGGGAATTTGTGGGAGTATGCTGGGTTTCTGATTTTGCAGGTCTTCCCTGTTTCGTGGTACCGTATGTAGTAGTGACTCTGTTT
The DNA here is from genome assembly GCA_963920665.1 of Straminergon stramineum. Taxonomy (NCBI): domain Eukaryota; kingdom Viridiplantae; phylum Streptophyta; class Bryopsida; order Hypnales; family Calliergonaceae; genus Straminergon; species Straminergon stramineum. The sequence continues at coordinate 23,508,076 of OY987263.1, read as the reverse complement.
CCGTTCTTTTTGTAGGGCTTGGATTACAGCTACCGAGAGGGATTTGAGAGTGTTTTTTTTTATGTTTGATGAAGTATAAGGAGGGACCTCGTTTTTCTTCCTGTCTGTAATCCTATGCTTGATTGTTTGTTTAGTTGGGTAGCTGGCTATTGTAGTGGTGTCACATTAGTGATGAAGTTTAAGGAGGCGTGGGACAAGGGAGAGGAGAATCGGCCTCCAGGTGACCGTCGGTGTACTTGAACGAAGCGGAATTCACTACTTTAGAAACCCCAGATCGTTCTCCTCTTGTTTTTCTAATGTGTTCGTGCGTCGCCCCCATCTATGCTTACCTTGGCTCGCAACTTTCCTCATTCTTCAACACCTGGACCCCTTGGACCACCGCTTGGACCAAGCGGTTGGAGATCGAGGGGCCCAAGCTTGCCAATGGCTCCAAACATTTGCTCAAGCAACCGACGCTCAAGTCCAATGCTACTTTCAAGTATAAGGAGCTGCAAGATGCCACGGGGTCGTTTTGCAAGAAAAACCTCATCGGAGTCGGGGGTTTTGCGAAGGTAAGAGCCGAAGCTAATCTGCTCGTCTATTCTTCTCCCCTCTCCTCTCTGTATCCGTATGTGGTTGCTAGATTTGAGGGACAGCATTGCATTTATTCGAAATCTTACTTTATTTAGATACATTTAAGAATTTACCACCTGCTACCGGTTTTTTAAATTTACTCACAGCAATTTCTTGACATGCATCGAGAGGCAAATGCAAGTGGTCTGGTTGGAAAGTGGAACGCTATTATTGAACGATACACTGGTTTGTGATTGTTATTTTGCTACGGCAGGTCTACAAGGCCACGCTTCCAGATGGAAGAGTGGTGGCCGTAAAGAAGCTCTTTGGAAGTGGCAAGCAGAGTGATCGTGAACTCCGGGCAGAGATTGAGACCGTGGGCAATTGTCACCACCCCAACCTGGTCCAATTGCTGGGGTACTGCAGGACGAAAGACGGGAAGCTCCTCGTCTATGAGTTCTTCGAGAATGGAAGTCTCAACCACTACATGAGACGCAGCAATCCTGGTAGTAAAGAAACGCACTTAGATTGGGACACCAGGCTCAAGATTGCCCTGGGGGCTGCCGAAGGGTTATCGTACCTTCACAACCGGGACCCTCGCATTATTCACCGTGACGTGAAGGCCAGCAATATCCTCCTGGACAAGAACTTCGAAGCCAAAGTGTCTGATTTCGGGTTAGCCAGGTTGATAGACTCGGCCAAGACTCATGTGACCACCTTCATTGCTGGAACGAAAGCATACATTGCTCCGGAGTATCAGAAGAGTCTGCGACTAACAGTCAAGTGTGACGTGTACAGCTACGGGATTGTTCTGTTGGAATTGCTCACAGGCAAGGATCCTTCGATGGGGCGCAATTTTGACATTATTGCCTGGGTGAAGCGGCGAATGGGAAGCTCACCCGATTTCTTTGACGTGCGTATGATTGATCCAGCGGACAAGGACGCCAATAAGGAAGCCATGACCAAAGTGCTGTACCTAGCTCTGGATTGTACCAAGACGTCGCCACACCAACGGCCGAGTATGGCCGAGGTGGTGGAGCAGTTGAGGATTCTGCAGAAACCTGCAAAGATTGAGGAGGAATCGGTCGATGGAGCGGAGTGTAGCGAATCAAGCCAGTCGAATGAAACTGCCTTGATGGGTGAATCCACGGATACGCAAATCTCCAGTGCTGTGACATCAACGGGAACAGAAGATGATGTGTTTCCTGGCAAAGCCCTGGACATTCCTTTTGAGCGCCCCTATATGGTGAGGGTGGTGTCCACGCCCATATTGAGCGAATACGCTGCACACGGTGACTACACTCGTGCTGTGGTGACCATTGAAGATGTTCGCTTGGAAAGTCAGCAGTTTACATTAGACCTTGAAAATGGTGAATCTTATACTATGACTGAGTCACAGCCTAGTCCTGAAAGTGCCGATTACATTCGCAAGGATTACTCGCGGTGTGAGTCGTTTGGATGAACTGGGAGCAGCTAATAGATTCCAGCAAATGCTCGCCTGACCGGCCATTCATTTACGCAGTTTCAAATGGCGCTATATCTACAGTGATTGGGGCGGAGGAGAACACTGTCCATTATACTTGCTGAGGCCTGGTGAGTAGAATTTTTTGGTGACTGTGGAAGCTGCCATTGTTGCTTGTATTATTATGTGAATTCCTAATTATTTTTCAAATTAGGAGAGTATGTTAGAGAGCTATGCAATCCTACAGAAAGAGTAGAATTTAGTTGCAGTACTTGGAACACACTACGATTCTGGTGCACTGGGGTCTCCTGTGCTATTGCTCTAGATCATACTGGCCGTGCATTGGACACGATTCACTTCAAGGACAGGGTTGTCTGTTACGGTTTTGCTTTGCTTTTGGGGCCATGCTTCCTTGAGAACAACTTCCATTGGTAATCAGGTTCTCTCAAGATTGATGGTTCTCAAGCTACCGAAATCAAATGGATCGATGTAGACAGAGTCAGGGATTGTCGTATAATGCGTGCTAATGTGGACTATGGTCATTATCCCAGAAGGCCTGTCTTCTGAGGGACGAAATTTTTGACATACTTCTCAATACCTAGGATCAGAAAAGTTCATTAGAGCCTACCCTCTTAGAGGGAAGTAATTTTAGTTTCCTCTACCTTAGGCTAGGGATATAGAACCAACCCTCATGTTGGGAGTACCATCTCTGTCTCATCGAGCAAGCAACCTGCAATATGCAGATATTCGAGCGGATCATTGTTGAACCTACTTGGGCCATGCTACTGATAGGAGAATCTTAGACCATCGAAATTCTATGGTGCCTCCTTAGGCAATGGAGGGTCTTAAACCACCTTTTAGGTTTGTATTGTACAGGAAATACAAGAAATATGATATGCCGTACTAGTTCGTAGGGATTACCCTAGACAAGCTCTTCCTTTCACATTGGTCTGAAGACCAAAGTTATTCTTCCTCTGGCAAGGAATATGAATTTGAAAGTGTCAATCTCTGATTACAGACTCTTCCTTTCAATTTGTTCTCAAGTCCAGATTTGTTCTCTCTCGGACAAGGATAGTGAACTTGAAAATGTCCGTGAATTTCTCATTCGTGAAGCCGTGCCATGCAGACATGATCTGGACAAGTCACAGGTTTAGCTTAAAATATTTGTTGCCAAGTTTAGCAGGTTAGTCAGTATTTAGCATTTGTTTTGTAATTCAAATATTGCAGTTCCGAATTCAGAGAGCTTTGGTGCGATTCTTCTTTGTCCTGGCGCTTGCACGATGTTTTGTTCAAAACTGAGTGATAAGTGACCGTTCAGCCCAGATCCTCTGGAAGCGGTGTTTCACCCACCTGACCAGCTTTTTCCACTCACAGCTGTTTTTTTCAGTTTCGTTTCCAATTGGGTAAGCTTATTACAGTAGAGCCAAACATGAGTGGCTTGATGGAGGTGCGGTGGGTGCACAAAATTTTACAAGATTTTGCAGCCAGCAAGGCAGTATGGCTGTGTCTCCCAACCTTATTATTACCTCAGAAAGTGGCGACATCAGTCTGCTTCTTTTGTTGTGACAACGATGTGAGCCTGTGCGGCAGAAAGTGGCGACCTTGGCTGCTACAATCTCGGCTGTGACAACGAAGTGGGTTCATTTAACTTACATTGAAGAATTCTGACATCACTCTGCAAATATTCACTCTGACATCACTCTGAAATATGTTCCTCTGAAACTGATATACTGTACCCGGATCCGTACCTCTAATCAACCAAATAAGAATTTGAGCATGATTCTTATTATTCAACTATCTAAGTTGTTGTTGTATCTTGTTGTAAGTCAAAAGGACATCCTAGAGCATATACAAAGGAGATCACCCATTTCCAATCAGTCTCTCATTCTTGTAGCTTAGGCTGCTCAATTTCTAATCAGATGAAGTGTAGGTGACAACTCACATTTTGCAAGACCCACAAAAGCAACAAAAATGTCCAGGAGGTGTACATTGAAAGCTTACAATGATCACAATGTGTACATTGAAATTTATACATTGATTTTGGGATCATCCTATGGTTGAAAATAGGATTGCCTACATATTCAAAATGGGACAAATAGAATCTTCATGATAAAAATTCATGATAATTTTATTTTTAACGAAAAAAATTAGAAAATTATGAAATCCTTGTGAAATCTATTTCTCTATATCGTAGAAGAATTTCTTGAACTTCTCCCATGCCCTAGATAGTTGAATTGCTTGAGTGATTGGAAATAGGTGATCATCTTGATAATTTGAACACTTTATGAATAAACTATATGTCATGAATATAGATATTGTATGTAGTCTAGGATAAGTTTTAACAATAGCATAAGGATTACCTAGCCTCAAGTTAACTATTCAATATGTGGGCACTTTATGTCAATAATAGTCCCTTATAGAATTTACCCTCAAACGCAAGCCTCACACTAGGAAAGTGCCTTGCTCTCAAGTTTTTTTGAAATTATGTGTCTTCATCTTCAGGGAGGAGCCCTCAAGCTTGAAGTTCTTACATTGGAAGAAATTCACGTTCATCTACTTGATGTGTATTTGTTACGCAACACAAAACTGTGTTGGAAATAATATAGATTTGCATAATTGTGACTAAAATATTGCTAAACTGTGGGTTTTTTCAACTCAATTTTGTGTTACTTAACAAAAACACATCAGGTAGATGAACATGAATTTCTTCTAGTGTTATTTTTATAAAGGCCCTCGAGCAGGTGCTTTACCCTATACTAAAAAATGATATAATGGATAGGTGGACCATGCACCTCAAAGAAAAGTAGCATGCTCAAAACTCAAGCAAGTGACACATACATGTACTAAGTGGTTGTCCTTCGGGCCAATGGCAATGTGCTAATGCCTTAGCTTGTTGTTCCATGTATGTCTAAATTGCAAATGTGTTTGTGTTATGGTAGTGCAAGTCATAGTAAGACAAATAAATATAAAGTATTTTCAAATTGTCCATGCTTAAAAAAATCTTATTGTTAAAGTAATCAAGATTCCACTTGATCTTCTGGATCATCAGAGTAACTAATGTCTGTATGAGTCTACAAGATTGACTTTCAATCATTCACTAGAAGAAAAATTTATCCACCACAACCAGTTAAACAACAACTAAGTGTCTTGTATGATTGTTCTATGACTAGAACCATTGTTATTAGCACCAAATCTTACCTATACATTGTTTTAGTCACAAAGTAGTCATAGAATGAAGTATAGGATTACATGAGTGTAACAAAGTTTATATTTAGAATTAGTGTGAGCTATTTATATCCATCCATTATTCAACACAATTATAGATGTGGACAAGTTTGTGCTCCGTGGAATCCACTGTGTCAATCTGCAATCTCAAAAAAACTAAATTTAACTAGTAAATGATTATAATTGTAGTTGTACAAAAGTTAAATTCGACTAAACTATGATTGCACCTGTAAAATGAATATTTTTTTCTTGTCAAAATGCTACGGAAATGTTGTCCTCTATTCATTAGCCTACTATACTATTTTCAAAAAATTCCACATTAGCTAATGGAAACCACACGCTATATTAACCCTTGAAGGGTTGTGACTATATTTTCACCAAAAAAGCCCCAAAACTTCCATTTCTAAGATAAGCACCAAATTTTAGAAAAAAATATTTTTTGACACATGTATTGATAGGATTTTGTAGTATGATGGTTTGGGAAGATGTGGAAAAAATTTCAAAAATTTCCACAATATAGATTGCAAGATATTAGCATTTGAAGTGACAAAATTCTTTTTTTGTCTCTGCAAAAACCCAGGAAGCTCTACTTCACAAGCTCACATTTGTATGAAGAAATGTTTGAAATGGTGGTGCTTCTTTGGATTCATTCTTCAAGGCAAGTTGGCTATATGCTTGAAAAATTTCAGATCATTTGGAATTGTACAACATGTAGGGAAAAAATAGTAAGTAGAAAAAATTAGAGAATGATTCAAAATATTAAATTGTTAAGAATTTTGTTATGGAATTGAAAAATGCCAATACCAATGGTTGAAATGTTTTAATAAACAATCTACATTTTATGATTTTACTTTTTTTCCAAAAATATTGAAAGTTGAGTTAAGTAAAGGACTTTAAAATTTATTTCAGAGTAGAGAATCTATAATTGCCTACAAATGAAAACTCCTTGTAACTTTTGACTCTTTGATCAAAGTGGAATGATTCAAAGCTTTCCACTTATATATGACTCTAGAAAACTAATCTCAAATTTTCATTTATGAAAAAAGTGATTTTTTTTATCAACTTAGACCTCCCATTTACAAAAAATAGTAATTTATTAGGCCATAACTTTTGACTCATATTTCCAAATGTCATGAAATTTAGTGCATACGAAGGATATTCCTTGTCCCCTTCATGTATTAAAATTTCACCTAAAAATATGAAAATTTCCAATCATACATACGTGCCCAAAATTTCTATGTTGCCAAAAATCGCATATGAGTCCTTACTTTTAGAGGTTAATACAATATTGAGTGTCATTGAGTCTTGTTTTGTGTCGCAACCAAAAAAAACCTTTGGAAGTAAGTTTTTGTGGTGTAGCTCTAGCTAGGAAGGTGTTGGTAGGTGCCATCAGTTTTTAGTGGTATTGAACAAGGGATTTACCAATGTGGGAGAATTTTGGGATTTTTTGGTGGTTTCTAGTTCATATTTGAGGTTGTGAATGAGTTCTTTGGTTGTGTTGTTGATAGGAGAGAGGGCATTAGTTTTGTTAGCAATTTCTAAGCTAACATTGTAAACACTGGAGGGGAAAGAACAAAGGGCTAGTTCAACAAGGGTTTTGTTTTTGTTGTGCCAACATGTTGTCACTAATGTTGTACTATTGTGCCCTAAAATAATTCCGTGGATTTGGAACACTAGTTAAAGTGCCTTAGATTTTGTCAAAAAAAAAGGTTCCTTGTGCTTTTAGTATGTGGTACAATATTGTATGCTTGCAATATCTATACCACTACAATATTATACTATGAGAAATTGTTATCTACAGATTTATTTTTTCTAGTGCAATTCCAAACTAAGTTTATTTTAACAAATGTTTTCAAACCACGGAATTATTTTGGGGCAAAGGAGTAATCAACTAGAAATTGGATCTTGCACGGAGAGGTGGTTAGTTTTTCAATGGTCATGAGTTCTATTGTGAACAATTGTGATCTACAAAGTACTGCAAAAACAATGACCATTTGTATGTAGTGATTGTATAGATAGTCGATGTTGCCTAAAGTAGCAATACATGAAGCATAAGAGGTATGGACATGTTTTGTAACACTTTAATGGATTGAGTCTAACGTGATTTGTTATAGGAAACAGAAAATGTCACCTAGATTGTATTGACTTCAACAAGGTTTTCTTCTAGTGAAACTATTTTTGTTGTTGGCAAACCATATTATCTATACATCCCTCTTGGAGTCACAAAAGAGTCAACCTCACATGGCAATGAATGCCACATTAGCAACCATGTAAGAAGAGTACATCAACAAAGTGTCAACTAAGATGTCAGATGAGAAACAACCCCATTGACCTTTACAACTACATTTGAAGAATGACTTGTCCAAAGAAACTATGAGTCCCCCAATTTGCACCACTTGTCCCATTCAATGAAAAAAACAATTGTTCTTGTAGTTGTAAAAACTTCATTTTCTTCTAGTGATTTAAGTAAAATTAATCTCTCATGATTGGTGCCTATGTGTTGCAATTTCAAATGGAAATATGCTTCAAGAAAAAAATTTTATTGGCCATGAAAATTTTCAACATTTGAAATGGTGCTCGGAAATTGAAAGTAATTAGTGAACAATTGCTTCCATTCCAATTAGACAAAATTACATTATATTCAAATTTTCAAAATTACAGAAAGCAATTTTTAGAAATTTAGACATCTAAAAAATAAATCCAATATTTATTTGTCTATATTTATTTTTAGCAAAATTTTAGATGTTAGATAGATGAATGTCTTATTAGCCTAAGAGTTATATAGTAAGGATGTGTTTGACAAATTAACTATTATAGTAGAAAAATAATAGTATGGTGTAATATAGAAGTGTTAAAAATTAAAGTTATCATTACCAAACACATCATGTAGAAGTGTTGTGCATTTTATTAAAATTTCTTATGTGATTTGAAGTATAAACTTTATTCAGTTTAAGAGAATCTATAGACAAATCAAGAAGTTCTTCATGAAAGAATTCTAAATTTTTTAAAAATAAAACTCTAAAGAACCAACTGTTCAAATTTGAATGACAATCCATGACAATTGAATGTAAATAAACAAGTCCTCCAAATACATAATCTTAGTTTTTTCACCCATCTATATATTTGTAGATACTTGTGTTAATATTTTCAACATTTGTACGATGTGGATTTCCTAAAAAAATTTAGCAAAGATTCTAATGTACTAGTAAATTCTTTAGTTCAAGGGGACAAATCTATTTTAACTCAAAAAGAAAAAATTTTAAGTTCAAAAAATGACCCCTCAAAGAAAACCACAATAAATAGAGTACATTTTGAATGCAAAGGATTCTTGTATTAAGTTCAAAATTTTAATTATAATTGATTTTATAATATATTTTCAAATTTTGGTTTAGAATTTTTTTAGATAAACATTGTTTTGAGTGGATTTAGATCCAATCTTTTGGATGTGATTTATTGATCATACTTTACAATTATGGATTACTTCAGTGCTACTAATGACAACTCATGGAATCATGAAAGATTCAAAAGAACAATAATCTGTAAAAAATATTCAAATTTCCAAAATCTTTATATATATATATATATATATATATATATATATATATATATGTAAAGTTTAAAACTTATAATTTATTGTTTGTAAATTTGTAGTCTCTCTCTCTATATTTATTTATGATTTTTTTAATTTATAAATCTATGAGTTTTTAAGTTTATGAGTACATAAACTTTAGTTCTCTAGTTTGTTTTTTCATTTTCTATTTTTCATTTTGAAAATTTAAAATTTATAAGAATTAAAATATACAATTCATAATATCGCAAATGAGAAGGTTCTAATGTTATAGGTAGGGTTGGTCTTCAAATGGTTGTAGCCTAATGCATTTTAGATGAAGCAACTCAATTCAAAGACTAAAATAATACTTAGTGGATATACAATAGGACATATAAAGCATTTGATCTAATATAGTGGGCTTGAAACAACTATTGTCATTATGAATAGATGACTAAGTTTCCCCAACATGCATTCATATAGTAAGTGGAAAGACAATAAAAAAAGGCATGGCTTGAAATTATAGACATTAGTTGTGTTTTCAAAATTTGATGGTTTATTATTGTATAACTCAAACAAATTCCATAGTCCCTGAAAAATTGACAAGGGTGATTGCAAGAAACACTTGTCGTGTTTTGCGTCACACATTGCATATTGATATGATTTTTGGCCATAACTTTTGTGTTTTGACTCCAAATGACTTACAATTTACAAGGAAGGTACTCATGAATATTATAGACCTTGCATCCTATTTTTGTAACTGTCAAAAATAATATACTATCCAAAAATAGAGCCCAATTCTATGTCACACTTGCCAATTTGGAGGTTTCTAGTACTATTTAGAACCCAAATAAACAAATTTTGAGTTGAAATTTTGAGGAGATGGTCTTCTAGAAGACTTATAGCTAATGGCCGAAGAAATTTTTAAAATAAGTAATTCTATGTGGTGTGGAAGTCTTCAAAGTGAGCTTCTTTTTGCTTGCATTTTGAAACATAGAAAATATTATTTTGGTGGTTCTTTTGGTGAATGTCCATCTCCATAGAGTTGTTACAAATGGCTAGTTTTTATTTTGTGTATTTTTTATTTTTACTATTTTTCCCTAATTAAGACATCAAGGTATGTATTTTCTTAAGATTTGGCACTTTTCTAGTTCTCCTACTTTGAGAATTTTTCTATGCAATTCCTTCTATGGGTACCTTCATCTCAATGTACATACATTATTCATATTTTTTTAATTTAAAAAAATTAGTCTTCTAATTTTAAAGTACTCTTGAAAAAATCATGAGTACTATTGAAAATACAACAAATAGGACAGGTGTTTCTTGCAATCACCCACAATTGTATCATTATTATAATCATCAATGCCAATATATATACTCCCTCAATCCCATAATATTAGTCTTTTTTTTACAAGGAAAGGAGGGTTGCTACTATGTGAGCCTAGAAGCATGAGCCCATGAGCCTAGAAAACAATATATTTTATTATAGGGGTCTATATTATAGGTACCTTCTATGATTATAGTATAACTATGTTATACATACCTATATTATAGGTGTTTATATTATAAGTAACTTTAATGGTTGTAGGATATCTACTTATACGTATGTTCAAGGCTCACATGCTTGCATTTTCTTACTCACACACACAAACTAGCATCATTGACAATGAAAGTATTAAAGACTTAGCTATTGTTGATTCATACATTTTACAATCAAATGATTTTGTAGTGAATGTGCATTGTTTCCTCTCAAGTGCCAAATAAGTAGATGTGGCTAATTACTTGAAATCAAAGAATTGAGATCATGAAGTAGAAGGTTGCAAAAAATACAAAGTGCCACTCATAAAATATCAAGCGTAGGCATTATATAGAAGAAAGATTTTTTGTGCAACTATCTTTTGATTCCCTCTCCATGCATTAATTTAGATTTGAACAAGAACAATTTTGAATAGAATATCTTCAATGAGAAGTTCAATGTCTTTTGGTCTTACTTCAAATTGCTATTAAATATTCAATTTTCAAATTTTTTTAATATATAAATTAGATAAAAAATTAGACTTCTATATTTCATTTTACGAAATAACTTTTAAAAAAAAATCACCTTCAATCCTAAAACCAGGTCTAAAGTGAAGAAGAAAAATAATTTGGGAAAAAATTTAAAAAATAAAAGGGACTACTATTATGGGACAAAGAGAGTACTACTTTCTAAAGTTCTTTGCGAATTGAAATGGATCCTGAGAAACTTGGAAAGCTAAAATGAAGTATTAGATTTTATTTTATTTTCCTTGGTTTTTTGGGGGGATTAGGAAAACTGAAACAAACTTCGAGGGAGTGTAATTTTCATGAAGATTTGGTGGTTGCAAAAAAAACTATGTATTATTTTGGTTTAGAGTCCCAATTTGGGCAAGGGGAGCACAATATCATTTTGCTTTGAAAATTTGTATACCTCTTTAAACTTGTGACTTTATTTAAATCTAGATACCCTAAATCTTTCTTAGTAAACAAAGTTTGAATTATGAGGCTTGAAAGATTGCCAAAGTCACATAATTTAAAGGTCAATAATCCCCAAAAAATAACATTTTGATACACTTCATATGCTTTGTTCATACACATGCACTTCCTTCAAATCCCATTTTTAAAATTTGATCTTAATACTAGTCAAGAATAAGATCCTTTGGTTACAATTCAAAAGAATGAATAGAATTTGATTAACATCCTTTTTTCTTCCAAAGTATTGGTTTTGAGCAGTTTCTTGAATATTTCCCAATTTATAACACATGGATCTTTAGGAGTTAAACTAATCCCAACCTAAAGGTCATCACTAGAATTTAAATTATGAAAAAATGTCTTAAGTTTTAATTGAGATTAAAGAAGGTTATGAATGTTACCAATTGATTTGTCACTTTGTAAATAACAAATTAAATTGGTCAAAAACAGAAAAGATTTGAAGACAATAGAGTTATCCTACAAATCATAAAGTCACCTTCTTTGTGGTATTCAATTTGCTTCTAACTCTATATTGCATTTAAAATTTTCTTCAATTTTTATTTTATTACAACAAGGCATGGTTGTATCTCATGCATGCTAGTCACATTGAATCATCTTCTTCCTAAATTGAGGTAAAAATCCCACAATAGCAAAAAAAAAGATCAAGCACAAATTAGAACCTCAAGTGGTCCAAAAAAACTTTTACTTTTTTTCATTATGCAAGTGCAGGACCTAAATCTTACTTCAAGTATAAGACAACCCAATGTCATTAGATTGCATTCAATCACACCTTGTTGTCATTCCAAAAAAATACAAGTTGGATAAGAATTCAAATGCAATCTAGAATTAATCCCCCAAGGCCAAGGGGGTTTTAGAAGAAGAAAAGTCTAAAACTACCTATTTTTGATGCATTGTCCAAAATCCAAAATTAAAACTACTTTTTTTGAATTTCAAGCTTATAAAAAGTGTATAAAACATGTAAGGTCATGTTTGGAAAAAATTTCAGCCCATTTGACCAGGTAAATTGAAAGATTATAACGTTTGAAACTTGTGAGGAAAATACTTTTTTTCATTCTTGCAGAATAGAGTTAGTAGACTTTGAGCCCTCTAGGAGTAACAATTTTGCTCTACACAAAAATTCAGATTTTAACCTTTATATGTATATGATGTTGGGTTACTCATGAAAAATTTCAAAATCAAGGATAGAGTCTAGCTTACTCTAAATCACCTTGCAATGCAAAGAGGTTAAATGAATTGGCAACACACTAGTCATCTTTTGATGATTTCTTGTGCAGTGAGGATATTTTTTTATTTGAAATCCAAATGGTGAAAAATTCGGGATAAAAAATGTAAAATATGTGGGAAAATTGCAAGAACTTAGACTTCATAGATTGCAAGATAATAAGGCTTGAGATTAGAAAGAAATGGGGTTTTTTGAAATCGTCTCAACATAGCTAACAAGTTTGACTTTGCTTAGAATGTGATTTAAGAACTAAAAATTAGTTTTGGAGGTACAATTGTATGCCTTATTTTATTAGTTACATACATGCCAAATTTCAAAAGTTAATGAGGACTTTAGCAAAAGATGCCCAAATTGCTTGACTTGCCCCAAAAGTTCATGGCATCATAACTTTTGATCTAGGCGTCTAATTAGAAAAAAAATTATATTCCCACTAAGGAGGTACATGTTCACACCTTCTTTTAAAATTTTCATGAACATCTAACCAAAATCAACCAACCATGCTAGTGTGTGAGCATGTGAGCCTTGAGTTTAGATATAAGTAGGAATCCTACAACCATTGATGGTGCTTATAACATAAACACCTATAATATAGGTATGTATAGCATACTTACACTATAATCATGAAAGATTTTTATAATATAGAAACCTATAACATAAGTGTACAGTCTTCTAGGCTCATAGGCTTACATTCCTAGGCTCCTATAATAGCAACCCTCCCAAAATCAACTGCGCATAGGAATCAATCTAGATTTTCAATTGTTCATTCAACAAACAATTTAGGATTTTTGAAAGACAAGGTGACTTTCAATTCTTGACTTTTAAGATATTCTAATCTCAATTGCAAATCATGTTGCTACAAAATTATTTAGTGTCATAATGATATTTTGGAAAATTTGTGCAATTCATTAAGTATTTCACCCTACATTAATTTAAATACACTAGGGCTTCGCATTCCTCTGCACAAATGTTGATAAATGTATTGCAAGTAAGAATTATCAATTCTTATTTACTATTTATCTTAAAAAAATTGTTGGCACTAATGAAGGAAGAAAGATTACAAATACAAATACAATACATACAATTTTAATTTTTTTAGTTTTTTTCCTCCATCTACTATTGCCATTGACCAAAGTTTCATACAAATATCATTGATGAAAATATTACAAATAATGCATAATTATTTGGTACATTAGTGGCATTCACACTAGTAAGGTAAAGTGGTGTAGCTAGGATCTAGGGATAACTTCAAGTAGTACAACATTGGTTCAATTATATTGATTTGTTCTACTAGTAAAGGTGCAATATTTATACCTCTACAAAAGTCAATGTTGAAGAAATTCATACATTATTATAGGTAATATTTTGACCTAGAATAATTAAAAACAATGTGACTATGGTAAATTAGTATTGCAAGCACTTAGAGCATATTGGACCTACTTTGATTTGTATTAGCCCTTAAATGCCTATAGAGACACTTTATAGAAATTAAATGATTTCAATTGAATATTACAAAATGAAAAAAAAATCAATTCATTTCATTGAGATTTTTTGGAATGTATGTACTATAGATGTCAGAAAAATTAACCTCTGTATATGGAGTTTTCTACATTGTACCTCTTGCTCTAGATTTGAATTTTACCCCCAAAACAATCTTCTTGAATTTGAGCCCAACTCATGAAAGTGAGTCATTGAAGTCTATTTTCTAACCCAATTAAAATTTTTTCTAAAATACAACTATTTATGGAATTTTGAACTTTGGGCCTAGAACCATGATCTATTGATTTTCAATTTATAAAATGACAAGGAAATTTGGTTTACACCACGATGCTTTTAAATATAATGTACTAACATTGTCAGATTTTCAAATTCAATGATTAAGCAGATAATGTATTTGATGTGAAGTTTATACAATTTTACTACAAAAATCCAAAGTAATTTCAAATTTTCGAAAGAAAAGTCTAAAATTCTGTGACTTGTAGTTGTAGAAGTCACTTGATTTCAATTCTAAAAATAAAATAAAGAAATTTATATTCATATTTAGTAACAAAATAGAGCACACAAAGCAAAAGATGTAAAGGTTTTTTCACATAGTCATAATCTTTGTCTTTTAGGGATTTATATTGAGGAAGAAAATTTAGTGTGACACACAAAATTATTGTCGCTAAGTTTAAATGTGAAAATTGGAATAAATCCAATTGTATTTCAGTATATCAAACTAAAGAAAAACAACCTCTTTTTCCAAGTTGCTCAAATCAACTTTCTATATATCTTAATTATATGCAATTTCTCAATCCCCTATCAAAAACTAACTTTAGATGGAGATCTTATAATCAATTTCAATTACATTAATGATGGAAGCATGTCTTATGCGCAAAATTTGATAGTTCATGATTTGTCAATTTATTATGTAGATACCATGTCGACATATTGGGAGCAATTGGGTCCTTAAAAATGAAAACGAAGCTAGTATGACACCTAAAAAGGTGAAACTTTTACTAGTCCATCTATTTCAAAGGTTGAATGAACCCAAAATTTGATGAGAATATTGGCAAACTCAAGAGAAATGCCCCCCAAGTGGTTTTGTAATTTTTTGATGCTCTAGTAACATTTACAAATTTTTGAAGCTAAGAACATAAGATAGCCCATACTTAACACTAGACTCCCCTTGAATGGATGCCCTTGAAGCATGAAATGTCTCAAATTTCATGGATTGCTTAAAAAACTCTTCACCTCTCATTGGTTGTTTTTGAATATTTAATCCGATGATTTTTAGTCATGGAAATATTCAATCAAGGCTATTTTTAGGTATTGGAGAATAGAAAATGTTGCAATTAGGTGTTTCTATCTTAGTTTCAGACACTCATATAGCCATCGGATTGAGAATGTCCTTAGGATAAATCAAGGATCCTTGTAGAGGGCATTTGGCATAAATAGTAAAACCTCCGTGAGAAGATAAATAGGCTTCATTTCATTCAAGAATTTTGAAAAGTGAACCACTTGAAAAGTCACATAGTTGACCAATAGAGCCCAAAAATATTTAGAGAATATTTAAAAGTATTATCGTAATATTTCCTAAAATGTTCCAATTTTATAGAATATTCTTTGAATATGCCTATTATTTAATGAACTCATATTAAGTACCCTATGCTTGCAAAAGTGTCAATTAATTCACACATAGTGACTTCCCCTCCCAAAGACCTAAGAGTGAACTATGAGTTATTTGTACAACAAAAAGACCTATGATGATTTACCCATCTAATTACTAGCATAATCTGATCTAATTTTGCCACCTACTCCTCTCCACTATTAATTTCTTCCACTTCATAAGAAAATGAATGAATGCTTCAACACCTAAAGTTCTATGATTGTGTTCTCACCAAAAATGCTCCAAAATTGTGCCATTTTTTGTACAAGTGGCCATTTTTTTGACAAAATATAACCATAGGAACTTGTAGTATATTGAATTGAGAACTTGCAGTAAAGATTTCATAAATTTCCACTGCGAGGATTGCAAGATATAAGCATTCAACTTCATTGAAATCACTTTTTTGGCCATGAGAAAAATAGGGCAGTTGCACTTTACAAGCTCACCTTTCTATGAAGAAATGTCCAAAATAATGGTTCTTCTTTGGATTCTTTTTCCTAGACAAGTTGGCTACATGCTTGAAAAAATTCAGATTATTTAGAATTGTGCAACATATAGGAAAAAAATAGTAAGTAGACAATAGTAGAAATGATTCAAAATACTAGCTTGTGAATAATTTAACTATGGAATTGAAAAATGCCAATCCCAATGATTACAAATGTTGAAATAAAAAATCTACACCCTATGATTTAAATTTTTCCAAAAGTATGGAAAATTGAGTTAGAGAAAAGACTTTAAAGTTTCTTTTAGAGCAGAGAATCCATAATTGCCTGTAAATAAAAAATCCTCGTAACTTTTGACCCATTCATCAAAATGGAATGATTCAAAGCTTTCCAAGTATAGATAACTCTAGAAAAATAATTTCAATTTTTTATTTATGAAAAAAGTAATCATAATCTACTTAGACTGCCCATTTACCAAAAAAAAATACTAGCAACATATTAGGCTATAACTTTTGACTCATATTTTCAAATGTCATGAAATTTAGTAAACATGAAAGATATTCCTTTTCTCCACCATCTATGAAAATTTGGGCCAAAAATATAGATATCTCTAATGACAAGTATTTGCCCAAAATTGCTATGTAGCCAAAAAATGCATGATGGTCCTTTAAGGGTTAATAGCGTTTACAAAAATAAAAAGAAACTCATTTTTTGAGGTGTAAATCCCTAGTGGGAAATGCCTCTTGTGTATTTCCTAGGTAGGTTATTTGTCATAAATAGGGTTTCTTGCCCGAGTACATGATTTCTGTTGTGTTATAGGGCATCATGCTTTCTACATTTGTTGGTTAATTTTCTTTACCCTCTTGTAAGAGAATTTCCCTCTTGTGGTTTACATTGGGTAAGGCCCTTATAAACAACCAATTCCCGCCATTAAACATTTCATATAAGGTAAACTACCCCATTCTAGACCAAATGGGAGCAAGTCCATCATAGGCTAAAGTATGTTAGTGGTGTACGTCTTAGAACTTGAATGTACACCTCTAATATAATTTAGCCCACAATAGACTTGCTCCCATTTGGTCTAGAATGGGGTAGTTTACCTTATGACTAGGAAGTTGTCAATTTTCAAATACCTGTCTCCAATCATTCCAAGAACAAGCAATAATTCAAACTTTAAACGACACTCCGTCCATTTCTCAATCTATGAATGACATAAAGACCTTCCATGTAAGACAGAAGTGCAATTGTTCATCCTTGGAATTTTGTGCTAAAAGGGGAGATCTTGCAGAGTAGTTTGACCTCCAATGAGCACTTTTGGTTTCTTTAAAAGTAGATGATGTCACAAAGTACCAAAAGAGCTGATTTCCACGGCTACCAGCCCAGCGCTTAAGGCTTAAATTTGAATTGGCATCAGTCCGGTACAGCCCACTGAGTCAGTAGTTAGTCAGGATTAGTCCCTTTAAGTAATCTAGGCAGCCGCAACGCCGCCAAGGATCGCTGTTCCAAATCTCCCCTAAATACATTTTCATTTTGAGTCCAACACAAATTTAAAATCATATGAAAAGTCCCATCTCCTCTTTGCAATGAAATTCGGTTTAATGAATTCCAAAAAAAATTTGAAGAAATGAAAAGCCCCGTGGGATAAGGGGAGCCTTTCTCCAGCAGGTGCACAGAGCTGCACAGGTAGAAGGACAAGGGAGAAGGAAGGACAAACCGGAAGGTGGACCTCTCGAGTCCCAACGCAAAGAGCCTGGCCAACAAAAAATTATGAATCACGACATGGAACTGATGGAAGTGGCTTAGCTGCAGTGACCCCCACCCTCTCTCGTCAGTCCCGTGCATTCGAATTCATCGCTGACACAAATACCAACAATAATATCATGGTTTCAAATGCGTCGACGCAGGTGCACCAACCGTAAAATAGTCAGAGAGAATAAGATACAACATTAAGCTTAATAACATGAGCTTACGCAGTGGAACACACCCTCAAACGGAACTGATGAACAGGTCAAATCCAAAACCGAACCGAAACTTAAACTAAGTTTAAACCAAAGGATAAAGCAACGTACAGAAGAGTTTTTAAAAATACACTGGAGGAGCCGGCCCCGTGAAACGCGGGCCCTTGGGAGCTTGCCACTGGACCACAACACTCCACCCTTGATGCGAACGCAAAAAGAAACGGTCTGTAGTGAAAGGTAGAATCAGCCATTGCCGGCGATAGCAAAGTTTGGGCAATAGCAAGAGAAGGGAGTCTTGGGGAGTCTGGGGGTGTCTTGGGGTGTCCGCTTTGGAGGAGAGAGACGATGGCATTTCGGTGAGCGGGGTTTAGGGGATGTTCTGACAAGGCGGGTGTCTGGAGGAATTTGAAATGGATTGGAAGGCGGGGACGGGGTCGCGGGGATGGGTGAGACGGTGACTGGGGCGGGGTGAAGTGGAAACTGGAAAGGGGATTGAAAAAAGTGAGGAGGGCGTGATAATGGTGGCACTTGCGACATTGGGGGGACATTGATGAGGCCCCGGCTGTTTATCCGGTGAAGTGCGGATTTTGGGGGTGTTGGGGTGTTGGGATTTGAAGGATATGCAGGGAAAGGGATCGCGAGTTTGTGGATGAGGGATCACCGGAGGTCGTGGTGTGGGGATTCGCGCTACTATTTGCCGTTGGGGAATCACCGGGGTTGAAACTTTGGGGAGGGGAGGGAAGGAGTGTTGTTTGCGTTTTAGGGGATTGGTAACGTTTGTGGCTGTGTGATCTGGTGGAGTTTGCGTGGTGGATTTGGTGATTTGATGCGGGGTGATGGCAGACTGGGGTGGAAGGTTGAGTTAGGGCTTTGGAGTTGGGATTGAGGCGCGTGGGGGATGACTATGGGGTGAAGGGTGCGGGTTTGACGAAGGCGGTGAGAATTTTGTGTTCAGTAGCGAGGAGGCGCGGCGGGGGAATTGGAGGTCGTAGCGATGGCTGTGGCGGCGTTCAAGTCGACGACGCGACGGCAATGGGACATCCGCGGGGTGGAAATCGAAACCTCGCCGAATTCAGGCAATACCTCCCGTTCGATAAATCACAGTCCGACGCGACGCTCGGTGTCTCGCAATCCGAGTCCCTCCCGTCGCTCCGTGTCTCGTAATCCTTCCCCCACGCGGCGCTCCGTGTCGCGTGCGCCCAGCCCAACTCGCCGCAGCCGCGGCACATCTCGCAACCCGTCGCCCACGCGGCGTTCGATATCGAAGGCGCCCAGCCCGACTCGCGGCCGTCGCGGCGTGTCGCGCAATCCGTCTCCGACACGACGCTCCTTGTCCAAGGCTCCCAGTCCGACGCGCGGCCGTCGTGGCGTCTCGCGCAATCCGAGCCCCACTCGCCGCGCGGTATCGCGACAACCCAGCCCCTCGCGTCGCGCATTGTCGCGCGCGACCAGCCCCACCCGGGGACGGCGAGCCGTCTCCCGAGGACCAAGCCCTACCCGGGGATGGAGAGGGATCTCTCGCGGGCCAAGCCCGTCGCGACAACGAGGATCTCCTGCCACGCCGTCCACTCCAGGCGCGCGCCCCACCTCGCCGCAGAAGCAGCCCCTCACGACTGCCAAGCCCGCAGGGCGCGTCCTGCGAAGAACCCAAAGCTCTGCGGACATGTCGCTCTCGCAGTTCCTGTCGGACGCGTCCGTCGCCAGCGGCTCGCCGCCACCGATTGTCACGCGCCAGAGCGGCATTGGGCTGCGAGGCTCCCCGCGCACGCTCCCCAGCGACTCCGAGAGCGAGATGGAGCCACGGTACGCGAGGAGATTGGAACGAAGCTTCAGCAGTCGTCGTGACAGCTCTGACAACGAGAGCGTGCAGTCTTCGCGATCTTCCAGCAGGAGGACGAGTGGCTTACGAACTGGTGCCTTGAGAAGATCCTCCACCATTGGCGCCCCGCACAGGTCTGTGACGAATCTGGAGATTTCGGACACCGCCACGCCGGTGTACTATCAGAAGCCCAAATCTGAGGATCACCGCAAGGACGATGGGGAGGTTCAAGGCGAGAAGACGATCGAGGAGAAGACAATTCAGGAGGTTCATACTGCGACTGTAGTGCAAACCCTATGTTACAATTGTCTGTATGATGTGTCCGCCTCAACCGAAAACCCATCAGATGCCGTCTCGCCCATTGGCGCTGTGAAGATGAAAGTGCTGGGAAACTCCAGGGAAGCTCCCCCTGGCGACGTCGATTTCGTGGCTTTGTACAATGCTAGGTGTGCCGAGGTTCGCCAGGCCGTGTCGGATGCTCGGGTGGAGCTCGAGAATGTCAAGGAGGAGGAGCTGCGGAAAGTCATCGAAGCGAAGCTGGAGCTTTCCGAGAAGAAAGTTTCGGAGCTTTGGTCGCAATATGCGACCGAGGAGCGTCGGTGTCTTCACCTGGTGAAATCCGTGAAGGATATTAAAGAAGGGTCGGGAACCCTAGATGTGGACCCTGAGGAATTAGGGATGGAAGTGACGCTCCCGGCGGAGAAGGATTTGAAGCAGCGTCAATATCGGTTCGACATGGACGACATGGACGAGGCGGACTTCATCCGGCAGTCGTTAGATGAGGAGGCAGCTCGGTACTTCGAGGAGTGTGCCATCATAGCTAACTTCGATGCAAACGTTGCAGATGACATTTCCCTGTCGAGTGATAGAATCAGTGACGGCGAGACGACGGTGAATGACGAGCCCAGACCGTTGAGGACGAGACAGAGCTCGGACAGCCCGGAGGTCATGTCGGTGAGGAAAAAGCAGATTACTCCCCTTGGGGACGAGGGAATGCTCTTGCCATGGTTGGATTGGGAACCCGAAGTGGACCTGGGACGTAAGGAACGCCTTGAGAAAGCTGTTTGTGATTTCCGAGAGTGGAAGAGTCTGTGGGCACGAAAATCAGTGGAATGGGGAAGAAGCTCCAACCGGGAGCGAGGCCAGGATGAAGGGGCTGTGAATGTCGACGAATTTTTGTTCGAGAGGACGCGGTTGCAACCTCGCATTGCTCATGGGAGGATGCTCGTTTGTGGGGGAAAGAGGTGACCGAGATGCATTTCATAGACCCATGGAAGATCTGGAGAATGCAGTTGTAAGATATGTAGCCCAATTGTGTCGTGTCTACCACGTACTTCTCTTGCTGATGCTTACTCTCTAGCATCTGGAAGACAACTTGACTTTATTATTTCCTGTAGAGACTGCTCTCAATCAGAAGCAGTGAGTGCCTGTACTCTTTTTCTCAGTCACGAGTTTGCAAGTCTCTTCTTTCTCTCCCTTAATTCAGACTCTATCCATGTCTCTGTAACTGAGCCCATTCGCACGAAGGCGCAGATTGGGTGACGATGAGTTTTGTGATAGAAAGTTCTGGTCTCTTAGAGTGGAGCAGTTTTATCTGGAAATCTTCAACGGACGCTGTTGAAGTTCATGTTTTCTCGCATTCCATGTCTCTCCCAACCTCTCTGCATATCATTGATGGCTGAATGAGCATCTTCAAGCAGCAGTTTTGAGAAAGGGTGCCAGAGGATTTAAACGACGATCCAATGGCAAATCTTCAAATAGGGCGGGGATTTGCAGCATTCCCGATAGAGCTTTTGGACGCTGCTAGAGATATTAGCGGCTATACCTTATATGGAGGTATACAAACCTCTTTAGGTTTGCTTTCCATCTCATATTGTTATTCCGTCACAGAGTTCTGATCTCCTGAACATGAGGGATATTTTTAGCCCCAGCCACTTGTAAACTATTCTGATTGGTAATGAGTGGACTGGAGACGCGTGTGAAGTGAGCAAGTAGTTTTTTTATAGCCCTTACGATAGCAACAGGTGATTGGGTGAAGGGATATCTAATACACATTAGACGGTGCATAGATTGTTGCGAAGGACGGATGCAGGTGGTCTGGTATAACTGATTCTCTGATGGAATCACTGGTTTGCCACTCTTAATGAGCATTTTTCAGTGCCTTGCGGGGGGGTAATCTGTCATTTACTTTTGCTCACTGTTAGGGTTGAAGAGTTTGCTAACATGGCAAGAAGTCTTTGATAGAACAAATAGTAAGCAGGGTTGGTCCGAGTTGAAAGTTTGTGACCAAGCTCTGGTCACATGATCATTTCAACTTTAGAGTCTGTACGAGATGCAATGATCTGTAATAGATTGATTACATAGTGTATTGTATCACTAACCTGATGGTTATTGTATCACATTTTGAATGCTTATCATCTTGCTTTGTTGCTCATTTTTGGCATCCTGCATTTCCGTCAATTGCTCGCTGCAACGTGCTTGATGCAACATTTCGAAGATGGGATTTTGTTTTTCTTTGTCTCAGTCGCGCTGTCTTACCGATTGTACATCACGCTATATTTGTGCATAATTAGGGCAAGTCTCCCATGTACCACATTGGTGACATGTGTAGTGGGTCCGTGAGCAGATTTGTCACTTAGTAATATACTTCGTCTGGTCGTTTCTTTCCAGGGAGACTCTCAACAGATGGGTGTCTTCTCGGTTATCGGCAGGCACGTGCAACGAGATCAACTCATCAACGTGTATTTTCTTACTACCTTAGTTTGGCCGTGCAAAAGTTGTCAAAAGTGCTCCTTTAGAATGATATCTTGTAAAAGTAAAAATCCAAGGAAGAAGATTGAAACAATATATACCTACTGTACTGTACAGCTTCCTGCAGTAGGAGAAATAACTTTCTGAGGCGGAGGAGGCATGAGATTTCTATAACAAGGCCCTCCTTTCTCGTAACCAGTGGTTCAGTTATGCTCAATCAAGGGTCCCAAAAGATGGATACCCTGATATCATATGAATGAATATGAGATCATGAACCCATGCTCATATAAAGGAGATCTCTCATTTCCGATCATCCTCCCATTCTCGTAGCTTAGGCTTTCAGGACCCACGGGAGCAACAAAATGTCTGGGAGGTGCACACTGAAAGCTTACGATGATCACAACGTGCACATTGTAAGCCGTACATCAATTTTGGAACCATCCTATGGTTAGAAATAGGCTTGCCTACTTATCATGAATGGAACAAATAAAATCTTCTAAAAAAAAATCATGATAATAGTTTATTTTCAAGGGGAAAAAATTAGAAAATTATGAAAATCCTTGTGAAATCTATTTCTCTACATGGTAAAAAAATTCTTGAACTGCTCCTATGCCGGAGGTAGTTTGAATTGCTTAAGTGATTAGAAATGAAACAATATCAAGATGAATGCATTGTCATGATATTGAAACAATGATATCAAGATGAATGCATTGTGATCATCTTGATATCCAATGCATTCTAGTCATCTCTGTAGAAATGGGTTCCTTTGAGGTAATGGAGCATTGAAAGAATTCATAACAATGTACAATTGAGAAATTGAGTATTCTTTGATGGTATTCACTAGAATAGCTTTGAAGGCATTCTATACATTCACTCAAGTAAGGTGAAAACACTCAAAATCGTTCTTGTACCCACTCTTGACAAGTAGATTTCTATTAAACTATATCCCCCAAAGTGTCATTTAACCATTCTTATACTTAACTTCAATTAGTTGATTGTTGATTTTTCTAGATTGGGGTTTTAGAACCAAGACCTACAATGGTTCTAATGACCTAGGGAGTTCCACTTTCAAAATTCATGGAAATCACATGCCTTCTCAAAATATTCTATTTTTTTTCCAAGTTCATAATTTTCAATTGCTAATACTACAAAAAGATATTTTTTAGGAAAATGTACCTCCAACTATGTTGAATTGCTTATTTTGACAGTTTTATGTGTTTCTACCTTAACCCTAACCACCAAAGGAGACGAAAAGTGTCCTCCGGTCAAATTTAAAGTCTTGTAACTTTTGCATTAGATGTCCGAATCCAATAAAACTTGTTAGAAAAGTTGAGCTCTTTCTTCTAGTTTGTGTGGTAAAATTTTCAGATCAATACAAGATGTACTAAAGTTTTGGAAGCCAATCGAAGTTTACAAGTTCAATTCAAGTTCACCAAATTGCATTTGATGGCTGCAACTTCGGGGGCTTGTATCTCCTTCATCAAATGTTCGTTTCCAATAAAATTTGTTGGGTAGTATTCCCCTTGAAGTCTAGTTATTGTGGTAGAATTTTCATGCCAATCCAAGTTGTTTTGAATGTTTGGGAGCAATTCGAAGTTCAAAATCCCGACATTTTTGAATTAGAGTGAACTTTGGCAGCTTGTTTCTTCTTCGTACAATGCTTGTTTCAAATAATTTTTTTGACAAAGTTGTGCGTACTTGTCTAGTTTGTGTGTAAAATTTCATATCCATCTAAGAAGTTATGAGTGACTAAGAAGCATTTCAGTAGGAGGTACAGTTTTGGATGTGTTTTTTTGCAACTTTTCTTGCTGTTTTTTGACATTTCAAAGCCATTTTGCAAACACAATGTGTCAATTAAATAATATTTTTTTTCATCAATATGTTTGTATGCTGATTTTGAATCACTTACTAGCTTAAAGTTTCTTCATCTGAGTAGATTTAGAAACCGAATTTTGCCTTCAAATGTGTTTTTGGGAAAATTTCAACATCCTTTTTCAACACTAAAAATTATAATCTTTCAATCTATGTGGTCAAATGACACCAAATTTGTTGCAAGCCATCTACAACAAGTGCACTACAAGATTGTATGGTTGAGATCTCTATAACTTATTAAAATTTATATTTATAACACTTCAAAAGGAATGTTGTTTTTAGAGCTGTTTGGGCCTTTAGCGGTGAGAGGTTAACCCCTAAAGGACAGTTGGTGACCGTAGAAATCATCGCATTGGGGAGAATGATTTGAGGGCTCTACATGCCTATGAGATCCTAGGCTACGGGGAATGTACGAATTGCACCACTGCTACATTTTGAAGTGGGTGAGACCATGCCATGTCAAAAAAAAATGATGAATTTTTTTTTCAACTTCTTTTTGCATTTCAGAATTATTATTATTATTATTATTAATAATAATAATAATAATAATAATAATTTTTTGGATATTTATTTTCCAGCCATTAGCCAACCATTCCCGAACAACACAAGGAATAGACAGGGGAACAACCCTAAAACGGGAATGTAGAGCCCTCAAATCTTCTCTAATGCTTTTGGAACCATGTGACATCATCTACTTTAAAAAAATACTTATTGAAGTTCAAATTCATGTAGAAGATCTCCCCTTTCCACACAAAATTCTCAGGATGAACAGTTGCACTTCTGTCCTATACAGAAAGATACTTTGCCATCCATCAGACTTTGTCTCTGTCGAGGTTTGTGGGTTAATCTAATCTTTATGTATTCCAACTTGGAATCATATGCATGGCTTGGCTTGCTTTGCTAAGTTAAATTTGTACTTGTCCTCCACCATTTTTACCAACAATTTGCACGTCCTTTATCACCAAGCAGTGCCTTAACCCTTGAATGACGCGGCAGACGATTATTGTCCAATGAATGACAAGGAATTCTCCTATGTAGGACAGAATTGCAACTATTCATCCTCGAAATTAGGGGTGGAAAGGGAAGATCTTCTACAGTAGTTTGACTCCCAATGAGTATTTCTGTTTTTTCTAAAGTGGATGATGTCACATGGTTCCCAAATGGCTGATTTCCACGGTCACCAGCCCGGTGTTCAAGGGTTAACAAGAGGGGCGTTCTTCTATAGTAGAATATTTGTTTAACCCTTGAACGACATAGCAGACGATTATTGTCCAATGAATGACAAAGAATTTTCTTGTGTAGGACAAAATTGCAACTATTCATCCTTGGAATTAGGGGTGGAAAGGGAAGATCTTCTACAGTAGTTTGACTACCAATGAGTATTTCTATTTTTTCTAAAGTGGATGATGTCACACAGTTCCAAAATGTCTGATTTCCACGGTCACCAGCCCGGCGTTCAAGGGTTGAAATTCTGCGTCTTCTTTGCTCCTGGCACGTTATTTTATAGAGCCCCATCGCCGGTTAGTTTGGTAATCACAAATGTTCTTAAAATATTAGGAAAGTCGTCTGTCAATAGTGCAGACATCACTCTTTAAGTTACACACAGTGTATGTCCTGGATTGTTTTGCCGACACTTAGGACAAGTGTCTTTGTCAGACTGTGTTCGGTCAGCTCTCTGATCTGTAAGTTCTAACTGCAACTTTACATCGTGAAACTTGCGCTGGATTGTGGCCTTGTAATGTAGTACCTTAAAATATTTCTAACGACATTGGTGAGGCAATAACTTCAGATTTGATCACAGTCCTTCCAAATGTTCACTTCCTATTAATTGAAATTCACTACACAATCTGTCTTTTGTGCATAAATGACTACCCTCGTGCATATCTAAGGATAAGTATTTTTCCAAAGGGCGTTGTGGTCGCTTCTTATATACGACCGTAACAAATTGAGCCCCAGGAGTATTAGGGGATCAAGATTACATCCTTCACTAGAGAGAAGATTTTTGAACACCAGATCCATCAACAATGTAGTCTGCACTCAAGAATTTCTCTGCAATTGGCCATACTGTCTTCGAAATCGCCTGCACAACCCACAACAACTATGAATACCCATATGTAATCCATATCCATGAAGACATTTTAAACCTCCCAATCGGGCTCCCAATAGGCCAATGGTAAACGAGCATATATTTAAACTTATAAAATGGAGCTAGGGAATGATCCTTTAAGTGTAGATTAAGAGCATCAGTAGATACTTACGTCAGTATAGAGTGGGTGCTTAGAAAACTCCTGCAAGGCTTCCACTGCACACAATTCAATTCAATTCAACCATTGTCGATTGTTACATAATCGTTACAGAAGTTGTCCATAACTCTTTATCCAATCCAGGGAGACTTCTTCCTTTAGAAAAAACAAATTACATCGCTGGATTGTAAGAAAATCTTGAGGAGCGACCTCAACACTCTTGGAAATAGAATTCAATTTCTTTTTGCACAATCTTGAGCTTTGTAGTCAAATTTTCTTGGGTTACCATCAACAACAATGGAGCCTTAAGGGTAAGTTCTCGCAATAGCTGAAGATTGTTTTGAGAGAGGAAGTGATCAACTTACATGAAGGGCATCTCAGGACAACACCATGTGTGT
Organism: Straminergon stramineum; assembly: GCA_963920665.1. Classification (NCBI taxonomy): domain Eukaryota; kingdom Viridiplantae; phylum Streptophyta; class Bryopsida; order Hypnales; family Calliergonaceae; genus Straminergon; species Straminergon stramineum. Next base: position 23,480,931 of record OY987263.1, on the reverse strand, counting down.
AACGTTGGTCCCGGGCACAGAAGTTGGTTCCTGCATTGACCGTAAAAGCACAAGTGTTTCAACTTCTTCAACAATTTTGTTTTATTCCTAAGGGATGACAGTACTGCAACGTAACCATAAATTTTTAAGAACACACACGAAGTTTTCAGCAATCAACATAAATAAAAACAAACGCCAATTCTCATAAATTCCACTGACTTTGAGCCCTAAACCCTAAACTCACCAGCAGTAATCTGAACTAAAAGGGAGCTGAGCTCTGGTGCACCATTCAGATTGCTGAAAGCGTTGACCATAGAATTGATCAATTCTTGAGATGTGCCGTTCTTCACCTTGATGCCGATAATACGTTCGGCGCCGCTCTTAAATGCCTACACAATAAATTCACACAAATGGATCAAACTAACAGATTTAATGACGAGGATACTTATTGTAAGTAGTTGGGAATTTTTTCAGAACTTCAGTAACAATCATAAATGAGTCTGTCCACGCCATCAGCGACTTGGTTTTCACAACTTAATAATTAGTCATAATCCCCACCATCTATCAGTTTATAGATTCTTTTGCTTTTATCTGAAAAGGAGATACACAGGGGGGAGTGGTAACATTTTGATGCTTTGGAAATAAAGTGCATTACTTGAAAACTACTAGTTATGAATTGAAATTCAATACCATTCTCTAGTTGGAACAATTGGATTTGAGAGCTTACGTTTCCTTGTCTGTACACAACTTCGTCAATGTCATCCACCTCAGCCTCGTAATCAATTGTAATCTCACCCTGCATGCAGAACAATAAGTTTGAGAACATCTAGAACTTGAATGTTTGTTCATTTCTCAAAACTTGACTCAATCTACCATTTCTTCATTACCCAGGGGCTTTTAGGGGTTGATGATTACCGTGAAAAATGGCACGATATATTTTTTAGACATGGAAGTTTTCTGGTCACTGTCAAAGTAATCGTCCAAATCTTGGACAGATAGTAAACGCATGAAGAGTCCCACGCCGGCACCCTTGGCAGCACTAGGCTGGAGCACAAAGCCTGCTGACTCCGCCACCACCCATTGAGGACAAGCTTGCTTCAAATCAGCAAGGCCCTGCACCATGTCCTCCTTCACTTGGTCGCTAGTGTCTGCCTTCAGCTGAAACAATACTGCATGCTCTACCACTTTCCTGTATGCCGCATGAATTGAGTTCCCAACATAAAAATATGCCGCAATAAAAAAAGGCTCCTCTTCCTAAAAGCTAGAGGTAGAAAATATTTTGAGGACATTGAAAACTCCACAAACATGTGAATTAGATTGGAGAAGATACACCAACACTGTGCAATCAAGGAGCATGTTAAAGAAGTAACTAGATGCAATGAAGGAGTATTTATCACAAACTGAAAACGGTTTTCTTTCACTAATTATGTTCTCCATACTAGTGAATAAAGTTACCTTTGCCTTTAAGGACGACTTCTTGTCATTGTTAAATAATATTATGAAGGATTCAGTGATTTTAAAATGGAAACTTTGATTGATCATGATGTGAAAAATCGTTACGTGAGTTGAAGTCAAATTACATATTGCCGGAATCAGTGAAGAACATCGCATGAGTTCGGCATTGGAGACATAAAATTGAACAAAAGAAAGTCCCCATAACGATCTACCCGATTATGGCGAGGTCTCAAATGGTTTTAGGTTAAAGGGTTTGGTGTCCATGGCGACTTTTTCACCGCTCATTGGCTATGTCAAAAAAGGTTTACAACCCATAACCTTTCTCTACATTAAGAAGCACTTTGACAAACCAAACAGTAAATATCCAGATTGAGCACAACGACACGAGTTATGTCTATTAATGCTCTTGAGCAATACCGTATATAGTCCCGTATCTAACATAAACATGATTGAAAAGTCAATTGACTTTAAACTCCTTTACAACATCTCTGAGAATAGTAAAGCTAATGTTGATCGTGATCCCAACGTACCTCTTTCCGGTTGTGATGGACCTAACGCTGGAGTCCTCCATAGCCAGCAGCTCGCTCATCACGCTTCTGACAGGAAAGAAACTTACAATGTAAGAAAAGAAGGAACGACACTTTCTAGTCTTCTCTCATGGAAAACACTTGGTTCCTGGCCATTTTTCGTTGTTGCACCACTCATCTTGCATCCACCTAATTCGACTCGACTGGTGCAAGGACCACACGATGCAATTCAAACTCCTCCTACGCTTCTTCACCCACCTTCTTATGTATGAAACGCACACTCAGTAGACAAAGAGAGTGTATCTACAACTGAGGATGTTGTAAGAAATTTCTAACGATTCCCAACTTTGCAAAGCCAACAGGAAACATAGATGCAAAATTAAGTACTGCACAAATAGAACCTAAAATAGAATGGACTAAATGCACAGATCGATTCTAACGGTTGAGCAGAATCTTACGATCTCTAATACTGAACGAATTGAATCAAAGAGCGAGCTTACATGGAACAGCTGAGAAGAATGCCGGCGACGAGAACCTGAACCCAACTTGAAATTCTTCCTTCCATAGCCACAAAATCTTGGTTTCGTGCACAGTGATCCTTACCTCCGGTCCACAAGGCAGTCAGACAGGAACATATAAGTGAAGATAAGAGTCATCAAACTTATTATGTTTCAACATCAAGCAACCACCCTCTTGCAGGCCTTGCGCCGCAGCAAGCACTCATGACAACCTACAGTAGGTATGCCTTCTGAAAGGCTGGTGAATTAGTACAAAAGGTTGTTTTGAGTGGTTCAGCAAGTTCTGCAATCTGCACAGGCAGGGACTTTTGGTATTGTCAGAAAATTAGTCATTAGTGTGACGTTAGATTTGGAATAGGAACAGGGATTTGTGGTCAACTACAGAAACTACTAAGGTAGACCAGCCTATTACCACCCTGATTCGCAATGTGAGTATATTAGGACCAACTGCAGGAGGGGCACATATTTCTCAAAGGTGTGTGCATGTTTCACAAATCAAACCCAAGTGGAATTATAATTTTATGATTAAAATTGTAATTTCTATGAATTTTTGGTGTGGTTTGCCCTAAAATTACCAAACTGCCACTAGACTAGAGTCATAAATGTCCTATCCTCAACATATAACTGCCATTCCATGTACCTATTAGCACTTGAGTATCCACCAATCAAGGACTAACACGTAAACCAAGTTGGAATTAATGCATTGAAATTGTCAAAAAATAAATGGATTTGGGTGAATTTTATGGTGTAGATGGGGCCAAAAATAGGATGGTGGTTATAGGAAGCTAGCGGAAATGGGCTGGTCTACCTTACACCTAAAATCACACAAAATTAATAAGCTATTTAGCATGGTTCCCATTATTATATTGGAAATTTTTTCATGGGGGCTTGTTGGTAGTCAAAAGGAGATTCTAGATTCTCTTAGAATGCATTTTTTGGACACCGTATGAATAAACTATGAATTTTCAAAGTTCTAAAAATATTAGTGTTTCTAAAACCAACCATAGACTCCTATGAATAGTGGGAATACATTTTAAGTAGGAATCTAGACTGGTTGGTTTTAGGAAGCAGTCGAATTAAGGTGTGGCTTCCTTAGTGGGCTACTATTGCGACTCTCTTCTTTAGACCGTCCCTATAAGAAGCTTTGAAATGGACAATAAGCGTTTTTGAAATGGATGCTTGATGGCTACAAAATGGATTGTGGATGATGTGAGAGTGTAATAAGATTTTTTGGATATTGGTTCATACTTCGCCAATGGATGGAATAAGAGTCACGGTAGGTCTCTTTTGAATAAAGTGGACACTGTATAGGTGTCCCTTGAATTTTTCAAAACAATAAGAATTGGTAGCCCAATTGCCTTTTTACAAATGCTAAAGAATCTAGGGTCCATTTAAGTTTAGTAATGGTTGCATTTAGGAACCTTGTATGTTATTTTCTACATGCCACAATGCTTGTTTTTTATAAAGCCTTATCTTTTTCCAAGTTACTCATATGTAGGTTTTGCAAGGCCTATGATTAGGAATAGGTGCCTACAATCAAAAAAAGGTATCTATGATATAATTCTTTCAAAATTCATAAGTAATTCATAAATGCTCCAAAAATATGAAACCACTTGTGTTAGATTCTGCATCAATGTCTCTTCAAGTGAAAAATAAGGAAAAATACTTTCATGAATCTGAAATCCATCAAGAAGATTGACCAGTCCTTAAAGGGTCACTTCATGAGTACACTACCTTACTTTCAGTGAAATGAATTAGACTGAATACTCACAATGACATAGAAAATATCTAATGGGCCAAAGAGCCCTAGTAATTGGTATTTAAGGTTAGCAAAAAATATTTCTAAAAATAGAGGTTAACATTTATGGAAAATAAGTTTTAGAAAAAAAATTGTGTGGGAAAAAAAATCTTTCTATACATCTCTAGAATCATGTATCCAACTTTGATTAATGATTTGGTAGGGAATGCCGACCTTGAACATTGAGTTTGGTATTGTATGATTTTATGAAGTTAAGGCTTAAAACTTAGAAGAATATGTTATGAAATTGGCTTGGATTGAATTTTCAAACATGTTCAAACATGTTTTAGTTTGATACAAAAGATAATTAACATAACATACCACTATAAGCAAAGGATTTGTAGTGACTTGTTGCCAACAAAGTAGTAGGGTGATGCTAAAAGCATTGAGCATGTGCCAAAGTAAGGAGGGTCATAATTTTGGCTTTGCTGCATTCTACATTAGCTTGATCACACAATTTAGAATTTTCCCACACTTTTACTAAAGAAGAAGTGCTATTTTATGTAGAGGAAGAATTAGGAAACCACCCAAGCTGATTTGGTTCTTTTAACCCCTAAAATTCTTAGACTATATTTTCAACTAAAAACACTTCCAAACTACCATTTCTAGTATAAGTACTAAATTTTAGAAAAAACACACATCTTTGGACACATGTAATTGTAGGATCTTGTAGTTCATTGTTCGAGAAGATGCGGAAAAAATTTCAGAAATTTTCATCATTTGGATTGCAAGATATATATTAGTGTTTGAATTGACAAAAATCCTTTAATAGGCTAGCTAGGCCCCACAAAAAACAAGGTAGCTACACTTCACAAGGTCACATTTTTATGAAAAAATATCCAAAATGGTGGGTTTTTTTTAATTCATTCTTCAAAGAAAGTTGGCTACATGCTTGAAAAGTTTTAGATCATTTTGACTTGTACAACATATGAAAAAATATAAAAAAGTAGATAGTCATTCAAAATACGAAATTGTTAAAAAATTAGTTATGGAAATGAAAAATGCCAATCCAATGGTTGCAATGTTGTAAAAAACAATCTACATCTTGTAGTTTTATTTTATTTTTCCATAAATATTGAAAATTGAGTAAAATAAAGGACTTCAAAGTTTATTTTAGAGTATAGAATCTATTATTGCCCACAAACAAAAACTCCTCAAAATTTTCATCTCATTGATTAAAATGGATTGATTCAAATCTTTCCACATTTATATGAATCTATAAAAGCAATTTCAAATATTTTTTCTTTAAAAAGTGATTTTTTCTAGATTTGCCCAAACTGCCTAGCTAAGGAAAACATTTACATATCATATAAAACCTTTTTAACCATGTACTCAAAAGTTATGAAATTGTTGGACCTTAAGGAAAAACCTCGTCCCCATGTTGTGTGAAAGTTTCAAAGAAAAAATTTTAAAAATTCATTTGTAGTGAGCTACCCCAAATCGCTATGTTGCCAAAAAATGTAGCTTGGTCCTTTAGGAGTCCCTAATGTTGGATTATCATGGATTCAAGCATAGTATTCTTCTCTCTACACAAAATTAAGCTTTCTATAGAAGTTTTTAGTGAAATATGAGCTAGAAAGAAGGTACATTGGGCAAGTTTAGGTTGGTGAGAAAGAACACTTGTTTGTATTCCCATGTCCTTTAGGAATTGTGAAAACTCCATAGTTCCCAAAAAATGATTCAAAGGTCTAACATTTATTGTAAAGTATATGTTGTTCCTAGCAATGTTTAAGCAATTTTGGCTCAAGAATGTGATGTTCAAAACTATAGTCATTTTTAAAGGAAGGAACGGTGACTAGATTATATTCTTAGGACAAGAAACTCCCAAATGGTAGATGTATGTAATAATTCAATGAGTAACAATTAAGTCCAATGCAAACCCTTTGATGAACCAATAAATAATACTTTAACTTGGACACTATTGTCAAATATTTCAATTAAGCTCCATTATTGCCAATTGTAATATATCACCAATAAGATATACACACCAATATTATAGAACTTGTTTACTTCAATTAAACAAAAACTAATGAGAATTTGAAGGAAGGAATAATATGACTATGAGCAAATAGAAGAACAAGTAGGCAAAAATAGAAGTTGAAAATTTTGACCTAAAAATGAAGAGATATTTACTTCATTAGAAGAGGATACCAATAATTGACGAGAAGGTCTCTCATAAATCAAGCACTATATGTGTTTAAGAGAACACATACAAACAAATGACAAATTCATAAGATGATATATGTTCAATGACTTCTACTAACAATCTATCATGCCATCCTTCACCATTCACACTCATATAGATATTTAGGTGTTGATCTTTAGGTAGGATCATGCATTGGATCTCATACAATTTACTTCCCCAAAACAATGTGGTATTCAACACTTCAAAAGGTTTCACATTGACCAGAGTATATTAGGTTTTGACCCTCTTCTACTTGAACAAAAAAAACTTCATGCACCTACATGAGTTGGTCAACTTAGCATAATGGGTCATTAGTGTCATAAGCTTGGTATCTCCATGTATAGTACAAGTAGAAATTCTCTTCGGGCCGCTTTACACTTAGAGGCTAGGCCAATTTCGTGTGTCAGAGGCCAAGAATCCTCACCTGTGATTGGATAAAAGGCTGAAATCAGGCCCAAACCCTTTACACTTAGAGGCCGGGTCAATTTGGTGGAATGAAGTATTTATTAAAAAAAGACATGATGTGACATGGCCCGAGCTTGATGAATTGGGTGCACCAAAAATGGGAGGCCAATTCTTGGCCTAGGGGCCAATGTTAGATTTCAATTAAATTTATTTTTCTTATAAAATATTATTTTTTTCAACAAATCTAATTAGTTGGATTTTGTGCAATTGGCATGTAAGGTAGGAGGTCCATAAAGCACCTATCTAAGAGCTGAAACTGAATTTTGGGGAGGTGAAACTTCTTGAAATATTTTTCAGTAAAATTTTCTTGAAAGACAAGAAGAATTGACATCTAACCTAAGTCGTTTCATATTTTTTGGAGCTTTGTAGAATTAGTTATGAATTTTTGAAGTCGAAATGGCATAAGGCTCTAAAAACCACCTACCTTCTCAAATTGACACTATTGGTACATCCATGTAAAGATGAAAAAATCCCATGTACAAATAGTGTATATGTGAGGAGGTGGGTGGTTTTAGAGCCCATGCAGATTTTGAGCCTCCTATCTTAGGTTGAAAGTGGCCCTGAAATTTCAGCCCCTCTCTCCCTTTCTCCTATGTTTTTTTTTATCGGCCCAGCTTCTTGGCCCCAAGGCCTTTACATATGGGAGAATTGGCCCCCATTAGTAATTATTACTTGGGGATGGCCCTAGCCCAAAAGGGGCTGAAATTTTGTGCAACTGGCCTCAAGGAGAATTGGCCCAGCCTCTAGGTGTAAAGCGGCCCTTAGTGCATCCTCTCTTAGTGCATAACTATCAATTATGGAGTTTGTAAGTGGACCCAATTTGAAGCACTTTTTCTAAAAGTAGTGTAGTTACAACCAAAATTAGTTAGGTGGCCATTATTACACCTCTTAGTGCATAGTCCCGGCACCATGCACTAAGAGAGGTTCTACCAGCAGTAACCTGTGCTGTAACAAGCACTGTGATTTTAGTTTCTCAACTGATTATTAACCACCACTCTGGATACCGCTATTAGAGAAGCCCTCGCGCCAACTCAAAACACCTCAACAAGCAAGAGATTTTCGTTATGGATAAGCAATCGTATCAATGGCATCTTCCAGCCTCCACAATCATCTTAACATGAAGCTAAGCTCTTCATCCTGCTGATCACTTATAGCTGAAATAGTGTACCTGATGTAGAAATCTGAAACGGGTCAACACTGATGCTATAACTGTGATAAGGCAAGCCATTCCTATCAAATGAGGGTAAGTACAGTCAAAATACAGGTAAGCTCTTAAGCCCGAGAACGCTTGGCAGGTGTACCCTCCACGTCGTAACCTCCCCGCTCCTCGTCCTCATATCCACCAGTCTTGGTCTTCCTGCGATCCAATATCTTGTTAATTTTGTGAAGCTCGTTTGTAAGCTTCTGATCTTTGTTTTGCTTCCGTGTCTTGCGGCCATCCTGCATTTTGACTCCAAACTGAAAAGCAGCTTTGGGCATAGCTTCTTTCTGCTCGTTGTATTTGGCCCAATCGTCCTCAGACTCAAAATCCCAACGGTGCAACCTTCCTTTAGCCTACACCAAGTGAGCACAGAGCATTTAGAGAGTGCAAGCATTAGTTAACCCTGAAAACCAGCAAAAAATACACGTGGCACGAACAAATAAACAAACAGTAAGGATACTTACCCGGCCACCCATATCCATCTTGGTCAGATCTTCGTCCTCATCACTGCCCACAATTTCACGGTTGTACTCTTGATATCCTGGATAACACTCAGAATAGCTCTCCGAAATGAAATTAGGGTCCTTCTCACGAGCATCCCGTTCTCTGCGCTGCTGCAATCGCTCATCATCGCGCTTGAAAACAGATCCTAATCCTCGGTCTTTCTCTTCCTGAGTCATCATATGTGGGTCTCCTTGGAGTTCTGGATTTACAAATTCTCCTGCAACCTGCATCTCTCAATAATAATGCCACTTTAGCAGCAGTAGTGCTCATTCTTGAAGCCAAGTACCATATCTAAACAATAGTTGTATCACATCTACGGCAATATTTTTCAAAATTAGTGTTCATTACTTCGAATATTCCCTGCAATCCCTTGTTCTCTCTTATAAAAAAGCTGGATTTTTGAAGAATAAAATTCCCGAAGCTGCTGTTTGGTTACGGTATCCGATCACATTAACAACTTCGTAAAATACATTAGGATGTTAAAGCCAAATCGTACACTCTTACTAATGAAGACGACACAACCAAAATGCACGATCGATGAGAAACATAATAGCACTTACAGCAGGATTTGCATATTGATCCACATATGCTGAATACTGCTCAGGTGGCCAAGGGCCAGCATATTGTTCTGGTGGAGGTTGGGGATACTCGGTCCATTCCCCAGCAGCGTAAGGCATTGTCGGCCCTTGAACAGAGGCATCATAACCGGCCTGTTCATAACAAATCACATCAGCAAGTTCGAAAAGCCGACCAAAATCCCTTACAATTGTCCACATATGCAAGAGCTACCTAAACATTGCAGCAATCAATTCACATCTAAGAGAGATCAAAGGTGTCTATGTTGCAATGGGTTTGCGTGAACCCTTAAACGTCCAACGCGACCTCTCGGAACATTAGGGGGTGGTCGAAATATCAATTTCTGTAAAAAATATTGATTTCAATGCTTTTGAGATAAAATGAGATCCAAATTCATTTTTCACTAATTTTATTACCGCTTTAAATCAAAGTAAAAATGACCACGGCGAGTTATCAGACGGAAAACTTAATACTTACTTGATGCTGCCAGCCTTGATTCACGTCTTGAGGTGGCATCGGCCCATAATGGTCATTGAAATAAGAAGGCCGATCATTATCTCGTCCAGGAGACTCCTCCATATCCTCAGACTTGGGGCTGTCAGCCTCTTGTACTGTTGGCACATAATCAGTCCCTACTCCTTCAAATATATCGTCATCTCTGGATGGAGGTGGAGGTAGAGGATTGCTAATAGCTGCCTGAGCCATAGGGACTGATTCTCTCATTTCACCAAATCTGTGAGGTGGAAGAGGAGGTGGTGGTGGAAGGATCTCTCTCTCATGGAACCTATTTGAAGCCCCGTTAGTCTCTCCATCATGCGAAGGTGTTTCACCTCCCAGAGACACACTCTTCCCTGCAACCCAAGTCATGATTCAAATCACACCATGAGGGCTACAATTTCAGACTCATTTATGCTAAAATTCTCTTGATACAATTAAATAACTGATTCGTAATTTTATTATACTTAACGATTCTTAATTCTCAATCTGCAAGTCAGATGGGACAGCAAGGTCAATGTAGTATTCACTGATTTCAGTATATGGTAGAGAATAGGGACACAAATCATACCTCTAGAATCCTTGTCTTTCTTCTTCTTTTTCATGAGCTGCGCAGAATATAAAAACAGAAAATTACTAACATAACCCTTCACAAACATCAGCATTTATTGAAAAACAGAAAATACCCGAAGCCTATCCTTGCGTTGGTAACATGGAGACAACGTAGTATGACGACGATACAGTTTTCGAGTAAAAGGGAAACGAAAAGTCAATCTAGAACATCCACGGCCCAACTACAGATTAAAAAATTTGTTCACTGATTAACAGAAGGTGTGCCAAGGCATTCTCCATACGCTTAAATTTTCTCTCAATAGCACATAGAAGAAAATCAAGCAAAGGGTCAAGATCAAAGAACCTTTCCAGAACCCAGACGGAGATATGCCATGATCTTTGCAATACGTTCCAGCACTGTTCCATCAACACCCACGGTGACTGTTTCCTGCAAGGAGAAACGACATGTGTGAGCACATCACTGCTAAATCCTCACATTTCTTCTTAAACCCCATATCGAAGGTCTCCTTTCCAGTCTAAATTTCTTCTACACACTGGAAAGTTGACACCGGTAAGTCACTCAGCCCGATAAAGATCAGTAATAGCATACCTGTGGAGGGGGGCAATCTGCTTTGCTCCGATGAACAGTGGTAGGGATATCGTGTGTGAATTCCTCATCCTAAATCACAAGCATTAAGAAAATATTAGAATAAAACCTGATCTAATCCTTGATAAACTGTCAACGAATTCCTTATAATGTACGCAAGTTTTGCTTAGTCCAGCAATTTTCAATTAAGAGCTATCTAAAGTAGAGCTCTGAAAGTTAGCAACAAAATAGCTCACCATGTCAAACACGAAAGCTGTGCGTCCTGGCAGAAACATCGAATTTACTTTGCTAACTGTTTGCGGCTTACAAATCCATTGGTAAATCATCTGCGCACAAATGTTCGAAAACTACAGCTTTAAAACACAGTGGATGTACTTTGTACTGCGACGTGAGTTACGTTGGAGCTTGTCGCCCTGACATTTCCTACAATCTGTTTACAAGAAGAAAAAAAGTAAACCGCTCCTAACCCAAAAGGGCTTTCAACAGTTCATTAACAAATCGGAAGGTACTGCACAAAAGGCTTCTGTGCGACAACGGGTTTCAAATTCCTGATAAACCCGAATAGTATATGTGAAAACTAGCAACAAAATCATGTGCTTGCAAATTCTGACAACTTACCTTAGCTGAAGCCGTTCGAAATGCCATTGCTTGATCTTCTTTCTGTTGCCTGTCAAGAACCCAAAGTGAAAACTAAGAATTAGATGTTAACAAAAAAACTCTGTTTCAACATTAAAGTACATCACAACATTTTAAGCTAAAAAACTAAAAGATACCAAGGTATCATTTATAGCTACATATTTCAGGACAATAAATTCCCTAAAATTGTACAATGATCGTTTATTCTCATAATCAGACAAGGAGCACGTGCATACGAAATATAACAAGGAGATACTGAGAACACTCAATTATCACCAAGAAAATGGATTCAAAATCTACCTTTGATTAGCAGGGTCATCATCCTCAGGTTCTTTGTCAATTTCACTCCGAATTTTATGCAGAAGTGCAAAATCAAGTCCCTTCACCAAATGCGTATGCTCAACATCACCTACAATAAACATAGAGTCGTAAGTGACACAGAACGAGAACCAAAGTAGATCAAAGGAAGCCTTAAAAGGAGCTTCTTTCAGAGTGCTGCAATACTGGTCACACCCAGATGTTGAGATAACCTACCTCCAAGAAACTTCGAATTCTCGATAGAGATTCTGTGTGCATCCGTTAACCTGGAACAAAGCCCGAAACCAATCTGTGAGAATGACAAGTTAACGAAAACGTCCAAGCACTACCGAGACATGTCGTCAAATAACAGCTTAGATAAAGGAAAATTCTAGAGTCCGATCTATTTCAGGGTAAAAGTCTCAGCACCTCAAGTCGACAGTGCCAGGGGGTCCCAACGCATGCAATGAACCCAGCTCGGTCGATGTAGACTCATAATCAGGGTTGACATCTTCCCGCCGTTCCTTTGCCCGATCTCGGTATCTCGGCAAAGTGCTGTCTTCACCTGCATTCTCTTCTCTGAAAGCCAGTAAAACATGCGTCAGATAGCAGATTCAAAGGAAAAAACTGGAGGCAAGGATTTAGCAATGAGATACAAACATTATAAGCATAGAGATTCCCTAAAACTAAATCTCCAATTTGCGAGTGCCTTCGTCCAATACAAAAATCTCCATCCCTAACTAACGAGGAGAAACAAGGAAGTAAAACCGTACTCCTTTGGCTTAGGTCGAAACTTGCGATCTTTTTTCTTGTCGCCGTCACCCTCCACTTCAGGACCATCCTCAGCACGCTTCGGACGACTGCAGGTTCATACCCAAGGTTCGAATCTTTAAGCATGACAAATTGAAATATTGAACAACTGGAGGAAACATTAGAGAAATTGTTCGAATACTTCTAAAACCATGCCCTCGTGCTCAGCGTCTACAATAACCGAAATTTCACAACTTTGATCGGCATATTGTGAAAAATATAATGCAGATGAGGCAAAATTCAATGTCCCCAGAATCAATGAAGAAAATTGCATGCGTTGGTCCAGAAATAAATAATCGATGAACAAAAGAAAGTCCCGACTTGACCCAATCAAAAATGCTAAAACCCCTGAAGCCCAATTTGGGTCACTTGGTCCTTGATAGGGTTAAAGAACTAGTTCCGGACGCGTATACTACATGACAAATACAAGAACCCTAAATAATATCCATCTACAAACGAGTTTAGTAATTTTTCCATGCGAAATTGAATAACCCTATAGTGGGATTGGAAGAAAAATCATAACCAAAACCCTTCAAAAATGGAAACTCCCAATGCATGAGAAAAAGGATGCAGTAAGAAAAGTCTAACCCTCGAGGTCGTTCTTTCTGCTTCTCCTCGCCTCGCCGCGGCGTGTCCATGACCATCTTCCGGAAATCAGCATTGGACAAATTCTCGGCACGGGCAGCAGCTGCTTCCGCGCTCTCCCGGCGACCATTCTTGCCCTGCGGCCGCGGCGGTGGCGGTAGCGGATTCGAAGTTGGCATGTCGTCCATCTCGTCCTCAGAGCCCACAGCGACCCCCATGATTTCAACCTAAAACCCTAATTCCGCAAACTATCCGATTAGTGCGACCACGAAAGTTTCGTTACCAAACTGCCTCCAATCAAAGAAACTCGCCAAACGAATCTCCAGAAAAATGTCCGGAAACGCTTAATCCAGTGAAATTTGCTTCCCGTCCAATTCTTCGAGTCATTACCTCTAAACCCTTCTTCGTAACCGTACTCAGCAAGTTCAGGCTGAAATTTGGCGCTACCGATGAGAGGAGCAATTCTCTTTCTTGGACTACCAGAACAACACTACTAGAGCATTGTCGAATCAAAAGTTTCCGCAGTGTTCAATTCTTCCCCGTCCGCCATAGCCACGATTCGAAGCTCGAGCAGTTTGGACGACGATTTCACGGTCATAGGTGTGTTTTACCAAGATAGAGGATATTTGGTAAAAAACGACGGTCCTATGCGACTCTTCAATTTCACCTCCCGAGAATGACAGATTCTATGACCGTGCAGCTACTGCCCTCTAGAAAACAAAACTCGAGACGGACTTAAGGTAGTGTGCTCATAAACCGTCCATTTAAGGGCTGTTGGGCCTTTTGGATGGTTTTCAGATGCCCAAAAATATTTTTCCTTATTTTTCACTTGAAGGAAAATTGATGCAGAATCTAAAACAAGTAGTTTCATATTTTTTTAAATCATTTATGAATTACTTATGAATTTTCAAAGAATTTTGTGATAGGCACCTATTCTTGATCATAGGCCTTGCTAAACCTTCACACACACAATCTAAAGAAAGATAAGGCTTGACCAAAAACAAGCACTGCAATATTCAAAAAGTAATACACAAGGTTCCTAAATGCGACTATTACTAAACTTAAATGGACCCTAAATTCTTTGAACATTTATAAGAAGGCAATTGGAAAATCAATTCTCATTTTGAAAAATTAAGTGGATACACCCTCACTTTGAAATAGAGTGACCCTTTCTAACGCTTATTCCATCCATTGGCAAAGTATGAATCGATACCTGACATATCTTAATTATGTTTTCAAATTGTTGGCAGTCCATTTTAGAACCATTGATTGTCCACTTTAGAACCATTAACTGTCCATTTTAGAACCATTGATTGTCCATTTCAGAGGTACCTAGTGGTTTGTTTGAAGAAAATGGTCGCAATAATAGCATACTACTACATCCTGCACACTTGCCATATTAGAACATCCTCAGCCCAACTAGAAACCACCACCACATCTACGCCGTAAGGTAGACAAGTCTATTACCACCCTAATTTGCAATTTGAATATCTTGGAGCCAACTCCAAGAAGGGCATATATTTTTCAAAGGTGAGCACACATCTCATGAATCAAACTCAAATGGAATTATAATTTTTTTTATTAAAATTGCAATTTCAATGAATTTCTAAAGTGGTGTGCCATGAAAATACAAAAATATCAATAGACTAGAGTTATAAACGACCTACCGTAAACTTGTAACCACCATTCTGTATATCTATTAGCACTTAAGTATTCACCAATGAAGGCTTGACATGTTAACCCTTGTTACCATCACCCCCTAAAGGTTTTTGACTATGTTTTCACCAAAAACGCTCCAAAACTACTATTTCTAGTACAAGTACCAAACTTGGGAGAAAAAACATTTTGGGACACATGTAACCATAGGATCTTGTAGTATTTGAGTTTGAGAAGATGTGAAAAAAGTTTCAGAAATATCTACCTTGTAGATTGCAAGATATTAGCATTTGAATTGACAAAAGTCCTTTTCTATCTTTTGAAATTTCGGGCATCGGCATGCACTTAACAAGGTTAGAGCATTATGAAAAAATGTCCAAGATAGTTCTAACTCTTTGCATTCATTCTTCAAGGCAAGTTGGCTATGTGCTTGAAAATTTTAGATTGTTTGGAATTGTACAACATGTAGGAAAAAATAGTAAATAGAAAGAAGTAGAGAATGATTCAAAATACTAACACTAGTAGAAAAACAATGACCAAATCAACAAATTTTTGTTGAATTGGGTACTCTATTATTCATTTGTACAGTTGATTTGTTGATTTTGGCACAAATTAAGAAAATGGTCACAAATTATTTATTGATTCCCATACTGCAACCCTAAAGTAACAAAAAAATCAACACTTTTTTGTTCATTTTGACTTATAATGGGGGGTTTTCAAGAAATTAATCATTCACAATTCGGTATTTTTAAAAATCAGCAGACTTTAGAGGCCATTTAGGCATAGTAAAACCAGGTTTTTCAAAAAACTTTGAACGGAAGAAAGTTGTGAAATCAAACTAACTTTAATCTTTAAATTTATTTTTTAATTTAGAATCTTCAATCAAAAGTTATAAACAAAATTCAAAGAGGGGTCAGAATGAACATTTTTTTTGACATGTTTAAACACCTTCTCTAAAATTTGTCCATAAATTTTGATTGGAGACTCTAAATTGAAAACGGATTTTTGAAGATGAAAGTTAGTTTGATTTCACAACTTTTGTCAGTACAATTTTTTTGAAAAAAGTGGTTTTACTATGCCTAAATGGCCTCTAAAGTCTATTGAGTTAACAAATCAATGGGGAAACAATGAAGGAAGTAAATAAATAAAATCCTATTATGTATAAGCTCTAGCATGTGTGGTGGTTAGTGTCCTTGGGATGATGACTATGAAGTTTAGGGTTCAATTCTAGGCAACTACATGCCTATGTTGGGTAGACTGCATTCTCATTAGGTATCAGTAGACTACTTGATGGATTTACCTATGTGACTTCTCCACATGGTAAGGTTACCAAGTTGAACTTTTATGATGATGTGGCAATAACCATGTGTCAAATTTTGTATGGCTAGATTTTCATTTTTTTATTTTCCATAATTTTTTTGACCAAATTTACAAAAAAATCAACAAAAAAATCAATAGTTTTTTGTTAAAAACTACCCAAATCAATACATCCAAATCAACAAAAAAATCAACACTTTTGTGTAGAATTTTTGTTGATTTGTTTACTATTTTTCTACTAGTGTAAATTGTTAACAATTTAGTTATGGAATTGAAAAATGCCAATTTTCCAATGGTTGTAATTTTTTAATAAAAAATATACATCCTATGATTTTATTTTTTTCCAAAAATATTGCAAATTGAGTTAAAGAAAGGTCTTCAAAGTTTAATTGAAAGTGGAGATTCCATAAATATTAGCAAACTATCCACAACTAAACTCCTCATGTCATAACTTTCATCTCATAAATCAAAATGTAATGATTCAAAGCTTTCCTTATAAGTATAAATTTAGAATATCAATTTTTCTTTTTTTTCTTTTATAAAAAGTGATTTTAGAAGAATTTTTTTTGGTAGCCAAGCTCTCTACCTAGCAATGAAAACTACATATCATACAATAACTTCTTAACCATGTATTCAAAAGTTAAGAAATTTGTTTGTATTTCAAGCTACTCATTGAGCACATGTTGTGTGAAAATTTCAAAGAAACAAAATGAAAATTCTATTTGTAATGAGTTGCCCAAAATTGCTATGTTGCCAAAAAATGCCGTTTGGTACTTTAGGGGTTAGTGCACTAAAATTGTTAGAAAAATAATAGATTAGGAGGAATATTGTAGTTGAATTGGGGCCAAAAATAGGATGGTGGAAATATGAAGCTGGTGGAAATGGGTTGGTCTACCTTAGTAGTAAAGAGGCAACTCTAAAAAATATTCCCCAATGCAACTAAAGTTGTTCCCTTTTTATTCCTAGCTCTATCAATCTCCTTCTTTAGTTTCGCAAGATGGCGAGAAAAAGAGTCACAATTGCCATACCTTTCCTAATCTTTGCTAAGTGTGACAATAATTTGGATTTCTTTTTTCCATGAAAGGTCTTTCTTTGATATACAATTTTTTCTTCTCCTTCTTTTTATGTTGCAAGAAAAGTTCATTTGAATTTTGGATTTGTGGCTTTGCATTGTGGCAAGTTTTTGAAAAATCACTACTATAGAATGAAACAAGGTCCAGGTCCCTCCACTAGAAAATCCCACTACTATCCTTGTTTCCAGTCATAGATCTTGAGGGCCCTGAAAATAAGCCTATCAAATATAATTCTAATTTTTCATTACTTTGTAATTAGAACTTGAAATTTTTACCATGGGAAGCACATTCAAAAGTACTTTGTATAGGTGCAAAAAGAGGTTGGGTGACAGGTTTGGATGAATAAATATCCCCATCGCGTCAGTCGGTATTCACACGTTCATCCGGCTATCCGCCATCCATCCATCCATCCTTCATTGGTTGGATTACCCGCAGTGGATAATCTGCAGCCAAGACGACGCACCCGCCGTTGCAAGTGCATCTCCGATTGCAGAGTCTCATTTTGTCGCGGGGCCAATTTTGCAATCTGCGAAGCGGGGCATGGCGATGGAGGCCACCATGTCCTCTTCCTTCGCCACCCTCAAGCCGTTGCCCCACCCCCCTTCCTCCTCCTTCTGGGGTCGCGGGGGCGACATCGCCCGTTTCAGCTGCCAAGACTGCGGCTGCGGAGTGAAGAAAACTCGCAGCGCCAGAGGAGTGGTCACGGCGTACTTGGAGCGGGATTCCAACCCCGTGGTGCAGTTCTTCAGACGATTGCAGGGGAATTTGCCAGTGGTGGGGCTGTTGTCGCGGATGCTGAGTGACGAGGGCGGCGTGGGCGATGACCGCATCCAGCCCGTCGAGTTTTGCCGCAAAGTGGAGAAGAGGTGCTCGTATGAAGCCTCCAAGGCTTTTTATGAATTTCAGGAGCGACATGGACCGGTATGCACATGGAAATTTGAGCGGAATCTGGGGTCCAGGTCTTTATTGCAATTTTCTTGAATCTTCTGATAAATTTCGTTGATCCATTTGTGCCAACGTCGGTCCTTTTCTACTTCAGGCGGATATTTTTAACTTACCAGAAAAACATTGTTCAGAGAATTTCATACCAGGCTGAGCAACTTTACTGTCTCGCCAGTGGCAGGTGATAATATGGACTTGTATTTTAGGGTCTAGGGGATTCAATTGGGTGAGATGATATGCGTTGTTTTCCGAATGGTGACCTGCTTGCTTTGTGTATTGATCAGTTGAATCATCTGAGTGCTAGATTGTAGATATTCGTTATTTTGTAAGGATTACATTAGGTTTAATTCTTCAACGCTCTCTTGAAAGAATGTCTTTCTACAATATAGAGCTTCGTTGTTCTCTTTGTCTAATCGCTACAGGAAGCCTGATGATATGCCGTCCTCCCATCCCTGAAACCAATTTTCCTATTATACTTCGTTGATTTCTGAGATGAATCTGGCTTATTGGCCCAGACTTTGTCCTGGGAATGACAGAGAGTGAATTATGTGAACGCATTATCAAGCATCCTTACCTATGGTTGGCAGAGATACTTTAAGACCAAACGGAAACGAAACGGACATCCCTTGTTCTCTCACCTAGGGAATAGAGTTACCCAGTTCAAACTTGACCTGTACGCTCTCACACTTTGTTATCGAGTTCTAATTCGTCACTAGAAAGTGCGTATAAATGTGATGATAAGGAGGTTGTAAAGTGTGAAATTCGATTCTAGACCAACTCTCGAACTCCAATGGCAATCCCTACTCTACTTCTTTAATGTCACTGTTACATGCGACGTTTTAATGTGACATAACTCCATATAATCATGTAACTCTCTTGATGTTACTTATCTATATGTAAATATGTGTATTTGGGGAGCCTAGGTTGTAATGTTAACCCCCAAGTGTCCAGCTAAAAATATAATGTCCAAATTTGGAAGCTAATCATCACATACAATAATTTTCAAAACAGATTCCCATTGATAAAAAATTAGGATATGATTTTTTTTTCAATTTATATATTTGTTATCTTCTTTGAAGCTTCGTAAATGATTTGTCTCAACTCCTGAGAGAGCCACTTTCGAGAATATGAGCACTTTGAATTCTGGGTGTAAAATGTTCTGACCAAAGTTGTTGAAATTCAAGTTCATTTGTTTTTTGAAGGATTTGTGCTTCATTGAGAGTGTTTAGGGAGAGATCCAACTGGGTTGTGCCGTATAAGTTGTGGTTCTGGTTCGTCATCTCCCTAACCATGCAACTCCATGTTTGTAGGTTGCCAAACCGCAATACGTGTTGTTATGGTGTTGGGCAGCAGCCGTCGGCGCAGGACTGCTCAAAACCGATGAGCTTTTAATGTCAGCTGCACGCCTCCGCTGCTCTTACGATGTCCAATACGAGACTGAAAACTTGGAACTGCTGATGGACGACGCCCAAAAGGTATACATTTCATGTAATTTGGTGCAGTTCCTTGTTTGCTACTTTTCTGTGAGAGTTGTAAAGCTCTCTCTGAAGATTAATGTATCAGTAAATGTTTCACTTGAGGTAACAACACGTAAAGTGAAACTTTAAGCACCGAGCAACTTTAAGTGTTACAGAATATTTTTATATATTAACTAAGATTTTCAAATATTCTTGTTTGCAATTCAAACGCACTAGAGAATGCAAAATTTGGGTACCATGTGTAAAAGTTTTTTCATGTGTTCAAAGTATTGTTAGCAGATGACCTGAAAACTACATGAGTTTGGGTCTTGAGGTAATGTGCACCCTGAAAATATTCTGGTATTCACGTGATGCGAAAGATTTTGAGGTTTGCATTTAGGAAGGTGTTGCAATTTGATGCCTCCACCTTAAATTGACAGTTTCATGGATGTGTAAACAGAGACGGTCAAACGCAAAGTCAGGTGCTATCAATGTATCCATCGAAGCAAGAGCAGAGAAAGCGCTGGATGCCATAATGAAATGTTGCGTGGGGGCCTCATTCCTCGATGAAGAGGATGTCCCTTTGCTCACAAATATTTTAACAGCGGTGTTCCCGTCTGCGGATGCATCAGAGATAGATAGAATTGTGACTTCACGAGTAGGTGATGACAATTCCAGTTTAGAAGATGACACTGAAGAGTTGGGTACTGAAGACGAACTTGTAGAGGATAAGGCAAACGCTAGATGGGCTCAATAAAGATGCACAAGATTGTTTTCTTCCGTTGTGCACAAGAGAGAATCTTTGATCTGAAAGAGTTAAGCTATTTGTATAATGTATGTTTATTGCAATGTACAATCGTGATTTTCCAGAATTCAAAATCTGGTGCACTTTGGTTCTGATTACAAATCCACCCTTAGGTGAGTGCAAAAGAATGGGTGCGAATATGGTTTGCGGACGGCCTTGGCTTTGTAACATGTGCAGTATAGTACGGTTTCTATTTTATTACTTTGGTAACCTTTAAGACGATGATCAGAATAATGATCAGTACAATGAGCAACAGGATGCACATGCAGGTCCACTTTCGTTTGCTAAGCTGGTGTCGTCTCGCAGCTTGCAAATGCTTGGTGCCACGCTCCGTGTAGGATGTAGCACGGATAACATTGGCTTCAATGTCATTGATCATTTGGCCTTGTGCATCTACCAGCACTGAGATGTCCATGAAGATGCTATGCAGCTCCATGAAGTGCCGCTCAATCACTTTCGCACCTTCATGCCGTTCTTGAACCTCTCTGATGGTCTCGAGCAGGTGTCCACGACCTTGCTCTCGAATCGCTTGTTGCAGGAAGGTTTCGCTCTCGCCGGTGCGGATCATGTTCTCAATTGTTTCTTCGTCCGCTTGCTTCCCAGTTACTGTGTAGTACCTGCAATACAATCAACCGTAAGTCTACTTCTCAACAATTTTCGACGACATCGAAGCATCTAGAGAGTAGAAATTGAGAGTTCGAAGCTTTATATAACATGCGAAAGAGTTGATTCGCAGTAGAATCAAGGTATCCATTTGTTTCAAAAAATTAACAAATTAAAAAAAATCAAGAAATGAATTGTCTTAGTAAATTTTGACCTACCTGCGTTCGATTGTTTCCTTGTAGTCGTCCGCCATGGTTGCCCGCAACGCCTGGAATTCGTCCATAAGCTCCTTGAGCTTCTTGCGCTGATTCGCCGTCAATCCCATTCGCTGCCGATCGATGGCGCTCCCTTCCTCACAGCCCTTCACTTGACGGTGTGCAAGATTTGCGTTATCAAGCTCCACTAGCTTCGTCTTCATGAACCGCGCCGACTTCGTCACTGCCGCAATATCGGCGTCCATCTGTTTCCGGAGAGCTTTCAGGGGCTCCGCTCTGTGAATCCCCTTGCTCTCCTCATTTGCGTTCTTGATCTTCAGCAGGAGCTTCTTGCAATTGTCGACTTCCCCTTGCACCACGCCAATCTCCAAGAAGAAATCGGCCATGCTCTGTGCATCCGCCTTCACGCTCGTCATCTCCACATTATGACTCGGGAGACCGTCGCTAACCTTCCCTCGGTTCAAACTCCTGGCCATTAAGTCATTCATAATGACCAGAATCTAAAATCACAGCTTCAAGAAGACAAACAACCTTCACAATTCCTATGAACGTTGCGTTCGCGATCTGTCTAAGTCTTCAGTTCGTCCAATTCGAGTCTTAGCGAGGCCTTTCTCTCATTTCCTAATGGTAAAAATCCTCGAAGTCCTTTCCCAGCGTCGCACAGCAATGAAGAGAAAAGGCCTAGCTCGACACTATTCAGAGGTTAATATCTCGAAATAACCTCGGAAGGCAAGGCATAGAACAGTCAAGTCAAATCCAAGGAGCTCTCCATTTCTGTAAGTAGTTCTCCATTTCTCCATCAAACCTCCATTTCTGTAGTTCGATTCCCTACGCGCTTCGTAGGACGCGCAAAGAACTTGCGCGCACATCAGTAACTCCACACAGACGCGCATAAAAGTGGAGAATTATATAATTGCGATCAAATTTCAACGTTGTTAGCAATGTCTGAACGCCTTCGCTCACATCTTCCTCGGAAGTTCACTCCACAGCTAGGATATTACTAGCCCTATGATTAAAGTGAAATCCAGCACTGGCGGATAACCATTTCTTTCCAGACTGAAGCTCGAATGGTGTTTGTGACTAGCCGAGTCAGTTCCGGCATGGAATCCATTGAAAGGAAAACAGGAATTCGGCGATGGAGGTGGTGCAGCGAAATGAGGGGTTCGAAGCGAGCGTGTGAGTCCCACACTTGAACGCTGCAGCTCCACCGTCACAGAGAATTCTGCTGACTTAGATGAATGGCGTCTTCCCGGATGAATGACGTCGTCCCGGATGAATGTATACCCAGACCAGTTGTCATTTTGCAGCACAATGCTCTTGCAGGTCCGGAGTTTCGGAGGTCCACTAACTGAAGTGAACATTTGCCTGCTGATTTACAATTTGGGGGAGTTTAATTTCTTGAAATATTTTTCAGGAAATTTTCTTTGAATTGGCATCGATTTTATCCAAGTTGTTTCATATTTATTGAACCTTTCTTGCAATTAGGTATGAATTTTGAAGTTGGAATCTTGTAAGGCTCGAAAAGGGTAGCCCTTGATATGTTCACTACTGGTACATTGACGAATGTAATTGGTTCATTAAAGTAAGCCATATGTAACTTTGTGTTCTACAATGCTTGTAGAGTTTGTTGCTTTAAGGACCTCCTATCTTAGAGAGCATTTGCCACTCAATGTGTCTCTCAAGTCTTCAACCCATAAATGACATGGTGGCTAGACATTTTTGTCGGATGAATGACAAGGAATTCTCATGTGTAGGACAAAAGTGAAAGTATTCATCCTCAAAAGTAGGGGTGGGAAGGGGAGATCTTCTACAGTATTTTGACTCCCAATGAATATTTTTGGATTTTTTAAAGTAGGTGATGTCACATGGTTCCAAAAGGGATGATTTCCACTCTCACCAATCTGTCCTTTAAAGATTAAAAGACATTATAACACTAATGAAAGAAATGTAACATTGTGCTTTGACAAATAATATGCCAAAGAGTGTTGTCTTATTTGAGATTTTTTCCAATTTAGACATTCAATAATGAATGCTTGATTAGATGAGTGTCATTAGGGGAGATTTGAGGGCATAGAAAGATTGTTTAAGGCTTGTTTCTTATGTTGGGAACCAACCACTGCAATCCAAAATTAAAAAATTAGAAAAAATGATTAAAATATTAAAGAAAAAATGATTTATCAATTAAATATTATTATTTGACATGGCAATGTCACTACCACTTTAGATTGTTGTTGTGGTGATGTTTCCTAGAGTTCTCCACTATTTGGGAACTCTAGAAACTCACAGTCTTATAGAGGGCTGAAATCCCATCTAATGTGTTTGAATAAATTAGACAACTTATTCTCTTCATACATTCTTAAATATTCTTGAATATTTCAGTATATTTGTAAGTATTCTAAGGTTATACTTGCATGACAAGACTCTTCAAACATAAACAACAACTATGTTCAATTGTCAAAATAAGATATTTTTGTAAGCAAAAGAGAGGTGTCTAAAGTCCCAATACATGCAACATCAAATGAAAAGGTATCAGTCTTAAGAATGTCTATAGGTTAATGTTGTCATTGACACTAAATGATTTTTAGAAATTTATATAATAAGGCAAAGGACTAGCAATACACCAAAAGGTATTGATTCATTTTGCAAAAATAAGAAGAAATTGAAAAGTTTTTCTTCAACTTTTTGAGCCACAATCTTCACACCACTCCCCTCTATTTGAGGTTCTAACCTTTGTTTAATTAGTGCTAATGGCAATCCAATGTTAGCTACACTAGATTTTTTTTATTTACATAAGTAGCCACATATACTTTATTTTCATTTGATATGGCTATCATTCTACTACTTGAACAACCAAATTTTGTTGGCCCCAATGTAGAGAGACCCTAGCCACTATGTACCCAAAAGATGCATATACCTCATGTCTTTGCAATCCCCCCCCTTCCCTAATGAAAAAATCACAGCTATTGATCTTTTTCCAAAAAATGCCCCCCCTTTCCACTACCATCAATCAGATGATGAGATGAAAAAAGGTAGTTGTTCATTGGGAATCAAACAAACAATCTTGGCTATCAAACAATTAGGGTTTGGCGCTTTGGGATATGAAATATTGATACAGAATACGAGTACAGATATGAAATATGAAATTTGGATTACATATGAAATATAAAATACATACAAAATGTATATGGAATCTCTCTCTCTCTCTCTCTCTCTATATATATATATACTAATATATATATATAATACATATAGTGATCAATATTCCATATCGATTGTAGTCCAAATAGGTCTTCCCCAAATACCAATATGGGTTTGCTAGGGTAGGCATATACAAGTACAATTCATGAATTCATTTTGCAAGTACTTATCACAATGTGCTCAAATTTTACAACTAGTAGAAAAATTACATGTGTATCTCTTTTAGAATTTTCATAAAAGCTTAACAACCAATGGGAGAATGACACATGTCCCCCCTTTGTTTTTCATGTGTGAATTGGAGGAAAAGCAACATGTTTATCCTTGTGCAACCCATTTGGTTGCCACTTAAATAATCACCCAAAGGACATGGATGAAAATTTTGATTGATCACTGAAAACATTCTTGAAATATATTACAATGATGAAAGTTGAAATGGATGAAAGATTTGATTGATTATAGATAACATTCTTGAAAAACACTTTGTTAGTGATGAAAGTTGAAACGGATGAAAGAATTGACTCATTACACATAACATTCTTGAAACATACTACAATGTTCTTTTTGTAGTGCTTACCTAGCATAGATCAAATCACTCTACCTACAATATTGTTGTACACCATTGAATTCAATGTTTCCTATGCACCTCTCCCATTACACAACAATAATTGGACAATAAAATGGAACCTAATATGATGGATTAACTTTAAAACAATTGGCTAGTCAATGTGATCATCAATCTCAAAAAGAGGAATTTCTTATTGCATTTCTTGTTTCTTCAATAAGATAGGCATCCCCTTCTACAACACTACCCCTTCAAAGACAACTCAACTCATAGTTTTCAAAGCTATCCCAATGACCTAATTTTGAATTTTTTTTAAAAATCAACACTAATTTCCATAAGTAACCAATGGGAGATGAAGAGTTCTTTGATGCAACCAATGAAAGTTGAAGCATTTCATATTACAAGGATGTCTAATTAAGGGTAATCTAGTATTAATAGTAGGTGTCCTTCGGACCTACACTTAAAAAATTTATAGTTTATTTGTATATTATCCCAAATTTCTCAAACTAATTAATTGCATTCACTTCCACTTTCATCTGCTAACATCTTAGTGTGATTTTTTTCCCAATTTGTATTCTACTATGTTGAATCTTAAGAAAGTGTGTACATTATGTGAAGATGCCTCAAAGGTATGTTCACACTTACTAGTGTTCAAGGTGATGTTTGCAATTTGAATCCAGTTTAAAAGTAGGTCTAAATTCACTCCTAACTGAAGACCCTTAGTAACAACTCTCTCAAAACAATTGCAGATATATCTTCAACCCTTAAAGCCATTCCTTAGATGGACACTTTGAATTAACCCCTAAATGCTTGAGGCACCAAATTTTGGTGTTGACAAAACTTTGAAGTTAAATAAAACCTAACCAAGTTGCTATTTATAGTAGTTTATATTTTTGAAAAATTCTTTCTGAAGTCTAATTTTAGCATCTAAAATCAGATTTTAAAAATGATTGATTACAATTTTTCTATTCAAGATTTTGTGCAAGGGTGTCCATTGCAATCTTAACTTTCCATAGTGTTGGGGGCTCTTGAAAATGAGCCTCAAATACACTAGATCTTGGAGAAAAAATCGCATTAGAAATTTATTTAAAAATATTGTAGAGTAGATTTTGCCGAGCCATAAATTGGTTGGAGTTATTAATGTTAGGCCCTTTAACCCCTAAGTGCTCCGACGTCCATTTTTTGGACGATGAACGGATTCGAACTGTAGTTTCATCCTCCTAACTACTTGGATGAAAGTTATTTTAATTTGTGGAGATACATTATCAAGTTGTTGTCCTATACAAGGGTTGGATTTGGTGTTACTAGTATACATATTTTTCTAAAATTATAAATGTGCAAGGATGTCAAGTGGTCAAACTACATTGACTTTAGTTCAAAACATGATTTGCCAGAATGAGGTCATAGATTTGAAGAACACAAAAATTTCAAAAAATCACCGTACCAAGAGAACCCCATTTCAAATCCATTCCAACAAATTTTACTGAAAAAATGATCATATTTTGCTTGTAATCGAATTTTGAAGGAATTTTGGAATTTCTCTTTCAAAATTTATAAAAAAAGATTGGTGATAGTATTGGTGAATCTAACCATACAGAAGAAATCTACAAATCAAAATCTACAACTTTTACTTTTATATTAATTCCAAAATATGCTTCGAAATTGAACTTTATAATGATTTTTCTCAAATCGTCAATTCTGGAGATGAATCTAGACGTTTAGGGGTTAACCTCCTATTTTTTTGGTGACCAACTTTTTAGATTTGATATGTAAAAAGAGGATTGAAAGACTTCAATTTACTTTCATAGTTTTACCACCCTCATGATCAAACATTATAATCTTTCAATCCATAAGTCAAATTGTTATGTTTTCTTTTCCTATCATTAGAAGAGATCTAGCCAAATAGAAGGCTGTGAATTCCCAACAATGGGGAACTCGATAAACTGCCCCACCGTAGTGTGATGATGTGGTCAGGAGGTGGCCACGTCATATTTATTTTGAAAACAAAATTTGACTTTTCTTTTGATTTCAACACCATTTTAAAAAAAAAAATTTAATTCATGACGGTTGATTGCTATCAGCTGTGCCCTCACTGTTGGGGAACAACAATGGAGAACAGGCCTGAAACAACCTTCTATTTGGCTAGATCTCTTCTAATGGTAATCTCCAACATGTCTATTCTGAAATTGTATGGTTACAATTCAAAAGAATTGATAAAACTTATCAAAATATTGGCTTTTTGTTCAATTTAGAGCAAATTCCATGAAGTTCAATAAAGGCCTTGGGCAATTAGGGGTTACGAATGTTATGAGATTTTGAAATTTTGAAATTTACAAGAAATCCAGGTGTGCCCTAAAACGCAGAGTCCGGAATGCTGATTCACTCGCCACGTGCCAATGCAGGAAGTTGGCAGCAGTGGAAATCCTCGCATCACCCCTTCCAACGCTCCGACTCCTTTTTCGCAGTCCCAGTGTGATAAAGGGAGCTGCAAGGGATGCTCATCTCCGGAACGATCTCAAAACGCGGGTCGCCCCTGGATCGTCGTTTTGCAGTAGTGATTGGACGGGGTGTCTAGGCAATTTTGATTTGTGAGGGTTTAGAATGGCGGAGATGGTGGATTGGTGAGCACATTGGGAATTAAGTGGCGGTGGATTTGGACGACGTCTTTATGTTCTTGTTGTTCTTGTGGTTGTGAGTTTGGTGGCGATGGGGGAGACGGAGAGCGAGAGGATGGAGTTCGAGGTGAGAGGCGGCTTGCTCACTCGCGCTGCGCGATACTGGAAGATGGGATCCGTCAACTCGCACAAGGGCCTTCCCCTCTTGCTCGCGTCGCCGCTGCCTCCCGAAGAGTGAGTTGCTTGTGGTCTAGAATTTGGAAGCCCGGGTATCTGTTTCGTTTATTCGTGTGCATCTTTTGGTGAATGACACTGTGGTGGTGAATTTGATGAGAGTTATTGTTAGAATGATATGGATTTTCATGCTAGAGTTCTTAAGAGCTAATGCTCTACATGCATTAGATCTCGAGAGTTTGTTTAGGTTTCTAGCTTTGAGAGATTTTTAAAATTTCATTTCGTTCAACGAAAATTGACGATCAGAATTCATGAGGAGTGTCCTGAATTGCAATGCCACTCTACTGGCCAGGATGAGTGATTAGGTTTAATTGGACTGGAGTGATGTATTCTGATGTTTGATGATGTCAAGGGATGAGACAGGCCTAGTGATCATGTTGGAAGCTCTAATATCCGTTTCGTTTGTTATGTATGTCATTTAGTGAATGATACCATGGTGGTGAATTCGATGTGCGATATTGCTAGAATGAGATGGATTTAAACACTTGATTCCTGAAGTTTAATTATATTCTGTGTTAGGTCTAAAGAGTAGTGATGTCTGCTGGCCCTGGTCAATTCGCTCGATTTAAAAAAAATTCATGTCGCACAACTAGAAAATGACGATCGGAAGGCACGAGCAGTGACCAGATTGAAGCAGCAATGCAACTTACTGGTCAGGAGTAGTGATTAGGTTTAAGGAAGATTGAAGGGTTCTGAGGGTGATCTGCTGTACTCGATTATGGTTCTTGGATTTGTATCTGTGTGAGTTGATCGTGTACACTGATGCTTGATTAGGGATGAGACTGCCCCAGTGGATAAGGTGGTGGATGTAATGGGCGTCACTGTAACGCAATTGTTAGAGCATTTGCACCTTGTCTCCAAACACTTGGAATTCTGGAACAGACTGTCAATGGTGAGATATTCTTCATTCATTTGATGGCTCTCTTAGGATTTTCCGTTGTGATTGAGAGGCCGGTCCAACAGCGAATCTCTGACGTTTGGGTATTTCATGGGAGACAGGGTGGGGAGAACGACAAGTTGTCTTTTATGATCTTGGAGAGGGGGCCTTGGGCTTTTTTTCAAGGGACCAAACGGTTTATTCGATCATATTTTAAGGAGGCTTCTCCGGGACAAGAGCTTGCCACAACCACAAGCGCTCGCATTACTGAGAGAACGGCTGTTCTTGGCGACCTTCGTGAACGACTTGCCACACTTACCGGTCAGGTAAGCTGGCGAGCACTTTCAAGGCTTTTAAATAAATTCTCTTACATACAACCGTCTCTAATGACACTCTGTAATTGCACATTTCCTGTATGCTCTTAGAAATCTGTCATGTTGTAGACACATCTGACTGGACAACTTTCCACTTCAATTTGTGAACATGCATGGCATTGCTAATATGAGCCCATAGTCCCCCGGATGCAGTGTTATTAGAGTGCGTTGAGTCAATTCCTGTTGCCAGGTACTGATCCTTGTCACTGTTAATCTTCAGTGATTGGCAGTAATACTGGACATGATTAGCGCAGCAACGGACGGACTGACCTTAACTGAATTTTTTGGCTACGTCTAGGTGCACATAGAAGTGGACAAAATGGGAGAGAAAGTCAACACCGG
This sequence comes from Straminergon stramineum, assembly GCA_963920665.1. Taxonomy (NCBI): domain Eukaryota; kingdom Viridiplantae; phylum Streptophyta; class Bryopsida; order Hypnales; family Calliergonaceae; genus Straminergon; species Straminergon stramineum. The sequence goes on along the minus strand of OY987263.1, from coordinate 23,451,471 downwards.
GCAGTATAGTCGGGTGGCTGCCGCCGAGTGTACAATGGCAGTTCTGAAGGCTCTTTCAGTCTTAGAAGGAGGATACCAACTACCACAGGTAGGTGACTCTTCTGCTTCATTGTCGTCACTTTTTAGTACTGACTGTGTGTCTGTTCCTTGTTGTCATTCGTGGAGAATTGAATAACAACTGCGTTTCCATTAATGTGCTGACTGAATAAATAAGTCATACTGTTTGCGTCACTTTTAAGCATTTTAACTAATACGTCGGAGTTTGATTTTTGGAAATCAGTATATTGCTGTAGATCACATTGGAAACAAGAGCCAAATCCATTGAGGTCAAATTCTCATTACTGCATATGGATTTCTTATGCAATTTCAAAGTAAGAGGTTGTAGTCCACTTTAAGTGACAGTAAACAACCTCCCATTCCCATTCAAAGACCATATGCCACATGCATGCTTACACCACTTGCTAATTGAAGGCCAACCAATTGTATGAATCGATAAGTTGCTGCTAGTAGCAGGGCTCAGTGAGTAGAAGACGGGATCAGGTCCTTAACGGATTAGTATCCTCTACCATAGTTTGTGATGACCGAGGTTCGTCAATACGACAGTTTATAGTAATACTACCTCTGTTTCTGAATAATACCCATGTTTCCTTTGTGTTTTACAGAGGAAACTCGGGTATTATTCAGAAACAGAGGGAGTAATGTTTAACAGGGTGTTGGAGAGTTGACATCGTGATTGGTTTTCGGCAGAAGGATTATCGCTATCAAGGTGATTTATCTTCACCAGTGACACTGGTTCTTGACTTCGACGAGATTCCAGATATACTAGGACGACGAATCGAATGGACAAATAACGAACTCGACCATGCTCTTCAATTGCTGTCTGATAACATGTGGAAACTACAGAACTTTTTGGATACAGTGGTAAGATTCGCTTAGTTTAGCTTTGTGAAGATTTGGGATGAAGTATCCGCTTTGTAGATGCAACAGCTCTGAAGACCAAAATAGGGGTGATAGTGCCTTCATGTAATTTTAAATGAATGAGAACTGCTGAAACGAACACTCTTTTTTATGCAGATGTGGCATTATCGGAGGCCACGAAGGTTGGTGAGAAAGTGGCTATATTATACTGGGGGTGCACTCGGATTAGGATTACTATCTGTTTGGCTGTTCCGTCATAGTAACGATTTGAACCGGTGGACAAAAGATGGGGTTGATGCTGCAACTGGTTTTTTGGAAGAGCACGTACAACAACCGGTATTCTTCTCAGTACAAAACTGAATGTTCAAACTCTTTGTTATTTCTATTCATTACTGGCGGTTGGTATGGTAGGATCTTTTATAGGGTACCATTACCTGGTGAGGTTTATAATTCGATTCATTGGGTAATGACGTCGTAGTTTGTAGAATATTGTCATCTTCAATGCATCAGAGCTATTATTGATATTTTTCTGGGATAAATCTGTATTTGGGCAGCTGCTATCCATCAGAGACGATCTGTTTGATACGTTTCACAAGCGAAACAGAGAAGTCCATGAACTTAGTGATGTGAAACTCACAGCGGATTCCCTGCACAGGTTACACCTTGAGTTTGGCATTCTTGAATTATGTGTCTTAAGTGTCTCGATTTGAAAAAATCAATCTTTTGTTCAAGACGCCGGTGTTTATTAGTTGCATATCAATTTTTTAAAATTTTGCTTTGGGTAATCATCTCTTTATGCAGCTGTCCGGAAATCATGCGAGCTCCCGCTCCCGCTTGAAATCGAAATTCTTTGTATGTTTCCAGGATGTTGAAGGAATTTGTGACACAAACTAAGGGTAATATAGCAGAAGACTCTTCAGAGCAGCAGTTAATGGAAGTCATGATGAGCAGGTTTTGTGCACTTCTGTCTGAATTTGAGTATCTTATTAATCACAAGATATCCAGCTTAACTTTCCATAAATTAATACAAACCATGTTTTCTTTCCGGTTGGTCACTGTCATGACTCTTTTTATACTGCGAACGACTTCCCTTCTGTTTCTGAGAAGTGTTTGCAGATTCCGTCTTGGAAACTTACGTATATCATATGTTTATTAATTTACAGATATGAGACAGAATTAGTTCACCCTGTGAGAAATCTTCTTGGTGGAGAACTCGCTAGAGCTCTGCTTATCCAGGTCGACTCTTGCACTGTGTTTCCTGACCTCTGAGAACTTTGGTGGCATAATCAAGAATGAAAAGTTTGTCTGAAGCGCGTTGGAACTATTTGGTTTCTAAATGTTGATTTAATTAATGGAATAATCAGTCTGTTATGATGATGAAGTTAGATGAAGACACTTTTTCACGCTTTGTTGTAATGCGTATAATTTTGTGCAGTATTCATGTGATTATACATGACTCGCAACTCGAGGATTTGTGATGGGTTTAAAGTGAATCGAGTGCATCACTATCTTCTGAAGTTCAGTCTCTGTATGTTTATTTATTGTGTGCAGGTCCAAAAGTTGAAGCTTGATGTTGAAACGTAAGTTATTTCAAGCATGTTCCTCTATCTCAAGTCGATTCTGATTTCTCAAATTTTCGTTGACTGGATGCTTCTTTACGCTCAAAGTTAGGCCTCAACAACATCGCTTTGTTTATTAAGCTGTTAGCAGTCTTCTTAATTTGCAACATTGGAATTATATTTAATTTTTTTGGCTTCCTCATCACCGGAAGTTGTTTTGTTCTTCATCAGGGCGATGCTGGACTTGAATCAAATTTTACGCGCAAATGAAATAAACTTTGCAGTACTAGCAGCTTTGCCCGCATTTATTGGTGCATTCTTGATTGGATGGCTTTTGAAGAGGCCCTTCACCAAGGTTAGCTTATTTTACACCCTGCATTTTTTCATAAGCATTCGACTTCTGTCAGCAAGGTGTGTTCAGAACTCCTGGAAATTAACCTCAAGGAACCTAACATGTGATCGTAATGCGGATGTAGGGTAAAGGGGCAGAAGGTCGTGGGAGGAGGGCTCAGCTGCGACGTCGTATGCTGATGGTGGATGTTGAGAATGCTGTGATGACTTTTCAGATTTTCGTTGATGAAGGCCAAGTAAGTTCACTCTGCGTCGAATGTATTGTGAGCCTCACTTTTCCCTCACAACTGGCACTTACTCTGTCTGTGTTTGTTTCTTGACAGGAGGATGCTTTTTCTTACTTTGGTTTGCTTATTTACTCCCTTGATCGATTATATAAGGCCGTCAGGAAACCGGCTACAGAGTCCGGCGAGTGGGCAAGGTCAGATCATTTCTTCTTATGCCTTCTGAAGAGTATCACGAATCTTTTAGTCTTAAGCTTCATCGTACGGGTCTGAGAAGTATCTTATCTACATGTATTTCTGTGTGTTCGTAAAATCATTATTTCGCTACAGATTTGAAGAAAATTTTGTTGAATTTTTTACAGATTTTCTGTACCCATTATTATCCTTAAATTCAGTGATTCCCAACGCCTGGTCAGCCAAATGACCCAGTATTACAACGGGTTATCTCCCATTTGTTACGAATTCAACGCAATTACTCTGTCTGATACTTCAGACCTTTTTTGTTTGCAGTTTGGAGAAAGACATCATCGAACTTTCTAAGCCAAGATTATCCACATTCTACAAGCTTGCAATTGCTTCCCGCATGGAACGAGTTTACGAAATTTTGGTGCCTATTCCTAAAGTGAGGTAGAGCACTCAGACAACAGTTTCAACATCAAATAAAGAAGCATATTGCTCATTTTATATCACCAGCCCCCTTGCCTCTCTCAAGTGTCTTAGCAAATTCTCACATTACATCTCGTTTCATATCTTGCATGCACGCGCAATCTGTGTTATTATTATGCACGACTCCAGCTGCAATGCAAGAGACTTGCAGGGCACGCTGGCATACATAATCGTATAAATCTCTAGGAAGCAACATTTTTGAGTGGGTGACACAGGGGTACCTACGATCCCCGTATGCCGAAGCCCACTATGCTGAAGCCAATCCGCCGTCGTTTTCCGAACCTTCGTACTCCTAAGGTAAACATCCTGCACCAATAGAAGCACATTATGTTTCCCAAGCTATTCACCCGAAGCTGAGAGATTTCTCTGCAGCAATGTTACTGGCCACTGCATCGAAAGCGAGAAGAGTTTTGGTCTTCCCGTATGGCCTGAGAATTGTCAGTCTTACCCCAAATCCCTTGACTGTTGTAACTATTGCATTTTAGTTTGACCCACACATGCAATATACTTCACTGAGTACGTCTGGTGATTGAGAAGTCGGCCATGTTTTCCAATCGAACTGGTCATTCTTTGAAAAATGAATACTTGGTTCTTCCGGGACTTTTGTCTAATAAAAAGGCTTGTAGCATAATCCAATCAACTCCATACTAATAACTAACAAATACTCCGTAATAGTCGGGAAGCGGCTAGGGCTCCTCTGTAAACCTTGAGTTAGAGATGTAAGTTCAGTCTCTTTAAACCCCGTGCAAAATTGTTTGTAATTTAACACAATATACTCTTGCTCCTGTCTACTGTACAGCAAGCCACGACTTTTGAAATCTCTTACGAAAAGTTAAGGGAAATTTACACTGGAATTTGGGGTCACTAGGGTGTTACGTTGTTACACTGTCAGTTTATCTTCCAATCAGTGTAATGCAATCAACGCCATACTACTGTAGTGGAGGTGACGAGGACTCTAGTACAAACCGTGGATTTTGTGATGTGTAAGAGTTAGAGATTTGGTTAGAATCCATGCAAAATTGCTTGATAATTGAACAGAGGAATACTGCTTTTTCTACAGCAAGCGAACAGAACTCTTCCAACCATAAGTGAAGATTTTTCCCCATGAAATTTTCAGCCGAGGAAATGTACTCATGCAACGTATCTGTGGAAAGGACCAAGAAGCCCCTATTTGCCCTGCTAATTTTAAGCAGTATTGAGGAGTTCATTTAGGGGTTTAGATTTATTCCAAAAATTCTGCTTTATGTTCTTTGCTCTTTCTCACGCTTTAAAAAGTTGTCCCCATGTAAATGTGAAAATGTTTGATATGATCTATCACAGTGATCATCTTCAAATAAATTGCACATAATATGTATGTTCACTTTGTCTTGAAAGCATCCAAATAAGCATTTGATCATGGTTCTTATTAAAAAGTTACTTTAGTTTTTGTTGGATCTTGTTGTCAATTGAAAGAGGATTCTAAGGTATATTGTATGAATAATAAGTAAAATAAAATTTTAATCACTTTGTCACTCTCAACACGTTGACAAGTGGAAAGCCTTCAATAACAAGGTCTAGTTTTAGTCAACCAAATCTTATCATGTTGCCATGATTTTGGGATAGATATCTTTTAAAATCAACAAATAATGGCATGAACCTTGGAGGTATTATATATTAACCATAAAATGTTTCTAAAGACACAAATGTTTTTTGAATGGCTTCACCAAAGATTGTAGGATGGGAAAAAATTCATTTTTTTTAAGTTGCTTGAGTACATTCTTAGAGCATCCTCAGTCCACACAGCTTGGCTCACGGCAACAGTAACTTAACGGCCTGGGAGCCTGGGGTTTGGGCCAACGCCCTCGCTACCCGTCCCGTTATTATGCGGGTCCCGTCAAATGACCTCCCGCTCTCAGCACTTTTCCTGGCTTTGACGTGAGAAACTGTCTTCCTGGTAGTGGTACTGGCAGAGGCCACCATGGCACACGTTCTGGCGGGAAAGACATGCAAGGGCAAAAATTTCAATGCCGAGGAGGAGAGAAGCTTGTGTAGGAGTTTTCTTGTTGTTTCGTAGGACCCAATTTGTGGCAATGGTCAACGCAATTTTGCGTTTTGGGATCGCATCACTATTCATTTCAATCACAGCAAACCACGCTCAAATCTTGTGCGACCAGCTAGGTCGCTAGAGACAAAATGGGGTCACATTAAGCACGACGTGGGAAAATTTTGTGGGGCGTACAAGCAAGTGTTTGATTGTAGAGAGTCCGGCACGTCTCTTGACGATGTAGTTGAGAAAACGCTCCAGTTTTATCGAGATAGGCATCCCAAGCAACAAGCTTTTGTTTACTTGCATTGTTGGTAGGTTTTGAAGGATGTACCGAGGTGGTGGGATTCGCCAATGGACGTGCAACGGCGATCAACTGCTGTGGACCTCAGCCCGAGAGGTGTAGGTATGGGCAAGCGCAAGTCACCTCCAACAATTGCCCTGGAGGTTGCCATGGACGATGAAGGTAGTGCTTCAGAGGAGGAGGTCGCAGTGATAAGTCCTATAGGGTTTCTCCCCAAACCCACCAAGCCGCAGGGTTCAAAGGCAGCAAAGGCAGATGTAGTGGCCCAGAAGAAGCGGGAGTGGATTCTTCATTCCCAAGCGCGCGCTACAGAGACCATGGCTGAAGCGAGCCTCCGCAAGGCCAATGCCATCCAGGACCAGTGTGCAATGTCCCTTTTCACCATGCCGTTGGAAGAGGGCATGATAGAGGAGGCAAAAAAATACTTCACACTCCGTCGCCAGGAGGAGATTTACCAACTGGAGCAGTGCATGCAGCGGGAGCGGTGTTCAGCGGAGCTGGAGGAAATTGACCACGCCAAACTGCTGAAGGAGTGCAACTTGGATGAGCCCCCCGCAAGGAATCGCGTCGCAGCCCCTGTGGTGCCCGTGGTTATGCTTGCACCACCATTGGCACCCTCACCGACCATCCCAGAATCTGCCGCTGCAGGTGCGAGGGACATTCCTCGCGAATTCACAGGTAAATGTCTAAACCTTGGGGTTCAGATTGTTGGGATCAAGGGGTGGGTTAGGGGATTGTTGGGATTGCTGAAATTGCTGAAATTGTTGGGATTGTTGGGATTGCTGTGAATGCTGGGATTGTTGGGATTGCTGAAATTGTTGGGATTGTTGGGATTGATGTGAATGCTGGGATTGCTGGGATTAGGGGCTTAGGGTGGATTTCTGGAATGGCTGTGGGTTGAATGTGGCTGCAGGGTTGTGGGTGGGTGGATTGCTGAAATGGCTGTGGGTTGAATGTGGCTACAGTTGAAGTTGAATTGCTGTGGCTGCAAGATTGAAGTGTTGGGATTAGGGTGTTGGGTTGAAGTTGAATGTGGGTTGAGTAATGGATTGATGGATTGAATGTGCAGGAGACCAAGAGGAATCAAACTGGGAGGACACGGAGGCTATCCCGGACACCCAACCAACTGCCGGGGAGTCACAACCCGATTCGAGTTTCGGAGGCAGCCAAGACGCAAGACTCGTAGGTCCAAGTTAGTGTAGGAATTTTAGAGCAGGTTTAAGTGTAGAAGTGCCACAACCTAAATATGTGTGCTCTGCGCCTAGTGCATTTGGACATACAAATGTTATGTTTGGTTTGCATAGTGCAGGCTTAAGTCCAATTCAAGGTGCCTCTACTGAGAATCACATGATTGGTTACAGAAATGGGGGCCCTAGTCTTAACCTCAATGCCCAATTCTATTGACAATAAAGAGTCTCCTATTCTTTGAATCTAAACTTGCAGCCCTCCTTTCACCCTCCACAAGTGTTCCATGAGATTATTGCGCAAAGCAAAGTGTGCCTCAACATTCTCAAGGTCCCTAGTGCCTGATTGTAACTCTCTAAATGATAGCAGATGCCTCACATGCTCAACCAGAAGACCCTAATCTGCAAACTGCTCTAGTGACAATCCTTATTCATCTTCTATGATCATGTTGTGCAAGATTATACATGCCAATATGATGTCTTCAATTGTGCCAAGATCCCATTGCTGGATTGGGTTTTTCAGAATCTCAAACCTCGCTTGCAATACTCCAAAGGCACGCTCGACATCCTTTCGGGCGGATTCTTGGCACTTAGTGTAGTGCTCTTTCATCTCTCCAATTGGCTCATGGATAGGTTGCACGAAGCATGCCCACGGTGGGTAAATACCATCTGCAAGAAGGTAGAATCAAGGATAGACATGTCCATTTACATGGAAGCTAAGATCACGGCCTTCTCCTCAAAGCATGTTGGAAACAAGTGGTGATCTATCTAGAACATTGATATCATTATTTCCCCCAGGGAGTCCAAAGAATGCATGCCATATCCACAAGCTTTGATCCGCTATGGCCTCGAGGATAATAGAGTGGTTCTTGTCCTTGTCCTGGAATTGTCCTTGCCACGCAACCGGGCAATTCTTCCAAATCCAATGCATACAGTCAATACTACCAAAAATCCTGGGGAAGTCTCGGGCTTCATTGATGGCCATTTGGTGCTCAAAATCTTGACATGTGGGCTACCTCAAGTAAGTGGACTCAAAACATCCCCGCACTGCCTTTACAAACCGTTTCATGCTCTTAGAGGCTGTAGACTCCCCCAATCTACAATACTCATTGCACGCGTCTGAAGGCAGTCCATACGCAAGCATCCTGATTGTTGCGGTGCATTTTTGCAATGTGCTCAAACGCATCCTACCAACTACATCAACACCTTGGACAAACCATGGATCAAATGTCGCCACTACATCCATAATGGAAATGAACAATTCCCTTCTCATTCTAAATCTCCTACGGAATTTAACAAGACCATATGTGGGATTCTCTGCAAAGTAATCCTTATACAAGAGGTGATAGTATGCTTCCCTATCACGAAAAATGTTCTGCCTCCCAATTGTACTCCCACCAGGCTTCCGTCTCACCCATGCCTCACCTTCCACCTCATCCACAACTGCTCCAACCATAGCTGAGAAAAATCCCCCTTCATACTCCTCTTCATCTTCATCACTTTGTAATGCCCTTTCAATAGACGCCTAGACCTCCTTCCTCCATGCCTCTATACCCACTACTATGAGAATCACAACTACAACGCAAAGGAAACCAACTGTGAAAGAAAAAAATAACTTGGAGGAAGTGTCTGCTCCTCCTCATGCTCCTAGAGCTCGGCAGACTACCCTAATCGGTCGCTATCCTAATCGGTGGCTTGCCTAGTCATTAGGTCCTACGAGCCACCTGGCTGCCCGCGAGATACAAGTCTGACCGCATGGCACCTGAATCCCGATGCCGGGACCAGTTGGCGGGTGTCGCACTGGACCCCCCTCCCGCCTCTTCCACCCGTTGGTTTGCAGGGCTCCTTGCAAACACCACTGCCGGGAGCGTTTACAGTGTGTGGACTAAGGGTGCTCTTAGTATACAATATTGTGAATTCCCTCATCATGGTATTTTTTACTTTTCTAAAGAAGAAGATGCTGAATGCTCGGATCACCCTAAATTTATAGCTTGCAGTGCATTTTGGCCATTTCTTGTTGTTTACACTAGATGTGAATTTTAGAGATAAAAATGATATTTGTTGAATTTGAGTCCAACTCATGGAAAAAGAGCTTATCAAGTGCAATTTCTACTCCAATTAAAAAGCTTGAAAATTTGTAAAATTTGTAAATTTCAATAGTTTACTACAACAAGAACTTTGGGCCTATAATAATGGTTTTCTAATTTTCTGAATTTAGAGTGACACAAGAACTTTGGTTTACACCATGATGTTATATACTATAATGCATGTATGTGATGAAAATTTCAGATTTTTCTAGAACATTTGAATTTTCTTTGAATTTTCTTCATTAATTCTTAAGAATTTCAGAGTAATTTCAAATTTCGCCTACAAAGTTTGAAAATTTTGTGACTTGTAGTAGACATATGACTACATCTCTAAAAAACAAATATGAAAAATTTCACTCATAATGTAGTTGCAGAATGGTAGCAAATAGAGTGATGGACAATGAGGCTTGCAATCAATGGTTATGGGTCTATCCTTCTGAGGTTAAATATATTATTTATATTATATTATGTCCCACTAGTTATTATATTGTAAATAGTTATATATTGAAGATATTATGAAATTTTTTAGAGAAGGTGGGATATTAATTTTTATGTCTATCCAAATTTGAGATGAAATTTCAAGAAACTCCAATTGGACCTGCTTTGCGTGTGTATAAAGTATAAACCACCCATTGACTAACTTAGGCCCAAATAGGTTAACCCCTAAGCACTTCAAGGTCCATTTTCTAGACGATGAACAGATTAGAAATCGAGTTTCATCCTCCTAGTGACTTGGATGAAAGTTGCTTTAATTTGTGGAGATATGTTATCAAATTGTTGTCCTATCTAAGGGTTGAATTTGGTGTTACTAGAGTACATATTTTTCTAAAATTATAAATGTGCAAGGATGTCAAGTGGTCAAATTGTATTGACTTTAGTTCAAAATTGGATTTGCCAAAATGAGGTCATAGATTTGAAAGAAAAAAAAAATTCCAAAAATCACCATGTCAAGAGGCCTCATTTCAAATCCATTCCAAAAAAATTTACTCAAAAAATGATAATATTTTTCTTGTGATCAAATTTTGAAAGAATTTTGGAATTTCTCGTTCAAAAATTATAAAATAAGATTGGTGATAGCATTGGTGAATCTAACTATATAGATGGAATCTACAAATCAAAATCTACAACTTTTAATTGTATACCAGATCCAAAATATGCTTCCAAATAGCACTTTACAACGATTATTCTCAAATTGCTGATTTTGGGGATGAATCTGGACGTTACGTTTAGGGGTTAATTACAGAACCCCTAAACCGTGCAGCAGCCGAAGTGTTGGACGGCATGCCATTGGTCCACAGTTCCAAAGCGTGTCACCAGACCCCTTCCCCGTTCGACACGTCACCCTTTCCACTCCCGATTGGCCCACGGCAAAACCCTACCCCCGTCCCTTTCTGCCAGGTGTTCCTTAACCGTGTGGCGCGTGCTTCGCCGCCCCCTTCCTTCTCTGTCCAACGCCGAGGCGGGTTCTATTTTTCAAACTTCCTTACAATTACTTCAAATCCTTACCTCCAAATCCTGCTATCCTTGCTGCCACCGCCCATCCCAATTCATCAAGCTACTCCTTCACTGATGAAACTTTCATGGGGCTTTCTAAACATTTTCTGCGTTTTTATTCCGAAATTTGAGAACATGGGCAAGCTCACTGTAGTCGATCAGTGATTTTTCGTATTAGGGTTCAATCAATCCCATGGCAGCTTCGCTCGTGTCCTCCTTGGCTCTTTGTCAAAGCGTATGCCAATTTTCAAGGAGTCGGAGCGGGACTGGAGGGTGGAGGATTGTTGAGGCGCAGCTGAAATCATCGCTTGCATGTGCAGGTACTAGATCAGGATGCTGGCTGGGATTCAAGCATCTGTTGAATTTTGTGTAGTTGATGATGTAGGCATTGTAATTTGGTTGATGTTGAATTGGGTTTAGTTCTTTTGGGAATTTCGTAGGGATTCCGAGGATTAGATGCCGAGAATTGAGTGGAGGGGTTTTGCTGGGGAAGCACATGGGAGGGGAGGGGAGGGGAGAGATGATGGGAGGTGACGTCTAACGCTACTTCTGTTTTCGTGCTTATAAAAGTTTCCCCGTGCAGGCGCTGCCAATACGGGGAGACATTGTGCAGATTGCAAGGTGCGTCGAATTAGGTCTTCGAGGAGATTGGGAGATGCGTCATGGAGCATTAGAGGCTCTGGAGTAGGCCTGAAGTGGTTGAGTGGAGACTGGTATGGGCGATTACGGGCGCAACGGCGGGAAGATTCATTGACAGAAAGTGTTGAATCGGCGTCCGAGAGGGACGCAATGGCACCAACCCGAGAACCTATAGTTGGAAATGGTAGGTTGCGAAATGGGTCTGACATGGCCAGCATATAATCGGAAAAATGAGATTACTGTTAAGAGTTTTATGGAGATGTTTGGTTTGAAATGATTTGATTTGATCTTTTAGTCTTTTGGTTGCGTTGCAGGAGCGACTTTGAGGGACGGTTTTGGTGAGGACGAAGATCGTACTTTAGAAGTGACACGAAAAAGTATGGAGACGGAAAGATTAGGAAAGGGCAAGGAAGGGAAGATGCTGTTTGGAGTGGAGATGTGTCCGGATACAATCGCTATAGCTATGGTGTATTTTGTGCAAGGGATTCTTGGGCTTTCCCGTTTAGCCGTCAGCTTCTTTCTGAAAGATGATCTGAATCTAGATCCCGCCGAGGTGAGGTGGTTTCTCTTTGCACTCTTTACGGACCAAGAGGCTCAAATTGGACCTTATATTCGTTTTAGCAGTTTTGTTTAGGTCATATGGAGACTTTCTTCAGTCTAACTAAGGTAAAACCGCCCATTGTGGTCAGAATTAGGAGTTCGTACTGATGCCTTCGCTGAAATTTTTTCATTTTTTTCCCACATAAAGACATGTGTGAGAAACAATGAGAGCATTTGAAATTATATTTTTTTGACAAAGGATGAATGTGCTATGAATTTTTGAAGTGTTCAGCCCATCATGGCCCAAAAGAGTTTGTAGACTACCCCAGAACCAACAAAATCCGTATCCATCATGTTCATCTTACTCACCTAAGGCAGTCACAATAATTTCTAATATGAAAGGCCTAAAAAAGTTAGAAGTTCCTAATGCAGTCACTAATCACTCCATTATTGTCAGGTAAGACATTTATTGTGATCCAAATCTCATTTAGTAATAAAACCCATGATGGGGTCTGAAAAAAACCATAATGGGGTCATTCCATAGGTGTCCACTATGGGGTCTTCTGACCACAATGGGCTGTTTTACCTTAGTGTGCACTGTGCCATTGCCACAGTCAAAATAAAATTAAAAGTAATTTTCTGATTTTGAAATTCATAAAAACTTCAAAATTCAATATTCCGGAGTACCTTTCATACACTAGGTCCAAACGCCACGAAACAAAGCTCGTGCACCCCTGCTTGCAAAGAGCTTTCCGACGGTACCACGACTGTGGGACACACCGTCTAGGAGATCTCAATGTAACAAACAAAAGAAACAGCATAACTTAAGGTGTGGATTTGTGTTAAAAAATTTCGATGTTGAAAGCTTGGTTGTTTCTTATGACAGACGGCGTTCTTAACCGGACTCTCCTCCCTTCCTTGGCTTATAAAACCCCTGTACGGGTTCATCAGGTAATTATGAACGTGTTTTGGGAATTGTGCTGAGGATTATTTGATTTGATCTGTCAACAGTGTTACTTATCTATCAGCACTTCTCGTTGAATCTACGTGTTCATTCATGGTTTTCTTTTTCTTTTGTGACAGTGATGGAATACCATTATATGGTTACCGGCGACGCTCTTACTTGGTCTTGTGTGGGATTCTGGGAGCATTATGTTGGGGCGCGCTTTCAATGTTCATTGACAGCAAGTTCGCTGCAATGACGGCGATACTTCTAAGCTCTCTTTCGGTGGCTTTCTCTGATGTTGTATGTGCATTTCCCTCCCAGTATTGAGGTTGTTTAGTGGTGTGCGTTTGACAGGGTTCAGCTTTGTCGTTCCATTGTCAGCTGATTCTAAATGTGTTACGAAGAGGTAGTGCCAGACAGCCTAAAGTAGTTATAATGCTTTCTGGGAGCATTGTATCTAAAAGTATTGCATGTGAAATTTGACAAGTCAGCCTTTCAGATATTTAATATTACGGAGTCTGATGTGGAAGGTTTTGATTCCAGGTCGTAGATTCTATGGTGGTAGAAAAAGCGCGGGGTGAGTCACAGGGTGCAGCTGGCTCTCTTCAGAGCCTGTGCTGGGGCTCGTCGGCCACTGGTGGCATTGTCAGCGCTTACTTTAGTGGATATTTGGTGGAGACTTATGGCACGAGGTAAAACTGCCGTGGAGCTTGCTTTTTTCATTTTGCTCAGAACCTTGTAATGATTCTAGAATACTTTGGAGATTTTTTATTCCCACTAAGAAGGATATGATTTTGCAGATTTGTATTTGGAGTTACGGCAGTGCTACCTTTGATTACTTCAGCGGTCGCTGGTCTTGTGCGGGAGGAACCTATTACAGCCCCACGTGATGATCCAAGAGGAGTACGTAGGACATCCCAATTCATTAGCTCGTCCAAGTCTCAGCTTGCTTTCTTGTGGCAAACAGTGAAGGAGCCCAGTATATTCTGGCCAACTCTTTTCATATTTCTGTGGCAGGCTACTCCAACATCTGACACGGCCATGTTCTTTTTCACGTAAGGCTGTCTCTTTATCTTTCATGAATATACTTGAACGTGTCTTTGTAATCTTTTGTGTGATTTATACCTGGAGTGACAAGGTAGTGACATGTTTCTTGTACATGTATTCAGGACGAATAATCTAGGATTTGGAGCTGAATTTCTGGGGCGTGTACGGCTAGTGACTGCAGTAGCGTCACTTGTAGGTGTTGGGTTGTATAACAGTTACTTGAAAGATGTTACCCTTCGCAGCATCTTCTTGTGGACAACCCTTCTAGGAACGGCTTTAGGTCTCACACAGGTTTGTTCCCTTCACAAACTAGATTCTACACATTTCAGTCTGATGTAATTTTGTTCCGGTTGAGCTGATTGAATTATCTAAGAACCTTGTCTTTCATATTTTTGGAGCTTGTGTATTGGTTGCTCAAGGACATGGCAGAACTTATTAGTGTCAGAGCGGATGCATGCAGCGAGGATGCATACATACTTGTTTCAAACTCCGCAAGGAAGCTCCATGCCAAGGAGTGAGAAATCTGAAGTTCTTACAGTATTCATTTACCATCCATTTATTTATTTTTTAAATTGCGTGGTTGCTGCAGTTATTACTTGTTACTGGTCTCAATCGGGATCTGGGGGTAAGTGACGAGTGGTTCGCAATGGGGGACTCACTTGTTTTGACAGTACTAGGCCAGGTATGCTGTGAATTACCTCTCTCTTTGACAAACTTAGTCTGAACTTCATGATTATGCTCTGAATTGAATTTTTTTCATCTTGACTACTGTCTTCCTGACATCATCTATTGCATAGAGATTTCCTCCGTTAGTCCTTCCTCGACGCCTCACTGGAGGTTGAAACACTCTCCCTGCTAGAATCGGCTAACAGTGTTATGCAAGATTTAGGAATCGAAAGTGGAATCTGCGATTGTTTAGTGAACGCCTCCAGATATTTAATCAGTTCAGTTTGATATTCTCTTCAGCATGGCCAAGGACATTGAAAGTTTAAGCTCTTAAAATTTTGCAGGTATCATTCATGCCCATTCTGGTGCTGGCAGCGAGGCTATGCCCGCCAGGTGTAGAGGCAACACTGTTTGCTACTTTGATGTCCATCAGCAATGGAGGTGGTGTTGTTGGGGGAGTCCTTGGAGCGGGTCTCACGGAGCTTCTCGGTGTCACAAGCCATAACTTTGACAACCTAGCACTTCTGCTTTTGTTGTGCAATGCCTCCTCACTACTGCCCTTACCATTTCTCCATCTTCTTCCATCAGAGAGTGAGCTGGCGGCAACGGTTGAAAAGGCAGAACAGGCTCATAGAGACCTTGGAGGTTCCAAAAAGGAATAGTCGTCTGACTCGTCATATTTATTCTCGCATAGATTGTCTTTACCATATTCTTGTAGTACATATTGAAATTCATGTAGTTGTATTAATTTGACTATCAGGCTCCCTGAGGGATCTTAAGATAGAATCGACACTCATATGAAGTCGTTCTAGTCGTGGTTATTTAGTATTTGTACATACGGGCTGAATGACCAGACGGAGCATTAGATGTAAAATAATTCTCTCCATTTGTTGCTCTTCAAATTTGTCAGATACGTGAACTGCAAGTTAATGTCCGACCCCTGAGACAGTCAATTGCAAACCAATGAATTGCTAGATTTTTATTATTAAGAGTGCAGATTGATTTTTGCAGTGATACAACATTGTTTGCTAACTATCCATACCTTAAGTTACGTTGTTTGTTTGTTTGATTGTTTTGTTTTGTTTGTCACGTTGAGATCTCCTAGACCGTGCATCCCCATCCGCGTGCTTGGTATTGTTGAGGAGGGGTGCATGGGCTTTGTTTTGTGGCGCTTTGATTGACGGTGTGAAGTTATTGAATTTCAAAGTTTTTTTTTATAATAAAACGAAGTTCCCTCAAAGTTCCCCCGAAGTTCTTTTGAATGTGGAGGGAAGTTCCTTTGAAGTTCCCTCCATATTCTTCTCAATCCACCAAAGGTCCTTGTGAGTGTCTCTTGATGGGGCCCATAAAAAATAGAAATTCACTTTTACTTCTTTTTTCTTTGTGGCATTGACATATGACACATTAGTCAATATTAGAAGTTAGGCTATTTGTTTGTTTGTTACAATGAGATCTCTTGGATTGTGTGTCCTTTGGTCATGTTCTTGGTATAGTCTCAAAGTTCTCTAGGAAGAAGGGTGCACAACTTTTGTTTTGTGGTGTTTCAACCTACGATGTGAAAGTTATTGAATTTCGAAGGGTTTTTTTTAGTCAAACAATAAGAAAATCACTTTTATTTTTATTTTGGCCTTGGCAACGATACATAGCACAATAGTCAATATTGGAAGGTATGCAAATCCTAAATCGTTCTTTTCCCAATTGTGTCCCTTATCTACATTTGGAGAAATTTGAAGATGATTGGATCAAATACCAAAATTCATTGGATGTCTTTTTTTTGTAAAAAAGTTATCGAAATTCAAAACTCTAATCACCCTTTGGTTGGGGGGGTCATTACGGGATATTCCTTTATGGAAATTTCAAAGTTGTTGAACACATTTTGTAAGGGAGGTGCACCACGACTCTTGATTTTTCTTTAATTTTCTTTTGATAGCCAAGTCTTATTTTTTGGGAAATGCAAAGAAGACATTACTCACTAACTATAGAATCATCCTATCTCTATATGCATTGAAAAAGTCTTTACCAAATTCTTAACCCCTGAAGTTCCATGACAACATTTTCACTGAAAATGCTCCCAAACTGTCATTTTTAGTACAAGTATTAAATTTTTAAATAAAGCTTTTTTTGACAAAATGTAATTGTAGGATCTTATAGTATGCTGACTTGAGGACATGGGGTAAAAATTTCAAAAATTTCCACTATGTGGATTGCAAGATATAAGCATTCAAATTCACTGAAATCATTTTTTTGGCCCTTGCAAAAAACCGGGTAGTTGTACTTCACAAGCTCAATTTTCTATGAAAAAATGCCCCAAATGGTGGTGCTTCTTTGTATTCTTTTTCCTAAAAAAGTTGGCCACATGCTTGAAAAAATTCAAATCATTTGGAATTGTACAACATATAGGAAGAAAATAGTAGAAAGAAGTAGAGAATGATTCAAAATATGAAATTGTTAAGAATTTAATTATGAAATAAAAAAATGCCTATCCCAATGGTTGCAATGTTGTAATAAATAATCTACATCCTATGATTTATTTTTTCCAAAAATATTGAAAATTGAGTAAGATAAAGGACTTGAAAGTTTATTTTAGAATAGAGAATCCATAATTACCTTCAAACAAAAAATCCTCATAACTTTTGATTCATTGATCAAAATGGAATGATTCAAAGCTTTCCACGTATACATAATTCTAGAAAACCAATTTCAAATTTTTGTTTATGAAAAAATTGATTTTTCTAATTTGTCCAGACTACCCATTTATGAAAAAAGTAACATATTAGGCCATAATTTTTTACTCATATTTCCAAATGTCATGAAACTAAATTCCATGACATTTCAAACATTGAATTTTGGTGCATATGAAAGATATTCCTTGTCCCCAACTTCTATTAAAATTTGGACCAAAAATATAGAAATCTCTAGTCACGAATACCTACCCAAAATTGCTATGTAGCCTCAAAGCGCATGATGGTCCTTTAGGGGTTAATACCTACATTACTGCAAAGAAAAGGACTAAAATAATTATTATGGGATAGTGGGAGTATAGGAAAGTGCACTTAATCTCAACCAATAAGTATAAGTTAAAAAAATCCAAAATCTCAACTGTAAACAAAAATCCAACAAAAAAGGTGATTTATAATGTGAACCATGCTCATATGCATCATTTGGACAATTTTACGTGTAGCTCTACAATTTGGTCATTGGCAAAGAGTAGTCAAATTATTGAGAACAACCAAATTGCATCAATAGGTTTCTTTTGTGGCAATATAAACTTAGAATAAAATTCATTAAGAAGCAAATCCTTCCAAACTTATGGCCATTCAATAGTCTTTGTTGCAGTTGCAATGCAAAAAATGACAGTTAGTGCATTGATGAATAGTCTATAATTCTTTATCACCAAAATTCACTTTTTAATTTTTGTATATTAATGCTTAGATCTTTGTAAAAATATCTAAAGGTTCTCAAAAATCATTGTACATTTTAAAAATTGTTTTAAGTAATTGAGAAATCAAAAAAATTCAATGGAATTTGAGCATGTGGAAAGAATAGTGTCATATGCATAAAATTGAGTTTCAAATTCTTAAAGTAAAATAAAAGCACTTTAATTTAATTATGTTTCTTGGTAAAAATCAACTCTTTCTAAGAGTGAAACTTGACAAAATACATAATGGGAAGAATGAGAATTTGGTAGGATGAATGTTACAAACTTCATTAATTTTAAAAATTTATTAAATGAAATTTTATTGATTGAAATATGAATAAAAATTAAGTTACTTTTTTATAATTATTTTCAAAATATTTCAAAATATTTCAAAATAAAATATAAGTATTTCATAGATTTTTAAATTTTCACAATTTTTTGGAAATTCTTTATAACAAATTATACAATGCACAATATATAAGGCCATATTTCAATCAATAATAAGTGATTGAATAAAATCCAGAAAAGTTACAAAATACTTACTATATGATTTCAAAAGAAATATTATATGAGAATTTTACTTGTACAAAAAATTTATCAAGAAATTAAACTAAATAAAAAATAGATCTAAATTCAAGTTATTAAACTCAATTTTATACAATGCTTACCACTTATACCACAACATGTCCAAATTTCATTGAAAATTTTCAATTCTCAATCAATGATCATCTTGACTTACTCATAAAAAAATTCAAAGCCATCACACTTTAGATTTTTCTTAATTTCATCAAATTGGTTACAGAAGATTATTTTAAATATTCAAGCATTGATTTAGATGACATAGAAATCTCAAAATTTTACTAAATATAGACAATTTTGTGCATCATACATGATATGGACTAGCTAGTGTGGTGTATTAGGGATCAAACTATAAGAAGCAAAAGGAAATGAATTTTGTATGACGGAGATTGTACGCTAATTCAATGAAGTGACTTTTCAAGGATTTAAAGAACTTTGGTAGATCTTATGTGCATTGTTATTAAAGCATAGATCATAAATGATAACTTTGGTGAACATTTCAATATATACCAAGAGACAAAGATATGGAGAGATATTGCATTTTGATAATATATTCTTTGAACAAGTCAATATCCTTTCACTTTAGGAAGGGAATCATTTCTCCTAAAAATAGTTATGATTGTAGCTTTATCAATGCAAGTTTTATAAGGATGTGAGTTATCTCAAATATGAATTCATGTGCATTAATTTGAAGACCTTTTCTATTTGAGATTTGCAAATTTGCAAATATAAGTAAATTTTTACAATATCGAGAATATATAGGCCAATATGTCATTATGTAATTTGTTGAGTAGATAATAGTAATTATTTGTTGGGCATCATTTAATTGAAAATAATAAAAATATGCTTTTCTCTTGATAGAAAAAAAACTTAATATCTATAAATTAAATTGATGTCTTTGAATAGTTGCTTCTAGTGTTTATAAATAATAAGATTTAATGACATATACTAATACTAATACAAAATTAGTTTGGAAATTATCTTTAGTCATGCATGATTTGGGGATGTATTTAGAATTAATTACTTAGACGTCATAATTCTAAAAAGAAGCTTCCGATGGAGCTACCTACAAGTAGTGAATCTATTAGTGAAGTCAAAAATGAAAATGAAAATAGCAACATTGAAGAAAACAAACAAGATTTAAGTAAACAAAAATCAACTAGAAAATGGAAAGACAAATTTAGCAAAGGAGCCAAAAAACGTATTCTAAAGCTTAAAATGGGTATAAAAGGTGGTGTACAAAAATTGGTATTAAAACAAATATTGAAAATGGGAATTGACAAGTTACAAAAAGACTTTTGGATTGGTGTGGAAGTCTTTAAAGAAGGTGCTCAATTAGGTATGAAGAAGCTAAAGAGGGCTTCTATAATAAGTAGTCAAATGGCACAGAATAGTATCAAGAATACAAAAGGAAATATAAAAAAACTTTGTTTGAAAGCTAATGAAAAGGCTAAGGCCATGAAAATGAAGTTAGTAGCTTTAAAAGCTAAAGCAAATTTGAAGAAGTTAAAAGCAAAAGAAGATTTGAAGAAACTAAATGCAAAAATGAAAATTAATGCAAAAAAGGTCAAAAGAAATATTAAAAAATTTGGAAGAAAAGTGAAGTTGAAATATGCAAAGACTAAGAAAGGCTTAAAAGTTTTGAATAATAAAATTAATATTAAAAGAGTTAATATTTGCATATGGTTCATGTATAATTTCCATACTATGAAACTCATGTGTTTACAATGTTGGATGATAGAAAATCCTCAAATCATTATGAAAAATATTAAAAAATGTGAAGCTTCCTGTGCAATGCTAATTCCAAATGGTTATGGGGTAATCATACATAAATCTTTAATTTTAACACCATATCAATATATCAATGATAGTAAAAAAGCACTACAAGGAGCAGTGTTGATTCAATTTGGGAGTGACAAGCCTCATAGTCCAACTGCCTCATGTATAGCTTCAAATGTTGAAATTGAAAGAGGATTAGTTCATACAACTTTAAAACATCAACCGTATCATTTAAATTTGCAATCTAAGGATATGTGTGAAGCACAATCTCTAAATGCCTCTAAATATGAGACATCAACAAATGAATCAAAAGTAGAATCAAAAATTGGATTACTAACAAATTCACAACGAGGATCACCTACAAGTTCAAAACAAAGAACAAGATTAGGGTCCCCAATGAGTTCAAATAATTGTTCAAGAATGGGATCTAGATCTATTTCAAAAACTGCATCAAGAGCTGGCACACCACCTTCAACACCCAAGAAACAACATACACACAAACTTTTACCTTCTCGGTACATAAATTGCACTAATTAGTCTTATACACAAAATTAATCAATTTATTATTTATATGTATGTAATAATATACTTATATTAATTGATAATGTATTCTTATGCATAAAAGTCATTGGCTCAAAATATTGGATGTTACTCAATATTTTGATTAAAAAAATAAGAACCAAAAAAATATATTTATATATGACATTCCAAAAACTCTAATTGTTTAGTTTTCAACGCACTTAAAAAATAAAGATTCTAAGGTAGTTATTTTTTATTTAGGATCTTTATATGCAATGAAGCTCTTGATCTTACTCTTCTAGCATGTGATCCTTTACCAAAATCCATGGTACCTCTAGGTCTTGGTAAAGCTTATAGTGGAAGAACTATGGACTTATACCGACGTGTTTATATTCTTGGATATAAAAAAGAACCTGTTGGTACAATGAGTTCTTTGAGCATTGGAATGGGACGGATAATAGACATGGACAATTTACTTCTTAAATTTGCTACACTTGTAGACAATTGGCTTCCTGGTTCTATAGGATTTGATGAACGTGGAAATTTTTCATTTATTGTTTGTAATCCACAAAAATTAAAACTTTTTAATCCTGAAAAAACTAATGCTGAAAATCCGTCTTCTATCGGTGAAACATCAAATAATAATAATCAACTAGAAAATTCAAAAATTGATGAAAATTCATTAAATTCTGAAAAACTTCACAACAATGATAAACTTCCATCTATTACTGAACCACCTCATTCAAAGCTAGTAAACAATGGATATTTGTTAACTCATAGAAGTGCATTCGGAATAAGACGTTATGAAATTGAAGATTATGAATTTGGACCCAAATTTGAATTGAAAGAAACCATTGAACACAATGGAATTGTTGTGCAAAGTATTCGACAATGGATTACACAACATTGGGAAGGATTGTCACTTGATAAATTGATTCCACCCCTTGGATGGAGATCTCCTTCAATAAAACCAATACCATTAGAATACGATTCTCACACTAATCCCACAAATGTTAAACAAAAATGGTCTAACGATTACAATAGACCTCCAACATACTTAGAAATGGCTTTATTTATGAATGTTTACAATCGACTTGCGGCTTTAAAGCGAGAGTGTAGTAAAGCTGAGAGAGAGCATAGTGATTTTAAACATCAACGTTTCTCATCAATTACAAAACAACAACAATGTTTAGACAAAGATGCCCTTGGGGCAAACCTAATAAATCCAGGTATAAATTTTTATATTTAAAATTCACAAATGCCATAAAATGAATACAATATAATAATATGTTTATATTTATATATACATGTGTGTATTTTTGTTTCATTAATACTTGTATAGGATGATTGATGCTTCCTTTAAAGATCAATATGTATTAAAGTACATCTTCATCATATAAAGTAATTAGGCTAGTCGAAAAATGAATAAAGTATTTTAACATTTCAACCATTGTCATTAACCCGTGAATGAAAAAATGTCATTTTCTAGGGTCCATTTTTAAGATAGTGGGCAAAGTGACTGAAAGTAACCTTTTGTGTCCTATGAATAAAGTTTTCATAGATCCAAATTTCTTAGTTCTTCTTGATGATTGAAAGAAAATTTGATCTAAATTGTTGAATACTATATAGACAAAAACAAAAATTATGATATGAATAACTGAATATGTACGCATTTTATGTCAAAAACTGAAAATCTTATTTAAAATTCATTTAAAGTGCTTGATATAGTTTTCTAATGGTCTTATATTTATAACAATGATTTAGGTTGTTCCAAATTTAGAAGAATCCATGTTGTGAAAAAAGAACCACCACACAATCCTATAAGAAAAACAAGTGTTGCCATTTGTCGTGCACTTGCTCACAAAATGAGACACCAAGATCTTCCAAAATCTAAATTCAATAGAAAATCCAAAAGAAAATGTCAAGGGTGCATGTAAATATGAATGAGTTTACAATGTACACTTCCAAAATAGTTTTCATACAACTATTCACATTATTGTTCCAAGAAGTAAGGAGATTATAAAATATTTATATTAATTATTAAAATATTTTGCTCCAATAAGTATAAAAATAATAGTTTTAAGATTCATCATTATTTCATTTAAATTGTGATTTGAATTTAAATTTATAGATGCCATAGTAATATTACAAAAACATAGATACCTTGCAATATATTTTAAAACTAGTATATTGTATCTTTATTTTTATTTTTATGAATTGAAATTTGTAGGATAAAAAAACCATTAAATTATATACATAATATCTTTAAGGTGAATATAACAAATTATCATCAAAGCAAAAAGCTTCAACATTATGAAAATTTCCATTTTTTCAAAGCAAATAACAATGGTCAATAAATTATGGTGAGTACCTTACAAAATTGATAAAAAAAAATTTACTATATATACGTATATACTATTAATATAACCATTCATTTGCAACAACACCTTCCTTCATCATCAAGCAATTGCTACAACCATTAGGCTATGATTTGGGAAAATGGATGAATGAAAAATAGCATGGATGCAAATGTAATGGATAAAATTGTGAAATTTTTGTATTTAATGCAAGTTATATAGTTATTATGGAATGAGTCTTACTTTATTTTATTTAATGTATTCAAAGTACACCCATAAATAAATAAATATATACACATATATTCAATAATTTTCATTTTTATGTGCACTTAAATATTCCATAAATATTTATGTGTATTTATTAAGTAGCAATTGTTCAAAGTTGTGAGAATTTGTCTATTTCAATGTAGATGGCAACCGAAAAATAAACTTTAAACTTTTGAGCATCTAGCTATATTCTTCCTAGAGCTTACAAATATCTCCTTCTTGAACTAAAGATTATGCCCAAAATGATTTGGATTCCTATTTCAAACATCTTGAGGCATTTATTCAAGAATTTTCTAATACAATAGTCATTGTCAATGTTGGTGAATGATTTTTTGGTAATTTTTCATTCATTGGTAAATGCTACCACCCACTTCAAGGAGAAGGTAATTTTTAATTGTTGATTGAAAAGATTTGACTACATCTTTATCTACATTGTAAAGCCTTTTCACCTTTCCACCTTTCTAGGCTTCAATCAAATCCTTCATCAAGCCATAGTCATAATTATCCTAAAACTCACTAATACTATTGTAGCATCAATAATGAATGCTTTAATCAACTTGAATTTAGTCATACCTCAAGTTTGATTCTATTATGTTAATTTTTTTTAATCATTTAAAACTTGAGTTTCATGTATTTTATTTTGTCCTTGTGGCTTGCAATGTTTGTAACAAAGTCATTTATAATTGCATTTCTATAGGGTTGAGACTCAAAGAAGATTACAATGTAATCATTAGTTTATGCTACTCATGAACAATTCACTGGTAAAGATCCTATCATATTATATACATTTTTAAGCTATGATATATCTAATAGTCTCGTACATGTTTTCTTGTTATACTTCAATTCAAATTGAAATTTGGATTGAGTCAAACTAAGTGATATTATACTAATTTAAATGGATCTCATAAGTTTATAAATGCTTTGCATAAATCAAGCATGAGATTTTAGCTAGAATCAACCTTAGTCTTAACTCATAGATATACAGCCTTGAGCATGAAGGTTCAAGGCTCATGTGTCCTATCTTTAGTAGCACTATAAATGTTATTTCATCTATCATGCTCACAGATTCAAGGAGAAATTTAAATCTAACAATTTCAAAAGTAAAAACGACCTCAAATGCAAGCACGGCAAGGAGATTCACACTTGAAGTTCAAAAATATTATGTGTGGTGGAAAAGAATTTTCAATCTACTAGAATCACTTCATCTCTTATATTTGTAAAGATATGTGCTAGGCTTTGTTAGTTACATGTAATTCTAATATTACCTTATTTTTGATTCACTTATACAAGAATCACTTTTATCTTTCATATTTCTGAAAACTTAAATTATGTTCTATTGAAAGCCCAATTCAAAAATTGAAAATAAAGGTAGTCAAATGTTTCCAAATAAACTATACCACTTTTCTATTGTGGTACTTATTTTTCCACTTCTATGAGAGGAAGATACTATAAGATATTACAAGAAATAATAAAATCATTGTAATACCTTCATACTATGTCTTACATCATTCACAAAATTAAATTATTAAGTATTAACCCCTAAAGGACCAATATGCATTTTTTTGGCAACATAGAAATTTTGGGCAAGTACGTGTGACTGGAGATTTGCATATTTTAGGCTGAAATTTTTACAGAAGTTAGGGATGAGGAATATCTTTCATATGCACAAAATATCATGACATTTGAAAATTTGAGTCAAAAGTTATGGCCTAATATGTTATTTTTTTTAAAAAAAAATGGGCAGTTTGGGCAGATTAGAAAAAATCACTTTTTTCAAAAATAAAAATTTGAAGTTGGTTTTCTAGTGTTATATATATATATGTGGAAAGCTTTTAATCATTCCTTTTTGATCAATGAGTCCAAAGTTACAAAGAGTTTTAGTTTGTGGGCAATTATGGATTCTCTACTCTAAAATAAACCTTGAAGTCCTTTATTTTACTCAATTTTCAATATTTTTGGAAAAAATAAAATCATAAGATGTAGATTGTTTATTATAACATCTTAAGCATTGAGATTGGCATTTTTCAATTCCATAACTATATTCTTAATAATTTTGTATTTTGAATCATTCTCTACTTCTTTCTACTTACTACTTTTTCCCTGTATGTTGTACAATTCCAAAATGAGCTGAAATTTTTCAAGCATGTAGCTAACTTGACTTGAAGAATGAATTCAAAGAAGAACCACCATTAGGACATTTTTTCATACAAATATGATCTTGTGAAGTGCATCTACCCAATTTTCTGCAGGGCCAAAAAAAGGGTTTTTGTCACTTCAAATGCTAATATCTTGCAATCTATACTATAGAAATTTCTGAAAAAATTTCCACATTTTCTCAAACCACTGTACTACAAATTCATATGGTCACATGTGTCCAAATTTTATTCTTTTCTAAAATTTGGTGCTTGTCCTAGAAATGGCAGTTTTGGAGTGTTTTGGTGAAAACATTGTCAAGGAACTTTAGGGGTTAACCTTATTTGGTGAGTTGTAAACAACTACATCTAGATATCAATGATAATTATGATACTTCTCTCCCAAACATTTATTTTTTAAGGAAATAATTTCTTACATAGGTACAAAATGAAAATACTTCTCAAGAACCCTAGACAATTAAAAAGCACCTCCTAAGAAATTTGGCATCTATTTTTAGAAATATAATTAGCTAGAATTAGCATCAAGGTAAAATATCTTTGTATTTGTAATTAGAAAATTCAAGTTGCCATATACTCCATAATTGACAGTTTGTTAGATTTGGTTTCTCTTTAATTATCCTCAATTGGATGCTATAAAAATTTTCCATATTAGAATGCAATTCAAGAATCAACCATCATATTCATCTACAATGGGTCAACCCCTAATGGTCTAGAGGATGTACATTGTCCCTTCAAAGCTCAATAATCTCCTAGCATTATCTTGAACTTACCTCATTAGATACCGAATTTGTCAAATTTGCAAAATACAAAATTGATGGTATTGAAGTTCTCCATTTTTGAGAAATCAAGAAAAAAAAATTCAATTCCACTACAGAGTCAATAGGCTTCAAGTTAGGATCTCTATATAGTATATGATTACTACAATACAAAGGATCTTGTTTTGGGTAGTGTAGTGTATTGGAAAGTTTTGTATAGTGCACCATTTGTTTGGAAACAATTGAGGAGCTATGGTGAGTAGAGTTTAGCACCCTCGACCATATTATGGTCGAGCTAACTAGCTGTCTAGATTTTTGCCTAAAGTGAAGATATTAATTTGAGGATGTACAAGGTTTAAACATTAGAACTTTGTATCAATTTATTAAGTACACCTATCACTAGCACTTAGAAAATTCATAACTAATCCTTACATCGTTCAAATTATGCATTGTAAAATTGTATTGAAATACCTATTCACTTACTAATTCTACCAAATAGAAAAAAACTATTTTCATTTAATAGTAACTATACTTAGCTACAATTTGTGGCAATTAGAAGTGTGTATACCATTGTATGTGTTCATTACAATGCATTTGTAGCATATGGTTGACCCTCTCAATACTCAAGAGTTGTTTCTTCTTATGTATTATGCCAATTTTTGCTTTGATTCTATTGATTGATTGGATTGAATGCATGGGAATTGAGGTTCTCTTGCAATGTTGTTGTATTTTTGTAATTTCAAATTTGTTCCAATCATTCTAACATGTTCTAAGAATGGTTAGATTGTTTGGTGGTTATGCCATTAATTTTTAGAGGGGAACAAATTGGGGTCAAAGAGGATTGCAAACAAACCACCTTTTTTTTTATCTACAATATAGTGTGCACTTTGGTTAAATTGTGTAATAACATGTAATTGATTTTTCAATACCTACAATTGCTATACACCAAACAAATATTAACCCTTGAAAGACCCTTTGGGTCCTTCTATATGACCCGTATTTAGCTTTATAACTCTTCAATTGTGGTTTAATAAATGAGTTTTTACACATTTTTATTTATGTACTATCATGATCATTAATTATTTTGGATTGAAAAGTATTTGGTCAATGTTTTTCTGATCAAATACCACCAAATATATAATATACTATACAACCGCAAAGGGCTTTCATGCACTTCTAGGATTAAGGCACTTCAAATGAACATTTTTGGATAGGACTGTCATATCGTTCTCAACATTGATCTTATTTTTCCAATTGAAACACCATTCCGAAAACACAATCAAGCACTACACCAAAATCAAGTTATTTAATATGAATAAACAATTATTTATTATGAAAATTTGTATGACCCTTACTAAATCTAACAACACCACCCTTGCAAACCACAAATGCTACAACACCACCACAACAACCATTGTGACTAATATGTCTTCATGATAAATAATTTAGACCATACTATATAACCATTTTGGTGTACCAATTGAAAATGAACTTTTTGCAATTACCAATACCTCAAAAGAAGGCTACTTTCACATCCATCAAAATAATATCTACATTGAATAGTAAAATTAGGTTGCCCCTCACTAATTTCTCAATATTTGACACTAATTAAATATTTACTCTTATTGTAAGAGAATGAACTACTTTTGAATTTCTTATCCCTATATTTGGGAATCATAAACCTCCATGTGCACAAATGAAAATATTTTTAGAAATATTTGTTGACTTTGATGGCTTGTAAAATAACTTGCTTGGGGTAAGGCAACCTAATTGTTAAAGCAACCTAATTTCACTATTTAGTGTAGTCCATCCCTTTGACTCCTTCCACATCATTTCCTAGCAAACCAAGCTCATGAGAGGAAAGCACTTATAACTTAAAAAAAACACAAGAAAGGAAAGGAAGAGTGCCGTGAGGCTATTGGACCTAAGAGAGAGAGAAAAATAATAAACTCAAAGGAACCAGCGTAAGTTACTACAGTAGTTTATCGGCTGATATTTTTGGAACTCCGGTAGCACATGAAAAAGGTGTGCGCAATTGGGAGCACCCATCTGGTATAATTGTGGTACTGTGGCTGGACTGGGAGAAACGTGTCTCTTGGGTCCATTGTGGGTCCACTGTGTCGGAACTCAAAATAAAGAAGAAAAAGAAAAAGAAGAAGAAGGGAATAACTTTGGTGTGAAAGACCAAGGGGGATGGAGCGTCTGACTGTTCATAATGTGTAACCAATTAATGGTCTTCCCCATATTGGAAAGGTATTATGGTATGTTTTGTCAGAAACCACTCCATTGGGAGGGGACTTATTTGTTAACTCTTAATCCCTCTAGGCCCAAGTAGTTTTTGTACTTTTTCATAAGTTTTAACTTTGATTGACAGTATGCATTGTACATCTAGCTTATTACATGAGGTCAATTGTACTTTGGAACTTCCCCATTCGATTTGAATAAAATTCGTAATATGAAATTCACTTAGATATACTTCTTAAAATGTAGAGAAATGAAGTTATAACTTTGAACTGTTGAACAGGTGAGAGGCCCAAAACAGGTCTTGAGGGGTTAAGCGCGCCCTTACTTGGCAAATCACGGGACTGTGGAAAAGCGCAAATAACATAAAATCCCTGACTCCAGGCCACGTTTTCATTTCCCGGCCGGGTTTTCGACAGTCCGGCCCGGCCCGGCCCGGCCCAAAATTGACCTAAAAGCAAAAAGCGACCGGACGGAAACTTTTCCGCCAGGCGTTTGCATCAACAAGCCGCATGAATGGTGCGGCTTATCCTGTACTACCGGAAACAGCCGGTACCCGGTCACCTCTCCTTTGCAGCAGGGGTTGCCTTTCTTCGAAGCCACAAGCCAAGCCAAGCCAAGCAATCTCCTCCCACGGAGACACGGATTTTTCGTGCTTGTGCGCCATCGCTTACTTAGTCGCAGGCAACATTCTCACGCAAGCCCCGGGTGCAATTTCTTCATCTGCGCATCACAAATACAAATCACAAATCCGCGATCTCGAACTAACTTACAGATAGAGCCGCGATTTCGCAAAATCATCACAACATTCGTGCGCCTGGTTATTCGGTATGTCGTCGCAACGCAGAACCCGTGGTGGTTTCCTTTTGCATGCTCGATGGATTGTGTTTGGTTCCGTACATTGAGGTCGTGTGTGGAGTGTGTTGGAAGCTTAGTCGTGGTTTGTGTGCAATTTAGTGCTCTTTTCGGGGATATGTGTTGACTGAATCTGTTTCGGAATTGAGGCGATTTGTGTGGGGTTTGAGAATTGAGGAGCTCGTGCGGAGATGAAGTTTCTTTAGTATATTGTTTTCTGAATTAGGTGGGAGCTTCTGCTTGGTGTGTTTTTTGTGTGGAATTGCGAAGATGTGCGCTATGATGGAGCTGATTGTGGGGGAGGAGGAATGAGTTTGCTAAATTTCTAGGTTTCTTTTTTGTGAGAGGGTGTAGATTGGAGAGGCTCGACTGTATTGAAGTGCTTCGTTGGTGCGTTTGGTCGGTCTTCAATCTTACAGGTTAATGGTCTCGATAGGATGGGATTAGGGTTTGGAGTCGAGGGAAGTGTGCTCGTCGGATACGTGCGAGTTCCCGATTTGAGAAGGAAAGAATGCTAGGGCATTGTCTCTGTTCTGAGGAATTGTATAGTTGTAGGTATGATCGTAGAAAAGGAATCATTAGAGAGTACTACGGTGATCCCTGATTTGTGGAGGAATTAGATTTCCATAACTGAGAGTTGTCTTCAATTGTTGGAGGGCTGTTCATTTTTTTTTCCAATTTGAAACCGTGTTTTCGAATGTCCTGTATAGCTCGTATGGCATATACGGCTTCATCAATGTGATTTAGCATGAAAGTAATAAGAATTCTCATCTGGTTTATACTGAAGATGCTCAAGTAACTTACTGGTATCCTAGCAAAATTTCTGTTTTTTCTGCCTCTTGGTTAAGGTGCATTAGTCAATTAACCTCACGTGCGTACGGGTGCCACGTGCCACGTGTCACTTGAGGTAAGTAAAAGCACGTGTTGTCATTCCTCATTTAAAAAATATAATAATTCTCTTTTTATTTTCCAGGTGCCAATATTGACCACTACAGCTTCTCCGATCCTTTTGTGTCCTTCTCCGAACCATTTTCAGTAGCTGGACTTAAGGTCCATGATCTGAAGACATGAAGTAATAAGCACCTGTGTTGGTTTGGATCACCGACTGTCCATGGGTGGCCTCGTCAAACAAAAATTTCTTCTCTCCGAAACATAACACAAGCAAGACGCAGCCTTCTATGGGCACGGCACCTCCCGGGTTGCTGTCATGGCAGCCCCACACACTGAGCCCCTCGCACTTAAATTTATGTAAGCCCAGCTCAAGAAAACACCAGCACTCAAGACACTTGACAGACAACAACGTTGGAGTTACGGTACGGAGGGCTTATCTTGCGAATTGTTGCAACCAGAGTCAGAGGAGACTGCGGGGCAAAGGAAACGAAGAAAAGGCCAAGGAATTGACCTCGAACTTTTTCGCTTCTGATACTTCTAATTCGCCGACTACATGGAAGGGAAGAGGATTGCCGGAGCTTGCGCACAGGAAAATGCGACATCATCATTACGTGTGCTGTGCAGCTGATAACGGCGCCCTTTTCTCTTCGGCAGACCTCAGTTACAATGGAGCTTATGATTCTAAAGGTGCGATGCAGTGCGAGCCAGTATTGTGCTTCAGTATTGACGCCATCGTTTTTAACTCCTGGATTTCCTCATATGTTCCTCATCTATGTATAACCTAAGTGTATTAGAATGAGGATGTCATCCTATGCTTATACAAAATTACATTGGAAAAATTAAGTTTAAAGATCAGTTTTCTTAGATTTTAGTGTCATAGGCTCCGTGAAATCCATTCTTTATAATCTAGGACACTCTAGAGAAAGTGGCAAACACTATTGGCCTCCTTAGGTTTAACTGCTTCAGCTGTTCATGCTATTTACTATTTAATAATCAAGAGCGTAGACCAGATAGGTGCAAATCAACATGCTTTTAGATAGTTGATCTAACTTGATAGGTCACTTGTTAGGGATTCCTAGGTGTGTCCAGTAGTGCCAGATTGCTGATACACCCAACTCGGGATATAATATGCAGGCCATGAAGGGAATGGATCCGCACTGCGTGCAGAGAGACAGAGTATTGCGCTGCGCATATTATTGTTATGGAAATCTCTCAAGGAATATTTGCCAAATGGCAGATGGTGGAGTGTCATTGAAAGGCAGCATCAGAGGTCGTTTAACATCACCTTTATGGGCGCCATGAGCCGACTGTGGGTCCTTGTCGCTCCTGACACAATTGTCATCGGTTTTGCCTTCACTGCCCTTGTTATTGCAGCCGTAAGTTTCTCACTTCATGTTGGGAAATTATGTTGTGGTGATCTATTGTTGGCATGATCGTTTTGAGGTAGGAAGTTATCGCAATAATTGTTAATGCAAAGTTAATGGTGTCAATATAAGATTCTGACGTTGCTTATCCTCTGTGTCTCTTTGATCACAGTTATCTGAGATTACAATACCTCATTTCGTGGCAGCCATGATCTTCGCGGCACAAAAAGGCATGATGACTGATTTCTATGACAACGCAAAATTACTGTGCGCTATGGCTTGCACGTATGGTATTTTCAGGTTAGTATCTCCGAGGGTACTTGAAACATTTTGCTATGTGTGATAGTGGGTCTGATTTTCCGTTTTTGAAATATGGAAATCTCTATGCCATCTTCAACCAAAAGCACGTCTTGCTTATCTCACACTGGAATGTTGCATTTCGTAACCCACTTTTCCCACTTTTCCTTTAATTGACTTCCTTTTTGTTAATGTGGTCTGAGTAGAACCGATACTTTGATATAATAATAAGTGTGGTGATGTCTGTGTCGTGGTGCAGTGGGATAAGAGGTGCATGCTTTGGATTTGCGAATCAAATCCTGGTATACGAGTTTCTCCTTTGTGGAATATCTCAAGTTTGTCCTTAAGTTCGCTCTGATTCTGTTGCAATACAATATTCTGTAGCCGACAGTGCCACCAGCTGACAATTTTTTTTCCTGATGACAGGTCAAGCGAATGCGAGAAAATCTATTTTCTACCCTTGTGTCCCAGGTCTTGATATTATACCACAAATTTTGATGGAGCTGATGTGGTTTACACAAGGTTCTATTGTGTTGGTACTGAAATTTGATATATACGTAAAGAGTCTGCGCACATTGGGTATTTTGCGTGCGATCATACAGATTATGAGATTCCCTCAAATGTGTTTGCTTTATGGAACAGGATATTGCTTTTTTTGATGCGGAGTCTGTAGGAGCACTCACGAGTCGATTAGGATCAGATTGCCAGCAAGTGTCACGGATTATTGGCAATGATTTGAACATCATGTTTCGCAATGGGCTTCAGGTGAGCTCATGCCAACCTTTACCAGCTCGACTTCCTTGTTCCCATTCTATCGAGCTCGGACTCATTCATGTTTTCTCTAGAATTTATGATCATGCATTGTTGAGCATATCAGTCCAGTCATATACGAGTTCGTGGTCAGGAGTGTAATCGATAGAAAGTTGACCTCTTAATTCAAATTAGCACGACATATATCCGTGTTGAATCTTTTTGCTTATTCTCTTGCAGGGCGTTGGAGCGTTTGTGTATCTAGTGACACTCTCATGGCAGCTTGCATTGACTACTTTTGGTGTTTGCAGCCTCATGTGGTTCTTAACTAGAGTCTATGGCCGGTTGGTTTTTCTCTCCTTGATACTTCATTTTTGTTTTTTGAAAAATTCGTCTACCATGCCTTCCTAGTAGAATAGGATTTTGATCGTAACTCTCACCCAATAGTAAGTTTTTTTCCCTGGAAGTTCAACGCATCAAGTATGTTTTATCTTCTTTCAGAGCGTATGTTTTTTGGATTATTGTGATCTTGCATTAGGTTTCTTGAACGCGAGCCGTAAGTCCTTCACTGCGGAGTATTTTCTGTCTGGTAGAAGTATGGATGTCTGGTTCACTGGAAAGTGTGACAGTGCTTCATTCTCGTGGTTGACCTTTGATTATGTGTTCCAGGTACCAGAAACGAACTGCAAGGATTGCTCAAGACTCGATTGCGTCAGCCAATGAAGTTGCAGAAGAGGCATTTTCACTTTTGAGAGTGGTTCGCACTTTTGGAACTGAAGTAGAAGAGTCTGCCAGGTCTACTTTTCGTCTTTTCCAGCTCACGACATTGTATTTTTGGAACCCAGAATTTTCTTTAGGATTTCCTCAAACAATGGGATTGAACTTTGTCATGTGGTGTAGAGCAGGTATAGTAAGTGGTTGAAGAAGCTCATGGAGATCAACTTTCGTCAGAACATTGCTTATGGGTTCAGTACTCTAAGCTCCTGCACACTTTACCATACTACTCAGGTTGGATCCATTTGATCTTTTAGCAGAGTGACTATTTCGTGTGTCTGAACTCCAATAAGTCCACACTTTCCAATTATGGAAATAACTCGAAACTGCACTTCTCACAGTGCAATCTGTTGTGTAGGTGGTGGCACTAATAATTGGAGGCAGCTTTGTGATGAACGGTCAAATTAATGCTGAACAACTTACAAAATTTATTCTTTATTCGGAGTGGGTTGTGCACTCGACCTGGTGGGTGGGCGATCATTGGGCTTCTTTGATGCAAGCCATAGGTGCTAGTGAGAAGGTGTTTCAGCTCCTTGAACTTCCACCCAGTCAGCAGCTGGCTTCTGGAGGTACTCTAATTCCAAGGTCTTCGTTGTTAAAGTGGAGGTCGGCTTATTCTTGCCGATCCAAGTGAATGCTTAGAAGTAAGTGAAGTAGACGTTTTGTTTATTGTAGAAGGTGATGTTTGGGTTTAGGAGGATTGGAGCTAATCATAAATGTTATTCTTATGCATCAGGTCTCATTCTGCCTAACGTGAAAGGATGTATTCAATTTGACGACATTTCATTCAGTTACCCTACTCGATCCCATGCTCATGTGCTGCGAACCGTGAACTTAACTATCAACCCCGGTGAACTTGTAGCAGTGGTGAGTCTCAAATCGAGACATATCATAAATTATGTTGTGAATGGGATAACTCTGAATACGAACTACTAACTTCATTAGAAGTGTATATGGGACAGTTCAGATTGATATGTCTTCTGTGGGAAAGAAACTCTTACTAATTTTGATTTTGCATATCACAGGTCGGCCTGAGTGGCAGTGGCAAGAGCACTCTTGTGAGTTTACTCCTGCGTCTCTATGACCCTACAAGTGGGCAGGTGAACTTTTATTTCTTTTAACATCTTACAGTGCAACCCTTTGTTAATATATAGTTGTTGTACCTTGATGATTAAGATAGCTTGTTGGAACTTGGAAGTGCAGTAATTGTTGTGGCCTGAAGTTTAGGAGCTACAAGTGCCTCCAAATTTAGGCATACATAAATGAAATCAGGGCTAGCTGTCGGTCAGTTGGCGTGATGCTTTTTGACGATGTTTTGGTAACTTTTTAGAGAGCTTATGTGCAGGTCTTGGTTGATGGGGTTCCACTGAAAGAGCTTGATATAAGATGGTTCAGGAAGCAACTCGGGGTTGTGAGCCAGGTAAAATATGTACTGACCGTAAGGATCATTATAGAACATTATATTCAAGGACAGTGTGAGTTATTATTTTTTCGCAACGTGCAACATGATGCTGACTTTGTATTAGTACAATGGAAACTAGGATAGCTTGAAGTCAAGATTGAAAATCCATTTAGTGTCATATACTGTTGACATTTTTTTATGTCGGTGTTTCCGGTTTTTGTAACAGGAACCTCGACTTTTCAGCATGGACATAGCATCCAACATCGCATACGGGTGTGGTTGCAGTGTTAGTCAAATAGAGATTGAGCGAGCTGCTAAACTGGCAAATGCTCATGACTTCATCATCTCCCTTCCAGATGGGTACAAAACCGTGGTTGACAACTCTCGCTTGAGTGGGGGTCAGAAGCAGCGAATTGCTATTGCTAGAGCTCTCTTAAGGGATCCTGCCATTTTGGTCCTTGATGAAGCGACCAGTGCCCTTGATGCTGAGAGTGAACATCTTGTGCAGGTAATTTACCTTTCATACTTGCCCGTTCTACTCTCATTTACCTTTAAGTGGAAGACTTGAATTTTTGTCTCTACCTAAAGGGGAGAGACTAAGCAATTGTTTGAAGATGTAGAAAGTTTGGTGACCAATGAAAACAAGACATGGTAAAAGCAATAGTAGCCTGTTGGGCCCCATCGTTCCAAAGAGTGAATTTCTTATGTCCTGTAGAGTTGTGACATGATTAAAGAATGGCGACATTCTAAGATTGCCAGATAGGGTTTTTGAAATTTTCCATCAATGAAAGAATGACTTCGTAGGTTGAAATCCCTTTGGGGGACAGACTCTTGCGATTAGCTTCTTTTCTTATATTACTTTTGAAGATGCTCAAGATCTTCTAGACACGTTCAGAGCGTGCTACCTCTCTTCAATACTGTTCATCATATTGGTCCCTATCCTCTAATTGAATTATTGCTGCCTTCTGCAGAAAGCATTAGACCGAGCCATGCGTGGAGATGATGGCAGAAATAAACGCACAGTTTTAGTCATTGCCCACAGGTAAATTGACCCTAAACCAAAACCTGAAATATCACTATAGAATCAAATATTTATTCGTCTCTTTACTGGTTTTAAATCAAGACCCAAGTATTTTTGGACTGATATGTCTGCTATCTAAGTCGAATGCAATAGTATGCTGATATCGTGGTTTGATATCTGAACAGGCTATCAACAATACGTGCTGCAGATCGCATTGTGGTCATGACAAATGGTCAGGTTGCCGAGGTAATTTCTTTCCAATTGCGGGATTGTTTTAGATAATTAATATTAGAATGTGGCATTGTATGTGAAGTTGCTTAGCACCGGCAGCTCTAACAATAACACGATTTTTCTCTGATGGGATTTTCTTGGAGTTATTTTGTGCAGATGGGCAGTCACGATGAGTTGATCAAATTAAATGGCGAATATGCTAGGTTAACAAAACGACAACTTAGTACATTAGCACAGTAGTAACTCTGCTGTGAAAGATTTTGAAATTCATGATTATGTGATATTCATTTATAATTGCCCAGCTCTAAGTGTGTTCTTCGTGCAGATGAAATAGGCCAGGGCTTGGGGTTTTAACTAGATTTGATTCCTACAAAAAAAGTTCCTATTGTATAATGTAACAAGTTTGTAATGAAGTGGTGAACCTAGCACACTTCTGGTTTCGACTAATTGTGAAGTACTAGATGGATTCTTTTATTCAAGGCGTGTCCAGATGTATAAGAACCCTTAACCCCTAAATGCCCAAGGCCTTTTCTGACCTTCTAGGAATTTGCTCTAAATTGAACAAAAAGACAACATTTTGAAAAGTTGTATCAATTTCTTTGGAGTTGTAACTGTACAAATTCAAACCTGACATGTTAGAGATTACATATGGAAAGAAAACACATCAATTTCATTTATGGATTGAAGGATTATAGTGTTTGATCATAAGGGTGTTAGAATTGCAAAAGTGATTTGAAGTCTTTCAATCCTCTTTTTACATATCGAATCTAAAAATTTGGTCACCCAAAAAATATAAGGGTAGAAAGCCTAACATGCATAACTCCAACCAATTTATGGCTTGGCAAAATCTACTCTACAATTTTTAAATGAATTTCTAATGTGATTTTTTCTCTAAGATCTAGTGTATTTGAGGCTCATTTCTAAGAGCCCTCAACATTGTGGAAAGTCAAGATTTCAATGAACACCTTTGCATAAAATCTTGAATAGGAAGAATATAATCAATTGATTTCAAAATTAGATTTTTGCAGCTAAAATTAGACTTCAAAAAGAATTTCTCAAAAATACAAACTACTAAAAGTAGAAAATTGGTTAGGTTTCTTTAACTTCAAAGTATTGGTGATACTATAATTTGGTGCCTCAAGCATTTAGGGATTAAGGGTTAATGTTTCATTTTTTCAAAGTATTGGGTGACAATTCAAGAAGATGGCTTGGTGAATGGAATCATTGAATCCTACAAAGGTGGAATAGGAAAAAACTCTACAAAGAAACATAATGTCACATCCTCTCAATTATGAGTCATCTTCCTACTTTAGGAGATAGAATTTTGAAGTTTCTAAGGGATCTCATAAGCTTTTGGTTCTTGTCTCCATCCATGGTTTATTCACTTTTTGAGTGAACTTCACCAATTTTTCTATAGGAAACAATAGATCTTTTGAGATTAGCAAATAAAGACAAGTCTCCACTTACAAAGCATGAAAATCAATTTTCTTTAATTGTTGGAAATCATTATTAGTTGTCACATATTTGATGGAAGTGGATGACAACTTAGAAGATTGGAAGTATCATTGAAAAATGCAAATATGCTTAACATATGAGCTTTAGAAGAGAGTCAAATTTTTTTGTGGCAAGATTGATGATTAGATTTGATTTTCTTTGCTAACCATATCCAATTACAAGTAGGTCATGAGAGTGTGTAGAGAAGCAGATGAGAAATACCAAGCAAACTTAGCAACATAAGGAATGACAAACTTTTACATAAGAACCATCAAAGAAAAATGACATATATACAACTTCAAAAGCAAGCCAATGATACAGTCTCCCAAAGACTCATGCAACATACTAGCTACTTGTTTTATTTTAACTTATTTAGAACAACCAAGTAGGAGCACCCAATTTTGTCACCTTTGGTTTGTTGCCACCTATAGCAAGGTTGCTAACATGCGAGCTTGTGAACCTGTAAGTTGGAACTTTTTATGGGCCCTGTGAGAGAAAGGTGACGCTCCCTTGACAGGGACCTTCGGCGCCGTTGGGGAACGTGTGATGGGCAGGGGAGTCAACGTCAGCGTCGCCATCGCTTGCATTGGCATGTCGTTTGGAGCTCCAAAATTCACCGCACATTCAAGAAGTTGAAGCCGGTCAATAGGATGGTTCCTTTTCATAATTGTATGTGAATGCAATTTGACTTCATTTATTAACAAATATATTTTGGTTATTTGTTTGATCTTAAGTTTCTGCCACGGCATCCATATCGTGGCATCACACGCTGCATTTATTGCAGCAACAACAACACTCTTTTCTGCCTCCATTGATTGCAACAATTCGGAGATCATTTGCCGCTTCTTTCTCTATAAGCCAATGCACTTGGAATTAGGATTTTCGGAGGGGATGTTGAATTTCATGGTTTTGCACGGGTATTGGGTTTACTTGGTTGTGCTAGTTTGAGTGTATGGAGGAGTGGAGTGAGAGGATTGCTTGGTTAGGGTGTGTGTGTGGAGTGTTGGAGTTGGTAAGGGGCGTTTGGAAACATAGAATTGGGGGAGTGTTTGGTTCTTGAATTTTAAGGTTGTGGATTAAGTTTGTGGCTGAATTTATTAGGTGTTTGAGATTGAACTGTTACAATTGGTCAATTTTTAAATATTTAGCGTCGTTGAGGATTGCAAGTATGAGGAGTGAATGTTTTTGAGTTTTGCAAAAAATTCCTATCAAGAAGATGTAATTCTCTAGCTTAGGGTGTTTTGTGCTCCTTTGTCTATCCCTTACTTTTGTCACAATGCACTGTTGGACTCTTGTTTTGTTTTGGATCACTTTAATAGAGATTTTTCATGCGGACTATAGCACCTTCCTTTTTTCTCGTTCGCTCAGACCTAGAGATTGAGGAGTGCTTATTGATATTGTGCATGCTAGTGTTTGCATTTGGTCCTCATAATTATGATACTTCAAGGTAGAAGTTGAAAAGCTTAATAAACTCATGATCGTTTGCATTAAACGTGGCAGATGGAGTTGTGTAGTAGGACAACATCAAAAGCTCTATCGACGAGGGAAGCACATTTTTCCTCTCAAGATCATCTTTCAAGTCTGGGAGTTGTTGTGTTACAAGCCCATCAATTAAATAATTCGTACGGAGTATTATTTCAAGAATATAGACTTTTTGAAGACACTGAATTGGCGTAGGGGCCCCAAAGTTCTTCGTTTGGTAGTTTCTAGTAAATTATCCTAGATTTGCGACAGAAAGTGTGAGATTTGTTCTTGATTTAGGTCCCATGAGATGGTTTAGCCACTGAAGCATCTGAGGTCAGGCTATTGATGCACACCTTACTAGACCTGTTACTTGTTGGAAAAGATGAAACCAAATTGTAAGGGTAATTGGTTGATTTTAGAGTCAATGTTAGGTCCCATCCCATTAATGAATGTCTTTGTTTGTAGATCCCTATCAGCTACCATTTCTTGACTTCATATTCTTGTAAAAATAACAATACTTGAAGACATATTTTTGAGTATGGCTTGGTTTTTTAGGGGGGTGCACTTAGGTCTGCGACAGTAGGATTGGTGGCGACTGGGTTAAGGCTAATGGCAGGAGAAGCTTCCATGCAATAGGTATGACAATATAATTGTCTCTAGAAGTATTCTCATGAATGTTGCTTTTACTCTTCATTTTTCATGGTTTTGTCATGAGATTGCACTCACTACCTTAAACCACCATATTGACAATTGGCATCCGTGGATGTGGTATCAATGCTGTAAACTTTGGATGTGGTTGAGGCTGCAGGCGTTCAACATATGGCTCTGACAGAATTTCAATGAGACTTCAGGATTGCAGAATGCCGAGGAGATTAGGTCTACTTATTATCAAGTACTTGATATTTTGAAGCTCTTTTGTTTGCACAGAGGGATGATACGCTGAAATTGGATTATTGAGGGTTCAATTGGAGTTTTCTGGTGGATCCAGAGTAAAGGTTTGTGTAAATTGATCTTGATAGCAGTGGCTTTGTACTAGTGCTACTTTGTAATAATATTTGTTTTTGAAATTTTACCTATTTTTGTCCAAATATATATGACTTAACCTTTGAGGGCGCTTAGGAGTTATTGACAAGTGAAGTGCATAGGCTGTAAGTTTCAGTTAGTATTTTATATTTATGTTTGGTTACTTTTGGTTGTAGTTGGCAAAAAATGGTTTTCAGACATGATCAAGGTACACACAAATGCAGGGAAAAAGTTCCAAGAGATACAACAAGCATATGAGGTATGTAAATGCAATCGTTGAACAGATCAGACTTGGGTTTTTTTATGAAACAATTGAATCGGGATTCTTGCAGATTGTATCCTACCAATTGCATAGAAATGTGAAGAGAAATTTGTTCGTCTTTTCAACTTGGTTTTATTAGTGTCATTTGCCAATAAGTTGACTTGCCTTTTAGACTTATGAAGAGATAGTGTTGTGAATTTTCTTTGAAGGTTTCTGCTTATGAATAAGCGCGCAACTTTGTAGGTTTTGAAAGATGATGAGAAATGAGCCCTGCATGATGTGGTGATCTCTCTTTTGACTGCTAGACAATGTGTGTGAGGACACTTTTCGTCCCCTTGGGCGATGAGGGGTTAACTTGCATAACGCAAGAAAACCAAATTGTGACCCCCAATTGATTACATCACAATGCAAAATCTTCTTTATTTCTGAACCTAAATCTAGGCTTGTTCATGTGGCATAAATTTCATAAGATAAGTATGATTATCCTAAATCTTGGTTCTAGAACAAAGAGGGGGGGTACATTGAGATGCAATTGGGGTTACAACTAAGTGAAGTTAAACCCTTTTCATGAGCTTGTGCAAACTACAAAACCTCATCAACCAACAATTCAAGAAATGTTGAAAATTTTGGGTACACACTCTTTCTAGCCCATATCACTAGTGTGCTCAAGAAAGTTGAGGTCCTTAGGCAAGTAGGAGAAAACATGAAGAAGATCTATAATTCTAGCCAATAGATGGATTGAGTATGATGAGTCAGATTTCAAGCTCTAGTTTTCAACTGCAAAAAGAGTTCACTCTAGAATGCGATTTGAAAACTCTATGCCAAGGGGTAGTATTTTAG
The DNA here is from genome assembly GCA_963920665.1 of Straminergon stramineum. NCBI lineage: Eukaryota > Viridiplantae > Streptophyta > Bryopsida > Hypnales > Calliergonaceae > Straminergon > Straminergon stramineum. The sequence continues at coordinate 23,410,087 of OY987263.1, read as the reverse complement.
GGGCTTACATTGTGGGGTGCACCTTGTCACCAATGCACTTTGCCATATTCCCATCATACTAGGATTTTGCCCAAATCTATTGTAAATTTCCAGTAATTGAATAATAGCTACCAAATAACAAAAGTACTATGCTGAATTTGCTAAGAATTTGACCAAATTTATTGTAAACTACCAGTAATTGTATAGTAGCTACCTAAATAACAAAAGTACTATGTAGAACATGCTATAATTGGTAGCTTCAACCATAAGGAAGAGTTGTCCAAATGCATGAAAATGCTCCAAACCTTTAGTATAGAGTTGATTCACAAGAAAAATGAGAAAATAATGAAACTAAATACTATTTGCAAAATAAATGGTTAAGCTTCTGTGGAATCACACCACATTTTACAATACAAACTCTTAACTCCAAAGTTGATACAATTGAATATCTTTCTCCAATTTGCAAGCATCAACTAACAACATCAAACATAAGAAGATACCTTTATAGTCATGTGCCACAATGCTAGAATGACCATCAACAAATTTCTATAGTTTAATGCAATGGAGGCTATAGTATCAGATAAACACGAGCAAAATGTCTGTAATTGGTCCCTCAAAGCACAATAATAGTCAAAATGGACTCAATGTGTGATGATAAGACTTGCGAAATATGCTAGGTTTGGGAGATTACATTCAAAACCCTAAAACTTAAAATGAAATTTAGAACTATACCAATACCTTAATACAATGTACTGAATGATGATGCTCATGTTTTAACCAAGACACAAATACGAAAGATGTTAAAGCCAATACTTTTTAGAGAACTATCATCGTTTCAAGCTTACCAATTTAAAGTAAAATTCAACTTATACGATGGCGATTGAAAGGATCTATCCTTCAAACACATACAAATTTTAATTCAAGAAATGATAAATTCTACTATTGAACCTACTCTAGAGACAATCAATACTTCAACCACTAGCTACCTACAAGAAGACATTGTAGAGATTCCACCTCACCCCAAAAGATTTAGACATTAAGCATTCCTTGCAAACAATTTAAAGATAGTCTACATTGTTACACCTATATAGTTCTTTAGGATTCTTTAGAGATAAAAATTATTAATAAAAAGATTTCATCTTTATATTAGATCCAACTTCCTTCAATATGTGATTTTGTAGGTGATTCTTTAGGGCCCACACATCTTGTTATTTTCAAAAACATGGATGATGTATCTATGACTTTGGATTTAGGGATTAGCGATTCTTTAGGAATTTCCATTCATATTTGCAAATTTGAAGTCAGTGAAGATATATTTTTGTATATCTTTGGTGCAACAAAATATGATACTCAATTGTAAATGAAATCACATAATGTGAAAAGGTAAAGGAAAATAAATGACACCTTATATATAGCCATAAAACTCTCAAATCCAATTATAATGAAAATTCACACATAATAATTTGACTCATAAGATATGTCAATTTCATGAGTCTAAGTCCCAATGGACTTTGTTGCAGAATCGTCATTAGTAGATGAATCTAAAGTTTTTCTACCCTTGGATGACGGATGCTGATTCATCTATAAACTCTAAAATATTTAAAGCATACGTATTTTAATGGCATTTTGGTTTTGAGCAACCAAAATCCTTAAAGGCCAATGCTAACTGCTTTACATAAATTAGAAGATCAAAAGTCTTCTCTAGATTGAAGAGAGGACTTTGTTTCATCATCATTGTATTCAATGACATCAATCCTCAATGGCTGCAAACGAAGTACAATACAATGTTAGACTTTCACAACATAAAAATTTCCATGCAAAGAAAGAATAAAAAATTGCAAACTTACTTATTGAATTTTTCCTTATGAACAAATTTCTAAGGCACCACGGGCATTTCATCTGGATCTTGTCATGCCTGAACTAACGGTGGTTTAGGTAGTCCATTAGATGGGATTCAGCTGCCTTGGAGGGTTGCTTCAGACTAGTTCCCAAGTTTGGGAACCATCTAAGGTTGTCTAGAATTTAAAACTATTTTAAAACTATTTAAAAATTAAAAAAATTAAAAAAATCATTAAAAATTAAAATATTAAAAAAATATATTAAAAAATTAATTTTTTTCTATGAATTTTTTAGTATTATTTGATGTGGCTGTCACTTGACCTCGTCAACGAGCTGTTGTGGCCGAGTTCCTACAGTTTGAGAACTTGTGGGAACTCACGGTCTTCCATAGGAGCTCATTCTCTTCTAGTGCTTTCACCACATCTAGAGTAGGTGTCATCATGTATTTGAAGAGGGCATCAAAAATGTCTATGTTCTCGAAAGCCACAATGTGGCTACTCGTACTACAACATGTAGTAACCGATGTACTTGAAGTCAACAAAAAATAATATATGAATTGAATGACTAATTTTGAAAACTACAATTGGAATGGACAACGATGAAATGGAATACTCACTTATAGATGCGATGCAGTCTACAACTAAATCTCCTTCGACTATAGTAGCTTCAATGAGAAGTTGAAAAATCAAGGGTCCTTTTCATGAGCCCCTCGCCATAGCTTTCCACCATCCATTGCCATGTCATCTTCTTTGGTATAGTTCATCAACATGTCATCTCGTCCAAATGAATGTCTTCACTTGCATTCCTCATCATGATTGTGCGTTTGAAAGAATTTTCCTTTTTCGGCAAAGTCCTTGACAAGGAGGCTAATTCTATACCATTGCATCTGCAATCATGAAAACAAATGATACATTACAAAAGGATAAAACCTTATGCATTACCAAATAGCATTGAAAGCTTGAAGAACCAAAGGAGAAAATTTACCGTAGTACTAGGGTTCAATGCTAAGGTCAAGTGTAGATAGTTCATGGCCATCCACTCTTTTTTTTTCACCATTTGATAAATCTCACACAATTATGCAATAGAGCTCTTCGTTCTTGTGCTCCATGAGTAAAATACTATCATGAAGCCGTGGTTTTGCAGATGTTTGTATACAAAACAAAATGCTGCTTCAAGACCTTCATTTTGTTCATCTGCATTTCATTCTAGTACCTTCATTGGCCGAGAAGACACCCCTAGAACACGGAGGTTCTCTAGGTAGTCAAAGAACACAAGGTCCAATTCTGGTCTAGCGTTGGGCACACTTTAGGACATGCACGGCTTCTCCACTAACAGCTGCAATATAGGGTACTTCAAAAAATCAATTCCCAACCTACACAACAATCATGTTTTTTCAATTCCAAAATGAATTTTCAATTGCACACTAAAAGAAATTACCTTCTTCAAGAAATCCATGACCACTCTGTACCAAGTCGGCATCTCTATCTCGATATCATCCATGAGGTCTTCTATAGAGATGTTGAGGATTAAATCCTTAGTCTTGTCCAACTCATCATTGTCAAGGATGATCACTTGTGTCTCATGAGTGATAACGTCCTTCGTTAATTGCGTTAGTGCCGCCCTCCGTATCACCCCAACTTGAACTCCACCTTCCATATAAGAGCCTTGGTCCACTGTTGATGATGTTGGAACAAGGCCACTACCTTCGGCCTTTTTCTTGCCTTGGCTTCAGCCTTTTCTTCCTTCTCCTTCTCTACCAACTTGGACAAATGGTCTGCTTCTTTTTTTCTCCTTTGTCTCCAAAATAACTTGGAGTTGAGCTTCTCTCTTCCTATAAATGGCTTCCTTCCTCGCCATGGCCCTCTTCTTCTACCTTTGAGTGAGTTTTGCAAACTCATCTACCTTCATGTCAATAGTACCAATACCCTCCAGAGAGTTTCAAAATTGTATCTGTGATGGACGACTAAAGGAAATAGGGTAGTCAATGTACCACCCTCCACCACTAAGATGAGTTGTTGTGTAGGTGCAGAGTTGTTTAGTAGTGTACATGTAGTCTGTAGAATTGCGGTCCAACCAAATTGAAAAGAATAGAGGGAGGTCATTCTATGTGATTGAACCTTTTACTTCAAGCTCCTGCTTGAATTAACTGCATTGTAGATGAAATTGGAATAGGAGAAGATAGGCAAAATTATAATTCCAATATCAAATATACCAAAGAAAAACAATGAATTTAAACATCAATGGAATGAACAAAATGTTTAAAAAATCAAATAAAAGACATGAAGACCCAAAACTCAAGGGTCCAAGAGGTACCTCTACAACCTTAGTTGGATCTGACTAAGGTTCTAGAGATACCTCTTGGACCCCTGAGTTTTGGATTGTTCCTTCATTAGTTTTAAAAAAAAAATCATGACATTCAATTAAGAATCTAATATCATAATTTCAAGGCTTTTCACATATTTTGAATGAAACTAGTACAATGTGGTAGAAACAAATCGGAAAAGAACTCTTTGAACCGTTTGTTTGAGTCCCTCAAAATTCATGAAGGAGTCACTTTTTTGGAAATAGTTTGCTCCCTTTAGAGCAGCTAGGAATTCTTGATCTTAGATTTTATTCCTCCATCCTTCTATTTAATCCGCTAAATACTTACACTACTATGGAACTTTCATGTTGATCATGATGTTGTCCTATCTTACTACATCCTCATAGTATTCAATAGATGCATCTTCAATCTATAGAAAGAGTGAACTAATTAGACCATTGAAGTGTATTATAAAAATAAGTGCATGAATTTGAATAACGAATTCATAGAATTTTATATACACATAAGCACTTACCCCAACATACCATACACATCTATTCAAGAATGGCCTAAGTAGTGTCTCAAATATAGGCCTTAGTGGGAACCTCCTAGCGTCATGTGATGGTGTAGATGAATTCCACCACTTGAGGATTTTGATCTTGTGAACCGAAGTTGTGTTGCAGGTCACAACCATTTGTAGTTTCTCCAAAGTCATCTTTAGAACCTCATTAGTGTTCCAATGCTTCTCAACTTGAACAAGTACAAATTTATAGTTAAACCAATTACCAAATACAAATTCTAACATACAACATTGGCATGAATTCATTTATTGTATACCAAACTTCTTCTAGAAAGCTAAGCCCATGAGTGGGATTAGCCACAATCAACAACTTGATCATCTTTACATACAACTTTGTGTTCTTTTCTTTTGTTCCTACTCTCATGGCATTCACGACATCTTTGTCACTCTTTTCTTCAAACAAAGTGACTTTGTTATATCTTCATACTGTAGCATCTATTGCTTGGGCAATCTCTTGCTACATAAATCCAATGATTGATGAATGAAAAATCATTGTGAGTAATGGAAGCAAAGAATATAGCAAAATAAATGACAAAGACAAAACAAGTAATTCATTTCTCACTTGAAAAAAAAATGATGTGAAAACCTCAGTTGACATTGTATACCAAGTCTTCTTCACTTTCTAAGTTTCTAGACTCCACGACGTTTGACCTTTGATGGCCTCAACATCTCGTTGAATCGGCCCATTGGTAGAAGGTTGTATTTTTGAAACTAATACAAGGTGTGCACTGAATTAGTCTTTACATGGGAATCTTCAATTGATCTACAATTCATACGATGACCCTTAGAAATTATTCTACATAGCAATAGGGACATATATAAATCTAAATCCAAAACAAAAAGAAAAGCACCTACTCAAAGTAATAGTGAAACACTCACTTATTTATGTCATGCATCACATGCATAACCAACTCAATCTTCCTCGGGGGGGTGGGGTAGTGAGTGGTTGGAGTAGCAACATACATGCAAACATATGATAGGGTATCTTAAAAAAATGGGGGCTAAAAATTATAAATGGGTTTAGAGTAATATAGGGTATCAAAAATGGCATTGGACATCTTTAAAGTATTATAGGGTATGGAATAATAGGTCCCATTAGGAAATTACATCATGATAGCATGTGGAAAAAAAATTCATACCCCCTTATAAAATAGTGGTTGTTCAAACCTATATCCTTATTTTTTCAACACACTAACCCCCTCAAGAATCTTCCCCTTTGTATCCAATGAAATGTAGTCCACTACATAGTGCTAATTTAGATTTGAGGAATGAAGCTAAGAAATGTGGTTCATCCATGCCAAGCGTCAATGGTTTCCATCACAAATAAAGAATTTCAAGTTCTTTAAGAACTTGAGCTGAGCCACTCACTCAATGTGATTATTGAAGATGTCATTTTTTGTCTTCCACAATGGCCCCTAGCCATCAATCTCTTCCTCTGAAAACTCCAAGCTCTCTTCGGCCTCGTTTGTAGTTGTGACATAAAATATTGTAGCTCCATCATGGTATCCATTAACGAATTCTTACTCAAGCTTCACGAGGTCACAAGAGAGGGTAGGCCTCACCATGGGTATTGCCACAAGTCTTCATAGAGGGACTTAAAGACAGAATAGTTGATCGAGCTTCATTCTCAAAGAAGAGATTGTAGCCACAGAGTCAAGCTTTTGAAGCCTATGGAGCTCATCCTCAAGCAACTCCTTTTCTTCATCTTGCACCACATCATCCTCCACAAACTCTTCTTCACCTTCAATTTTTATCTCTAGTTGCTCTGTGTCATCGATTCCTAGAGTCTTAGTTCAAAGTATTGAAATACACTCTATAGTGTACCATTTAAAAAAATAAAACTACCCCCTATAAAATCAAAATAATTTTTATGACTTGAACTTGACTCAATGATGTAGATGTAACACAAATTCCTTAGCAATCCAATGTTCCAATTCTACATGATGAATAAAGAGGATCCAAGGACTTTTTTTTCTCACAAAACTTTTCATCCATTCAAACCAATGCTTGACATTTTAAAAGCTACATTTTCATATGAAAAATTTGAAGAAATTGAGGTAAACAATATATATTTATAAAAATATAAGCAAAAATATGGAAAAATTCAAAAAAGGATTTAGATGCTAATAAAGTTACACAAAAGCCAATCATCGAATCTTCAATATGAAAAAGATTTGGTTGACCACCCAAAGGACACTTTTAGTCCTTAGCGTCCTTCTCGAGTTGAGGCACTATTGTTACAAGTTACAAGAAGAAAGTCTACGCTATTGGAACAAAACACAAACGTGAAAGACTAAAATAAAAAATTTGTAGTACTAAAACAGACCTCAACAAGACCATAACCAAGAAAAACATCTATGAGATTCAAAACAATCACCTCAAACAAGTAAAATACAAATTTCTCATCATACCTTCATGAACAATTACCTCTTAAAACAAATTTCTTCTAATTGTCACAAAAGTATCAAGGTATACAAAGAGTTGTAGCAAGGCACTTGAAGCTTTCACTTGCAAATGTAGAATATACAAATTGGTCTTGGTTTAAAGTGATTGTAAGATCAAATTGAAATGATTCCTAATAGTGGCTGTCATTCTATTCTCTACTAAAATCAATAATTGAGAGCTACAACTCCTACAAGTATCCATGAAAAATCATGTCTGACTTGTACACCTGCAAGGTTGCAACATCTCCTCAAATGCAAGGGACAAACTAGGAATCGATATCAATTGTGTGTATAATTAACTAAATCTCTTAGAGTTCACTCTTTTGAGGATTACATTGAATACTCTATGAACAACTTTGAGAAGAAAGAGGACAAGTTTTATAAAAGTACATTAGGACTGTAGTGCTCTACAACTCTCTCTACCAATCCAACAATCACAGCCTTGTTAGGCATAAGGTAAGGTCACTAACTTGATCCAACCTTGCATATTGGCTCCTTTTACCAGTAGCATATCATCTATTCATACACTTGGTTGAACTTCCATTACCAAGGTGAGTGTTAGCATGAAGTCCTTGGCTAAATGTCAATGGCCATTGATCTTTGAATGGAAATGGGATTAGCTACTATTCCTTTTGGAATGGTCTACAACCTCCCACTTTGAATGATTGCATAAGAATTCATCATGCATAGACTAAGAAATCAACTAAATCTCAAGAGAGTTCGTTTCTTCTTAGAAAAGTGATCTTTCTGCAACTCTAAGTGATCTCCCAATGAAAGCTCCCTCCAATGAATTGGTTAAAATGCTTAAAGTGATAGAAGTAAAGTCTACTCGACAACCACTGCACCTCCACAATCAAGTAGACTTAAGAAATAAAAAAAACATGGGGGTGCCTTCAACCTACCATTGTCCATCACCAAAACCTTGTCACTATCAATGATGGCAGGAATACGATGTGCAACAATGATTATAGTGCAACTGTGAAACTCAAACAACAAAGTGTGTTGAAGGAATCTATGGATGGCATTGTCCATGGAGGCCGTTGCTTCATCCAACACTAGAATGTAGGCTTGCTTTAGTAAAGCTTGTCCAAAGCATACCAATTGCCTTTGCCCCACGCTCCAATTCTCCCCATTCTCACTCATTGTTCCAATCATCCATTACAAATTATCTCAAACCCTGACTATTTCAATTTCAAGTCTCACATGATGCCCCCAAAGAATCAAGCTAGTAGACAGTTTTCATATCACTGTGCTTCATCTCCCTTACAAAACCTTAGAACTCCAATTGAAATCAAAAGTGTGTCTATATGGACAACTTGAAGCTTCAAGATTTTCATCCTTAGCATGGATGATGTCCCTAAGCTAACACTTATCCAATACGTGCAACAACAACAATCAATAGACACACACACACACACTAGTATTGGAAATTGTATTCTTTCACAAAAGTCATTCCAAGGACCCAATCATGTGATGCATACGTAAAATTCTTGAGTAGTATTGAGCTTGCATCATATCCAATAGATAATTGAAGACCAATAATTTGAAAACTAGTAATGTCACCAGTCCAATGGCCCAAAGACATGCAACTTTAAAACCATGCGGCAGGAAGTTTGCTTTCAAATGCTAAACTCAAGATACTAGAGAAAGAACTTCATAGATGGTGAAGGTCTAAGGATCATAGAATCTTTGATACCCTAATTCTTTCTTGAATAAAAGTTGGGCACAAGATGTAAAGCCGATCTCAACTAATGACATAGTTTCAGTCCTAGGAAAAGTGACCTCATCAAAGAGCATATACCTCCCAAACCTCGGCATCTGAATACTTCCCTAAAGGATCCAAATTTAGGTGCACGCTGCTGTCAAAAAGAGTTGGGTCTTGTGGAATGATATTTGAGCTCAATCGCAAATCATGCAACCTTGTCCCCCACAATCCTCTTTTGTGTCACACTTCTCCCACATCTTGCAAAGAAACAACAAGCATACATTCACCAACAAATTCTACATAAACCTAAACCCTAAACCCTAAAATTCTACAAATGAACATCTATCTATCTCTCCAAAGAATGTCACTTGGATGTAGATTACTGATATTGGAGATGTCAATCCCATCAATAATGATGCATCCACCCGCAAGCTCCACCCTTCAAAACAAAGCGAGGATGAGTGTGGATTTGCCACTACCTGTGTGGCCCATGATGCTCGCCCTCTCTCCACCATGGAATGTACAAGTCAATCCATGCAACACTAGTGGGGAATGCACGTTGTATCGTACTTGAAATAGCCAACCATACAATGCACGTCCATAAGAATCTGGAAATTTTAAAACAATTGGAAGGTGTGTGATTATTGGATTTGGAATTCGAGCACTATCTCACTTGCAAGTTGTGAATGTCAATGGTGCCTTTGGATGGCCAATTTTGAGTAGGTTGAGCAATTTCAATCACCAAAGGGGCTTCACTTGGCAATGTGATGTACTGCAAGATTCACTCTACGCAAACCACAATGATCTCAAGTGTACTCAGGTTCCAAAAAAACCTTCCCAAAGTATTGCTGAGGTTTAAACTATATGTGATTGCCACTCCAGCCAAACCTGCCAAGCCAAAACAATAGGTATCAATGTTGGTTTGTAGATGAAGGTGATTTCCTATCGCACCCTTTAGTGACACTTACCACCTTAACCTCACTTTCCAAACACTTAACACCTTAGTGCCACCAAGGTTCACGCTCTCCTAACACTGTACATGCCATGCACCCACAATGTTAGGTTCCAACTCAAGTCACGGGGTTCCCCATTCCTCCGTGACTCCCAATCCTTTCCTTCCAACACTTAACTCCCACAAGAAATCGGGCATGTCATTTGATGACATGGGGTGGAACTTCCATTGATGTCCAAGCACTCGGTGGAGGTACTATTCCCCACCGGTGCTAACCGCCCATGAATGGGACCCAACTCCCCACTAGGCCCCACCCAACTCCATTCGGGACTCACACCATGGCCTAGTGTAGAGCAGGACACCACCCAACCGGTATCAAGGAGTGCACAAGCACTCCACGGTAACACACAAGTGGTGGTGAGGCTCCAACACTAACCTCACCACCCGAGGCCACTTAGACTCACCATGGCACCATCCGGGAGGGAGGAGGGAGACCACCCCTCCTCGTAGTATTCTCTGTGGGATTCGGCACCCCCCCCCCCATACTAGAGGTCACCGGTAACCACCAAGATGCACCCCATCTTGGAAGACCACCCATTTCCAAGTGGTATCCCCAAACCGGACCCCCCAAAGACTCCCGATCTTCCCATCAAGATAACTTTTATCTTCGAGCTCCAAATCCCAAGTGCGATCCCATTTTCGTGATCTAAATTTTTTGTAGATCACCGTGCACTATTCACTTTCTCCAATACGACAAGTATTGAGGAAGTTATGGCCCTCCAAAGGTACGAGTCCCCTAGGAGGTGTAGTTCTCCGGGACTCCACCCTCTTTGGATGCCCCTAACTTTTAGCTCATAACTCATCTCCTCATGAGCCTTATCATTCTAGGAATCTTGTCTCCTTATCTTTCCAATGATATGCGTCATACCCTATTTGGCTCAAAGGAACCCTCCCAAACCTTGTTTCCCACGTCCCTATGCCTCGGGACGTGACCAAGACGCTGCCAACTTTGAGGAGCCATATCTTTTGACTCCCAACTCAGATTCTCGCGTTCTTTAGACCCATGGACGCGTCTTCTCACAAGCTTTCCAAGAATGTGCGACACGCCCTCAAATTCGTCCGGATCAGAGCGCTACATTGCTCTGATCGCTCGGAACCCCTAGTCCCCCTCACCTCATCTCTTGCAAGGCTTGGGGAGTCACCTCCAACGTCCCCCTTGCTCACTAAGGTGGCCGGGCACGCCTCTTGATGAGGGTCATGACATTTCCAGGTTAGTACTTTGAAGAGAGAAGAAATATATTGTGAGCAAACTTGTAAATCACGAAGTTGAATTGACTTCCAAAATGTCTTAAGTTTTGTGAACTAATCTCACTAGTTAGTTTCTATTTCATTAGCTAAAAGATAGTACATAGGAACATGAAACCAATAACCTTGTCTTCACAAAGTTTGCCTAATATTCATTAGAAGTTCGACAATCACATGGCCCTTGCAGCAGTCCATTCCAATTATACACATTTTTCCAAATTCCATTTCATAGTGGTCAATAAGAAGACAAGAAATTCATACATGATAAACTACTAATCATTGAGATTCTTTGGTTATCCACAAGTGGAAAAACATAACTCAGTTTGCATTTTTGTCAAAGGTATTGATAAGCTAATTCAGTGCTATGCATTCGTGATATTACTAACTAGTTTGATCTTATCTAGCTAATAAGTTTTGGAGTTTTAATCTGACTAGTGCAAAATTTGAACCCTATGGTGAACATGATCTCCATTTCATACAACATGGTATAAATATTTTCATCAAATAACAAAGTATGACAAGCTAAAAAGGTCCTCAATCAATCGTCACAAATGTAGCCAATCATTTGTGGATACTACCTCAATCTTACAACAAATGCGTTGTTACTTCATGGTCTAAATTGTTTGTAATGAGCAAATTGAAAAAGAAAGAGTCATGAGGAATGAACTTGGATTCTTTGATCCTTGAGGGAAGGAGATGAAGAACACTAAGAAGATGGTGAAGTGGTGAATGCAATGGCCGACAAAAATTCTATGCAAATGATGAATCACTGACGTACAATTAGGTAGTGGAAATACTCCCTCCCAAAGGCATCCAAGCAATCTAGATTGGTTTCCATGAAATACTCCTCCTAATGGAACCTACACATTGTGGTAGCCCTAGAAATGGACTCTCCATAGTGATTGATGATGGGCAATTTCCGGATGATGGTGAGTTGAATAAGCTCCCTTCTTGAAGCGATGTATTACCTTTGCATCAAAATCATGTTTCTTTCATTAGGAAAAATTCCATAGACATTTGGCACCCAAGTTCCTTATATTCACTATTGTACAATCTCTGAAGAACTTTTGTTTTGAATAATATAACAATTATATGTATTACATAACAAGTTAAAGATATTTTGTTGGCATAGTCATGTTCTTAACCCTCAAAAGAGATGGCTTTTGGTAACTGCTAGAGCTACCCCAAATAGATGGGTTACATTTAAGTATTTTGGAAAATCGTTTTTAGCATATTTTTTAGAAATGTGACTAGCTTGATGACTAGGTACTTCATGGTTTTTGTGTAAGGTTCTGAATCAATTCATGTAGAGATGGGAAGTAAAACGAAACTTGGAAAAATGAAGGTCTTCTATCTAGACTTTTCTCAAACTATAATATATTTTGCCTCTCAAGCTTCTCCCTCCTACTAGGCTCTCACAAGGTTTAATTAGGTAGTATGTAAATTCTTGACGAGTAAATGATCAACTACTTAGGACTTGAATGGCCTGAAATCAATCATGGATCGAATTTGAAGTTTTTTGCTAATACAAGTCAATGAAGTCATGTCTATATGAACTTGAAAAAAAGTTCTAAGCTATGAAGAAGTAATCCAATTACAAATAGGAGAATCAATTGTGTTTCAATCCAAAGATTGCTTGTTTCTTGTACTCCAACCTAGAATTCAAATGGCTTTCAACATTTTAAAATCATGAAGACCTTGATGTCGTTGCACAATGGACAAAAGAACGAATAGGATACGAATTTGGAAAAGTACGCAGCCCACAACAATGGGAACCACCAGCCACAAGACTTCCCATACTGTTGTTGACATGAGCATAAATAATTTCAAGGGATGCAGAATGCATTCACCACCCAGCTATTCGCAAAATGGATCTCCAAGTCCATTTTGCTCTGGTCTGACATTTGATCCACATAGTACATCTAGTTAATACATTTCCAGAACCAGCCAAAAAAATCATTACAGTCCAACAAAATATGACTTATGCCAAATAGTCGCCACTATTTTTTTCAATCATTCATCTTCTCACACTACAAGAAAATGGGCACAAATGCGACTACAGGACGTGACTCCTTGAAAAATGTGACTAGAAAATGACTTGTGCTCTCTAATTGCACCAACAACGAAGGTCCAATGACACCCGAGTTATTTCGCAGTCATTAGCGTGACTAGAGGATGAGGACTGAAGGAGGTTTATTTTTCATCCCCCGCATTCCGTTCAGAACTTCGTCAACTACGTGACGTGGGTGTTGTAACTTCCAACGTGGAGGCCAGAGTCACATAAGAAATGACTGGTTGATGGTAAAAATGACTGAAATATGACTCAGGAATGATTGAGATGGCTAGGACAATTGCGAACGAGAAATGATAAGCTGAAAGATGGTTGACATGTCCTCTGACTCTTCTTTTACTTCCTATACAGCGCAATGAAGGAAGAGATGCAAGAGAAAGGCATGTAGGACCTAATTTCCACTAGTTCATTTACTTCTGTTAATGGAATTTTGATCCTTCATTTTGTTTTCAAGTTTAGGGCGGTTTATTTATTTCGTATTTCCTTTTTTTTGGTTTGCCTTTCGTATATTCATGTACTATTTGCCAAAAGCTTGTAAAATTTTATTGGGACAACCTAATCTTTGTTTGCTTAGAATCTTCATCATTTCTCCCCACTTTCTTCATTTTTTCAACTTCTGTTCTGAATTCTTGACTCTTGAGCACTATATTTGAAAACGTTTTCCACCTGCCTTTTTATTTTATTTGTAGTCTTTTTTTCACCCTTCAAATTCCTCTAATGCTCGTTTGTACGTATCTTCCTACACGGCTAGTCTTCCTTGATTTTTTTCCTCGTACTTCGAAATGTTTTTCAATTGTTTTTCATTCATCTAATTTCTTTTAATTCTTCTGGGTATTGAAAATGCTACGAAATTGGTGGGCTCTTCAATTTGTCATAGCACGTCGAATATAATGGTTTAGTACAGAAGTTTGGTAGAACTATGGAAATTGCATGAAGTGAAGATGGTAGCAAATATTTGTAGACATTGTAGGGACAAAAGTTTGCCACATTTCAGGAAATTCACAATCGATTTCATTTTGGTTCCCATCTCCACTTACAACAGTGTCATGCACTGCTAGTTCTCTATTACATTTACTTCTACATTGCCTCTCCAGCATTACTAAAGAATGACTTCAAATGACGCATATGCAACTAGAGAAGATCATGCACTACTTCAGAAGCAATTGTGGCTTAGCACCCTAGTATTCTTCTTGTGCCAATAAGTTCTCTTCCACTGACAATTCAATTATTTCTCCCTTTTGGATATTTTATATAATTCTTTAAGCTTCTTTTCTTTTACTTCTTATAATTTTATTTTAATTTTTAATTTTTCTCTTTTCACCTTCATTTCTTTGAAGCTTTTTTTATCTTTCACAATTCTCTAACCTTTGTTTATCTTTAAAAAAAAAGTTCCTTTGTCTTTTTATTTGAAATCATGCATTCTGAATGACCTATTTGCTTCATTGGTGTATATAAATTTCTTAGTTAGGGTCAACTTCAAGGTTCATTTAAACTCCTACTAGTATAGAAGCAATGATTTTTGTCCATTTTTGTCATTGCTTCTATACTAGTAGAAGTGAATACACTACTTCTAGATAGTTAAAGTGATTCAAAATTAACATTTAGAGGTCCCAACGTACTCACACGAAGGTATTCTAATGATGCTAAAGGCAATCATTAAGTCCCATTTCCCCTTTACATAAACAACAATTTTGCCTCTCCGTTGCCACTGCAAAATGACTTCCTAAGACTATAGAATGAGTTCAAAATGTCTTAGACTACTGCACAGCTACTCTACTACTACTTCAGTGCCTTGTCCATTGTGATGCACTACATGATTTCCAAACATCTTGCATATCTTTCATTACACTTATCCTACATCTACAGCACATTTTCATATATGATACATATGACAAGGATGGACATAATTCTGAGAGGATGGTAAAAAATTTTAAAGAAATTGTCCTTTCCAATCCCTTTCCTAAATTTGTCCATAACTTTTGATTTGAGGATCAAAATCTAAAAAAAAATTTTGGAGATGAAAGTGACATTGATTTTCCAACTTTTATTAGTTTGGAGTTTTTTGAAAAAAGTTAATCTTCTATACCTAAATGAGGTCTGAAATATTACTTGTAACACAATTCCTACGTTTTACAAATCCCATATGGTTTGTCTTGCTTCCTACCACCCAAAATGTATAAAATCCTTGTCATTTAACCTCATTCTACTACATTGAGTGTTTGAAAAGCCATGTGACACATGCCAAATATTATGTATGGTGTATATTATGTACGGTGTATGGTATTTTGTGTATGGTGTATTGTATATGGTGCACGCTGTATTGCTTTGGAATTTTATATGAGCCCATATGTGATTGTAGAATGACTAATCTTTTTTGTGCACATTGTCGTCACTTGTAAATGACAAGATAATGATGTCCGGCGTCCTCAGGGAGTGACCTAAATCCACATTACTTTAAAATGACTATGAAATAATTTGCCACGTGCCAATGCATTTGATTGACACAATCACTCCATCACAACTTCTAAATGACTGCATAATGATTGTGACGTAGCAGTCCACGTCAGATTTGTAATGGGTCTGTTGTAATTAAAAAATGACTTCCTCATGACTGCCGACGTGGCTAGGTCACTGAAGAATGACTAGACACGTGGCTGACTATAGCCAATTAGCGACTGCCACATCATCCGATTAGGGCATGTGCCGAACACATGCCCTTTCCACCTCAGCCTCCACATGTACTTCTATCATCCATTTCTACATCCAAGGCAGGAATGGATGGTGATAATACCCTTGCAGTCATTTACGTGAATGACTTGTCCGAAATGACAACAGGACCCCTAGTCATTTTGCAGTCAAAAATGTCCGAAGTGACTGCTATCTAGTCATTTTCTGGAGTCATTTCTTCACTCAGTTTCTTGTAGTGTCAACATTGTCACTTTTTAGTCAATAGAGTCACTATTATTCTCAACAATGATGCCTTTTCACCTAATCAATGCAACAATGTTATTATTCATACATAATACATATTATTTTATGTATAGCTTGGCACCCCTATTCACATGCACTTGTTCTAATAATAGAAACTACTTGATGTCGCAGCCCTAGTAACACTTTACAGCTCTAAACAACCTCTCAAAGCCCTTCACAACTTTCAAGGCTCATCATGCTTCAATTCTAGTATCACTTAGGCCCAAACTAACACTACACATGCCACGCACCTACAACATTAGCCCTCATTTCCAACCCACATTGTTAGGTCCCAATCCCCAAGACTGCTAGCACGCACTCCACAAATGACACCTAGCGTGACATGGGGCAGAACTTCCATCTTACTGTGCTAGGACTTGTCGTGGCACTACTCACCACGGTCCTAACTACTTTTGGTTTTCACCCCACTCCATACTAGGCCCATTGTATATTTGCTACTTTCCCACCAAAAGTGATCAAGACTCACAACTCGGGATACATTGCAAATGGTCTAGCAAGGAGTGGGACTCCATCCAACTAGTGCCCCAAGACACCCACACAAGTGTCCCATCGTGCCTTGAAGCCGGTGGTGAAGTTACATCACCAACTTTGAGTCACCAAGATTCACCAAGGCTCCAAGAAGGATTGAAGAGGGAGACCAACCCTTCCTATCTAGTACTCTCTATAGTATTTAGCAGACCCCCCCTCTTGTGGGTTGAAGAAACTTCCTAAACCCCCTTGGGTTTTGGAAGACCACCCATTTCCAACTGAAATTGTCAAGTTCCAACTCCGTTTGGACTCCCAAACTTCCAAACGGCATAACTTTGTAGTCAGGACTCCAATTCCCACATAGAATACCATTTTGTATATCTACGTGACAAGTAGATGCCTATAGACTACTTATTTGTCCCATTTGGACAAGTTCACACAAAGTTATGGCTCTCCAAAGATTCAAGTTCACTAGGAGCGGTGTCACGCCTTCACCACGGCCCTTCTCTTGGCCAGAACTTTTGGTTCCTATCTTAGAGCCTTGTAATGGTTAGCATTATAGCTTCCTTGTTTTTATAACTTTCCAATGAAATGCTACACGCTATACTTTGTTGAGTGATTCTTTGGGAATCCCTCACTCCTAGTCCTTAAGTGTCCTAACACCACTAAGACACCCCCAACTTCGAAAGGCCATAATTTCTAGCCTATTAGTTCAAATCATGCATTCTTTATATGTTTGGAAGCATCTTCTCAAGAGCTTTACAAGAATATATGACTTGCTACTATATGCTTCTTATCCAAAGCACTATTGCACCTTACTTGCTCAGGAGTCTCTCATTTCTCCCTTCTTAGACTATTGCAAGGCTTGGGAAGTCACCCCCAAGGTCCCCCTTGTTCACTAAGGCACTTCGGGCATCCCAAGGAGATAGGGGCGTGATATGGATGGACTTGCATATTTGCAGACAAGCAAACAAATGGCTTGGTAGCCTAGCTTGCAGACCGAGTCCCGCAATCGCGGATGGGGAAGTGGATGTCTTGTCGGACTGCCTTGTGGATCCCCCTGCAATTGCAGACAAGATTGTGGACACAAGCGAACAAATAGACTCGCAAACGAGTCGTCAAACGGACTCGCCGACTCATAGATGAGCTTGTAGACGTGGTGCCTAAGGCACGGATGACCTCGCAAATGGGCTATTAGTGAGAGTGGGCGAGTCATGGACAGGCTGGCAAATGAATGCTTGTGGTCAAAGGAGACAATTGATGGTGGACAGGGTTAAAAAATTATCCTAGGGTAAAAAAATTAATAACCAATTGTCACATGATGTCTCAAGGGGTAGCATCCGTAGACATTAGACCTCCAAACACGTGTGACTACATTCGGACGTCCTATCAACCCTGGCAGAGCTAACCTTTTGTTCATCTTTCATGGATTCCTAGAAATTGGATTTGGAGGAGATGATGAACTTGTTGTCTTGCAATTTATTTGAAACAATTTATAACAATTGGCTACAAATGTCTGGAAAACGAGGGAACAACTTGTTTGATGCTACTTGCGACAATAGTATCCGAACTTAGATGCAAATGACAAACTACCAAGCATACCTTAGAGGCCATGCATCGGGATCTGGCCCATCTAAGGGGGAGTTGAAGCTGAGAGCTGGAAAAAGAAGTAAAGATCACAAGAAAATAGCAGAGGCGTTGAATACATTGCCCAAAGATGAGGGTGTGGGAACAAGAGTACCACACTTAGAAGGAGAGGAAATATTTGGGAGCATGAAGAGGAAATTGGATATACCCATTGGTGATGTAGGAGACTCATATAGACCAGACAAAGTTAACATGTCTCAACCTTGTGTACAAACGAGATCCACTATGGCTTCTCTTTAGTCTTCAGAAGACCCAAGTGAACAACCGAAGGTCAATATTTCTCAATATGTTACAACAGTATTTGAAAGTGACTATGACAAGTCCAAGTGGCACATTGCTAGAATCCAACACAAATCCAACACAAGATGTCAAACTCAATAATGGACATTGAACATCAAGTGTAGCTCAAGAATTGCAAGGGAAAAAAAAGGTATACCAGCTCTAACCTACTAGGGTAGAAAAGAGGATTATGGAAGTAAACGAGAGGTGGTAGTTGACTTTTGGTTCTGTTGGGATGACATTGAATGATGTGTGAAAGGTACAAAATGGAAGTAGATCATTGATTGGCCAAAGATGCTAGAGATTTGGCCTGTTTTGAGTAGGACCAACCTCAATCGAGAAGAGACTTTGCTATTGCAATATGTATGCTTCCGCCTCCAAGAGCGATTGATATTGTCACCACGATGACTCTTCTAGATGTTAAACATTTTCAAGACCGTCTTGTATAACCAACCAGCACCCCAAAATCCGAATGCATTTCCAACCGTTAGGAACAACAAAACCATTTAGAGGATAGCAAATGCACCAACTATAAAACAATGAAACAAATGGGAGAGTGCATGAAACATTAGAGGGCAAATTGTGGGAATGACCTTGCTCCCCTTTTTGGATCTTAGTGCAATAGTGGTTCTCAAGATAGAGACTGACTTTAACAAAAATGTTTATCAAATTACATTGGGTTTGTTCCCCACATGCACATGCCCGGACTTTGTGAATATGGTTGTTTCTGCTATAGGAGGTCAACAATAGTACGTAAATTGCAAACACTTGTACCACCTGTATAGGTACTTTTGCAAGATGGATGTCCATGAGCAAAAACTTATTCATGCTCCAAGTTATAGCTTCAATGATCTAAAGCTACTCCTAGTTTGAGTAGAAATCATTATAGTTCCAGAATAGGCATGGCTACATTTATCCATGTAGTTACTTCAATTGTACAGTATTCATTCACATAGATTGTGATTGAAATGATTTGCAATTTATAGAGGGAAAATATTAATGCATTCATGAAATATGGAGGCATGTCTCAGAAGTCAATTGTTTTTTCGTTAGTTCATATAAATGACTATAATGTACAATCCTACACACTATTTCAGTAAGGCATATTTGAATATGAAATTGTTTTCTCTTTCTATATTTTCCAAGTAATTTTCGTTTTTAAAAACATCTTTGTAGTCTTTTTAATTCCATTGTATTCCCCTTCATTTTCCTATTCGTTTCCATTTTCTTTCATTTTTCTTTTCTTGGAGTTTTCTTATCCCTATTGTTTTTTCTTTCCCCATTTTTTTCCCCCATTTTCTTTTCTTTCGCCATTTGTTTTTCTTCCCCCATGTTTTTTCTTGTCCTATTTTTTTTGCTTTCCCCATTTTTTTTCTTCTTCAATTTTTTTAGCTCCTTTTTTCTTTCCCCTTTTTCTCCTTTCTTCATTTTTTTTTCCATTTCTTGGGGGCATAATTTCTATTTTTTAAGGATGTCTACACTTGGCAATACTTTACAATCATCCCTAAAACCCTAGTTGAGAATTGAAAATTACATAAAGTAAAACACCTCAAGATTAGGGTGAAATGTCTACCACAAATCCACAATGGCTTGTGGTCGTCATCTCACCTTAACCTTCAAGTTGTCAACTCATCCTACACATGTCCTCTTATACTCCCGCATGTTGAAAATCCCAATTGTTATGGGATATTCAAAAGTTACAATTCTTCATATTCAAGGTATCCAATCAAAATAATACAATAGAGTTTCGCCAAAATGACATGGGGCTATTGGACTTAAAGCATTTGACATGTTTTCTATTGTTGTAGATAAACAAAGTGTAGAAACTTTGTACAAAGGTTTGAAAACCTAACTGCATAGCAAAAACAAAATTCAATACATTGAAGTATAAAATTTAACACAATCCACGATTATAAGGGACATGGTCATAGGTCACAATATTTACTATAAATAGGAAGTTTTCCTCTATTTTGGGAAAAAGATGAAGAAAAAAATTGGGAGGCAAAATATATTTTTTTTAAAGTTTGGGGGGCTCTAGGCTCACAAGCTCCCTACTCACTGTTCATAGGCTCACAACTCCAAGCTCACATGCTAGCTTCATTGCCAACTATAGCAAGGCTTGAAAGGAACAAAAAAGGGTTGAAAAAATACCTGACTACATCTTCTAGTTCCACCTCAAGTTTTCAATAGAAACCAATGGGAGTTGATGAGTATCTTTAAGCAACTTAACCAACAAGAGTGAAGCATTTGTACTTCAAGAGTGTTTGTTTATAGGGACTCTAGTTGCATGTGTAGGTACCCTATGTTTTCAACATCAACAATTCATAGAATATTAACCAAGCATAGAAAAATTATGAATTGGATAAGTTTCCTCTTGAAGTTCTAACAATTTAGTTAAAAAAAAATTCTCTCATTTGCACTAGGAAATGAGAGCCTCAGAAAAAATGGCACAATTGGTTGCTCCTACTTTGGGACCTTGATGTTTTGGTCTTTGTATTCCATTGATTCAAGCACTGAAACAATGATATTCTTTACTAATGAACAATATAATGCCAAATCTTGAATTTCAAGGAAAATCATCATTCTCTTGTTTACTAGTTACAAGGAGGTTAACTCTTAGAGGACCAAGTAGTATTTTTTGGCAACATATATTAATAGTATTTTCAGCCATCCATTTATGAACTAAATTTCCATTTCATTTTCTTTGAAATTCTCACACATGTGGTTGAGGTCTTGAGGAGTAGCTTTAAGGGACAATAATTTTCATGATTTTTGACTATACATGTGATTAAAATGTTATTGTATGGCATATAGTGTGTTTTTTAGATTTAGGCAATGCAGTAAGCTAAGAAAAAATCACTTTTTCAATAAATAAACATTTGTAATGAGTTTTTAGATTTATATACATGCAGAAAGCTCTTAATCATCCCATTTTGATTAACAAGACAAAAATTATGAGAAACTTTAGTTTGCAAGCAAGCAATATAGAATCTTTATTCTAAGATAAACTTAGAAGTCCTTTATTTAACTCAATTTTCAAAATTTTGGGAAAAAATGACATCTTAGGATGTAGATTGTTTATTACAACATTACAAAAAATGGTACTAGCATTTTTTCAATTTCACAACTAAATTCTTAATAATTTAATATTGTTAATCATTCTCTACTAGTTTCTTTTCACTTTTTTTCAAACATAAATATAGAATAATTTTTGTTGACATTTTTTAGATGTATTGCCAACTTATTTCTTCAACATATTATGGAGAATTTCACATTGTAGGATCTACATATTTTGGGGTATAAAGTTTGAAAGATGAAATCCAACTATATGGGAAGAGTTGACAATACTTCTTCTTAAAAATCCAAACATCATGATCAATTTGGCAAGGTTTCTTATTCTTAAATTTTAGCAAGGTGTCATCTAACAAGTTATCTAAAGGACCCTACAATTGAATTTTTTCTAAAAACAAATATAGATGAAGATTTTAGCCTTGCTTTGAAAACTAATATTTTAAAGCAATTTGGGGCCTCTAAACATGAACAAACTTTACGGGTTAAGAAAAAATTTCTTTTCCATAAAGGGAGACCACAATGGGGACAAAAGAGAGCATAGAGAACTTGTAAATATTCTTTTGGTATCACACAAGATTTGTATCCATTCCTCTGTTTCATACTACCACGGCTTCATATGCTGTAAATGGCCTCGAGGCCTAGCTAAGATTACATGGTCCCAATGATGACTGAACAGAGAAACCTGTGTTGCAATAACTCAATGCAAATCAGCCCTTTTTTTTTACTTTTTGAGAAAGTGCCAAAGTGGCGATCACTTAATATTTGGTGAAGTATTGTATCTCTACATTCTTCCATCTTTTGGACCAAAAAATACTTTTCAATCATATTCATGCATTTTTTCATCCAAATTTGGCGAATTCATCCACATTTTAAATAGAAATGGAAAAATTCTGGCGAAAAAAGATTAATTTTTTCTGGCAAAAAGTAGACATTTATTTTGGAATGGTGCAATCTGGCCCCGTGGTGCCGGAAAAAAAGGGCTGGTGCAAATGGTGAAACTTAGGCATTTGCTAGTCCTCATATACTGCTCGGAACCCTCAAATGCTCAACCATCCGGTCCGGTGCACGAGGGCCTTCACTGCCTGCACCAGCATATTGCAAATAAATATAGTATAGGGCACTCCAGGAAAAGGTACAATCAATGCAAGGGCTACAAGCAATGCAAGAGCAACGCATAAACACCGGGTTCCAGATTCAGAGAACTTACAACACTTGAGGTATTTCCGTGATGAACGCGTTGAAATTCCTGGTTCCAAAAATTGAGGAGGGCCATACAGGAGGTGGAGCGCTGTAGTCTGCAAAAGCTAATCCTCGCACCAAATTTCAATCCTCGTGCTAAAGAAAAGCAGTCACATTTTCGAATCTTTGTGCAGAATTTGCATCACCCAAGAGATTTCAGGGAAACTGAGAAGGACAAATGGTGCAAAGAATGACGCAAACCCAAAGCTGCTCGCCAACCCAAGCGCCAGGAAGTTCGAGATCCCAGAGCTGGTCAATGAATTTAGGAGCACGAAGCTCTGGGTGTATGTAGCGTAGGTCACAGCGGTTGTGTAGACAGCGCAACACGCTAGCGTGCAAAGTGGCCTCTGCCAGGATATACGAAACCCCTCGAGCCTCTTCGTGAGTATAAGAAGAAGCAATACAGCGGAGGCGAAGTTTACGGTCATAGTGGCAGCCACCAATCCAGGAGCTCCGAAACCTGAGCAGCGAACTAGAAGCCAGTCCAGAATACCGTTGGCAACAATACCAGCCAAAGTGATATACAAAGGAGTGCGCCCGTCACCCAAAGCGTAGAACACTTGGACCAATACATCCCTGGCTAAGTAAAACGTCGACCCTGGAACACATTGGCCCAAGAACAATGTCAGTGAAACGCAAATGATGCATACAACATATAACATTCTTGCAACTGCAAGTGGAGGTCATATTCAAGCAGCAGAGACAATGGGGTTCGCGCTAGAGCTGCGGTCCAAACTTGAGTTCCAATAATATATTGAACAATATAATGAAAACAGGAGATGTTGTACCTGAAACGTAACAAATGACCAGAGATGACACCATGCTGGACGCTGAGGCATCGAACGACCTTCGCTGATATGCAAATTGGACAATGGGCCTCGCTAATGGTATCATGACAGCCGTGAGAGACAGCGTAAGTGCCGTTGCTATCAAGAGTCCTTGTTGTACACAATCTCGAAGGGCCGGTCTATGCTCAACGTCAGTGAGCCGGGAGAAGATAGGTAGGAGCGAAAGTAGGACTGGGCTCGAGAGAATCCCCAATGGTGCCATCACCAACAAATTAGCGTACCCTAGTGCCGCCGCTGCACCAGGAAGAAATGAGGCAAAGTAGAGATCCGTGAATGTTGCCACTTGCGTCAATCCCGAGTTCAGAGCAGCAGGGACCATCACTGCCAGAACCTCATAGATTCCCTTCTCTTTGAAAGGATTGAGCCATGGGAGACGCAGTCCACCAAGACCTGCTCTTTGTTGCGCAATCACTTGCATCCCCCACTGGAGGAAAGCGCCACATGTGGACCCGATTGCCAAACTTATGCCTCCAGCTAGCGCTTGTTGTGCGGGTGTAACATTTAACTGGTGAAACATCAACACATGGAGAGCAACTGCAGCAAGTATGGCGATGCTTGACAGAGCTGGACTCAGTGATGGCACGCCGTAAATGCCATTCGCACTCAAGCTGCCAAAACCTAGTCCTATAAGGGCTGCAAGCAATGCGCATGGAGCCATCACTTTCAGCTGTTCAAAATTGTTGCCAACCAATCACCACAATAATAATTACCATGTGCATTGGATGTGATACCTCTGGAACTTTGAGCTCTGACTACAAAATGCGAAACAAGCATGATTGTGTCTAGTTCTAAGAGAGAGCCTACCTGTAGAATAGCAATTTCTCTCGTGAGAATTCCATCAGCTGCCACCAAAAGCCCCGGGGCTAAAGTGTCAATGACAATGCCAGCGTGGAGGAAGATCAACACACTGAACCCAGAGCACGCCAAGCCAGAAAGCAAAGAAACACTAGCCAGAAGCTTCTGACCCTCCTCCTTCCGACGCTTACTAAGGGCCGCAGTCATAGCCGAGTGAAACGGCCCGTTGATTCCTCCCAGCATTGTCAGAAAAAAACCAGGCACTATGGATGCGTAGTTGAATGCATTCGTCACGGGACCGACTCCAAACACCGCCGCTAGCGCTGCTTCCCGAGCTAGCCCTATCACCTTGCTTAAAAGCGTGGCCGTTCCAATCACCCGCGTAATCTGGAACAACCCTCGCTTCGAACTGATCATCAACGGAGGTTAAAATTCAGCACAGAAATCTGTGAGCTTCTTCCAAATTCAAATTAGTTTAAGAGAATGTCATTGTTTAGGGTTTCGGGTTGCATTCACATCCCTGCCGGAATGAGAATGAAATCAAACCAAAATTGTGAGAACCAATCCCTCACAATTTTGAAAGCACCGAGAGCAGAATTTCACCAACCCAAGTGCTCAACAGGTAAAACTTCCTAAAACCAAAAGAGGACGTAAAATGTCATAAAACAACGGTGTGATTGCTTTTTAGGGTTTAGGGTTATTGCATTCACATCGCTACCGAGAATCAAAATTCAAAAATTGCGCAAACCGACCCTACACAATTGAATGAACCAACAGCAGAAATTCACCTTGCCACCGGGTGCGCAACGGATGGAAATTCCGAAGCCTCATTAGGTACAACGCTCTCTGCACCAAATTCCCCCTCGGAGTTACATTCGAGGGCAGGCAGAGCTCCACTGGGACCCAATGCGCAGCACCAAGGCTTCCAGCGAACACGACTTCGCCTATCCCATTCACTCTGAACACGGTGGCCACCAGAGATGCCAAGCAAATGGTCATACATCCGGAATCCTGTGAAGCATGGCGATGGGTTTGCACTCCCCCCATTGCGAACTCGCAAAGGAGTCGCATTGTAACCCACCTCGCATCGTGCATCAGAGACCGGGGCGGAAGAAACAAAGCGGGCAAAGCGAAATTGACAATCCATATCGTCACGGACTCAAAGAATTTGGGCAATTTCGCATTTCCTCATGGAATAGGTAACCTTGACATTCTCATTTGTGGAGTGCAGAATTGTTCTTGACCAGCTTCGACAGATTTGTGGACCAGCCAGACGAGCGAACGAGGGTGGGTAACTGATTTACACAGAGATCAAACCTCTCTAATATGACATTCCGGGTGCCCAAAATCGACGGGGTAATAATATGGATGTCGGACTCTGTAGCGGAGCATTGCGAATACACTCAGTTACGAAACCTCTTTAACCCCTAAACGCCGAGGCGGACGTTTTTTGTCCGATGAATGACAAGGAATTCTCCTGTATAGGACAGAAGTGCAACTATTCATCTTCAGAATTAGGGGTGAAAAGGGAAGATCTTCAACAGTAGTTTGACTCCCAATGATTATTTTTTATTTTTTTAAAGTAGATGATGTCACACGGTTCCCAAATGCCTGATTTCCATGGTCACCAGCCCGGCATTCAAGGGTTAATGCCACAGCATGGGTGCCCAAAATGCAGATGATGATAATATGGATGTCAAAAATATTGTGAAAATTAATATGGTAGTCTTGTGTATACAAGTGACGTTAGGGAACGACAATGACAATGAACTCAAAAGAGGCAAATAGGATTTTATTTTTCATTTTCCCCCGTCCAATGTCGTTGATCTCCAATTAGAAAAGTAAACCATCATGGTTGATCGCCGTCATTTAGACACAATCTTGGCCATTGGCATTTCAAGATACAAAATATGATATAAAATAAGGATATATATACCGGATATGGATGGTATATTGAATATGTATGGAATATAGATATATAATATACCAGTATATATCCCATATTGTTTGCAAGCTAAACTACTGTCAGAGAAATACAAATATGGTGTGTATTTAGATATATAACAAACACACATCTCATTTTCTCAACCATTGATAAAGTAACACGTAGATACCTTCCAGTTTTTTTTAAATGTCTAACCACCAATGGCTAAATTACACATGTACCCCATCAATTTTTCATGTACAATTTTCTCAAGTAGTCACAGTTTCTCACAATGACAATGAGTTCAAAGAGGCAATAAAAAAGTTTATATTAAACAAAAGTGTTTAAGATGTGTGTGGTAATCATGAAAGAATTCAAATAAGCATTGATCAAATTCCTTTTTTTGTAAATATCATTGGAAATTGAAAAAGATTCTAACACATCTTTGAATAAGTTGAAAAAAATTGTGAATAATTACATTAGTAGAAGGGTGGATTAGGGACACCATTGAATAGTGTAAGAGTGTGTGTGAAGTTGTGTATACAAAGCAAGTTCATGACATTCCAACTCTAATTAAATTATAAGACATTGAATTTCCAAAAAAAATGATTATCTAAAATTGTATAAATTTTATAAAGAAGAAGGATATTTCAAAAGTTTTCAACAAACTTTACCACATTGTTAGATTTTGTCATTGAATATTGTAGACAATGAAGGGATCTTGAGAAACTTTTCAATCCTATCTTGAAGAGAGGATAGATGTTCGAGAGGTTTTCAACTAATTTCAATGCATGATTTTTTTAATCATAGAATATTATAAAAAATAGAAAAATAAACAATTAAAGATTCCTTGGGAACTTTTCATTACTATCTTGAAAAGGTGATAGATGTTTGAATTTTTTCCAACAAACCTCACTTTATGATTGACTTTTGTCATAGAATATCAAATAAGTTATAAAAATAGAAAGTATAACACCATGGGAACTTTTAAACTCTATCTTGTGGAAATGATATTTACTTGAAAGGTTTTCAGTAAACTTCATGACATCATTGAATTTTGTCATTAAATATTACAAAAACCAACAAAATAGGTGATGAGCCATTCTATAAAAAGAAGTATAGCTTGTACATTGAAGCCAAAACTATAATTTTAATTTGTTTTTATTTTAGAGACAAATAATATCTATATGATAAAAAAAAATTGAATGCAACTTTTATATAAAGTAGTTGAAACTTGTTGAAACAATGTAGGGCATACTAGGTTACATAAATTTTTTTACATTGGTATAGATGCCAAATAGAAAAAAGATACTCATGACTCAAAATATGGTTCATACCAATTTGAGGATTTAAGTTTACAATATCAATTTTTTTGGTTTGAGAGAAACTATGTAGAAACTTTGTTATTTACCACCAAATGATCAAATGAATTTACATTTGGACTCAAAGACTATTAAAATAGGAAGGGAAGGTTGAGAAATAGAAAATCACCCCACTGTGACTTTATATTTTTCAAAAAAATCCACATTTGTACTCAATCATCTATTATATGAAATACACATTGTCATGCAATCCGTCACAACCCACTATCACAAATATGGTCACATTCCCATCCCCAATATTTCAACCTATCATTCCCAATGTTTTCATCCAATTCTATAAGACTTTGATTGGCTATCCAATCCATATTCTCTGCAGTTCAATGCAACTAGTCTGTGCTAGTCTAAATATATATACATACATATCCCCTCAGTGTAGTAGTAGTAGTAGTAGTAGTAGTAGTAGTAGTAGTAGTAGTAGTAGTAGTACACCCATTTGCATTCACACCTTGTTGCATATTAAGAGAACATACTAGTGTTTTCTTTAGTTTACTACAATTGGATTCTAAACTCAAGAGTACCTACAAAATTTGAATGAAAATTTGTAAGGATGAAAACATTACCATCCATCTAGATAAAGACATGAAGACACTAAGATAGTAACAATGTGCACTGAAAATGGCATGTATGTATAAAACTCAACCCAAATTCACCAAATTAGATTAAAACAAGTTATATTTTAATCCTTAAAAGGCCCAACCAACCATTTTTTAGTCACTCCATTTTAGGCAATAATTTTTTTTATTAAGAATTTATTTTTTCTATGCAAAAAAATTGTGTTATGTTTCTATCTTTCAACATTAAAAAATAAAATCAATATAGTAAAAAAACAAACTATAACAAAAATAGCGCAAAGTGTTTAGTATTTGTTTAGTGTTGTAAATTTTACTATTTGAAAAAAGTGTTGATGTTCTTTATGTTAAATTTCATGCATTTTTTTCACAAATCAATCAAACTACACTACATAGGGGTATTAAGGGGACCCACACTAATTAATCAACATTCCACACTATAAAATATCTACTTTTCTTGCACATCAGTAGTTATTGAAGTGTCCAAGGGATGTACATCATGTTTCAAACATCTACAGTTTTCTACAATTAGTCCCCTTAATTTTTTGGTCCCCTTAATATCCCTATTCTGCATACAATTTTGACCATAAAAGAATCAACTTGAATCATGAAAGAATTTGAATGCTAAAAAATAGGAATTACATCTTTTGTGAATTGCATTCACGCATTGCTTTATCTGGATGAAAACATTGCACTTAGGAATTTTGTTCATCATTGAGAAGATGGAACTCTAGGGGAGTACAAAATAGGGGCATATTTTTACATTTATATTGCAAGTTGAAATTTTTTTCCAAGGCTTTTTAGAGCCAGTCATCACTCAAATATACTCTGCTGGCGTGGCATATGGAGCCAAAGCCAACTTTACAGAATCTCAGTATCCGGGTAATACTTTAGTCCCCCCCTGTTCGTTCCCCGGGTGGCCCTTCGAAACGGCGGGTTCAGGTTTGTGTGTACGCCACCATCGCCATAGCTTTTGTTCCTCCGGGCTGCTGCACCTGTGCTTCCGTTCAGTCGCCTCCGCAGTGAGGGCCCCTGCCTGTGTCCCTTTTAAGTTCAGTGATTTTGGATCAATTGTGTATAGAGTCTCTCCGGAGTATCGTCACTGCTGCTATTTGCTTACAGAAAAAAATTCAAACTTTTTTGGAGTTTTTTTGGTTGTTGCTTGAACGATCACGGCGTCGAGGTAAGCCTCACGTTTGTGCGTTGAAATTTGTCGTCAAGGGTGCCCCTAATTTTGAGATGATCGGTTTATGACTAGAATTACTCCCGATTAGATCACGAATTTGGGCTGGTTTTCTTTTGTGTTTCCGGATCGGATTTCAGTGATGGAAATTTTCGAGGTTTAGTGGCGTGGCGCGAAATTGCGTAGGATTTCGTGAGATTCTTCGGGGAAATATATTCCGGGATTCTGATGATTGGAGTGTTTGGGCAATTGGCGTGAATAGGCTTGTTTCGTAGAGTAAATTCTGTTGGTAGAGCTCGTGTGGTGTGCTTATTGCCACGCTTGATTGATGCCTCTTAGGGCTTATTTATGAAAGCATGGCTTGGAGTGAGTGTTTTCCAGCTCTCCGGTGGTTACTATCACCGTGTTTGATCTTTGCTGAGCAGTATTCTGCAATCATGTTTCACAGCTGAGAGCGACTTGTTTTCCTGTTTGCAGAGTCATGGCGACAGCTCATTTCGTGAACTGGAACGTTTGCACGGCGTCCTCACATTCTACCGCTCTGAAGCTCATGTCAGAACGAGTGGCATCCTTGACTGGAATTAGGGTGTCCGGACCAGTGCAAGATGGTACGAAACACCGAGGTTTTCGACTGCTCGTGAAAGCGCAGGGGTCGAAGAAAGGTGGAAATTCTGGTGACAAAGCTCGAAGGTGCATTTAAACCCTGAAACGACTCCAGATTCCCAAATTTGGTTTCGCGACTTTTAAGCAGTTTCGAGTAGGTCAAATGGGGTCCTTCTTTTGGTCAAGTACATTTGTTTTTTGACCAGTATATGCAGTGTTCTTCATTTATTCTGATGAACTAAGATTCAGCCTCATTTGCATTATTTTTTTCACAATATGATCAAATGAATTGGTCATGTCTAAGCCATGAATTCTGTGTCGTGAAGTTTCTTCAGCCCTTATTGTTGCACGAAACAATGTGGTTCCAAATCTTGTTGCATTGGCATTTTGTCTGAAATAATTTGTGCTCACGTCGCATGAATTTGAGTTGCAGATATGACCCCATGTTTGCGAGGGGTGGGAGTACAGTGGAGTGCCCGGTGCCATGGGAGCAGCAACCTGTGAATGAGTACCAGATGCTGAACGAGACGGGGTTATTTGCATGGGCTACAGATGATATTCTGTCCTTTGGGATACGAATCTCCGCTGTTACTGTCGGTATTTCTGCTCTTGTTGGGTACCCAGTCGTTTCCCTCAGCATCAACGCCCAACAAGAGTTTCTAAAGTGCTGTTTGGGAGCTTTATGTGGAGGCATACTGGCTGCTACTGTAGTGACCCTTCGCCTTTATCTGGGTTGGGCTTATATTGGCAACCGCCTCTTTAGTGCAACAGTAGAGTGTAATAACCTACTCCTTTCATTCCTCGATTTGTTTTGTTTAAATTTACTCTTCGCTTCAATGGGCTTTTCGGCGAGGAATTGCTTGGTTTCTTGGATGAAATATTTGTGTAGAGTTGTTGATCTGTCAGATTTTAGGTCGAGCCCATGATATTGATTTCCTCGTGGTTTAATCAACGACTTAGCATTGATCAATTAGAAATTAGAATTGCAGAAACAGTATTCTCTAACATGATGTCTTTTGTATTCTGCAGATGAGGAGACTGGATGGTATGATGGTGAGGTATGTATTCTTGATCGACATGTAACTGCAAATCCATATTTGTTTTTTCTGCTGCATCTACTATATTTGCAGATAGGCTCAGCACTGATGCTTTGAATTTGTTGCCTTGATTCCTTTGTGCTCACAGGTATGGGTGAAACCTCCGGAAGTGTTGGCTCGGGATCGGTTACTTGGTTCTTACAAGGTAAGTGTTGTTCATGAATGATGCAAACACCATCCCGTTTGTTTCAAATAGAATCACTCTTATGTTTGCTTTCCACTAGGTTCTCTGTCCATTGTGTTGGGCAAGAATTGGATTTCGCATTAGTGTGAAGGAATTGATGGTCAAATTATGCAGGTGACATAGTTACCACCCATTGTGTTGCTTTGTCTTTTGTTCAAGGATTCTATCCTGTCTTTTAGGTGTCATCAGTATTTTGCAAGTCGAACAACGAGATGGTGCATAGGCGCGTGTGTCCACGAAGCTATTTTTGTTTTGTTTTGTTTCGTGCTTGCGCTTTTAGGCATGATTGAAGTCCAGATGTTTTGAACTGGGAACCAGACTATGGAATCTCTGTTAACAAGACATGTGTACATTCACGCAGGTCAAGCCTGCCTTACTCCGAATGAAAGTTACACTGGTTGGACTTGCGATCTCCTTGGTCACTCTTACAGGCGCAATATACTCTCTTCCTGAACCGCCACCACGCGTTGAACCTGCGGAAGATATGGCACAGACTCTGAGGAGAACCTCCAAACTTTCCTACAATGATGCAGCAGCCCGCCGTTATGAACCTGGAGCTTTTGCAGGAGAGGACGATCTTTCACACGCTAGTATCGTCGCCACACCCACGCTATTTGACTTTTGTCACTGAGTCTGGGTGCTTGGCTGCTATCACCGACCTCATTTGACGACAATTCATGTACAGTATCTTCCAAGGAAGCAACACTTCAGCTGGACTCACTCCCTGCACTCCCCGTGTTTTGGTGACGAAGCTTCTTGGACTGATTTCACTCATTATTTGGTAAACATGATTGGCCAGCAACAATAACGGCCAGAATTATCGCCATCTCAGCGATTCATTTTGCGAGTTGGCATTTGGAGTTCATTGCCTTTGCTTCTCTGCTGCAGCAGACGACGGTATGCGAGCATGTTGACGACTTGACACTGGAGTTCCTTTTGATTGTCAACGTTAGTATGGCCTTCCCCTATCCTGACTGCGATTTATGATGACTTAAGCTTACTCTTATAAATCCGCAAGAATTGGAGGCATTTGACAGGATTGTCGGTCTCACAAGGTGCTCTCCGTCTCTAGTGATTGGTTCTTTGTCCAGCGCAGTGGAGCCTGCACCTGATCAACCTGATCCAGGTTTAGAGTGGGTTATGATTTATCAGGATTTGTAATATCTTATTTTATACCTATTTGGACTCAATTTTATGTACATGTATTGATTACTTCGTAAAGCTGAAAGTAGTGCTCCGTTTTAGAGCGCTTCATTTGCAAAATTCTGAGATGTCTCCTTCGTGCGCATTACTTGTTATTTTCAGGAAATTCCAAGTGTTATGAATGAAGCCAGGGAAATTAAAAGAGTACATTCACTATTGATGATGTTTAGAATTGATGTCGCAAATTGCAATAAACAAAGTTCTCATACACTTAACGTTCTCAAATGGATCAGAGGAGAATTGCGGGCCTCCAAGAGCCCGTTTCAGGCTGTTGTTCCGTGCATTGCTCCCTGTGCTGGCAGAAATTGGGAACCAGCCCATGGGCTGAATTTTCAAATATTTGGAAAAAAAATTAAAAATTAGTTTTTTTCAAAATTTCTAAAAAGTATTGATAAACCTAAAACTAAAATTTTTAAAAATAATGAAAAATAATGAAAAAAATACTATTCTTTGACATGGTAGTGTCTATGCCCTGCCATACTACTGATGTGGCGAATTCTCACACCTTGAGAACTCAAAATAACTTGCAACCTCTTCATGCATTCAAATATCTTCTAATGGAGTATCGTACAAATGATCTAAACTACAGAGTAGAAGCTCGACTAAATTATTTCAGTAATATACAACTTTTATTTACCAAACGAATCAAGCTCCGTCCAAACATCAACAATCCAACGTCTAGCTGAGTGGACACTCAAGGGCAATAGCAGAACATGGAGGGGAGACTTGGTTGCACTGGAGTTCAGAATGGTATTTTATTGCCAAAATACCTGATTTGGGTATTGGCTAGGACATTATGGCTGTTTTTTGGCTAATGAATGATAGAGAATCCTTCTCTGCAAGATAGAAGTGCAACTATTCATCCTCAAAATTTTGTGTGAAAAGAAGACGTATTCACATGTTATATAGTAGTAATAGTACTAATAGTAGTTTGACTTCCAATGATTGCTTTTGAATTTTTGTAAACCAATGATTTACATGGTAGTAGAAGGGATGATTTTCACGGTTGCCAAACCATCTATTAAGGGTTAATCTTGGAAGGATGGATTGGTCACTATGGAAATCAATTTTTTTGGTACCATGTGAATCTATTTTTTATGTGAACTGGAGAGAATTCATTGGAGGTCAAACTATTGTGTAAGACTTCCTCATTTCATACAAAATTCCGAAGATGAACATCTGCACTTTTGTCCTAGTACATAGAAGGATTCACTGTCATCCATCCAATACTTAGTGTTTGTGGCATGCTTCTAGGGTTCACTTTGGAAGGGTGTTGAGGACTGAAAGTATCCTTTAGATGATCAAGAAATCATCTTTTATATTGAAGAATGGATGATTTTAATCTATTTTCATGTACAATTGTTTATTGATGCTATATATACACACTATGGAATTATGTTCAAGTCATATTACTATTTATTCTATTTATATTGTGTGAAAAAAATGGTATAGCCAGCCATACAATGCTTTGGGCAAGATTTTAACATTCGAAATGATTTTTTTTGCTTTTTGAAAAACCCAAGAAATTTAAAGTTAACTTCTGAAATGTGGTTTCCTCTGTGCTTGGATTTTTTTTTTTTAAATTAATGAAAATGAGAATTTTATTACACTACAATCTTCTATATAATAATGTATCTCTGTTCTAAAATTTTCAGATTTTTTAAGCATGTCTTTTTTGTAAATAATTTTTTTTCCCTTTCTCTTCAGAAATTCAAGGTAAATTGAATTTTCACAAAAAGATCTGAAAATTTCAAGGACACACATTAGACATTTGATTTCATTTTTGAAAAATATAAATTAAATTTTCATTCAGAAAGAGTGACAAAATGGAGGACACAGAGTAGAGAGATTTTTGAGACTTGACTAGAACAGATATTTTGTTATAATGGTAGTATTCATATGCCATTTTTCCATTTATTTTCTAGGACTAGTGTAGATTTCAGACTGCGCAGTCTGAACCTCAAAGTACCAAGTTTGTGGAATACCGCCGTTTTAGGTTTTAACGAAATATCCATTCTAGACAATCATATGTCGTTGTAATGCTTGAAAAGAAAGGAAGAAACTGTCAAACATCTTCAAGCTCGAAATTATACTATACCGTGTAAAGCTCGTCAATTCTGGATGAAGTTTAGTAGTCTCCTAATCCATCATGGATGAAACTATAAAAAGATGGGCGAATAGATGGACGAAGATGGGTAATTTTTCTCAGACCTGCCTGCATTCCGTCTACATAGGCGATTTCATTAAAATGGCGGTATTACAGTAAAATGGCACAAATATGTTAGGAATTGCACGACATTCCATTAAAATGGCAGAATAATACCGCCATTTTAATGAAATTGCCTATCTATTCTGTGCATTCGGTCCCTACCAACAAGACCACAGAAAAAAAATTTACTTTCGGTTCTAGATATCGGGTATCAGCACATTTCCCATACCACCTCTCGAGACCAGCCTGCCTTTCGTCTACTATAAGACCCCAGCAAGTCTGGAAACGTACCTACAGTCTCATTCTCACCCTTCACTAGCTCATGGGAAGCTCGCTGGTTTCGGCGGAGAGATAGATAGCCGGAGAGTCAGCAAAGAAGGCAGCTGCTGGCAGGTCTAAGAGCTGGTCGGACGAATCTCCACAGGTAGGGTTCACAACTTACTCCGCATTAATTGTGTTTGCTTTTGTTTGCGTACGCGCGAGATGCAATTTTTTTGTTAGCTTTTCGATCGATCAATTGTTGTCAGTGCTGTCTCAGTGATCACAGGGGACTTTCGGCGCGGCTAGTTCGCCTACAAGAACATATCAGAAGTTTCCCAGATGATTTTGCACTAGGAACGGGGGATAGGGGAATAGAGATCATCAGGGAAAAGTACGTAGTAGCACAAATAGTACCTGCTGGCAAACTGGAAACCGGAAATGGCAATACCAGAACCAGCTAGATGCACGTGGATGCATGATAGTAATGAGACTTGCACATATCGATCGTTGATATCATCAATGAAGCTGAATTGATTCCGATGATCGCTGGAGATGGTTGACCTCCAATAGAGGCGTCCATTATCAGGTCTGAACTGTACGTGTAGAGTTCGGAATTGCGTGCACATATGGTCTAGCTTGCATCGATCCGAACAGCTGTTTTCCCTAATCACTAATTAATTAGTGTGCTGTTAAGTATGAGTGATTTCAGACTCTCTAGCTACTACTTGAGAGTTGAAAAGAACTTTAATCTCTTCTTTTCCAGCTCTCAGAAGTTCGATTGTGATCACTTTCAAGCCCCTGCAGGAGTTCTCAGCATGGAAGAGAATATGAACCTGAATTTGGGACTGCAGTACGACTTCATGGACTTCATGGGTGTTGGAGCACAACATGACGATGATGAGATCAGTCCTGCTGAGCACGAGCTTGATCCGGAGCAGGGGAATATGAACCTGGACTGTGGGTCGCAACACAGTTTCATAGACTTCTTGGGTCTTGGAACACAGCATGACGACGGTATCGATGACCCTCAGGTACGAATTTGCAATTTTTTCTTTTGATAGTTAAAGCCTTCATTGCCACTACCCAACTTACACAGTCGATTCGTTAAATTGGCTCGACTCTAGCTAGTGCCAAAAATTTAGAACAATATGGATTAATGTTTCCGAACGTGAGTTCTGAAAGGTGCCAGTGTATTGGAATGCCTCCAAGTTAACGGAATTGAAGTTTAATATTATGCAAATTACATTTTAAACT
Source organism: Straminergon stramineum (assembly GCA_963920665.1). Classification (NCBI taxonomy): domain Eukaryota; kingdom Viridiplantae; phylum Streptophyta; class Bryopsida; order Hypnales; family Calliergonaceae; genus Straminergon; species Straminergon stramineum. The sequence continues at coordinate 23,373,702 of OY987263.1, read as the reverse complement.
GAATGTTTGAGCAGGAGCTTGATCCGGCGACGGAGAATATGAACCTGGACCGTGGATCACCAGACCGTTTCATAGACTTCCTGGGTCTTGGCGCACAGCATGCCGACGATATCGATGACCCCCAGGTACGAATTTGCAATTTTTTGTTTTGATAATTACAGCCTTCATTGCCATTACCCAACTAACACAGTCGATTTAGTTAAATTGGCTCGACTCTAGCTAGTGCCAAAAATTTAGAACAATATGGATTAAGGTTCCGAACGTGAGTTCTGAAAGGTGCCAATCTATAGGAATGCCGCCAAGGTAACGAAATTAACGTTTAACATAAAGCAAATTACATTTTAAACTGAATGTATGAGCAGGAGTTTGATCCGGCGACGGAGAATATGAACCTGGACCGTGGATCACCATACCGTTTCATAGACTTTCTGGGTCTTGGCGCACAGCATGGCGACGATATTGACATCGATGTCGGTGACCTCATTCCTCAGGTACAAACCAGTATATTACTTTAGCCTTGATCGATTTCCATTTTCCATACATAATGCAAATCACATTGAGCGTACACATTGTAATTAATTAGTTGAGCAGGAGCCTGATCCGGTGCAGGTGCACCACCAGCAGAGAGACTCTACTGTCTCTAGATGTAGCGACGTCAACGACGCTCGCCTGGTGGATAGAGTTAACAACCCCATGGAATTGCTCTCGACTGGAAAAGTGGAGCGTGATCGTCTGGAAGATCGAAACGTCCGACTGGACCTGGAGAGTTCAATGCGTCTTCTTCGCCAGGAGGAGTCCCAATTTCTGAGTTTGCAATTGGGCCCGGCCTCGGAGGCGACCTCGGAGCCGGCTTTGGGCCTGTCCTTGGACCCTGTGACATTGGACCCTGTGACAGCAGAAGGCTGGGCAGCCTGGGGTGACATAGTGCACCATGTGTTGAGTTTTATCCTCTTGAGAATCTTGATGAGTACAGTCTACTGAATTTCTGTGGGATTGAGTTCCCATTATTTGGGGGAAATCGTCAGAATCTCCAGTTAATGTGTTGTACAACACCGTCATAATAATAGGGAAAAAAAAGAAGTATAAAAAGAATGAAAATGATGGTCCAATGCTTGAATGAAGAGTCATTTACTTTGGGTTTTTGGGTTGTTCAACAATGCAGTAGACAGGCCTATTACCGTGCAAACTAGCAATCTGAATTTCTTGGGGCCAACTCCAAGAGGGGCACCTATTTTTTTTCCAAAGAGGTGTGTGCTTGTTTCACATATCAAACCCAAGTGGTAATATAATTTTCTGATTAAAACTGTAATTTTTGTGAATTTCTGAAGTAATTTGCCTTGAAATTAGAAAACCATCCAGAGAGTGAAGTCATGAACATCTTATAAGCAACCTATGATTTACTGCTCTTTGATATATCCAATGGCATTTAATTATGGAGGTTCAAGATGCCAAGTGCTATGAACTGCTATGTGCAAATTGAAAAGAGTCTAAAATGTTCCTATCTCCAAGACTCCAACATGCACTCTCCATATTATTACCACCCTTGTGCAAGTGTAAATATGTTTAAGTCACGCAATTACTACAATGCTTTTCTAGAAATTGTGAAAATTTAGATGATGTGCCCCATAGTATTGGGGCCAAATGTAGGATGATAGAAATAGATTGACTCTCAGAAAAAAATTATAATGTTATTATTTAGAAAGTTAACTTCTAAAAGACCAAGGCATAATTGAGTCACAAATGGTGCAAAACTACCATTTTTTAAGGCAATAAGAAAGAAACGAAATAAAAAATAAAAATAAAAATAAAAATAAAAAATAAAAAAGTTCATTCATACAAATTTGTGCTAGACTTCTATAGGAATGTGTGGAGAAAGTTTTAGAAACCTTCAGTGCAGTCAATGCACAAATTGAAAGATTATAATTTATAATGTTTGAAGTGAGACAAAAAAAAAATTTGACCTTGTCCAATAGGGCCAGCAAACTTTAATTCTTTTGAACCCTTTTTAGAATGGAATTTTTACACTACACATGGTTATTTTCTTAGACATTTGTAATTTGTAACATTATAACATGTAATTTACACACCTATCAAATTTCAAAATTAGTAGGAAGAATTTTTCACATGCTACCAAAAGTTGCTTGACAGCCAAGTTGTCTAAAAATTTAGGGCATTATAACTTTTGATTTGGGTACCCAATCCGATAAAGAAATAGATTTCCATTGAGGGCATATATATTCGATCCTTTAGGGGTTAAGATGTTCTACATAATGAATGGACTAAAGGTAGGTAATTAAGTAGTTATTCAATTTAAATATACTATTTTCCAGAGTCCAAAGACACCCCCATCTAGCTATTTGAATGGATTACTAGTTATTATTAAGAAATCCGTGATTCACTAATAATGTTTCATTCAAGATCAATCAATTAATCCCTAAGTTGGTTGAAATGGAAAAATATATGTGACGACTTTCATTAAATCTATAGCAATTGAGATAAATTATTTCATAAGTTTTGAAAGGAATAGTTGAGTGTTCCGACAAGCAAAACATTTCAGAAATTCTTGTGGAGGATTTACTACAGAAGCCAAAAGAGAAAAAACTACAATCAAATTTCAATCCAAATCCAAATAGTTTTTGAAAAAATCATTGTAGTGAATGCATGATTTTCATAGGACATTAGCGAAATGATTTTGTAACATTAGCAAAAGGGTGGATATAGAGATGGTGGGGTGCATATTGAAGATATGATCATTTTAGCCTCCTTTTGGCTTGGGGACAATGCATGGCATTTTAAACCTCTGTAAGTATTATTGGATATATGGGAGAGCAACAAATTAAGGGCAAATTTTTTAATGGAAATTCATATTAGAGTGATTACATCAAGTGTGATACATAAAGATCTTTATATTTAACATAATAATAGTGGATGAATAAAATTCTTCATCAAATTTTTAAAGATGAAATCACTTGTCTTGTATACATCATAAATTTTTTTAATTTCCTTGTAAAAATTTGAAATTATTTTGTATTTTTGAAGAAAAGTAAGTATATTCCTAATTCAACACGAAATATGCTAAAAAATCTAAAAAATTTCACCATAAAAAAATATTTAAGTGAGAACTGAATTCCTATATTATTTTTTAATTTAGAACACAATTATAGAATCTAAATTTGAGTGAGGGTGATTGTAAGAAACACTTTACGTTTTGGGCTCAAAAATGTGATTTTTGGCTGCAGAACTCGCAGTACTACAGACTATTATCAATTTTGCACATTGAGGTGCACCTGTAAATCTCAACCATCTATTTGGGGCGCCTGCAAATCTAAACTCTCTATTCAATACTATGAAGTACTATAGACTATTACAAAGTACTATAGAAGTGATTAAAAGCAAAAAAAATAGCAAAAAAGGAGTCTATAGACCTTTTTAATTGTAGTAATTTTAAAAAATTCAAAAAAATTCCTTAAAAGAAACCATTTTGCTAGAAAAGATTGCCCTTGCATTGCACCAAAAAATTCATTTAGGAAAATTTTCCCTCTTTATAGACTTTACACAAAGTAAGGTCACTTTAGCCCCATTTGGACAACTGACATGTTACTATTTTCATAAAAATTCATCATCAGTCTTTATAATGTTAGTAGAACTCCAACATGTCCAATTTGTGACTTCGAATTCGCATTATTGGGTCAAAAATAGGACTATAACCCCCCAAAATGGCCAAGGTTGACATCCAATCAGGGGCAAGTTAAAAATAGTAAAATAATTGTGAAAAACTTGCAAAGAAGTACACAATGTCTGGAACTACCACATATACCTTCATTCCAAATTTCACATCAAATGGACAAATGATGCAAAAGTTATAAGCAAAAAATCACTTATCCAAGGACAAGGGGACAAAAAACAGGACAAGTGTTCCTTGCAATCACCCATTAGAATAATAGTAATCAAAATTCCCAAGAAGAAGGTAAAAGACTAAACACTATTCTTTTAAGGAATTGGTGCAAATAGTTAGAATCTAAATTTGAATTAATCATTATTTTTAATTATCTAAGTCTCATTCCAAGTATCCTGCTTTCACAATGGAAACACAGAAATGATTCCTTCATGATAGAACTTCAATAGATTCCTACTTCACAAAATTGGTAGGATGGATGGAACCAAGTATTTTTATGTTTGTCTGGTTAGTAGACAAGGGCCTCACGATGCTTCATTTCGATAGTTTTCGTTGAAAAGCAACAAAAATTATTTTGAAGGTCAAAATATTTTTCAAGCTCAAGGAGAAAAAAGAAGACAAAGTTGCAAAATCTGCAATACATGTATCCCATTACTTGATCCAATAAACTATGTAAAACAACTAATACGACTTCAACTAAACTCAATGATGTACACATACCATTAGAAAAAGTGGTATGCAAAGAACTGGATGAAAATAATCCATTTTTCAACATGAAAAAGAACTCTGATTACTTATACGCCACCTTCAGGCTCCCGCGACCTCACAGGGATAATAGATGCAGAAACAAGGAGCAGTAATCAACAACACAATGTATATTGCGCTTGAAAACAATTGCGCTTCACATAAATAACAATTTACACAATGACATGCACCTCTCAAGCTCTCTTGATGCCCGCACTCAATAGAAGCCTATCACGAGCAGTTCCAAACCACCTGAGCGCCCGAAAAAAGTCTCACCTGGTAAACATGGGTATGGCCACTCATCATTCAACTCATGCTAATACTTTCCAAGATAGGCACTTGTTCAGTAATGAAGATAGTGCCCTAATTCATGTAATCATCAACAAAGACGACTTCAAATTAAAACCATCCCTCGACATCGTAACTCCAGCTGAACCACAAACCTAGACAGTTTCGGGATATACGCAAGAACATACAAGGATCAACAATCACACAGTTGGCAGTCGTTTGACTCGGCATGAGAAAGTAGTCGTATGAGTGAAATTGAGACAGCCTCGGTTCCAGCTTCTTCTTCCGTCGATCATAATTGGGTCAATCTCGATACGAGCTCACAAAGATCAAAGCTCCTGCTGTACACAGCGATGATAAACCTGCCTCAGAAAATTGTCGCTATCGTACCTCCACACCACCCCAAGTAGGTGAAATTCTCTCCAAGGAAGAAGTCGATGTTCCGTAACCACTGGAGTCGACCTGTCCTCTCGCAGAAGCAGCAGTTGTACAGAGGATACAACGCATGGGGGCTGGATCCGGTGGATCGTCAAAAGTCGAACTGTCGTTCATATGCGATCCTGAACGTCGTAGACCTCCTGACTCTTCCGAAGGTAATATCCCCGAAGTATCATTCAGACAGGTTTCATGATAAGCGTGAGTGCAGAAGAAAGCCACCACAGCCACATTCTGTAGCGCAACGGGATCAAAACATATGCAACAACGCCCACTACCACCATAATTCGTGAGAATCCGGCCGCCCTTACCACCAGTTTTGTTTGTTCTACTCAAACTTGTAGCACTGATTTTCACGCTATCTCCACCATTTGCATTAGGCTCATCAGGTTTCTCGGCGTCATATTCTGAGCCGCCCACTCGGACTGCGTGGCGGGCCTCATCGTAGTAGCGCACCAGCAAATCAACGCAATCCGACTGTTCACCAAAACAACCATTGAGAGTAATAGTCAGTTGTCAAGATACTGATTGGACCACCAACGCAATCTTAGCTCACCATTCGACTGAGACAATAAGTTTGAGTAAGGCAGTTAATGCCTTACCTTCAAAATGTCGTTACAGCCTGCGCGAAGAGAAGTTTCTGTTCGGTAATCGGCGATGATTTTTACAAGACGATCACGCAACCTACATACATTCACAGATTGACCCCCGCTTTCCGGTCAGAATATCGACAACAGAGGTAAATAAGGTTGAGAAGTATTCTGCCCATCCTTGAATCCCTACCAGATGACTAAGCACACATGTATAGTAAGTACAACAGAGCTGAAGGGCTGGCACTCACCGAGGAATAGACATTCCAGCAGGAACCCTATTCACGAGATGTAAAGGATCAACGTGGCCCACTGTATGCTCCAACAATGAACTCACCTGCCAAATATATTGCACTTCAGATGACCAAAAACTGAAGCATAACAGACTAAAACAGCATAATGAAGCAGAGTAAAAAATAATGTCAAGACTTCACAACATAATATTAATTGTGTCATGGAAGTACGATTTCCATTTTCAACATCAGTAATAAGAAGTCATAGTATCAACAACACGCAGCATGTAGACAATGATATAGTTCATTAGAACTGCTCAACCATAAGACACATGAAATATTATACTACCATATCTGGATTGTGCATGCTTTGAGTAATAAGCTCCTCCCACAACTCTTCATCTGCTTGTGATTGAACAAAGCTTACAGCCTGGATAACAGAAGTTGCACAGTTAGTGTAGTGCTGTAAAACTAGGTAGGGTCAACCAGTTCACTAGAAAAAATGATCGTCTTATGAATCAGCTTCGAGACTCCATGTTGATGAAAAAACTAACCACTAAAGATACAGATCACAGTACAAAACTCATTGCTGCAACATGATTGACGTCGCATACCTGTTGAATGTCCTTCAGTTCGTTTATTATGAGGGCCAATGCGTCCCGACTGTTGCCCATTCGTCCTAAAATGAAAACCCGTTCTCTGGTCAAGCCTCTTTGGGTACAAACTTCATAAGCCTGCAATTGCGAATAAACAAAAGCATCAAAACAAAGGCAACATGACAAAGCATCCAGCTCAAAGAAATCTTTCTGCTCACGTATGTGGAAAACGAAAGTTCATGAAAAACGCAGCGTAAAAGAAAAAATACACATCTCTGAAGTAAGTTACCTTGTCAAGATTATAGTAATGGCTACTTCGCAAAAATGGAAGCAATAATCGTGGTTCATAATCTGCATAAAGCTCAACCTGCAAATATTCCCAAAATGAAATATTAAAAATAGTATAGAACTTCAACATGTCCTTGTCTAAGCTAGAGCAAACATATTCACATCATTGGTGCAGCTTTCGGGTATAAACAAAAGAAGCACAAGATAAGCCAAAGACATGAAGATTTCTGGAATTTTCTCTATTCTCAGATCTCAAGCTGGAACTCGGAACACCGTACTCATGTTTTGTTTCCCTACTTCTCTGACTCTCCATCAAGAACAATGCATCATCTCAGCAATATGATAAAGGCTACAGGTTCCCAAGCAGAAGATCGCAATTTACTATGTGAACGGCATATGTTCGTCACAGGCTACAAAATGCTGCTGATCGAAGTGAGGTATGTGAGTTCGAGTGAAATGGAAGAACCTGTAAACCATGGTACTCTTTGGCCGCAGTTGGGTCTTTCTCAAACAATGTATGAAGATATAGATGCAGATATTCCCTCAAAGTGCCATCTGTATCCTCTTTCTGCAGTTGTGACACCACCTCAGAAGCATCGGTATTGTCACTCTGGTTGATCAACATCTGAACTGCTCGCTTCCCATTCAATCTCATTAAATGAACCACCTGCAACATTGCAATGCACTAATATTAAGGAAGAAGCGCCACCAGTACTGCTCACCTCCTCAACGTTACAAAACTGCGTTAGAAAACTGCATTCTTCTCATGATAAACTACTGAAAGCAGGAATGACAAGTGAATGACATATAAACTATATTTGCATCATGAACATTCGTCAATGACCTCAGAACCTGATGATGAACCTACACATGTGATACGAGATTGCGGATTTGTTTACCTTATCGTGTATGGAACTGTACAAATTATGCTGCTCAATGAACTCAAACACAAATGGCTTTTCCAGCTACATAAACAACACCAATCACAAAAAGAAGTCTGTGGTCAGTCTCACTGGAAAAAGAAGGAATACTTCTCTGTACGTATGGCAATGCTCAAGAAGATCAAAACTTTCTGCAGACTTGAAGGCTATAAGGACACTTTTGAGATTCCATTGCCTGTAAGGCTGACGGTAGCAATGTAACACCATCGCTAGCAGAACATAAGTCGGTCAATTGCGCTAAGGAACCATCCTAAACACATACTCCCGCCAGATAATTATGCAATAATAGTGCATTCAATGGACGTGAAATGGGCATGCCAATAATTTCAGTACCTCCACATAGATGACAAGGGCTTTCTCATACTGCTTCTCAAGCACATAAAGCTCAGCCAAAGCCTGCCAACAACAATCCACCCCAACTTACTGATTATGAATACCCTGGACAGAACAAAAAGTACATCACTAAATGACACTACAAAAATGACATAATCGAGATTGTCGATTAACAAGTTTAGATCATATATATACGACTGACCAAATCAAGATTTATTGCATGAACATTTTCTTGCATCAGTACTTGTTACAGAACATTGCTTCTTTCCAATGAAAGTATGACGTTCATTAAGCTAGAGGGTTCACGTGACATTAAAATAACTGTCCATGAAAAGGTGTCCAATCATAACTCCAAAAAAAGTACAAACATAGAGTAAATACCTCCTTCAGTGCCAGTGACTTTGAGCCGGTGCTAATTTGTAGTTGAATAGGTGCAATGATTGTTGGAACTGAGTACACAGCAGACGGCCATGTCTTGATTGTGGTGAGCAACTGGTCGTGGTAAGCTGGGTTTGTAACCAGCGAATTTAGCACCAACTGCAGAAAGATCGTCCAGTAGATTAATATGCGGTCAAATACATTAAGAACTGAAAACTCCGCGTGTTGAAACCATAAAAGGAAAAGCATTCTTTACTGTAATCATTCTAGACAGTCACAAAAAGTTAACACCACTTGGCCTATGTCAAAGACACAGCAAATAAATGCGACTCGGTTCTGTAAAGAGCACGTAACCTTCAAATCAATCCTATCATCAGACAGGTATTGAGACAAACACATAATGGGATGAAGAAAATGACAACCTCATATACAGTGTCTCGAAGCTGGGGGTTGGATGTTGGTATGTAAGGAGCCAAACAGGGCAACTGTCGTAAGTGTGCAAAATGAAAGACCCACCTGTTCTCACGAGCAAAACATGACATCTAATCATCTTGATTGTCCCAGAAACGAACAAATTATTAGTCGAACTATGACATATATCAAATATGGGAAGACTTCAGTAGTATTTCTGCCATCCTTTGACCACCCATGACGTTGAATTCAGAATATATATATTCGTCTCTAAGGTCTCCAAGCACTAAGAAAACAGTACTACGGTACCAAACCATAAACTAACCTTTCCCATGCTCCAGCAGAACCTCTCAGTAATTTAGGACAAAGCTCTGCAGCCTTATCATATTGGCGCTCCAGAATTAGATGGTCAAGGTATCTAGAGCCCACCTGACATATATTCCCGTAACCAACATAAATGAAGGTATACACGCAATCATCAAAATCTTGAGTATCCTATGATCATTATGGTTGATAAATTGTTATAATAGGTCCTCAATTTGGTAAAGAGAAACCTCAATTTAATTGGATATCATTAGATAGGATTCCTTCACATGACAATAGAGATTCCAGTCGCATAGATTGCAGTAATGATCGTGACCAACTGAAGAATGAGAAGTGTAAGACAGTTTGATATAAATTCAGAGAAATATTTTCACAATGTTCCACATCACATTCAGAATTTGCAGTTACAAACTTCTCAAATAAATTTGGCATCAATAAGTAGTAAAAATCTGGACAAACCTCCTCCAAGAGCTCTGGTTTAGCATTTCCTTCTTCTACTTGAGCCAAAGCCTTCTCATAATAACCATGCTGAAGCAGCCACTTCACATGGTCATCTGAATCTCTGCAAATCAATTGTTTCAGTACCTAACTTTCCATTCTTGCTCCAGAATCCAAGTGAACTTCTTGGCAAACGTCTGAAATAGTTGCACCATCAGATAGTTCATGGTTCATATGCAGTTACGACAGTCTAATCTCCTCAGATTTTCTTACACGTAGTACGAGGGCAACAGATTCTCCTGTAAACCATGTGAAGAGTCACAATAAAAACGGCAGAATAGAAACCTGGGCCTGGCAAGTACGACGTCCTTTGGAGACACTACGTAGTAGAGAGACTCATCTCCAACAGCCCATTGGCCTGCTGCTCCACCACTCTCTGAAAAAAAAAATTACTCTCCATGATAAGTTGGTCCATAAGCAATCTTGATAGGATTCTCCGCCAAGTGTCTTTCACAAGGAAAGCACAAGTCCACACTACCCACTATCTGTTCAAAGAGACAAAAACATCTCACTTCAATTCTAGCCTTCGTGGACCAGAGACGTTGCCGACGGCTACAGGTTTGATACAATCACGTGACAGCGTTACAGAACGTTCAGATATCAGAAAACATTAAACTTACGCACCAACGAAAGGAGCATGAGCAAGGAAATAGTCTTTAGCTTTGTAATGCTCGTAGCCATGAATAGAAAGTGCATCAGTTGCCAACTCTTCATTTTTGCTTGTTACTATCCGTACTTCCGGTCGCTGTGCATGTCCCTGCATTGACGAGAAGATGTAATTTGAAACTCCGAAAACTCACTTATAATAATTATTTGGAAAAAGCGATGATATGTATGAAATCCTGAGTGTGCCTGAGAAAATAAGGTAGCTTGCAGACGAAGCAATAACCTCCTCCGAAGAAAAATTAATCAAGAATCCATGTACCAACATCAGAGATTTTACTATGATTCCATTACCTGTCTTGAAAATGCAGTAGACATGGACTCCGCTGCATTATCATCTTTATCAGAGAGGTAAGCGAGAACCACCAGTTGATCTCCAAACGGTGCAAGTCCAGCAATGTAGTAGTCCGTGTGGAGAGTTGTTCGTATTTCTACATACTTTGTTCCTGGGCCCAAGGTTCCAGTCAAGCCATCCCAACCTCGCGTTCTAACAACAGCGATCTTGATGCAATCAGCCCATCCAATAAGTAGGACCGTATCATCCTGAAAAATTAGAAGGCCATTCATCTTAGCAGGTACAATTTGGAGCGTCATTGCGACCAAACAAAGACTTGGTCAACGAAAACCACTTCGGGAAATACTGAAAAACTGGATCAGGAACTGGATGGGAACGATTTGAGCAAAACAAACCTGCCAAACAAGAGTAGGACGCAAGAGATTGGCACGCGGCGATCTCTCTATGAATGTTATACGTTGATGTGAGGCTGTATCATACACCTTTACGCCAGCATCATTGGCCCAAGCGATAAGACTTGTCCGCCATTTGACAACGTGCACAGTCCCTTCGCCTGAGTGAAGAATCTAGCACAGATGACAAACACGTTACCTTTCTAACTCCTTTGCCTATCATCGACAACTGCATCGATAAGCTGTTGATGGCGCTCGAACAATTTGTCCTTGAGAAAAAGAAAACATGACCTCTAATACCATCAAGTGAATTGCAACGTAGTGCCTTGAAGTGCCACTGAATTTGTACCTTCTCTTTGTAGCCTAACCAGCCCTTGCTTAGAAACAGTAGCTGTCCTGCAAGCCCTCCTAGCGCGAATTGTTTGGAACCCTTACGTGCATATTCTGGATCCAGTGCAACAGACTTCACAGGCCGATGGTACTCAAACTTTTCTTTCTCGTCAGTGTACAAGCTGCTGATGACTACAGTGCCATCGTCGGAGCAGCTCCCGACGTACTCCCCATCAGAATCAAAGCTCACCTCGTTCACTGGCGCAGAGTGCACTCGAAACTCTCTGACCTGTCAATCGAAACCCTAACTGAGTGCGTTGGACAAATTCAAATAATATTACACCCCAATCTCCAGGACTAAAAGGATCGCTTCGATCAAATAATTCAATTCTTCCGAGATGCGTTCTACCAGTCAATCACTCAAACCTAATGATCATTAGATTCTAATGAGCCGTAACCCTCACGATTCGAGGAACATTATACGAGCATTCGCCAATCCAATGAACAAACTTCCACACTCCTCTAGAAAAACATTGAAATTCATCAGCCTATCTATTTCAATGCGCACTAACAACAAATTAAAAATAACTGCACGAATGGAAGGCTAAAAAACCTCGCAATCCCGACACTCCTCACCCCCCCCAAAAAAATCTGAATTGTGCCCTAGGAGAAAGAGACAGAGCACAAATTTTGAACCTGGTTCCCCTGAAAGTCCAACAGATGCACTGTGCCATCGTGCGTTCCGAGAGCAATCATCCGTTCTCCCACAGACAGACAAGCTGCGGCATCCGACGACAGCAGCGATGGGACGCTCCCTCCCAGGCGCTGATACTTGAGCCGAGGCTCCTCCTCTTCTCCTTCCTCCTCCTCGTCATCGTCTCTGGAGTCGTCGTCTCCAAGCTCATCATCCCCCTCCACTCCATCCTGCACAGGGCTTGGCCTCGTCGGCACGGGCGACGACGCTGGCGTCTCAAACCCCGACGTTGCCTCGGTTTTACTCGATACCGCCATCGCTTCTCGCAAAGCCCTATTCCTTCGATCCTTCTCTGTGCCAATCCTCACACCAATCCAACCTCTCTCCGCATCTCGGCTGCTCGCATCCTCATCCGCCGCTGCTCGTTAAGTGCCAACTGGACTCTTATGATGGGCCGACGGGGTACTAATTCATTTCAGTTTGGGATGAGATTCATCAAAATTCTTAATTTTTTACGGTAAGTAGTACTCATAAGTTGAATGATGTTCTATGGAGAAAAATTGCTGAGTTTAAAATATCACTAGTGGGTGCCCTATGCCGTTGCCACAGTCCAAAATAAAAGTTAAAGTGATTTTCTAATTTTGTTAGTTCATTAAAAAAGAAAATTCTATAATTTTCACATTGTAGGTCCAAATGCCACAAATCAAAGCCTATACACCCCTCCTTGCAAAGAGCTTTATAATGGTACCAAAAATACAACTAAGAAACAAAAAAAAAACCATCTAAGAAAGCATTTCAAATATACTAGTATGCCATATGCCATTACTACAACCAAAATAAAAGTAAAAGTGATTTTCTAATTTTTGGTTCATTTTTTTGGTTCTTTTTGTTTTTTTCAAATAGGAAGCTTTATGCATGAAGGAATGCAAGGACTATGTTGTGGTGTGTCAAGTTGTGTTCTTGATGCAAAGATAAAGTTTCATGCACGAAGGAATGTAAGGACTTTGTTTCAAAGTGTTTGGACACTTGCAATGTGAAAGTTATGATTTTTCCACAACTAAAAGATAATTTAATTCAATTTTTTAATTCATACAAACTTTGAAATTCAATAACTTTCATATCTTAACCCAGTAAAGAGGGGCTGATCACCGTGGTAATCTTCTTTTATGAAAGAGTATGAATCATTTATTTCAAAAAAACAAAAGCATTTATTTGAGGTCATACTATTGTACAAGACCTCCCCCTTTTTGCACAAAATTCCAAGGATGAACAATGGCACTTCTGTCTCACATGGTTCTATGTCCTCACAAAAAGCTTTCCAACGGTACCAAGAGCACCACCAAGGCACTCACGATTTCTTAGATCTCAATGTATCATAAAACAAACAAACAACCTAATTTAAAGTATAGACTAGTGTGCCATGTGGTATTGCTACAATCCAATTAAAAGTAAAATATTTATTAATATGTAAAATCTTTTAATTTCAATATTTCTTATGCACAAAGGAGTGGAAGGACTTTGTTGTTGTGTGAGAGGTTGCATTCTTGATATGAATAGAAAGTTCTATGCACAAAAGAGTGCAAGGGTTGTGTTGCATGGCATTTGGACATGCAATGTGGAAATTATTATTTTTTAAAAGAAAATGTAATTTCATTCAATTTTTTTATTCATGAAAACTTTGAAATTCAATAACTTTCACACCAGAGGGCCAAAGACCAAGGAACAAAGTCCATGCACCCCTCTTCATAAAGAGCTTTCCAACGGTACCCAAAGCATTGTTGAAAGCTTCACAATTTCTTGGATTTCAATGTATCAAACTAACTAACTAACTAATTTAAGGTATAGACTAGTGTAGCCTTGTGCTATTGCCACAACAAACAATGAAAAATAGAAAGTAAAAGTAAGAAGAATGTTTTCTTTTTTTAATTTGTAAAATTTCAAAATTTAATATCTTTGATGCACAAAGGAGAGCAAGGGCTTTCTTCCACTATGAGAGATTGCATTGTTGATATGAAAAGAAAGATCTATGCACATTGGAGTGTAAGGGCTTTTGTTTTGTGGCGTTTGGACCCCATACAAAAGTTACAATTTTCCAAACTTAGATGTAATTTAATTCAATTTTCCGATTCACAAAAACCTTTGAAATTCAATAACTTTCACATTGTGGGTCCAAATGCCACAAAACAAAGTCTGTGCACCCCTCCTTGCCAAGAGCTTTCCAACAGTATCAAGAGTGCCACCAAATACTTCACTGTTTTTTTAATCTCAGAGTATCAAACAAAGAAATAAACTACCTATCTTAAGGTATGGATTGAAAAATAGAAATTTGTGTCATAGAATTTATAAATGTATAAATCTAAAGTACTAAGCTTAGTTAAAATTCTATAATTAATTTGCATTATTCTATGGAGTTTTTAGGGTTTTTTCAAAAAGCCATAGCCTATATGTGCACATGTGTATTATAGTTTTTTATAGCATTTATAAGCTTGAATTGGCCTAATTATATTTTCATAAATTCTAAATTTAAAATACAACACAAAAATTCCTAAATGCATGAGCTTCTTTTTTAATTTCATTTTTCAATTTGGTGTAAAATAGAATAGAAATCTATAGATGAATCCAAAATTTATCATTACTTAGGAATCAATTATTGACTCCTAAATTTCAATCCTTTTTTGCTCATAATTGTAAAGTAGATTAAAATTTGTAGATCCTATCATGATTACCTGGTTCAAAATTCAAAGTTCAAAATTCTCCATTTTAGTTGGCACCATATCTTTCCCAACAAGAAGTTGTCTATAAGTCTTTATGTGGAGTTGAAAGATTTTTTTTTCATTTCTTTTTACAATGATTGACAAAATCAAGTACAAGTTTAAAAGGTTTTCATTCAAACAACTATACCATAAGCATCACTGGACAAAGTAAATGTACAAATTGAGAGTATGGGATTGCATTAGCCATTGTAGGGAGAGTATAGGTTGCAACATGGACCGGTAGGACCTACAATGACACATGTCAGATAAGACAAAGTTAGCACACTACGGGGACCTAGGATACTTCTCACCCCCTTGTGGCAAGGGCTAGTATGGGAAAGGCTAGTAAGAAACTCAAAGCAAACTAGAGGCCTTCCAAAACGGTATCACCAAGGTATGGTGAGGGGGTTGGCTCTAGGATTAATACAAGAAACTAATGGACACTTCAAAAGACTCCAAAATGTGACAAGACCCAATGGAAGAAAGCACTACCCCCTCCCAAGGTTATTGTAGGACTAAGAGCTCAAGACTTGAGCTAACTCAAGGAAAACGACCACAAAAGAACACAAAGCTTAAACAATGATGAAACAAGAAGTCACAAAGTGAAAAGGGACCCGAAGACTTCTACAACGTGCACCAAGACTAGCCAAAGGGAGAAACAAAGCAACAAGAAGACAAACACTGCCAAGGTTTTGGGCAAAATGCCAAAAGTTCTAACAAAGTGGATCCAAAAGATTCAAATACAAAATGGGGGTGAAATGAGAGGAGAAGGGTGCCCTTTTTATAAGTGGCCGGGCAACCTTCTTTCCCTCAAAGTTACAAGCTAGAAGCTCCGTTCCCACTAATGGGAACCCTAAAATCCTAAATCTCCTTTGAGATTTTTACCTACACTAGGGCATTGATAAATCCTAGATTGCCTTGGAATTTCTACCTATACTAGGGCTTTGACCTCCTAGCTCTACTCTAATCACAAGCCAGGAATCCCTTGCCCAAGATGGAAATCTTAAGCCCTAACCTTTACGAGATCTCTGGTCATAACTAGAGTATTGACTTCCAAGTTCTTATGCTAGTCCACTTCTTAACTTTTAGATTTTAATTTTGATTTGCAAATGGATTGCATTGTTGCCTCCAAAAGGCCATTTCTTGCCTACATGAATTCCCAATCCCTTTTCCCTCTGCAGAAAACCCATCCAACCCCATCACCATCTCTAATCAAAAAAGGGTTGAAAATCTAACTTTTGGATGTTGCCTTTTTTGAAGAAGGTGATTTGGAAGGTCCAAGGTGGGTGGGGTGGGGTGGGGGGGGGGGAAGACCTTTCATTGACTTCGGTTTGACTTTGTGAGCTCTTGAGCTACCTGTATACTTCCCGCTCGTACTTCCATGTCGTTTAATTTGGAAGAAACCTTCCGGTTCGGGTACCTCCTGCTATTGGAATGTTGCGAAACTTGTCGAAACACATTATTAAAATAAAAGAACCTACCCTAATTTTAAGGGGGATTTTACCACCTTCTAGGGAATTTCCTTGAATTTTTTGTAGTAGATTTTGGTGGTTGACCATCCAAAAAGAATATTTCTACAAGTCAAAAAATTCCAAGATTTTTTGTGGAACCTCTAAGGGAGTCCTAAAATGGCCATGCAAGTTCATCTTTTTATTTTGCACATATAGGAATGGGAAGGATAAATCCTACCCTCCTCTAAGTACATAGGAAATAGTGAATCTTTTGCATGCAAGGAAATCTTGGCAAATGGACTTTACTTCCAACCCCCTAACATATTGAAAACCCTAGATCCACATCCGGGGCCTACAAATTCCTCTACAAACTAGTTTTGGTATTGTAATCCCTGCCATGCTAACAATTGGAGCTCTACGATTTCAATAGTGGAATGGGGAAACGGAGACCTACCTAGGGATCTCACAGGGCTCTCTCAGCTTAATTCTAGCTAAATGGGGCTATTACTTAGTAGGTTTGGTTATTATTGGGCAACTACACTCTAACCCGCTAACTTCCACCATTTGGGATTCTAATCTTTGTGCAGGTAGGCATCTATGGTGTAACTAGACCTAAAACCCTACATGAGGCCAAATACCTATTTTGGTATGTCACAACCTATTTTGGCCTTATGCTCTATTTTGGGCTTTTTACACCTACTTACCTACTAAATTGCAAAATTTTAAAAAATAAAACAAAACAAAAACTATGAGTCTCAAGTGACGAATTGGGAGCTGATACAAGGCCAAGGCCGGTGATGAGACCCGGCATGACGCCACCAGGGGTAGGGCTGGTTATGCGATTGGAAAATGAGACCCCGCATAGGATCCTCTGCAAGGCATGGCTCCAGGTTAGTTCCAATTAACCCCCCACCCCTGGAGGGAACGAAAAGTGTCCTCTCATAGTTTGGCAGGAAAATTCAAAGTGCTGTAACTTTTGCATCCAATGTCCAAATTCAATAAAACTTGTTGGGAAAGTTGTGCATATTAGTCTAGTTTCAGTGGTAAAATTTTCATATCAATCCAAGTGTATTGAGTTTTTGAGAGCCATTCGAAGTTCACAAGTTCAATTTGAGTTCACCTCATTGCATTCTGATGGCTGCAACTTTGGGGTTTTGTATCTTTCTCATCAAATGTTAGTTTTCAATAAAAAAAAATTGTTGGTTTTTGTTTTCAATAAAGCCTAGTTATTATGGTGAAATTTTCATGTCAATCCAAGTTGTTTTGAATGTTTGGGAGCAATTCGAAGCTCAAAATCCAGACATTTTTGCATTACAATGAACTTCAGCGGCTTATAACTTCTTCATACATGGTCTGTTTTCAATAATTTTTGTTGGAAACGTTGTGCATACTAGTCTTGTTTATAAGATTAAAATTATATATGAATCCAAGAGGTTACGAGTGACTGAGAAGCATTTTAGTAGAGGGAGGTCCAGACATAGATGTGATTTTTTGCTACTTTTTTCACTATTTTTTGACATTTCAAAACAATTTTGCAGACACAATGAGTCAATTGAATGAGATTTTTTTTCACCAAAGTGTTTGTCTTTTGCTTTGAATCACTTTGTAGTTTAAAATTTTTTCATTTGAGTAGGCTAAGAAATCGAATTTCACCTCCAAATGTGTTTTTAAGAAAATTTCAGCATCTTTTTTCAACACTAAAACATTATAATCTTTCAATCTATACGGTCAAATGACCCCAAATTTTTTTCACACCATCTACAACATGCACACTACAATATTGTATGGTTGAGATTTTCATACCTCACTGAGATTTAGACTTATAGGACTTGAAAAGCAAGTCAGCTTTTACACATGTTTGGACTTCAGGCGATGAGGGGTTAAGGTAAACCTACCTATGACAAGCAAACCATCCATAACAAGCATCTAGGAAATGACCCATTAGAGTTTTACAACAATCCATGACAGACTTTTTCTAGTTAATAAGATTAAGACTACATTAGGTTGGTTACTGACTAAAATCAATGGCTTGGGTGATGGTGATGGAGTTATTAATGCCTATTTTAGGAACTTTTAGCTTCTCAATGTAAATTCATCAAAGCAAGTGATTTTTTTAATTCTTCATGGTCTGGCCATGTTAGGAAATATTCTAACTGTTTTAGGTGGTAGGATGGCCATCATGCATATACTTTTTGTTGGTTTTGGGATAGTCTACAAACTCTTTTGGGCCAATTGGTAATCACACTTCAAAAATTCATAAGAAATTCATACTTTGTCCGAAAAATAAAATTTCAATTGCTCTCTTCTTTTCTCACAGATATCTTTGTATAGAAAAAACTCTGAGTTTTTTTGCTAATTGTAACAGGGAGAAACACTCATTCTGCCTGTCATCGGCAAGTTTACCTCAGTAGGAGTCTGGCATGTGCCTCTCCAACCAGCTGGTTTCTAATGCTTTCATTAATGTAGGGACACCCATGTTTGTTTGAGAGATAAAAAAACCAAGTACTTCAGGTGACTCCAAATTTATAACTTAACATTATGGCTGATTTTGAGGATTCATAGGGTCTTCCTGAAGCCAATGTTATGATTTAATTTTGCATGAAGAATAACTCTTGTCACTGATGGGTCCCTATGCTGGGGAGGTTGGCCTTGTTGAAAAATCAATGTGCCCTCATGTTCATAGAACTTTGTGAGTCTGATTCAACAACTCTTCATCCTTTTGGATCTTGGGTTATGTATTTATATTCTTGCAACAAGTGTGAAGCATCACAAACAGAACTACAAATAATTACACTGATTTTGAACAGATACCTTAAATGGTCTTCTTGGGGAACAAATCTCAGTTGTCAAACACATACTGAATTTGAGAATGTCAAACTCAAAATGAACAACAGAACTCATGTTTGTATTAGTTGTGGGTTTAGGGATCAAGGAAGAACTTAAGGCTCATGGAAGGTTGAATTATTCCCACCAGAGATTGAAACATAAGTTGTCTTAACTTAGTTTCTTTAGGATCTTGTTGGCAGTGGAAAAAGGGTTCTAGGTGCTTTCAGTATGTATTTTTTGGACATCTTATGAATAACTTATAAGTTGTTGAAGTATTGATTGGGCCTAAATGCAAAACGGACCCTTGGTTTGGCATGTCAAAATGTTCATATTTTAAGCAAATTTTTATAGGGGTCAAATTTGCAATTACTTCCTTAGCAAGTGCTTTGTCACAAGCTCAATCTAAAGATTTGATATGAACTAGAGCTGCACTCTACCAATGATTTTTTAAAAGTTTTTTTTGGGGTGTGGTGTGTGTGTGAAATGCTAAGGATAACAGAGAGATATTTTCATTTGATTCACACCTTTTTTTAATGTTTAATTTGAGGCTTGTTGTCAATTCCATGGGGCCATAATATTGTTTCACAATGAGGGAGAGGGCCCTTTTGCATCCTTGAATAGAGAATTTGTATAGTGAACAAAATTATCTTATATGGCTCCTCATCCAATCCAAATCTTTGCATTAGTTGATAAATCCTTCACAAACATCTATATAGAGGCATATTAA
This sequence comes from Straminergon stramineum, assembly GCA_963920665.1. Classification (NCBI taxonomy): domain Eukaryota; kingdom Viridiplantae; phylum Streptophyta; class Bryopsida; order Hypnales; family Calliergonaceae; genus Straminergon; species Straminergon stramineum. The sequence goes on along the minus strand of OY987263.1, from coordinate 23,353,836 downwards.
CTTCCTAGCACGGGGTCAACCATTATCTGGTTATACAATGGAGTTAACCATAAAGTGTGTGCAATGAAGGACTAGGAGTTGCAATTTGAAAAAATACAAGAACAAACTCCTTGAAGCACCAAAATTGGGATTTGATGGAATTTGGTGCTATGTTTCTTTTGTACTTAGCTATTCTTAGTTAAACCTTCATCAATGGATAGACCAATGACCATGGAAGTCATCCCTTTTGGAAGCGTGTGAATGGCATTGGCTTAAGAAAAATCCAAAAGCACTCATTAGAAGTCAAACTACTCTAAAAGACCTCCCCTTTTCATATAAATTTTTGAGGATGAATTGTTGCAATTTTGTCTTATTCAAAAAGATTCACTATCATCCATCAGCCAAAAAATGACCACAATGTCATTTATAGATTAAGCCTTCCTCTAACACCGCTTGTCCAAACTAGGGTTCACTTCACATTAACTCTAATGTTATGACCTTTTGGCCATTCTGGGTCCTACAAATTGAAACACTCGACATTCCACAGGGTCATCCATCTATCGGTGGACTTCCAGCTTGCATTAAAAACATGTTTTTTCCTCATGCTGTTGTTATGTCATTTATCAATGGGTGAGTGATTCCCACGTCATCAAAAGTCTTCAAATGTCTTGAGGCATCCGCACATGATCCAAGTATCCAACCATGGGAATATGGGACAGACAGATGATGATTAATGAATAGTCAGTATTGTACCATATTCCTTTGGGAGAATGTCTTCTGCTTGGATTGGTACTACACAAATTACCACAAAAATCTTTTCAACCAACAAGGCTAGCATCAAGTTGCAGTGTTGTTTTTTTGGTTTTCGGAGCAATGCGTTTATGTGGCCTTTCTTTCAAGAAGTTTTTGAGTTTCCTGGCTCTTTCATTTCAGGGACTTGCATCAAAGGAGGCCAATTTTGAGTATGTAATTTTGAATGCAATTGTTGTATATGTTGGCTTTACATGATGAATGGAATGAAGTTTTGGAAATATTGTGGCAACAATGTGTAGGGCCATGACTACAATCTAGCATTTTTTAACACATTTACCTTTTTTTTCTATAGGCTTGAAGTTGCCCATTTTATTTTGAGGCAATTGGGCATTTAAATGCCTAAAAAAACCACTGTCAAGTTGCTACATACGTTAGTTGTTCTATGACTTCTGTCAAACTAAGTGTGCAACTTGCTATGAACATATAACCCCTATGCCAGAACATTCTCCATTCATTTTCTAGGATAGGTTATTTTGTATAAGGTAAAACAACCCATTATAGACCTTTTACCCATTGCGGACTCCTATGAATGATCCCATTACGATTTTCTTTTAGTTATTGAGATTTGGACCACATTCAATGTCTTAGCTAAGTGGAATGGAGTAATTAGTGACTGCAAGAAGAACTTTCAGTTCTTTAGTGTTAGTTCATTGTAGAAAGTGCCTTTTTTTCAGGTCTTCTGTGTTAGAAAATATTGTGACTGTAATAGGTGAGTAAGATGAATGTTATGGATCAATTTTTGTTGGTTTTGGGATAGTCTACAGTAGCCTGCTCTTAAATCAACTGCCTTCTTCAAATTGACCTTAGATTTTAGCCCAAAATGGACATTTATTGGTCCTTAAACCATTCATTCGTATTTAATGAACGAATTAAGGATGATAAGCGTGCACATTCAAATGAGTAAGAAATCACTTTAAGGTTTGAATATAGATGGTTCATGCATGTGATTCAATCTAATTTTAAATGCACTCATAAGTGAATATTCTTGATATTATATTGATTTGAAGCCAACTTTAGTAGGCCAACTACTTTTTCATGAATAAAAAATCTATGAATACAATTTGACACAAGCATGGTCGCATTTAAGAACATGGTTTGTTATTTATTACAAATCCGCATGTTTGTTCTTGGTTTTCCCATCTCTCATCATAAACCACATGTGTATGTTTTTTGCCAAATCTCTTGTCATAACTAGGTGATTAGGACAAAAAATTTTGAAAATTCATAAGTAATTCAAAAAGACTTGGAAAAATTCAAAACCACTTCTACTCTAAATTGCATATATTTTTCTTTCACTAAAAAATAAACCAAAAATACTTTTGTCCACAAAAGCCCATGAAAAAAGTGGACCAGCCCTTAAATGGTCACTTTAAGAGCAGATTACCTTATAAAGTGACTCTTTTGGGTTGTGATGGGCTGAACACTTCAAAAATTCATAAAAAATTCACATTTTGTGGAAAAAAATATAGTTTCAAATGCTCTCACCATTTCTATCACTTGACTTTCTCTAGGAAAAAAAGTAGAAAATTTCACAAATGACAAGAGGGCAAACCCCCCATTTAATCCATAATGGGTTGATTTACCTTAATCAACACAAGACCATCCACAACAAGGCAGGCAACCAATGGTTTTTTTTGTGTTTTTTTCATTTTTTATAAATTGCCAACAAAGCGGAAATATAAAATGTTCTAGTGGTGCTCCAAATTTCAACATTCATCCACATATTGGATAGAAAATAGCACATTATTTAGCACATATCACATGTCCATAATTTTGTTTTCATCCACAATCTAGCGATTCCTTCCTATACTTTTTTTAATTCAAAGTTTTGTAGCAAAAAACTTTATGGTTCTTTGCCATTTTATAGTCAAAAAATTTTTTGGGTGCAATTTGATAGCATAAAGCCAAATAGAAAAGCCGTCCACGCAACCCATTTCCAACCATTTAAGCAATTATGCATATATGGAGTGTGGGTTTTTCGAGTGGGAAAATTTTCTTGTGTACAAAAATAAAGTTAGGAAGGATTCTATAATTTTCCAAAATTTTGTTTCTCAAAATATATTTACTATGAATTTTTTAGCTCAAGATTCTACTTGCCCCATATTGGTCATGTAAGTTTTTCTATTTCTGACCAAGGGTTGGTTGTAGTATTAAGAGTCTTATAGCCAATCATAATGTGCCACTACTACACCAAGAATTGTGCCATAAATAATCACTATTCATCAAAACCTAAATGGAAAAGAAGTTGTCTATACAAAAGAAACGGGAGGGGGGGTGATCAAAAATGGGATGTCTCCTATGATTGGGCAGTATAGATTCTTCAATTTGGAAAGTGATTTTTTGTTCATCCATGGAATCTTTATCATCTCTTTTATTATTTGCTTTTTGTGGAAGGCATTTTACACCAAGTAAAGCCCTCATTTTTAGGAATGCCACAAAAAAGGGCCTCCTCATTGGACCTTCACACTTAGGCATTACTCTATGTACAATAAACTTCTAATAAACAATATTCTTTAAAGTAATATTGATTGCTAGTCTCAACTTGACTCGCATACAAATATCATGAATGCAAATGACCTTCCCTATTGTAATAAACCTCTATAATGTAATGTGTCAGATTGGTATCAACTCAACTCTTTACAGAAGTTTTACTGTAAAATATCAAGTCTAGTTTATGAGGTAGATTTGTCACCATCTCATTGGATAGTCCAAAAGTGTTATAACTCATAATGATGTCTCACTTTTTCTACATCCTTAAATTTGTAAAAATAAAGATATGGACATTTGCGGTAAATTATTAGATCTTGTCATTATGTCCCATAAGCATGTTCTTGGGCCTCTCAACTCTCAAGCATTATTTGATCCATCACTTCAATGGAGCTGAGTTCAAGTCAAATGGGAGCCTCTCATTGCATGAAGAGAGACATGTTCTTTTTCATAATGTAGGTTTGTGTTAGCAATCTCATGCCCTTCTCCATCTAGACCCTTGATTGAGCAGAGTTGACCAAGATTCAACCATCTAGCATTGAGATAGTCTGTAGTAATTCAAAAGAGAGACTCATTACAAGAAATCATATCCCTTGCCTCTCTTGAAGCTTGACATGTTATTTCACATAATGTCAATGCTTAAAAATTACTTAGTCATATTCTTAGCACATGTTTATATTTTTTAGTATCTCAACTAACTCAACATTGCAAAACTATCTTGAGATTCAAGTTCATGAGTGATTGACCTTTTCAACCAACCTTGTAGGGTGCCTAAATATGACCTAATAACAACCATTTGATTGGCCAATGCATTTAGATTTGGGGGTTGGAAAGGAGCGTGAAACTAACAATTTAGGCCTATTTTCTAGTTAATGGATTAACATCTTTCTACCTTCATTGAAAGAGAAAGAAAGTACCATGGTTTTACATATGTAGAGACCTAAATAGAGCCTTTCATTGGATATATTCTTATTTTCATTGGACAAATTTGAAAGTCTCAAGACCATTTTTTCACCAAAAACATTGAAAATAGCCATTTTCAATGCAACGGAAATTCTTTTGCATATCCAACCATATTATCTTATACTGAAATATTAGGAACATTTTTGGAAGAAATTTTAGAAACTTTGAGTACATCTATCAAAAGATATACGTGTTTAAAGTGAAGAAAATGAGTTTTTTTGTTCCTAGCTTGTATAGATTATAAGGTTTTGAATCCTCTTAATTAAAAAATTTTGTACTAAAAATTGTTAATTGAAATCCTTTAATGTTGAAGAATTGAGTAGAGAATTACGGAATTCCCCTTTTAATTTCATTCTTCAAAAAATTGTTGAGTCAACTCAAATATATAGTAGAAAGAAGAACTAAATTGTCAGTAGCTCGAAGATGGAATTGAAACACACTAATCCCAACATTTAGATTGTTCTACAAAAGAATTAATCTATATGCAGATTTCATTTTTTAAATTGTTAAAATTGAGTTCATAAATGGATCCAATACAATATTTTTTGAAGAATTTGCTAAGACTGCCTATAAAATAAGAAGCTTCATAACTTTCACATCACTTATCCAAATGGAATGAGTGAAATCTTTTTACATAGACAAAAATATAATCAATAATATTATTATTTTTTAAATTATTTAAAACTTTTGTATTTTTTTGTTATTGCCTACTCTAGCCTAATTTGACTTATTGAAGTATAACTTTTGCTCCCAAACACCAATTGAGATAAAAATTGTATTCCTAAAAAGCTCCTGAGTTTTTCGGTCTTAAGAAAAAGTTTCAAAAAATCTTGCCAAAAATCATAGGTCTTTGCCCAAACCTTCATGAGTCCACTAAGGGGACTTTAGGACTATAGGAGTTATCCATACCTTAAGTTAGATTGTTTGTTTTGTTTATTATATTGAGATCTGCCAAACCATATGTCCTCTAGTTGTGTTCTTGGTATTGTCACAAAGCCCTCAGCGAGGAGGGGTGCATGGACTTTGTTTTGTGGCATTTGGACTGACGGTGTGAAACTAATTATGGAATTTCAAAGTTTTTATGAATACAAAAATTAGAAAAATAGAAAAATCACCTTCAACTTTGGCAATTACTATAGCAATGACACAGGGCACACTAGTAGGGGTTAAAGATATACTCCCTTTGTCCCTAATTGATCATCCTATTCAATAAAATATTCTAGATTAAGGTTGAAAATAATATGTTTAAATCCTACTTTGCATTGTAAACAGAGTTCAATGCACTCCTATCATCTTAGAAACTTTGAGGTTTGGAGCCTTTACAAAAGGTAGTTTGGGGTACTTAAAAGTGGAATTTGGGGGGCATTTTCATTTCAAGGAGAATCGGTGGGTACTTAATTGTTGAGTGTGAAATTGTCAATGTGTAGGTAGTTAGTATGGGCCCAAAAGCATGTATGAACCTCTATTCCACCTCCTAAAGCTTCATCTCCTTCAATCGAGCAATACTCAAAGAGATGCAAAAAATCAGAACAAACAATGTTGATTTACCCCTTTAGTCATTATTATCTTTTGATTGATGATTGTATGGATGGAGGGGGAACTACTATTTGGAGTTGTTTTGTTGGTCTTAGATAGCAATCAAAAGCTGAATTTCACCAATTTGCAATGTCATAAAATACAACTGGAAGATCATTTGGAGATGGAAGGGGTAGCAAATGTAAATATTGTAATTTATTTTGATATATTACAATTTTGGTACATAATTGGATTGCTAAATTTCAAGATAGTTTGGAAAGAAATTCTTAATGCAAAACTCATATCTTCTCTAGTTTATCCCTATTTGTCCAAGGGATATGGAACAAAATTAAGATAGCTCTAAAATATAACTCCATTAATCTTTTTGATGTTTGTTTGAAAAGACAAGATCACTAGTACATACATTAGAACTTACATATATAGTCAAACTTTGAAAAATATTTATAGATATCTTTGAAAGCATCTTTCTTGGTAAATTAAAAAAATGTAATTCTATTCATGGCATTTAATTTTCTTAAGATTGGCTAAAATTGTAGTTTCAATTGATTTTGAGACATATCAAAAGATTGAATGATTAAAACATCATAATTTCCTACTATTAGTGACTTTCTTAATAGTAGACAATACTTGAACAAATCACATTGCAAGGCAATGATACCAAAAAAGTTTCATCAACCTAAAAGGTTTCATTTAGAAATTTAGGGAAAGTTTAGTAAAAACAACAAATGAAAAACAATGTGGATGAAAACATGACACTTCTACATTAAGTAGAATAGATTGAATACTTTGTGCTATTTTCTTTACAAATTTTTTTTGAGAGTAGTATCCCAATTTGAATTAAACAAAGTTCATAGATAACCCAACCTAAAATGCATTAGGTTTTTTTGAAAAAAATATTTTTTCTTGCTCAAGAAAGGTGCTTGAAATTAGGTGTCAATTGGTAAATGGTTGATTGGTCATTTAGGGATTAAATTAGAGTATTCTAAAAATAATGAGCTTCATAATGAGAATCTTTTTTCTAAAATTTCATCAAAATATAAATATTCTCTAAAGGACACTTTCAATATAAGGTGTTGTTGCTAGTATCTGAAAATCAATATAAATGCTTTTGGTGCTTGGGGGGGCACTCCCTTGTATATTTTGCGTTCACGTGTGATAATGACCTATTTAGAGGGGGGCTATTTACCTCATGAAATGGATGCAAAGGCTGATATTTTTAAAAACTTGATAAAATAAAGGTAAAACTTGATAATTAATGGTACATATTATAACTTATAATTTTTTCAATTTGTCATTTTAAAATGGGGTATTTTACCTATATCCCATTATTTTCCTTTTCACCCCATTTTTTTTCCTTACACCCCCATTTCTTTCTCTCATACCCTATTTTTTTCCTTACCACCCATTCTTTTTCCATAACACTCCATTTCTTTCTCGTGTACCCCATTTTTTTCTTTGAACCCATTTCTTTTGCATAGCACCCCATTTCTTTCTATTCTATCCCATTTTTTCCATACAACCCATTTTTTTTCTTTGCATCATTTTCTTTCTTTAAACAATTTTTTTTCTCGAATAAACAATTTCTTTCCATTACACTACATTTTTTCCAATCAATCCCATTATTTGCTTCAACCCATTTTTCCCTTATCCCCCATTACATTCTGGATACCCTATTTTACGTGGACATTTGTCATACTACTAAATTTGTAAAGCAATTTACAAGTCTTGGCGAGAACAAGAACCTATGTACACACATAAAGATTCAAAGTGAAATACATGTATAAAGGAAAGAATCTGAATGTGCATATAAAGAAACAAAATTCAGAAATGACTAAATTGAAATTAGCTTCATCGATTGTGGGGAAGATTCCGTAGCACCTTCAACCCACCATGTCCTCCAGCACAGATTCACAAACCCTAAAATTTTGGAGGCAAATGCATGATCTAGAGAATACAAATGGCATAGGTGTTTGAATCACAAAACATACACAATGTCTTTCCTTCCTCTGATAGAGCGTTGAAAACCAAAATTTTGACTTTTGTATGTTGAAGTGGCTTGCTATAGGGTGTTGGATGTGTAATAAACACTAATAGATGTAAAGATAAAGTACTCACTTTTCATCCATCCGAATTAGTCAGCGCTACAAATTAGTATCACTCTACCATTCAAGGCCCATAAACCTTTTTCCCTATAGTATTTTAGATGTACCAGTGACATAATATTTGGGTAATATACTTAATGCTATAGTATTTATAATGAGGTCTTACAATTTTTGAGCATTGTATATTACATGTACTTTTTTTCCAAAATTTTTTTGCACAGAATATATTAGACCCTATTTTTTATTGCATGTAGTTTCTACTACATTTGCTAGTGCCCTCCGAGTTTCAGTGATTTGTTACCAAAAGCCAACCAAGTCTAAAGGTCAACAATGAGGCTATAAAAAATTTGAAGTTTTTTGGAGCAAGTTTTTACTAATCCCATCCAAGCTTCTCATTACAATAAATTATATAACTCAAATGCATCTATAGGGGTCAAAAGAAGTTAAAAATAATAAATATAGGCCTACTCATCCTACAATTGATTGGCATATAGCAATATGAAAAATATGGAAAAAATCCAATATCGAAGAAGATGTTTGGTACAAAGTGTTCTCTAGAATTGACGATTTGCAAAAACTTATTATTAAGAATTATTTTGAAGAATATTTTGTACTTGATTTACAAATAAAAGTTGTAGATTTTGAGTTGTAGATTCCATCCTACAATTAAATTCACCAATGCTATCACCTATATATTTTTAATACATTTTGAAAGGAAAATTTCAAAATTCTTTTTATATTTGATTACAAGCAAAATATTATCATTTTTTGAGTAAAATTTCTTGGAACGGTTTTGAAACAAGTTTCTCTTGATATGGTGATTTTTCTAATTTTTTGTGTTCTTAAAATCTACAACTTAATTTTTGCAAATCTAATTTTGAACTAGAGTCAATGCAATTTTGGCTTGATCAACCACTTGACATACTTGCATATTTGTAATTAGAGAAAAATATGTACTCTGGCAACATTAAATCCAACCATTAGATATTGTAGGACAATAACTTGATAAACTATTTTCACAAATTAGGATAACTTTCATCCAAATAGTAACAAGAAGGAAAGAACATGAATCTATTTGTCATCCAAAAATTGTGCGTTGAAGCAATTTAGGATTTAAGTCATTAGATACACCATAATACATCATCACTTCCTTAGCATGAAGGTGGGCATCCCCAAAATTGCCACTTTCTGCAACCATGCCTAATTCCTAATATTACACTAGTCAAATTTTCATATTTTCTTGTTAGCAAGTGAAATGAATTTCCAATGCACCAAAGACCATGACATTTCCATCTTTTCTTCTTTCACAAGTGAAAGGAAGTTCAGAAGCATCAAAGAACATGTCATTTTTGACTAAATATGTAAAAGTTATCAAAGTCAAAGTTTTTTTGGTAAAGTAACTACACCCAAAAGCATCCAAATAAGCAATCCATCATAGTTCCTACTATCATATTAGAAAACTTTTTGTGGGGTCTTCTTGGTAGTTAGAAGGAGATTTTAAATTCTCTTAAAAAAACATTTTTTAGACACTGCATGAATAATCTATGAATTTTCAAAGTGCCAAAAATAAGTGTTTCTAAAACTGACCCTAAACTCTCATGAATACTAGGAGTACATTTTAGGCAAGAATATGTAGGGATCAGTTTTAGAAAGAGGTCACTTTTGGGTGTAGTTCCCGTAGACATTCTAAAATCGTTTCTTCCACCACATACGTACATATTGATTTTGCAGATGTACCCCTAGAGAGTGATGATGTCGGTGTTGAGTCAATGACGCATTTGGGGTGCCTGCCTTCAGTTAGATGATCATAGAATCGTAGATAGGGCAGTACCACTAAAGACCATGATGAAATGAATTCGATTCTCTAAGTCATCATTACAAAGAATCTAGGCCTGGCAATAATCACAAACCAAAATTCACAAACATCTTCACATTATTGAAGAATTACAAAATCAAAACACTACTGCCTGTGGAAATAATGTAAATTCAGTAGAACATGAAAAATATCTCCAAGATAGGCAGTAAGGACGGAATGTAACCCAAAAATGAAATATTGAGATCCACCAATGCCATTATAACAAGGAGAATACGAGCCACAAAATCACCCACCACCTGTATTCATGCTTATATCATCCAAGAAGCAATCCACAAAACCCACACATCCTGTTCAACTCTATCGTACACTGTACTGATGAATTCTACAACCTACAAACTCTTCCGGAGTCCAAATTCACTAACTATTGAGCCTACATATCATCGTCTACAAGCCTAAGGTGTGGGGCGGCGCCACAATCATTATTCGTTCGTGGGTACAACTCAAGTGGGTGATGGGCGCAAACTAAAGCTTCTAAATTCTGCTTAGTAAACATCCAGAAAGGTGATTCATCATTTTCTCATACACTTTGATTATAAGAACTGTGCATCGTCTGTGAGGCCTCAAATTTCTACTTGCAATGAGAACTCTTTGAGAACTCCCATCTGTTGTGTTTAAACACGCACCTTTATATGAGCATGGACATACTGGCGCGATAATTCATAGGGTGTGGAAGGAGGATCTGCTTTTGGCGGCGAAGTCAAGTACAACAACACTCGTGTTGTCCTTCGTTCGCTTCTCCCTGGCTTGGTCCACAAGCATCTTTGCAATGCCTTGGGCACTGGCCTGAGCACTCTTTAAGCCTCCTTCTACAGTTCGTTCACGAGCCTGAAAAACACAAACCCATATCATGAGCACTGAAGTCAACAGAGGACGGCAGCAGACAAGCATGAAATTCGAATGTAAGGAGCAATAAGCAACTGGTGGCGACTTTACCTCAGCTGCCAATTGCAAAGCTCTTCGTGGACTCAAAACGTCCCAAAGTCCGTCACTGCAAACAACAACGTATCCATGAATACGGGCATCTGAGGGCTTAAACCAAATGGTATATATATTTCTCAGTATCAAAGAAGCAATGCTCTCCAACTAAGTCTCAGGACACTACATGATTAGCAGTAGTGTTGGCAAAAACTGCTGTATTCCATTCACATGGCATTTATAATACTAGTATAGAATATAGAAGAGTGGGGAATAAACACTTTCACCACGAATAAAGTCACGAAAACTCTCATCATAAAGACAGTCAATATCCAATATCCATATATGAGGCACATACCTGGCCATGACAACCAGACCTAAGCCATCTCCACTCAGTCTGAAAACGTTGCTGATGTAAGGTTCTGCTGAGAACGAAGTTTCTTCCTCTTTCAGAAACTTATCTCCAAGTGCACGGGCTATATTCATCCCTGCACAAGTCAGTTACTTCAATAAGATGACTGCGATGATTCTCAACACACAGCAGGCTTCCTTGGCCTCCAATCTCAACAAACACACTTAAGGTACCAATGAATGCTGATTGAGGTATTCTTCCTCAATCTTACCGTTAATTGCTTTCTCAATGGCATTGCAGATACATGACTTAAAAATCATATCCAAACAGCGTCTCCCACATTTGGCAGGGTGAGACCACTTGAGCTCTACTTACCACCCAGACGGTTCTCGCCTTCTTTCAGCTGTTTGCCGCACTCTAGTAATCGTAACCTTTCATCTTTACTAGTTAACCTGTGATCTTCCGTCATAAGAAGTTGCTGGTCTCCATTGCTGCAATTAACATGTGATACGAATAGTTCGTTAGAAACTCTTCGTAAAGTTAATTCACTTGCAGATGAAAATTTAGTGAAACTCGAAACAGGCGCAGAAAATCGCGGCTTGACATGCCAATTGGGTCTTTTTTTTAAATCATAAGTTAAAGGAACTCTTTTGAAGTTGAAGTTCCTTCCTAACTAAACCTTAGCCACAATGTATGTAGAAACCAATCCCATAGTCTGAGCACATCACAAGGAGCCTGCAATCTAATAAATTGGACAGAGCAAACGAATTGTGTAATGCACATCAACCACTTCAGCAATACAGTACTCAACGTCACTCACCTGACAATGCAATGTGAGTCACCGACATTGGCGCATTGAACTAAAAATCCAGATGTAGAATCCGGCCACACGAGGAGTACAGTTGCTGTGCAACCCTGCATATTAAAGAACAAAACTATTCAACATCCTAGGTTCCTCAACAAATTCACCATAATCACTATAAACCCCAAAATGTACAAGACAAGGTAAACGGTATACTTAAAATCCTGCAATCGCAAGATCAAACATAACTCCAAGACCTCACATGCAATGAAATTGTCTACAGAAGGCAAAATACCTCATACGGGTACTTCAGAGCTTCTTCGGTGTTCTGGAAAGCAGTTCGAAGCACATCAGAGGCTTCGTTCTTAGTGAGTACTTCCATTTGGGTTTCCTCCACTGCAAGAAGTTCGGCCATCTTTTGTGGCATTAATCTAACAAGCAGGTCCACAAACAATAGTCAGGTTACTAAATTATTTCTGATCTCAGACCAGATGCACAAAAACCAAAGTAGAGAAAAACAACAGCTAGAGAAATCTCAAAATATTAAAATACTCAGTCTTAAACATAGATACTAGGAACAATATGTTGCATCTATACCTCCGTGCTTCCTCGGCAGCAGCAGATCCACCATGTCCATCAAACACACAAAAGATCCCAAAAGGTACCTGGAAACAAAAAAGAATACCAAATGAATACGAAAACTTACTGAAACAGAAGTTGAAAATCGCCACAACTTAAGCCCCCGGAAACTACTGTCCACATTTATGTTGTGCTAGAAATTTTAGAGACTAACAAACGTTTGTAAGTAGACTACAGCATAGTAGTTCCCAACCAAGCAAGGGGAATAAACAAACCTCGAGAGCACCTCTTAAGGGCCATTGACAAAGACATACATCCTCCATAGGCAATGGTCTCCCACCCCGGCGATAGGACATGGGATCTGACGCCACTCCTACTTCAAAGGGAGCAGATGCTATGGACAGATGAGATGCCAGTATTCGCACCTACACTTCCCTCCCGCACCCACAAAGACACAACTGCTCAGCTCAAATAGAAGCAAACGTGCCATTGCCGTGCATGTAAAAAGGCCAAAAAATAATGAAACTAATCTTGGCAAACAATTGATCAACTCCACTTACAAGTACATTAGATGATGATCCGAGGGTAATAGTATCTCCATTTGCAAGGGCTGTTGGTTGCCCACGCTGCCGAACACTTGCGTTCGCTTTGTGAGCGGCTCCTACTGGCCTACTGTTGACAAGAGTCCCATTCAGACTGCCCATGTCTACTAGCTCCCACTTCAACAACTGACATCCACCAACAGATAGCCAACTGAACTCCAACATCTCTTCCACTATCCAAGAAGCTTTGAAAACACCTAAAGCCTCAAAATGCTCTATAGATTAAAATGGTAAAAGGACAAGAACAGTAAGCAAAGAGAGTGCTTCCACTAGTCTGCTTCCAAGGTAGTACCTTTGGTATGAGTAAAATGAAAACTTTTGACATACGATAAAATGCCGAAATGCATCGAAATCTCAGCAATTCCCGAAATTGACATTACCGCGACGGATTAACCTATTGTAGCATACAACAATTCAGGGCCAACAAGGGCCAGCTCTCACCTTTGCACTCCAGCTGATGACAACGTGCTTGCCAGAAACCTCGGGGTCATTAAGCACCAAGTCATTCTGTGGTAAGCGCCCAATAGCCAACAGCGCATTTGAACCCACAGCCTGCTTCTCGGCACGGAGGCCAGCTACAGGTCCACCAATTACCTCCAACTGAATTTTACAATCTGCCAAAAACAAATAAATAAAATTCATTGAAACTCAAAGAAAAGAGACTCTTCAAGGAATTCTACTAAGAAACGAAACTGAAGCGACGTCAAGAGGACGAAGGGAGCCCAAACTTCAGAGATAAAAATTCAACCGTACCCGAAATCTTCTGAACTTGCCAAAGATGACAAATAGATGACTAAGAACTCACTTTGAGAATTTAAATTTGAAGAAGCAGTAGTCCGAATTCTGGAAATTCCGTCTCCTTTCGAGGATACCTCCTTTTGAGCAGTGGCTTTTGGGGCGCCATTCTGGGGCTCACTTACTGCAGTCACCGCGGTCTCTAAACCTCTTTCTAAATCCCGGACTGCGCTCCGTCCTCTAGAACCCCTCCAAGTCTGCCCTAACTCCACGGGAACCTCGCTATCGTCTAACAGAGGCTCCAGCAAATCCTTATGTCTCTGCGAACCCCCGAACCCCCGCAATGTCAGATCCTAGGCATCAGCAACCAACAAAATTCACAGGCACCACATTACCATTTCAAAAAGTCTGCAAGTGAATTGAAAGCGTGAAATTAACAGCATTGGATTGTGCATAAAACAAGGATGTCTCCAAGTACCCTAATTTCCATCTATCCAACCGCCTCCATTGCCAGAACTACACACCTACTTCCGAATTGCGCCTCCCACACTAAAGAGGATGCCAATTTACGTTACAACCTATTGCTCCTGGTTAGGTCACGTGGTTTTGAAGCTTTCGTATTGCTGATGCAGAAGTAGAAGAAGAAGAAGAAGAAGAAGAAGAAGAAGAAGAAGCAAAGAAATTCACAGAAGAAAGGGAAGAGGCGCTATGCTACCTCTGGTAAGGTCGGATGGCTGTTGTCCCTCGCAGGCTCGTCACAGCTGTGGGCTCGTCGTCGTCGATGGCGCAATCGGCATGAACAAGTGTAGATGCCGTACGCAGCGACCGCCACCAATCCTCCACAGATGAGCACTTTGAATACGACCTCCATCTCGCTGCTGTCCCCCTGTGCGCCCTCCTCCGCTCCGTGCGTCGTGGTCCTCACCCCAAGGTCTCCCCACATTCTGCTTCCGCCATCCCCCGCCACCACGGAGCATCCCAGTCCAGCACTTGGGCACCCAGCACGCTGCTGTGATCCTCCTCCGGGAAGAAATCGGGCTCCTCCAACGACAACATCAAAACAGGGTTGATCGTAGTTTGGCAGGACCCCAAGGACGCGGAGTTCTCGCGAGATTGCGTACCATTTAGTGCCGTTGTTGCTGGAACAAATGACGCGTTGTACGGAGCAGGGGATGCGCAACGCCGCGAGGGAGTCGGCGAGGATTATTAGTGACAAGGTCCGTGCGCGGGGCGAACTTAAGCTACGGCGAGACTCCCGCTTCTCCAGGCAGCGATGGTGGGTGGCTCTGGGGACTGTAGGAAGCACCGTCTTCTTCGTCGTTTCCTTGTTGACACGAAACACCCCTGCCCAGTGCCCACCAGTCTATTTTTTGGGAGGGTGAAACCGGCCTGCCTCAGTCCTCAGGCAGGCCTCTGGAACAAGAGTAAAGGTAACTTAATATGGGTTTCTTTTTACTGCATTTCGCCAATTTCATGCAAATCTTTCTTATTACTCCGGAGTATTATACATAGTAAACTGCAAAACACCAATTGAAAAATATAGTTAAAAAATAGTATAAACTGGCGACATGGGTGGATGCAACAAATTTACGCTGCTGCCCTCCAAGCTCGCTACCCACGGGTACCGGCATGCGACACGGGCATGGGCAAGAGCATGGGCACTGGTGGAGCAGGGATTTTTGCTTCCTTGGTTCTTTGGTACTTTGGTTCTTTACTGGGGCATGCCGTTTGGGAAGTGCTGGATCCCTTGATGGTGCCCGAACGTCTTCTTTAGAGGCAAAAGACGGATTCCATTGAAAAAAAGAGACAAAACTCACCACCCTCCGAGTCTGCGAACTTTTGCGCGGGCTTTCTCGAATCGGGGGTACCTCAGTAGTGCAGGTCCGTCGTCTCCCCTTACGTAGGTTTCGGACTAGGGACTATTAGGGTTGGGATGCAGTTCAGGAGCTTGTCGGAAATAGGTCTCATGCAATGCGTTTTTCTGTCGGTGTTTTCTTCAGTGGTCGGACAATGGGAGGTTAGACCGGCGCATTGGTGGTGTTTGCGTCGGCTTGACTAGAGTTTTTGTCCGAATGACCTAAACTTTGTTCCGAAGTTGCGAAATCGGAATGAAGACCAAAGTTTCTGGCGTTGTTTTTTTACCTCTGCACCTTCTTGTTGCGTTCCGTCTCATCGTTACGACGTTCTTGAGGGTTTAGTCTTCACTGGAGCTCTTTGGACTGGCAGAAGTTATGAAAGCTCGTGAAAGCTCCAGTGATATGGACGATCACTGGCTGCTGCACTACAGAAATCTTATCTGTGAATGTGCTCCATAGGTTTAGGACCTCAAGGAGGATTATCGGTGTCGTAGTGATGGCAGTCTTCGAGGGGTTTAAGAGGGTTGGGGACGTTTTGCTCATTGATCAGCTTCAGTGATCTTCTTTGGTTTTCAGGCAATCGAAGACGCAGGAATTCGAGATGAATCCTCCTACTGAACTGTTGACAGAGCAGGAAGCGGCTGTTTATGATCGACAGATCCGCGTTTGGGGAGTTGATGCTCAGAGAAAGTAAGTGTTCGAGGTTCTCAATGTTGTATGTCATACAGAGAGAGGGGTTTAGTTAAATTGCCAATTTCATTAAGTGATTTGGAACGCTATTCCGACAGAAATGAATAGTAAATATATGATGTTGTACATCGGACAATGATCTTCGGGATCTGAAGTGGTGGATTCGGTAGTCTAATTTCTGTATTTCAGTGCAATGAGAAATTTATCCTGAATGCTGTGGATGTGTGATCCAGATTAAGCAAAGCCCGCGTTCTGGTGGTTGGCATGTCCGGCGTAGTTGCCGAGGTAGTAAATTCCTTTTCGACCCACTGTTGTGCTTTCCATGTATTGTGGATGGTCCTTGTATTAGTGCAGGTGTGTGGTGCATACTGTGAACATTCTCTGCATTTGATGTGTTTATTCGTCTCACTAATCGTCGGGAATGGGTCGTGTGCAGACATGTAAGAACATTGTACTTGCAGGCATTGGCAGTCTTACTCTGGTTGATGACAGCCGTATGACTTTGGAGGCCTCAGCTGCTAATTTTCTGATCCAATTCGATGAGATGGAGGGTCAAGGAATCACTGTCGCGGATGCTTGTGCTGCTTCGTTGCGTGATTATAATCCCATGGTCCACGTCAAATCTGAAGCAGGTTCGTAAACTCATCGCTGATTTGGAGTCTCCACCCCCTCGCAATTGTATTGCGCTGGATAGCTGCATGTATCCTTTCGTTAGATGATGTAGTCCATTTATAACAAGATGTGTTGTATACAGTTACTAACTGACGTTCTTCAAGTGCAGGCAGTATCCAGAGCAAGCCTGACAACTTCTTTGACAATTTTGATGCTGTCATATTGGGGCGCTCTTCTGTCAGCCTAAAGGTCTGATCTTTTACTAGGTTAAGCACACTCACTTGATTCTTCTGGCTTTATTTCTGACAGCTATCTTGCTCATTCCATAGCAGTTATGCTGATTCTTGCGTATTTAAACTTGAGTTTGAAACTGGGTATG
Organism: Straminergon stramineum; assembly: GCA_963920665.1. Classification (NCBI taxonomy): domain Eukaryota; kingdom Viridiplantae; phylum Streptophyta; class Bryopsida; order Hypnales; family Calliergonaceae; genus Straminergon; species Straminergon stramineum. The sequence continues at coordinate 23,336,558 of OY987263.1, read as the reverse complement.
TCATTTCCATGAAACAGAGGCATGTGAATGAGGTGTGTCGAAAACAATCCCATAGAATCACATTCTATGCTGTGGATTGTAGAGGTACTTTTGGGAGCCTATTTGTGGATCTGAAGACACATTCTTATACTTCTAAGGTATTTCTTTCTTATCATTTCTACCTTGCCTTGCCACGTACGTTACCTCTTATTATCAATAGAAGGAATGCAACGTTTTGAAGAAATTCAGTTGTTTTTAAGACCTTCTACTTGACGTATACATGTCTAGGGTAGACCTTACTTTCGGTGAGACTTGTGCAAAGATGGGACGAAAATCTCCTATTTGAATTGAGTAGCTACTTACGATTGTACTGCTGAGGTCAATACTAGTTCTATAACCATTGCCCCCCACCCCCTTCCTTGCGTAAGAAACGTACTAGTTTCTTTAGTTTGCCAATATCTGGATTTTAACTCAAGAGACCTTCCAATGTGTGTATGAAAAATGTGTGAGGATGAATACGTTACCATCAAAGAGGATGAAATCGTGACGGCGGGTCGTGACATTGTGCCCTTACTATAATACGGAGTAGATTTGGAATTTCTCGTATCCTATTAACATTGAGAATGCGATTCTGTGCTTGTACTTCCCTTCATGCATCGCTCATTTTAATTCAAATTTTTTAGTAATTTCTGGTCTGGATACCGTGAAATTTAAGCAAGGGTTTAGGGACCTTCCGCGCATATTCGGTGACTCATATTCATGGTGTGGTTCTGCAGAGAGCAAAAGATGATAAAGACGCACAACACGAATTGTCTTATCCGAGTCTTGAGGTAATGAGCAAGGATACCACTTCCACATAAGTGACTTATTAGATAGTGCTAGTTGACTAAGAGCATGATTGTCGCTGGTATTATTCAATTAGTCATGCCCTATTGTCGCTTTTTATCCATTCATCCAGAACAACTACTATAGTAGCTTACTTATTTTTGCTACACCTTGGCAGGAAGCATTGGGTGTACCGTGGAATAGCTTTCCGAGGAGAACATCCAAGCTTCTTTTTGCTCTAAGATGTAAGTTTTAATTCGCTGTTTTGGAACTCTTTTCCTCACTGTTATTAGCGAATCCAACGTGTTTTCTTGGCAAGGAATTTTCAGATTGGGTGGTATTTATTGCTCATCGGTGACATGCCCATATGTGGTACACCGTTCTATAATGTGCGCTAGGTTAAAGCACCTTATAGGTCCCTAATATAATCTGCCCACAGCTTATTATCGTCTTGGGTTCCATGCTTGCATCCCTTGCGTTCCGTTCCCCTTATTTGCCAACTTGTCTTGTGCTCCGGTTTGAATGACGCATCAGGGATCTGTTGTATGGATTTGAGCAGGTCTCGAAGATTTTGAGCAGGCAGAGGGACGTCAGCCTGGGCATGTTTCCGTACAGGACTTGCCAGCTATTTTGGCATTTTGGAAGAAAGCTTGTGAAGCTCAGGTTTGTCAATTGTACTTTTGGACCTGGCGATGAATGAAAGTTTTCTAGGGAGTTTGTCTTTCCCAGTTTGCTATTGTGAAACAGACTCATTTTCGATTTTCCGGGTCATGAAGGATGTGAAATGCTCTGTGCTTTTAGTAAACACCTTTTCATTGCATCATTCAAGATTTAGCCGTTGACACTGTACACATACCTGATTTGATACTCTGGTTGCTAAAATCATCAGTTCAATTGTACAATCTGTACTTTATTACTTGGAATTGCTGGCACTGCATTTGTAGTATTTAACTTTGAGGTGCAACTGGTGGAGTGCAGAAGGTATCAGAAACTCTTGTTCCGGAGACTTTATTTCAAAAGCTGCTCAGTGCAGGCAGCACAGAATTGCCTCCTGTATGTGCTATCATGGGGGGCATTGTAGGCCAGGTATATTACATTATAACAGCTGCATTATCTGATTGTTGTTTGCGCCATTTCTTTATAAAAGATAGTGACGGAGAGATGCACTTGAATGTTGCATACAAGTTGTGTTCTGCGGCAGTGTCCTACACTAAGTTGTGTTCTGCGGGAGTTCTCATACCTGGTACTATTCATTACTTTTCAGCTATCTCAGTATTCTAGGTGATGACTGGCAGGCTACAGTACTGATCAAGCTTTAATTTTGTTTGGTGCAGGAGCTAATCAAGGCAATGTCAAGTAAAGGAGAACCTTTGAAGAACTATTTCTTTTTTGATGCTGCTGATGGGAAGGGTATTATAGAAAAGGTTGTACCTAAAGAAGGTTGATTGTGTAGTCATACTCGGCATCACCTTTGAACCATGTATAGGGAGTTAGTTTTCGTTTCTCTTAATCCACCGTGCTGGTACTGGTATTGAACATATTTTGGAGAGGTTGTTTATCACTTCCTCCTGTCAAGAATGATCTTCAGCAGTCCAAGCAGTCCATGTGGGGGCAAATTCAGATCTGCTCATTGGTGAAATGGACTCATCTCTGTGCCTGATTTAGATTTGTAAGCACTATAGCTTGGTTCTCACAGACGGTATTAGTGGTCTACTCGGTGCATACAAATTTTACTTGCAGAAGTCTGCGTGATGCTATATTCAGCTCCAAAAGCTTTTATTTTTATTTTTAATATTTCCATTCACCGCAAAAAGCATTTATGATTCCATAATTCCTCATCTCACAACAGTACACCGCATTTGACACCAACGGCTTTAGCTGCACGTGGAACCGTTCGTGTTGATTGCCAGATGTGAGCTCTCGTCATCCGTTGAGAGCAGCTCTCGCATGAGATGCAATTTGTCGAGGCTTTTGTCGCGTGCACTGTGCAGGCAGTGACTATAGGTCATAATTCATAAGTGGAAACAATGTTACAGGGACATGCTTAGAATCTAGTATGTATGAAAATGCACAATAAATGAAGTGTCAAAACCATGAGATTCTTTTCTGTTATAAACAATTTATTCATACGGTATTCAAACAACGTGTATTGGAATTTTGTTGAAAATGTCTAAGTATAGGAGACATTGTCCTCATGAAGAACTCCAATTTAACAAGAGAACCCCCTCAACTTGTAAAATTCCTCAAAACCACATTGTGGTTGTTGAGGATTTGGTCAACTGCCTTGGGTTGACTTTTGACTTTTTTGTGTGCGAAATTTATATTTATAGATGCACATTTTCAATGTAAATCCAAAAATGTAATTTGAGCACACGTGCAGTTCAAATGTATTTTCTATTACAAAAATTAAATTTCTTGCAATTATTGAAAGACTTGTGAGGAGTTTCCATTTCAATTGGTAGTTTTTTTGTAGACACTTGAGGATGTTCTTTGAGGCCAATAGCATGAAAGGTCATCTTTCAAGCCATTAAAATTGTGTTTTAGAACTCTTTTTCAATTTTTTCCTCTCACTTTTTGTTGTTACAATTCAACAATCCACCACCATTTGGATTGCAAAAAAGGCATTTTTGAAACTTTGATGAATTATTTATTGATGTTTTTTAGTGGTTTTTCAATGGGATTGTAGTGTTGCAAGGTGTATAAGTTTTTTTTATAAAGTAGATTCAATTTCTAATTTATGGTATGCTAGTTTCCAACCCTAGCATTTACATCATACTAAAAGAAGCAAACAAAATTCCTAGGCTCTAATTCTCATTGAATTTTGAAGTTGGAATCCCCCTGCATGCATGGAATGGAAAAAAAAATACTTCCTACTTTGAACCAAGAGATCTCAGTAAATGGTAAGGAATTCAAGTTTGACACTTTTTGTGAGTATTCTACATGAAGTTGAGATTAAGATCTTACAATTACAATTTTCATATTTTTAATTTTTTCCCATTGAAAAATCTTGACATGTGGGTGACCATTTTTTGTGTTTTGTGGGCTCCAAATGCAAAGGAATTTTAGGGGTTAACAAAATTGAAAGTGAAGTGAAAGTTCCCTATAGTAATTGTAAAGGATTTTAGTAAATATCATGTTTGTACCACTACTAGTAATTGTAAAAAATTTAGTCATTTGCTAGTTTGTTGCTATGTCGGCTTATTTGCATAAATTTGACCCCTAAAAGCAAAGTAACTTGTATAAGATTAAATTGCACTGTATAACAAGATTCCTTCAAGAATTGAATTCTACATAATTTAAGTCATTTTTGTCAAAAAAAAAGTGCCATGTGGGGTGATTGTAAGAAACACTTGTCCTATTTTTTGTCCCCTTGCCCTCGGTCACATGATTTTTTGGTCACAACTTTTGCATCATAAGTCTGTTTGTCTTGAAATTTGGAATGAAGGTACACATAAAAGTTTCACATATTTTGTAATTTAAGAAAAAAATTACTTTCCTATTTTTAAGGTGCCCCCGATTGGGTGTTTACCTTGGCCATTTTGAGGTTTTTTGGTCCGAAGTTGTACCCAAAACTGCAAACTAGAAGCCACAAATTGGAAAAGCTGGAGGTGTACTTGCATTCCAATGAGAGACAAAGAGTTTTTTGCAAAAAATCTTTGCATGATGTGTCTATATGGGGCCAAAGTGACTATTGTTAGTGCATAGTTTTTGGGCAAGAGTAAATTTTCCTTGAAGAAAGTTTTGGTGCAATGTGAGAGTAGGCTTGTTTGCGAAAATGACTTTTTTTTTGGGAACTTTCGAAATTTTTTTTTAATTACTAAAAATGAAAAGGTCCATAGACCCCTTTTTCTGCTATTTTCTGCTCCCAATGGCTTCTATAGTACTAGATAGTATTGTATAGAAGTAACGAATCAACAATTTACATCTGCAGGCGCCCCAAACCAATGGTTGAGATTCATAAGTGTAGTCTGATGAGCGAAATTGATAGTAGTCCATACTACTACCAATCCTATGGTGTCACGACTCTCATCACAAGGTGTGCCCATGCCACCTTGGTGAGCAAAGGGGACATTGGGGGTGACTCCCCAAGCCTTGCAAGAGATGAGGTGAAGGGGACTAGGAGTCCTGAGCGATCAGAGCGTGGTAGCGTTCTGATTCGGACAAATTTGGGTGTGTGTAACACATGCTTGGAAAGGTCTCGAGGAGACACTTCTAGCCGTCTAAAGAACGCGCGATTTGGACTTGTGAGTCAAAAGTTATGGGCGTTCAAAGGTGAGGGTGTCCCGGTGGCGCCGAGACACTTAAGGGTTAGGAGGGAGGGGTTCATGAGGAATCCCTCCATGAAGTATGTCATGTAGCATATCCTTGGAAAGCTAAGAACACAAGGATGCTAGATTGACAAGCATTACGAGGTTCTAAGGTAGGAGCCTCAAGTTATGGCCAAGAAAAGCACCATGGTGAAGGTGTGACGCCTCTCCCGGTGGACCCGAATCTTTGGAGGGCGATAACTTTGCGAGGACTTGTCCAAATGGGGCAAGTGAGTAGTCCATAGGCATCTACTCGTCGAGTAGATGTCGAAAATGGGCTCGCATGTGAGATTTTCTGGACCGCAAAGTTATGCCAGATGGAAGTTCGGGAGTCCCAAACTAGGGCGAATCGGAAGAAATGGGGTGGTCTTCCAAAACCAAAGTGGTTTTGGGAGTCCCCTTTGACATACAAGGGGGGGGTCTGTTGAATCCCACAAAGAGTACTATAGGAGGGGTTGGTCTCCCTCCTCCCTCCCTCTTGGAACCTTGGTGAGTCCCGGTGACTGAAGGTTGGTGGTGTGGGGTCACCACCACTCCAAGGCACCATGGGACACTTGTGGGTGTCCTGTGGCACCGGTTGGGTGGAGTCCCACTTCTTGTTAGGCTATGTTGAGGTGTTTCGAATGGTGAGTCCCGGTTAGTGACGAAGTGGAAAATAGCAAATACACAAGGAACCTAGTATGGAGTTGGGATGACATTCAAGGGCGGTTAGGACCATGGTAAGTAGTGCCACCATGGGTCCTTACACAATAAGATGGAAGTTCCGCCCCATATTATCAAGTAACATGCCCCAATGTCATGATGTGTGTGTACTAGTAGTCTCGGTGACTGGGACTTAGCACAAAGAGTTGGAATGGGAGACTAACATTGGTTGTGTGTGGCATGTGCGATGTTAGGAGAGTGTGACCCTTGGTGCCACTAAAGTGTTAAGTGCTTGGAAAGCATTGGAAGGTGGACTTAAGGTGGTAAGTGTCACTAAGGGGCGCGACATATGGCTAGAAATTGGGGGTTCCAGCCAGAAACGAGAAGTGTTTCTTGCAATCACCCTGACATGCCACCTTTTGATTGTTTTGAGATGACATAGATCCTTCAAAATTTGACATGGAAATTCAATTTCAATGAGTACAAATCTAAATTGAAAAAGCCATTGTAGACCATGGTTTTGTGTTAAATTTGTATTTTCTTAAACATAGTTGTGTTAATTTTAGCTCAAATTTAATACAAAACCATGGTTTGAAATTCTTTTTTCAAATTGAATTTATATTAGTGTTTGTCACTTCCTTGTCAAAGCCAACTCTAACAATAATGCTGCAATCCATATTTTTTTCTATAACTTTTTTTGAGCTTAAGAAACTAAAATAAGGTGCATCATAGAAAAAAGCAACCACAATATAGGCTACCTCTCAAGATGCAAGTCCTTCTTTACACAAAGCATATATCAAAAGTAGGATTTCTTTTATAAATTACAAATTTTCTCAAAAGCAATGAGAAACAGAGAGAAATTTTGGCAATATATTTCCACTTTTAGTAGATGAAATTGTTAAATTGATACAAAATCTTTACAAGGTATCACTCATTTTTGGATGTACTAAACATGTCTATGTTTTAGATGAACAAATGAAATTTCACTCATATTTTGTAAGTTCTATCTATGTATCTATAGATGTTAATACCTTTATCACTCCAAATATGGTCGATATTTGTATTGTAGTTTTCTTTTACCTAGTTTTTTTTGGATACTGCCAAAAAAATCTTCATTGGATACATGAATTTTTTATTAGTAGTATATATGGATGAAATACACCAAATGTATATAGTAATTCATTTATTCATCCAAATGATCCTACATTCATCCCAAATAGAGTGATCTTGTTCAATTATATTGTTACGAATAAACAATTTTCTATTACAAAAGGGGAAATATATTGCAAACTATTCCATCAAAAAAAATACATCTCTTTTAAGTAATAAATTGCTAAAAAAACCATAACAATTTTGATGCTACATAGATTTTTTTTGCATTTAATTTGGCACAAAAGGAGATATAAATTGAGATATACAATAGTGGCAAAGTTTGTATTCATGTTTAGTTAGATCCAATGACACACGACACTCTTAATTTAAATCAAGACTACATGTCTTACAAGCAATATATGCTTATGTATTCTATATGTATGGTGTTTGTATTTGAATACAATAAGGTAAGATGTTAAAATGGCATCCAAGTAGATGGTACTTTTTGTTGAATTATCAATGCAATGTTTTATCATATCAGTATTAGAAAACAATTCACATTTTATTAGCAAATACAATACTCTATTTGCAATTTGCCACATATCTTTGAGACAATGTTGTTATTATAGTCCTTGAAAATTATCCAAAATAATAAAACATTCAATTAGTCGTAGCAAGGAAGGCTAATTTTATAATTTATTTTTTTGGATACAAGGGTAATATAAGGGTGATACAAGGGTGATAATTCAATAACATTTGAAAAATGCTTAAGTGATACTAGGGCTAATTTTGACTTTAGACCATAACATATAATGCATTGTAAATTTGTCTATTATTTCCATAAAATTTTTCAAGTAGTCACTTTGCTAAAATTTGTGCATAATAACATCTCTACTTCCAATGCTAACCCTTGAAGGATACTAAGGACCAAAAGTGTCCAATGGATGACATCATTGTTCATTCCAAAAACAAAGAATGCTCCTAGTACTACTCCAATAATTGCAACATTTTGGTGACTACCTTGGTCATGTAGGGTTGTGTCCTCTGGGGGTTAAATGAAAGAAAATAACTTGAAGAAAATAACTTGGTTCCTTTACAATGTAGATAATGCTCACATGCATGGACTTTTTTCTGCAAGATTTTTTGCCATTTGGCTACAACCCAAAAATGTAGACTATTTTTTGTAAAGAAAATTTTCATTTTTTAAGATCAAATTAGCCAAATTACTACTATATTGTATTTTAAGACTAGTAGCCAAATTTTACCTATGTATCACCTACCTGCACAACATATATATCACCAAGTATCACCCAAGTATCACATGAGTATTGAAGAAACAACCAGCTCCTTCTCCAAAATGGAAAAAAAAAAAAGCACTGCTCCCTTACGAAGTAAACGAAAAAATTTCGGCGTCGTTGAAAACCAGAACTATAATCGGCTGCGCGTCTACGACTTCCCAACCGTGAAGAATTTGTTGACTGCCACCGCATTCACAGTTTACCGACCAGCCCTCGCCAAGCGGTTTCCACCTTTCCAAGCGCAACTTTTCAGATCCGACACCGAAAAAGGCTCTGAAGTCAAAGAGGCCAATGCAAAACCTCTAAAAAGCAAGCGAAAGTAGCTGATTCCTGTCAAACGCCTCCAACCTGTTGAAACCTTGACCACCTTTGCAAACGAAAGTCGAAACTAAACCTCGTGATAGAAACAAAGTGTCTTCACCAGTCAAAGGCAGCATGCAAACTAGTCTGCTAGTGCTGGGACGCTGTGCCCCAGAAAACCGCCCGTCGATACGTCTGGCTGAAAACCCAAGTACTATAAACAAACCCAAATTGCTCTTCTGTTCCTCAACTCAGTGCGCGCTTTCAATCAAGTACGTCTTCCGCAACAAACCATTTCAAGACCGATTTGAATTCCAGATTCCCAGCTAGCTAGTGCAGTATTCTCGTTCTCACTTCTTCATTCAGTGATTCGGGTTTAGGGTTCAATTCAAGCAGCGATGGCAGCACCAAGCGCATTGCCCAGGGGCCAGCCCCGTGCAGAGGGACCGGCCTGCGTGTTGGGAATTGGCACTGCTGTGCCCCCCACGGAGTTCTTGCAGAGCGAGTACCCCGACTTCTTCTTCAATATCACCAACTGCAGTGAGAAGGAAGCCCTCAAGGCCAAGTTCAAGCGCATTTGTAAGTTTGACTCTACTTCGTCATCAACATTGTTTCTCTAGCTTGCTTCATTAAGTACGGGTTCCTTCGGAATGTTGAGTGGTTGATGGGATCGGAGCACGAATGGTGACTAATTCCAGTGTGACGCAATCAAACGAGCGAGCCGCATTGTGATCAACGAGTGCTTTCAGAAGAATCAGAGCGAAATCCGAAAATTCGGCAACTCATGTGATTGTAATGGCAATGGATCTCGAATTCTGAATTCTGTGTGACGTTGGCATCATACTGGAATACAAGTAGGAAAGGTGTCCAGTTGGTTTTCAGCAGCCAGCAGAGACTCACTCTCCGGGCACCAATTCAGTATTTCAGTGAGCCCATGAATGACATTCGGCTTCGCTTCCTTGTTGCAGGTGACAAGTCTGGAATCCGCAAGCGCCACATGTTCCTGACGGAGGAGGTCCTGAAGGCCAACCCCGGAATCTGCACCTACATGGAGCCGTCGCTCAACGTGCGCCACGACATCGTCGTGGTGCAGGTGCCCAAGCTGGCCGCAGAGGCCGCCGTGAAGGCCATCAAGGAGTGGGGAGGACGCAAGTCCGACATCACGCACATCGTCTTCGCCACCACCAGCGGAGTGAACATGCCCGGCGCAGACCACGCGCTGGCCAAGCTGCTGGGCCTCAAGCCCAGCGTGAAGCGCGTCATGATGTACCAGACGGGCTGCTTCGGCGGCGCCTCCGTCTTGAGGGTGGCCAAGGACTTGGCGGAGAACAACGCGGGCGCGCGCGTGCTGGCGGTGTGCAGCGAGGTCACGGCCGTGACGTACCGCGCGCCCAGCGAGAACCACTTGGACGGCCTGGTGGGTTCGGCTTTGTTCGGCGATGGCGCCGGGGTGTACGTGGTGGGCGCCGACCCCAAGCCCGCCGTGGAGAAGTCTCTGTTCGAGGTGCACTGGGCGGGCGAGACGATTTTGCCCGAGAGCGACGGCGCCATCGACGGCCACTTGACGGAGGCGGGTCTGATTTTCCATTTGATGAAGGACGTTCCCGGGCTGATTTCGAAGAACATCGAGAAGTTTTTGACGGAGGCGCGCAAGTGCGTGGGTTCTCCTGCGTGGAACGAGATGTTTTGGGCCGTGCACCCCGGAGGCCCGGCCATTTTGGACCAGGTGGAGGCGAAGCTGAAGCTTTCTTCGGACAAGATGCAGGGCAGCCGCGACGTGCTTTCGGAGTTCGGCAACATGTCGAGTTCTTCGGTTTTGTTCGTGCTGGACCAGATCCGTCAGCGTTCTTTGAAGATGGGTTCCAGCACGCTGGGCGAGGGCAGCGACTTCGGTTTCTTCATCGGGTTCGGGCCGGGGCTCACCTTGGAGGTGCTCGTCCTCCGCGCCGCCGTCAATGCCACCGCTTAGACGCGCAGATGCTGGCTACGTCTAGTAGAGTTAATCATGTATATTTTTGCATATTCCACATTCATGAGTTGCACAAGTCGCGACTCAATTCACATGCCGAACCATTTCTGTATAATGATTTTTGCAACTAGTAGAGGCAGAGGTAACGGTCAGAATATAGGTTATGCTTGAGTGAGAACTTTTTGCAGTACATTGTCGCTACATTGCCGGCGCTGATCAGTATGGCTTTCTGTTCTTAACTACAGAAAGGCTGCAGCGCACCTGAATGTATTAGTCTTACCACACGGTGACTTTCGTGGGGTTGAAACCTCAAGTTTGCAGAGATAAAAATTCAGAATTTATCCGAGTTCATCCTAGATTTTTTTTTCTCTAAGCCCAATTATTTGCTGTCCTGACGCTTTTCATGCATGTCTTGGTTGTGATTGAATTGGCCGTGAAGTGGTCGAGTTGGAGCTTGACGGTTCATGGGATGGATGCTGGTTATGGATAATTACTCAAAAATTTTACTAGCTAGCTTTTGCGGAATTCGTTTATGAGATGAAATGATTGCAGGGCCTGTAGGTTGCTTAATTATCGCTAACAGGTTGTGGCAGAACTGTCTACGGAACTCGGCTAGAGCTGGTGTCAGCACAAAATGCAATGCAGAAGCTCTTCTTTCCTGCTGTCCGTTAATGCTTCCTACAGAAGTACTGCCCTACTGTGTGGGCAACATGGAATACAAATTTCCTGGACAGATCCGACTTGATACAGTAAAGCACCTGGCATCAACCTTCATTCGTCAAGTTAGCGTACCCAATAAATCCTCACAATTGGCTCAATCGTTGCTGTGAGCTGCCCGAAATTGAGCACATCATTGCTCCGACATGAACTATGTACTTCACTGTGTCATTTCAATTGCACCAGCAGTGGTCAAGGTATTGCTGGTAAGATCGCCACAGCCAGTGAAAATGTGAGTCTAAATTTGTGCTAATATTTTGATGATTCAGCATTTCAGCACAGCTCTTGCAAAAAGGAAAATTCGAAGAGAAAGGGCAATTCGAGTGACGCTCATGAAGAGAGGAAATTCTTGGTCCACACGACGCGCTAATTTATCACGAGATAAGACTAGCACAAGCAATTGTGAAAGTCGACCATAAGTTACAGCATGTCCAATGCAAGTAACAAAGCAGCTCAGCAACGTCCATTTGCAGGTTACGCCAGCACTGGCCAGAAAATTCGTTCCAACCGAGAGGCAAGAAAGCTCAGCAACTTTGCAGTCACAACAAATTTCTGAGCAGTTCCGTAAACGCAGACAAGAGATCCATCGGCAAAGCGTTCCGTCTCAAGCACTTCAAAGCCGCCCAGTACCTCAAAACATGATCCCAAATGCAGACGCGTAAAGAAAATTCAGTCATTGGAATGTCCATAATTGTACTGAACTCTTACAAATTTACAGAGCTATATTAAGTCTCCTTCGAAACTTGAAAACATTGAAATGCTACAATTCACAGTCTTCGTCCGTTGGTAAACAGAAAATCTTCCGGAGCTCACACTGAGCACGAACGCTACCAGGAGAAATTTCGGTGTGAGCCAGTTATCAAATCAATCGAGAAGCATTCAGAGCTCTGGTCTCAACTATCAAATAATGGTTCGATGATAAGAACAAAAAAAGATCTAGGTCCGTATTCAAGAGCAAAAGTCCCCAAAATCCACAATCAGGCAAACGCACGAACATCACCGAAAACGAACGAAAACTTCCAATGCTCAACTGACAAACATCAAGTGAAATGCATGCACCACAGAAAGGGATAATTTAACCTCAATTTATTTACCGCTCTTGAAGCTAAGAGCAAAGAATTAGGCTACGACATGATATACACAGGGGAATGGTCACTGGTCTTACACGTGACCAACTCAATGTAACGAACACTTCGTGTAGAACCAACCAGGAGCCCTACAATCACTTCAGCGTTTCATTTCGTCTTCAACTTTCCGGCATGAGAATCATCAAACTTCGATCGAACGCTACCACCATTACCTGGGGCCGTTTTCTACTTCAAAGTGCGCACGGGATTCTTGCCATACACATAGGCAAAGGCTGAAAAATTTATGATGCCAGCTGACTCCTATTGACAGCGGAGATAGAATGCGACGAACACTAGAAACGGATTCAAGCGGTGGCGTTAGCGGCCGCGCGTAGGACGAGCACCTCCAAGGTGAGCCCCGGCCCGAACCCGATGAAGAAACCGAAGTCGCTGCCCTCGCCCAGCGTGCTGGAACCCATCTTCAAAGAACGCTGACGGATCTGGTCCAGCACGAACAAAACCGAAGAACTCGACATGTTGCCGAACTCCGAAAGCACGTCGCGGCTGCCCTGCATCTTGTCCGAAGAAAGCTTCAGCTTCGCCTCCACCTGGTCCAAAATGGCCGGGCCTCCGGGGTGCACGGCCCAAAACATCTCGTTCCACGCAGGAGAACCCACGCACTTGCGCGCCTCCGTCAAAAACTTCTCGATGTTCTTCGAAATCAGCCCGGGAACGTCCTTCATCAAATGGAAAATCAGACCCGCCTCCGTCAAGTGGCCGTCGATGGCGCCGTCGCTCTCGGGCAAAATCGTCTCGCCCGCCCAGTGCACCTCGAACAGAGACTTCTCCACGGCGGGCTTGGGGTCGGCGCCCACCACGTACACCCCGGCGCCATCGCCGAACAAAGCCGAACCCACCAGGCCGTCCAAGTGGTTCTCGCTGGGCGCGCGGTACGTCACGGCCGTGACCTCGCTGCACACCGCCAGCACGCGCGCGCCCGCGTTGTTCTCCGCCAAGTCCTTGGCCACCCTCAAGACGGAGGCGCCGCCGAAGCAGCCCGTCTGGTACATCATGACGCGCTTCACGCTGGGCTTGAGGCCCAGCAGCTTGGCCAGCGCGTGGTCTGCGCCGGGCATGTTCACTCCGCTGGTGGTGGCGAAGACGATGTGCGTGATGTCGGACTTGCGTCCTCCCCACTCCTTGATGGCCTTCACGGCGGCCTCTGCGGCCAGCTTGGGCACCTGCACCACGACGATGTCGTGGCGCACGTTGAGCGACGGCTCCATGTAGGTGCAGATTCCGGGGTTGGCCTTCAGGACCTCCTCCGTCAGGAACATGTGGCGCTTGCGGATTCCAGACTTGTCACCTGCAACAAGGAAGCGAAGCCGAATGTCATTCATGGGCTCACTGAAATACTGAATTGGTGCCCGGAGAGTGAGTCTCTGCTGGCTGCTGAAAACCAACTGGACACCTTTCCTACTTGTATTCCAGTATGATGCCAACGTCACACAGAATTCAGAATTCGAGATCCATTGCCATTACAATCACATGAGTTGCCGAATTTTCGGATTTCGCTCTGATTCTTCTGAAAGCACTCGTTGATCACAATGCGGCTCGCTCGTTTGATTGCGTCACACTGGAATTAGTCACCATTCGTGCTCCGATCCCATCAACCACTCAACATTCCGAAGGAACCCGTACTTAATGAAGCAAGCTAGAGAAACAATGTTGATGACGAAGTAGAGTCAAACTTACAAATGCGCTTGAACTTGGCCTTGAGGGCTTCCTTCTCACTGCAGTTGGTGATATTGAAGAAGAAGTCGGGGTACTCGCTCTGCAAGAACTCCGTGGGGGGCACAGCAGTGCCAATTCCCAACACGCAGGCCGGTCCCTCTGCACGGGGCTGGCCCCTGGGCAATGCGCTTGGTGCTGCCATCGCTGCTTGAATTGAACCCTAAACCCGAATCACTGAATGAAGAAGTGAGAACGAGAATACTGCACTAGCTAGCTGGGAATCTGGAAATCGAGTTGAACCGTTCACAACTATTCCTGAGGATGTGGGAGCTAATCCAGCTAGAGGATGCAAGATCAAGGATCTCTTGTTGCTTGTTTGAATGCCTGAGAGTGAAGTGAGGATGAGTCTAGAGTGGGGTTGCTCTTTATTCAACCGGGAAATCAGTCGAATGCTGTGCGATTCGGAAGTTAGAAACGTGTTCCGTTGACGTAGAACAATAGAGCGGAGCTCTGCGGTCGTGGCGAGTCTCCAAAGGTGGGTCGTGCAGTGGCACTGTTGTTGAGGTCTCCGCTGCTTTGGACTGGCGTTGAAGCCTGTTGAAAGTTCCGGTTTGGGCCTTTCGGGCTTTCTTTTACTTGGGCTCCCAGTTAAGTTAGCCCCGCCTCGTCAACAAGCGTGCTGGTTGCTCACCCGGACTTCTGTAATGTCACATTCGAAAGCGCCAAAATGATTCACGCGATTGTAGAGAGAAGGGCAGGACCTCCATAAAGTGACTATTTGCAGTCTGGGCTTGGTAAAACTTCATTAGATTTCTATATTAACCCCTAGACGCGTCGACGTCCATTTTCTGGATTTTGAGCAGTTTGAAACACCAGTTTCATCCTCCTAGCTACTTGGATGAAAGTTATTTTAATTTGTGAAGATCCATTATCAAGTTTTTGTCCTATCTAAGGGTTGGATTTGGTATTACTAGAGTTCATATTTTTCTAAAATTACAAATGTGCAAGTATGTCAAGTGGTCAAAGTGCATGGACTTTAGTTCTAAATTGTATTAGTGAAAATGAGGTCATAGATAGGAAGAACACAAAAATTTAAAAAAATCACCATGTGAAGAGAACCTCATTTCATAGCCATTCCAACAAATTTTACTCAAAATTTGATAATATTTTGCTTGTAATTGAATTTTGAAGGAATTTTGAAATTTTTCTCTCAAAAGTTTAAAAAAAATATTGGTGATAGAATTGGTGAATCTAACCGTATAGATGGAATCTACAAATCATAATCTACAACTTTCATTTGTATATCAATTCCACAATATGCTTCCAAATAGCACTTTATAGTGATTTTTCTCGAATTGTCAATTCTGTAAATGAATTTGGACGTTTAGGGGTTAAAACACTAATTTCAAAATTTTATTGATATTTTTCACATGTAGTAATATAACTCTGAAATTTAATCTCAATTTTGCATAAATAAAAATATGAAATGGAATGGAATTTGATTTTCTTAAGGAAATTTTTGTGTAAGAATGATAGCAATAACAAAATTGCTTAAAATCATTTGAATTTTTCAAGAAAAATGGAAATAATAGTGACATACTGTTAGATATAACTAATGTATTCCTTGAGCTCACACCAAGAGAAATTTGATAGAATGAGTTAAAAAATTGTATGTTTGAGTTTTCAAGATGCTATCTTCAAAGTGTCAGAGAATTACCACTTTATTAATTTTGAAAAAAGTTCAATTTGAGTGAAAAGTAGAATGTTAGAGCTACACTTTCTTACTTAACCTTAAAAAAAATTTAAATCAAGAATTATGTGAAAATCTAGTTTTAGACTTTCAAAATGCCACGAGGGCTTGCAATTTTTTTTAAGGGTTTAGAAAGGCAAGGCTTGTAGAAAATGACCTTTTGCAATTGGTAGCAGTTTATTCACAATTTGGGGAGTTTAATTTCTTGAAATACTCTTGAGTAAGCTTTCCTTGATTGGTTAATGAAATTATCATCTAATTGGAGGTGTATTATTTTTTGGGACCTTTGACCCCTAAAGGACAACGTGGTAGTGCAAATTTCCAAATTTGAGGAGATGTATCATAAGTTGGAATTTAGAAAAATTATTTGAAGATGGATTTGGACAAAAAGTTTCAAGATTTGACCCATGGATGTTATCCATATGGGTAGATCAACTACTATACTAATAAATAATTTTGAATATAATTTAAAAACTTGAAATTGAAAATTTCATTCTAAAATTGACCATAGATTGAAAATTTGTAATTTTTGCAAGATATTTTTTCCTTAGACATTCAAAATGTTAAGTTTTAATTTTGGTGGTTTCTTAAGATTTTTTTATTTTATTTATTTATTGAAGTTGTTTTTGAATGTTAACTTTTTGAATTGAAAATTTTAGTTTTTGTAGTTGGATATATCCATATACATTGAATTATAGGAGATTTACAAGAAGGAATGAGTTAGTGAATACCATACAAATGAAAGAGAAGTAATACAAGAATTTACAAATAATTGGATGGATGAAAAAACAAAGATTTTGTGTGCTCATGATGTGTTTGTCTTCATCCATTGTTCAGTCAGTTAGAGAATTAGTCTTGAACTTTGAAGTTTGAATCACATTAAGCTCTAAGAGTATACCCTTCCATAATATGTTCTTTGTTGGGGGGTTTGCAAGAAACACTTGTCCTATTTTTTGTCCTCTTGGCTTTGAAGGGGTGCTTTCTCAAATATTATTTTTGTAGTCTATGTCCAATATACATGAAATTTGAAATAAAAGTACATGTGATAGTTGAAGAATTGAAGTTTTTTTTGCATTCTTTGAATAATAGTTTACTATTTTTGAAGATCTTGTAACTGAATGTCTATTTTTGCCATTTGTGAGGGGTAGTCCTATATTAGACTAGAAAATGAAAATTTCTAGCCAAAATTGGAGAAGTAGGTACCCAAGTAGGTATTGTAATTAAGATTACATGTATTGACTACAAGGTCTAAACCCCTAAAGGATCAATTAACATGTGTTTTTTGGCAACATAACTTTTTTGGGCAAGTATGTGTGACTAGAGATTTCCATGCTTTTGGCCCAAACTTTGGTAGAAGGTGTGGATGAGGAATATCTTTCATGTCCACTAAATTTCAGGGCATTTGGAAATATGAGTCAAAAGTTATGGCCTAATATGTAGTTTGTTTCTCAACTTAGGCAATCTAGGCAGATCTGAAAAAATCAATTTTTTCAGAAATAAAAATTTGAAATTGGTTTTCTAGATTTATATATACATAGAGAGCTTTGAATCATTCCATTTTGATCAATGACTCAAAAGTTATGAGATGTTTTAGTTTGTGGGCAAGTATGGATTCTCCACTCTAAAATAAACTTTAAAGTCCATTATTTTACTCAATTTTCCTTATTTTTTGAAAAAAATAAAAACATTAGACGTAGATTGTTTGTTACAACATTACAACCATTGGAATTGGGATTTTTCAATTCCATTAATAAATTGTCAACAATTTAGTATTTTGAATCATTCTCTATATCTTTCTACTTTCTATTTTTTTCCTATATGTTGCACAATTCCAAATGAATTGAAAATTTTTAAGCATGTAGCCAACTTGCATTGAAGAACAAATCTAAAGAAGCACCACCATTTGGGACATTTTTTCATACAAATGTGACCTTGTGAAGTGCAACTGCCCATTTTTTCACAAGGCCCAATAAAGGATTTTTGTCACTTCAAATGCTAATATCTTGCAATCTACATGGTGGAATTTTCTGAAATTTTTTCCACATCTTTTAAATCTAGTGTACTACAAGATCTTACAGTTACATGTGTCCAAAAATGATATTTTTCAAAATTTTGATACTTGTATTAGAAATGGCAGTTTTTGAGGGTTTTTAGTGATAACATAGTCAAGGAACTTTAGGGGTTAAGCAAATTCTAACATGAGTGACATGTACATGGACTCAAAGTGTATATTCTTTGCACAATGATTAGAATGAGAAAAAATTCCTTCTAGAAGTATTTGTTGCAATTCAAGCACATCAAAGTATTGAAAAATGGACCTTTATTAATTCATTTTTTAATGATGTTTCTCAAATTTACTAAAAATCAAACTATTCATGTACCCATTTTCTACTAATTTTTGGTCTCCCTCATTTGGGAGTGGTCCACTACAATTAGTAGCAATACATAGTACTCCAGTGTGTTCTTGTTGAGTTTTTAATGATTTTAAAAATAATCTGTATATGATATATGTTTATATAATTTCAATTATTTTTACTATATTGTTCCTCCATGATATTCATAGTAATTATCACAGTGGTAGTTTTATGGCCTAAAATAGAGTTTTTTAGACAAAAACATTAAGTGTTTTTTGCAACAACTTGTTGGTACAGTATTAAATGCAATTGGTAAATTTGTAGAAAGGAATATGTACTTTTGTGTTAATGAATGCTTTTAGAGTTTGGTCACTTTATGAACCTCCAACTTAACCCCTAAATGCCCAAGGCTTGTTTGGAGCTTTTTGAAATTTGCTCTAAATTGAACAAAAAGTCAACATTTTTATAAGTTGTACCAATTTATTTTCAATTGTAACCATACAAATTCAAACTATACATGTTAGAGATCACATAGGAAAAGAAAACATAACAATCTCACTTACAAATTGAAAGATTATAATGTTTGATCATGAGGGTGTTAAAACTAAGAAAAATTTTCAATTCTCTTTTTGCATGTCAACTCTAAAAAGTTGGTCACTAAAAAAATATGAGGTTGTAGGGCCTAGCATGCACAAACCCAATCAATTTATGTTTTTTCAAAATCTACTCTACACTTTTCTTAAATGAGTTTCTAATATGATTTTTCCTCCAAGATCTAGTGTATTTGAGGCTCATTTCCAAGAGCCCTCAACACTACTCGAAGTCAAGATTGCAATGGGCATCCTTGCACAAAATCTTGAATAGAAAAACCATAATCCTTCATTTTTAAGATCAACTTTTTGATCCTAAAACTAGACTTCAAAAAGAGTTCTCCAAAAATACAAACTAATAATAGTAGAAATTTGGTTGGATTTTACTTAACTTCAAAGTTTTTGAAACACCAGAATCTGGTGCCTTAGGCATTTAGGGGTTAATACTACACAAGGAGGATATGAGATTCAAATTTCTCAAAAATTCTTGACCAATATATGTTTTGAGCTTGCAATTGGAAGCTCATCTTGAACACTAGATAAAATTCGTTGTGGACTTAATGGATATCTCTAATTCTAGCATGCAAGTCATACAAGGATTATCACAATGAACTGTGTTGCACTTAGTCAATGTATAACATGTAAACAATGTATCTTATAACTAAAATAAGGTGTAGAAATCAAAATTTTATCTACAAAAATTGTACATAGAAAAGGGATGATGAAAATTTTCATGAAATAGATACTTTGATTTTTGAATTTTGTAATTATAGAAAAATACAAAAAAATATTCTTAAAAAAGAGTAGTGTTTAGTGTGATGGATTTGCTTAAGGAAAAACCAAAAAAATTCAATGTCTAGAATTTTATAGAGAATAAATTCTACTTGATAAAGCATGTCTATAACATAGATAATTAGCTTTTTTGAAATGACATCTTTTTAGAGAGGATAGGTTTAGTACAAGCACAATCATGTTTCCAAAGATTGTAGCTTCTTAAATTTTTGTTCAAAATACGACTAATCATTTTCAAAAGAATAACATCCAAATGATTTATCAAAGGATATTCTATTAGTAGTAGTCTATTTTTTTAAATTGTAGAAAAATTGCATAAAATGTAGAAGAGTCTTGTGTACCTCAAATATAATGCAAAATTAGTTTACTTCTTTTTTGGAGAACCAAAGTTTATAATCTATCATTTTTACTAATATAATATGATATTTAAAAAAAATAGGTGAATAATTACTCAAGTGTATTTGGGATTAAAAAATATAGTTTAAAATTCAATATCTTAGTCTAAAAAGCTCTTAGTCAAAAATTTAACCTCAAATACATTGAATCTTAGAAAACAAAATCATGTTTTAGAATGATACACAAAAAAATTATTTTATACATTCATAGTTTATATTATTTCCTTTAACCACATATTTTTTCATAATTACAACTTTACATCTGAAATTTATACTAATAATTGAAAGACTTCAAATTTTTAGTGCCCTTGTGATCAAATTTTATAATAATCTTTCAATACATGAGAGATATTGTAAGTCTAGGGGGATGGGTATTCTAGGTGATTTTTAACATTTCTAGTTTTAAAATATTTGAAAAAGATGTTCAAATTTATTAAATCCTTGACATATTATTTTTTAATGTATACTCCATAGGCACAAAAAAGGTCTTAGAAGGAATAAACCAGAAAGTGTATTGAAATCAATATTTTAATAAGCAAAGTATTTTATGGTGGAATTTCATCCAAATAATTCTTCATTCATGCGAAATAAAACTTAAATATAAAAAAAAATCCTAGAAAACGAATTTGATGTCATTGAAGTAAATAATATATTTGTACAAGGATTTATGAAAACTAAGATAAACAATTTAAAAACATTCATTTAACCCCTAAAGGACGAAACGGTGTTTTTTGGCAACATAGTGATTTCGGGCAACTCACTACTGATGGAATTTTTATTTTTCTTCTTCAAAATTTTCACACAACATGTGCCCGAGGAGTAGCTTTAAGACCCAAAAATTTTCAAACTTTTGAATACATGGTTAAAAAGTTATTGTATGATATGTTGTTTCCATTGCTCGGCGGGCAGCTCGGGCAGCAAAAAAAACTTCTTGAAAAATCACTTTTTTTAAAAATAAAAATTTGAAATTATTTTCCTGATTTTTATATACATGGAAAGCTTTGAATCATTCCATTTTGATTTATGAGATGAAAGTTATGAAGAGTTTTAGTTGTGGGTAGTTTGTGGGTAGTAATGGAATCTCTACTCTAAAATAAACTTCGAGGACCTTTATTTCACTCAATTTTTAATATTTTTGAAAAAAAATAAAAAATTGAGGTGTAGATTGTTTATTGCAACAATTTAACCATTGGGATTGTCATTTTTCAATTCCATAAACAAATGATTAACAATTTAGTATTTTGAATCATTCTCTACTTCTTTCAACTTACTATTTTTTTCCTATATGTTGTACAATTCCAAATGATCTAAAATTTTTCAAGCATGTAGCCAACATGACTTGAAGAATGAATCCAAAGAGTTACAAACATTTTGGACATTTTTTCATAATGATCTGAGCTTGTGGAGTGCATCTGCCCGGATTTTCGCAGGGCCAAAAAATGGCTTTTTGACACTTCAAATGCTCCTATCTTACAATCCAAACGGTGGAAATTTCTGAAATTTTTTCCGCATCTTTACAAAACAACTTACTACAAGATCCTACGGTTAAATTTGTCCAAAAATTTATTTTTTCTAAAATTTGGTACTTGTACTAGAGATGACAGTTTTGGAGTGTTTTTGGTGAAAACACAGTCAAAAACATTTAGGGGTTAAGTTGATGTGCATAACAAAAATCTAAATTACAATTTTAGGATCTTACTTACTTATAGTCTAATCAACTCTATTAAGTTTAAAAAATAATAGTTTGTAGAGAATTTTAGTAATTAGTATGAATTTTCAAATTCAATACTTATAAAGAACTTAAAGTGTGATGCACAGGTATTTTTGAATTTTCTAAGTTGAAAGTCTTTAAGCAATACTCTCAGACTCTATATCTTTACAATCATGTTGGGTGATTGCAATAAATACTAGTACTATTTATTGCACTTTTTAAATTTATGGAAATTTCTACTATTAATACTATGACTACATCTTGGTACTATTTTGAGTTTTAGGAGTATAGAATGTACATTTTCTCCTTGATTTTCTATGGTTTAGGCATGTGTGTCTTTTTCATTTGTCCATGCTAAAAAAATCCACTTTTATCCCTTTTTTCTAGATGTATTTGGTGAGTACTAATGAGTACTTTGTAGTACTTAGAAACACTCTAGTACTACTTTGGCAAATTTCCACATAAATAAATGTGTCCCAATTGCAAAATAATTGAAAAAATGGGACTATCATTTACAAAAACCATTTGTAGCCGTTGTTGTCAACTTTCCTAGGAAGCCATGTAAGAAAAAAAGCCAAATTTGTAATTTTTCTTAAACCCCTAGAACTCCAAATGGCAAAACTCTTCAAGCAAGAGTCTAAGCCATTTGCAATGCTATTTTTTAAAATTATTTTACCCAAAAGGATGAAGAGGTCATCATATGAGGCTATACAAATTTCATTTTTAATTCCAAGAAATAGGTATTCAAAAGTATTGAAAATCCCCAAACATCAAGTTAGTGTGACAAACCTTTAGAAGTACTATTCCATTGTCATTTTGTTTATGAAAAATACTTCGTAAACATGACAGAACCAATTTCTCCTTGTATAGCCTTGGTAAAAAACCCCATAGCAATCTATGTAGAACTCCAAAAGTTATGTACCCAAGGGGCGTTGCAAGAAACAATTGTTCCATTTTTGTCCCCTTGGCCTCAAATAGGAGTTTTTTTGCTTATAACTTTTGTGTTGTAAGTCTACTTTCTTTGAAATTTGAAATCAAGGTACAAGTGGTAGTTGTAGACATTGCACAATATTTCAATTTTTAAAAAATTAATATACTATTTAAAAGAATTGCCCCCGATTGGATATCTACCTTGGCCATTTTGGGAATAAATAGTACTATTTTTGATACCAAAATACAAGTTTGAAGGTCAAAATTGGGATACAAGGACTCAAATTAAAGTTAAACAAGTTTGTGAGGAGATTTTCTAAAAACAATGAAGTCTCCACCTTTCGTATGTACTCAAAGCGCACTACCTTTGAACTGGTATAGATAATACAGTTTTTTCCCCTAAGATGCAAATAGTTTAGAAGGAACATCTTCAAGTAAGGGAAAATAGATTTTTTTGAGTTTATTTTTTTGAATTTTTTACTATTTTCTAAAAATCAAACATCAAAATATCTACTTTTGTGACATTTTTCATTGCTCTTTTTTGTGCGTAACTTTTAGAAATAAATATTTCTAGGTGCTAATTTTCACTCACATACTATTTAGAATGCTTTACAAATTATCCATATTTTATTTTATTTCAAAATAATAATTTCAAAAGTGACAATGCTCATAGTACTAGGCCATTTTGAGACAAAAATGACAGGTGTTTCTTGCAACGACCTCTAATTGCCACGCAATGTATAACATAAAAAGTACAAGTGTTTGTTGCAATCACCCATTGCATCATGTATGAAGTTGAGGACAATCTAGAATAGTAGTCCCCCCTAATTATTAGGAGCAACTTCTAAGAAACATTTTCTACATATCTTCAAATTGAATTTTCACCTACTTAAATGCTTCTAGGAAGTTAATGTAGGACATTATTGAATGCAAAAGGCACCTATCTAGAGTAGTATAACTATTGATGGATTCTTATACCATGCAATCATGTATTATATTATATAAAGAGTTAAAAGCAATTAAAGGTCTAAGTTTTTTCTTAATTAAAATATTAACTAAATCATTATATATAATTTTTTATATTAAATATATAATAATAATAATTGGATCCATATTATATTACATTGATTTGATCATAGTTTCAACTTTTCAAATCAAAATCAAAATAGTAATAGTAAAAATTAGATTATTAGTCATTTTTCAAAGTTTTATATCACAAAATTGATTTGAGATGGGATCATAAACATTTTTCCACAATTGGTTTTGTAGATAATTTTAAAGAATCATATCTAATATCCATTCTTTTAGGCAAATTTCAAAAAAGCTGAAGAAGTCATATAATATTGCACATCTAGTTTTTTCCCAAATCCTTGCACCTCACGAATTGGATCTCAATATACTATAGATGACAAAATATGTTTGATGAATGATTATCTAGGTTTTTTTAATAGAAATGTACCTATTCATCCAAAAATCTAATCATTAGGAAAAAATTGAAGCCTCTAAAGGGCTATGAGTTTTTTTTACTATTAGTATAACTAAGTTTGGGAAAGAAATCAAGAAAATCAATGTCCACATTGGCATTAGTACTAGCATGTAGGCAAAGTTTATTTCAACTTCCCGTTTTGAATCTCTATTTGCAATTTGTGACTCAAACTTTAGTTGGAAAGCAAGGAACGAGGCACATTGTATACCCAAAACTAGCCACATTCAATTCACTTATTCTTGTGACTACATTTGAATTCAATGTGGCTAATTCTGAAAGGATTATGTGCTATACAATATAGGTGAATTCAATGTATTTAATTCTAAAAGGATTATGTGCTACACAATGTAGGTGAATTCAATGTAGTTAATTCTGAAAGGATCGTGTGTTGCATAGTATAGGTGAATTCAACGTGGCTAATTCGAAAGAGATCATATGTCCAAGAGTAGCTCGAGATAGAGAGTCATTGGTAAAACTCTTTCCCACTAATTTCTTTACACTACAAAGCAATCCCTTATAGGGCATTTTTTCCTCATGATATTTTGGCTAATTACTCATCACCAAGGCCTTGTCCTTCCCAAATAAGGGGTTAAGATCATATTGGTAACACTTTAGAAAATCCTACATGTCAAGGACAAACAATTAAGAGTCTTCTACCCTAATACAAAAATTAAAAATAAATAAATTTGAACATTATTTATTTAAAAGAGCAAGAAGTTGGATCTACTACTAACTGACTCCGTCTTTCGAATGGTCCTTCTCAAACTTCCTCCCATTTTACTTCTGTCCATGCAAAGTCTCCTCTCCTTCCATGCAGAGCCAACAAAGAATTTCACCAACCTTTCCGTTGTTATAGAAAAGGGAAAAGTCGACTCTCAGCAGCTGCAGTTCTGCTGACCCACTCATCCTTTTGTGGAGAAAGCCAACTTGGTCACTCCTTGGCAGACCTGGCCCCTGCTCTGCCACTCGTTCATTTTGACTTGAACTTGAATCACAGAATCAAAGGTCCACAACTGAAAGGTCTTGAATGTTGACTCAATCATATTCTAATGCGTCAGGTAGACGAATATTCTGGCAATTCATTCGCCGCGACGGTCGCTCACTGGCTGCCCTGCTATTTGTATATATTTCTGTCTATTCCTTTATGTTGGGTCGCAAAAGGTCAAAGCCAAAAGCGTCAATTCCTCAATTACTTTCAACGCTTTCGCCTCAACACGACTCGGAGCCGCACAGTGGTGCTAGCCGGCGTGCCAGTTTTTCAGACTGTGCAGAAGGGTGTGTTGCAATCCAGTCAACTGCGTCTTGAGAATCAGAAGGGACTCGTATGGAAAATTGAGGGAGTAACGCTATATATAACACGTCCTTGCAAATGGAGCTTCACAGTTGAATGATCACTCGATCGTAGAATTCGAAGCAACATTCACTTGCTGATCTTCGGAGAAACATATATATTTGCTCTTACGCAGTCGCATCTTCGATTTGATTCTAATACTATTAGTGCACTTCCAATCAGAGTTGCAGTGGAAAAGTTGAGCAAGGTGAAAGAGAACAGAGACTTCACTAGTGTTTGAACGCGGACGTGTTACTGTGTTGCAATTGTGGGTGGGGAGCATTGTGAGGGCAATTGAAATGGCGGCCAGCGGGGAGGCGAGGAATGCAGTGGTGCTTCCCAGGGGACAGCCACGAGCGGAGGGGCCAGCGTGCGTGCTGGGCATTGGCACAGCTGTGCCACCCACGGAGTTTCTGCAGAGCGAGTACCCAGATTTCTTCTTCAACATCACCAACTGCAGTGAGAAAGAAGCCCTCAAGGCCAAGTTCAAGCGCATCTGTAAGTCTCCATCCTCGTGCCCCATTCCACAATTGAGTGCTTTCTTCCGCATTATACCGTCGAACCCTTTCTGCACAATTGCAAGTTGCAATGTCATCCAATTTAATGGACTGAAAATCCTGATTCAAGAAATTACTTTCAGCAAACTTGTTCAACTACAAGTTCTGGCAATGGTTAACCCTCTCGATCATAAATTCTCTGCTGCACATATCGAATGTGAAGTCATATACTCAGTTCCTGGATTAATTTTCCCATGGCGACTTGAAGTAGCACAAAATGAGATGCATGTACATTGACGAATCCCTGTCTCTCGGAATACGACGAAAATCAGTGCCGGAAAACTAAAATTCTGATAACTAAATTGATCTAACCTTCCTGTCGGCAACCTTCTTGTTGCAGGTGACAAGTCTGGAATCCGCAAGCGCCACATGTTCCTGACGGAGGAGGTCCTGAAGGCCAACCCCGGAATCTGCACCTACATGGAGCCGTCGCTCAACGTGCGCCACGACATCGTCGTGGTGCAGGTGCCCAAGCTGGCCGCAGAGGCCGCCGTGAAGGCCATCAAGGAGTGGGGAGGACGCAAGTCCGACATCACGCACATCGTCTTCGCCACCACCAGCGGAGTGAACATGCCCGGCGCAGACCACGCGCTGGCCAAGCTGCTGGGCCTCAAGCCCAGCGTGAAGCGCGTCATGATGTACCAGACGGGCTGCTTCGGCGGCGCCTCCGTCTTGAGGGTGGCCAAGGACTTGGCGGAGAACAACGCGGGCGCGCGCGTGCTGGCGGTGTGCAGCGAGGTCACGGCCGTGACGTACCGCGCGCCCAGCGAGAACCACTTGGACGGCCTGGTGGGTTCGGCTTTGTTCGGCGATGGCGCCGGGGTGTACGTGGTGGGCGCCGACCCCAAGCCCGCCGTGGAGAAGTCTCTGTTCGAGGTGCACTGGGCGGGCGAGACGATTTTGCCCGAGAGCGACGGCGCCATCGACGGCCACTTGACGGAGGCGGGTCTGATTTTCCATTTGATGAAGGACGTTCCCGGGCTGATTTCGAAGAACATCGAGAAGTTTTTGACGGAGGCGCGCAAGTGCGTGGGTTCTCCTGCGTGGAACGAGATGTTTTGGGCCGTGCACCCCGGAGGCCCGGCCATTTTGGACCAGGTGGAGGCGAAGCTGAAGCTTTCTTCGGACAAGATGCAGGGCAGCCGCGACGTGCTTTCGGAGTTCGGCAACATGTCGAGTTCTTCGGTTTTGTTCGTGCTGGACCAGATCCGTCAGCGTTCTTTGAAGATGGGTTCCAGCACGCTGGGCGAGGGCAGCGACTTCGGTTTCTTCATCGGGTTCGGGCCGGGGCTCACCTTGGAGGTGCTCGTCCTACGCGCGGCCGCTAACGCCACCGCTTGAATCCGTTTCTAGTGTTCGTCGCATTCTATCTCCGCTGTCAATAGGAGTCAGCTGGCATCATAAATTTTTCAGCCTTTGCCTATGTGTATGGCAAGAATCCCGTGCGCACTTTGAAGTAGAAAACGGCCCCAGGTAATGGTGGTAGCGTTCGATCGAAGTTTGATGATTCTCATGCCGGAAAGTTGAAGACGAAATGAAACGCTGAAGTGATTGTAGGGCTCCTGGTTGGTTCTACACGAAGTGTTCGTTACATTGAGTTGGTCACGTGTAAGACCAGTGACCATTCCCCTGTGTATATCATGTCGTAGCCTAATTCTTTGCTCTTAGCTTCAAGAGCGGTAAATAAATTGAGGTTAAATTATCCCTTTCTGTGGTGCATGCATTTCACTTGATGTTTGTCAGTTGAGCATTGGAAGTTTTCGTTCGTTTTCGGTGATGTTCGTGCCTTTGACTGATTGTGGATTTTGGGGACTTTTGCTCTTGAATACGGACCTTGAGCTTTTCTTGTTCTTGTTATCGTACCATTATTTGATAGTTGAGACCAGAGCTCTGAATGCTTCTTGTTTGATTTGATAACTGGCTCACACCGAAATTTCTCCTGGTAGCGTTCGTGCTCAGTGTGAGCTCCGGAAGATTTTCTGTTTACCAACGGACGAAGACTGTGAATTGTAGCATTTCAATGTTTTCAAATTTCCAAGCAGACGGAGTATAGCTGTGCAGATTTGCAATAATGAAATGTGGGATTAATTAAATGCCTGAAATGGAATGTGGGATCATGTCACAGTTTGCCGGATATCTGATTTTTTTTTGTCGCAATTGGAGGTGTCAATTAAGGTGGACTGGAGTGGTTTTACGAAGAGCTTCAGGGTTGTTTGCTGACGATTCATTCTTGCGGGTCGCTTGTACTACTGGTTTTTGCTCTCCGAGAATTTTCTTACTCTCTTTTATCAGGGCGAGGGCCAGCGGTGTCGATGTCACAGCTTATTTGAGACTGCTTAGGTGCGTCAGACCAGTTATTTTTGTGCTCTGGATGTTCATGTATGGTTACACTAGGGCTTGATTTCAATGAAATCGAATTGCTTGATTATGGACCTTGCCAGATCTCGCCATGCACGGCTCTTGGCGCAAATTTGAATATTTATAATTTACTTATCACAGTGATATATTCTATTAACCCCTCAAGGCCCAAGGAGCCTATTTTGTGCCTCTCACCTGTTCAACAGGTCAAAGTTATAACACCATTTCCCTACATTTTAAGACGTATATCTAAGTGAATTTCATATTCTGATGTTCATATGGAATGAGGAAGTTCAAAAGTACAATTGACATCAAGTAATAAGCTTGATGTATGATGCAAACTTGTGAAAAAGGACAGAAACTGCTTGGGCCTTGAGGCGTTAATGCCTTTGACATTAATATACCAAAGTCACATTATTTTATATTTGATTAGTGCACATTGAAATATTTACTTCATTGTACTAATTTTCACAAAATTTTTTTTTTTTGTAGTGACACTAATTTTGCTTCTCACCAAGAGGACACGTCAAAGAAGTTTTGGACTTGCACCTTTTCCACTGTAGCCCTAGAGACCAATAAACCACTGAAATAATGAGAGCTAACAATGTCAACTGTCACGTGGCTCCAAGGCTCTGCAACTTTAGTACTATTGTGGCCGCATGTATTCCAAGACTACAACCATGATGACTTTCAAATTTGAAGGTATTCCATTTCAACTACATCACTTGTAATGAAGTCTTTCCAGTCCTTCTAACCAAGTGCTTTAATGTCTTGCACAGGTAACATTACAAAATCTCACACTGCTGTTACAATTCGAAGAGCTTGGGTTTCGAACTCAACCACTACGACTTCAAATTTATCTCACGTTCGACCTTTCTGCAGCGGGAAAGACATAGGTCCCAATAGGAGCAACATCAGTACAGCAAAGAAAACGAAAGCAGAAGATGAGCAGGAGATATCTAAGCCATCCGAGAGACATGACCCTGCGATGCTGTTCACGTGCAACCTGTGTGATAACCGGTCTGCGAAGACCATGAGCCGTGTTACTTACGAGACGGGGTTTGTGATGGTGCGCTGCCTCAACGGTCGAAATTTCCATTTGATTGCCGATCGGCTGGGCTGGTTCGGCGAGAAGGGTAGCGTGTAAGATAATTTGGAGCAGCAGGGCGTTTCTGTGAGGAAAGGTTTGGAGGGGAGCTATGAGTTTTCTGTTGACGGATTGACTGGGTGGACTCCACCAAGTACTGAAGGCAAGACTTGATATTTCTCCTCATTGAATTCATATGGTGCTTCATCACCTTTCCTATGTTGCAGAGTAGAGCTCTAGCTGTGCATCAAATTGATAAAGTCCCAGAATTTTTGGGGAACATGTCTCCCTCTAAATGGATTATCGAAGTCTCGTTGTGTGTATAGAATCACGTCATTGATAAGGATAGTAAGATAACCGCTGAAAAATTTGATATAAAAGTTTAATGTCTTCCCGCATATCTCAACTTCCAATGCTCAGCTGACAAACATCAAGTGAAATGCATGCACCACAGAAAGGGATAATTTAACCTCAATTTATTTACCGCTCTTGAAGCTAAGAGCAAAGAATTAGGCTACGACATGATATACACAGGGGAATGGTCACTGGTCTTACACGTGACCAACTCAATGTAACGAACACTTCGTGTAGAACCAACCAGGAGCCCTACAATCACTTCAGCGTTTCATTTCGTCTTCAACTTTCCGGCATGAGAATCATCAAACTTCGATCGAACGCTACCACCATTACCTGGGGCCGTTTTCTACTTCAAAGTGCGCACGGGATTCTTGCCATACACATAGGCAAAGGCTGAAAAATTTATGATGCCAGCTGACTCCTATTGACAGCGGAGATAGAATGCGACGAACACTAGAAACGGATTCAAGCGGTGGCGTTAGCGGCCGCGCGTAGGACGAGCACCTCCAAGGTGAGCCCCGGCCCGAACCCGATGAAGAAACCGAAGTCGCTGCCCTCGCCCAGCGTGCTGGAACCCATCTTCAAAGAACGCTGACGGATCTGGTCCAGCACGAACAAAACCGAAGAACTCGACATGTTGCCGAACTCCGAAAGCACGTCGCGGCTGCCCTGCATCTTGTCCGAAGAAAGCTTCAGCTTCGCCTCCACCTGGTCCAAAATGGCCGGGCCTCCGGGGTGCACGGCCCAAAACATCTCGTTCCACGCAGGAGAACCCACGCACTTGCGCGCCTCCGTCAAAAACTTCTCGATGTTCTTCGAAATCAGCCCGGGAACGTCCTTCATCAAATGGAAAATCAGACCCGCCTCCGTCAAGTGGCCGTCGATGGCGCCGTCGCTCTCGGGCAAAATCGTCTCGCCCGCCCAGTGCACCTCGAACAGAGACTTCTCCACGGCGGGCTTGGGGTCGGCGCCCACCACGTACACCCCGGCGCCATCGCCGAACAAAGCCGAACCCACCAGGCCGTCCAAGTGGTTCTCGCTGGGCGCGCGGTACGTCACGGCCGTGACCTCGCTGCACACCGCCAGCACGCGCGCGCCCGCGTTGTTCTCCGCCAAGTCCTTGGCCACCCTCAAGACGGAGGCGCCGCCGAAGCAGCCCGTCTGGTACATCATGACGCGCTTCACGCTGGGCTTGAGGCCCAGCAGCTTGGCCAGCGCGTGGTCTGCGCCGGGCATGTTCACTCCGCTGGTGGTGGCGAAGACGATGTGCGTGATGTCGGACTTGCGTCCTCCCCACTCCTTGATGGCCTTCACGGCGGCCTCTGCGGCCAGCTTGGGCACCTGCACCACGACGATGTCGTGGCGCACGTTGAGCGACGGCTCCATGTAGGTGCAGATTCCGGGGTTGGCCTTCAGGACCTCCTCCGTCAGGAACATGTGGCGCTTGCGGATTCCAGACTTGTCACCTGCAACAAGAAGGTTGCCGACAGGAAGGTTAGATCAATTTAGTTATCAGAATTTTAGTTTTCCGGCACTGATTTTCGTCGTATTCCGAGAGACAGGGATTCGTCAAAGTAAATGCAATTCCTTGTGTTGACAAATCGAGCAACTTCAAGTTGCCCAGGGAAAATTAATCCAGAAGTGTATATGATTAAGTGCAGCAGAGAATTTATGATCGAGAGGGTTAACCATTGCCAGAGCTTGTAGTTGAACAAGTTTGCCGAAAGTAATTTCTCGAATCAGGATTTTCAGTCCATTAAATTGGATGACATTGCAACTTGCAATTGTGCAGAAAGGGTTCGACGGTATAATGCGGAAGAAAGCACTTAATTGTGGAATGGGGTACGAGGATGGAGACTTACAGATGCGCTTGAACTTGGCCTTGAGGGCTTCCTTCTCACTGCAGTTGGTGATGTTGAAGAAGAAATCTGGGTACTCGCTCTGCAGAAACTCCGTGGGTGGCACGGCAGTGCCAATGCCCAGCACGCACGCTGGTCCCTCCGCTCGTGGCTGCCCCCTGGGGAGCACCACTGCATTCGTCACCTCCCCGCTGGCCGCCATTTCAATTGCCCTCACAATGCTCCCCACCCACAATTGCAACACAGTAACACGTCCGCGTTCAAACACTAGTGAAGTCTCTGTTCTCTTTCACCTTGCTCAACTTTTCCACTGCAACTCTGATTGCAAGTGCACTAGTAGTGTTTGAAACTTTGAATCAAAGCCAAGATACGGCTGCGAAGGAGCAAATGTTTCTCCGAAGATCAGCAAGTGATCGAATGTTGCTTCTACGAACAATTGATAATTCAACTGTGAAGCTCCAATTGCAGGGACGTGTTATATATGGTGTGGCTCACACAATTTTCCATGTGAGTCCTTTCTGATTCTCAAGACGCAGTTGACTGGATGGCAACCCACCCTGCCACAGAGTCTGAAAGACACACCGGCTAGCACCACTGTGCGGCTCCGAGTCGTGTTGAGGCGAAAGCGTTGAAAGTAATTGAGGAATTGACGCTTTTGGCTTTGACCCTTTGCGACCCAATCAGCAACCCAACATAAAGAAATAGACAGAAATATATACAAATAGCAGGGCAGCCAGTGAGCGACCGTCGTGGCGAATGAATTGCCAGAATATTCGTCTACCTGACGCATTAGAATATGATTGAGTCAACATGCAAGTCCTCTCAGTTGTGGACCTTTGATTCTGTGATTCAAGTTCAAGTCAAAATGAACGAGTGGCAGAGCAGGGGCCAGGACTCCCAAGGGGCAGGTTTTTCTATGCACGATTTTTCGCCATTGGGTTTCAGCCAAAAGACGAAGTTGGCTGTTTTTTGTAAAGGAGAGTTTCATTTATTTCGGTCAACAGATTACTACTGTATTTTAAGATTAAGATGAATAGTGAGATTTTACCTAGGTATCACCTAACCTAGTTTTGATATAGATATCACCCAAGTATCACACAAATATTGAAGAAATAGATGGCTACTTCTCCAAAATGATAAAAAATATTTAAAATAATAAATAAATAAATAACCACTATCAAGGGGTGACCAAGTTGGCTTTCTTCTCAAAAGGATTAGTAGGTCTCTAGAATTATAGTTATTGAGAGATGATTTTTGCCTTTTCTATAACAACAAAAAGCTTGATGAATTTCTTTATTGGCTTTGCATAGAAGTGGAGGAGGCTTTGCAAGGACAAAAGTAAAATGTGAGGAGGTCTAAATAGGACCCTACTCAAAGACAAAGCCAATGAAGGCAATGTATCTTAGATATAACCTTTAGTAGTAGATTCAATTGCTTCTTAGTTTGTTTAACTAATGTTCAAATATTTTTTTTGAATTTTGTATTGTGTAGAAGACTTTAAATTGTTTGCCCTTGACATAGAAGATCTTTTGAAGTATTACCAATGTGACCTTAATCCCTTATTCTTGGAGGGACAAGGCCTTGGTGATGAGTACTTAGCCAAAAGTTATCATATTTTTGGATGAATAGGTGCATTTCTACAAAAACCCACAAGATTCAATTCTTTAGGCATGAGGGTTTGGAACAAAACCAAGTGTACAATATTACATGACTTCTTCAACTTTTTTGAAGTTTGCATAAGAAGAATGGATATTAGATATGATTTTGTAAAATTATCTATATAAACAAATGTAGAAATTTTTTTATAGGCATATCTGAAATCAATTTAGGGATGCAAAACTTTGAAAATGACCAAAAATGTCATTTTCATTATCAAGGTGTTTGCAAGAAAGACTGGTCCTATTTTACATCACATTTGGAGTGACGAATTTGTCATTGGCCATAACTTTTGGAGTATGAAGCCCATGTACTTGAAATTTTTATTGAAGATGAATAACTTGGTGCTAATGAGATTCCTTATTTTTCAAAAAAATTAAAAAAACTTTTTGTAATTAAATTTCAATTTTGATAATTTGTCACACTTTGGGGCTTAGGGGGTTTTAGTATTGTGGATTATCCAAAATTAATGATGTAGACTTGAAAATTTTGTGGGCTATTCCCATACTAGGCATTCATATGCCTACCAAAGGGAACTTAAAAAACATTACTTTTTTGTCTTCCACATGCATGCAAATAGGGTCCCTTGAGCGCGTCATTTTGAACATTGAAGATGGTTTCTATTTCATTTTTTTGGTAAAATCTCTTCATCCTAAAATCCTCCCTAATTGTCCATTTTTAGTTTCTTTGAAAATTCTTTTCCCTATTTTTTACAAATAAAAACATCAAAGTGTCTATTTTCTACAAAAATTGTGTCACTCTATTTTGTAAATAACTTTTGACCCACATTTTTCTTATGCCTCAAATTTTGGTGATATGATATTTCTACTGTTATAATAATTATCTATATTTTATTTTATTTTTAAATATGTTTTTCCAACAAGTCACAATACAACAAGCAAAAAGCCAAACACTACAAAAAACAGTCGATCTTCCTTGCAATGACCCATCTATACTTCAATTTTGGTATGAAAAGTTGAAACTATACCATGGACAATGTAGTATCATATGAACACAATTCTTTTATTAGTATAATATGTTCAATATACAAAAAGTATATATATTAATAAGAAGTATAGTTGCTACTTTAGAGTGTCTTCAACTTTACTTAATTATGGCACAACATGTGATGGCAATAAATATTTGTTACTATTTTACATCACATTGCATAGCAATTTGATTTTGGGTACATAACTTCTGGAGTTCTACTCAGATTGCCATGAAATTTTTACCAATGCTGCACAAGGAGTACATGGTTATACCATTTTTTGTGGCATTTTTCAAAAATAGAGCAATAGGCCATAGTATTCCCAAAAGTCTATCACACTTGAGATTTGGGAATTTTAAGTACTTTTGAACCCTTATTTTTGGAGGTACAATCTGAAATTTTTATAGCCTCTTAAAATGACCCCCTCATACTTTCTCGTAGAAGGATTTTTAAAAATAGCATTGCAAATGCCTTAGACTCTTGCTTCAAGATTCTAATGGATTACAAAAATAAAACCTTCCTTTGTTACATGCCTTCCTAGGAAAAATTTACAATAATAGACACAAAAAAATCATGAATGGTAGTTCCATTTTTTCCATTTTTTTCTATTGGAGCACAATATTTTTTTAAAAATTGCCAAAACAGTATTAGAGTGCAATTCTAAGTGTTGCAAACTACTCATTAGTATCCACTAAATATGTTTAGAAAAACAAAAGATAAAAAGTAAATTTCATTTATTTGCGTAAACAAATTAGAGAAGACACATCATATTATGTTGTAACTATTGATAATCAAGGAAAAAATGGATAGTCCACCCCATCTCCCAAACTCAATTAGAAAATGATACCTAGATGTAGTCATATTATTATCATCGATGCTAGTATGTGAGCCTAGAAATATGAGACAATGAGCCTTGAGCTTGGATTTTGAGAGCCTAGAGTTTGGGAACCAACAAACTGAAATTTTAGAGATTATCCTTGAAAATTTAAAAAGTGGTGGTTTCTTTTAGAGAAAAGTTTGATGATTAGAAAAATATAGTACCTATGATTGTGAAAAATGTAGATAACCTATAACCATGACACTTCACGTGATCAAACATCAACCATGCATTCTCAAGATCACCACCTAATTGCATCCGGCAAACCAAATCCACTTCACTCTCGGGCTCCATTACAAGCACCTTGAAAAGGTATACCTTATCCTTTTCTTGATCCATAAACATGCTATCATGTATGTATTCAATAATAGAGTCCTTCCTCCTCCTCCCCTTCCGTTACTTGATCCTTGCCTTATTCCACTCCCATAACCCCTCTCTCTTCACCCATCTCTAGATTTGCTCCCATTGTCCCTCTCCACTCCTTCCTCCCTAGTCTAAGAATTTTTAAGACTAAACATATTATCTAGCACAATCAAGCAAGGTTAGAACACATCAATGATGGATCATTGGATCATACTCTTAGTC
This sequence comes from Straminergon stramineum, assembly GCA_963920665.1. Taxonomy (NCBI): domain Eukaryota; kingdom Viridiplantae; phylum Streptophyta; class Bryopsida; order Hypnales; family Calliergonaceae; genus Straminergon; species Straminergon stramineum. Next base: position 23,300,966 of record OY987263.1, on the reverse strand, counting down.
TTATTTATTATACATGTAATTATATGTATAGTTACACATATGTGTCTACAAACATTATTATTGGAAAATGCTCCACTCTAATTTGGAAAAATTTCCAAAATCAATGCAAAAGATCTACATATGAGTTGATGGCAAGTCAATTGATTGCTTTTCCTAGGTCAACCTCACCGTTCTATGAAGGGCTTTGATCTCCTTGTTTAGTATTTCCTATTTGAGCATGTTGAACAATCAAATTTATAGATACATTTTTCCAATTATAAATTAAGCCAATCTATAATATACACTTGGTGGAGAGTTTCATGAATTTTTTAATATTTTTTCCCAGACGAGATTGGGGGCTTGGCCCTAAGAGATCTCTTGGTGGGGTGTGAGGATTTTACTAAATTTTTGTGAGGCTCAATATAGGTTGCAAGTTTGGATTGACTTCTTGAGCTTTGTACATAGGATGCAATATCTCCTTTAGAGTTCCCCCATAGGTTGTAATCTCCCCCTAGGTCAAGCAATCAATTATCTCAAGCTTGTCCCAACAAAATGTAAATTAAATCAAAACTTGTTGTAGACTATATGTCGATTATAGTGGTAAACTTGATAAAATGTTTGCTCTTACTTGTTGCCAATTCAGAATGTGGACCGGGTGCATGTAGTAAATCAATTTTGAAATATCCCCAACCCCTCCATCGAGAATGGAGGCTTGACCCCAGGAAGGTTCTCTTGATTTGGGGGGGTATAACAATTTCAATCAATTATTTTGTTGCTTGACTTAGTAGGTGATATAAGATTGATTGTTAGAGTCTTGCACATAGTTTGAAGTTTCTTTTATAGGGTTCATTTATTCAAGCATATGTTGGCAGACAAACACAAAAGATGAAGTTCTTTTATCCCAGGATCAAAAGAACAACTCACACTGAGGAAGTGAGCAAGTCTAAACATGTTTTGTTCAATGCAAATTGTGGATTGTTTCCAAGCCTTCCTAACTCCAAAGAAGGCCATATTCATTATATTGAGACTTTTCGTAGATTTTGAGACAGAATGCTAGTTATAGGAAAATTTATTTAAAAAAATAGTATTTGAAACCAAAAATAAATAATGCTCAAATAGTTATCTCTAATGAAATTCTAAAAGTTGGTGTTGTTACCTATTTATAAAAAAATACTAGTAAAGAGATAAAGCAGTTTATCTTCGAGTCGAGGATAAAAATGAGACTGGGAAAAGTCTCAATCTAATGAATATGGCCTTAAAGCCATTTCAACCCTCTATTTATATAGAAGCCATTGCAAGGGATTTTGAAGCCAAAAATCCTAAGTGGACTTTTATGTCCCATTTAATAAATATCACATTCTCTAATTCATTAATGACTTTGCAATATTAGAACTTGATAGTGAGACATCCAATAGTGAGGACGATTCAAATTCAACACTTTCTTGCTAAAAATTTCCATGCAATACTTTAGTATTTTGATTGCATAGTGTGATGTGTTTTTTATATCAAATATAATATATCTTGATTAATTCTACATTCAGACAGTGTACCTTAACAACCTATTTTATATTCCTTAATTATAAATTCTAAAATTTTGTAAGCACAATTTTGGGTTCTAAATCATAGTCATGGGTCCTAAACCAAAAATTCAAAAGAAATACTCCAAAAATTGGGGCTCCTAGGCTCATAGACTAATTTTCTTGATAGTGTTGATAGTACAAATTTCCATGAATAAAAAATACAACACTTAGTACAAGTATTTCTTGCAATTGCCCTAGCATGCATGGTTGTAAAGAAATAGAGTCTTACATTATGGTTTAAAGACTTTTAAAGTTTATTTTAAAATACCCTTGCATTACACTTTAAGTTTTTTACAAGTGTTGAATTTGAAATTCATACTAAATACTAAAATTCTCTACAAATTAATTATCATAAATTTTTATAGTGTTCATTTGACTCCAAATAAATAACATCCTAAAATTGTAATCTTAAATCTTTTTATGCACCTCAACTTAAGTGAATAGGTTTAGACAACTTACCTTAGTTTTCTTAAATCATTGTACAAATATATTACTTGCTTCAATTTCATCAAATTGATTGTAACAGGCTTTTCAAATATTCAAGTTTTACTTTGGATGGATGAAGAGCTATTTAGATGAAACTACACCATGAAAAACTTTATTTATTAAAATCTTGATGTCGACGCTCTATGTGGTTAATCCCTTCCACAACCTTTTTCGAGCTTTGGAAGTATATTCTAAGAAACTTAATGCCAAAAACTTTATAAATTTGAACATTTTTTATTCAAATAGTTTAAAGTAGACATGTTGAAAATCATCTAGGACCTCCATGACTTATAATATCTCACATATATTGAAAGATTATTATAATGTTTGATCATAGGGACACTAAAAGTTTGAAGTTGATTGAAAGTCTCTCAATCATCTATATGGTCAATTTCATTAAAATGGTGGTATTCAAATGCCATTTTTCAGACCGCTCAGTCTCAACTCTAAAAGGACATCTAAGACTGTTATAGGTTTTGGACATCTAGGACATTTATAGATTTCAGAAATCTAGAAAGAGTTATAGAGTTTAGACCGCATGACCTGAAATATCTACGACATTTCTAGATTTTAGACATCTAGGAAAGATCTAGATTTCTAACATCTAGGACAAGTTTAGATTTTAGACCATGCCAAAGTAGTGAAACGGACCATTAATTTACTAGAATACCGCCATTTTAATGAAATTGACCATCTATATAAATGTCAAATATAAAGTTGTGATTATGCAAAAAGATGTTGGTAAAGGAAATAATGTAAACCTTAAATTTGTACAAGAATTTTTTTATGTATTCACAATGTGATTTTATTTTCTAAGATTTAATGTATTTAATGCTCATCTTTAATGAAGAGCTTTTCAGACTAAAATATTTAATTTTGCAAGGGACATACTTGCACCTATAAGTGAATTTTAAAATGATTTGAATATTAAAAATAACCTTGAATTAAAATTCACTTTAAAATCACTTTAAAAAACACATTGGATTAATAAAATTGTAGATTATTAACTTTGGTTTTCCCACAAGGTAAGGTGGTTTACATTAGACAAAATCTAGGATGATGCGAAGGGCTATTTGTCTTTCAGTTCATGTGCAAATACAAGGAAATTGAAAAATAAAATTTTAAATATAGACTAAAAAAAATATTCGCCGATCTTACATGGCACATAAATTGACAAGATTCTCTGTGATAAGATTTGTATTGATGTTTTTACCATTTGCACATTTACAAGGAATCAAACGGCAGTCCAAAGGGCTAAAGTTTTCTCTAATGATCAAAGGTATACTTGTATTAAATATATCCTTAGAGAGGTGTCATTTCAAAAAAGTTAATTATCCATGTTATAGACATCTTTTATCAACTAGAATTTATTCTCTATACAATTAGGAAATTGAATGTTTTTTTGGCTTGTTTACTTTTGCAAATCCATCACACTAAAGTTGCAAACAAAAATCTTTTTGAGAATCTTTTTTGTAATTTTCTATAATTACAAAAAATCATATACAAAAGAATCTACTTCTTGAAAATTTTCATCACCTACTTTTCTATGCAAACTTTTGTAAATAAAATTTTGATTTCTAAGCCTCATTTCAACTTTCCACTTTAAAATGCATCATTTCTATATTATATATTTATTAAATGCAACAAAATTCATTGTAACAATTGTATTAAAGACCTGTATATTAGATATAGATATATTTATAAAGTACATAACAACTTTCAAACAGAGTTCAAGTTGAATTTTCTTCCGATCACAAGCTCCAACTGAATTTTGGTCGAGAATTTTTGTGAATTTTTCAATCCTATACTCTCTTTAAAGAGTATTCAGGTAGAAGGTCCATAAAGTGACCAAGCTCTAGAAACATTCTCTAATTAAAAAAAAGTACATATTGCTTTCTCCCCATCACCATATATATCAATTGCATTCAAAAATGTACCAACAATGAATGTATTAGGAGGTGATTGTATGCTTATAGAGCCTAATGTGATTCAAACTTCAAAGTTCAAGACTAGTTCTTTAACCCCTAAAAGACCAAATATTCAAATTTCAAACAATGGATGAATACAATTACATCTTGAGCACACAAAATCTTTGCTTTTTCATCCATTTGATTATTTGTAGATTATTGTGTTACTTCTCTTACATTTGTATGGTATTGATTAATTCAACACCTACTTGTAAATCTTCTATGATTCAATGAATATGGATATGGATATGTCTCACTTCAAAAAACTAACTTTGCAATTCAAAAAGTTAACCTTCAAAAACAACATCAATAAATAAATAAAATAAAAAATCTTAAGAAAAAACAAAATTTAAAACTTAACATTTCGAATCCAAAGAAAAAAAGATCTTGCAAAATTTTCAAATATTCAATCTATGGTCAATTTTAGAATGAATTTTTTTAATTTTAGGTTTTAAAATTTTATTTAAAATATTAATTAATGTAGTAGTTGATCCAACTATATGGATATGATCTACGGATTATGTTTAGCAACTTTTCTTTAAAATCCATTGTTAAATTATTATTCAAAGTTGCATTTTATGATACATCTCCACAATTTTGGAAATTTGGACTACCCAATGGTCCTCTAAGGGTTAAAGGTCCACTTTATGAAACATGACTCATCCAATTCCATGACAATTTTTTTTATCAATCAAGAAGAGTTTACTCAAAAGTATTTAAGAAACCAAATTTCCCAAAATGCAAATCAGTTGCTACAAACAAGCCATTTTTTTTCGAACCATTGGGCTAGATTGCATCATTTCAAAATAAATGTCTTCTTTTCGCCACATAAAAGTAATCTTCTTTCGCTAGAAATTTTTTTGTTTCTATTAAAAATCTGGATGAAGTTGCTAAATTTGAATGAAAAGTGTATGAATATGATTGAAAAATGTTTTTTGGTCCAAAAGATGGATGAAAGTAGAAATGCTAAGCTTCACTCAGTTTCAAGTGATTGCCATCCTGGCACTTTCTCAAGAAGTGAAAAAAAAACAAAAAAAACAAACTGCTACAGACTGCAAGTAGTCACTTTATGGAGGTCTTGCCCTTCTCTCTACAATCGCGTGAATCATTTTGGCGCTTTCGAATGTGACATTACAGAAGTCCGGGTCAGCAACCACCACGCTTGTTGACGAGGCGGGGGCTAACTTAACTGGGAGCCCAAGTAAAAGAAAGCCCGAAAGGCCCAAACCGGAACTTTCAACAGGCTTCAACGCCGGTCCACAGCAGCGGAGACTCCAACAACAGTGCCACTGCACGACCCACCTTTGGAGACTCGCCACGACCGCAGAGCTCCGCTCCATTGTTCTACGTCAACGGAACACGTTTCTAACTTCCGAATCGCACAGCATTCGACTGATTTCCCGGTTGAATAAAGAGCAACCCCACTCTAGACTCATCCTCACTTCACTCTCAGGCATTCAAACAAGCAACAAGAGATCCTTGATCTTGCATCCTCTAGCTGGATTAGCTCCCACATCCTCAGGAATAGTTGTGAACGGTTCAATTCGGTTTCCAGATTCCCAGCTAGCTAGTGCAGTATTCTCGTTCTCACTTCTTCATTCAGTGATTCGGGCTAAGGGTTCAATTCCAGCAGCGATGGCAGCACCAAGCGCTTTGCCCAGGGGCCAGCCCCGTGCAGAGGGACCGGCCTGCGTGTTGGGAATTGGCACTGCTGTGCCCCCCACGGAGTTCTTGCAGAGCGAGTACCCCGACTTCTTCTTCAATATCACCAACTGCAGTGAGAAGGAAGCCCTCAAGGCCAAGTTCAAGCGCATTTGTAAGTTTGACTCTACTTCGTCATCAACATTGTTTCTCTAGCTTGCTTCATTAAGTACGGGTTCCTTCGGAATATTGAGTGGTTGATGCGATCGGAGCACGAATGGTGACTAATTCTAGTGTGACGCAATCAAAGGAGCGAGCCGCATTGTGATCAACGAGTGCTTTCAGAAGAATCAGAGCGAAATCCGAAAATTCGGCAACTCATGTGATTGTAATGGCAATGGATCTCGAATTCTGAATTCTGTGTGACGTTGGCATCATACTGGAATACAAGTAGGAAAGGTGTCCAGTTGGTTTTCAGCAGCCAGCAGAGACTCACTCTCCGGGCACCAATTCAGTATTTCAGTGAGCCCATGAATGACATTCGGCTTCGCTTCCTTGTTGCAGGTGACAAGTCTGGAATCCGCAAGCGCCACATGTTCCTGACGGAGGAGGTCCTGAAGGCCAACCCCGGAATCTGCACCTACATGGAGCCGTCGCTCAACGTGCGCCACGACATCGTCGTGGTGCAGGTGCCCAAGCTGGCCGCAGAGGCCGCCGTGAAGGCCATCAAGGAGTGGGGAGGACGCAAGTCCGACATCACGCACATCGTCTTCGCCACCACCAGCGGAGTGAACATGCCCGGCGCAGACCACGCGCTGGCCAAGCTGCTGGGCCTCAAGCCCAGCGTGAAGCGCGTCATGATGTACCAGACGGGCTGCTTCGGCGGCGCCTCCGTCTTGAGGGTGGCCAAGGACTTGGCGGAGAACAACGCGGGCGCGCGCGTGCTGGCGGTGTGCAGCGAGGTCACGGCCGTGACGTACCGCGCGCCCAGCGAGAACCACTTGGACGGCCTGGTGGGTTCGGCTTTGTTCGGCGATGGCGCCGGGGTGTACGTGGTGGGCGCCGACCCCAAGCCCGCCGTGGAGAAGTCTCTGTTCGAGGTGCACTGGGCGGGCGAGACGATTTTGCCCGAGAGCGACGGCGCCATCGACGGCCACTTGACGGAGGCGGGTCTGATTTTCCATTTGATGAAGGACGTTCCCGGGCTGATTTCGAAGAACATCGAGAAGTTTTTGACGGAGGCGCGCAAGTGCGTGGGTTCTCCTGCGTGGAACGAGATGTTTTGGGCCGTGCACCCCGGAGGCCCGGCCATTTTGGACCAGGTGGAGGCGAAGCTGAAGCTTTCTTCGGACAAGATGCAGGGCAGCCGCGACGTGCTTTCGGAGTTCGGCAACATGTCGAGTTCTTCGGTTTTGTTCGTGCTGGACCAGATCCGTCAGCGTTCTTTGAAGATGGGTTCCAGCACGCTGGGCGAGGGCAGCGACTTCGGTTTCTTCATCGGGTTCGGGCCGGGGCTCACCTTGGAGGTGCTCGTCCTACGCGCCGCAACCAACAACGCTTGATGGGATCACCAGAATTGTTTTAGATCATCCTCTTGACTTATCGAAATTGCCATGGCCAGTTTAGTGAGGAACGGCGGAAATGTACTTAGGTTAGTCTAGGAATCCTCGCCATAAATGTGGTGAAAGCCGCTGAAACTGTTTTGGTACGGCGGGTGAAGCAGCACTGGTCCTCGTAGGAGTTGGCATGGTGGAACTGAATTAGGCATATTCCTTCGTAAGCTGAAGAAGTCAGTCATTGACTGAAAATGTATCATAAAACACCAATTCATTTCATTTATTCAGGTCGTTTAATTTCCTGTAAGGTCCCTTTTCGTGCTCGGTTACTTCTCACAGGCTGAATGCATAAATTTATTTGCGATGATTTCATGTAGAGTGAATTTGACACACAAAGCCTTGTAATTGACATCCATCACTGCAAGCCCTGTTGTAATAATGCAGCTCAGGCCCGATTTGTGGACCGCTCCTTATGTAGCACCGATATTTGGAAGCAAACTGATTTTGTGTAGTGCAGTTCCATATTTTGCAGGACGGTGAGCTCAATTGCACCACTTCCTAGTTCACTTGCATTATTTTGAAGTGCTGCATGCACAGTTTGACACCGCGGCTTGCAATTGAAAATACCTAGTCTGCTTCTTTTGATTGCATCCTTGTGGCACTGGATTGTGTACCTGTAGTTGCACAGGGAATGGACCGAAGTCATATAATCTGGACAAATCTACTCAGTTTTCAGCAACGAAATGGCTTCTTCAACCTTCCCACAATGATGATGTAACAGAAGAAGATCATGTTACAACTTGAAAGCTCCAGAGACCGACCATATAGCCCAACAGCTGGACACAAAAGTTGCAACAGCTGGATAACGATTGAGGACTTAGAAGAGGCTCCTTAAGTAGGGCAGCAAAGGAGAAAAGAAGTGCTTCTGTTTCTGAAGAATCCATTTGCTAGGGACTTGCTTACTGTTGCACTTCCAGCAAAAGAATTCTGATCTGTGGACTGAATGTGAGCACGTTTTCCTACAAACATTAATGATGGAACTGTTTTGGGGGGCACATTATAGTCCGAAATGGATCCCTCTGGCCGTTGGAATAGTGAAGGGCGCTGCTGTACCGACTCCATGTAACAACAAGCTTGTTTTGGTACCGACAGCATATGTAAAGTGTTTCCGTATTGAATGGTGAGACCTGTGCGACTTGCGTTGACTGCGGAAATGAAGGATCATGCCTGCATTCTGGTGACCGTTGCGGCGATGCCGGGGCCTCCGCTTTCGAGACGTTGCATTGGTTAGATTTTCTATTACTAACGGCTGAAGTGGGGTCTCGGTGGGGCCTCTGCATGAAATATGTAGTAACCCCACTCAAATAGTCTATTTTTATGTTTTGGCATTTTATTTTGGTCGATAGAAAACAGATCGAACATTATTTAGTTTCTGTCCAGGTTCCTCCCCTGGTTTCCCCCAGGCGGATTGTGTTTTTTCAATCCTAAACCTGAAATCACACAGAATCTCGTTCATAAGCGTCGATTCGATCTGTAATGGTAAATAGAAGGCTACTTTAGGTGATTACAGATGGATCTCAAACCTTCACCCCAATTTACCTGCCTTGCTATCCGGAGGAACTTGGCTTATAATCCAGCCTGCATGGAAGTTGGAGAGCCTACTGTAGATAAGCTTCCGTTGCCGGTTTGAAGTTTCAAACGAATGACCCGTGAGTCTCGAAGTCATGAGAACAGATCTTTGATAGTTTTGTAAAATGTACCGAGTAGTATGCAAGTTCTGTCCAATTTCCAAGAAGTTTACCACCCACTTATCAATTATTTGTCGTACACCTGTCATTGTGCAAAAAATTAAATTCTCCAAAGCATCCACAACAGAGAAGACACTCACCTCACGATGAGTCTAATGAATCTGAGATTCCTCGGAAATTTCTCTCAGGCTGTTGTCAGCGCGTTGGTGGATTTCGCATACCAACCGCAAGCCGTGTATTGCGACAGAGAAGCCAAAAATGGAACGCCGAATAGGATGATTGCCGAGCAAGCGGAACCTCAATGCGGCCTGGAAGCCTCTCCGGAACACAAAGTCACATACCGTCGCCAATTGTAACGGCAGTCCGTTGGGACCTCGGCTAAATTTGGCCCCTTCTGAACGACCAAGCAACCTCTTATATTCTCCCTCCGTCGTTTCTTCTACACCCAATCAAACCCATCATTACCATTCTCATTGCAAGCTTCAACTCGTCGCACTAGTATTTCTGGCCAATTTTTCGGTAATCGGTACATCATCAGTTTTGTGAATGCAATTTGTCTTGCGAGTTTGGTTGCGCGAGAATGGTCACTATCAGTTGACTTGCTGCCGTTTCGTCGCGCATTGTAGATGAGCTGGGAATTCATGGTATGCGAGTGACTAGATCCCGAAATTGGTGTGTGTTTGGTGGTTTTGGAGGTGTGGGGAATTTTTGGGTGTGATCTGAAGCGGATTCGATCCCAGAGATGGCAGGAGGATGGAAAATGGCAATGTTGTTACTGTTGGTGACGGTGTTTACTTTCCAATATGCGAGTGGTTTTGGCGTGAATTGGGGCACCATTTCTCTCAACCCGTTGCCGGCGAGCTCCGTCGCGAAGCTGCTGCAAGCGAATAGCATCCAGAAGGTGAAACTCTTTGACGCATCGTACGATACTGTGAGCTCTTTGGCAGGGACTGGCATTGAGGTCATGGTCGCTGCGCCGAATGATATGCTGGCCACTCTCGCCAACGTGCCGGGCGCCGCCGACGCGTGGGTGAAACAGAATATCACGGGCTTCACATCCTTGAAAGGCGGCGTCAATATCAAGTACGACGTCGCCCCATCTTTGAATTCACACTAGTACAGAAGACTGAGATTGCAATAGTATTTGCAACGTCTTCGCTGTAACCACCGTAAACCTTCTAACAACTTTGCAATAGTTTAGTACAACATTGTGCAGTGTATTTGCAACAGTTGGAGATTGCAATGGTTCGCAACAGACCATATGTTTAAGTCGAAGGTCGGAGCCACTAAAAATCCATTGCAAAATAATTAATGATGGGTTGCAACCGCTACTTCCTGTTGTAAGCTGGGTCACATCTTTCTTTCTACATTCTATTTCCATCTTTTGTACTTTGTATCCCCATGGTTTTTACGGTGATTTCGAATGGTGTGGTGCAGATATGTTGCGGTGGGAAATGAGCCTTTTCTCAGTAGCTACAATGGATCCTACCTCACCACCACGCTACCAGCTCTGCAAAACATTGTCACCGCGCTAGCGACCGCAGGTTTGGCAAATTCGGTGAAGGCGGTGATTCCCTTCAATGCCGACGTTCTGGACGATGCCCCCATGCCGTCGGGAACGCGGTTCCAAGCTGCGTATCTGGACCAAATTCTGCCCATGTTGCAGATCTTCAACAGCTCAGCTGTGCCATTTTACGTCAACCTGTATCCGTTCATCAGCAAGTACCAAGATCCCGATTTCCCTCTCGACTATGCCTTCTTTGCTGGCTCCTCCTCTGTTTTAGTCGATGGGGTGCATACGTACACGAACGCTTTGGATGCAAGCCTGGATGCGCTGGTTTCAGCTCTTGCAGCTGCAGGGTTCCCGAATATGCCGATTGCGCTGGGGGAAATAGGGTGGCCTTCGGATGGGAACCTGTATGCCACTCCTTTGTTGGCGGGCACGTTTAATCAGCAGCTGATTAACCACTTGCAAAGTAACGTGGGGACGCCATTGAGGCCTGACACGTTTTTTGAATTTTACATGTTTAGTCTTTTAGATGAGAATATGAAGAGTATCCTTCCGGGACCATTTGAGCGCCACTGGGGCATGTTTTCCTACGACGGGATTGCCAAATACGCACTTGACTTAGCAGGTATGTGAACATTGCTTTACCTATCTGGGTTACTCAATAGTTTGTGATTAAGGTTCATACGATCGTCTCATCTAGGCTTGCCAAATGATACATCTATTGCATTAACCTCTGATGGGTGAAGAGGCCCGGATTGGACCTAATTTTTTAGCGCATTCCAGTTGGTTTTCTTTTTGTTTTTTGACCAACAGATGCAATGTTCTTCACTGATTCTAGTGATAGAAAATCAGGTCTCATCTGAATGATATTTTTCACAATAGGATCACGCAATTACTCATTCTATAATCTTTTATTGTAAGTCCCTCGGGGGGTAGAGCTAACTTGTTGAGTTTGGTTCATGCAGGTGGCACAACTGGCCCTCCTCAACCGATCCAGAATGCGCAGTCCCCACCATATATGACTGCTCAGTATTGCGTGTTGAACGAACTGGCTGACCAGACCAATCTTACTGAGAACGTGGCCTACGCATGTTCCCGATCAGACTGCACACCATTGTACCCTAACTCTTCCTGCAGTGCCTTGACTCCCGCACAGAGCGCCTCGTACGCGTTCAACACCTACTACCAAATTCAGAACCAAGACCCGACGGCCTGTGATTTCCAAGGCCTGGCCCAGATCACGGACGTCAACCCTTCGGTAGGGAACTGCCGTTTCATCATTGGGCTAGTGAAGTCCACCCCATCCAAAAAGATGAACAATGGCTCCAGTCAGTACAGCTCCAGTGCAAGAACTTGCAGCCCCGTTGTGGCTGTGACCATCTTTGCGCTCTTGTGGAGCTCTCTGTCTCGTTTCACTTAGGGTTCTGTTGCAGATTCTATATTATGTATATACTAGAGATGGATTCCTCTTAGGTCTTTGCTCTTCCGAGGAAGAGCAAGTGAGGGGGGTTCTAGTAGAGAAGCTGCTCATTTTTGTAGTCACAGCTGTTGCCAGGGATTTATAGGCGTAGTATTCTTTGCATTCTTTGCTGTGAGGCACAACGAGATGTTGAACCTCCCAAGAATGCAAGTAGGCAGGGAGCTGTGGGCTCTGGAGGTATACAGCACGTATCTCCAGATGAGAATTGACCACTGGCCTCATCAGGAGGTGATGTAAAGTTTTTGCACCATAAAGGGAATTAATCATGTGCAGGATGCGATAAAATTGCATAAATACGGAATTACAGTATGTGTATTCTCACACTGTTTGGAATGTTGCTTCCGTATGAATTTTCGTGCTGGCAGTTGACTTGCTGACGGTGAGAAGGACCAGAGACAACTAAATTCCGAAATTTAAGCTACCTGGCATGCCATTCAGATGTAGCTTGAATAACGAACACTAAACTTTTGTGGAGGTTAAGCTGGACCTGTGGGCAGGTTTAGCGGTCATCCTTGAAGCTCACTTACCCAATTAACAGTACGTAGTTCGAGGCCCATGGTCTCTGTTGAAATATCGTAATACGCAATGGGTTCCCCATTTGTTAAAAAAAAAATATCTTAATACGAACCTCGCTCCTAATAATTAGGTAATAAGTTGGTGTTGCATTGAAAGATGACCTGTGCAGTGATGACATCATCGGATGAGTTATCAGCATTCATGCGATAAAGTCTCATGAGAGGGATGCGCAATGTTCTGCTAGTGAGCATCGTAACTGCTAACGTGAATCTCAGTGTTTGAGAAAGTAAATATTACACTTGCAAGTAATGCAATTCAGTAACTCTTTTTTGCATATTCCAGCTTTCTCACAATTTGCATGCTGAGAATTTAGCTAGATCGCATGATTTCCAAGAAAAAGGGTAATAGACAGGCACTAAATGTGTGCTTTGAAGAATAGCAAACTTGAGGCCTGAGCAGCATAGAGACTTGAGATCCTGAGCATGGTCGTCAATCAATGACTACGACGCTCCATGAGATTTCAAAAGAGATACTCGATGAGCGGAGAAGCTTGGAGCTTGTGGGCGATGACACACAAGCATGACCGTGGAGCAGCTGAAAGCGAAGAACGGGATCCCAGGTGTGATTGCGGAAGTATGTGAAAATCACGAGGACTGCGAGGGAACTTCGGTGAAATGGAGGTGCTCAACGGGGAGGAACTGCTGGTGAAACAGACGCAAGGGAAGTCTCCTGTTTATAGTTCCGTTTTTTCCTTTGGTTTCTGTGAGACCTGGACTGACGGAGGTCCTGCTGGTGGCCCCGTCCTCCTTATGTACTCTCTTTTCCACATTTAACGCGAGATGGGATTTCTAACCGAAGAATAAGTTGTAAAGAGGATTAAAATTGGGTGTGCTTACCTTAGCTTTGTCGATCTGCTGAATTTCAATGTAGTATCTGAATAGTCTGTTTCAAAATTCCTGCCCATTTTCAAAGATTGTCAACTGAAATTTGAAAGACAAGTACATGAAAGATAGTTCCTTCTGACAAAGAATGCCCCTATCACAACGCCTGTCGTTTCAAAGCATGAGTCAAATTCATAATTATTAAAGACTGTAAGCATTCACAAAACATGACAGAACTCACACACTGAAAAAGCAAAGGCAGCCTGATGGCTTTGTGTATGTGTGGTCAATACGGTACAGTACATACCAAGAGTTCTCACAGATATGGCTAGCTCTACGATAAATATACTGTTTGTACTTCAGTTTATTTATTCTTTGAAACAAATATAGATACACATGTACTTTATTCGGGAATACACAAACAGTGAGGTTCCATGGAAAATTAGTTAGGTTTCGGCACCTAAAAGTCTAAAGTAAGTAACCTAAAATAGACACTCAGTTTTTTCAATGCAGGAAATCTGAACTTGACTGGGGAAAATATCATATCAAGATAATTGCAAATGAAAAATTGAAATATGAACCCAATTGGTTTGAAAATTTTTAAAGTTTGTGTGAATATACTACAAATTTTCAAAGTAGAGGTCTTAGAAACAGTTACTATTGACACTCAAATATCCTTAATTGGACATCCTTGAAGTACAAGATGCTTCAATTTTCATTGGTTGCCACAAATATCCCTTCAACTTTCATTGTTTCCTATTGGAAATCAAAGTTGGATTTGAACAAACGATTTACCATATTTGGATTAATGAGAGGACGTTGTGAAGAACTCTATTCTAACTACACTATACGAAAACCTTGTTTTAGGTGATGCGTTTCAATTTTTCAGAATGGATTTTGAGGTGATGTCAAATGCAACAAACCCATGTTTTATGTCCAAAAAAATGACAACATAACTTCAATGTTGACGTAAAAACATGGGTTGTTGCATTTAACAACACCTAAAATTTGTTCTAAAAAAATTGAAGTGCATCACCTAAAACATAGTTTCTTATAGTACTAGTGGCAATAGGTATCTTAGATTTGTGCTCAAGACAACTATGAACTGCCCAATTGATGTTCAAGGCTATTGTACAATATAATCCAACTTTATAACAACCAAAAATTTAAGGATAGAAAGCATAGGACTTTCCTTAATGAATATGTTCCTTTAGCTTCTAACCTCATATATATATTTCAATAGCTTTGTCATATTCAAATTTTGATGAAGTCCTCTACAAGTAGGACTTTATAAAAAAAAAAAACTAACAACATTATTGACATTATTTTGGCAAGGCAATCCTACTCTTTCCCGCTTTATTCCCCTTATTCAAATAGAAATGAATGGTCATTGTATTGATTATCAAGATTGGTTAGGAGTTACTAACTCTAATAATTGTCACAATCTTCACCAACATATGGAAATTCTATCATTAGGCTTATCACTTTATGCACACAATATATGTGATATACAATAGTTGCACCATCGTTAAATATTAGTTTGAAATTCCATTAGAACTCCATTGGCCAACCCCATGATTAAGCCACTCAAACAATTAACAAAAACATCTTAGCATTTACAATACCCTTTCCTTTTAGAAAAATATGCCATCTTGTATGTGTACTTTCCAAATTGCACAAGATCAACATTGTAAAACTTGCCTAGTATTTTATGGTTGTATATGTCCCTCATTCCATAAGACAATGACAAAGTTTGAGAACCTATTCACACATAGAAAGCTCCCAAAAAAAACATCATCAAGTATTTTTCATATACAATTTTTAATTTTCTATAATTATACATTGAAAATTTGAGACATTAGCATCAACATAAAGATCATATACATTAGAATGCCCTCATAAAGAAATGAAATAAGGGATTATTCCATGGCATGATATATACCAGTGTTTTTTTGTTTTGACATTCAAACCCCCAAAATAATTAGGGAACACCAAGACTTAAGCAATAATTTGAAGAAAAATAGGATGATGATGTCAAATTATTCCAATTTTTGAAAATATTTTGGATGAAACTTTCAATTTTCAGTGAAATTCATCCAAATATGTGGATGAAATGATAGTTCTATCCAAAATATAGATGAATACTAAAATATTTGGTTCCATCATTTTCTTGTACGTTGCCACTTCAACACTTCTCCAAAAAAACAAAAAGAAGACCCTGACACATACCGTTTGTGCGACCCTTTTCAAGGCAAGAATGCAGTTAGAATGATCATTCCCAAGTCCCTGACACAGGAAGCACCGAACCTCAAACCGAACCCCCAACCGAACCGCAACCGAACCATTCTCCAATACATATACGATTCCAAATTTAGAGCCAACCGTTGTCAACAATACCGAGCGGCGCGTGGTTTGCCTAGTGCCGAAGGCTACAACACAACGTTAAGAGCCGTTGCCGTTTGTGGGGTCAATGCGTCTTGGACGTTGCTCCACGCCTCTGCGACTTAGAAATCCGGGTTCGTCTCGTTCAGGGTTTTCGCTGAATTTCGCCTCCAAACCATCCCAGCGTCTCCCAACGTCTCAGTACCCAGCCTCTCTGCCTTTCAGTTGTCGCAATTCCATTCAGATTCGAAGCCGTTGTGGGAATTCCAGAGAGGTGAAGAGGCATTCACTCTTCACGCTTCTCGTCTGGTGAGTGAGTGAGTTCCTTTGCGTTATGAGCGTTTGTTGTCACTTATCTTTTTTTTGGCATGTGATTCGAGTCGCTTCCCGTTGTGTTACTGATTGCGCATCCTTTGGGATCGAGAGTAAGTGGGGAAGAGAGTCCTTGGTGTGGGAATATGTTTACGTCTCTCGTTGATCGAGTGCACGGTATTTGCGTGCATTTTCAGATGTCAATGTACCCGGTCGTGTTTCCCAGAATTTCAATTGTTTGGGGTCCGGATTCTGCCATTGAATTGAGTGGGAATTGGGCTAAATTTGGTGGTGGATTTCGGTGGGTAAGGATTGCGACAATTCGGGGGGTATGAATGTAATGTTGGGTTCTTTTCAGGGCGGGGAGTATCTTTTCGGCGACTCGATTGATTGAACTGTTGTTTTCTCGGCATTTTGTATCAGAGGAATTTCACGTCCCTGCCGTGCGCCGTACGTGAAGGACTGTGTTAACGGACGAATTCCGGTGGAGTATCCAAGACAGGCTACACGAATTCGAAAGAATCCTCCGACGTTTTGCAGGCCATACCCCTGTAGTTTTGCGCATTCTGTTTTTTTTATAAATTTATAAGATTCAAGGAGGTCTGGGCACGGTGCATGTTTTACTTGGAATTCCTCTGCCATTACTACGGCAGCGATATCTGGTGGACTTCGACAACCTCTGATTTCTGCTACAGCGAGCTTTGTTTGCTCTCGCAGCTGTATATATCTTGTTGGCGCCGACGAAGTTGGAACGCTGTGGACAGGGAAGGAAAGAGAACTCCTGGACATTCGGTTGTGATAACTCATTGGCGTCCGAATTGATTCCAGACTTGGTTGTGGAATCCACCTGGTCGTAGGATTCGAAAAGAGCGTGTGGAAACGATCATGAGGGAGGAAGAAGGCGCCCAATACTTGAGCCCGCTGGTGAAACAGGACTTGGCCAAGCTTGACACTGATGGCGACACTCGGCGTCTGGCGGTCAAGTCGCTGAAGCTCTTTGCGGAGCAGCTGGACGCTTCGACCTTGCCCCGCTTCATCTCTCAGGTCTGACTCTTTCTTTTTTCTGAATTTTTTTCATCTCTCAGTCAGTGAACGCAGGACTCCGGAGCGTACGAATATGATGACAATGTGATTTTCATGGCAACTCATTAACATAATGCCCGGGTTTTTGTGATCCTGGTACAGCCGACGCCATTCTGTAGAGTCGAACTGGAATAGGGTATGATTTTCTGGAGTCTTAGAAGAATAGACTCACGAATGCTGCAAGTTTTCTTATCCGTGTTTTCCTTTTCATGTTTTTGCCTGCACAGATTGCAGAATCTCGAGAGCCCGGAGCAACGCGATGCTATGCCATATCGATGTACGAGGAGGTGGCCCGGGTGCACAGCAAGCTCGTGGTACCCCACATTCCCAAAATCATGGCCGCATTAGTGCGCTCCGCGGCTGCAAGCGGCAGCTTTCCGCAATTGCAAGTGGCGTGTGCGCGAGTGGCGGCCACTCTGGCCCGGCACTGCATTGATTCCACCACGTCGCAAGACGAGTCTGAGGAAATCATGTGGGAGATTTGCGCGCCTCTCATTGACGCTTTGACAGGGAAACTGGAGCCTGTAGCCGCCACAGCAGCTGCTTGCATCCAAGCCCTTGCTGAAACGGAGAATTGGAAGCATGCTCGAGAAGAGATGGTTCACAACGTGTGTCAACGGGTTACTGTAGTGTTGGGAGAAAAAAAATCTCGCACTGCAGCTCACATTCAGCTCATCCGCATTTTAGCATCGGTGAACCCCGACGTCCTCTGCCTCCATGGAGCCAACCTCTTGAGGGCTGGCGAGGAGATTCTGAAGGGGACTGCCAACCCCTGGCAGCTACGGAAGGCTGCCGCTCAGCTGCTTCAGTCGGTGCTCACCATCCTTGACAAGGAGACACTAGAGATGGAGCTCAATTCTGCTTTACATGTAAGTAAAGATTTTCACTATGTGATTATACTTCCTCCATTCGTTATTAGAACTTGAGATGCAGCATGAATTACGAGACTTTACGAAACTGCTTTACATGAAAGTAGAGCTTTTTTAGAAGGAACAAATGCCGAGCATAGCGAGGAATGCTATTTCCTGAACGTGTTTGCTTTTTACTCTTTGCTTGACATAATGTCAATGGTCGAATCTTGTTCACTCATGCCCAATCAAGGGTCTCAAACCGACACTACGACACTCACGGTCAAGATTGACCATGTTTCTCATATCCAATGCTTGGTTGCCACCTCTAAATGGGATCCATTGAGGTTCATTGAGGTTATATATAATAGGTGTTTTTGTTGATGTTAATGTTTTGCAGGCGTTGGATAGTTGTCGTCTTGACCGGATGTCACACGTGAGAGCAGCGGTGAGCGAAGCTCTGCACATAGCGAAAATGTTAGCTTCGGGAAACACCGGAACACGCTCCTCCTTGGGCATGGCACCCAATCGGAAGTCACTCTCGGATCGGAGTACTTGGCTTCACGAGGATCACGTCCCGGCGTCGCCAGCGTCGAAGCGGGGTGTGACCCCGAGGGCGGCATCCAGGAGTCCTGCAAGAGGAAGACCGCGAGCTGCGAGTCCCACGTCGCAAGAGTCACAGCGTTTATCCTTTTCCTCGGCTTCAACGTCAGCTTCAGAATCTGTGCACGCGCTGCGGTCGCCTGCCAGGAACCTCAAGAACATTGGGTTCAGGGCGAAGCGAGCGCCTCTCTACCCTGCCCGCACCAGCATGGGCTTTATCCCTTCGCCTCGAACTCCAGGCACGTCTCCTTCGAGTTCTACCACCACCGTAGAAGAGTGCCAGTCACCCTCACGTCGATGTGAGATAAATCGCTCCCATTCTCGTAAGTTTAGTGTTGATCGTCCTCTTTGCATTGAGCCCGGCTCCGTTTGTCTAGAATTGAAGATTCGGTGCATGTGTAGACCTTCCACATGATCTTAACCTAAATCTGCTTGTTCATTTCATTTCTGGCTGCCATATGCGCTTTGAGAATTTTAGATTGAATTCATTTCACATTTTTTCCCTTCTGTTTGCCATCTGCATCATGCTTTTCTGATCGAATAAAGTTTTGTAGAGTCGAACTGGTTTCGGTTCAGAGTTTTTTGAAAATTCCGTTAATTCTGCGGAAAAGTTTGTTGTAGGTCCTGACATGTGCCTTCTTATGTGCGTAGTGAATGTAAAGGAGTTCAATGTGCAATCACGAAGCACAGTAGCGAACGGCCACGTTTATTCAGGAGAGGATACAGCTAGACATGGCGACAATTCCTTGCGACCGCGGGCTCCTCTGAAAGAAGTCCAAGATTCGGATTTACCCCTTCCTGAGCTCACAACTACAAAAAGTCCGAAAATCAGAGAAGTTTCTGGACTCACACATTTCGCTTCTGGTTTCGAAAATGCGAGGCCAAATTCTTCCAGTGGTCAAGTGGAAGTGGTCCTGCCTCGGTTAAAGCTGTCCATCTCGGAACAACATGAGCATTCAAGTGACGAAAGAACGCCATTGCGGAAAGCTTCAAACATTAGCTTGCAGGCGGCTCTACCAAACGACTCCGAACCTGATAACGCATCCTCGCATGAAACTGAGTCTGCTACAGCGGATGTTGAAGTGGAGAAACGGCAGATTTTTACCCCCGAACCGCCACTCCATGCAGCAGCCGATGGATTGCAACCGAGCTCACTGAAACATTTCCACAAGCCTTCGACGCATTTGGACGTCAACTTAGAATTAGAGGAGAAGACATCGACGAAAGATTTCCTTCCGTTCTTGACACCGAAGAGGCTGGTGCGCTCGCTGTCTAGTCTTTCCATCACGGGAAGCGCCATCTTCGAACAAGACATGAAGCTCACCCACGACGGAAGATCTTTGTCCAAGGACGCGGATGCGGACGCGGCTGAGACTGCGAGCGAGACAGGGTGGAGTGTGCGTGACAACCCCATTGCCAGCGAGGAATCCGACGAGGAGAAGCGTTGTGGTTGCGCTTACGAAGCTTCTCCCAGATTGTTCTCTGACTGCAGCCCGCGTGAGATTCATATGATCTCACCTTCCAAATCTCAACGCTCTCCTTTCGTCCTTGCTTTGCGTGGTGCCAGTTGTCCTGACCACGAAGCTGATCACCCATGCCCTTCCTGCGTTTCGGCCGAACAAACCTTCGGGTCTCCAGTCAAGGACATGGATGCATCCATTGGATTGCCCAGCTTGCTCCACAAAGACGAAATCAATCTTTTGGTTTCTTCGAATCTTACCAAATGCTGTGAGTCTTGTGATGAGGAAACAGACACGGATGCTCTCGATACGGAGAGTGAGCAAGGGCTGATGAGCAGGGTGATGCAGAACTGGAGAAAGGTGTGCTGGTACACGGAAACCGCTTTGGGAGGGTCACTTTGTTTGGTCATTGCTCTTCCTGTGGCTATGATTATTGCCAAGACCCTGAATGAGTCACTTGGAGAATCGTGTCTTCTTGTGCCCACGTAAACTTCTCTGTCGAAGTAGAAAAGGCTTTTTAAGTTTGTAAAGAGTTGTGGGCGGGTGACAAGAGGAGAGTTGTAAAATAGGATGATTCAGATGTGCCTTTGTTTTGGAGCAGACATTCTGATTTTTAGATCGGCTTATACCAGGGCTGTGAGTGCCTGTAATGCATGGAACCGGGCAAAAGAATTTGCCGGTGACTGTTAGAGGAGAATAGTGCCTTACTCGCATTTTTGCCCTCTGGGCAAACATGAAAACATCACTTGTGTATATGAAAAAAGTTCATCTATTTCAAGCGCTTAACATTGTTAATAAAATTTTCTTCTTTTTTATGAAAATGGGGACATACTGCTGCTTCTCTTTTCCTATCACTCCTCTCCCCTGTCAATTTAATTGAAACCCCTCCCCGAGAATCCCAGTGAAGGATGTCCCATTTATTGTTCAGGTGTCACAGAAGCCATTGAGGAAATCTCTTAGTTATATAGTACTCCGTAGTGCGTATCATGTATGTAATGATTGGGTTGGTTGATTGTTTGGTGAAGAAATCAAAGTGTAGTCCGACTTTGAAATTCACGTGGTTTTGGTAAAATGCTACTGAAAATTTTCTAGGTCGTTACTTATAATTTCATGTTTAGGACTATACTTGAAAACTCACTAAATATACCCCTTTCTCTTGTAGTATATCTTTCAATAAAATTTAAAGTCAAAAATTGAAAACTCCTAGATAAATAGATTGTAGATTGTAAATTTGCGATTTTCACATGAATTTTTTTCCTTCAAGTCAAATTGTTAAGTTCTAATCATGGTTATTTTGGGAGATTTTTGTTTTACATTTTTAATCAAGTCATATTTGTAGGGTCATTTTTGAATTGAAAAAATTAATTTTTGATGTTAGACCTATTAGGTGCCTGTGAATTATAAAACATTTGAACAATGAATGAATACAAACACATCCTCAGTACACAAAAATAAGTTTTTTCAAACATCAATATTATGAAGAGTCATGTGTTAATTTTTTAACCATTAGAAGAGATTTGAGGGCATGAAGAGGCCGCAAGTTATTTTGAATTCCCAAGGTGTGGGAACTCACCACATCAGCGGTATGATGTGGCACAAACATGCCACATTGAGGGAATTTTTATTTTTTTAATTCAGTTTTTAAGTTTATTAGTACTTTTTAGAAATTTTGGGATAAAAAAAAATTCATTTTTTTTTCAAGAATTTGGAAATTCAGCCCATTATGAGTTGGTTCCCAATTTTTGGCAACACATGGAACCACCCTGAAATGAGCTCTTGAAGCCCTCAATTCTCCTCTAATGATTTGTTAGGTATACATTCCAAAGATATTGCTTACAACCGTAATGGTGCTTGAAAAAGACAATCCTAAAGGCAACACAACCATTGATATACAATTTCTTTGCTTCTCTATAATATTACATTGTTTGTCTATTATTATTGCATTTGTTTATTGAGTTCAATGCTTGATTGGGGACACTTGTTCCCAAGAATCTTGTTACAATATAGAATATGTCAAAGTAGAAGGCGGGTATCAATTGACATAGGAGGGAAGGACCATGCCATTAGAGTTAAAAAAATTGACAAGAACAAATGCTTTACTATAGTCATGAACTTGATGCATTGCCCTACATTGCTTGACTTATACAAAATTGATTACCACAAAGAGCTAAACATTAAGAAATTACCTTGCTCAACAATAAGGAAAGAAAGAATTTCAAAAAAGCAAAGCAATGTTTCAACAATTAGAAATTGCAAAGAACAAGAAGATTACTTTAGAGCCCCAAACATATGCTCTTTACATCCATTGACCCAATTGAACATGTGTATTTGGACTAAAAATATCCAAAGAAATCTCACCCAATATAGGAAGGATCATCACCTATGCCTAAACATCTAAAAGGTGCAAAAGAAGTTGCAAAATTCAGAGAGTGCCATACAAAGTCAAATTAATGGCTCCAAATCTTTGTATGAGATGGAGCAAAACATTAAGAAATGGATCAACTCAACAAGTGCACAAGAGAAAAAGAAACCAATTCTAGGTAATCAAAAATTGTGAAGAATAAAGAAGAGACATTGGAGCTTTGACATGCACATCTTGGACATCCATGGACCAAATTGAAATGTAAATCCTAACCATGACGGAATACAATGTGAAATCTTGGTCAATGAAAGAAGGACCTTAAATCAAGGATACAATATCCATTAGTACTTTGAGTTTGAAATTGGCTTTTAAACTTATGTCAATTATCCCTTATATGTCTAGAATCTTCTCCATAATTGATGATTAGAAAAAAAATCATTGGAAAGTGTTATTTGGGAAAATATTTTGGGATTCAAATTCAAATCAAAGTTGTAGATTTTGAATTGTAGATTCCATATGTACAATTCGATTCATCAATGCTATCACCAATATTTTTATTTTATAAATTTTGAAAGGAAAATTTCAAAACTCCATTTAAATTTGATTACAAGCAAACTATTATCATTTTTTGAGTAAAGTTTGTTGGATTGGATTGGAAATGAGTTTCTCTTCACATGGTGATATTTTGAAATTTTTGTGTCCTCAAAATCTATGACTTCATTTTTGCAAATCTAGTTTTGAACTATAGTCAATGCAATTTTGGCCTCATCAACCACTTCACATGCATGCATATTTGTAATTATAGACAAATAATTAACTCTAAGAAAAGTGAATCCAACCCTCAAGTAGGATAACAACTTGATAAAGTATCTCCACAAATTAGGATAACTTTCATCCAAGCAATAAGGAGGATGAAACTTGAGTTTCAATTTGTTCATCGTTCAAAAAATGGATGTCGGAGCATTTAGGGATAAAATGAGTTTTTTTTAACATAAGTTTGTTGAACACACTCTGTCTGTGAAGGTTTCCGTTAGGTAGAGAGGCTGATTTCATGCCAAATAAACTAACTTGCCATAGCCAGGTATCAAACCTGCAACCACACTAGTAAAATGAGTTTGGAGGAAATTGGCAGGCTAGAAATTGATATGGTAGGAAATTAACCGGTAGATTTTGCAGTTGAGAGGATGCAACTGGTGATCTTTGAAGAAAAACTACCGGTACTCCGGCCGGTACACCATTTTCGTGGAAGGGGGAAATCAAGCGGGAGGGAGCTCCAACAATTCCCCGAACACTCCACTGATTCCTAAGATGTCCAAATAAACACATGCCAGTGCGTTGGAATTCTCTTTTATGTTTGAAATTAGTAACTACGCTCAGTTGTAATTAGTGTCGATTATTGGCGCGTGTACTGTACTGTATGTTATACCAATTGATTCAGTGATTAACTAATTGGGTAATGCACAAACTCCAACACAAAACATGCACATGACCACAGTCTCTCTGAGTCTCATAATTCTCATTTAGTGCTAATCACCACTTTGTGCTACACCTAACTTAATCAACAAATGATCTAGGAGCAGCAGACAGTGCCGTTACGAACCTGGTCAGCAAGGTCCGTGATTCTCTACACTTGATTCTTATTTTCAATTGCGTCAGTAACTTACAGAAATTTAAAGTGAATAAGGGAGAGAGGTGCACGGGGAGTGATAAATTTTCTACATTTTTTTTTTTTAAACTACTGAAATGGAAGTAAATTGACTACTAGAGCGCCAGTAAGATAGCAGCATAATGACATAATCATTGAGACCCATACGAAGCAAAATGAAGGAAGCGGCAGCCTCCGTCAGCAGCAGACCCAATACAGAAATTCAAATTTTTAAAAAATGAACCGAAACTGGTTGGTTACTCTACAGTGCTCTATTACTTGCAATGAAATAATTTTTTTCAAAGGGTCTGAGAAGGAAATTAAAAATAAAAAAAAATAAAAATTTTCCACATGTAATATCCATCCACACTGTATAGATTACTCCCGCCGTCTTCAATACAGTGGTGCCAAATGTGATTTTCTTATTTAGCTCTCAAGTAGGAAAAAACCCACTACGAAATGTTCTAGAAATTCAAATTTACTATTATGTTATACATGTGTATGTATATTTATTTTGACACAAGTGAAATGCTTCAAATTCACTGCCAAAAGGAGTAGGATATAACTGTCAAACGGCGGAGGGAATGTTATTCATGTACGGAGAGCTACGTATTTCTACAGCAGTAAGAAAAAAATTGAACGAAATTTGGCTAACTTTAGATACATTTGTGAACACTACTTCAATGCCGCAGCAAAGCACACGGAAACGACGGGATACCGAATTCTCTATCAATTATACGTTAAGAAATTTTGCACAAAGTTCGAGAGCAAGATGCTGTCCTGTACAGTCCAGCACTCCAGCCATGGCTTGCTTGCCGCCATGAAGAACGTTGGGACTCGGGAGTCGGGACTTGACTCTTGAGAGCAGCGGGGGCGGGCGCCAACGGGACTACTGGCACATTCTCACGCACCTCCCGTTTGAATTTGTGCCCGCCCAAAATTTGAATTCAGTTGCTGCAGCAACGTTATCTGTCACAACTGATCTGACGGTTTTCATTTAATGGCGTTGTCGGCACTTGCTTGTCCTTCATAGGATCGCGTGTTTCAAATTCTGTTTTGGTGACCAGCTGCTGCGCTTATTTGCATTTCCGTATTTGGGTTGCGAAGCGGTACGTACTCGTAACGAGCCCTGTATTGCACTGTTGTGGAAGTAGGTTGGCTTGGCTTGACTTAGCTAGACTTGGTTCTTTCTCGTTTTTGTTAGCTTTGGGAGTTTTTGTCGGCTGAGGTTGATATCGTTCGTTGAAGCGCTTCTTTCTTCTGGAGTGTGTGCGTTTCTTGTTGGTCGTTGAGCCTCTTCTGGGACACAGAGCGGTGAAGTTATTGAAAGCGCGGCACTTCTGTCTGACGCGGGAGGGGTGACTCTTGAGACCATTGCTTGACGTCTTCTTATTTGCAGACGTAGCGAGTTTTATCTCATATGTGCTGAGAATTAGGTTACCGAGGTCGTAATGCGGGATTTGTCCGTTTGAAGGGTGGGCCAAGCTCGACATACTACATGACTTAGCCACTATTGAAGTCGTACGCTAGCATCGAGCTCGAGAGAGATTTCTTGTGGACGTCCCCTTCAGGGATTGATAACGAGGAAATCGTTAAGGTGATAATTTTGCTTCCCAATCTGGAGGTAGAGGGTTTCTGGACTTGCAATGGTCTTAACGACAAGTAAGTTATGACTGCTGGGAACAATGGCTGACGAGGTTCTTGTAAGTCGGTGACCAGAGGGAGCAGGTGCAAGATGTGATCAGTTTTCTTAAAGTCAGGTACGATTTCTTGTGCGTACTCATTTCAATATAGGTTCTACTCCATAGTTGTGCACCCCAGTGTCTGAGGTTTCGGTGCAAGTTTCTTAGATAGTATAGAATAGATTTTACAGGTGAGTTGTGATTTCTGAAATGGCTCATTTTAAACTGCAACGTAAAGCACAGAGCTTCTTTAAGGGCCACACTAAGTAGATTGCAACACCATCACTTAAACTTTTTGGTCCCATCTTCCGCAGTCGGTTCCACTGATGCCTCGATTGGTGCATATTTTCGTGGTTACTTTCTGAATCAGGAGGACACTGCAAGCAAGATGAAGCAGAGTCTCAGTGCGGGTCTGTTGAGTGATGCTGAAGCTTCCAACGGGACGGTTAGTCGTTTTTTGAAGTCGGCTTCGATTGGGGGTCGTCAGAACTGTCTGCCACTAGCGCGTGTAACGGTGTTGAGGGGCCTAAACATTATCTATTGCGCACAATTTTGCAAGTCTTGAAGTTCACTTTTCTATGGTAGTAAATAGAAGGGCGCTAAACAGGTGCAAGTAGATCTAGCAAGCGAACGCAAACGGTCGTCAATGAGTATCGCACCGAACCCGATCCTCATGGGACTTGCGGATGTGCTGGATGGCACAGCGGACTGGATCAATGGACAGAACGAGGCTGTCAGGGGGCTGCTTGGGGGCCATGCGACGGGGAAATGTGACAGTAGCTGGAGGGAACTAAAACTTTCTGAATGCTTGAAGGAGCTCGCATCATTTCAAAGGTCTGTTGTAGATGAGCTTCCCGAGGAGAACCCTCTGCTACCGAAAGACCTCAATGGCACTCTGTTTAAGGCGGGGCTAACCCAGTCCATTCGAGATAAAGATACCGAATCACTGTCCTCTGAAGTGAAGCACACGAGACGACGTGAGGTGAAAGAAATACAACAGAAGCCGTGGTCGTTCTCTACTAAATCTTCCTCGCGGTCGTCTAATGCCGGCTTAGGCAAGGGTGAAAAAATGATCCGACTGTCCAAGAAATCGCCCATTGGGGTTGCTAAGCCAAGACAATATGTCGTACACTCTAACCCCCTTGCGAGTGATCGGAGGTTGTCTGCCTCTTCATCAAAGAGGAGAGAGTCACTTGACCAATCACCCACCAATTGCCGCCGCATGAGTAACTCCCCTTCATTCAAAACGAAGTCAACCGAGAGAAAGAAAAATGGATTTGGTGTCCAGGGGTCGAATTTGGCAGGGAGAATGAAGACCCTGGAACACACTCCATCCAACAAGGCAGCAAAGCTCACGGATAGGCAAAAGGTTCTTCTCAAGAGAGTGATGAAAAGTCCGAGGAATACGCCAATGACTGGGTTGAAACGGATCCAGAGAGACAAGACTGGTGTACTTGCTGCAAGCGTGGATCTTTCTGCCGCAGCTCGGAGAGCACGTCGTTTGTCGCAAGTTCTCAGAAGCGAGCACGAAATCAAGCATCAGAACCAGCAGTATGCGAAAGAGTTGCAAGATCTACGGCGACTATACGCCATTAAGGAAGAGGAGGTAATTTTTTTAGTCCTAGACGTCTAGCGAAGAGTTCCGCGTTCTTCGTTTGGTGTTCCATCATCCAAACCCAATTGCCCACTGCATATGTCATCCTGTCAATAACTCGATGCAAAATTCTCGGTTGACCCGGTTTTGCATCTCTGAATATTTGGCAACTTTGCTGCCAACACCAGACTATATCCACGGTGATCTCCTCCTACAGTAGCTGGATCAGTCTTATACATTTTGTGCATTTTTTAATATCTTTTGAGTATTGTGCAGGCTGATAGAGCTCAGTCGGCGGGTATGCTTCTCCGGCAAGTATGTGCAAACCAGGCCGAAGAGCTGAAGGCATACAAGGGAGCGTTTCCAACTCTTATGAAAGATCTGTCTGACCTACGAGAGAACTACTACAAGCAAGAGAAAGAACTGCAGGCAGAGCTCAAGTTGAAACTTAGCCTTGAGGCAGAGGGCTCCGAACTTCGGGACCGGGTTGACTGTCTGACAAATGACATCAAACAGGTAACTCATCACATCGGATATATTTTCATGTCCCACAAATCTTCAGCGGTGCTGATATTATGCTTCCTGATTATTGTGTTCTGATTCGTAGTTGCTGGGCTAACCTCCAGAGTGATTGTTGTAGTATAATTTTGAAGGATTTGCAGATCTCTTTTTGATTGATAACTTTTTATCATTAACTTCTTTGCCATGCATGTGAAGACAAGAACGTTAAACACTGTTCTAGCAGAACGTGTCCATCAGTATGAGAAGTCCCAGTGCACTAGTTGTCGGCTCCACATCAACCAAAAGTCGGTGAAGAAAGAGGTCTGTGATCTATACTCGCTTCTTTCTTTAAACCTGGTGAAACGCATAGAGCTGAGTGAGTCTGATTTTTTCACTCCTTAATCTCACAAATGGTGGTGTTCTCAGGTGTCCCTGTTGTCTGCAAAGAAAAAGGCAGTTCAGCCTTTCAGAACACCACAACGGCCCCGCTCAGATTCAAATCTTGGGAGAAACAGTCCAAGGACTAGGTCGTCAATGAAAAAGGTAGTCGTCTACCCTGCTTTTGTCGCTGATGTCATTTAGAGCCATGGTCAAAGGATACCGCGTATCATTCGTATTCCATGAAGGAGTGATAACTTTCTGAGCTGTATTGTCCCTCAAATTGTTTAAAGAGGTTATGTTTTACAAACTCTAAGCTCTCAAGTGCTCTGCTCTTTCAGTTGGAGAATGTTTACCAACAGGAAAACGTGAAACCTCCTCTCAGAGGTGCAGGAGAGGCAGTGCAGATCGATTCTGCACTTCAAGCAAGGTGTGAAAATATATCACAAGGTATGTCAAACGCAGATAGCCCTCCAGTCGGTGCGCTGAAGACCCGAAGCATTGCAGTCGTATTTACTGCATCTAAAGCACTGGAAAATCAACACCGAAACATGTAAAATGCTGTATATGACTTCGTATCTAGGACAGGGTAATCAGCATCAGTAATCATTTCCAATGTGCAAAACTGCGCTAGTTACTGCGTGATATCTTTGAACGTGGTTAAAGTTTTCGCAACTGTGCCTACTTCAGATCTGTGACGTAGATTGATTATCGTGCACATTTCGTCTTGATTCCAATATGATTTTGAATTTTTCTTAGAGGAGAGGAGAAAGCCAAGTTTCCATTGGGATGACTAAATGGCTGCGATGCAACAGCTAGTTGCGTCTTCACTGAAAGGACTAGCTATAACTCTCTTGATCAGTCTGGAACAAAAACACGTGGAGATACTGGATGGATTTCTCATTCTGTTACCAGAACTCCCATTCGTGCATCAAATTCAGAGCTCGACTACTACCTTCTGGGTGTACTGCCATGGTAATCCCTGGCATGCCAGCCAGGCAGTGAGCCATCGCCACATCCCTTTTCTGTGTGAGCTAGTCAGGTGTGACATCCTTGTAATTCACTGTATTCCTGGGGTTTTAAGATGTCTGGCACATAGATGTAGCGACTTGACATGAAGCAATTCGAGATTGCTGTATAACATCATGATTCAGGAATCCCTGAACTTGGGAAGGCAGCCTCAATCCAGAGGAAGATTTATGCCAACGAGGTCTTAAGAATTAGGAATTTGATAAGCCTGGACACAGTACCGCGGGTGCTATTTGTAGTGGGCGAGCCTCATTGAGATTCCAGGCCTTTCTGTAACTCAGATCATTGTGTACAAGTGTCTGTCGTTGAGTGTTTGCCGCTGATATTTAATTGGCTGTAAATATGGAGTACTTAGATTCATTTGTTCTCTTCGTAAACCTGCCTGACCTTGATCGACAAGGAGGGAAATTTGGTATCCATGGCGAGTTTGCTTGAGGATCGGCACTTGGAAACTATGTGGAAATGAAAAAGGGCCACTCACCCAACACCTGCCAAAATTCTGTTTGACAGAGCAGTTAACCCCTAAATGAATTAGACTGTGTTTTCACTGAAAACGCTCTGAAACTGCCATTTCTAGTACAGGTATCAAATTTTAGGAAAAGAAACAGTTGTGGACACATGGATCTTGTAGGATCTCGTAGTGCACTGATTTGAGAAGGTGTGGAAAAAATTTCAAAAATTTCCATCTTGTACTGTGCAAGATATGAGTGTTTGAAATGACAAAAATCCTTTTTTGAATCTTGCAAAAAAACGGTCAGCTGCACTTCCACAAAGTCACATTTGAATGCAAAAAATTCCGAAATAGTGGTGCTTTGTTGGATTCATTCTTCAAGGCAAGTTGGTTACATGCTTGAAAACATTCAGATGATTTGGAATTGTACAACATATAGGAAATAAATAGGAAGTAGAAAGAAGTAGAGAATGATCAAAATTATTAAATTGTTAAGAATTTATTTATCGAATTGAAAAATCCCAATCAGAATGTTTGCCATGTTGTAAAAGAAAAATCGACATCAACTATTTTTATTTCTTTTGAAAAAAGTATCGAAAATTGAGTTAAATAAAGGATTTCAAAGCACATCTTAGGGTAGAGATTTCATAATTACCTGTGAACTAAAACTTCTCATAACTTTCATCTCATTGATCAAAAAGGAATAATTCTAAGCCTTCCAAATATATATTTCTATAAAACAAATTTCCAATTTTTATTTCTGAATAAAGTGATCATTTTCAGGCTCATTGGTTTGTCCGAGTTAAGAAACAATAAACATTTTACATCATAACTTTTCACTTGTATACTTCAATTGAAATGAAATTTAGCAATGTCTCATGGAAGATATTCCTCGTCTATAACTTGTACAAAAAATCTCACCCTAAATAAGTTAAATCTTTGCTCACTAGTACCTATCCAAAAAAGTTATGTTGCCAAAAACACAAGACCGGTCTTTTGGGGATTAAACAAGACAATAAACCAAAGTCTTACTGGTCAATGCATTTGGATTTGGAGTTCAAATGAAACTTTTGTAGAAAGCAATTAAAGCATTGCACTTTTTGTAAATGAAATTAAAGTTGAAAAAAATAGGATCCCTCTATCATACTCATATCCTTGGGAAACATAACTTTTATATTCCCTCAAAATATTTGGGAAGGAATCAAATTTGACTATATTCAATTAGGCTTTATATATATATATGATTAACTAAAGAAAAGGTAGAAGCTTTATTCTTGAAGACTAAGTACAAATTTTGAACAAGGGATGAATGCAAACTTGTTCCGCACACATAAAATCTTGTTTTTTTCATTAATCTATTTGTTTGTAGATTCTTGTGATTGCTCTAAAATATACATACAATGAAGATTTTCAAGATTGTGCTATGCAAATATTTTATAGTTTAAAAGATACACATATAATTGGACCTTGAAAAAATCTTGAAAATGACTACTAAAAACCATCTAGAAGATACATAACATAAAATTTTTAGAAGAGCACATAATTAGAACTTAAGATTTTGAACTCCAAGGAAAAAAATCCTTGTGAAGATTGCAAGATTTATATTCAATCTTCAATTCATTTTAAGAGAAAATTTCAATTTTTAGTTTAAAATTATTAATAAATATTGGTATGTATAATCATAGATCTAATTTCATGAATATCATTAATGAATCATGTCTTACAATTTTTGTCTAGAAATCATTATTAAATTTTTATTCTAAGTTGAATTTTACAATATCCTCAAAATTTTAGGAATGTGGACTACCCTTTAATCCTTAAGGAGTCAATCACCCATAATACACTAATTATATTCTTGAATTCATAGAAATTTGAACTTCTTTTCACATATTCCTCACACATAATTATCAACCCTTTTCAAGAATATTCTAAGCAAATAGGTGAATGAAAAGAACAAGTTTTTGTGTGCAATATTGTGATGCAATTCCTAATTTGCTCTATTCTCTTCTTTCAATTTCAATTTTATTAAGGTTGTTAGTAGCTTCAAATATCTACCGATAAGTGATGAGTGTAATATTTACTACCTTATAAGGAGGCTTGAATGATAATGTGATAATCTTCATATTTGGATCAATCTGGAGTAATTTTGGATCAATGAATCAAAATCTCAATTGTTCAATATTGTTTACTTCCTAAAGTCTCAAAGGTTTTTTTTCATCAAATTCCAGTCAAAATTGCGATTCCTATTGCATAGGGAAAAAAACTTTTGGAATTTGTTTTTTTGCATATATCTAACCATGGAATTATGTACTAAACTAGTATAAGAAAGTGTGGAAGAAATTCTAGAAACTTTGACCATGTGGATTGCAAGATAATTGCATTCAAAGTGAAGAAAATCGGGTTTGGGGCACCTTGCCTAACTAGATTTTTTAAGGCTTTGAATCTTCTTAGCTTCAATTTTTTGCATTATAAATATTGAATTAAAAAAATTATGATGAAGAATTGAGTTGAAAGTCAATGAAAAAAAATTCAAAAAAACACACACTTGATGTTCAGTTGAATTGTTGAAGTACTAGATATGAGATTGAAGGAATACTAAACCATTCATAGGTCTAAGATTAGAGTGAAACACAATAATCTCAAATGTGAGATTATTCTAGAAAAAAAACTAAAACATATGAATCTTTTTTTATAGATAAATTGTACAAATTGAATTAGAAAATGAATCTTATGAGTTATTTTTTCAAGAAGATGCTTAGATTGACCCAAAAACAAGATTGTCTATAATTTTCTCATCACTAGTACAAATAGAATGAATCAAATCTATCCACATCGAAAAATAATTATTTCCATGGGAAAAAAATGAAAACGAAATTATTTTGACTTTTTGTCATTTTTTTGGTCCTATTAGACAAACCTTATATGGGACTTAGGGTGGCATAATTTTTTCTCCCTAGCATCAATTCAAATAAAAATCATTTTCCTAGTAAACTTATGTATTTTCCTATCTTTATAAAAAACCACAACAAAAATTGAGACCACAAAAGCCTACTCAAAATCCATTTTGTCCTCAAGGGAACAATAGGACTTTAGAGGTTCAATATAGTCAATAATCTTTCTATATTTTGATCATTCATTACAAAGGTATGATGAATGATTGGTGGGAAAGTAGGTCACTAATTTTTATTGCAATGGATATTTTCTTCTAGTTTCTAAGTCTAATGTGGATGGATGTCGCGGCCCCAATAACACCTTACAGTTCCAACCAAACTTCAAGAACCCTTTACAGCTTTCAGGGCTCACCACGCTCCAATACCAGTATCACTTAGGCCCAACTAACTAGTACTACACGTGCCATGCACTCACAACATTAGTTCCCATTTCCAACTCATATTGCGAAGTCCTGGTGCCTGGGACTTCTAGCACGCACCTCACTCGTGGCACTTTGCATGTCACTTAGTGACATGGGGCAGAACTTCCATCTTATTGTACTAGGACTCATGGTGTAACTACTCACCACGATCCTAACCGCCCTTGGTTGTCACCCCACTTTATACTAGGCCCGTTGTGCATTTGTTACTCTTACACCAACACTAATCAGGACTCACAACCTAGGACACATGACCAAAGGCCTAGCAAAGAGTGGAACTCTAACCAATTGGTGCCCCGGGACACACACACAAGTGTCCCAAGGAGCCTCAAAGCCGGTGGTGAAGTTACACCACTACCCATGAATCACCGGGACTCACCAAGGCTGTAAGAGGAAGGGAGGAGGGAAATCAACCCCTCCTATAGTACTCTCTGTAGTCTTTGGTAGACCACCCCCCTAGTGGGTCAAAGGGACTTCCCAAACCCCCTTGGGTTTTGGAAGACCACTCGCTTCCAACGGAAATCCCCAAGTTCCCACTCCATTTGGACTCCCGAACTTTCAAATGGCGTAACTTTGTTGTCAGAGCTTCAAATTCCACATGCGAGTCCATTTTGAATATCTACGCGACGAGTAGATGTCGATGGACTATTCACTTTTCCCATTTGGACACGTTCTCACAAAGTTATGGTCCTCCAAAGACTCGGGTTCACTAGGAGTGGCGTCAAGCCTTCACCACGGCTCTTCTCTTTGCCATAGCTTTTGCCTCATGGCTAAGAACCTCGTAATGCTTGGCATTTTAGGTTCCTTGTCTTTGTAGCTTCCCAAGGATATGCTACATGCCATGCTTTGTTGAGTGATTCCTTAAGAACCCCTCACACCTAGCCTTTAAGTGTCTCGGCGCCACTAGGACACCCCTCAACTTTGAACAGCTATAACTCCTAGCTTGCTAGTCCAAATCATACATTCTTTGGACGTTTAGAAGTGTATTCTCAAGAGCTTTCCAAGAATATATGATATGCTACAATGACCTTCTTAAGCTAAGCGCTATTGCGCCCTGTTTGATTGGGTGTCTCTCATTTCTTCCTTCTTAGCCTATTGCAAGGCTTGGGAAGTCACCCCTAAAGTCCCCTTGCTCACTTAGGCACTTCGGGCATCTCAAGAAGATAAAGGCGTGATACCCATGGATCTTGGGCACCACGGCAAGATCAAAAGACGCAATCATCCAGGCTTTAGGCATTTGGTAGATTTCCATCTCAGAAGTATAAAGCCTCAAAAATCCCGTGATGTTCTTGCCATCAAACCTCCCAACTCAACCACTAATTGTCTTCATGGCTTGAGTTGCCCCATGGACCATTTCACTCTCTTTGTATTGGCCCATAAACATTTGGACCGCCCTCACAAAATCCTTTGTAAAGTCGAGACCAGTATTTGTACCTCGAGCTCCAACCTCACACATTGACCCATCCCCAAGGTCCCCCGATAATGCATGAACTACACTAGTTGCTCCAAAATACTTTCCGTGGAAGCACCAATATGTTGAGTAGAGAGGCCTTGCCTTAGGAAAACATGGGGCCTCTAGCTGCAACTAAATGTGGTCCAAATAATGGAAGATCCTGTATTCATATAAAATCACAAACATAATAATAAACCCCCCAGATCATGCCACATGAACCAAAATACTATCACATCTCCATATACCCCTCAAAAGATGTCATGGAGTCTCAATATACATCATATGTGATAAAAGGTAGTAGAAAAAGTCATATTCGCCATAAACTCCCCTTAGAGAAATGTCTGATGGAAAAATGAGAATCACGGATGCTTTACACTTCCAAAATAAAAGTGTAATATGTCCTTGAAAAGCTAACAAAAAGTTTTACAAGCTCTCCAAAATTCACTCAAATCTAAGGTACTTTCCACCTTTGATAGACTACCAAAGTTCACTCTTTTGAAACCTGAAAATAACCCTTCACTTCT
The DNA here is from genome assembly GCA_963920665.1 of Straminergon stramineum. Classification (NCBI taxonomy): domain Eukaryota; kingdom Viridiplantae; phylum Streptophyta; class Bryopsida; order Hypnales; family Calliergonaceae; genus Straminergon; species Straminergon stramineum. Next base: position 23,265,945 of record OY987263.1, on the reverse strand, counting down.
TCACTCTCAAGCTTATAACTTTCACATACTAACTCCAAATCAAGAAAATAAACCTAGTTTGGAAAGCTAAAAGAAGTATCTACAAGCTCTCCAAGTTTCACTCAAATCTTAGGTACTGTCCACTTTTTATAGACTACCAAAGTTCACTCCCTTGAATACCCGAAAGTAGCTCTTCGCCTCTTCATTCTCAAGTTCATAACTTTCACATATTAACTCCAAATCAAGAAAATAAACCTAGTTTGGAAAGCTAAAAGAAGTATCTATGAGCTCTCTAGTTTTCACTTAAAACTAAAATATTGTCCACCTTTTATAGTCTACCGAAGCTCATTCTCTTGAAAGTTTGAGACAACTCCACAACACTTCATTCCCAAACTTATAACTTACATATACTAATTCCAAACTTAGTGAATGATAGTTATTTGAAAACACAAAAACAAGATACACAAGCTCTCAAAATTTCATTGCAAAAACCTCCATGTACAATGTGCAATGCCTTCCCAAAGTGATGGGTTCTCCCAAACAATCAAGGAAGAGGAAGAAGATGACCCTCCACCTCCACCTCCATGCCATCTACCTAAATATGTGGATTTTGGCCACTAAGATGTCACATGGGCCATAATACACTCATGAGCCACCTCCTATTCTTGATAAATCTATCCACATCATCTATGTGAACCTCTAAATCCATTAAAAACAACCTAAGAAAAGGTAAAACAAGTTTTCCTTTTTGTTTTTTACAATTTCAAACAAACAAACAAAAATATTAAAACATCTTCAAGTATAAAAATCAAAGAACTAAATGTTTGTCAAATAGAGGTAAGAAAAATAGTTCAAATGGAATATGACCCTATTTGTTTCTTGAGACTCTAGAGAAAAAAACACTCCAATTTAATAAACAATTTTGTATTTTCACATAATGAACGCATTTACAATGCGACAACATAAGAAGTAGTTCAACTTAGAGGAGGGAATGACATGTACATAAGATTAACTTAGTAGGAAGATCGGGGGTTAGTTGGGCCACCTTCGAGTGTGGGAGGAAAGAAAAAGAAAGGAGGAAAAAAGAATTAAGAGAGAAAGTCGACAATTGAATCCTTGTACCAATTTATTTTATGATTAGAACGGTGGTTCATTGTCTCATGGCACGGGAGTTCATGGAACGGGAGTTCATGGAAGAAGAGGTAGAGCTTTTGGTGGGTGTGAACCGCGAATCAAGTTCTGAGGTATGAGTTAACCCTCCCCAAACTTTCCCTAAGGCTCTAACTAGAAATTGGTAGCTTGGGCCGAGGCCCATTCCTTGGTCAGACCCTTGAGACCATAGGTCATGTCATTTATTAGGGTAGAAACCTATTGAGGAGGTCCGTAGCTTTCCAAAAACCTAAGGCACATCAAAATTGGAGTTAAAGTGAGGAAGTTATCGTTGGATGAAGATTAGGATCAAACTGGATGAAGAATAGCTAAACTTTGGATTTGACAGAGAATTGAGTAGAGGAGGAGGAGGCTACCAATTAGGATCCAGGGCTGAAGACAAAAGTCAATTCTGAGTAGTAGGTTATGAAAAATTAGCGGATGAAGTTTGGGTAAGGCTTGGATGAAAATTTAGTAGAAATCCCCGATCAAGGTCCAACTCCAGATCTGAGTAGGAGCAATCCTTGTGAAACATCTCCCAAAATTTCGGACCTTTCTAAATTGGGTAACTAGGTGTAATGGATGGATGAAGTTTAAAGAACCAAGTAACGATTAAACTTCAGCCACCCATAACTTTGGCTAGGAAGGTCAAATAAGGTCGAGTCTTATATTTTTAGAAATGGAACAAGGTGAACTAGAGGTTTCCTAGGATAGTTTTGCCTTGGTATAGATCTCAACCAAATTATCCAGCGGGCCTTCGCCCCTCCATGTGGTCGGCCCAAAACATTGGAAGTAGTTTGAGCAAATCTTGCAATTGGAGGTCACTCAAGCACTTCATAAAAAGATCCATTGTTTGGAAGGCATAGTGGATCACGCTCACACATCCAAAAATAGGAGTCACTTAGTTGAAATTCAGAACTAAGTTATATTCACAAATTACCAAGGGTGGGTAATTTGGCGCTCACACTGAGCAATCACCTAGTTTGTGAAAGAACAAGACATCAAGCAACTAGGGTGATTTTTCGTGCAACCCAAGTTCATTAGGCAACCTTCCGCCAAAACAATGATGCCACAACGTTGTTGTAACTCGTATAGCCACCACAATCGTTGGGATCCATGAAAGAAGAATCGCAATACAAAGGAACAATGTATATCCCTCTAATTGAAATCAACATCCTCTACTACTAACTCCTTGACAGTAAACCAAACAGCACATGCTCGCCACTCAACAACTGCACAATCATTGCGGCGTGGTCGATCTCGTCCTTCTCCTCGAACTTCACCTTGTTGTCAATCCTGATCATAAACAGGTCGTGATCACGTCCAAAGTATATGTCAGACGAGTCATCACCTTTGTGTCTTGTAAACCTCGAATTTAATTTCTTTCCTACTACGGCTTCAATTAATCTTCCTAGTCGGCCCAGATCTCTAAAGCTCAAACATCCCAACTTGACCTCTCATAGGCTCAAATCTTCCAGCCAATTTGTATTTCTTTCTACTATAGTTGTAGTTCACCCTCCTAGTCGGCCTTAGCATCCCACTCGGCTTCTTATAGGCTCGTCCCCCCTCCATCACAAATCACGAATTTAGAAACAGTAAATGTCCCTCAAGCACTACTGGGTATTACCGTCATGTCTCTTCCCATGCACATCTTTCTCGGAGAGAGATGACACTATTCATCCTTTAACATTAGGCCATTAACTCATGGCCCACCCCTCATTGGCCATTCACTATTTCCATGAGCTTTTGGCCCATAAAGTGAGGATAAGAATGCACTTATCTTGCTTCTAAGGGATTAGGACCCATTTTGAATGCCTAGAGCACCTAAAACCATGGCTATGGAGTTCAAACTCAAGCCCTCCTTACAATTCCAGCACATGCAATATCCTCAAAAACACACTCTAAACACATTTTTGAACTAATTTAGGTGTAAAATTTCACTTCATATACACCTATAAATGTAAAGAGATTTTTTTCAAGTAATAAGACGTGAGGAAAAGCTCCTAAAAAAGCTAGAAAAACATCATAAAATACAAATAGTCAAGTCTACATCATTCTTAAAGAATGTGTGCATGCTTGGATGGAACTCTAAGGCAAATGCCTCTCATTCCATCACGTGGGAGACTCAACTTGAAAAAGATGAGTCTCCAATCATTCACATGGAAGACATTGGCATCGAGGTCCCCAACTGAGGTGCTGGAATCCCCACCAAGACCAAAACCAAGGCCCAAGTTCGCACCAAGGCTAACCGCGCTCCATGACACTCCACGCCACCTTTCGCCAATCTCGCCTAGCTCCACATTGTTGAACCGACATGAAAATAAGGAACACACTTCTCACATGACATGCGACTAAGTGTCCTATATAACTATCATGCGACTATAGTCCTCTCTATCTGCACCGAATTCTTACGTCATTGTTTGATGTCATTTTTATGCATCAGTAGTACAATGTTTAGTTGCAAAGTAGTTGTAGAATGAAGTGAATACACTGTTTTAGTTGCATACCAGTCATAGAATGAAATGTAGGATGACGAGAGTTGTAACAAAGTTCAAATTTAGAATAAATGTGAATTATTCTTCATCTAATATTCATCATAGTTGTTGATGTGGACAAGTCTATGTTTTGTGGAATCCACCGTGTCAATTTGTTGTAGCAAAAAAAGAATAGGAAACAACTTGAAAGCAACTGCAATTGTAAAATGAGGCTAATTCTTTCCTCATCAATTTCTAGTTGTTTTTTAGTCAATTCCTAGTTGTTTATTAGTCATTTTTTAGTCGTTTCCAAAGTCATTTCCCAATTGTCTTATATCAATTGTACCATGTCAATTGTGAAGAGTACCCATTAGGTTGGACATATAAGACATGTAAGTTGTTGTATTCTAATGTAATGAATTCTATCAATAGACTTCAAAGATTTCTATATTTTATAGATTTCTACATTTTGTAGATTTCTATAGTGTGTAGATTTCAAAAATTTGTAGATTCTACATTCTATTGAAATCTTAAAATATTTAAAATCCAATTCTTTTTAAAACCTGTGAAATTATAGAATCTTCAAAACCAACGAAATCCATGAATACCAATATTATAATTTCTGAAATTTAAAAAAAAGCTAGATTTGAAATCTATGAATCATTGAGATTAAAATTTTAAAATCTACAAATCTACAAGTCCTAGACATGTTCCAAATGAGTCATAGACAAGTTGCAATGAAGTCACAATGAGTCACAATTAAGTCTTACATTAGTCGCAAATGAGTTGGCAATAAGTTGCACACTCTTCAATTGAATGACAGACTTCATATGGTAGCAAATACCACATAAGCAACCACGTGAGAAAAGTTCATCAATGAAGTTCCAAGTAAGTTGCTGCAATCTGCAACTACAATCCCATGTGCAACTTGTCCATTGCAACTACGGGTCTCTAAATGATCACCAATCGCAAATGTCTTATGCAACTCAAAACCAGTTGCTCTTTGCAATCGCAGAAACCCTCATATTCTTCTAGTGCAAAGAAGGCATTATTTAGCAAAATACTAAATGAAAAGTGTAATCATTGGTATAAACTACCAATAGATAATTTCTTTCTTAGCCAATGAACATAAAGGAATTTGGATGAAAAATGGAAATTGTTCGATTATGCAACCAAACCTGTGTATGGCTTCTCAAAACCCTAATTGTGAGACAAAACTACCTTGAAAAAATTCTACACAAAATTTTTTATTTAGTATGGTTTAACTCGTAAAGTTCTATGATTGTTTTCACCGAAAATGCTCCAAAATTGCCATTTTAGTACAAGTATCAAATTCTTAAAAAGAACTTTTTTTGACATACATAACTGTAGGATCTTGTAGTGTACTGACTTGAGAACATGTGGTAGGAATTTCAGAAATTTCCACTACGTGGATTGCAAGATATAAGCAATCAAATTCATTGAAATCATTTTTTTGGCCATGCGAAAAATAGGGCAATTGTACTTCACAAGCTCACTTCTCTACAAAAAAAATGTATAAAATGGCGTTTCTTCTTTGGATTCTTTTTCTTAGACAAGTTGGCCACATGTTTGTAAAATTTCAGATTATTTGGAATTGTACAACATATAGGAAAAAAATAGTATGTAGACAATAGTAGAGAATGAATCAAAATACTAAATTCTGAAGAAATTAATTATGGAATTGAAAAATGCCAATCCTAATGGTTCCAATGTTGTAATAAAAAATCTACATCCTATCTTTTAATTTTTTTCCAAAAATATTGAAAATTGAATAAGATAAAAGACTTTAAATTTCATTTTAGAGTAGAGAATCCATTATTGCCTGCAAACAAAAAACCTTCATAACTTTTGACTCATTGATCAAAGTAGAATGAATTAAAGCTTTCCATGTACATACAACTCTAGAAAATCAATTTCAAATTTTTGTTTATGAAAAAAGTGATTTTTTCTAATCTACTACTACAAGAGAAAGGGGTGTTTTAAGTATGGTCCTAGACATATAGTCCTATAAGTAATGACCTTAAAGGGGTGTTTTCAATAAAAATTTACTAGAAATACATGTGTGTTGAGTAAATTTTTACTGAAAACAGCCCTTTAAGGTCATTACTTACAGGACTATATGTCTAGGACCATACTTAAAACACCCCTTTCTCTTGTAGTGTACTTAGACTATCCATTTACAAAAAAAAGTAACATATTAGGTCATAACCTTGGGCTTGTATTTCCAAATGTCATAAAATTTAGTGCATATGAAAGATATTCCTCATCCCCGCCTTCTATTAAAATTTGGGATACAAATACCAAAATCTCCACTTACGTGGACCTGCCTAAAATTACTATGTAGCCAAAAAACACATACTGGTCTTTTAGAGGTTAAACTATTTCTCACAAGGACATACTATTCAACATTGATTGTAGTTGTGACATTGTAGCATTTGTGGTGTGCAATAGTGTTGTTGTTAAGGTTGGTTTACACCAAGGTTGAACCGAAGGCCTTCTTGAATGATCAAAGCAATGATTTGCATAGTAACAGGCATAGTCTAAGTTGGGTTTATATTTTAACCAAAGCCTGTGCAATTCTTCATGGATGAAAAGACCATTTAGAATCCTACATGGCCAAAGAAGATAATGTTTTGTTGATTTCTAAGAGTTATTTTTTAACCACCTCTTTGAGGTAGGCCAAATGGATTTTTAGGAAACTACAATCTTAGATTTTATCTATTTAATTGATCTTATGGTTGACAATGTCAAAACAAATAATAAGTAGATATGGCCCAACTATGAAGGTCGCTAATATGTAAGCCTAGGAGTGTAAGCTTGTGAGCCTAAAAGACTATACATCTATGTTATAGGTATCTATATTATAAAAACTTTCTATGATTATAATTTAACTATGTTATAGATACCCAAATTATAGATGTTTTTATTATAAGTACTTTTAATGGTTGTAGGATATCTACTTATATATATACTCAAGGCTCACATGTTCGCATTTTCATGCTCACACTCTAGCATCATCGGCCCATGTATGGTCTCTCTTAGGTTTACACCAAGACCATGCAAAGTGATTACTATTTTTTTGTCTTGGGCTCTCACTTCCCATGGTTGCATCTAATAAAGTAGAGTACTATAGATTACTTGTGGTACCTCAATCTGGACTTAGTGTATACGAGCCTTTAGATTGGGTATCCTAGTTGTCATGCCAACAAATTATCCACCTATTCTAAATAACCATTTATGTGCACTACTAGTGGTGCAGGTTTTGATTCAAAATCACAATAGTATACATTTTAGGAGAGGGTCGCTTCTAGTGACCACTATGTTTCAACTTAAAAAAATTTATAACTAATTCCAACAAGGTCCAAAAAATATGAAACAACTTGGATTAGGTGCTAGGTCCATTTTTCTTCTTACGAAAATTTAATGAAAACCTTGTAAACCTTGTGTTAAGAGAATAAAAAAGTTACTTTAACCCCTAAACGACTCGACGGACGTTTATTGTCCAATGAATGACAAGAAATTCTCCTCTGTAGGACAAAATTGCTCAATTGCAACTATTCATCCTTTGAATAAGGGGAGGAAAGGGAAGATCTTCTATAGTAGTTTGACTCCCAATGAGTATTTCTAGTTTTTCTAAAGTGGATGAGGTAAAACTGACCAGTTGAGGCTCCCATGAATTTTGCCCCGGTGATTCACCTACTGTAGTGTTTGAGAATTCGAAATGATCCAACAACGAAGTGGGGCTCTTGAGAGATCGGTTGCTTCTGAGCTAGAGATGCGGCAGTTAAGCAATTGGTTTGGCGCCCTCTCTAGCTTTAGGATGCAACAGGATTGAAAGAGAGAATCGCGAAGATCGATGTCGGGGGGTTCGATGACGGGTGTAGTGCAACGGTGGAGGTGCTTCTTCGACAAATTGTTTGAGCCCACTGCAAGCGATCGATGATCCATTACGTCCGAGATAAGATTCTGTACTCAATTTGGATTTGTATGCCTGTTTTACACAGTCATTTGTTTTCCCTTACAGCTCCGGCGTGGGAATCAAATCTAAGTGGGGTTGCTTTAGGGTTAGGGCTAATTAGGGTTCCGATTGAGTAAATCTATCTGTCAGCATGGATACCCAGACACGTCGATCGTACGCGGAGTCGGTACGTGAGGAGATCGAACATGCCCCTGTGGAATCTCGATTGGAAGGAAGCAACAGAGCGAGAGATGGGGATGGCAGGGGGGACTCCATCGAGCCTAAACTAATAGCAACGGTGACTAGCATGGGCAGGCACGCCAAGATACACCCGACGGTTGCAACTGAAGGGGAAACTCTTCCAGAGCGATTCGCCCGTAGCACAACGGGATTCTTGATTTGCAATACTGTCTTGGAGGTAAAAGTTGACCAAGAAGTAGTCAAAAAAGAAACAGAGAGACTAAGGAAGCATGCAATAGTGGCATACTTCATGGGCGGCCGTCAAGCTCTAGCACTGCTATCCCAATGGGTTGCTGCTCTCCAACTACAAGTTGGAGAATGGATGGGGATCGGCAAGGACTTAGGTAAAGGTTTCTTCCAGCTCCTTACGAAGCAGAGTACAGTAGCCCAGAAAATCCTCATGCTTACACCTCACCACTCCCGCTAGAGGACGTGCATTCTGCAATCGTGGACATCAGGATTCGATGCAAACTGGCCTAAAAGTATGAAGGTACCCACATGGATCACACTGAAAGGGATACCAGGGGAATTTCTTAGAGTCGCTAAGGAGATTGCAAGCGGGCTAGGGGAACTCTTAGGCAGTGATAACAGAAATGCCACCTCTTCAGACCAACGTTTCTACGTGGCCATCCAAGCAGACCAAGGCTGGAAAACTCATCTCTCTGTCACTAATGAGAGCACTCAAGAGCAAGCGGTGATTGTGGTAGATTACTGCAATCTACCAATTAGGTGCAGGTGGTGTCATTCCACGGAGCACCTAATCAAAGATTGCCTAGGAACTAAAAGACATGCCGGCAAAAATACGGAAGGAGCGGACAACAAGTCCACAGGAAAGGAAGCCGAAGTGAGGCAGCCTGGTAGAGGGCACGGAATAGAGAGGGTGATGCAGGAAATCCCTCTTCCCCCGCCCCTAGCACTGAGCAATCACAACCCTACGATTCTGGTGGGTAGTGACAATTCACAGGGGAAAACAGGGGATTCAACAGGCACGATCACGAGGCCTCGAAACTCACCCACAATCAACGAGGCCCACAACATCCAGATCGAGGAGGACAGTGGTTGGGAAACGGTTACGAGGAAGTGGAAGGAGGCCCGTCCAAAGGCACCGGTGGCAGTGTAGAGGCGCTAGCAGACCAATTTCGACCCCACCGTAAGCACCGTCTGCAGAGGAGGACAAAAGAAGCTAGTTGAGCCAAGCCCCTTTGTGTTCCAGGCAGCAACGAGGGCTAGAGGATAGGGCACTGACACCATGGATGCTCAACAAGACCCGAAGGGCAGGGAAGCGCTACTAACATTGGCCACAGAATATCCGGGTGTACCAAGAATGCATCCTGATGCAGCAAGACGAGGATTGCCAGGAGAAGAGGATGGAATAGGCAAAACCAGGATCAGTGAATGCGGAGCCACAGTCCAACACATGGCTGCAAAGCAAGGGCAAAGTAGTGGTGGAGATACAGAACTGGGAGACGTAACAATGATTGAGCCTGCTGAAGAACTCAACCTAGGGCGACTACAGAGACACGACTCAATGCAAGTTGAGAAGCAAAACCGGGTGGCCCCATGTTTGTTAGCGAAAGGGGGAGTGAACGGTAGCACAAGGAGTCTGGGGGTCTCAGTTCAAAGGAATGAGGCAAGAACCCTTGACTTGAACACAACAACAATTGCCTCAGGCTCATAGGCCCAAATTTCGAATGGGGCGATGATCACGCAGCCAGACACATTGCAACTCCGAGCTATCAACGTGACCCACAGCCCCTCGCCTACGGACCCACCCACACCACGCACCCCGGTAGCCGAGGGCATCCCAGCTCACTTGCGGTTGTTATTTTACGAATGGGTCTACCTGCAGCAAGGTGGCGGGGGCGGAGGAATCACACCATAATCAAAGGGTCAGACCCCAAATCAGCAAGCAAGGAGGCAGGCAGCATCGGAATCCGCTAAGAGGCAACATCTCTCTCTGTTATGCCAAAGGCACGACACACCTAAGAGAGCTAAGAACGGCAACAACTTTCGGAGCACAGCACTGTTCCAGGAACCCACAATACCTACAACATCGTTATGAAGGTCACAACCATCACGCAAAACGTACAAGGGCTTAACGACCCCTTAAAATTTGACGTTGTTCGGAACTACTATAGACCGCAGTTCAGGGGAATTGAAGTCCTTTGTTTCCAAGAGCACCGACTCCACGACTCCAAACTGGCCGCCTTGGGGTGGAGGTTCTGGCCACAGGCTCAGTTCTTGGGACAAGAGGCAGCCATCGGATTCGGACATGAGCCCAGCGAGGAGGGGGTCGGAACAGGGGGGATTGGGATGTAGCTAGCACCTCATATCTCCCATCTTGTTTCAGACACGAGGCACTCGCCATGTGGCCGTGCACAGTGGGTTCGTCTGAAAGTTCTACCAGGGGGAGACATCTCAGTGCTCAACGTGTACGCAGCCAATAGTGTAAGAGTTAGGTGTGAGCTATGGGAGGAGCTACTCAACTCCCTACCTCGCGACTGCCGATGGCTCCTGTGTGGAGATTGGAATTTTGTTGAGAAGTATGAGGATAAGTCGAATCTAAATGGGTGCATCATCACGGTGGGTGAAAGCAAGATCTTCTCACTTCTCAAAGATGCACTCGGAGTAGAGGACCAATTTCCAGAGCAAGGCCGGCTAAGGTACTCATGGGACAATCATAGACGCTATGGAGTGCGCTCTCTTGCTAGACTAGATAGATGTTATTCATTTCAATGCACAGGAGCCAGCCCTGCTCTAGTCATGGAGTACTTGATTAAAGGGGACGGCGGGCACTCGAACCACCTACCGGTCACACATTCCATGCAGTTGCTGCCTGCAGGGCCCAAGAAATCGTCGTACAAAATGTCGAGCTATCATCTTCAAGACCCTGAAGTCAAGACTGAAGTGTCTAGAATTTGGGCCCAGGGGCATAACCGGGAATTCACAAGCAAACTGAAGCGGGTGGTCAAATTCTATAAGATCTACTGCATTCAAAAAGCGAAAAGCAGAAAGGAAGCAGAAGTTGAGCTGCAGTGCAAACTGTCGGAGCAACAAGCGGTACTTCGGGGCGACCCACAAAACCTAGACATTCAAGCGGAGATCGGAGACCTAAACCAGCAGATAACCGCCTTCGAAAAATACCTGGCGGAAGGACAAAGGATCAAGAGCCGGGTCAAGTGGATGAAGGTAGGGGATGCCTGTACAAAGGAATTTTTCAAGGCATCCAAAGCCCACTCTGGAGCCTCGATTATAACAGAATTAGAGGATGAGGAAGGGAGTATCCTTTGTGAACAACAAAGCCTGGAAGCATCTATTCGAAATACAATGGCAACCTGTACACCGCGCCAGAGCCTACCAAAGCGAAGCAAATAGCAGCTACCAACGTACTGTCGAACCTCCAAGACAAATTGACGAAGGCAATGAAGCTCTCACTCAATAAACCGATCAACCTAGAAGAACTTGACATAGCAGTTCAAGGCCTAGACTACGGGAAGGTTCTAGGGCCTGACGAAGTCATCGCTGAATTCTTCAAAAAATTCTGGGACATAATCAAGGTTGATTATTGGGAAATGATTACCAAAGCAGTGCAGCGTAGGCAGCTACCACTAGGAGTCACTACAGGGCTTATTTCACTCCTCCACAAAGGAGAGTCGAGGAGCCGCTTAACCAATTGGCGTCCCATAACTCTTCTCAACGTAGCATACAAGCTATATGCCAAAGCCCTTCAATTACGACTCCAGCCAATACTAATGGAGGTAATTGATTTCGACCAGTCTACTTTTCTACCTATGCGATTCATCCTAGATAACATACTCCTGACACATGAAACAATCTTGTGGGCGGAACATACAAAACAACCCTTGGTGTTTCTGAAGCTTGACTTCTCCAAAGCATACGACATGGATGATTGGGCATTCTTGTTCCAAGCCATGGAAGCAATGGGAATACCTGGGGAATTCATTGGAATGACAAAGATGTTGTTCCAAGACGCGAAAGCTACGGTTACCGTCAACGGCTTTCAATCGCCACAGTTTCGAATTGAGAGAGGGGTAAGGCAGGGCTGCCCATTAGCCCCTTATCTCTTCTTGATTGTTGCAGAGGCCCTGAACGCTACGGCAAAGGCAGGAGTTGAGGCAGGCCTAGTGAAAGGCATTCAGCTGCCAGGGGGCGGTCGTCAGCAAGTGATAGCCCAATATGCCAACGACACCTCACTTACTCTTCTTGGAACGGAGAGCTCTGTCTCAGCAGTGGTGACTTTGTTGAACCAGTTTTGCCTAGCATCAGGGCTGATCATGAACTAGGTCAAGTCATGCGGATATTGGCGGGGTGGAGCGGTTGAAGCCAGGCCGCAATGGACGAACCAATTAAACATAGAATTGGCCGATGAAACCAGCATGAGCAAATTACTAGGAACCCCATTCGGTTTGAGTCTCTCTGCCCAGTCAGTCGACCACTTCTTGCAAGACCGCATGCTCAAACAGCTTAAGTATTGGAGCACAGCTCAAATTAATTACACAAGCCGTGGGGTCATTGTCAATTGTGTTCTCTTATCCTCCACGTTTTACTTTGTAGCGATATGGGGCGGGACACAAGCAGGGATCAAGAGAGTGACATCGTCGACTCAAAGCTTCATGTGGTTTGCCTCGCTACACCGGGCCCGGACAAAGGTGGCGTGGATTCAATGTTGTCAACCCAAAGAAAAAGGCAGGATTAACATGATCAACCCGCCAGATGCACTAACCGCCTTGATGACAAAGTGGATCCTCAAAGCTTGCGAGCCTAGTAACTCCAACCTCCACATTTTGCTTCGATACAAGCTCAGCCACTTTCAACCTTACACTGGGGGCAGGTGGAGCTCGAGTATGGATTACTTCACGCTGAACCACTTCCAAGCAAAGAAAGGCTCAACAGTGTAGAATAGAGTAGGGTCTTCCTGGCGGAAACTGCAGCCCAAGCTACTTCCAACCTGACCCAAACTACTAGAAGAGGTGGGCTCCGAATCGCTGTGGTGGTCGACTTTCGCCCCTTTGATAGGCCTAAGCTTCTCGAAGAACAGGGCAGCTCAACTGCACAGAAAAGGGTTGAAACAGGTAAGAGATGTGTGGAGGGGCGACCAGCTTCTATCAGTTGAGGAGGGGGAGGCGGAATTCGGTCTACTCCCAGAAGAGGCGGAGGCTTGGCAATTGGCCATGACCACACTCCAAAGGCAGTGGGGACCCTTGTTGACCAATTCCCGCCCAGATGCAAAAGTTGGTGAGTGGATCGGGTGGTACCTAGGGGCGGAAGATAGTCTCCCCGAGGCGGTAGTCCAAGTGCCGGATCAGGAAACCGCCCAAATAGCCGGACAGGCACAGAGCTGGCCCTAGATGTGGGAGGATCCTGGCTTTGTTGTACTACCTCGGGCTAGCATTCTGCACCCAATCCCAACCATAAGAGGCAGAGTCAGGGACGCGAGCATCATTGGTGTCTTTCACAAAGTGAGAGTGGTGCCCATTAGAAGAGGTCCAAGGAAAAAAATAGTTAGGCTATTTTACAGCCGCGTGGACCAATTGCGGTGGGACCCCGGGAAGTTTGCATGGCACCTCGAAGCACAAACTACACCGATGCTTGAATACACCTCGAAGCTAGGATGCAGCCTCCTGATAACAAGTCACTAGGTGCCGAATCCAGTTATTAGGAAATGGGGAGGAATCCTCCTAGAAGACTTCGAGCTGCAATGGAAGACAGTTTGGCCGCCTGAGCGCACCCGCAAAGAAGCAGGACTTCTTTGGCTTGTATGGCACCGAGCAGTTGTTGTTAATCAATGGAGAGGTAGGATTGACAGGGACATCGACATGAGATGCGAAGTGTGTCCACGGCGTGCGGAGGAATCGGTCCACCGCCGATTTTGGGAATGTCATTCTGCTCAGCTAGCTTGGCAATGGGGGATCCACATCTTAAACGCGATGTTGACAGGCCATGCCGCGCAAAGGCCTTGGCGCCCGCTTACTTGGAGACAAGGGATCTTCTCGGGTCGTATCCCACGCAAGTTTAACCAAGTCAAGCGGGTGTGGCTCGAAATTTGCACTACGGTGATGTGGAGCCTATGGATACAGAGAAACAACTTTGTCTTTAATAATCAAAGGTGGTCAATGGACCGGCTATTAGGCTAGATTTGGGGTGGGCTGTTGGACTACAGTCGGGCTGAATGGGCCTTCGTTAATCGGAAGAAGCCCCGAGCACAAGAAACTCAACAACGACTGATGAATGCCTTTATGCGGCGAAGGTGCAAATTTGGCTTCTTCGCGCAATGGGAGAACGGGCAGCCTGCGTGGGTCACTTCCGGGCCCCGAGAAGGTTTTGTCTTCCAGCCTCCGTGAAGGCGGTGAGCTGCTCTGGCACGCGGCAGTTCGGCCTACATCAATCGGCTGTGAGAGGCCTCTTGGCCCCTCTCTGTGCCATGCCTGCTGCCTGTCTGTCTTGTGTGTTTGTTGGGTTGTGGGTTTGGGTTTGGGTTTGTCCCACCAGGCCACGCATGGCTGGTGGCTTTGTATTTTTATCCCCTGCAATGAAATTCTGTTTCATTTGTGTCAAAAAAATAAATAAAGTGGATGAGGTCACACGGTTCCAAAATGGCTGATTTCCACGGTCACCAACCTGGCATTCAAGGGTTAAGAGCAGACTACCTTACCTTCCAGCAATTGCATAGCCGCAATACAAAGTCAAAGCAGTTGATTGCACTGACAGATGATCACTTTTTGCTGTTTTGGTGACAGTCTGGTTTTTTTTCGCATTCAATGAACTAGAATTAAGTTAACCCATAAACGCCGATGCGGACGATTTTCGTCTGATGAGGAACAAGAAGTTAATCTGTGGGATGCAGGAATGCATTTTTTCATCCGTTTTTTTTTAACACAATCATGGAGATGTGCTGCATCATGGAGGGCCAAAAATTGTGTAATTTGGATGCATTCTTATTTTTAAGGAGCATGAAAATTGAGAACAAAGCTCGGAAATACCCGTGCACGGTGTTAGGTCGTAGGCTGCCCTCCCACAATTTTCATGAGGGCAACGAGAGTTCCCCTTTCTTTGGTACTGTTCATGAACGTGTTTCTCTCCCACGGTCAGTGCACTATGAATAGTGCTCAGCCCGCCTCTTCCCCGCGGGGACCAGTCCGTCGTTTAGGGGTTAAACAAAACATGTTGAGCCACTTGGCCGGCTGTGGAAGATGAAGATTTATTTATTTATTTTTACTGCGAATGAAATTCCGTTTCATTTGTGTCCCAAATAAAAAGATTTTTTTTATTGCATACAATGCATAGAAATTTATTTCGACGGTGAAAAATCAGAATGCAAAATATAAACCACATGCAGGGGTGCCGTGGGAGATTAAGCTTCACACCCACGTGAGGTAAGGTAGCTTTACCCAATACCACCCAAATGTAGGGTCCTCATTGATTCTAGAGTGAGAATGTAAAACTATAGTACATGTCTTATTGTGAAGTTAATGTGAGTTAAGGCATGTACTACTATCATAAATTCTCATCATAGAATCAATGAGGGCACTACATTTAGGTGATATTGGGTCGACGGGTGGTAATGGGTTTGTCTACCTTAGCGCACCTAATTCTGACGTGTTTGCAAATTGTGCCGTCTAAATTCTTGTCTAAAATATACAACTTACAAACGTGAGTCAAGTTGGTTTCGGATTCACCTATTTTCAAAATTCTGAAAATTCATTCTAATAGAATCCAGAGTTCCATAAATTCCTTTTAATTATCAACATGATCCAACCAAAGGATTCTTGTTTAGTAATAGGAATTGTGCTCAAACCCTTAAGGAATGGGTTACAGGTGCTATTATCTTATATTATCCACAATATGAAAAAATGAAAATATCCCTATTTATTTATTATAATATTTTAAAAAAATGTTACATCCTCTTACTAGGTACTCATGTGGGGCTAGTCTCAAGGCCTTTTTCCATTGGAATCCACTCAAAATTGCCATTTCTATTGCAAAGAATAAAAAATCTCTAGAAACTCTTTTTTTGCATATTTTACTATAAGATCATACACAAGACTAGCATAAGAATGTGGGGGGGAAATTTCAGAAACTTCACCCGACATATTGCATTTAAAGTGAAGAAAAGAAGTTTTTGAGCACATTCCGTGACTAGATTAATTGACTTTAAATCTTTTCAACTTCGAAGTTTTGCACTTCAAATTTTGATTAAAAAAAATCTGTAATTAAGGTTTGAGTTGAAAGTCTAGGATTAAAAAGTTAAGAAAAAATATATGATTTTCATATTTTTTTTAAATTTGTTAAATGGAAGTAGGTATGAGAGTGAAGGAAAAACTAAATTTTAAATAGCTTTAAAATGTTATTGATACACACTTTCCCAACAATGAGATTGTTCTAGCAAACATGTATTATAACTTTGTGGATTTTTTAAAAATTGTGAAAATTGAGTTTAAAAATGAATCAAGTATGTTATTTTTGTATAACTTTCTATGATTTCCTACAAAAAAAAAACCTCCATAACTTACACATCACTAATCCAAATGGAATGAATCAAACCATTCTATTTATACAAAAATGTAATTTTGATGTTATGTTTGACGTTATTGTTAACATAAAAATAAGTAGATGTCCATAAAAAAAAGCATTCACAGAACATTGGTTTTTTATAATCGAGAAAGATTCATAGCTTGTTGTAGATTCACTATTGGTAGAGAAGCATACAAACACAAGTTCATCAATTCGTAGATAGATGTATGGTTTGCAATCAAGTGTGTATAATTTTATGCCCCCAATACCTCAATTACAACCTCTGTCAATTATGGGATTGGATTATGGGTGGAGTTTGGACTTTGTAAGACCATTATTGGTGACATTATGCCATTGTAAATATGTGTTGGTGATGATTAAGCACTTCTCAAAGTAGATTGAATTTATGGCATTTCTAGACAAGTTTAGTGAAGGAACAATTTATTTATTTTTGGATCAAATGTTGAGTCATGTACTTTGGGAGTTCAGTTGAAGTTTTTACAAACAAGGGATGTGAGTTTTTTGGTGAGTTTGAAGTCTTGCATAAGCAAATGATGATTAATCACCCTAGTACACCATAAATCACCACTAGAAAATGATGTCCAAATCAACAAAAAATGAACGTGTTTTTGGATGAAATGGGTGTTGTAATGATCTTTTTTGCAAATTTTTATTAATTTGGCACTAGTTAACAAAATGCTCACAATTTTTTTGTTGATTCAAATAGTACAACGTCCAAATCTATGAAAAAATCAACACTTTTTTATTCATTTTCACTTACAAGAGTTTAAAATCATTTTCTATCATTCGAGAAATGTTTAAATAACCATGGTTGAAAATCTATGTATAAAGATTTTAAAAAAAAATTGAATCATTCAAAACTAGGTATTTTTTAAACTCAGTAGACTTTGGAGGACTTTCTAACATAGTAGAATAATTTTTTTGAAAAAATTTAAACTCTGAAAAGTTGACAAATCAAGATCCATTTCATCTCCAAAAATCTGGTTGAGATTTAGAGTCACCATTCAATATTTATGTGCAAAATTCAGAAAAATGTTGAAATGAATATTTATTTTGATGTTTTTAAACACCATCTTTGAATTTTGCCCATAAATTTTGAATGGAGACTCCAAATCTCAAACAAATTTTTGGAAATGAAATTTATCTTGATTTGTCAACTTTTTTTTAATTTAAAGTTATCTTAAAAAAATTATTCTACTATGCCAAAAAAGCCATGAAAGTTTGTTGAATTTACGAAACAAATAAAAAAAAATAATTGAAGAAACTATAGAAATAAAAATAAGTATAAAGGATTTAGCTAGTTTGAAAGACCACGAGTTCCCACAAGTTCTTGAACTGTGGAAACTTATTGTTAGCAGTTGGCTAACATGGCCAAGTGATGGCCATGTCGGATAATATTAAAAAAATATTATATATTTTTTTATATTTTTTAATTTTAGTCAGCACTAGCTAGTTCTTTGCACTTAGAACTAATCTGAAACAAGCTTCTAGGGTTGTTGAATCTCTTCTAATGCCACTTTCATTATTTTCAAAGAAGTCTATACATGGTGCAATGGCTTAAAACCTTGGACCTCAACCAAGAAGTCCGAGGTTCTAATCCTTTGGGCACCTGTCTGCGTGGCAAGTGGCCTAGCTAGCCTTTCATTATGTGGACATGGAAAGTATTATGTGCCATGTTCATGTGCAGTTGTTTCTATTGTTGGAATTTTCTTGTAGTTTTTGAATAGTGATGAGTCTTGGCATCAAAAGGTGAGATTGATCATCATTTTTGTTATGTTCTATTTCTTTCTCTAGAATTAGGCTAAACCATTCAATCAATAGCCATAAAACACCATAAAGAAAGAGACTTCTCTTAATGTTAATTGATGTCCATTATTGCACTACTACATAAACCTTTTTAACCCTTAAAGTACCAAGAATTGTAATTTGAGCCTCATTTTTTTCTAATAGTTATAAGTATATCATATCTTCTCTCATTGTCAAAATGTCTCCTTTTGACCCCAAATGATGAGCTTGAGCTTTGAAGAGAGGTTGTTTCTACAAGAATTGTAGCATTTTCCCTCACTATAAGAAACCGATGTTTTTTGTGACATTAGACAAAAATGAGGCATGTTTTTGTGGACAAGAGGATGTCAAAGACTCTCAAGCAGTGTATGGAAAAATTGTGATGGACTTATGGTTTGACTGCAATTAAGTTTCTAAAAGTTATTAAGGTTGAAGTAAAATGTTGACTACATATGAAAAGCAGAGGAAGGGCATCCTCATGGAATGTTTTAGCCAAAAAAAATGTGGTACCTAACATGGCATCCAATGAAGATGATGTGGTATGCTATGTTAGCACACTTTGACGTTGTGAAATAATTTTAACATTATTTTTTGGGACATCAACTAAGACATTAATTGGGACATCAACTAAAACTTACAGATGTTTTTTTGCGATGTGAATTGAGATATAAACTGAGACGTTCAGATGTTTTGTACGACATCAATTTAGACAACTTTGCATTCATCAAAATACTAATGTCTAAATTTCTACTTTTATTACAATTTCTATGTAATATATATCCCATATGATTTGTCTTTCCTCCTACCACCCTACTTGTTTAAATAGCTTGTCTTCTTATGTCAACATACTCACAATAATCGACATAGTAGCCAAATGTCGTGTATGGTGTACTATATACAATGTATGGTATATGTCTATGTTCATGTTGCAAAATATTTGGATGTTTAAGCTAATATCTCAAAAAACGTCTTGACATCTAACTTGACATATCAAGTTCTACCTCGACCATCTCCCCCGCCTGTGGGCATAGTGGAATAGAAATGGGAGCCTATCCCACCTACTAAAGATGTTGGGCTTCATTTGAACTTGGAGGTAGAGTTTTGGGAGTTACATAAATCTATCATCAAGTGCAACCCTTTGGTGGGTGGGGGTGATCTTAGTTGCGGGTGTTGAAGGCAATAGCTCTGGTGAGGGGTGTGGGGTGGTTGGCATTCTTAGGGGTGATGGAATTGGAAGGGCAAGGTTTTCTATTCTGACATGATGTTGGGTTTTCCTATCAAATTGTCTACTCACTAGTAGAAAATAAGGTTTCAATAAACAAAATTTTGCTAACGTTTTTATGTGTTTTCTACCAAGAGACAGAAAATTTGTGTTGATCACAACACAATTTTCAGAAATGTGCATTCTATGCAATGCAATTTTAAAAAAACGTCAACTGTTTTTTGTTGTCTAGAACATTGTCTTCTACTAGTGGTTAGTGTCAATTGAGATGTATCTTCACATATCAAGATTCACGTTGGCTAAAAAAATATATATATATATATTCTTAGGACTATATGTCTATTGGCTAGATGGCTTTGACAGAGAAGCCTTCCAAAAAATATTATTTTTTTGAATCCTCACAAACTTTGGGGTTGAATCATGAAGTTCTGACGGACATCCTAACATCCAAACTTGATATGACACTGAAAACCATGTAAGAAAGGGGGAGTTCATATCTAATACGTAGTAGAGTGTGTAGAGATTGGAGGAGAATTGCATTTCAAATCAAATGCTTATTTTGATACTCCTAGCTTTGTGTTGTGTCTACCTATGCATTGAGAACTTTTGATTTTATTTTGTGGGTGGTGGTGGTGAAGGGCTTGAGATTGGGGAAGTGAGGGAGGTGACATTAGAGGAGGGATTGTTGGGATTGGGGTTATTGTGGCAACAGTGAAGCTAGTGTATGAGCTTAGAATGAGAGCATGGAGTGTAAATTACCTTCAATGGTTATAGGTAATGTTATTCTAGGTAAGTAATTATAACATTATTTATAAGGTGCCTTACGTTATAGGGTACCTTCAATGGTTATAGGATACCCACTTACACCTTTCAAGGCCTATTTCAAGGGTATCTATGTTTCAGAGAATTACCTCTAAAACAAGCTTTAGATTCATCAAATCTAAGCTTTAAGATCTAAGCTCTACACTCCATGTTCATGATGGTTTCCCCATTTGTGTCATTGCTTCTAGAATCACTTGGTGGCTATGACAAGTGTCACAAGCCACATGACATGGTCCTATAGATTCATAGTATCAACTGTATGTGTGAGTCAAAAGCTATGAGATCATGACATAGATTGGTATTTTGATCATTATTAGGCTTTATATTGCATTAAGCAGTGATCCCATAACAAGTTTAGGGAAATTAGCCAAATGTTCATTTTTGGAAGATTTTTTTGAATTTAACTCTAATGGCATGAAGAAATTAAGTAGCAACTGAGCGAAATTTAGCCAGTTTGGGGATCACTAGCACTAAGGGTTGTACATTGTCTTGCAAACAACTACCACTCAATTGAATTCTATACATGGTGTTCACATCTTGTCACATTAATGTCAATTAGAGGTGAATTTCATCTCATTCACATCTTCGGATGTAATAGTAACAACGCTTTGGCACTCAAAGAAGAGGGTTGCTATTATATGAGTTTAGGATCATGAACCCATGAACTTAGGAAAATAGACACCTACGTAATAGGTGTTTATATTATAGACACCTTCCATGATTATAGTATAACTATGTTATAAATACCTATATTATAGGTGTTTATGTTATAAACACCTTCAATGGTTGTAGGATATCTACTTGCACCTAGACTCCAAGCTCATATTTTCACATTTCTATGCTCATACACTAGCATTGTTGTTTGTGCATGACAAACACAAGACTATGTGTTATCTATCAATGTGAACATTACTATTAGTTTTATAATAAATTATAATTCTTTTAATTTCTAATTGAAGAATAAGTGAGAATCTCTTGGCTAATAAGAGTGCTTTCAAATTTTTATTTTCTAATCTTGATCCCAAATGAGAAAACACACCTAAATTCATATCTTTTCCTAACCCCTTAAGGATGATGAGAATTCTAGATTTTCAAAATTGTACACATGTATTATAAATATACTTTATAATAATACCTTAATGATGATTTCTAAACATAGGTTGTAAAACATGATCCTTAGATCATTTTGTATTATTAAGTCAACTACTATACTAACCAATATTTCAAAATAAAATTTGAAACCAAAATTGATCGGAGATTGGATATTTATAAATTTCACAAGATATCTTTTTCTTGGAGGTCAAAATGCTAAGTTTTAATTACAATGATTTTCTAAGATTTCTATTTTACTTATTTCTTGAAGTAATTTTTGGAGGGTCATTTTTAGCCCTGAAAAAAAATGGTTTTTGTGGTCATACTTATACCACTCAAATTATAGAAGATTTGCAAAAGGAAGCTATGAAAATCTATATTGTACAAATATAAGAGAATTGACACAAGAATCTACCAAAATTTAGATGGGTGTAAAAACAAAGATTCCATGTGCTCATGATGTGTTTGCATTCATCCATTGGTCAAACTTTAGGGGTTTATTTAAGATAATTATACCTAATTATGATCCCTACAATTTCTTGCCTAGAATGCAGTGCCTCTGTTCATAAGAGCCTAGGGCCACTTTTGAATACATATCTTTTAGCAATTTGAAAATTCCTAAGTTGTACAATTTCCTTTACTTGTGTCAAAAAAAAAGTAAATAAATAAATTCATAGTTTACTCATGCGGTGTCCCAAAAATGCATAACAAGAGAATCTAAGGGCGGAGGGCCGAGACACAGGACGCATTAATTAGGTCAAGTTTGTAGTTGCCCAACTGCGTCCAAAATCATTCCAGAGTCATCGCCCTGACCGACGGTGGTGGCAGCAGAGCCCCAGTCACGTTCACCTGCGAACTGTGAGTCTGTCGCTTAGAAAGTTACAATATACTGCCCCGCCCACTTTCGATAGAAGCTGCACGTTTGCAATTGAAGGCGAGCCTGACAAAATTTGCTCTTGGGGGTAGGTCTCATTGTCCGCTTGCAATGATTATTTATGCGGTGCGCCACCTTCGCCCGAAGCATCTTTCGATGATCGAACCTCTCAATTCGGTGCATACCCATATACTGTAAACTTTCACAACTTTCCTGCATGTTTGTTTGAATTGGGTGTCAAGTGTTGGCATGGGCAATTGGGCATGGTAGGAATTCGTTCGGTTTAATCTGCTTCTGAAATTGGCTCGAGTTTCGGTTCGTGATGGACGTACCCTGGGTACGTAGTCTCGTGAAGGTAACGATCTTTGGTTTCATTGTGAGTGTACAAGCTAAGGCATTGCTGTCCTTTCCCCTTGCTTTCGATTCGTAGGAATTTATTGGGAGCGTTGCAACTGGGCCGTCTTACCTCTGTAATTACGCACGTTGGCCGCGCTCGCTAGCTTCTGTAAGAAATTCCCCCCCGCCGAGCGATATTTCTGTTGCAGTATTAATTTGCTTAGTTGAGAATGCGTAGGCTTGTCCTCGTTTTCTTCAATTCGCCGCTGCGAAACTTGGAGCGGCGGTGTATCGCAGGAAGGTGTTGGGGGGATTTGATTTGGTTTTCTAGAGCTATATGTGCTTAGGTTGTAGGCTACAATCTGCCGTAAGTTGCTAAGACGCTTGCTGTTGTGAGATCTTTCCTTACAACAAGCTAGCCACGAATGAACCAGCTAAGTCGATCCGGAAATTTTCCTGCAGCGGAAAAGTCGTGCGAGTCCAGTGAGGCAGGCGGTTTGGCTTTTGTGAACTAGCTAGAGACGTAACACTGCATGTTTTGTGAGGTCGACGCCTGCTGGAAATTGGACGAATTTCCTTTCCAAGAGCTTTTTCATTGAGATACTCTGCTCTTTCATGCAGGCACGATTGTTTTCTGGGATTTTTTAATCCCAGTACGTGTTCGCCACCGAATCCATCATTATTTTCTCGGTCACTTATGGTTAAAAAACTAGAATTGCTTTTGTCTTGTCAGGAAGAGATCCAAGCACAGATGACTTCCAGGGAATGAGCATCATTAGCTTGTACAACTTTATTTTTGCGTAGTTCACAGCAGCAAAGTCGATGACGTGAACAATGCAAATTAACCGTTACCACCCGCAGACTTGATTTTGCCAATCTCTTCCTGCTGTGATATGCGTGCTCGCGAGGGCATGTCCTCGTGAGCTCCTTCATGTTGGACTTCACTTCTTTACGAAATTTTAGTACCTCCTGTAGAGAATTTGTGCTTAATATGTTGTTGTATCATCAATCTCCTTTCAGATACGATTCAGTGAGCTGAATCGATGAGCCGTTCGTAAGCAACACAGCCACCACACGCTTGCGCGAGCTTCAGCCATGGCGGGTGTGCTCAAGCGAGCTGGCCGGTCCTACGCAAAGTCCCTGGAGACGTTAAATGCGAAGGTCGGAGATAGCATGTTCGGCAAGTACTTCAAGCTGGAAGAGCGCAACACCTACTTCACGCAAGAAATTCGTGCAGGAACGGCGACGTTTCTAACCATGGCGTATATCCTAGCCGTGAATGCGACCATTCTTACTGACTCCGGCGGCCCTTGCTCTGTCTCCGATTGCATCCCCCTCTGCAGCAACGATGCTTACGCGGACGCCAATTCTTGCGCAAGCGCAGGGTTTCAGATGATCCCCCCAACGCCCGCTTGCAAATTCTCTCCTGTCAACCCCGGCTACCAAGCTTGCTTGACCACCGTGAAGAAGGATTTGATTGTCGCCACAGCCGCATCTGCCCTCATCGCATGCTCCATCATGGGCGTGTTTGCGAATCTGCCGCTGGCGTTGGCGCCAGGTATGGGCACGAACGCCTACTTCGCTTACACGGTGGTGGGGTTCCATGGCTCAGGAAGTGTTACCTACCAGTCGGCATTGGCAGCCGTGCTGATCGAGGGGATAATATTTTTGCTAATTGCGGCGCTCGGGTTCCGAACGAAGATTGCGAAGCTCATCCCCAAGCCGGTGCGGCTCTCGACGTCCGCGGGAATTGGCCTGTTTCTGGCTTTTATTGGGTTGCAATCGAGTGAGGGAGTGGGACTGGTTGCGTACGAAGGTAGCACGCTGCTCACATTGGGCGCTTGCCCGAGGGAGTATCGCGTCTCGCTCGCGCCCGTTATCACGGTGAATGGCACCACGCAGCTCATGCCAGGTGAGGGATCCATGCGAGCTTTGAATTGCCCGTGCAGTGCAGTCTCTTACTTGAAGAGTGATCCATTGTTTTGGGGGGGTGCATTGAGAATTTACACTTGTGCATTAATGAAACAACAGGTGGATCAACGTCTAGTGCAATCATGTGCACGAAGCATCGTATGGAAGACCCTACTTTCTGGCTCGCGGTTGTGGGGTTTCTGATCATTGCGTATGCGCTGATAAAGAATATCAAGGGCGCTATGATCTACGGCATAGTGTTCGTCACGGGCGTGTCGTGGTTCCGCCATACCAAGGTAAATTATATCAACTCCATTTGCAAGAAAGCATATGTAAGGGTATTCAGAATTCAGTGTAAATTACATGAGCGTCGTCACACTCGAAACATAGATATATAAATTAGGGAGACGGAGAGCTCTTCACTTTTACTACAAGATTTTACTATCTCTTTGAACCGGCAAGATTCTGAACCATAGAATCTCATCCCAGCAGTACTGTCCCTCCGTAGAGGTTTCGAATTGCATTTAAAATTCGCCCCTTCGTGCAGAACAAAAAGCTCGCACTAAGGGGTATCATAACCAAACCCGCAGATTTTCAAAACCATAGGGATAGGATCATGATACTTTGGAGAAAGAACAATTGCATTGTGCCGAATTGAAATTGCATTGTCACAATTGACATTGCGTTGTCATAATTCGTGAACCAGGAATCGCGAACCCTGACACTGTCTATTTCGCATTGATTTTCACAGTCGAAATTCAATTCAAGAACTGAGTATGGTTGTGTGTTTGCAGGTGACTTACTTCCCAGAAACCCCAGCCGGCAACGAAGCCTACGCCTACTTCAAGCACGTGGTGGACGCTCACAAGATCCAAAAGACAGCCGGTGCTTTGAGTTTCTCCCAGTTCAACACCAGCGACCTCTGGGTTGCCCTCATCACCTTCTTGTACATCGACATCTTGGACACCACTGGCACGCTCTTCTCCATGGCGAAGTTCGCGGGCTTCGTGGACGCCAAGGGCAATTTCCCCGGTCAGTACTTCGCCTTCATGAGCGACGCCACGGCCATCTGCGCAGGCTCTCTGTTGGGCTCCTCCCCCGTGACCACCTTCATCGAGTCTTCCACGGGGATTCGAGAGGGGGGCAGGACGGGCGTGACGGCCATCACGGTGGCGTTTTACTTCCTGCTGTCGCTCTTCTTCACGCCGCTGCTGGCGTCCATCCCGCCGTGGGCCGTGGGGCCGGCGCTGGTGCTGGTGGGGGTGATGATGATCAAGTCGGTCGTGGAGATCAACTGGGAGGATCTGCGGGAGGCTGTTCCGGCCTTCATTACCATCATTCTTATGCCGCTCACGTACTCTATTGCTTATGGGTTGATCGGAGGGATCGGGACATACATTGCATTACATCTCTGGGACTGGGCGTTTCAAGGATTCCTGCGCCTGCGCTATGGCCGCAAGCCTGCAAGCAATTCTCCGCAGTCCCCTCCTGAACCTGCCAAAGCTTCGAATCTGGAGATGGAAACCATGCATTGAAGACACCCGGCCTGTTGCTTGCCGGTGGGGTAGGATTCCTGAACCGCGAGATCCTTGAGTCGACACATTTTGCACGGATTCTGACACACCTAAGCTTGCGTTGTTTGGACACTGCATTGCAAAAGTTGAAGGGGTTCAAAGTCTTGGTTACCAATTCGTGGTTGACCGACTTCAACACAAGATCAGAGGTTTAGGTGGTGTACTGTACGTCCGCATTTGCATTTTAGAATGTGATTCTCCTGCCTGAGCTGGAATGATGGATTGAGACACAAACTTTCTGCAACGAGGGTGATTGTGAAGCAACCAACTTTCTGTCAAGCTTGAAAATTCAGTGCGTCGATGGAGTTTTGGTAGTTTTGAATGGTTGATGGCGTACAGGCAACGGCAGATCAAATGTTTAGGGGAGGGGGTGCATCCTCATGATCTATATGTATTTTTGGTTTGAAATTTTAGGGTTTTAGGACGCTGCTGGAATTCATAGACCTACACTTTTTTCAAACGTCAAGCACTTCGTGAACCCCCAGTTTTTCTTTTAAAAATTGCTCCCAGTTCAAGCACTTCTTGAACTTTTTTCCAAAAAAAAATTCCAGTTCATTGCTTGAGCCTGGATGTCCAAGGCTATGGAAAAATATGACTGATGGAGCATAATGCCTCTCTCTTGTATTGTAGAGTAACGTTGGGGACGTATTTCTGGTATCAAGGATGTCTACCCTGTGATGAACCCTTCACCCCTCAAGGCCCAAGCAATTTTTGTACAAGTTTGAACTTTGATTGATAGTATGCATTGTATAGTACCCGGCAACTCTCAATCATCCACCCTATTCTGCCATTCTAAAGAAAATTACAGAATGTATTGTGTGATTAACATTTTTCGTCTTGCATAATTAAAATTCATTTCTTATGCAATTCTGATCTAGCATACCAGATTTGGATTTCAAAAAACTAGAACTCCATTTTTGGAGAATTGTTTCATCAAGTTTTAATGCTTTTATACAATCATGCATTGAAAAACATTGATGATGAATTTTTTTAACTTGATTGTGGCAATATGTAGGAAACATCTATATACACATATTTCCTTCAATAAGCATATCCAAAAAGTTTTAGAATTTCCTCACAAAGGTTTCAAAAGCGAGGGTGACAATGTCCAAATTTTGAAAAATAGATATTTTTTACTGAAATTAGATTTTGCTATTTGACCTTCACATTGTTACTAATTTTGTACATGTG
This sequence comes from Straminergon stramineum, assembly GCA_963920665.1. Lineage (NCBI taxonomy): Eukaryota > Viridiplantae > Streptophyta > Bryopsida > Hypnales > Calliergonaceae > Straminergon > Straminergon stramineum. Next base: position 23,238,764 of record OY987263.1, on the reverse strand, counting down.
ACCATGAAGGTACAAATGCTTTGCTAAAATCTAATTTTAATAAAGAAATATCTATTTTTCAAAATTTAGACATTGTCACCCCAACTTTTGAAACCTTTGTGAGGAAATTCTAAAACTTCTTGGAAATGCTTATTGAAGGAAATATGTGTGTATGAATGTTTCCTACATACTGCCACAATTGAAGTAAAAAATTTTATCACCAACAATTTTCAATCAATTATCCTGTAAAACTATGAATTTTAAATGAAATAATTCACCAAAAATGGAGTTTTTCTTTTCCAAAATCCAAATTTGGTGTGTTAGTTCAAAATTGCATAAAAAATTGAATGTTGACTATGCAAGACCAAAAAAATGTCAATCATATTATATATTATGCATAATTCTTTTGAAATGGCAGAATAGGGTGGATGATCAAGAGTTATTGGGTACTGTATATCAATCTTATTACAAGATGTCAACTGTACTTTTGAACTTCCCCGTTCAATATGAACATCATGATATGAAATTTACTTAGATATTATTCTTAGAATGTACGAAAATGAAGTTATAACTTTGACTTGTTGAACAGGTGAGAGGCCCAAAACAAGCTCTTAGACTGGGGGCGGGGGGGGTAAAACGATATTTGATGTTTGGGCTTGGTTGAAAGTCATTAGATTTCTACATTAATCCCTAAATGTCCAAGGCTTGTTTTGAGCTTCTTCAAATTTGCTCTATAGTAAACTTGCCAATCACCACATAGACAAAATTCAAATCTTTCTCCACACAAATATAGAGACTTGCATGTTTTGAAATTTGGAGTGATCATTAAATGCCATGTTAAGATTCACCTTCAAAAAACAAAATGAAAAAAGATTTCTTCCTACAAATTTTATTGCAACCTAAAGACAATGAAGCTAAAATCTATTGATAAATCCCTTGCAACCCTTCACCACATAGTGTGCAGTCATTGGGCGGCAACACAAAATTTTGTTCCCATGGCAATTGAATTGGTAGATGCATTGTGCAATTAGTATACAGTAAATGGCAACGGCTTTTTTTTTTTGGATGTGTGGTAAATGGCAAGTTTACTCTTAAATTGAACAAAAATCTAACATTTTGATAAGATTTATCAATTTTAAAAAAACTTTAATTGTTCAAATTCAAACTAGACATGTTAGAGATCACATAGGTAAAGAAAATACAACAATATCACTTATGGATTGAAGGATTATAATGTTTGATCATGAGGGTGTTAAAAATGCAAAAGTGATTTTTAGTCTTTCAATCCTTTTTTCATATGTCAAATCTAAAAAGTTGGTCACCAGAAAGATACGAGGTTAACCCCTCAAGGTCGGAGGAGGCAAAAATTGCCTTCTGAGATTTTCAAATAAAATTTAAGGTGTGTAGGCAAATCTAGATGATGGATTGACCAAATAGTAATGTGTACGGAATTGAATCTAGTTTCAAGAGCACTTCACTGATTGAAGTTCCAGATTACAAATTGCTATAGAGAGAGTGATTCATTGGAAGAGGTATCGAAGAAGAGGAACATGGCAACACCCAACCCAATGAAACATCGGCTGAAGCCCCCCCACTCGAACTTTCCATCCCTTTGAATGTTGCACAAACAGAATAACTTTTTTATTGGAACATTCATTTTGGAAAAATTCATAGTTGTAGATCAAGACTAACAAAAGTACTTTAACGGCTAGATTTTCAAACAACACAAATTTCATTTTTCTAAAAATACTCAAAATTTCTTGTGATTTTTGCTAGATTTCGGTACCTCAAACCCCTGTGCCTTTCCCCCCGATGCCTACTACACATGATAATCCTTCTTGCCAAAATTTCAAGTCTAGGCCCTTCATCATATTAGATTCTCATAAATTTCATAGTTTCAATATGAGATTCTACAACAATACCTCGTAGTCAGCATTCACCCAACTCATACAATCTCCAATGCATCTATTGTATGCCCAAGTGGCACCTTCTACTTCACCAATGGAGTGTCTACTCTAAACCCCTTGGTCCCAAAATTTGACCTGACTAACTTCAGGCACCTTAGTTTACATCGATACGGTTAGATTTTGCCTTCAACATATGATCACATCTGTAAAAATCAAAATGAAATTTGTGCTTCCTAGCAGAGAATCACCGTAGAAAGCAGGTTGCCCTGAGGGGTTAAAGGGCCTAACATGCATAACCGTGAATCAATTTATGGTTTCTCAAAATCTACTCTACAATTTTTTCAAATGAATTTTGAATGTTTTTTTCCCTCCAAGATCTAGTGTATTTTGAGGATCATTTCAAGAGCCTCCAAAACTACGGAAAGTCAAGATTGCAATGGACATCCTTGCTCAAAATCTTGAATAGAAAAATCATAATCAATCATTTTCAAAATTGGATTTTTGATGCTAAACCTAGACTTGAAAAATAATTTTTCAAAAATATAAACTACTAAAAATAGCAACTTGTTTAGGTTTTGTTTAACTTTCAAAGTTTTGATGACACTAGAATTTGGTACCTCAACATTTAGGGGTTAAAACACACATTTCAAAATTTTAATATTTTTTACATGTAGCTATATATGTCTAAAATTCAATTTCATTTTTTTGTAATTAAAACATCAAATTGAATTTTATATGATTTTTAAAAAATATTTCTTTTCATAAAAATTATAGTATGAAATTTTGTAAGAAAACTGGAAATATTAGTGACAAATGTCATGGTGTAATTAGTGTGCTCTTTGAGCTTACACCAAGAGGAGTTCGATAGAAAAGTTCAATTAGAGCAATGTATTTTGGGGCTTTTGAGATGCTATCTTCAAAGTGTCACAAAAATTATAATTTTTAACAATTTTGAAAAAAAACTAAAAGAAAGTAAAAATGAGGTTATTAGAGCTATATTTTCTAAGTTAAGCTTAAAAATATATAAAATCAAGAACTATGTGAAAATTCATGGTTTTGACCTTTGAAAAACATATTGGGCTTGCAAGGTTCTTTTTAGGTTCAACAAATATTTAGATATTCCTTCTTTAGGCTTGGAAGTATTGTATAAATAAGGTACTACTTGAAATTCTTGAGTGGCTCTAGAGGATTCTTTTAAATGCACAAAGATATTTTGTTGATTTATACTAGATAGTTCATTTTGTTGTAACCATTTGAAAGTTGCAACATTCTTTTCAATATACTCTCATTCTTGCGACTCGACAATCACAATTTCATCCCACTATTAAGGTAGACATACCCATTCTTAGCCCTCTAAGAATTCTTTTTGCTTTTACCACTCGTGCACAATTTTTTTTCTAGAATGCATTCTGTATCATTGTACATGAAGACAAAATTGGGTGCAAGGATGGGAATGTGTATGTCTATTTGAAGGATGACTTTCTATTTGATTCTCATTGGTAAAGATATATTATTTTGCTCACAACAATATTCTTTTGATTTTTCTTCCATTCTCTCTTGGATTATTGTGGTTGGTTTGTGAGGCTCCATTCATTGAATCTATAGAAGACTTTATAAGTGGACTCAAGGGACAAGTAACATCCCCCTAACTTAGAAGGGTTGCTACCATGTGAGCTAGGATCTTAAGCCTGAGAGCCTAGGCACCTTCCATAGTTATAGGATACCTATGTTGTAAGTGCCTATGTATAAGTACCTATATTAGATTCCCTTCATCCCCAAATGATATTTTTGTTGGCCTAAATTTTCTGCTTCAAAATAATCTTCTTGATGTACTTTGAGATGCTGAGAATTGGTTAGATTTGGCTTTCGATTGCTTTATGCGACCATCAAAACAATTTTTGAGTAGCTCCCCCTCCATCCAAGCAATCATTAATTGAAAAACAAATGAAATGATTGAAGGGGTCAATCAACATTTTTCATTCTTATTTTTGGACCTCTTTGAGTGTTGCTCAATTGAAGGAAATGAAGCTCTAGGAGGCAAAGCAAAGGTCCACACATGGTCTTGGGCCCATACAAACTACCCACAAAATGACAACCTCATCCTCAACAATTAAATGCCCACTAGTGCTCTTTGAAAATGCCCCCAAAATTCCACTTTTTAGTTCTCCAAAACTATACTTTGAGAAGGCTTCCAAAACTCAAAATTTCTAGGACAACATGAGTGCACCAAACTCACTACTTACAGTATGAAACGGGTTTAAAAAAATGTTATTTTCAAACTTAATTCGGAACATTTTGTCCAATAAGAAGATCATTTGGGAATGGAGGGAGTAGACATCTTCCATAGTTATAGGGGACTGATGTTATACTTATGTATATGATAGGCATCTGCAATGGTAGTAGAGTACCTACTTACACCTAAACTCAAGACTCATAGGTTTGCACTTCTCGGCTCACATGTTAGAGTCGTTGCCTTACCCGTGACTCCTCCTAATATCTCTAATATCTCTATGTAAGCTTGCACATCATTTATTCAGAAACAAATGAATGCCTTACACGTGATTTCACTTGGTTCAAGACTGTGATCATGTTATGAATGAGTTAGCCACCACCAATCTCCAGCTAGGAGTGAGAAGAAAGCGGCAAATGAGTTACTTTCTCGGGACTTGAATTTTGGGAGTGTTTGCCAAATTTGTCCTGCAACTAAGTCATAACGCTCAAACTTCAACTTGTACTGAAATTGCTTCCGTTACGCAACCGCTGATTTCTCAACTCCGATGTCACTTTCTACAGAGAATCCTTGTCAGTCATTTGATGGGGGAGGAGCCACCAGCACTCAACAAGTCCTAATACCAAGCGAATTTGCTCTCTAGGCACCTTGGAGAAGCTATCTGTGAACTTACATAATTTTCAGAGATTGAGAAGTTTGAGAGAAGCCATTTGAAAGTAGAATCAAGACATTCTGACAAGAAATGAATTTTCTGAGGTTTCTCAAAGTTTGTTGGGACTAAATTGGTAAAGCATGATTGGATAGTCCCATGCTAAACCATATGTTGACTTGTCCCCTACCCAAGTTGCATTGTCATGATGCTAAAGGATTCTTAAGAGATTGTAGTGATGGATGGATGACTGATGCAAATGGGAGGGTCCAATAGATGTCAGAATTGAGTGATTGATGACATTGAGTTGTTCTACCTTGGTGTACAAAAGTGGAATGGAATCAGCCAGTAATTGAATCACTCATTTTAAAGTTGTGTATGTTTCAAGTATAAAATTAGCACAACTGATAAATTGCAATGCAATCATAGGAATTCATCAAGGTGCATCCTGTACTGATCTGCCCCAATGAAATAGGCTTTGGGTTGTAATACCCCAATTAGTGTTGTAGTTGAACGTAGTTTTGCAAATAAGTAATCATATCACAAAGTGATTGGGCCACCACATCCCCTAACAAAATCCGTTGACTAGACATGAAGGTCAACAAGAATAGTTGGACAACCTTTTCACATGAATAAAAATATGGATCAATAAACAAAAAGAAAAGATAAAGGTTTTTGTACTTCCTGCTGTCCCTGCAGAATCAGACTATCAGGAAAGCTACGTCCAAGGATGTCTTCGGTACACCAATAATTTCCAAGCTCCAACCCATTTTGAAACTTTTTCCCACATGGCACTCGCTTGAAGTTATTTGACCGTATAAGATTCTATTACTTAATTGTTACACATTAGTTCATTCTGTACATCTCACAGACTGTCTGCATGCTAGAAATATATCAAGCACAAAAACGTTTTCCTCATTAACAGTCATCGGTGTTGGGAAGAATTTCTCAGCCTTGGAGGACAAAGTTGAAGCAGGTAGAACAGCCCCATTCTTTACATGTAGCAGCCTTTGAATAAATCGAGCACACTTTTTAAGTCCTGCTCCAGCATCATCGGCTAGCTCCTTGAAGATTGGCACCATTTAAAGAGGCACCTTCCAATATGGTGTCCTTCAGATTCACATCCCTGAGATATGCACGTTGCAGATTCGCTCCGCGAAGATTCGCACCAGTGAGCTTGGTTCCCTTCAAGTTAGCATTCTCCAAATTCGCTTCCGACAAGTTGGCATTCGTAAGGTCAGCGTTCTGTAAGTGGGCGCCACGTAGGTCAGCGTTGCAAAAGCTTGCATTTATGAGACGGGCATCAGCCAGATTTGCACTCTGCAAGTTTGCACCAGCAAGCACAGCTCCAATCATCCCTGCACCTGTGAGTCATATGCACCCTCTCTCGTAAGCAAAACATTCCTAAAATCGAATGTGCAGAAACTAGAATAGTGCATGATAAAAGCTATACATTGAACCTCAGATACATTAGGATGGCATGTGCTGTTGAGCACAACTAAGCAGGCCACCTACGAAAAGCAACTTTGAAATTCAACAACACTCCCTTTTCGCGTCCAAAATTGTGCAAAATCACGTCAGTGAACCCCATCCTTAGTGAGGATTCTAGCAATACCCGACGTGACCCATAGGCATATTTTCCTAATTTCTAATTTCTATAATATTTGAATGAAAAGTTCTCTAAAATTCAGTAACTCTCAATCCCGAAGTCCAAATCATCCAAAACTCGTCCAAGTATCCCCTCACTGAGAACTTCCAAGGGTACCTCATGCACCCCCTCATGGTTCATAACCTCTCCACATGACATAAGAATTTAGAAATCTAAAATTCTTTAAAACATTTAATACCTACCATCCTTAACACTATTAATCAAATATGGCATGAAAAAGTAGCTTAAATTCTTGAACTTCTTTGCCTAAGTAAGGCGAACCCTAAGAAACCTCACATACAGAAATTGGAATTCAAGATGCATCATTTGAATCGCCTCTAATTGACAATGTGAAGCCTCCATCAATTAGCAAAATAGATAATAGAGAAACAGATAGTACAAGATAAAAATGAACGATGTCCCCCAACACATAACGACATGGTACAGAAATTGAACAGCCATTCAGATGCAAATGAAAAGACAAGTAATGCATGATCTCAAACGACTCGATACCTGTGAATATGCACGAGCAGAGGTTGGCATAGTGAAAATTGGCCCCATTCGCCTCACTCCCTGTAAAGTCCGATTTCTGCAGCTCTGCCCTGGAGAAGAAAGTGTTGATCAATCGCGTATGGCTCAGATCCACATTACTCAAATCCAGTTTGGACAGATTCTGCCCTGAAAGATTGACCCCGCGCAGCCTCACTTTCCCAAACTGAAGACACTTGATCACATCTCGCCGGCTCATTTCCGGCTTCGTATTGTCGTCTTCGTCTTTCTTAGACAACAACGGTGTGAGATTCTCCACCAGCCCCATGAGCTGGTAGTACTCAGCCTCTCGCAGAAGCTCCTGGTAGGCAGGAATCTCCAGCATGGGAATCACTCCGTCACGCAACCAATTCAAGATATGCCTGAATTGTGTTCCGTCCCGGTCAATGAACACTGCGCCTTTTTTAGAATCCATGTGCAGCCGGTGCCGGCCGCTGAACATGACAGCCAGCATAGAGTCAGTGTCTCGTTGAGTGAGCGTGTCCACTGTCGTCGCAAACGTCATTCCGCCAACATTGAGACGCACCACAGAAGGCATCTCGAATTTATCCTCAGCATCAGGTCGTGCGTCCTCGTGCTCCGACGAATCAAGCGAGCTCACGGTTGCCGCGCACGACATTGCTACCGGCTCACGATCATCCATCCGATACTCTTCTACACTCTACCTGTCGACACAATTACAAGTGATGTGGCATTAAGCTTACACGAATCAAAGCATTCAAGGGAGGAAAAAAGAACGACACACATAGATGCATCCTAATTTCATCAAAAAGTGATGTCATCTAATCCCAAGCGACTGCCGGCTCCGGAACACATGAATTTTCGGATCTGCTTGTCTATCAATTTCAGATATAACCTCTCCAAGAAACTGCAAAGAAACGGCGATCCCAATTACATCAAGAAGAGCTGTAATCTAACCCCAAGACACTGAGGACTCAGACCAACAGGTGATACATGAAGTTTTGGATCTGCATACCTGTCAATTTGCATATAACCTCTTCAAGAAACTGCAAAGCTTGATTTCGCCACTGCTAACATTCCCTGCAAACCCTCATAACCACGCCTCAAGCGTCAGAGTCGCACCTGCATATAAGAATGCAATACGTTCAGTAAATCGGCCTCTGATGGACAACTGCTGAAAGAAAAAGAAGTGGAAGCACAAGATGTTGCACAATTTGCCTACCACACCCTCCAAATGGACATATTCGCTTTACGAGACCTCGAATGCAATGCTAACAAATTAAATGTTTGCAAGTCGACACATCTCACACGAACAACAATGGGAAACGGGATCCAGTACCCAGAACACCCGAATGAAGGAAAACCTTTGAGACTCTAGGTCACGGGAGACACACTACTGTAGCATTTGAGAGTCTGAATTTGCGAAACCCACAAAATGTTGAACAGTGCGAAGGTGGCTGCGTGAGGCTTGGATGGAATCGTTGCAATAATGGGCAAAGGGGATATGTTGGGATCAACCAAACTGCGCGCGTCGATCGAGGCACTGGCTTGGGCTCGTCGCCACCTTGGGCCCCTTTGGTGTCCTTGCGCCGGTCACGTCGCTCTCGAAACCCTGTAACAGGATTCATCCCTTTGGAAACATTCCTGTACCTGTTTTATATCACCGTCCACGGTACGCTTCTCTAATCCTCCCTCCGTACCTTTTGTTTTTTCATTTGTCCCGAATTCTCTATCCCCGTTAGCACTGTATTTCTGCCCTTATTTTAGGGTTGAAGATGATTTTTTTGGTTTTCAGATTAAACCTAAAATGACGTTTTGTTCACCGTAGAAATCATCCTTTTGGGTACCTTTTGCACAAAAAAAATGAAAAAGAAACTCATTGGAAGGACTGGTCAAACTCTTGTGTAAGACCTCCCTTTTCAATTTGCACGAAATTCCAAGGATAAACATTTGCATTTCTATTTTTCATAGAAAGATTCTCTATCCTCCATTGGCCAATTTTCAGTTGTAGTGTCCTTCCAAGGTTAATTAATGAAATGAAGCAAAAAAAATCTAATTTATCTAGTTTATCCACTTTTCAAATGAAAAAACTCACTAAACATTGAAATTTTGTTTTATAGAAATTTGATATAGATTGGGTCAAAGACCACAAGACATTGAACTTTTCATGAAAATCATTGAATTCCAAGCCATTCTTGTACTAACCTATACTATACACACATAGGATACTGTAGTTGAAAAAAAAATAGTCCTTTTCTATAAATCCTATCCTTCTTTATGTGAGGTAACCTGAAATATAATTATTAGTGTACCCAAGTAGAAACTCATCCTGCCACTCTCACCATCACATTCTTGAGTTGCATACAACTGTGATGATGGCAGATTTTGTAAGTATGAAAAGGGTTCCTACCTGACCACCTTCCTCATTCATGTGATCCTCAATATACATTTCTTTAATGACAAATGCAGCTGATTCCTATGGATTGAAACAATGCTATAAAATTCCAAACCATCATGTGCATTTCGGATGCCTAGCTGTGACAGCAACGACGATGGACGGTTGGAGCGTCGATCTGGGCTGGGTGCCTGGGTGTGACATTTCTGCCACCATCTGAAAAAGGTCAATTTTGTCTGAGAATCCCTGGCATTAAGTTACACAGCATGGAGCGACAGAAGGAAGCGGTGGTGTTGAGTGATGCCATGCCATGCCATGCCTGGGAATTTTATCATATTTAACTCGACAGCTAATTAGTGTTTGAAAAATCTGGCCCTGGTCAGAGACTTTGAGGCAAGCACAATGACGATACTCAAACATGTCAGTAAACGAGAGAAGTCGGGACAAGTTACTGGTGTAGGCATGAACAAGCAGCATCACAACACAAACACATGAATATTCAATGTTTAACTTAGAAGCAACAACAATGCAATGGACCTAAGGTGGAGGGTACTAAAGTTGTAAAGGTGTTACGGATCTGACCCCATCAGACATAGAATAGTAGCAAGCCGTGTAAAGCATGACTTGGCTAAATGTTGACTGATCTTTGAATGGAAATGGGGTTGTGTACTATTCTATCCCTTCCAATAATGGTCTACAACCTCCCACTTTAAATGATTGGAAACAAATTCATAGATAGTGATGAACTTTGAAAAAAAATTGGTAGCCAAAGTGATTTCTTCGCAGCTCTGTACACTTCCAAAAGTCACACTCCTACAGATGTTAAAATGCTTGAAGTGACGCGAAAAACAAACTAAACCGTAACCAAAGTCATCACCACTGCAACAAATTAACCGAAGAGAAACCGAAGATCACGAATTTCAAATTGCGAAACAAAAAATCGAGGAGGCAGAAGTAAAAAACCAGCAATCCACCATTGAAAGACGGACCATGAACATCCTGAAACGCGACAGTACCTCAAACCGAGAGAAAATGGCAACAACTACATCCACAATCGGGAGAGGCAAGGAAATCCAGAAAAGTTTGGGATGCAAGAAGTACTCGACAAACCGTCTACTTTATAAACTTGAATAAGAAGCATGTATGTATTTACACTGGTTGCTGTGAGGACCACCTAAATCACTGATAAGTGGGTGCAAGAATGAATTCCGGCGAGTCTCTGGGAAAGGCGAACGTTTGCTCGCCACTTTTCGAGCTCCCTCTTTCGCCCAGGCTCTTCTCGGAAAAGCTCCGCAGCTCGATCTCCCCTTGGCTTCTCCTTCGCCCTGAAGCTTGCCCATCGAACACATTCACGGTGAAAATCTCGCCGCCATTCATCAAATTCACGTCCGGTTCAAAGCTGTAGGATCTGTTGTAAACGGGCGTGACCGTCGGGGGAGAAGACACCATAGACGTTGAGGACACAACTGGCGCAGGAACAGTTGCGACCAGCTTCTCGACTTCACCAGTATTCAAATAGTTGCAAGCCGCGACGAAGTTCGTCACATGATACGCAAGCTCGCCGCCTTGCTCGTCCTCCATCTGCAACGACAGGAAGTTGTCCATGTAGCAAGCATTCGCTTGCAAGTTTTTCACGCGTGACCTCGCCATGAGAAGCAACATGAACGAGAGAAGATCGTCGGTACAAGGAAGCAAGCCATCTTTCTCCGCCGTGGTGCCGCTGCATGAGGAGATTACGCTTTGGATGCCCTCGATGATGCAGTTGATGGTCTTCCGCAGACAGATCGCTTTCTCCAACGGCGTTCGGCCGCGGTTGATCATCCGGAACTGAAGCAGCGCCTCCCCGAGGACAAATTCTTTAAACTCGGAACGCACGCCGAGCACAATGGGATCCACCTTGTCGAGCCGCGCGAGATTCTCGTCCAGAATCTTATCACTCTGCCCGAACATCTGCTTGCACGCGCCCATGATTTTGTCATAGACGGATCCCAAGACCCAGGTTTGGCAGGCGCTCCAAAGCTGGGTCATGTTGTCCTCGTTGCCAACGCAAGAAGCCTCCAAACGCGGGTTGCTGGCGAGCAACTGGTCCACAAGGGTTTTCACAATGCGCCGCAATGTGCCCTTCCAAGCCTCGATGCGAAACTCGTCAGGGAGAGAGGAGTCGCCCATTTGGTAGGAGCTTTTGAAGTGGTCGACCATTCGGGCCGCGTGCGCGAGCGCACGGGTGTTCAACCCACTCGACTTCAAAAAGTCTGTACAACCCTGGAGCGTATCCAAATCCGGCCAGAGCGCCCTCACGACAGCGGGCGGCGCGTGACGCACCTTCTTCGACTCGCCCTTCACTTTCTTCGGTGCGTTCGCTTCCCATTTCAGCTGCGACAGCAGACGCAGCTGAATTCGAGCCTTCACGCCGGAAACCCCACTGCCGCTACCCCCACTGCCGCTGCCGCCCTCTGGCTTGCCCTTCGGCGACGACTTCCTTCTTCGAAACGGAAACTTCATCTTCAGGGCTTTCTCGAATCTCTAACACACCATTCAAATCGAAGCGAGAGTTTCCGATCACGACCAAAACCTAATTGACAACAACGACATCAACCCGACATTCGCAAACACCACGTTCTCGTACTCGCCACAACCACATCCCGCAATTGCACTGTTTGCCGACACTACGAGGTCTATGCTTTCCGACTTTGAGGACACAAAATTGTGCACAAGCATGGATTGCGCTACGAAGTCCACTACGGAACACTCCCAGCAATCGATCCTCCGCAAAATGCAGCAATCCTTCATAAACCTCGGACCAACGGCAGCCTACCTCATTCTTCAAAAGGGAGTCAAAGGCACGCTGGCCTTGACCACAGCAGCAGCAGCAACAACAACAACAACGTCTTCGAAAGTTCCCATCACTCAAGAACCCCGCAAAGGCACAAAACCTAATTCATCACCACGCTCGCGACACGCAAAGCCACTTCAACTCGCACTCACAAGTTGCATGAGAAATCCACGAAATCAGCCCCAACGACTCCCAGATGTCCGTCATGGGATGATGAGAATAGAAAATAGAACAATCCCAGAGCCAGGTGTTGCTTGTACCGAACGAGCCCAACCAGTCGAGGGAAGCAACCAACAAGCTATTCTAAGACCAACAAACCCCTCAAAAAACCAGAAATCACCAAAATCTCAAAAACTCCATAAAACACTCGTCCTTCCCAACACGCAAGCTGAAAGCATGAGGGCGACACCGCCACTATTGTGGTGCGCCCTACGACCCAAGCTCCCCAACCTCTCGAGAAGAAAGCATCTCTCTCGCACAAAAGGTGTCAACAAGCAACCAAGCCTGTCGATCGCTAAACTTATGCTGACTTCAATCACTTCCCAGGAAACCTAATAAAACGATTGATAGAGCTTTTTTTCAGCCTCTTGATCATTCACCACGTGGTGAAAGCTTCCCGACGAAGATGCTCCTAGATTCTTTCAAAGATGCCTACTTTCGGGCAACCAAAGCTTTTTATTTCATTTCAATTTTTCACAAAATTCATAAAAATTCGAGCAACCGACTGCGAGAGAGATTTCGCCTCTTTCCGGGAATGAGAAGTGAAAACCCATCCCCAACACAAGGCTCTTGCTTCGTGCGAGCTGCCACTGAAACTGCGGGCCAGATCATCAGTCCTCCTGTGAGGGCGTGTGCTTTCTGAGAGATTCATGATGCCGCTCTTTATTTTTGCAACCCCTTTTCCCAAAGTTGCTGTTTTGTTTTTTTTATATTATTTTGGGAAACCAAAGGTACAAGCCTGTTGCGTAGTAAAGGAGGTAATACAAATCTCCGCCTGAGGACTTTAGGGAGTTGGTGACTGGTTTATTGAAGAGTGATGAGTGACGCGGCTTCTGTTCTGGAGTCGGAGTCGACTTTACTTCTAAGTTCTAAGTAAGCTTACCAAATGGGTTATGGCTGTCAATTTATGCAGTTATTCATTTTGAGGGAAATAATTTGTAATGAGTAAATTAGCGAAATCTCCAGCTGTTGAACGAACACAATTGTTAATTATGGTAGAAATTCGATTGGGAATGCTTGGGGGGAAGGCCAGCCTGGTAATCCTGGTTGCTTACCATTTTATAATTACTGGTTTGATTGCACTAATTTTGACATGTGTTTCGACTGCATTTTCTGTTTGCGGAGAAAGTTATACTACTGCTAACTGGTACCAAATCTTTCATTAATCATTTATGTTAGTGTGTGGTTGCATGCGTTTCAGGTATCCCCTGACAGAGTGGTCTAAAGTTGGTAGTCTGCTCTTAAAAGCGACCTTTTAAGAGCCAATTGCATTTGGGGACGCTAAACTCCTTGAAACAATTTTCAGTAAATTTTCATAGGAAGAAAAAGGGAATTGGGATGTAACCCAAGTCATTTCATATTTTTTGGACCTTTCTGGAATTAGTTACAAAGTTTTAAAGTTGAAACACAATGGTCACTCAATGTGACCACCTCCTGAAATGTATACTACTAGTACATTGAAGAAAGCTAAATGCAATTCTATGTTAATAGTCACTTTTAGAGCACCCTACCTCAATACATGCTAGGATATCTTTTTTTCCACCCTGGTTCATGGATGTTCCAACACTTTTTAATAACCCCCTATTTTGGGCCACTAATGTTGTATTTCATGACTTCTCCCATGATATTTGTTCTAGGCTCTTAGGGTCACTTTTCACCTAAGAGCTAGCCCTATTTCCTTTGAGGTTGATTGTACAAATTACGAAATCCAACATATTTGATTTTTTGAAATAAATAATATTTGATTAAAAAGATTTCTTTATTAGAATTTGACATTGACCCAAGGTCAAGAACTGGCCTCCCAATCTTGGTGCACCCAATTCATTAAGCTCAATTGATATTAGACCATATCTTTTTTGTATAAAAAATTGATTCACCAAATTGGCCCAACTTCTAGGTGTAAAGGGTTTTTTACTAGTTTTAGCCTTTAGTCCAATCACAATTGAGGACTTTGGGCCTCTTACACAACAAATTGGCCTGGCCACTAGGTGTAAAGCTGACCAAAGAGAGGACTTGATATAAGGGCCACTTCACACTATGGCACAAGGTCGAGAGTCTATCAGTCATAGCCAATCAGATTTTAGAGACCCAAGACTTTGGCCTTTTGGCCCTTCACACAAGGTGGCACAATCCAAAGTCCGTCGCCTTTATGGCAGCCTACATGGCATCGAAATGCTTACATGGTGACGGACTCTTGATTAGAGTTTGGGTCTCCATTTTTGGCCGACCCAAACTCTAATCGAGAGTCTGTCAAGTTTTTTTTAGAATCTGACAAAATCTGAGCCATCCGAGCCATCCCTTGTTTATTTGTTTATTTGTGTCGCCATTTGGGTGTGAACCCTAGTCTCCACCATTATAATGGGGAGTCTTTGCATTCTATGAACCTACTTCCCTTCAATGTCTAATGCCACCTTTTTATTCCATTTATATCCTTCATATTCCTTGTTTAATGATGAGAGCATGTGCTGTAATTATTTTTCCAAGGCCATTTTTGACTCCTTTCTCATGTTTTTAACCTTTTGCTTAAAAAAATTGTCACATGGGTGACAATTTATTGAAAATTTCAGAAATTGGATGGATTAGAAGTCGAAAAAATGAAATAGGTTTGGACTTTGGGCTTGGACTTTGGCCTTTGGCCTTTGGAGGCTTCACACTATGGCCGGCCGAAGACTCCAATTCCTAGTTTTTTGGGCCTATTTATTGCTCATTTCCTTGGACTCTCACCAAAGTTTGGCCACTCAATCCCAAGGCCTCTCAACTTGGACGGCCATAGTATGAAGAGGCCCTAAGAAAGTACAATTGAAAGAAGTTCAGAGTGTTTTTCTATTCCAAAGGCAGGCTACTGCAAGTTTACTCTAAATTCGAACACTGCTTCAAATGTCTTGGGCAACAGTCCAGCCTGAACTGTTACCAATCCACCATAGAACTTTCTATAAGACGGTAGTATAAAAAATAGATAAGGCATGTAGGAGTTCCGTACTGCTACTCAATATTTCTTTATGGCAAAGATCTGAATACGAAGCATGTGTTTCCAGCTGCAAAAGCCTTGGTTTCTCACTGCAGAGACAACTGCCCTGGCTTCACCCTGTTCTGCATGTTGTCCGCATGACCGGATATGGTGACATCAAGGCACTATGTATCTTACAGCCCATGAACAGCTAAGTTACTGACACCTTCATCATGTCAAGCTTAGAAGAGCATAAGAATAACCAAAGGTGTCTGAAAAGAGTTTCTGCAGTGCAGGTTCCCATGCAAGTACAATTCAAACTGAAGTACAAATAATTTGCAGTGCAGAAGCTGACGACAGAAATCTTCAAGGTGATGTAAGTTCCACATGAATTGCAGTGCACTCATCCTCCCACATGCAGATGTTCGAATGTTCCAGTTTGATGGCCACCTTTGCTTCTAAGGTACTATCTTACTAGCTCACTTTCTAAGCAGATAAGTCGCAAGTGTTATACAGTAAAATATTCGTATGTGTAAATTTCCGCTAAGGGGGAAGACACCCAGACAAATAAAGCATATGCTTAGATCTCCGTCAAACACATGAGTTTTATACCGCCAATATTCGAAGCACAACCACCTACTGATTAATACAAATGAGTAGACCTCACATACATGCCAAAGGCAGATAGTGACAATTTGACAGCATGTGATACTCTTGCTGAGAATATACAAAAATAAAGCACCAGAAAACTGAAAGAAGACGAGAATACGGGTAAAACTTCGCTTGAAAATTCCAAAATCTCTGTCTCTACAGTGATTTGTAAACGAAATTGACCTAATTATAAAAAAGACAAATAAGGATCACTAGAATTTTCAAGAAATGAACTCTGCCATAAATCAACTCTTTTTAAAACAGTGTTCACACAGTGTATCCAAGTCCTCCAGACTGGAACTCAAAGATCATACAAGTGTGAACTCCTGCACACAAATACAGAAAGCCCTGCGTCTCAGATGACGCTGCTGACGCTGAGTGTCTGCGCAGCTGAAAAGATCCACGACGCATCCAACACAGCTCATCTCACAACCTAATCAGTCCAAGTACCTCATCAGGGGCTTCACTGAGAGCCAACAATGATGTTGTTGATGGGAATGAAGATGAGCTTCACGAAAAAGCCAATGAATCCCATAACAATGAACCCTAGAGCTGTTCTGATCGCGACTTTCGAAAACTCTGCACAAACACACAAAAACGAACACGCCGTTCAATTCCCCCTGCACGCATAGTAAACACAGATCCAGTGCCCCTATACTAAATTCCAACAGAAAAAGGAAACCCTAATACTCAAATCCTCAACAAACGCCGCGATACGGTAAACAGCGAAAAACCCAAAACCTAACCCTAGGTCAACAAAAACGCATTCTCCAACAACTTAGCTAACTGACCCAGAGCTTCGCAAGCTTTTGCGACCGAACGAATACTTCAGATTTCTATGACAAAAATCCACCGAAAAGCCACGGCACCCAACGTACCTCGCCGATCGGGCTTGTGGCACCTCTTCACCAACCGAATGCTATCCTTGGCGAAGGCCGTGACGGGCCTCACCACTGTGTCAACGGCTTCCATTGCTTCCTCCCCTCGTAGTAACACACACAAACCTAGGAAAGAAGTAGCAGTCAGGCGATCGACGGAGCTACGCTGCTAAACCTGCGCAAATCGGAGAAAACCTCTTCGAAACAGAGTCTACAGGCCATCGAGGCAGAATGCAGATCGAGCGAGAAAGGGGTAAGCCATCCTTGGCCGTCGATCTGATGTGAGATCCAAGGGACGTTAAAGGATTTTCACGTGGGCTCCTTCTGCATTTTACACATAAGGTGAAGGCACCCATAACCGACCACTTATAGTAAACTTGTCAATCACCGCACAGACAAAATTCAAATCCTTCTCCACATAAATAGAGAGACTTGCATGTTTTGAAATTTGGTGTGATCATTAAATGTCATGTTAAAATTCACCTTCAAAAAACAAAATGTAAAAAGATTTCTTCCTACAAATTTTATTGCAATCTAAAGGCGATGAAGTTAAAATCTAGTTAAAAATTCCTTGCAACCATTCACTGAATAGTGTGCAATATCATTGGGTGGTGATACAAAATTTTGTTCCCATGGCAATTGAATTGGTAGTTGCATTGTGCAGTTAGTATAAGGTAAATGGCAATGGTTGTTGTGTGTTTTTTGGATGTGTGCAGTAAATGGCAAGTTTACTCTAAGCAATTTTGGACATGATCTAGAATAGTATAAAGGAAAGAAAATACTTTTGTATGTGCAAAGATAGAAATGATGGGGATTGCAAAAAAAAATGGTAAAATTACTGCTTGAACTAAAATTACTATGAATTTTGAAAGCCAAAAGTTGGTCTAAACCCATGTCCAATGCCATTTAGAGTCTTCCAAAACTGCTCACTTAGAGACTACTTGTTATTGTGGCACACAAAATGAAGGACATGTGTCAAGGCACTTTAGTACCTAGAGTGCTATCACGATTAATTTTTCTATGTCCAAAGAATCATGGAAATGAGTCCCATCCCCTTTTGAATTTCAAACACTCTATTGATTGCCAATGTGGCAGTGGTTAGTAATGGGTGCCTCCACTATAATAAGTTTAGCAAGGTGTAGGGTGTTAGTAGTGAATTTTTGTTCTATTTATATTTGATCAAATTAGGGACATTCTTGTTACCATCAAAGTGTTTGATGTCTTAGTTAAGGACTATTTATTCCTCTATGCCCAAAAGTATTAGATTTCAAAAGAATTTTATTAAAAAAATTTAGGAAATTGAAAGGGAATGAAATATGAAACATTGAAAAATAATAATAATCCTAAGTAATTCAAAAACTCAAGAAATGAGAAATATGATTTATTTTGTTGTTGTATTACATATTTAACTAATAGAAATTTCAATCTATTGCAAACAAAAAAAATTCAATTTCAATAGAGTTATTCTAAAAGTCACAAACTAAGTCACCCTTTCTTTGGCCCTTGTTTGCTTTTAATTATAGATCACATTTGAATTTAGATTCAAGTTCTATTTATTTTGGAATGACAACCAAGATGAAAATAAGATGGTTGCATGCAAGCTAATCACATTGAGCTATTTTCTTTCCAAATTGAGGTCCCACCCTTGCAAAAAAAGGAGATCAAAAGCTTTCAAAAGCTTTTTGCACCCTTGAGGTAATCAATAATTTGTGTTTGATTTATTCTTTCTATAAGGGTGAGACCTAAACCTCAATTTAGAAAGAAGATAACCCCATGTTATTGAATTGCATGCAATCATCATCTTATCATATTAGTTATCATTTAAAAAAAAATTACAAATTGAATATAAATTCAAATGCAATCTAGAATTAGAAGCAAGAAGGGACTAAAGAAAGGGGGTACTTTATGACTTCTAGGATAGATCTAACAAATCTAATTATTAAGTTATACTAACTACTAATTGCCCAATCAACCAATTTATGTTTGATGCCCAACTTTGTGGGATGCTTGTATTTTCAAAAATATTATTTTTAAAATTTCACATTTTTTTCATATCGTTCATCAAGTTTTTCTTTCCTTAGCCTAAAAAGATTCATTTAGATAAAATTCTATCCACGGTGATTTTTCAAAGTCAAACACTCCCCAAAATTCTCATTGCAAATTGTAATAGGAGGGAAACCTAGCCAATCAAAAGCCATCAAAAGAAAAAATTCTATGGGTGTACAAGAAGATAAAGGGTCAATTAGTTGGAGTATATAGTGAATGGGTATAATCTAGTGAAATTGTCATTTTTCCAATGCACCTCACTTGATTGCAAGGCTTTAAAAAAATCTTTCCATGCTCCAATTGTTATGGAAATTGACATGTATATTCTTAATTACCATATGTGGCTATCAAGATTAGTATTTTACACACTACAAAATAGGGGGCAATTTGTACATTAATCCTTGGTTGGGGCAATAAAAGGGGTGGGGGGTGGAGAATCCTCCTTGACCATCTATGAAACATTCAATCCCACCATGGAATACCATACACTAGGATTAGATTCATAAAAAAAATAATTCAAAAATAAATTCAATATAACATCTAATGAAATTCTCAGAAATTATAATGGGGCATAATTAAATTGTGTAGTAAGTAATCATAATCGGTCCACAACAATCCTAAACTACCTTGGGTGATGGCTAGGTGAAAGGAGCATCCATAGAATCCATGAGGTTCCCAATTCAACTCCCATGCTAACATTGCTCACATCAGGGGGCCCATGCCTTGAGAGCTTTGTTCACATTGGGAGGAGGTTTGTTTCCTCCACTTGTTCCTAATGGGGATTAATCCATGGTTTATGAAACCATAGCAATGTTAGGTCAATCCTTGCTACAGTTGTCGAAGGCCATATGTTTTTAAAAAGTAATGATAATCATCTTAATCCTAAAAAAAAGCATAAAGCTAAAGTCTTGAATATTGACAATGTTGCAAGAATTAATAAAGCACTTAGTATTGGTGAGGTTGTGAGTGTCATTAAAGGTCACGAAGTATTCTAAACATTGTAAAATGAACTTCCAATAATTAAAGCTATAAGCACCACAAAGGTCACAAAGTATTCCAAACGAAGATTCAAAAATTCAAAAATTCAAAAATAAAATACTCTAATTGACCTTTCAAAACTAAATCATATTAGAAAACGAAAATTCAACCAAAAAAAGTGATTTCATATGGCATCTAATGAATATATCCCCAATATATGGTATGTTGAGGACAAATAACTTTTTTAGTCATTTTTAATATAAAACCCTATGTTTTCACAATTTTATTTAACTCATTATTAATCACTTTATTGGTCACCTAAGTTTTTGATATGTAATTTTATATACTTGAGCTGAATCAAAAATGCAACTCCAATCAAATTCTCATAACACTAGTACAAGGTCCAATTAACATAAAAGAGAAACAAGTATCTAACATTGAATGATCTTACAAGAATGAAGTACCCTAAATTCTTGACTCATAATTTCTTGCCTTAAAGTTCATACTCTTTGGGAGACCCATATAAGCTATTAAGAATGTTATGCTTGATAAAACCAACCAACAAGAGATAGGCTTGCAAACAGCTATTCAAGGGATTTATACCCCTTTGTTCTTTCACTGAAACAAGGTAACAGACCCCACATTGAAAGCTTTCAATAACTTTATTAGCAGAAAATCTTACAAATTTGAACCTTGAGTTCCAGTCAATTCCAAATTATGATTAAGTCTACCATCTATGTATCAAATTCATAGACATATCTAGTTTCAAAGACTGCCAACAAGATGCTGTTCATCACATTGTTCACGTCATCATGCAAAACTGAAGGATTGTGCAATAATAAATTCAGGGGACGAAGAGACTTGGGGGGCAAAATGACCATGGTACAACACCTAGGCCCAGACCACCACCAGCAGCCTAAATATGCCTCTTCAGAATTCAGAATTGCTGGCCGACCCCAAAACTTATGATCAGAATACAGAGACTAATGCCAATTCATTATGTCTTGCTGTGCAGTTAACGTTTTCGGGACATGGCATATTGGAAGCTGACTAGGGGTTTCCACTGCGCTAGTAAACCTTGGCAACTTATCATCCAAATGCAAATGGAATTTCTGGTCTTAAACACATGCCCTTGTAGATCGTTCCATGCTGTATAAGTGGAAATTAATAAAAATGTTCTCAGCAGAGAAGAATCATTGTACCTCCAGAATCTCATTTACGTGCAGGAACCTTGAAAGTTCCAGAAAAGTAAAAGATTTTCTTTGCTCGTTATGAAGCCTCAACTCGCAATATTTCATACACTGTTCTTTTTCGGAAGTACTCCATATCCGCCTGCTTAAAAAGGACAACTTAGAGCCAAATAACCACCACATTCAAAAGGACAGTTCTAGATATGCATATCTATCACCAATTTACAGAGAATCATTTTAAGAAACCTGAGTAAAACCAAAACCAAAAAGGTAAAAGAAACATCGTCATACTTAAATGTACAAGTCGCTTGAACATACCTGAGTAAAAGATAATGACCCTCCCCGGCTGTGGAAGTCGGCATATTTTAGCATGAACATACCACAGTCACACCTGCAACACGAATACAAACCACGTCAACTGAAAACTTAAAGGAAAGAATCTCGGAGTTGATTGCACTGTCGTTACCTGGGATTAGTGAAAATACAGAATACAACACATGAATGTCGCCAACGAATTCAGATACATACCCGTTGAGCTGTTCCGGAATGTCCTGTGGAAAAACGCTCTCCCATTTGCTCACATCCAGGATACTATTGTTCTTATCCTTTGCCTCGTCTACTAAATACCTTGCCTGACCAGAAAATCAAAATTCATAACTATATTCCTACAAAATGTCCAGTGCACTCAGACAATTGTAGCAAACTAAAAACTGCGCTCAACATGCATCTGCAAGATGCTTTACAGGCAATCTTTTCTTTCCCCATTTCACATGCAAGTCAGCAATGCATTTCTTCAACTCATCCTCACTACTAAAGAGTTTCACAGAGCGTATATTCAAGGCAGAGACCCTGAGAGGATGGAACGTGTAAACAAACAACATACTTCCAAAGGTTCTGCCTACTTCTATTTCTTCAATCTGATTAAAAGACAATATTATAGACAAGTGGGTTATGTATTGAATACTCACAAGGACTCTCAGAACATTCTCATCACGACCGTTCAATGAGTCAAGATATTCGAACTTCTGATCCCGTAAATTGATGACGGCCAAGCACCAGTGAATGTCTTGGTGAATTGGAACCAGAATCTGCACAAGGAAAAATTATGTTCCACTTTATATCGATACATCTCACAAAAATGAAGAACTGCTAATATGCTATCCCAAAGGTGAATTAAAAGCTGGTGAAATCAGATCTGACATAGATGACGGAAACCGATAAGACTGGAGCATAAAACTTTCCAATAATTTCATAAACTAGATCACCCCTTAAAGGACCCAGGAGCTTTAAAACTGAACGTTCTGACATAGAATTTCATTAATTCACGTACTCTAGCAGGGCAGACCAAGTAACTTGACTAACCAGACCAGCTAGACAAAGGTTTACCTTATCACAATCTGCCAGGCTGTAACCAATTTTCCTTTGAGTGGTCCATCTTCGAACTGACTTGTAATCATAACTCCGCTTATCCTTAAAAAGCTGTATTAACAACCACAATATTAGGTTCCAGTTAATAAGGCAAACAATGTACTAGTATGTGGCCTAATTTGGAAATAAATATAGCAGCACTGTGAATATGTTATCACGATGTTGGGTCAAAGCAGAAAGTACCTTGTTGTAAAAGAAAGTGTTAAAAAAATGGCATTTCAAAAACTTGTCAGGACTACGATTCTCCCTTTCCTTGAGAAGTTGCATGTAAACATTAATCACCTGCACAAGTGCCGTCACAGCGAGATTAAATAAGGCATCACTCATATCAAATCTATAAAGCATAAATACAGGAAGTCCGACAATTACATGGGTATTGCAAAAAGTGACTTACTTCATCATTAAGCCATGCACCCGGAACCAGACACTGCATAATGGCTCTTGTCACCTCGATGTTTGTCTCCTCATGGAATGCAAGTACCTCATTCCTGTTAATATAACACGTCAGATGAAAACTTAGAGAATTTCATAGGGAACAATAAGTCTCAACGAGCTGCATGCTACTAAAGGTGGCTTACTTGTGAACTGCGGCATTAAACTTTCACATAAAAAGCATCAGTGGAAATAAGTACCTGCTTCCATTATACAGAGCATTTTCTACAGCCTGCTCAGCTTCATCGGATAACGGAAGCAAGGCTTCAATCTGCAAGAGCAGACCAACAAATCGACACTTTTAAATCTGAAAACATGCTGCCTTCAATCGCCATACCATAAGTAAACATCAGTGTTCTTCAATGACGGTGAACAGCGAATTCAAAATTTAACCTCCAGTTCTAATCCAATGCAGTAACTACTGAAAGGAAGCACTTAAGACTCAACCAAGTCTCCTAACCAACATGGTTTTGCCGAATATGAGGATATCACGATACTACAAATCTCACCAGAACAAGGATATAATCAAATTCAAATAAAAGATCTCTACAGTATATCAATTAAAGTTCCCACAGTTTGCTAAAAGGGATAAATCTACAACAGTGAGAACTACAACCCCACTGAATATGATAAACTAAAGAACTAGAGGCACAGACGGCAACACTTCAAAACGCAAGAGTACCAAAAGTGAAGGCGACATACCACTTCTTCCTTTTTACTAGCTTCTCTTTCTTTCTGACGTCTTACTTCGTCCTCCTCCCGGTGCAATTGAAGTCGAGACCATTGTTCACTCAGAGCTTCTATATCCCTGTCCCGTGACTCAATGCGAGATGTCGTGATTTGAGCCTTCTTCAAGAGTGTCTTCCAATGTTCATTCTGCTCATTATCCTGCTTTGGCACATGCGCTTCAGCATGATCATGCGAGGCAACTGATGCACCTGCAGGCTGGACGCTCGAATCAGGACCTGAACCTGTAGCTGCATCAGTTGCCTGTAACTCACTGTGACGCTGAGCCTCGTTATACTCGGTCCTCCTGAAAGCATCCCCGTTCGCCATTCGACTATTCGAATGACCCCCACCCGTTTGGGACTCCCTGAGTATGGCTTCCTGGATGTTGTAGAGATTCCTTGGCCCCTGCTGTAAATTACTGCCTCGTCGTCTCATACTTTCCAAAGATGAGAATACTGCGTGTGAGCCATTTGAGGTAAGAGGAACGTAACTGTTCACGGCGTTTACCACACGTTTATAATCCTCCAATTCGCGTTTGGCATTGACGTATTTATGATAGTATGATTCAGAGGATCCTAAGGTAAGATTGAGCCCAATAACTGGTCTTCCTACTCTATCAAGGGCATCTTCCGCTAACGCTGTTGAGCGATCAAGCTTTGAGAACCACGAAGGACGCTGTCTCATTTCTTCCTTAACACCCTCATACTTTAGTCTCGAATTTCTAACATAAGGGGGTGTGGATAAACCTCGAGATGGGCGATCCTGCCAAGCTGCTGGTAAAGGAGTTTTCACTTCAACATTCCTAAAGCCGTATCCAACTGAAAACTGCAGATTCCCAGGAAGGTCAGGCTTGAAGGTAGACATGGGCTTCTTCACAGTTCGCAGTTTTTTCTCGAAAGGGGGAGTTATTTCGAAACCATTGGCTAATCCGAAGGGCGTAAAAGGCGCAAAAGGAGAACTTATCCGAGAAGGGTTTCTTTCAGAATGCATGCTATACACTCGCTTCCGGGTAGCTGTTTCAGTCACCATCGCCATATCCGCATGAAGATTTCTTAATTGCAGTCAATACTAATCAACTGCCTATTCACAATTTAGGCACGCTTAAAGTCATTCATAAAAAAATTGACAATTCCCTGGTAATCCAGATCATGTCATTTAAAAACCTGCATCTCCCTCTTCAGTAAGGCGAAACTCGCAGTCCCTCAACGACCCTGAAACTCATAACGACCCTTCTCGCGCGCTGTACCGCGCTACAAGAACCTGTGCAAGTGATAACAGGATCTAATCCTTCCTGGTAAACAAAGGCGTGCACATCCTTGACCCCTCCAAAACAGTAAGTTCACCTTGAACGTGACGGGGATAATTTTAAAAAACTCCTCAGAAGTGGCATGCACGATCAGAACTCCAACGAGAAGCTAACATCCAGTAGCCACTATTCGATTGAGCTGCTTGATTAAATTTCCGTGCATTCTACCACCTGTAATCGTGCTGAAATCGTGCTACCTGCCAAAAAGTACAACCAATCTCAGCGACATTAGAAGAACGCAAGTACAGTCTCCTCTCACAATATTCTTTAAAAAGAAACCACACGAAAACTTCCACACGTCGAATCACAATATACACGCAACGGCTCAGAACACACATCCACGGCAAGAACGCAAGCTCGAAACCTAAAACTACTCACCGGATCCCACCGGATCGCCAAAACCTAAATCAACGCACCATAGTGTTTCCTGCGCACAAGCATTGAAACCCTAAGAGCCTGGCATCCGCCGCGCGTGATGGAGCACAATCGCCGACAGCCGCCTGCGGAAACTTAATAACGTCGCTAGCAACCGCAATATCCGGGAAACGAATTACGATCCGAACTCCACGAAATGATTACCCAAGGTAAAGAAACGGCAACTACGATGCTAAACTCCGGAGAGAGGCCGGCGTCGCCCAACGAAACGGCAATGGAGGCACAAGAGCGCGCGCAACGAAGAGCCCACGGCTCGGGGAGAAGTGGACGTACTTTTTGTATTGTATGTCGCGAAGCCCACCCGGTTACTTAGTGCTCTTTAATGTCACAGACAGAACGTAAGTGATAATATGGATTTCGGCTAACAATGTGGTGGGCCAGATCTTTGTAACTGAAACTGCTTCAGTTAGTTGTGATGTGAATGAGCCGTCCTATCAGTCTCTCACTGGCTTGTTTGATTATTAACCCCTCATCGCCTGAAGTCCCAACATGTGTAAAAGATGACTTGCTTTTCAAGTCCTATAAGTCTAAATTTCAGTGAGGTATGAAAATCTCAACCGTACAATATTGTAGTGTGCATGTTTTAGATGGTGTGAAACAAATTTGGGGTCATTTGACCATATAGATTGAAAGATTATAATGTTTTAGTGTTGAAAAAAGATGTTGAATGTTTTTTTAAAACACATTTGGAGGTGAAATTCGATTTCTAAACCTACTCAACTGAAAAGTGATTCAAAACCAAAAGACAAACACTTTGGTGAAAAAAAATCTCATTCAATTGCCTCATTGTGTCTGCAAAATTGTTTTGAAATGTCAAAAAACAGTGAAAAAAGTAGCAAAAATTCACATCTATGTCTGAACCTCCCTCTACTAAAATGCTTCTCAGTCACTCATAACCTCTTGGATTCATATGAAATTTTAATCTTATAAACTAGACTAGTATGCGCAACTTTTCCAACAAAAATTATTGAAAATGGACCATGTATGAAGAAGTTATAAGCCGCCAAAGTTCATTGTAATGCAAAAATGTATGGATTTTGAACTTCGAATTGCTCCCAAACATTCAAAACAACTTGAATTGACATGAAAATTTTACCACAGTAACTAGGCTTTATTGGGAATAAAACCCAACAATTTTTATTGAAAACGAACATCTGATGAGAAAGATACAAACCCCCGAATTTGCAGACATCATAATGCAGTGAGGTGAACTCAAATTGAACCTGTGAACTTCGAATGGCTCTCAAAAACTCAGTACATCTTGGATTGATCTGATAATTTTACCACTGAAACTAGACTAATATTTGCAACTTTTCCAACAAGTTTTATTAAATTT
Source organism: Straminergon stramineum (assembly GCA_963920665.1). NCBI lineage: Eukaryota > Viridiplantae > Streptophyta > Bryopsida > Hypnales > Calliergonaceae > Straminergon > Straminergon stramineum. Next base: position 23,212,038 of record OY987263.1, on the reverse strand, counting down.
GGACATCGGATGCAAAAGTTATAGCACTTTGGATTTTATTGCCAGACTATGAGAGGACACTTTTCGTCCCCTCCTGCGAAGAGGGGTTAAGGTCCACTTTTTTGTTAAATTAAGGTCTAATAGTTGGCTTCATTTCAAAACCACCAAAATCAACCAATATGAGTGCCTAGATCCTTAAATTGGGTCATCAATCAAACCTATAGGCTTTACACTGCAAGATGGACCAATTTTTTTGTATGTCACATTGTCGCTTATATGGCAATGTTTTGGTACCAAAATATTGGACCCAAGTACTAAAAATTGGGTGGCCATGTTTCTTCGCCCTAATTTTTTCACATAGGCCCAGTTTGAATTGGCCCTATGTAAATTGGACCAACTTGGAATTAGGCATGGGCCCTAATATAAGTCTTTATAAGTTAGGGATGTTGGCTTTGTGTTTTGTCTTGTCAGGGATTTATCCTTGATTTGGTGTTCATTTGTACCTCTTGTTTAGCCTTTAAATGGGATAAATTGGCCATTTGCTTCAAAAAAAAAATTGCCACATATTTGTGGTGGGTGTAGGATTTAGTATTGTGAAAAAGTAAGTTTGTGGTCTCACCAACATTTGCAAATTAGAGACATTATGAGAGATGGTGGACATCAATTTAATGTTCAAAATTAAACACAATTTAAGATTTTGTAGTATGAATATTGAAAATTAAGTCAACATTGGTAGAGTACCTTGTTAATATTTATCTTTTCTATTGCACCTTAAAAATATTAAAGAGATTTCCCATAAACTAATTTGGAAGTGAAGAACTTTAAATTTTGATTCAAAATGTGAATATGAATTTTGAATTCTTGAATTTAAAATTCAAGATTTGACAACTCCTTTTTTAGTCAAACTTCAATCAAAGAGAATGAGATCTAATTCAAGCTTACAATAGATGTGAAAAATGTCACCACAAATTTTATTTTATTTGCAAGCTGGGAATTAGAAACTTGGTCTACAATCATTTTCGCATTTGTTGAACTATACAGAATTATATTGATATGCAACTCACTTCTTGAACCATATCTACACAGCTAAATGGGCAGAAAGTAATTTTTTTATAAATTGACCTCAAAATTTTGGGAACTTTTTTTTAAATGTATAGAAAAGAATTGGCAAAGTATTTCAATTTTTAATTAGGGCCAATCTTTGTAATAAAAATATCATATATTGGGGTGAGATTTGTTAGGCCTTATATGAAAGCATTTTTGTTTCAGTTGAATTTCCATTTACTAACTTGATTTAGAATTTTTGGAAGTTCATTTTATAGGGTTCAGAATATTTTGTGACCTCAAGGCTTTACTAATACTCAAGACTTTACCAACACTCGAGACTTCACCAGTACTTACGGCTTTAGCTTCATGTGTTTTTTAGGATAAAAGATTACTTTCATTAATATTTTCTATACTAATTAATTATGACACAATATAATTTCTAAAAATTTCATGAGATGTCATATTTAATTATTTTTTAATGAATCTAACTATAGCAAAGGTTATATTTGATGGAGATGTAATGATCTCACCTTCACGTATGATGTTATAAAAAAATGTGATAGTAGAAACATATAATAAAACTTGAGTTGGGGTATGTATTGTATGTTGAAAAAGAAAATTATGCTATAAAATTTTTAGAAAAAGTTATTATTAAAGAGGTCTCAATGAACATATGGGGACTATTGAATTCATACTCAAACTTTTTTGCAGTTTGAACAAAGTTTTGAGAATTAGGCTTGGATTATATGTTGCCATGTGCAATTCTATATATGATGGCATATAATCATGTTAATGTATTTTGAGGAAATGAGTTATCCTCACATTATTAGGAATCCACTTATTTTTAAGTTTATTTTTAGAATAAAATTATAAAATAGGAAAAATAATTTAGATGTGATTACAAAAAATTTACTTCTTATTTGATATTTGCAACATAGCATTCTCAAGTAGTGTTCAACTTGCACTTTTGCCATTGTAATATAATAATAAAGATAAATCTACATGTTGAGGTAGGAGTCTCATATTTTCTTTTTTGTGGTTATGGACAAACAAATATTAGAGGAGTTGTACATAAAGTTTCAATTGACATGGTATAAGATATTTGAGTTTTAATAGAAATATTCACCAAGGTTTTAGAGTTTGAGATATAATTAAGGGAGTGGTAAAATATTCTACAATTATTAGTGGCTTGAAGATTCAACAAATTAAGAAATGGAAGAGAATAACTACGTAAACATCATGCAATCAAACAAAGCACATGAGACAAACATTTTCATTATAGCTCTTGTTAATATAAAAGAAGTGGCATAATATTCTACAATTGTAAGTAGTAGAAGATTCAACAAATTAGTAAATGAAGAACAAGAATTGACATCATGTAGTCAAAGAACACTTGAGATAAACATTTATAATAAATGATCCAAACATAGTGAAAATAATACAATCATAGAAAAGGCCCAAGTGAAGGAAATATAAGTTGCAATGATCTACTTCACCTATTATTTTCACCATTAAGGTGAATAAACTAATTATCTTTTAAAGAACTCTAGAACCACCTTACTACCATTGGTAAATAATGTTATCGGTTAAAAGGATTTGTATGGTTATATGGCAAAATATTTTAAAATAAACATCTTTATATAAAACATCTATTTTGCCATTCAACCCTCGCATTACTTCTTTGTAGCTAGTCTTATATCATGGAGTAGGATAGTACATTTAGTTATCAAACATCTACTTTACAAAATTTGACATGGGACATCCAAAAACTGAAGTATATGTATAATGAATTTTGAATACTTAAACCCTAGATTTATTTTGGAAAAAAAAATATCTATATGTTTAGTTGTTTCCTATATGTCTTTGCAACTAGATCTTGAAAATTCATCACCAATGGAAGTTATTCACAATGGAAGAAAAATAATGTAGATATTCGTGAAGTACTGTAATTATTAGAGGACAATGCAAGCCCAATGGACACTTTGAAAGTCAAACTTGATTTTTTCACATAATTCTTGATTTTAAATGCTTTTAAGCTTGATTAAGAAAATGTAACTCCGCTAATCTACTTTTTACTCCATTTTGATTTTTCAAAATTCTTAAAATTGTACTTGTTGTGACACTTTCAAGATAGTATTTTAAAAGCTTACAATACACCACCTTTGAACTTTCTCCATTGAATTTCTTTTGGTGTAGGCTCAAAGAATACTCCAATTACACCATGATGTTTCTCACTATTATTTCCATTTTTCTTAAAAAAAATTTCATATTGTATGCATTTTTGTAATTACTCTATTTATATGAAGAAATTTTTCTAATAAACCATGAAAATTTTGAATTTTGATATTTTTAGTTATGAAAAATGAATTATTGAAATATGTTAATATTTTTGAAAAATATCAAATTCTTGAAATGTGTGTTCTAATGTAGAAATCTTATGAAGTTTGACCTAGCTTCGACATGAAATGTCCTTTAAAGGTTAATACAATGAGAGATTTTCAACCTACTCTATTTTAAAATAGTGTGATTGTGATAAACTATTGTAAGTTGCTTCACACACTAAATAGGATAAATGAGTTGATTGCTTTACTTTTCCTAGTATGTCTATTTCCTAGTATGTCCGTTTCCCTTTCTCATCATGCTTCTATTTGGGTGCACATAAGTTCAAAATTTAGTGAACAATTTCTTTTGCAAAATGATTTCTTAGATTTGTTGAGAGGCTACAGAGTAATCTACTAGAGTTTTTTAACCCCTAAATGCCCAAGGCACCATATTTTGGTGTCGACAATACTTTGAAGTTAGATAAAACGGTAAAATCTAAATAAATTACTATTTTTCGTAGTTTATATTTTTTTAAATTCTTTTTGAAGTCTAGTTTTAGCATCAAAAATTTGATTTTGAAAATGATGGATTATGATTTTTCAATTCAAGATTTTGTTCAAAGTATGTCCATTGAAATCTTGACTTTTTGTAGTATTGGGGACTCTTGGAAATGAACCTTAAATACACTAGATCTTGGAGAGAAAATCACATTTGAAATTTATATAAAAAATTTTAGAGTAGATTTTGAGAAGCCATAAATTGATTGGGGTTATGCATGTTAGGCCCTTTAACTTCATATTTTTTTGGTGACCAACTTTTTAGATTTCATAGGTGAAAAGCGGATTGAAAGACTTCAAACCACTTTTTGTAGTTTTAACACCCTCATGATCAAACATTATAATCTTTCAATCCATAAGTGATATTGTTGTGTTTTCTTTTCCTATGTGATCTAACATGTATAGTTTGAATTTGTACAATTACAAATAAATAAATAAATTGACACAAGTTATCAGAATGATGGATTTAGGGTCAATTTAGAGCAAATTCCTAGGAGCTCAAAAATGACCTTAGACATTTAGGGGTTAAAGTATTATCCACATGACCTTCATCAAATATGAATAATTTGGGGTGTGGGCTACTCTCTTGTTGTTTCACCTAACCTAAAAGTATCCACTACATGGTCCAAGATGACCCTAAACTACCGAAATGATGGTGGAAAGGCACCCAAACTAAATGACATGGTTGTAGGTTCAATACCTAGTGGTGACAAGTTGGTTATCTAGAGGTGGAATCAACCTCTCTACTTGACGGAAACCCCTCACAGTCATGATGTTCAATACGGTTGTGTTAAAAAAAACAAAAAACAAAAATAATTAAATTTTAAAAAATAAAATAATATATATATACACTACAAGTTATTAACTCTAAGCAGTGAGGTTTGACAATTGGACATATTCCAGGGGTTGAGTATCCTCTGCAAAGGTCAGATTCAGCTTAAATTAAGTCATTTGTGTAAAAGAAGTGCCACATGTCATCTTCTGAATGGTGTGACGTGACCGGGACCCTTGAGAATCTGACGTGGAAATTCAATTTGGGTACCCTTGTGCCGAATCAGACCTTCACGGATGGTAATAAACGTTGTCTACTTGTAGGCTAGCCAGTGGCAATCAGAAAGGTACTCTGTAGACGAGATTGGTCTGTTTCATGACTGAGTGCAGTTACAGCAAAACAAACTCGTCACCTTTCCGTCCAGGTACTAGTAAGTTACTACTGGTACACTTTTGTTATCTCAGACATTTTCGCCTGTCCGTCATGCATTATTAAATGTCTCAGACATTTTCAATTTAATTTTTTTAAAAGCTAATAATTATGAAAATTGAATGGAGAATTGGAAGGATGTGCGAGAGTAGGCTACTAGGCTTACAAATGATAAAACAAAGTGATTTTCTCAAAACAAATAATTATTCTTGGTATGGAAATTTGAATGCCATGGTAGTCACACTACTAAAATGTCTTTTTAACCCTTAAACGTTGATATAGACGTTTTGTGTCCGATGGATGACAAAGGATTTCTCTATGTAGGGCATAACTGTGACTACTCATCCTTTGTGAGAAAAAGCATAGGTCTTCTACAATAGTATGACTTCTAATGAATATTTTTGGATTTTATAATGTAGATGATGTCACATAGTTCCAAAAGGGAATATTTCCACAGTCACTAGTTCATACTCTAAGGGTTAACCTAGTAAAAGTAAAGTCATTGCAAACACTAAGCGTGTAATGGATGACAAAGAATCCTTTTGTATAAGAAAGAAGTGTAATGCTAACTCCTTGGAATTTCATGTAAAAAAGGGAGGTCTTGCACAATGGTTTGACCTCCAATAGATGCTCTTGGTTTTTTGTAAGTAAATGATTCACATGGTACCTAAAAGAATGATTTTTGTAGTGACCAACTAGAAGTTTTAAGATTAACTTGTAAGAGAGACAACATCCATCAAGGGGATTATGTATGTTTTTATGAAGATATTGTATGAGTTACACAAAATTGATGCAATATATCCAAGTATGTTATCAAAAAGGTTTTTTTTGTCTATTATTTAGTTATAATACTGACAAAAATTCATTCTATGTTACAATCTTTATTATGAGAGCCTAGGATCAATTTTAGATTACCCTATTTTCAAAGCTCATAGTTTATTCTAAAGGTGTTCCTAAATTGCATTTCTACAAGAATCTAGAGTGCCCTTTTGATTACAAACATGACCCAACAAAATCTTAGATAATATGAACTACACTCAAATATTTATTTTGATGAATTTAGATGCACTTGCATTACCACCATCATATTCTTCATTCATGTTGACATTAGGATAAAGGGTATCCTTCTTATAGTAATTGTGAAATGCTATACACTTTTGGTTATGAAAAAGTTAGAATTACAATTTTTAATTGCTACACCATAAGTGTAGGACAAGGTTTGCACCACTCCATTGAATAAGGTTCAATAGATGCTAAAAATAGAGTTTTTTGGCAAATATTTTTTTCAGCATAATTTTTTTAAAATTATTTAATATTGGCATTTATTTTTAGAATTAGTTTTTTGCTAACCTTGCTCTACAACTACGGTAGTTCCACATCTAGTTTCACCAAAATCTATACTCATAATGCCATTTCTAGTGTATAGTGCAAATTCATTTTTTTTCTTTCTATTTTTGCATATCTAACCTTAAAATCTTACAATAGACAAATATGGAAACATGTGGAATTTTTTCTAGAAATCTTGACTATGTGGATTGCAAAATTTTAGGATTCAAAGTGAAAAATCTCTTTCTTTCTTCACCTTATTATTTTAGATTCTACTTTTTGAATATTCATAATTTAAAATATTTTGAATATATATTTTCATTTTTATTGTTTTTCTTATGTTGTAGGATTTAATTGAGAGTTCAGAAAAAAAATGGATTTTTCATTAAGAAAAAATTTGTCATGTAAAAGTAGGTACAAGGAAAAACAAACTAAATTGTTAATAACTTTCAAATGGAATTGAAACATGTCAATTCTAAAGGTGGGATTGTTCTAGTGAGCACTCTTAAGCTATGGACCATTTTTTTGGAAAAATTGTGAAAATGGAATTTATAACACTAATGGAAAACATGTCTATGTAGACTAAGCTGGAAACCCTACACTTGGTCTAACTTGGCACTATTAGACTGAGGTAGACTAAGTGTAGACCTTAAAGCTTAGTCTTCATAGACTTGTTTTCCACTAGTGCAAACAAATCCAAAATGTTATATTTGTAAGAAGATGCTATGATTGCATGTGAAACAAGACTCTACATAAACTCTCACATCAATAATCCAAAATGAAAAAATATAAAATTTCCATGTAGACAAATATATTCTATGAGAAATCATTTTCCCCAATTTTGCTTCATGTTTTTGTAGTTTTGTTCTATTGCCCTATCTCGTCTATTATACTCTACACTAAATAGTATAATTAGGTTGCCTTACCCTAAGAAAGTTACTTCACAAGCCACAAAAGTCAACAAAAATTTCTACATATATTTCCATTTGTATAGATGAAGGTTTATGAGTCCCAATTACAATAATACGTAATTCAAAAGTATTGCATTCTTGTAGAATAATAGTAAATATTTATATAGTGTAAAATGTCGAGAAATTAGTGTGGGGCAACCTAATTTCACTATTTAGAGTAGATGATATAATTTTTGGCCTTGGGCATTGATTAAAAGTAAAATTTATAATTTCCCAATAATCTAACATATTTCTTCTCTCTTAGAAAAAAGTTCCATAAAATCATATCCAAAACTAAGACTATTGAAACTTGCCCAAATTTTCATTTGTCCCCCAAAGGGACACAATTCCTTTAGGGGTTAAATAAGTAGCCAATGCATGTTATGACACTCTCTTTAGGGACGCCTTTACACCTAGAGGCCAGGCCAATTCCCCTTCAGGCTGATTGCACAATTTCAGCCTTTTGTCCAATCACAAGTGAAGATTTCTGGCCTCTTTCATACACAACAAATTGGCCCGGCGTCTAGGTGTAAAGCGTCCCTTAGAATAGGAACTGAAAATTAATTACATTGGACTGGGCACACAGTCAAGTTGTCGAGAGAGACCGATGAAGCGGAAGGCACGAGCTGGACCGAGGGTGGGGAATGTCCCCACTACAGCCCAGGAGCCCATGTGGTGTTGCTGCGGGGGTGAGGTCGGATGAACGTGGACGGATGAACCATTTACATCAGATGACGCCCGGATGAAATATTTTAGTGCAGCACTCGCAGCTTTCTCCGACGGGACGACGAGAGCGACGACGCTATAAATTGGAGCCCAGGGCCTCACTCATTTCTCCATTCCTCTCCTGCTTGTGCCCGCCGAAGGCAAGGATGCCACGCTCTTCTGCCATCGCTCTCCCCTGCTCCTCTTTTTCTCGTAGCATTTGCAGCATTTCGAGGATCAATTTGCGTTTTGGAATTGGTACGCAAATTGGCTGGTACTGCGAGGACGAGGAGGACGACGACGGCTGAACTATTGTGCTCTGTTTTGGGAGATCATCATGGGGTGGGTGGATTTGGACCTGAATCTGCCGCCTCCTCCCCCGGACCCGGACGGCGACACGCCCTTGCCCTCACCGACGCCCACGCCCGAGATGGAGCAGCCGGAGCAGAGTGTTTCCGGCGCTCGAATCTCTCTGGACGGGCAGATTGCGCGCGTCGAGACTCCTGGGGATGCGAGTGCTGCTCCGAGTGCTGAGGTGGAGACCGAAGCGCAGACGGCCGCTCGTGACGACTTTAGGGTTCGTGGTGATGATACTGCTGCGGCCGAGACGGCTGTGGACATGGGTAGGGATTCTGTCGAGGAGACTGTCGCTGGTACCCACTTTAGGGTTTGTAATGGCGCTGCGGATGCGGGAAGGGATTGTGAGGAAATGGCCGTGAGGAGGGAGGAGGTGCGTGTGGACGCGAATGTGGACGTGGAGAATTTTTCTTCGCGTGAGGGGGATGCAAGAGCAGAAGCGAAGGTGGAGAGTGACGACGATGACATTAGTGTGGTTTCTAGGGTTGCACGGGCAAGAATTGAGGTGGTTGATACTGCGCCGGCTTCTGGTCCGTCTGCTGAGCGCGAAGATGTGGCAATTGCGGTGGACGATGGGATTGCGCAGAATAAACCGGTGCGTAAGCGGCTGAGAACGTTAGGGCAGCTTAGGAACCAGAAGAGTGAGAGAGCCACCCCTGTTGTGAGCCCTGATCGTGAGAAAGCGAGTCCTAGTTCGAGTGTTGTGACAGCGGCGACCTCAAATCCTATGAAAGTGGAAGAGGACGTCGGGAAGGTTGCGGGAGATTTGAAAGAAAAGTGTTCTCCGGAGCCGAAACTGGAGAGTTCTAGCAATGTCTTGGCAGTTGGTGAGTCATCGAAGGCGGAGAATCCAGTTCAGCAGAATGACAAGATGCAGGTAGATGCCGAGGAAGCGTCTCCGAAGAAGAAGGTATCTGCTATGAAAGACGCGAATTCTGACAAATGCCGGCGGTCGATAGTGGTTCTAGGGGGAGAAGCTCAAGCACCGCCGAAGAGGCCTCGATTACCTAGGCATCCGTTAAAAAGAACCAGGTCTTTTGGAGGGGTCTTTGTCGGAGAGAATTTGGACGAAGGTCCCAAATCTTCTGGGAAAGGTTCAAAGCTTGAGTCTCCTCAGAGCAGTGAGTCCGGAAAAAATTCCAACCCTTTGGGAAATGGGAAAGACGTTAGGTTACCTTCGGAAACGGCTGGTTCGGGAAGCAAGGAGTCGAAGAGACAAGCATTGAAGGAGGATGTTACTGTTGAGGATGACAGCAAAGATGTTGAGATGCCTCAGCAGGTCGACAACGGGTCCGAGTTAGCCGAAGGCAGTGGATTGTCTGAAGAAAAGCAGGGAGATAAAGCTCGAGACGTTGGTGTTGGCGTTACTGTTCCCCGCAGGCCTCGGAAAATGAAGGAAATTCCAGTTCCTTCTTCTCGAGCCCCACGGAGTACGAAGCCTCCTCCCGCCATCAAGCCAACTGAATTTATCAGGCCAACTGTAAAGAAACCGTCGGTCACAGCTCCCCTTCGAAGGTCAAATTCGACTGTTGGTACAAGTTCCCGGAGTGATTCGAGGCCAGTGTTCCAAGATACGACCATTGAAAGGCTGCAACGCGAAGCAACCTGCGGCAAACTATGGCAATCTCCAGGTTTGTTTTCTTGCTTCATTTAATGTCCATCGTCTGCGTTTGTCATCGAACTAGACTTAGGGTTAAGTATTCTCCCTAACACTTGCTCCTTGGTTCCCGAGTATTCATTGTCTCCAGCGGTATTGTGTTTTACTACTGGAGCTTTCTGCGTTTAGGGCGTATTATGTCTGTCGAATTTGCTTTTGCCCTGTTGTTTCAGATGCAGATTTGACGGTCAGTGATCACTTTGACGAACATATTGTATATACAAGGTTATCTGAAACTACAGATGTCATACGTGTCTAATGTTGCGGTCCGTGAGAAATCTTGCTACGGTTTTGGTTCTTGTATCCAAGTGCGATGCGAAGTGCACTTGCATTCGTTAGTAGATGCCCCTAATTTGGGAGCTTCTGATCGGTTCTGAGAGGTCTATGAGGCACTCAGTTGTCCAACTCGAGGATGATTCCAAGCTTGAATTGACGAATAATTTTACCCATACCACATGTTACCTTGAGGTTTAGGAGTATAATACCTTCAGAGTTGTTACTTAAGCGAGAATGCAGTTCAAACAGGTCAAGTAGTAAATTAGTGCAGATTTGGTTGTGTTCTCTGTCTGTATTGGGAACGTGCTCTTATACTTTGAGTTCATGTTTGTACGGAACATTTTCTTTCTGTGTTTGTTCGATTACCTTTATGTCTCTGATTATGCTATTTCGATTGGTGTATCAATGTTCAGATTTCGAGCAGAACACGTATTCACCACGGTAGAGCGATATGTTTTCACTTTTAAAACTTATTTTGATAATTCTTCTTCTGAAACGCTTCGAGAAGTGTCTTTCGCAGAAGAATGAACGCATTCTGTACCGTTTTTTCTGCCAGAAAGATACTTACGACTTAAGATCAGTTGTCGGACTTTTGGAGCCGCCTCTTACTGGTCAAGGATTTTACATATTTTGAGTTCCTGAGACTGATAGGGGTTAGTCAGTATCTACAACTCAAGTTGAGAGGTTTATTTCAAACGTATTGGAACAACTGAAACAATAGTACCTATCAATGCAGATGCTCAAGCATCCAAATATTTATGGTTTGTTTAAGGTAAAATATGGGGTAAGGGTTTGATGTGTTGCCATTCGGGCTCTCGGGTCGCAGGTATGCTTGAGGGTGGTTTGTCTGTATCATCTCTTGCCTGTATCAATGACAGGCTGCTGCCTTGGACTGTGGCTCATGGGACTGTCAATGGCTGATTGTCAAACGCTGATGCATCATCCATGCATCTGGTTGAGCACGGCTATACCTTCTGGAGCATGCAAGGCAAGGCACCAGGTGTTCTCACAACTAGATTAATGTTGACGGATTATTGTTCCTAGACAGCTGTCAAGCATTGCCAAGGCAGGCCACTTTCTCTTGTGACGGTGTATTCCTTCTTGACTATCTCTCACGAATGTGGGGCCTTGTTAATTTGGCTTTGCATGGATATCAGGATTGGACCTATTCTGTTTGAACAAGTCAACAGTTAAACAATGATGGAATTTTAATTATTCTTTAAAGCTACAAGATTAGTTTTCTTTCTTCTGCACATCACTCGAGGATGATGGTTGTTTATGTTCTTGGTCGAGTGTCACTTCAAAGTGGTGTCGGTAATTGTTTTGAATTAACTTGGTATTCCGCTGCAACCATATTTCCTTACTGAATTGGTGCTGATTGCCTTGTTTCGTTGTTGCTACAGGGAATACTGAGTTGCAGAAAGTGCCTGGTAGCTTTCCATCCGTGGAAGATTATGCTAGAGTATTGGAACCTCTGCTCTTTGAAGAATGTCGAGCACAGCTGCACAATAATTGGGAAGAGCTCTTGGAGGGAACTTCTGGTGATCCTCATGCAGCTGTTGTGATTAAAATGCATGAACGACGGGAACGAGGTATTGGATGGTTTCAAGTACCTAATTATCTATGTGAATTTACTGTGGATTCCAAGTTGGGTATTTTGTCATGTGACATCATTCAATGCGGTGTATCTTTTTATTCATGAGTGATTTAATTGTTCCCTTTAATTAGGAAAATCTGCTGGTTAACTTGACTTTAATACTAACAATAACGTTATTGCCAAAAATTCAGGTTGGTATGATGTAGTTGTGATGCCCGCGGATCGCAACAGAGAACTACGATTCAAGGAAGGTGATGTTGGTGTTCTCTCAACCCCCAAGCCTGGTTCGGGGATTAAGAGGAAAGGTCGTTTGAAGGATAGTAAATTGGAGAGTGCGGAGGAAGGGCAGATTGCAGGTCGTGTGGCAGGCATTGTGCGCCGCTATGTACCGATTGATGTTCGAGACCCACCTGGTGCCATCCTTCGTTTCCACATCACACAAGAAGACTTGAATAAGCAGAGGTAGGCATTCTCTGCTGAGCTCTACTTGCGAGGAAGATTTGTGCCTATGAATTGTTTGATGTGGCGTCGAAAGAGACTACGCTGAATACATTCTAGGGATATGCAGTGGTTAACGTGTTTTATGGGCACTGATCTGATTGAAAGAATGAATTGACTACTTGCAGCGCCTGCAATCTGAAATGTATTGGTTCTGAGAGCGGATTGAAGAAATATGTTCGTCACACTTGCTCCCATGTCTGTCAGTAAGGTGGGAGTCTATTACGTTCAGCACCAGTTTCATTCCTAGTAGAATTCTCTGTTGTGTTTGTGTACTGATTAGTTTTCCTTGTGAACCAGTGGTGGAGAAGCTGAGAGCATTACAAACCCTTATCATACTCTACAGCAGATTCAACAGGGAGGAGTTTCCTGGTATTTGACAGTGATAGGGGGTTTTACTACAATTCAGCGTGAGTACTCAGCTCTGCATCAGCTTCCGAACTTCCGGCCGCAGGTGTGTTACAAACCACCGCTCCAACTGTCTTTTATCGTAGCTTAGCCTGTACAGAATTTGTGGAAGTATTCACTATGAAGCCAGTATTTTTTCGACATTCAAAACTCGACAATTCTCTGTTTTACTCTCATCTATACTCATGTTCTCAATTATCTTTGCAGATGATGAATGCTATTCTTCAACCGCGGCCAGAGCTGTTCCCAGGATATGCTGATACAGCGCCCCCTCCTATGCCAGACTGCTTTACAGCTCCATTTATACATCATCTACATAGTGGTTTCAATGCGCCTCAGCTCACTGCCATTCAGTGGGCTGCTGCACATACTGCAGCTGGGACTGCAGAAGTCAGTAGTATCTCTTCTTCTGGTGGTCAGCCATGGCCATTCACTCTTGTGCAAGGACCTCCTGGAACTGGAAAGACTCATACTGTGTGGGGCATGCTAAATGTCATTCATCTAGTGCAGTATCAGCGCTATTATGCTGCTTTATTAAAGAAACTTGCTCCGGGTAGTTTGTCTTCTGACGAGTATTCATTAAATAACGGCGGAGACTATTATGGTGATGGAGGAGGAACCATTGACGAAGTCTTGCAGAAAATGGACCACAATTTAGCTCGAGTTCTTCCAAAGTTGTGTCCTAAGCCACGGATGTTGGTCTGCGCCCCATCAAACGCTGCCACTGACGAACTTCTTTCTAGAGTGTTAGATCGGGGTTTCATCGATGGAGAAATGAAACAATATCGTCCAGATGTGGCTCGTGTTGGGGTGGATACAGCATCTCGTGCTGCACAGGCTGTGTCTGTGGAACGGCGTACTGAACAACTCCTCGCTATGGACCAAACTCAAGTGGTGCGGTGGCTTCAGTCTCTCCGCACCAAGGAGTACACTCTTGGTCAGACTGTGCTGAGTCTCCAAAAAGATCTAATTGATGCTGCTGCGACTGCACGAAATCAGGTATCATCCTCGCTCATCGCTTATCCTAAGTTCTCTGCCCAGTTCAATATATTCATTGAGATTGCGTTTACCCAGGCATTTTGTTATTAACACTATAACTATAATTCACTTTTGGCAGGGTAATGTGGGAGTTGATCCTGAGGTTTTGGCATCCCGTGACCAGATGCGAGATGGTAAACTTCAGCAGTTGGCGGCAGTTGTAGAAGAGCGGGACAAGGTATTAGTGGAAATGTCACGACTTTTTATCATTGAGATCAAGTTTAGACCTGGCAGCAATTTTAGGGTCGAAGAGGCACGAAGGAAGCTCGAAGCAAGTTTTGCCAATGAAGCTGAGATTGTCTTCACTACAGTGTCTAGCAGTGGACGCAAAATCTTCTCTCAGCTTGCGCATGGATTTGATATGGTGGTAATTGACGAGGCTGCTCAAGCCAGTGAGGTTGCTGTCCTACCCCCGCTCAGCTTACGAGCAGCTCGATGTGTCCTTGTCGGTGATCCTCAGCAGCTTCCAGCCACTGTGATTAGCCGTGCTGCCGATACCATGAAATATAGTCGTAGCCTGTTCGAGCGATTCCAGCAAGCAGGGTGTCCAGCAATACTTCTCTCTGTACAGTATCGTATGCATCCACAAATTCGAGACTTTCCATCCCGGTATTTCTATCAGGGCAGGTTAATTGATAGTGAAAGTGTTAAGGGGTTGAAAGATGAGGTTTACTACAAGGACCCACTTCTGCAGCCATACCTCTTTTTTGATATTAGCCTTGGCAGAGAATCACATGCAGGTTCCGTGTCTTATCAGAACAAGATGGAGGCCCAAGTAGCCGTCCATCTTTATCAGCACTTGTTAAAGATCGTGACTGAGGAGGCCGGAGGTGGCCCTCCTGCAAATGTGTCAGTCGGCATCATTACACCTTACAAGCAACAACTGCAGTGTTTGGAGAAGGAATTTATTAGTGTAGTTGGATCGAATGCTGCTAGCAAGGGTGTATACATCAACACCGTGGATGCATTTCAAGGTCAGGAACGTGACGTCATAATGATGTCTTGTGTCCGGGCTTCTAGTCATGGTGTGGGGTTTGTTGCTGACATTCGACGGATGAACGTAGCCCTTACTCGAGCTCGGCGATCCTTGTGGGTAAGTGTGTCTAGACGATGTAATTGAAGCTAGAGTTGTAATTGTGTTGTGTTCATGCCTGCTTCAAGTTCTGTGTTTACCCATTTTAACATTCCATTTCGATATCTACTTTTTGCAGGTGATAGGAAATGCATCAGCTCTGACACAATCAGAAGACTGGGCAGCACTGTTGGCTGATGCAAAAGACAGGGGATGCTTCGTTTCCTCTACTACATGTATACAGAGGGGACTTCTTCCGGAGCCTGCTGTGGGACCTTTGGGTGCTCTGGGAAGCCCCGGTCTCTTGCATCCTCGTCCAGGGGGGCCTTCAAGCAGAGGTCGTGGCACAGGTACTTCTCACGGTGGTCGTCATCCTTCTTCAGGTAGGTCGATTTGCTTAATATCTCCTTCAGCACTTGTTTACAGTTCTGCATCTCAGTCTTTATTTAGTCTTTGCAGTCATGAAACTCCAGAAAATTTTACAGTACATGCCATACTTCAGTAAGTTTGTTTTCATACGTTCTACAGCGTGCTCACTCTGGGCCCATACTGTGTTGGTAAAAATGTGCATGCTGAGTTGAAAGTTATGATATTGCATACTTCGCAGAAGTGGATAGCCTTTTACGGACTATGGTGTAATGATTTTGATGTGCCCTGAATACATTGATGTTGCTCTCTCTACTTGAAACTTGTGTTAGATTCATGAAAGTGTGACATTGTCATAGTGGGGTCCTGAATTATCCTCTGGGGTATTGCTTCGTCTAGTGCCGCAATACTGATATGCCAGATTTACAGGTCGGTACAACAGTCATGGCGGAGAGGGTTCTCATCGGCGGGGTAGACCAAATGGTGTTGTGCAAGAGAGGGGACCTGATGGGCGAGAGTTGTGGCAGCGACAACCGTTTGATAGATCATGTAGAGGACAGCGAGATGGCCCTCGTCCCCCTGGTTTTGGTCCTCAGTTTCAGCATCCAAGTCGCAGAAGCAAAGGGTTGTGACAACATTGTCTCGCGTCAATGACAAAAAACATCTGATGCTCTGCTTTCATGACAACCGCTTTCAGTTTCATTCGGGGATTCGGGTACCAGATACTCATTACATGAGAGCACTTGCCCTCAGCACGTGAAAGTGGTTCCAGTGAAGAATGTATTCACTGCATTCAGAGCGTGGCCTTATTGAATCATCAAATGGCAAAGTTGGGGGCCGTATGTAAGATGCCCTGTTAATTGCAAAGAACCGAATTGGACACCGTCAAACAACCAAGATTGTACCATGCGCCTGCACCATGAATGCAGATCGAGTGCAAGGTGAAACCAGGATGCTGAAATTGAGAGCAATAATGCTTATGAGTTCTGGCGAAGGAAGAAAGATCTAGTTATGTATAAAGTACGCTTCTCACAACCAAGTGAGCGCAACAGCTGTTCTTGGGAGTGCAATTTGTAAGTAAGACTCCGAGGTGTTCCTCACTGAGCAAATGTGTAGAATCACGCTGAGTGTAAAGCCTAGTAACAGCAAGGGTGCAATTGTAGGCCACTCCCAAATTCAGTGACAAATTTGCTGTAAACCGTAGTGCTTTGAAACAGGTGTAGTTAGGGATTGATGAAGGTATACATTACGTTTTGATGGTTATGCTACCAGCTGGTCACGCTGAATGCGTGTTGATCCATGCTCTTGATAACCATCGAAAGACGACGTGCGGAGCTGTCTCGAAAAGCAAATTCCATATGCCACATCTGGATTGCACCAGGCAAAGTGCAGTCCTTTTATGTTTCGTTTTTTAAAATGACTCATTTTTGGACCATTCTCTTGTTAATCCCTAACTGCCTGCACGACCATATATGGTTGATCTGAAATTTCAGGCCCATTTCTGTAGGCAGTTAAATTCCTGTGACTGGTCCTAAATTTTTCTCAGGCAGTTTTGAGGGTTAATTATGAAAAAATTTCATTTTTTTTGATAAAAGTACATATTCAATTATTGAGAGTTTTTTTCTTTTTTTCTTTTTTAGATTTGAATGTCAAGGATCACTCCTTGGTTCTTCAGATAATCTACCGCTTACTTATAGAATAATAGAACACATAGATACTTCTAAAAAGTATACTATGCCATCTCTTATTTCGCAGTATAAATTTCATATGAGGCATGCCTTTTTGGAATTGAGATATAATATTTCCTTGCACATCAGTAAACAAGCTTTTCAAATTTTGACACAACAACTGATATCCCGCTCATCCCTATTAATCATACATTATACGCAGTTTAACTACCTAGTGACAGCATTGGGTATGACACCAATTAAAAATTAATGTGATGGTGATTTTGGGGCCTGTGCCTTAACTCAAAGAAGCCGTTTATTGGCTGGTTGCCTACTATGTGAATGCACTGGGTACAGAAAAGTATTTTACACACCTACTGTTCCATTTGAGCACTGTTTTGGTTACACCTCATGATAATTTCGAGCAAATGCTGGAGTTCTGTGTACTGAGTCAGTTCGGGATTGAGTGTTACTAGTCTGTGATCAAGTTTAGATTAGCTTTGTGTTTTCTAAGATGGTGTTGGGCTCTCAAAATAGCGGCCAACAGGTGGTGTATGAGTTTCAAAAAGTGTTTCTGCTTATTACGATTTAGTTTGTGTTGTGAGCATGATTGAATTTTTTCTCTGGTGAATAAACAATAACAAGTTGTGGTATCCTGTAGACACCTCGTATACGCTAATTAGCATACTAATTGTTTGCTCGTTGGCATGGGTACAGGTGAGGGCTACCACCTCCGGAGGATTTTTTCAAAAATCTCCAATCCACATTATTGAAGAACCTGAGTTCTTGATATATGCTATGTCTGGATTTCCATATCCATCTACATTATCCAGAACTTATCTTTCATTGTTGATAATAGTAGAAAATTATTGGGCATTGTTGCATTTCCAAAATTCCCTTTTGGTTTCCTGTTTTTTGACAGATGGGCACACTAGCTACATGACACTACTGAAGTAGTGAAGCCTTGTATGCTCGTTACTTGTTTTTCTCTTTTTGAAAAGGATTTTTTGATCACATCAGATTTTTTGTCGGCCTGTGCTCCTTATCTTATGATAATGAAACGATTAGGTTGCAGTATGTGCTATTTCACATCTACTCCATTACTATGAACTGAGCAAAGTTCCCTTTGCATATTCTTGTAATACTAGTCCTTCCAGACTTAAACACAACTAGGTTACAGTACTATAGTACTCTCTGTGAAAAAGTTGGATTCTTGAGTAAAATCAAGAATAACTCCTATTTCCTAAATTGAGTATGAGTTTTGATATGGACATAGAATCTACCCTGAAATTATCAGGGAAGTATCGAAAAAACATTTTTTTTTTTGAAACATACAGCCTTCAAGGGCCGCAGCAAGACTGACACGACTCCACAAGGCAACTTGGTTTGTTTTTACCAGGAATTACACGCCTTGGGTATCCCCGTCAGGAACAAGTGGGAGAACGAATCCCCTCCCCATGCGAGCAATGTCAGCACGGGGAGTTGAACCGGGAACCTCATGGGTTCCACGGAAGGTCCTTCCCCTTGGCCTTCACCCGGGGTAGTTTAAGGTCATTGCGGACCTATTATTGAGAGGTTTTCAAAGGCATATCTGTACTAAAAGTGGAGAGGAAAGCTTGCTAATGTTACTTCATTTCTTGGCATTATGCAAAGCTTGGCAATTTCATTTGATTTGAGATCTAAGAAATTGTATTTATCCATTTGCTTTGACAATGGTCCCAATGAAAAGTTAAAAGTCTTTTCATGATTTTCACCATTGAAAATTTCAACATGCAAGTGATTATTTGGAGCTATTTGCAATTTCAACTTTTAAACAAAAATTGCATTTCAACAATTGCAAGGTGGATTGTTTAATGAGTTTGATGTTTTTTCATGTGAAATTATGTTTTTTGGAAGTACATTTTAGTGTGCTAACACTCATTGAAGTTGTTCATGTTACCTCTAGTCCCAAAAAACATTTATATGCAAATTTTTGAAACATTGTGGACAAAGACAACACACTAAAAATAGAAAATATACATTTCCCTTGGTATAATATCACAACTCCTAGGAAATTTCACACTCAAAATTGATGTGCACACTAATAAACAAACTCTATTGACATCTATATGGTTAGATTTAGAAAAAAAATACAATTTGCTTCATTGAGGATAACTACAAGCCAATGCTCTTTTTTCATAGTCAAAACATACTTGAAAAGGCTTAGGCACTTAGGGGTTAAATGCAGTGCTTAGGGAAACTGTATGCAGTGACATAATAGTACGTAACTTATGCGTCCAGTAAATTTTCTTTTGAAGCGTTAACGTGCAGGAGCTGGAGAAATTGGTTAGAATGGGAGAAATCGACATTCTTGTAAGATTCTGTCTTCCTGCTTTTCTTCGGTTTTCCACAAGCTCTGAGAGTTTCAATGGCATTGCTATACGTCTCTGTTGGCTGCTCTGTTCCCCTTCCAGTGTTTGAAGTTAACTTGGTAGTAGTCATTTCACATGAATGTCATAGCAAAGTATGTCTTGTAAGTACAAAAAAAATAATCACTTGGAAAAGATTCAAACTCATCTTTATTACTACTTGTCCCTTGAGGAGATGTTTCAAACTAATTGAATCATTTTTATTATTAATATTTTCTAGTTTGTTTTCACTTTTTTCCTTTATAATGATTTTCCTTTATAACATTGACAATCTTTCACAGAACTAATAGAAATTTTCCAACACTCGTAGTTAAAAAAAAAAGTGTCTCTCATGTAGTAAAATTGTAAAATAAAAATCCAAATGTACCCATAAGGCAAAATTTAGCTCAGAAATGATGTTTAACTTTGTAGAAATGAAGGATTAACTTGTGCTTCTATAGTTATCTACAGTTATCTACACAGTACAATTTATGTTACCTTATGAAATTGGTGATATATGCAAGTGTAGTATAGTTATGAAAAATTGAGCATAATTGTAGACCAACTATTTGGATTCCAAAATTGAAGAAAATAAAATTTTGGGATATTATCAAGACTAAGCACTATGGGAGCCAACCCATTCTGGTAGTGTAGGGATCACTATTTCTGTGAAGGTACAAGATGAGTAAGTGATCAAGAATGGCGCATTATGATTGGGCTAAAGAACTCTCAATTTTGCAACTAGACCTTGGTCAAAAATTGTATGACCTATGTGCCCAATATGGAATGAACAAAATCTTCACCTAAAAAATTCATGGTAATTTTGTTTTGGGAAATAAAATTGTAAAAAAGTATAGAATCTTCCTAAAATCTATTTTAGCACATGGAAATTTTCCACTCAACATACCTATACTCTACATATGCTCAATTGCTTAAGTAGTCGGAAATGGGTTGGCTACCTTACAGATGTTGATACTCAAGACCATCATTTAACCTTAAAGGATGGACCGGGTGACCTTGGAAATCAGCCCTTTTAGAACCATGTGACATCATCTTCTTTAGAAAATAAAAAATATTTGTGGGAGGTTAAACTACTATAGAAGATCTCTTCTTTCTACACAAAATTCTGAAGATGAATAGTTGTACTTCTATCCCAGAGAGGATGATATTCTATCATCAGTTGTACACTAAATGTCTGTGTCAACATTTATAGGTTAACAAGTGCTGAAATTTCACCGTGTGATTGTCACTGAAAACATACCACCTCATCCTATAGTACAGTCAGGTACAGATATAATTCGAATTTTTTCATGCGAGAACCTGTTCTGCTGAAAAACGACTTCTGATCATTCAAGTTTTTCGAATATAATAGAAGGAGTTTGCAAATGACACCTAGCCATCTAATTTCAGACTGAAGGAGGTGTCTCTATGCATGTAATCAAACCATGTATCTTGACACATAGATTGCTAATTATAAGGTTTAGGTGGAAGTGGTTAGGTAAGTCAATAATTTCAGATGTTGCAAGTGGGCATGCAAGCAACCACGAGAATGGTGATATGGCATGGAATGTTTGGATGAGCTGAGTTACTTAAGCCAAGTGAGGTTGTCCAACACATGATACTATCACAAACTGAGCATTTGTAGCTTACATTGACATTAGAAGTGTGGATTTTTAGTTTTCTGCATTTTTAGCTTGAGTGCTTCCTCTCTGTCAAATTAGAAATTGGTTGTGTGTTGTTTGAGAGCTTAGAGCAAGCACCATGAAGTATAGAATGTTGTTTGTAGTAGAAAAGAATCAAATTGTAGGGATGAGGAAGGCTAGAATGAAGTGTAAGGACATTGCTTCAATTTTTGGTGCTCCCTGTTCAACCATTTCTACTATCTTGACTCACTGGAAGGTCCATGGAAGTGTGAATTCCTCGAAATCAAAATGTGGTAGGCCTAGAAAGTTGAATGAGAGGGATTTGAGGTCGTTATCTCGAGCTATCAGTTCAAATAGGAGGCATATCTTAAATGAGCTTGCAAGCTTGGTGAGTGTTTCCTGAAACACTGTTCGAGTCTACCTCCGAGAGCTTGGTTTCAGAAATCGTATAGCACCTAAGAAGCCATACTTGACTGTCAAACACAAAGCAGATAGGCTTGCATTTGCACATGCATATGAGAGTTGGATGTTTGAAGATTGGTGCAATGTTATTTGGACAGATGAGTCATCCTTTGAAATTGGCAAGTCTACGACAGGTTAGAGTGTGGCGGAAGATGAATGAAAAATACAATATGGATTGTGTAGCACCAACCTTCAAGTCTGGACGTACTTCAATGATGGTTTGGGGTGCCTTTACTGGCTTTGACAAGTCTCCATTGGTCATGATTCCTTCAGATAAGAGATCATCTAGTGATTTTGTTAGTATTGTTTACGAAGGAGCCTTAAGTGGCTTCTATTTCTTGCACGATGATCCTGAGCAATTGATACTAATGGAGGATGGTGCTCTAGTCCATCGTAGTGCATTGCCACTACAATGGAGACATGCTCATGGTATGAAAAAATTGAATTGGCCTGCCAATTCACCACACTTAAATCCAATAGAGAACGTCTAGATGCTTGCAAAAGATTTGCTTAGACATCATAATAGACCTCAAAACAAGGTAGAAATGATAGGAAGGCTTCAATCTATATGGGATACCATATCTTCTGAATGGCTCCGTACATTGATTTCTTCAATGCCTTTCTGGATGCAAGCAATGATTGCAACAGGGGGTGGTAGCACCAAATGGTAGTTATTCTATAACAAAAAGACTTTTTGATGTATAATCTCAAAATTTTATATTGCTATCTTATTACAGTATCAAACTTGATTCAATTCTCTTTACAATGCATTTTGTAACTCAGAAATTCATTCATTTTTGACCCTGTGAGAGCTCTCTAAAGTTCAGTGACTTCATCACTGAAACCATTTCGAAAAAAATTCGAATTATATCTGTACCTGACTGTACATGACTGAAGAATTGTGGTTACACAAATCAGTTTCCTTTGGTATCTCTATGCAGCAAAATCCAGTTCAAAGCTTTTGTCAAGTGATTGAATTGGTATGATGGAGTTCATACTTCCACATAGGCTGCTAATTGCAAGCCTTTTCTAGCAGAGACTAGGGCTTTCCGATAACCGGAGTGCCTCAAATTTGTACAGTTCTCTTCAGAGCTTACTAATGTGAAGCATCTGGGGTTCCTTCCAGTAATTCCTTTTCTGGAATTTTGAAACTTACCCATCTTGCTACTAGTTTTGCTAAATGGGTTAAAATTCCGAAATGAGCACTGGAAAATCACAGTGCAGTAGTTTCGGAAAGAAAACAAACTGAGATCTATCAAGCCAGATTTGGAGAAACTGGTCCTTTCCATTGAAGATAAGTGCTGGATCCTGGTTCCTTGCACTTGACTCGTATGTTTCCCAAATTTCAGCAGCAAATTATCTTGAGTTAAATTCACTTCGTGTATTTAACAAGTCGAGTAACTTCGTATATACGTATATCTGACGCAGGGCAAGAGTGTTGCTTAAGAAACACCAAAGCCAGTTGCTTGCCGTCCAAATTATGAGAGCCTATTGGAAGTAGAAATCTTGCTGTAGTCGACAGGGTCCACCTTTCACAGGATCAAACGAGCACTTGTACAAACTACAGAGCAATAATCACCAATTTATCAGAACTGATTATGCATAATCTAGCTTCCACACATCAATTAGGAAAAGTGAACGATAAGGAAAAGGATCAATTGACCAAGTACGAGTTAGTGAAACAGAGTTCTAAGCTCTAAAGACTTGTAGCCCTAAACTCTAAACTATCACCAGACTAAAATGATTTCTTCTTTTTAGCGCAAAAGGACACAGTTTAGCAAGATGAAAGAAAAGGCTCACCTCCCATCTGTGCACGCAACTAAAATTGTATTCTTCTCTAATCCAAATCCAACCTTTGCGCGAGATTGTTTTGGCAACCGAAATTGGCAGAGTGACCGCTCCGAGATGAATAACTTGGGCATCATCCCTGGGGGAAAAATCGCATGTCAGTGAATTACTATTTTAACTTGTCCCAAGTCAGACTGCTAATTAATCACCTTATTCTCAAACTGAGATGGGACTCATAGAGAAAGTTGATTAAGTTTGAAAAAGACCAATTTGATTGATCCTAGTATGAAAAACATAATTCAGATGGGGTTCAATTTTGTGTATCCAGTATAATTCAGTGAAGATTATTAGGTGCTTTGGGTTTAGGGTTGGTCCGTTAAAGGTTAAACACCACGGAAGTGAGGAATTGTAATGTAGTACCTTTGACAAAGGAAAGGGATGATCCTGCAGTCGCAGCAGCGGAAGACAGAAGCATGGATCCTGCTTTGAAAAGACGACGACTTCCACTCTCTGATGCCATTAGCTTCGTTACAGCATTTATCTCCTCTGCTTTAATGCTGAACACATGTACCGTCTCCTTGGAACTAGAAACCGCAAGAAATTGCGAATTGACAGAGAAAGCCATACTGTAAATTGTCGCTGGATCTCCTCCTCTACGCAACTGCAAAAACAAAAACCAATCATCAACATGGGAGGTTACCATCTCAAACTGGACTGATTACAATTTAGATGGGGCCAAATTCTATATCACCGGAATCAGAGAAGGACATTACATGTGTTGCTCAATAAATATATATGAAAGCAAAAGCAAAAGCAAAAGCAGCCCATTTCCAACCAAGTCAACTAAAACCTTCCAAATAACACACAATTCCTAATTTGGGCCTCAGGAGATGAGTCCCGCCTCACAACATAAAGCAAAATACCGACAACCCCACAGAACTCACAACTTTGGAATCCTGCTCTTCTTGAACTTTCCTATTAACTCGACTACTTGTTTGTTTTACTATGTAAAGTATCCAGCCTTTCAGGCAATTCTAAAGTAAAACAAACAAGAAATTGCGTTGAAAAATGGTCGGAATTCAACAGTGAACATCAACAAGGCCCTATCAATTCCCAGTTGCGTTACCTCTTGCAGCTTCGTCCCATCGGCGGTTCTGAAAATGTTGATGAGCGTGCCCTTCGTGCTGGCCGTGGCCAGCAACGATCCGCTGGTATTCAAGGCCAAACACGCAATCGTTTCGTCATGCGCTTGAATATGATACGACCCCCTTTTATTAAACCTTTTGATGCGCACCTCCCCCGTGCGTTGATGGCTCAGACATGCCAGCACACTGGCTGACGGATCCGCAAACGAGGGCGACGTCGTGGCCACCACGCCAGGAATATTACTCAACGTCTCAAATTGGTACACCAATTTCAGCTCAAAGTCGTAAACATAAACCTTGAATTCCAACACCACCACGACGTAATTCGGCAGCAATTTCACTGCACGAATCGCACTCCGAAAAGCAAGCTCCCCGAAGCAATGATCCTCGGCATTGCTGTACAACATGACTTTGTTGAGTGGGTATTTGGGGTTCTTGCCGCCTGTCACAAGCGCAAGCATATTCGTTTTGTGGAGAATCTCCACCATAGCCAGCCCTCGTCCTGCAGCTTCGCGCTTCATGTATTCCTGGAGAGTGTCCGAGTGGTAGACTTTAAACCCTGCTTCCGTTCCAATCAAGAGGAGGCTATAGTTTTGGTTGAACCCCACGGAGAGCACATCGTTGCGGGGGTTACGTTGAAATTCGGGACGCAATGGCACATGCACGAAGGAGCCCCCCGAGGTCGTCGAAGATGGCCACGGGGTCGCCGACGCTTGCATCATTGGGAGGTACCACCCGCAAACTGCTTCAATTGCCCCCAAAAATTATAACAAATGCTTTCCACAACAACGAGTACTACTAACAATAGGGTTTCTGTATAAATACCACGGGGTTCCTAAAGCGAAAGTAGCCTTCAGTAAAAATTAATTGGATCCACCCTGTGCAAGATTAGCAAAAGCAAAAGTAAAAAGCACGACAGATCGACAGGACTGACTCAAGAAGGTTCATACCCTAAGAAATTACGTTACAAACACCGTGATGTGCACTCTTTTCAAATCCGAAGTCAATTGCAACACGCGACCACTAAAGAAATATTGAACAGGGAGAGAGGGTGGAGTTCCGCTTACAAGAGGACTCGTTTGAAACAGATGAAGACGGTGTTGTGTTACAATTTTCACCGATTTCTCAAAATCTCCCATCTGCGAGCTCGCAAGCGGCGATGGCTGTGCACGAGATTGGCGAAACGACGAAGCGAAAAACTCTCGAGGCTGCGATCGGATGCAAAACCTTGACGTGTAGCTCCTTTGTAACAGTTCGCTCAGCGTCTTGTGAGAAAAGAAGACGAAAGGAACTACCATCATGCAAGCTGTCGTTAGGCCCCAAAAGAAAGAGAAAGGTACAGCAAGGAACTACGGTGCCGACATGCAGACAATTGGGAATTATAAATTTACAACAAAGCACGCAAACGGCGGAGCTCCACTGTACAGAACTGGGAAATAGCGGTCAAGCGGTGACGATCGACACTCGGCACCAACAAACGCATAGAATCGTGATCACTACCACTAACAATTTCACTTTCCCGCCCATCTTCATGTTCGGAGGGATTCCCGAAACTGTGCAACAGAAAAGATTGTTGCAACGTCAAGAGCTTTGCAACACACACATGCAAGGGCCGGAAATTTGTGGCTCTTGAGCAATTTAGGATGTGAATAGGAAGCTTAAGACGTCAGTACAGTACATCAACAAGATTTTGCATGAACTTAGACCAAGCCCTGCGAGTTTGAAGAAATCTTCAACGTACTCTTGCTAGCTCTTGCCTCGGTATTGATGCTTGCAAGGCTTGGATAAAGATTAGGTCATCTTCAGGGTGACCGCTTTGGCCCAAGTTTGATTGTGATGCTCTGGAGAATCGTTCCTCTTCACCTGCTGATGGTCATTCAAGGTTTGAACGAAAGTGGGTGAAAAGGAAGCCGCCACCGGTGACTATTGAATGAAGTAATTTTTGGCAATTATCAGGCGCGACAAGAATTTGATGAGAGAAATACAACAAGGATTACTGATATTTCGGTGCTAGATCGTGTAATATGTTTCGCTGTGCACAACTGGAGTGTGAGTGAAGCAATCCAGTTCCGAGAATTCAGCAGGACGGAGTCTCCATGGCCTTGGTCCCTAAGCAAACCATGTGTCGTCCGCCGTCCACTTTTCCATGCTCAAAGTGAACCCAGACGGCAAAGGTAATAACAGGGCTCAGATAACGCAACAACTGAACTGAAGGCTAATGGAACGGAACAGTGATTTGATTTGTAAGATTATCATGTTTTTCACGTTAATTCAGGTCCACTTTATGCTTGAAAAGATTGGTCACTTCGACAAAAACCTGTGCGTGAAGCGGTGGGACATGGGAGGCTCCTTTGTGGCGTTTTAATGATAACCAATGTGAAAGTTTCAAGCTGACTCGGTAGTTGAGATGGATCTTGAGCTTCTTATTTCAAGAGCTCATTGAGATTCAGCGCTTTTCATCTGCATAACATTTTGGCGCAGGGGTCCCTCCACACCCCAGACAAACGCGAAGTTGGACCATTGGCTCCTGGCCGTTCCTTTTGCCATTGAAACTTGTATTAAGGAAATCCCAAGACTATAGGAAGGGATCTTGCAACGCTATTCAAGAATGTCATGTGATTCTTTGATGGTACATCTTGAAATACTTTAATAATGCACTCTGACAAAGTATTCCTGTGATTTCATTGCAATTTCTTTGTAAAGTAAGGTAGGCCCTCAACTTCCAAGGACCTGAAAATCCGTTGGAAGAGCATATATAAATAGATTACAATTAGGGTCAGTACATGTAAAGTTTCGTCAAATTCAAGAAAAACGAGATTCCTTCGAGGCCAAGAAACTGTCTTTTAAAGACCTAAATTTTTTACGTCCCTCGTGAAAAGAGGAACGTGAGGGTGAAGCAATCCTCAATGCTGTCACCGAGATCCCTAGTCATCAAACCGACATCTAATCTCAATTTGGCAAAACTAGGATCGTAAGGCTTCGGGACAATTGAAGGCAACTCATCTTTCATTATCTCATCCAAGTAACTTCACATAAATCGCTATCAAAGAGATTCTGCAATCGCAACCAACAATCCATGTCAGTAACACTGATCGCTACCACAAGAGCCCAAAGCTTGCAAAGAAAATGGGATCCTTGGTGCAATCATGTCGCTCGTAAGACAGTCGGCAAAGAAGATTCCACACTTGATAGCAACACCAGACACAGAAATGAAAATACCGGGGCGGCTTTAGGCTGGTCAATTGAAATACTCGAAAGAGAATATGCAGTCTATAAACAACTTCAGAGACAGCACACCTGCGTAGATACACCATTCAGTCGTTTCCACAACTTTTCGCATATATGTGGAATCATCGTCCACCATCTTCAGTTCTGCTCAGTGCTGGTTGATCCCAGAATTAAGCAGAGCTAAAATATAACTCGTTTCCTCCGAAAACCTGAGCAATGATTAGCTCACAGCCCAAATTTCACTCGTTGACAATTATGGAAGGGAAGCTAATTCCTTCAAAGTCGACCAACTTTTGCGCTTTTTTTTCTTGGCACTGTCACTGCTTTCCACTGCAAGCCCCTTGTGAGGGCTCATTTTTGGAGCCTCTTGCTCTACAACGCCCTGCTGGTTCTTCTTCTTCCTTTTCTTCTTCGACGAAAGATCCAGAGGCAGTCTGTTGAGACCCGTTCCTCTAGATTTTAGATTCTCTTGTTCAACAAAACCCTGCTCATTCATTCCAGCGTTTTCTAAAGGTCCCTCGCTGAGTTTGACTTCCAGTGTTTTCAGACCATCCTGCTCATTCTTTCCAGTACGTTCCAGAGGTCCCTTGTTGAGATTGATTTCGACGGTTTTTGGACCCTCTTTTTCAACAAATACCTGCTCATATTTTCCAATATGATCCAGATGTTCCTTGTTCAGATCGACTTCCACAGTTTTAGGATCCTCTTGTTGAGTAAAATCCTGCTGGTTACTTTCCATAAGATCCGACGTAATCACTTCCACAACTTGTTCAGGCTGGTCTTTCTCCGCAATATCCAGAGGCTCCTTGTTGAGTGTAACTTCGAAAGTTCTTGCACCCCCTTGTCCAGCGCTTTCCATCTGGTTCATCTCCAAAGTATCCAGAGGGCCCATGTCATGTGTCAATTCCCCAGTTTTGGCACCCTCTAGTTCAGCAAATCCTTTCTTGTTCTTCTTCTTAAGATTCAACTCCACAGCTTCTGAACCCTCCTGTCCAGTCAATCCCTGCTGGCTCGTCTCCACAAGCTCAGACGACCCCTTTTCCAAAGATAATTCCACAGCTATTGAACTTTGTTGCTCAGCAAATCCCTCCAACGCACCATCCGGAGGCCCCTTGATGATGAGAGTCGTCTCCACAGCTTCTGGACCCTCTTGTTCAGTAGACCGTCGCCGATTCTCAAAAAGTATCTGCACAGAGCTCCCTTCTTTAGCAGGCCTCTGCTCGTTCTCCTTCTTGAGATTCAATGACAATGACTGTTTGTCCACTGGACGTGTTTCAGCGACTGAAGACTTTCCCAATAAATTAAGGCTCGAACGCGCCGCTGCCTGTGCGATCTTCGTCTTTAAGTGATTCCTCGAGGTTCCAGGCTTCGCGTTTCCATGCTTGCAAAAGTGACAAATATATGTCACATAATTGGATGTGATACTAGATTTCCCCTTTCTCTTGTTTTTAGTTACACGAACAGAACAATTTACTCCTACCTGCATAATGGACTCACACCTGCAGGAAACAATTCCTTGTCATGGAAGGAACAATTGACTCCATATGGACCAGAAATACACCACTGTCGGGTATACTCGAACCGTAAGAAACCTGCTCCGGGCTCCTATACTGAGCCCTTATAGCAAAAGCATCTTATTTACTCATACACTTGGTTGGACTTCATAGTCATAGTAAGGGGTGTAAGTATGATTTTGGCAAATTGCATATGGCCATGATCTTCGCATGGAAGCAGGGATGTCTACCGCCACTTATAGTGATCCAAAACCTCCTACTTTGAAATTGAATATGGAATTCATACATAGTGCAAAAAAAATGAACTCTACAAACCACTCAAACCCTAAATTCTTCAATCATTCTCGCCCCACCCGACTACAATCAAACTTATTGGAGCGAAACCCTATTAATTACAGAAAGAGAGATACGGTAGGGATAAATCATGGCACTCAAAACAACAGATAGACGACCCTGCATTCAAGTTCCGTAGATATTAATGCAGATCTCCCTCAACAATTGCTTCCACCACACATAGGCCCAAGGAATTAGGGTTTAGGGTTTAGTGACGACAAAGAGCAATGTTTCAACCAAACTCTGGAAAAATCACTACATCCAGCAGAAAGGCAAGGAATTCTAGACACTGACCTTTCGCAGATGACATGAGCAGTGTCGGGCACAGGAACACCAGCAGCTTCACACAGGCAACCGAGGCGGGCGCCCAAAAGAGCGCCGAGAGGAGGTACATTGGCGCTCGCCCACGTCGCGACCCGGAGCAAGTGATCAGCTCGCAATGCTGTAGCCTGGTTGCTAGGGTTTGGGATTTGTGACGACGCTGCTGCTGCTCCTCCTCCTCCTTTTCCTGACTGTTGGCGTAGCGACGCCGTCTGGGACTTGCCATGTTGCAGCAATCCAGATGTGGGGGGAGGCTTCTTGTTTCCGCCATAGCCAACTCCACCCTTCTTCCCCATGCGTCAAAAAAATTGTTCCTCTCTCCACAAGCTTGAATCCTCAAGCGAATTAGAACCCGCGGAATTTGTAAAACCTAAATCAATGCACCTTCAATGCTTGTGGACACATCCCCAAAAGCCCCACACCCGTCATCGCGTGCGGTACAATTCCCGAATAAATGCACAAAACGAAAACGACTCGCTACAGGGAATTGTTTCGATGCTTTTGTTGGTAAGAGCCTCGAAAATATCTGTCAGTGAGGGAATTGAAAGGGGAACTCGGAACTGAAGTCCTACCGCAGGCGTTCCCGGAGTTCCCTCCGTTCACTTATATTTTCGGAAGGACAATCTATTTCAGAGTAAAGTAAAAATTTCCAGGGGTCCAGGTCAGCTGGAACGATACAATTACTAAAAACCTGTCAACCTACAGTAGGTATCTGCTCGATGTTTGCTCTCAACCATACGTTTGTACTTCGCAAGCCCAGCCCTGAAACATTGAATAGTTTGCATAAGAATCAACAGAGAGAACTTGAGGAGCTGCAATAAAACTTAAATAACAACTCATGAATAACAACTGGACAAAATGGTAACTAAACTTCAAGATTGCAATCAAAATATAGTGACTGGAGCTCATGCATTGACTATACTAGAACTGATGTCTGAGGCCAAAAACACAATCTTTTCAGACAAACAACATAAATCACTTAGAAAGGAGACATAAACCGGAGGGTTCTACGTCCGAAAGCGCAGACACAAGTCCAGTCCGATTAACGCACCTTCTCAGTTGTATAACTCCCCAAAGAGTTCAAAACTTGCTCTGCCCCCGATCCGGAACTGAGTCGCTTGTTCATGAACCCACTAGAGCAAAACCCGTCGTTTTTCATTGAGGAAATCCGGAGCTGTGTCGCTTCTCACTGAAAATTGTTGGACCCAGGTCGAAATCCACACTGGATGACCTACACCTAGAAGCCAAGAACACTGTGCGAAATGATGAGCCAGCGATGCAATCCTTTGCATCTGGAAGACGAACCAACGGAGCTAGTGGAGCTAGTGGAGCATTCTAGTTTTCATGATGACTAGTACTTTCAATTAAGTGTCAGGGCGTTAACCTTAAAGACTATAACTGAATGCTCTTGTGTGTGTGTGTGTGTGTTTATACACCGCGTTGATGCTAGTCAGTGCGTTAGAGCTTTTGCAGCGATAGTGTACTTTGTGCATGGCTTAGTGCAGAGGGGTGTATGACAAGTATGTTGAGTATAATATATCTGTCTTGCTGCCAAAGGTGTTGTGAGTACTTGTTTTCGGGTAAAGAGATTTGTGTGAATTGTTGCTACAGTATACTAGGTTGCATGTTATTGCAGTAGTTTCAATAGGTTATGGGCCTCTATTCGTTTCCAACCAAAACTACATTTTTTTTAGCCTTTTATTGTTTCTTTATTGCTCCGTTGTCATGGCTGACAATAGTCGTGATCTTGGAGGCATCTCCCAATTTAAAGGTCCAAATTTCCATATCTGGAAATTCTAGATGCGTGCAATATTACTCAGCAGAGAACTCATGGACGTTGTCGATGGTTTTGAAGTACAACCAGTTGCCACAGTTGAAAATGATGTCAAAGCTATATGGCGTAGAAAAAATAACCAGGCCGTTAGTTTGCTTTGTCAAGCCATTGATGAAACTATGCTTAAACATGTCACAAGTTGTGTCACGTCTAAACAAATATGGGACAAGCTCAAGCTATTTCATGAACAGAATGCTTCTGAGAACATTCACACCCTCCAGCAAGAATTCTACAAGTGCTCCAGGAGTCAGGGTGATAGCATTGCAGATTTCGTAGGGAAACTTGACGTGATAGTACAGCAGCTAGCCACTAGAGGCGATACCACGTTCAATGAGCAAGCTGTGATCTCTAAGATTTTGTGCAATTTGCCAGGAGGGTTCGATAGTTTGATTCCTGCTTGGCGTATGCAACCAGATGCAGTAAAAACTTTAGACAACCTCACTCTCCAATTATTACAAACAGAGAGTACGCTTAAATCTCAGATCGATGAGATCACTTCCACAACCACTTATATAGCTTCATCTAGTAGCAAGGCTACTGAATACACACCCGAACAACGTGCAACTAGGCACAAAGAAATTAATGACCGCAAAAAAACTAGTAAATGTTGGAAGTGCGGCATCATGGGGCACTGGGGGCGCGAGTGTTCAGCTAGTGAAGAAGATCAACGGAGACACCAGGAATCACAAGCTGCGGGCCAGAACAGCAATGACCAACCAAAGAAGCGGTACCAGGGTCACAAAGCATTCATGGCTACAGTCAATGAAATTCTCCCTACATCAAACTATTGGTATGTCGACAGTGGATGTACGGAGCACATGACTGACAACAAGTCGTACTTCTCTACATATTAAGATGTGTCGATGGAGCATCGACTAGTTCAAGGCATTGGTGGTGCAATGCTTACGGTAGCAAGAGTTGGGGACATCTTCATCAAGATACAGCTCGATCAGTACCACACCTTTGGGATTCTAAAAGGGGTAATTCATGTCCCATCTCTTGGTCGAAATTTATTTTCATCATATGTTGCTGCACAAAAGAAAATCTATACATTGCACACCAATACTGGGTGTCAGATGTTTGAAGCTGGCAAGGTTGTCTTGACGGGAAACATTTATAACCGCATGTACAAGCTTAACATTGAAGTTATTTACCCTGAAGTATCAACCTCAGCACTTGCCGCCACCTCATTCGGTATTCCAACGTCTGCTGAGAGCAAACAAACGCTTGATCTGTGGCATTGTCGACTGGCCCACCTTAACCACACCATGATCCAAAATATGGCCTCGCAAGGCATTGTTGATGGCCTTGTTCTCAATAGCCGAAAGCAATCTTTTTGCTCAGGCTGTGCTTATCGCAAACATTCCAGGACACCATTTCCAACTGATGATCGACGAGAACGATCCAAGACCCCTAGTGATCTAATCCACTCCGACCTTTGTGGACCGATGAGCACGCCTTCAGTGGGAGGAGCATTATATTTTGCATTATTCAAAGACGATTGTTTTGGCTTCTGAGTCATTGAGTGCCTCAAAACCAAGGTTGAGACACTTCCAGCTTTCCAGAGATTTGTTGCCCAACTCAAGAGAGAGACCGATAGTATCGTCAAAGTAGTCCGTAGTGACAAAGGCACCGAATATACAAGTCAATTGTTTACACAGTACTTGGCAGAACAACACATCAAGCAAGAGTTAACCACTTCGTATACACCACAGCAGAACGGAGCTGCCGAACGGGACATTCGCACGATTATGGAGGCAGTTCGAAGCATGCTTCATTCTTCCAAGGTTCATGTTCGTTTCTAGGTAGAGGCTGCACATACAGTTGTGTATACCTTAAATCGCACAACCACCCGCACTGTAGAAGGAAGCACTCCCTTCGAACTGTGGTACAAGGAGAAACCCTCAGTCTCCCATATGCGAATCTTTGGGACCATTGCTTACGTATATGTCCCAAAAGAATTACAGAAGAAGCTTACACCAAAGAGTCGGAAGGGTGTTTTTATGGGCTACTCGGCCACTAGTAAGGCCTACAGAGTGTGGAATAATGAACTTCAGTGAATTGATGAGAGCCGAGACGTTCTCTTCGATGAAACTCTTATTGGGACCACTCAAGACGATAGTCACACACACCAGTGGTTCAGGGTTGATGGTGAGCTCCCTCCAGACCCGTCGATCCGAATTGCCTCTGTTGTCATACCGGAGCAACTTCCCCGACCTCTCATCCCACTACCACCCGTAGTACTTGACATCAATTCCACCCCTCCAGACACTAAAGCAGATGACACAAGTATCGATGTTAATCCAGTTCTCATTCCTAGTAGCTCCAGTGATGTTATACCAGTTACTAATCAACATGTTGACGACTTGAGTGTACTTGATCAGCTTCCCGGTAATGCCATTACTGACATTGCCGCAAACGAAGATCATATTCAACCCTTCCCACCAGTGGAAGCCCATGCACAACCTGTCGAAGATATTTTACCTGCCCATAACACCCGCACTCGCCAACCGCCCAACCGCCTTGGAGAATGGATATACCCAATTGACCACAACTCCTACGCCTGTGTTGCTCGAACGGAAATACCAAACGAACTAGAGATTTATGAAGAAGCCATGGCATCTCCTGAGAAAGACCCGTGGTTGGCTGCAATGCATGAAGAATATGAGTCACTAGTCAAGAACAACACTTGGACACTTGAGGAAATTCCTAAAGAGGGAAACCTAGTCAAATGCAAATGGGTTTATAAACTCAAACTTGCAGCTGATGGATCTGTTA
This sequence comes from Straminergon stramineum, assembly GCA_963920665.1. Classification (NCBI taxonomy): domain Eukaryota; kingdom Viridiplantae; phylum Streptophyta; class Bryopsida; order Hypnales; family Calliergonaceae; genus Straminergon; species Straminergon stramineum. The sequence continues at coordinate 23,177,582 of OY987263.1, read as the reverse complement.
GCCGATACAAAGCTCAACTCGTGGCTAAAGGGTTCACTCAACGCAAGGGTATTGATTACCAAGAAACCTTTAGTCCAGTGGTCAAGTTTGACTCCATTCGTACAATCCTCTCCGTTGCTGCAGTGGAGGACTTGAACATTACTCAATTTGACGTATGTACTGCCTACCTCGACGGCCTGTTACGGGAGCTAATATATATGCAACAACCAATTGGGTTTGAGATTCGCCATGCAGCCAACAAGAGACTTGTCTATCGTCTCAACAAGGCTTTATATGGCCTCAAGCAAAGTGCACGAGTATGGAACCGAAAGTTTGACCATTTTCTCCAAGCTTACGACCTCATTGTTTCAGATGCCGACTATTGTGTGTATGTCAACAAAACTAACCCTAAATTGATTTTATGCATCTGGGTTGATGACAGGATGGTCTGTAGTACTTTTAACGACAGCATTGTTGACATCCTCAGTTACATGGGCGGAGCATTCCAAATTACTCAAGGTTTGGCCGAAGTTTATGTTGGATTACATATAACCAGGGATCGGGATCGAGGTCTCATTCATCTCGATCAAAGACGGTACTTGGAACATGTTCTCCGACGCTTTGGCCACGAAGACTGCCACTCTATTGCGGTGCCATCGGACCCATCCAATGCAGCTCACATGCAGCTTGCTACAGTGGACAATCCTAAGGTAACATTTCCATATCGTGAGTGTATTGGTTGTCTCCAATTTGCTCATATAGGGACACGTTTCAATATCAATTATGCCGTCAGCAACATGTTTAGATTCAACAATAATCCCACTACTACCCATGTTTCGGGAGTTAAGCGAATTCTTAAGTACATACAAGGGACACTTGCACATACCATAACATATGGACGTAGGACTCATCCCAACCAACTTACTGCCTACTGCGATGCGGATTACGTTGCAGATTGCGACGATTGTAAATCGCGATCTGGGTTTCTCTTATTACTCAACGATGGCCCAGTAGCATGGGGCAGCTGAAAACAGACTTGTACCTCGCTCAGTACTACCGAATCTGAGTATATTGCAGCTGTTTTAGCCACTTAAGAAATTTTATGGATGAGACGTTTGCTCCACAGTCTTCGATCCCCCCAACAATACCCTACGCCATTATTTTGCGATAACCAGTCTGCTATCCGGTTGGTCAAGAATCCCGTGTTCCATCAACGAACTAAACATATCGACACCAAATACCACAAGATCCGAGATGCAGAATCAGATGGTCAAATTATTATCACGTATGTCTGTATTGAAGACCAGCTAGCGGATTTCATGACAAAGGCTCTCCCTCGAGATCGGTTCCAGCAACTTCGTGGTTTAGCAAGGGCTCTTACCTGTAACACACTGTGTTGAAGTGGGAGATCTATGTAGTTCATCACAGTGGGAGTGGGAGTGTTGGACCCAGGTCGAAATCCACACTGGATGACCTACACCTAGAAGCCAAGAACACTGTGTGAAATGATGAGCCAGCGATGCAGTCCTTTGCATCTGGAAGACGAACCAACGGAGCTAGTGGAGCTAGTGGAGCATTCTAGTTTTCATGATGACTAGTACTTTCAATTAAGTGTCAGGGCGTTAACCTTAAAGACTATAACTGAATGCTCTTGTGTGTGTGTGTGTGTGTTTATACACCGCGTTGATGCTAGTCAGTGCGTTAGAGCTTTTGCAGCGATAGTGTACTTTGTGCATGGCTTAGTGCAGAGGGGTGTATGACAAGTATGTTGAGTATAATATATCTGTCTTGCTGCCAAAGGTGTTGTGAGTACTTGTTTTCGGGTAAAGAGATTTGTGTGAATTGTTGCTACAGTATACTAGGTTGCATGTTATTGCAGTAGTTTCAACAAAAATGATCTATTGTTAGTATCTAAGTCAGACCCATGATTTGTCCCTCGTGACTTTTTTCACTCACCCCTCGTTTTGTCGCTATTTCAAGGAATGAAAAGCGATGGGTTTCGCAATAGTGACCTGAACAAGAATTAAGCCAAGCCAAGCATCAAAATCAGCTTTGCGGTCACTATCAATTAGCATATGTTTGCAGAAATAGATCAACAATCAACATAACGCATAATGTTCGTAGAGTACATGCAACAATGGTTTCAGTTTCAATTGGGTCGTACTGAAACGTTTTGCGTATATATAAGAAACCTAGATAATAATTAAGGTACAATGAGGTATATATTTTCTTACACTTGATCATCAACTGAATTGCTAATCTCGTGCTTCTCCCTCGACTGCATCTGCTACTAGTACCGATAATGCTTCGATAACCTTTTCAGTCCTCAAGGAATTCCCCAGAAAAAATGATCAGAGAGTGACAAAAGTTTGTGGGCGGAAAATTAAAGAATCCCACGACTCCACTTCTTCTAACCTAGCTCATGAGCTTAACACATGTAAAATAGATTCACAAAGTTATCAATGATGACTTAATTTTAACCTAATAGAACATTATTTTTGGTCAATATTAGATAATGTTCAATTAATGTCAAAATAATGTTAACTTCATGCTAACTTAGTAATACTTAGTATAAAGTAATATCAAGTCAAAGCCAAGGAGGCCATTCAACACTACTAGTTGTAATATTCAAATATTAGACTACATGTTATATTGGTATGTAGCATACCTATTTTCGTTCAGCACTCTCTTGGGGGGGTTTTGTACATAAAATTATACTCAAAATTGCAAAATACCAAAAAATAAAATACTAAATCCTCGGTGATGAATTGGGGCTCACACTTGCTTGTCCAATAACCTAATATTAACTTATCATATAAATTATACAACCAAGTACAAGGATACAATAAGAAGTGACAAATTCCGGGGCCCACCTAGCCTGCACTTCAACTAAATTATTGTATCAACTGACACTCACTCTCAGCATGGCTTAGTATAAGTTTAATTTAAGAGTTGCATCAAGCGGCCAGCGAGGCTGAACAATTCACTTTCCACTAGCCAATGACTGAATGGTGTCCTATTTGTAAAATTGCCTAACAAGTCACTACAAGGAAATGCAATCCAAAATGATAAATTTTTAATAGAGAATTTTTCGAAAGAACAATAGCCATGTTATTGCTAGCTTATCTTGTCAATTTGTGAGAACTTGTCAATTTTTTGTCAAATTTGTAGTTGATGTTTGGTTCTCTTCCCCTTTTTTCAAGACAATAGCTATTCATACATGACAAATAAACTCACTAATGATTATTAAGATAGATGATTTGCCAAAAATTCAAAGAGTCATTTAAGTAATTAATGCATGTATTCTTCTATCATTTGGCATAGATATCTTAGAATAAGTTGTTTGTGGAAGAAAAGCTCTCTATATATAAATAAGGTAGTAGGAAGTAGAACAACCCATGTGAGATATGTCATTTAGAAGTTGTAAGAGCTCAACCACTTATAGTGAAGTTCTTGTAACTTCTAAATGACATATCCCATATGGGTTGTTCTACCTCCTACCACTCTATATGTATATAGAGAGCTTTTCTTCTCTTTTCATATCCACAAAATATAAGTGGTTCATGAAGTGCTATGAGTAATGGCTATTGATTATTCAATATATGCATTTTTACTCAATATATGAAGGTTTCAATTTAAAGCAATTTTAATTTTGATATTTTATCTTTTGTAGAAAATGGGGATAGTTGTAACCACTGATTAAGCCATCATGCTAGCATGGCAATGGGATAACTAACAAAAGAGGGTGTTAGGGAATAGAAGTTGACAAAAATTGTAGCAAAGTGACAAAATAGTTGACAGAATTTTGTCAAATTATTGACCAAATCTACAGGTTCCCATTGACAAAGCAATTGACAGACTTTTGTCAATTTTCTATCAAATAGGATGTAGTTTCCCTTGTAGTGAGTGCCCAATTAAGGACTCCATCATTATGCACTAGTAGATATTAAGTTACATGACATAAATGTATAACTCAAATAATTGAACAAAAATAGAAATGGTTGGTACATATATTAGAATAATTTGAAAATTGAGAAAAATGAAAAATGAAAAAATTGTAAATTCGAATTTTGTTAATAATTTTTTTTAAATTAAAAAGAAAAAGAAACAAAGAATCAAACCATGAGGGATGCGAAGCCGACTAACAACTAACAAGGAATGGTGCTTGTTGGTACATACAATTGCTCAATGCAATCACCAATCATAGAAATCGGAAAATCTATAGAATTTCTAAACATCTGAAAACTACGCCTGTCCTACATATCAATTTTTAACACATCTTCATAATTTTGGAACACTTTCTTTAATTCCTAATCTTCTCTGTGGGGTCTCCAAGATTAAAATATTTTTATAAATAAAATGATCATATTATATTATTCATTTTTATTTAATCTATGAATTCTCCAAATTTGAATCCTATTCATCTAAAAGCAAATAATACCCTTGCCAAATTAAGTGATGATCTTTAAAATAACAATTTTTAATATTTGATTTAAACTAAAAGAGTCATAAGCATTCTAGTTCATTTTTAATTTAATTTATGAAATAAAAAAGAATTTATCGCTCAATTTTAAAATTAAAATCAAAACCAATTTTTGTCTAAAATTTTCAAAATTGAATAAGATAAAGGACTGCAAAGGTTATTTTTACTTCATTGTAAGTGTCTAGAGTAATGGACCTTACATGGGTTTATTATTTTCTTGAACACATGTTGACATTTGAAAATTTTGAATTCATACTTGTGATCGAAGGCCCCAAATTACTCTAGGGTGATGAGAAATCTAAGTGTTTTCATGTTTTTCTTAACCCCTAAAGGACCATTTGTCCCCTTGGGGGACAACTTGGGTCCGGAAAGGTTCCTACTATCTCAATTTTTAGTGATATTTTTTGGTATTTTTTGAGGTTGTGTATCTTTGCAAGAGCTTTGGGAAAATATATTTTTTTATTTTAATCAATGCCCAGGAACAAAAGTTATGGCATAATAAGCAAAAATGGAGTTCGGTGGGCAGTACAAAAAAAATCACAGAAAGTCAAAATAATTTCTTCTCAAATTTTTTTCTCAAAGATTATATTTTTTTTTGCATGCAAAGCTTTGTTTCATTCAATTTGGACTAATAATGAGAAAGTTATAGACAATCTTAGTTTTTCGGGCAATCTAAGCATCTTCTTGAAAAAATAACTTGTGGAATTCATTTTTGAATGCAATTTTTAGAATTTTTCTAAAAGAAAATGCTGGGAAAGGTTAGATTCTCTTTCTAGAACAATCTCACCATTGGGATTATTGTGATTCAATTCCATCTAAAAAAGATTAACAATTTAGTTTTTTCTTCAATCTTGAACCCACCTCTTCTTAACAATTTTTTAATGAATGAAAATTAAGTGATTTTTTTCCAATTTTTTTTTCATAGATTCTCAACTCAAATACTTAACATAAATAAGTAGAAAATCAAAATCCGCAGTGCAAAAGATTTGAACTAAAAATATTCAAAGCCAAAAAATCTAGTCAAGCAAGGTGAAAAAAATTTGTTTTCTTCACTTTAAATGCATATATCTTGCAATCTGTATGGTCAAAGTTTCTGAAGTTTCTTCCATGTATTCATATACTAGTCAAGTATAAGATCTTACAATTGGATATGCAAAAAAGAACAATTTTTAATGTTCTTTTCTCTTTGCAATAGAAGTGACAATTTTGAGTGTTTTTTGATAGGAAAATCACCTTGGTCCTTTAGGGGTTAAGATTGATGTTATCAAATTTCAAAGTTTGAATTAGTTTACTTGCCAATACACATGTTGAAATAGTCTAGAGAAATGGAAAATACATGGCTTTTTAATAATTCAATACATTGCGAAATTTAGAAGTTTTGAATTTGCACTAGCAATTAGATGTTCCATAAAAGAGTAGACTAATAGACCTTACATGGGTTTATTTTTTTCTTGAATAAATGTTGACATTTCAAAACATTAAAATCATACTTGTAAAAAGAGGCCCCAAGTTACTCTAGGGTCATGAAAAGTTTTAGAATTTCTATCTTTTTCTTAGACCTTACTGAATTTCAAAGTTCATATTGGTTTATGTGCTAATCCACATGTTGGAATAATGTAGAGGAATCGGGATAAAACATGAATCTATGATAATTCAATGCATTGCAAAATTTGGAGGTTTTGAATTTACACTTGCAATTAGTTGTTGCATAAAAGTGTAGACTAATGGACTATACATGGGTTTATTATTTTCTTGAATACATGTTGACATTTCAAAACTTGGAAATCATATTTGTGATTGGAGGCCCCAAATAACTTAAGGGTGATGAGAAATCTAAGTATTTTCATGTTCTTCTTAAAGGCTTATTAAATTTCCAAGTTTGAATTAGTTTATATGCTAATGTACGTGTTGTAATGGTCTAGGGAAATGCAAAATACTAGACTTTTTCATAATTCTATACATTGCAAAATGTAAAAGTTTTGAATTTACACTTGCAATTTGATGTCCCATAAAAGTGTAGACTAAAGAAATTTATAATAGTAATTCTTATTATTTCAAACCATGTTGACATTTGAAAATTTTGAATTCATACTTGTGATTGGCAGCCCCAAGTTACTCTAGGGTCATGTAAAATTTTAGAGTTTCTGCCTATCTTTTAGAGCTTATTAAATTTCAAAGTTTTAATTAGTATATGTGCTAATCCACATGTGGCAATAGTTTGAAGAAATGCAAAATACATGACTTTTTAATATTTCAATACATTGTGAAATTTGGAAGTTTTGAATTTACACTTGCCATTAGATGCCCGATAAAAGTGTAGCCTAATGAAATTTACAATAGTAATTCTTATCATTTCAAACCATGTTGACATTTGAACATTTGAGTTCATACTTGTGATTGACAACCCCAAAATACTCGAAGGTGATGAGAAATCTGAGTGTTTTCATCCTTCTATAAAGAGATTATTAAATTTCAAAGTTTGAATTAGTTTATATCCTACTCCTAGTGTTGGAAGAATCTAGAAAAATGCAAAATACATGAATTTATGATAATTCAATACATTTTGAAATTTGGAGGTTTTGAATTTATACTTCCAATTAGATGCCCCATAAAAGTGTAAACTAATGAAATTTCCAATAGTAATTCTTATCATTTCAACCCATGCTCCCATTTGAATATTTTGAATTCATACTTGTGATTAGAGGCCCCAAGTTACTCTAGGGTCCTGAAAAGTTTTAAAGTTTCTATCTTTTTTTTTAGATATTATTAGATTTCAAAGTTTGAATCAATTTATGTGCCAATCCATGTATTGTAATAGTTTAGAAAAATGGAAAATACATGACTTTTTGATAACTCAATTAGAGTTTCTATCTTTCGGGGGGAGGGGGGGGGGTATTAAATTTCAAAGTGTGAATTTGTTTATATCCTACTAACGGTAGTGTAATACTCTAGAGAAATGCAAAATATATGACTTTTTGATAACTCAATTTATTGCAAAATTTGGAAGTTTGAATTTATACTTGCAACTAGATGCCTCATAAGAATGTACACTAATGAATTTTATAATAGTAATTCTTATCTTTTCAACCCATTTTGACATTTGAAAATTATTAATTCATACTTGTGAGTGGAGGCCCCAAATTACGCTTGGGTATTGAGAAATTTGGGTGTTTTCATACTTTTTTAAAGAGATTATTAAATTCAAAGTTTGAATTAGTTTATGTGCTATTCCATGTGTTAGAATAATCTAGAGAAATGAAAAATGCATGAGTTTTTGATAATTCAATACATTGTGAAATTGGAAAATTTTGAATTCACACTTGCAATTAGATGCCCCATAAAAGTGTAGACTAATGAAATTTACAATAGTACGTAGTTCTTATCTTTTCAACCCATTTTGACATTTGAGAATTTTGAATTCATACTCATGATTTGAGGTCCTCAATTATTCTAGGGTGAGAAATCTTAGAAGTTGTATAGTTTTTTTAGAGATTCTTAGATTACAATGTTTGAATTAGTTTATGTCCTACTGCAAGTGTTGTGATAGTCTAGAGAAATGGAAAATATATGAGTTTTTGATAATTTCAACCCATTGCCAAATTCGGAAGTTTTGAATTCACACTTTCAATTAGATGTCTTATAATAGTCTATTGTGATGGAACTTACAATAGTAATTTTTATCTTATCAATTGACCCATGTTGAAATTTGAAAATTTTGATTTCATACTTGCAATTGGAGACTCCAAATTACCCTAGGGTGATGAAATTTTTTGGAGATTCTATTGTAGTTCATATGGATATTTGTTTCTTGATTTGGTATACCCTAGACATATCTTTTGGAGTTGGTCAATAACCTCTTACTTTTCTTATACTTGGTTGATTTCTTTAATGAAAAAATTTAGTTAGGTGAAAACCAAATTTTTTTGTGTATTATATTGGAATTTTTTATTGTTGTACTTGAAAGGGTTGTTGTTGATGATTTCTAAAGCTCTAAGTGTCTTGGCTATATTTGAAGCAAGTCTAGATCCACCATCTTGGGTCCAAGGATTTAGCCATTTAATAATCATGCTAGGATTCCAAGTTGGAGGTCCACACATTCTCTGGAGGTTGGTTAATTAGTACATCAAAGAGACATGCAAATCAAATTTCAATATATGAAGCTTGCCCCAAAAGTTTTCTACAACTATTATTTGAACTTGAGTGTAGATATCTCTGCAACTTAGGTTGACAAAGGAAAACCCTAATAGGTTGCAATACTGCTTGAATGTGAGTTGTTAGGTTGTCCAGTCAGTTGGCCTTGGTTGGAAGGTCATTAAATATCCTTACCTTCAGTTGATGAAAATTTATAGGTTAATTTCAAATTTTTTTTAACTCTATTAAGCCCATTCTTCATCCCATAGTACAAGTTGAGTTGAATATCCAAGGGATTGGGTCCCTAGACAGTTGATTTCCCCAAACCATGCTTTTATAGTTGGAAGTGCATCAACTATCTTTCATTATGTGTATGGAATTGTCAAAAAAAACCTTGCTAGCTTGTAACTAAAGATAACTTGGTTCTCCGCGGACATTGTTTTGGGGGCTTCTTTAAGCATCTTCTTGAAAAAAATAACTTTATAGAATTCATTTCCAAATGTAATTTTCAAAATATTTCAAAAAATATTGTTTGACAAAGTGAAGTTTGTTTGCAAGAACAATCTTACTCTTGGGATTAGTGTGTTTTAATTCGGTGGCAAGAGAAGTCTCTACCTGTTAACTTTAACTGTAATATTAGCAAACAAGTATGCTAAAGTTTGATGTCGTACCTCTTTCAGCTGTCTCAAGGAGCCCGCAACAAGAACAATGACTTGAAACGTACTGTATGTAAGACCAAAGAGATTCAGGAAATGTTGAGCTCTACATCTTCCATCTCAGCTCCGTCAAGATTGTAACAGAGATAGTACTACAAAGAAGCCTTGGCATCCATTTAAGAAGTTTGCAACTTACGATATTCAAGTACATGCTCAAACAAGGTGCGGAGTGTTGCAATCTTTTCCACGTCTAAAAAATTCTTAAAAATTAAGAGTCGCTAGAAATTTATCAAACAAATGAAAGTCGCTTTAAAGAAAGACACTTACGGACACTCGGCCGCCGCGTTCCAGTGCCACGCTTCCTGAAAGCCCCGCGCGCCTTGGCTGCTACTACAGAGAAGAGAAGAGGCTGAATTACACCACGAAGACAAGAACAAAACTTCTAAGAAAACAAAGCTCTGACTCATAACTGCAAAATAAAATTGAATGAATTTTCAATCACAATTGCGGAAAAAAAAGTTCTCCAAACAAAAGACAAAGTGGTGGACTTCAATGATTTGGGAAGTGCAAATTGACCTTGCACCAACAAATTCCTGCGCGTAAGAAAATTTCACTGGAAGTAAGGAAACACTGTGACTAGTAAAAACAAGTTAACGAACGGAGGTGAAACTGCAGCAATTACACACAAAGACGCTTGAGGCGCCCAGAAGCCAATTTATACAACTAGCAAGTGTCAAAGAAAACAATTTATACATAGCCCTAACTAATTTGCAGACGTCGATTCTCAGTTGTTGATTGCCGATCGCAGCCGTCGGTGCAGGCGGATGACTCATCGGCATGCAGTGAACCTCTCTGCTGCTGACGAATTAAGTTTGTCTCGTTGATGCTGTTTTTGTTCTTCTCTTCTTGCTTGCATTTCATTATTTGAGTTTTGACAACTTGCTTTTTGTTAGTGTTTTTCACGTTTTCTGTGCATTATGGTTTGTGAAAACGCTTATTGAATGACAAATTCCCAGATCTGGTAAGTAGACTTTGGCGATCTGATTGAGGAGAATCTTGTCGCCATAGTTTCCACGATTATGATCTTGACGCCGTGCCCATTCTGGAGTGCAGCTGCATTCTCTTCGGCAATAAGGTATGAAAACTCAGAATTAGGACTTCCATCTCTGGATTATGAGCTGATGCCATATTGCATGCTAGGAACTCAGTGACTAAGTTCGTATAGCTTGGGGAAATCAGCAGTTGAATTCTTTAATTAATTTGTTAGGAAAAAAACTATTATCAATGATGTCAACAAGGATACCCTATTTTGGACACTACTCTAGTGCTTATCAATGCTAGAGTGGAAAGGGTCCAAGCCCAGTATTACTACAGACTCAGGAATATTATTGAAGATTTTCTGTGTTAATTTCTGGTTGGACTTCTCTTTTGTTCTGTGAAAAATGAGGAGCAAATACTGTATATGCAATTTGTCAAAGTAAATCCAGAGATGGTTCATATTCAACACAATTTGCAGTGAATTGGCAGCTTTCGATTGCCACGTGCGACGAAATGCACAAGCGGTTTTCTGTTGGACAACTAGGACAAGTCTAGATTGTGTTTTTGCTCAATTTTACAGAACTTCGACAATTTAATGAAAAAAGAATGCCGTAATCATTCAGGGACTACGCGTTCAGCACCAGCACGCTCTATATCACAAGGGAACTCAGTAGGAGGGGTTACCATGTGGGAAAAATTGGACCATTACCACCTCTAAATGATAAACTCGTAGTAGTTCACCACTTAGGAAGTGGTAAAGAGGTGGCAATTTCTCCCACAAGGTAACCTCTTCTACTTCCCTTATATATTCGTTCCCCGTGCCGTCTTTCTTGAGCTCCAGCAGGAGTTGGATGTGGCGATTAACTTGAGGAGTTAGAGGAGCAGGTGCACCACAGTAGCAGCAGCAACTTCACAAACGTGGTACAAGTGATGCTACGGTGGGGGCTACCCCAATTGTACAGTTCTGATTGAGTGCAGTTGCAGGTATGCTGCGGAGTAAGATTCCTATAATCAGTGTTGAACATTTTGAATTGCCTGATTGTGAAGTTCAAATTTGCATACAGTTCAAAGGCATCCTTCACTCTGTGTCTATGGCCTGCTGTAACTCATGGGGTACAAATCCAATGGCTCCAATTGGTGCCAATTTTCTGCAGATTTTATGAGGATGCCGTGATTTTGACTATCGGAAGCTAGACAGCAATCAAGAGTTCTGTAAGACTGAGGTGATGGAAAGGACGATTTTGCGTTGCTCCCAGTGTGGAGCAACAAATTGCGCTAACATGCCGGCAGGTTTAATGGGCCACATGAAGAATAGCAGTTACCGCATACTAGATCCAAACACTTGTGAATAAATTCTGGTAGTAAGTCCTTCCAAAACCGTTACAAAAACAATTGCGATTCACCCTTCTGTACTAGTCAGTGATAATCCTCGGCAGTGAGTGATGGATCCATGGCATGGATTGATATCGAGCTGGGAGAGTCCGGTACAGCTAGAATTGTAAGGCTTGCAGAGAGGCGAAGGTCTGGTGAATTGCGCTTGCAATCTCGTCCACGTTCATGCAGCACAGGGTGCCGATCTGGACGTGAATGGAATACAGCGTTCTCCAGTGCTTGCAAATACATTGCATAATGTTGTGCTAAACCACTGCAAACAATTGTTAATACATTTCTGCTAGTCCTTGCAAAACCGATGCAAAAACTATTGCAAACTCAGCCTTATGTATGTACTAGTGATTGATGATACTCGGCGGTGATTGATGGATCCAGGGATTGAGAGCTGTGAGGGTGGAGCTAGAATTGCAAGGCATGAAGGGAGGCGAAGGTCTGGTGGATTGCGCGTGCAATCTCGTTCACATTCGTACAACACAAGGGGCCGATCTGGACGTGGAAGGAGTAGAGCACGGTGTGGCCCACGGTGGTAATGTTAGTGTGCAGCACCGTGAGCGCCAGGCTCTCCAGCGCCACGACCGTGCGAAGCAGCTGACCCGCGCGACGAGTCGCCATGATCTTCACCAGCGCCGCCGCAGGATCCGGGGACGACGAAGACCCTGACCCCGGTACCGGCACCAGCTTCACTTCCACCGAGGCCATGTCTGAGCGAGCTTCCCCCACCACCATGCCATTCTCCAGACTCCACGGTTGCAATGTCGAAGACGGCGAAGCTGGGACGGATATTATTTGCCCGGGCGTTGGGTAACTGCCGCTCAGTTGGGGCCCGTGTCGCGTGCTTGCAATATTCCCGGCACCCAGGTTGATGCTTTCGGTGGATGACGCACCCAGCAGAAATGGGCTTGGATCCACCAATCTCTGCAAAGCAGGGTGGAATTCTTTCAGCCATGGTTATTAATTGAGTCACTCTACTCTGAAACATGGACTGGGTAACTTGAAAGCAGAGCCTCATTGTGTGTATACGATTTGAAATCATGCTGCTAAGGTAGCGTCAAGCATATATTGTACGAAAGACTGACTTTGCAATATTTTTTCTGAAACAATTTTGCAATGACCGCCATAAATTTGTTAGCAATAGTTTAGTGCAACACAGCGCTGTGTACATATTTGCAACTATTTGAGACGAAAATAGGTTTTGCAACAGTTTAGGCATGTAGATGTGCATTGGATCCGTTTCTAAGACTTTTGCAGCAAGTTTCCAGCCCTTTTGCACTGGTTTGCAATAGATCGGCCACGAGTTTAAAGCAAAGTACGGAATTACTACTGTAAATCCATAGAAAAATAATTGAAGTTGTGTTGCAACCGCTACTTCCTGTTGTTCTGATATGACTAATGGAAATGAGAGGTGATGCAAATTGAGTAGAGCCGTTGTTACCTGCGGGCTATGGAAAGCGAAAGGCGGCTGTAATTGGCAAAATTGCGGTTCAGGATTTGGCGTGGCGAGTCGACTTGTGGGGGTCTCGGCGGTGGAAAGATCACTGTACGCTCGCCGTCTCTTTTGCGATTGCAGGCAGTGCAGGAGATGCTCCAGCTCCTTCACGAATTCAATTGCTCCACCAACTATAGACGCTTGATCACCCTGCAAATTAAATCAACATCGCATTGATCACTGAATGTTAGTATTTCGGAACCATGAGGCATTGGAATATACAGAAGGGAGTTTTAAGAGTTTATCATAATTGAGATGTTAGACTCCGTTTCATTTCCGTCATGGTAAACTCTTGAACTCCCTTCTGATTTTACTCGGAAACTACGACAAACGAAATCAATATGAAAATAATTCTTGATGTGATGATGTATTACCTTCTGGACATATGAGCCAGGCATGAGAGCACGGAGAGCAGCCAAATGCTCGTTCATCTGCTTCCGACGGTTCCTTTCCACCGCAATATGAGTCATTCGCTGGCTCTCCACTTCATTGCTGAGCTTCGGCAGTTTCGACCTCTTCCTCTTCGTTGTCAATTGCTTCACCATGATCTCTTGCGCTCCCGACTTAGAGTGAGCACCTCTCTCGGGAGTATTACTCTCCTGCGAATGACTCACATACTTCACGGCAGCCTCATCAAGAGCATTTGCAGCTGCAGATGTGGAAGGACCAAAGCTGCTACTGCTGATCTCCATGGTATAGTCCGTAGACACGAATTGATCCGCCAACTTGGTGAAGCCGGATATGACACTGCAGGGGGAGCCTAATGGCTCCTTGTGGGAGACCACTCCAGATCTCCTCGGAAGCTCAAACATGTTGGAAGATTGCCAGGAAGCTTTCGCAGAGCTGAGTTGCTGCTGTTGTTGCTGTTTCTGCTGATGCTTGAGTTGGCCTGCATTATCAGGGCGACGGAAACTTGGATGTCGCATGAGCGGTCCCAAGGTATGATTCTTTGAGACATGGCTAGAATCTACAGCCGTTGAAGTGGTAGATGCGTTCCAAGGTCCAAACAAATCAGGCCCCAGTTGACTACCACCGTAGTGATTGAGATGAACCCGAACTTGCCCCTGCACAACATGGGAGAGAAAGTATTTTTTAAGGATACGACACCCAAACCAGTAAGTGATGATGAGTACATTAGAATGATGTACAGTAGGAAAACTTAGCCATTTCTACGAATTTATTTTCAGTATGTACAGAGCGATGTAAGATAAACTCGACCAGACTTTAATTTTGAGTGCTAAATTGTTGGAAAGCCTGGCAGATTGACAATGAGGACTCGGAGGAGTACCCTGGAGTACCGCAATCAACCCAGGACTGATATAGAATGAGAAGTACTTGTGATCTAGTACCTCTTCCTTGAGACGCCTACTTTTTGCTTCTAGCTCAGTCATCTCCTGCTGGAGTTGTTGCTGTTGCAACGGACGAGCGTACTAACACAAAAGCCAAGTGAAGCTTATGCCGTAGACCCGAACTGTCTAAGGACCAGCCTCTAATTAAATGGACTTTTTTCCCCACCAAATGAACCAATGAAGGTCACTCAGTCATTGTAACTAGCCTGTTGACCATGCTGTAGGCTGTACATGGTTTAACTGGGCGTGTTACGAGCACAGAATGAAGAAGACGGGTTACAAGGACAGACGCAAAACGAGACAGGTCGTCGGCAGTCCTACGCTTGGGGATCTTACTTACCCTTGGAGAAGGATGGTAATCTGCTGGTCGAGCTAGTAACCATGAAGAAGTGGAATGATATAATTCCGGAGGAGGATTGGTAATAAGACCTCGTGAAGACTCGGCTCCTTCTTCTTCAATGGGTATCGATATCTCATCGAAAATAATGGAACCCTGTTGTTGAGAAAGTTGTGTCTTGAACACTTGGCTGTCGCCACTGTCGCAGGTGGAGCCTGTCGTGGAAGGGAACAGGAACGTTGAGCTGCAGGCGGCTTCCAGTGGACTGGCCATGGTGGGCATGAGCGTTTCGTCAAACGGGTCCAGTGTTGGGTCATTGGAATTCCAAAACGTTTTTGCAGGAGGAATCAGTTGCATGGCCTCCAGGGAGTCCATGATGGAGTTGGATCAGCTTCTGTTCAGTGAGAACCACTTCCAGCATCAGTGCAACATCCCATGAAATAAATGGAGAATATATATGTTATATTTCTATATTTTCCGCAGAAGGTATAACCACTAACAAACGGGAAGTGAACATATCACGAAAACTCATACTCGGAAATGAAGAGTGCTGCAATGCGACATATATTACTCTCAAGCCCTTGCATTGCTTAAGAAGTTAATTAGGGACACTGTAAGGAGTAGCAGCAAGGCATTGTTATATGACTTGATATCTATTGAGTGACTGTACTTGTTAAGAAAAAATCGGTTGTGCAAACTTACAAAAATATGTGTTGCTCGACGTAGCTACTGCGCTCTGGTCATTTTGTGAACTCCAAATGCTTGACTGACTTGGCAACCGCAATGGCGTTTTATCTGCACAGGCAATGTCACCTTTGAAAATAGGAAAGCAGAGCTTGTATAATGTACGGAGTGTTCAAACCATCTCTCCAGATCTAAATGATGTTAGCAATTTATGTAACGTCCCCTCCATCATTTACAACGCTATTACTGATGGCGACAATTAGTATACCTTCTTCTGGAAACTCCCATCTCTTTCACAGATTCAGAAATATCAACGAGTGAAGAGTCGACTAGAAACGAGCAGACATTTACCAGAAGAAAAACATCAAGTGCTACCTGGTGTTACAGTCCTTCGTCACAGTTACTACCATTCGACGAGAGTCATTCGAAATACAATAATCGGAAGCACTCGACGTTCCAAGCGTTGCATGCTATGAACTTTTATTCCAAAATGAAATATTTCGCTAAGAATGATACGGTCTCCAATATCGAGACCTCCAAGCTTTAGGAAGCTATGGTGCGACCCGAGAAGAATTTCCTCTGTTCCCGTACTAGCGAAACAAGTAAAATCTAGCAGCACTAGGAGAACATGCTCTTCAATTTATGTTTGAGATAGAAATGACCAAGACCTTTGAGCAGCTATGGAGTAGCTTGGAGCTAGAGCTAGCTAAGCTCCTCAAACAAATAGCGTCTCCACTGCAGTTATCTTCCTACACCTCAAGGCCTAGATTGCTCCGATGTTGGAGTTCTTGTAGAGCCTTGGTATCTACAAGGGAGGATTCAACAATCGAGGCTGGCTGATGGCATTGAATGCCAAGTCGATATCCAACATTCAATTGTTGATGTAAAATACTCCACTCGCGCACGGCGAGCTGGAAACGCGTAACTCTCTGGAACCTTTCTACCCAACAAGAGACTTCTTTTCTGTATGTTGATAACAACCAGATAAACGTGGAGGTCTGGGGAATATTTGCGCACTTCAACGAGGTGATGGGCAATCCCAAAGCTGGGAACCTTCCAGTTCTTAATACCAGTTTATTTACTCTTAGTAATGCACTTGCATGCACTTCTATCAGTATTCTACTACAAAGGAAACTAGCTCTAATTCTAGTTGATTCGCATTAGAAATATGCCCTTTTCGTTCCTGAATTATGATGTAGTCTGAAAATTACCAAAACGGGAGTCACTGCGATAATGTTTTCCTCAAAAACATTTCGACAAACTGTGCATTTCTCACCGACTATATCTGCTAATTCCAGAGCCCCACTTAACACTAAATTTAATCCATACTTTGAGCATGATTTTCTCTTGCCACCACTCGTTACACTCAGGCTTCACAATGAAACTGCACGCAGCGCAAAGACTCCAGCTTGAGAGGAGACTCACGTGCTTCATCAGAAATTCATTCCGAGTATTTGAACTGAGCTTGTAAACCAAATTCGACCTCCATCATAATTTATGCACGATCTGAAACTTCAGAATGTAACTAGCTATGATCCACAAGAGATATGAGAATGATCACCTAGCTCAAAATAACCCGGAGTACATGAATGCTGAGCACTTCCCAAGGAGCATGCACGCCACTCTAGCTGCTACACCATAACTGAAGTAGAATTCTCCGTGAGAATCGTAGCTAATCACTAAATAATTCTTCTCAGGCACTAACCCCAAGTAGTGAGGATGCTAGCTGGAGAACCGCATCAGTGGAGCTGCAGAAGGAGAGAGAGAGAGCATATTGTTGGAGGGCGTGATGGGAAGCTCAAATTGCAGCACTTGACACAGCCAGAGCTTGCTAATCGGGGCCTGGATCAGCTTGGTTTATGGAGGGGGATGAAAAGACAGGGGCTTAGTAGTATGCCAGAGCTTCTGGACTTACTGAGTGGGCTGGACTGGCAGGGGTATACGTAAGACGGGGCAGGTGAAGTACCGGAGTGTCACTTCCTGGCCTTGTCCATTTGCTCGTTGACATGCCCTTGCGGGATAGGAACAGGCAGGCTGCAGACAGGTTTCCCCCCCAGCCAGCCAATTCCATACCTCCCCCCTGCCCATATAATATCCTCCGCAGCAGGCTAATCAAACAATTTACTAGTTGTCCGAACACCGGGTTACTTTGGGGATACAAGCTACTGTACAGTACTACAAGTTTACAATCATGATACGAAGGTAGAGACTCCGTTAACCATACTGTACATTCGAGGATCCATTCACCAGACAGGTGAGCTTGCATTTGTGCTAAATGTGAAAATACTTAATCTATTGACATTTACTTTGTGAAATCGAATGTTAACTGACCCACAAAAATAAATGTGCAAAACTGAAGATGGCGCAAGCTTTTTAGATTGTTGTAGGGAAAGGCTCAAGGTTCACCTGTGTGTGGTGCAGGAAATTAAACTCTCCCTCACTGTACGCATTACTCAAGTTACATATTTGAGTATACGTATATTCAACCTGCAAGTTTAAGTAATTTCCAAAGAGCCAAGTTATAATGGTGAAATTGTTGTCCAGGAGAACTCCCCATTTGAAATTTGTGCTTTCACTCTGAAAGAGTAAGAACCACAATCGTATGGAATTTGAGAGCACCACCTGCAGCCAGAAGTTGATATAGTTACCGCTATTTTACTGCAGCTGGCAATTGATTAGATATTTCTGATAATATACCCTTGATGACATTTATGTAAAATGGGTGTACCTGTTGGCATTCTGGAGCCCCGGCTGGAGCTTAACTTAGCGCATGATATGCATTAAGCGGACTTTAACACTTCCCAAATCAAAAACGATGGGGAAGAAAATTAAAGTATCACTTCAGTAGCTAGAAAGAAAAGTACAAAACCAGCTTGTTCGGTCTGGATGTCAATTAGAACTGCGTACAATTTCCTGTGAAATCTGTGATTCCCTCTGTGATTACTTCCTTTAATTCGTGACTGGAGTTTAATTAGGAGTGCGCAGACAGGCATGGCCTTCAGTTCACAAGAAACTGTAGTTTTAGTCTATTTCAAACATATGGGATTCAGAACTTCACGGTTATTTGGAAATCACTAGATTAATCGCTTGCATTACCTGAGCTCCTCCTCGTTCCAATGACACAGTCACACAGGTGATTGCAAATTATATTCCCGCTGTATATTCTCCGAATTTTACCATCTTGTGGAGCATCTTCCGATTCATGTGTCAAATTCTCTGTCAAATTGTTGTTGTTTTTGAAACTTTCTCGGTCAAATTGTGAAAACATGGGAGAGTGATTTTACAAGTCTACTTATACCAAAAGGTAGTATTGTCAAAAGATTAGGGTTCATGATACAAAGTGCAAAACCATTATATGCTATTTAGAAGATATGTCCTATATAGACATGGTTCCATCCAAGGGGTTGGAAAATCCTAAGAGTTCTCACATGTCAACTCACTAAGGGCCATTTCACACGGAGGAGAGTGAGAGAAGGGAAAGGAGAAAGGACAAATCTTTGTAGGCTAATGTGCATGGAGGAGAGGACAACAAGGGCACGAGGGAATGGAATAGAAGGGCAAGAGGAGCGGACAAATTTGTTTAGGTCACTTCACATGGAGGGGAGAGGTAGTGAAGGCACTAGTGCACAAAATAGAATAGGACTCAAGGGAAAGGACGAAACTCTTTAGACTACTTCACACAGAGGGAGAGGCAACAAGGGTATGAATGCTTGGAATAGAAGGAGAAGGGGAAAGGACAAATCTCTTTAGGTAACTTCACATGGAAGGGAGAGGCAGGAAAGGCACAAATGTATAGAGTAGAAGAAGGACAAATCTCTTTAGGCTACTTCACACCGAGGGAAGAAGTAGCAAGGCCATGAGTGCATATAATAGAATAGGATTGAAGGAGAAAGGACAAATCTCTTTAGACTACTTCACAAGTTCACATGAAGGAAAGTGAGGAATACAAGTGCAAGACTGAAGGATGTACTCTACTAATCATTTTCTAGTCTTTTCTCCACATTAGCCAACCTCTTTGGGATGTTGCCACTTCACTTCCAAGAACAAAACCTCTCGTAGTTGTTTAATTTCAACAACAAGCTAATGAAAATCAATCATGATTTCTTTCCATTTATAGGAATTAAGAAGCCTTACATGATTTCTTTTCACCTGATGTTGTTCCGGTTACCAAAGATGCAAGAGAAAGTTTGTTGAGAGATGCAACCAATCCTATGTGCCACTAATGTACAATTTCTCAAGCTTAAGGTGTGTAAAGACTAAAGAAGACCTAGTAAGGCAAGATAACCTATTACCACCCAAATTAACAATCCAAATACTTGGGAATTAAGTTATTGAGAGGATTGGTTTTCTATAGGCTTTTGAATTCTACAAGAACCAAGCCCATGTGGAATTTTTTTCTATGATAATTATAATTTTTACATAATTTTTTCAAAGTATCGTGGTCCATCCAAAAGATGCAAATCTACCTTTCAATAGGAGTCATGAGCATCCAAAATAACCCCCAAAATTGCTTTAAAATAATCTCGAACCTCTTTCTTTCTTACTCATACCTAATTTACTTGCTACAACCAATTCCCTTGTAGCACCTCCATAGCAAATGAAGATTTCAATCTAAATTGTCTAAATTATGTTAGAATTTAATAATTTCTTAGAGACCAATAGTCAAACCCTATTATCATTCATTGAGACTTGTATAGACACCTTTGGTGTCACCCATTTGCACCATTGACCTAAAATATTCACATTTTGTTTGCACTTTGATGGTTTTGAAGTGGAACAAAGTTGAAACACTATATGGCCAATAGATTCCAAAGTATGGCTTAATAGTACACTTAAATTCAACCATGGGCTCTTATCTAGATGAGAGTGTTTAGTAACAAGGTCACAATTAGTTGTATAGGTAGAACCTCTCTGAGTGTATGGTGCAAGGACTATACACTAAGAGAGGTTTATACATTTGTAGAGGTACATTAATGGCCACTAATTAATTAACATGGCATCTAACTACACTATTTTCCAGAAAAAATCCTTGAAAATTGGGCACACCCATAAACCTCTCTATCGCATATTATGCACTAACAAAGTATGCAATAAGAGAGGTTCTACTTGTACTCACATTAGGGTTGATGTGCACCTTAACCAATGATGCATTAGAAAAAATTTGGACTCTCTAGAGGACTACCAACGTTTGACAAGCCAATCTATTTTAGGGGCCTACTAAACTATTCAAAAGAGGGAATTTCTAACAAAAGAAAGATTCACCTTGTATAAATATCGAGAGTTCAAAGAAGTATATTTTAGGTTTCTATTCTGTAATCGTCAAAGGAAGGTGCTTCGCGGGTGCTTTCAAATATCAAAACAACACTTGTCGCAATCCTAACTAATAGTACTTGAGAATGAATGCTTTGTCATTTGGGAGAGACAAAGTGTAGAAATAGGGAAAAAGTTCCTCAGGCAAAATGAATGTAATGCATTGAAGGTCCCTCTCAACACTTCTTGGAAACCTTGTAGAGAATCCACAATTTCTCTAATGGAAGCACCTACAACCTACATTTTAAAAAATTCTTAAGACTTTGGGGTGGAATCAATAGGTGAAACTAATTTTCACATAGCTAACAATTGAAATCATGAAAAATGATAATTTTTTGAATTAGTCTAAATAAACTATGATATTTTGAAGTTCAACTTCTTGTTGTACTTTTCGCTGCATAGTTTTTTGCATTCTTGAAATTCCAGCTTTATGCATGCATATGGTACATTTTGGACGACTTGTATTTACATATTTTCAAGATTGGCTCATGATGCAAATTCGCAAATTGCTTGTAGTACCTTATCAAGTCGCCGAGAGTTTGAGAGGCCAACTAATGGTGAATGAACAGGTGGCACGAGGGATCGACGATGAGCATCATCCGCATCATCTGTGGAGCACCGTCTGTGTCAAGTCGAGGTCAGCTTTTGCAGCAAGAACAGGTAAGCTTAGAACCTCAGTTTATTAGAAACTATCAAGGTGGAATTATTAAACTGAATGAAAGTCACTGTGAAACCGACAGCTCACTCAAGCATTTTCAATGCTCTTTTACTTGTGTCAATGTGGTTCACAAGTTCATCCGTGTCTTCTCTTCAATTTTGCAATTGGGCCTCTTCCTATTAAAGAATCCTCTCCGTTTCACCATAAAGAACCCGAGTTTTCTGATACCTACCTGCATTATTTTGAAGGGCTTCAATTTCTCCTGGCTAGATTGAAGAAATGACTGTTCACACTATCAGTGGTTTCGTAAATTAGAACAAAACTTTCAGACAGCAGTTGGAATCACTTGATTCTTCCATTTTAGAGCAATTGCAAGGACGACACTGTAATGGAATTCCGTGTAAGCTTACGAATGTGCAACATTCCAGAATGACAGTTTAGAAACTTAGGTTATACAAAAGAGTAACCAGGTAGCTGCTTGTTTTGCCAAAACATTCGAATTTAGGAGTCTTGCAATTCTATGCAATTCTATAATCCATTTACACATACTTTTCATTCATGTGGACGAAGTCAGATATTTCTAGCAATATTATTCATTGCAGTATACTCCAAACTGGGTGTGTTACTCCCCCAACTCTCCTAGTATTCTACTGAGTATCAAATTTTCAAGTGGACTTCAATTTACTTGAAAACAAGCAGTCTGCTGCAAAGATACTCTATGATATACTGAAAACATTGACTGAGATGTTTACCTACACACCAGAGTTTTCTGAACGACGTGGCTCGCAGGAATGCCAGAAGTCCAAAGTTACTGCTTTTCAGAAGTAGTACCTGTAGTACTATACAACGGAATTGTATTTCGCTGGCAAAATTTCAATTGGTGCATTGTTTTGTTAAAACAAAGCAAGGTCAAATGCACTGATCAGCCAAGTGCACTAATGAAAGGACAGGTATTGAGAGTTTCTTTTAATCCTCCTGAGCCAAACACACATAAGGTAGATGCATCTAATTCTACCCAATTTGCAAAACCATTTCATCTAGATTCTTGCCTAAAATCTAAATCCTTTGAACATGAGAACCTAACATGGATTTGGGGTACATCTTGTTTCAACACTCTGAAGAAATTTTATTTAGTTTGTCCAAAAAATGCATGTGAAGAGAACTTGGAATCTCATTTTGAAGCACAACAATAATGGGAACCAAGCTCTAATATGTAGTTGGTGGATTTCACGTGCAGTAACTTGAAAGTGAAGAGTCCAATACGGCTCCTACAGAACATGTTCACTTGAATATATACTACCTCCGTCTGGAAATAATTTAGTGTAGGCATTCTCAGTGCAATCACCCGACTGAGAATGGATACACTATTTCCAAACAGAGGTAGTATATAATTCTTGTCTGTACACCAGTATTACCACGATTATCACGAGAGGTCAAAAGATTTGTGGTGCGCAAGCTATACTTTGCTTATATTGATGAATAACTGCATGTGTAACTTATGATCCCCTGTGACTTTTGCCGAGATTTTCACCATCGCATTACTGCGAATATTAGTTGACAATACATTGGTGTATATGAGTTGGTATTGATTGACTGTACGTAGAGTCAGCTAGTGGCAATGCCAAGTTATTCCATTTCGTGTGTACGTTTCAACCTCGCGGGCATTCGGCTGACAGTCAGCAGCTCCACTGAGGAGAAGTTCAAGCCTTCTGAAGGTTTAGCAGTGACTTCCCATCGAGACATCCAATTCGGCAGAGTGACATGATTTGAGGGGCATAAAGCAGCAACAGTAAATACAATTGGCTGATAGAACTCCAAGTGTTTTCATGCCGGCCCCTGCGATTTCAGGCGCTTGCAATGTGGGTTTGGAATTTTGCACATGGCCTGTCTGTCTGTCTGTGACAAACTAGCTGTGGGCTGGCTTGTGATATGAAAGACGGTATGTTATGCGGGTATGGTTGATTTTGGAGACATATTTACTAAGAATATATTACCTTTGAACAGTTGTTTGTACATTCTACCTTCTGGCTATGCAGGTTTCCTTTCAATTTCTTTTTTTTCTTTTCTTTTCGACTTTGAGGAATCAGTACCTGCGGGTGCAGGTAGCTAGCGACTTTTAGGTCAGGCTGCCTATCTATCAACCTCATCTAGCTGAACTAGGTGTTGTCTTAAGACAGGGATGGAGATGGCTAACTGGCCAAAGTATGCCTTATAGTTGTAATAGAAAGCTCTTGAAAAGGCTCTTGTACGTAATCTAGAGCTCTCATCTGTATTTGACTTGTATATTATGAGAAACAAGGAGTGCGGAGGATTATTTGTTGAAATACAGCAAGGAAAAGGTCGGCTGCCCAAGAATTTCAAATGGTTAACCTTGTAATGACGTGGTGGCTTGAAAGTGTCCAATGGATGACAAAGAATCTTTCTATATGTAAGATGCAAGTCCAAATGTTCATCATTAAAATTTTGTGTGAAAAAGGGAGGTTTTGTGAAGTAGTTTGACCTCCAATGAGTGCTCTTGGGATTTTTTAAACAAATAATTCAAACAGTACCCCAAAGGATGATTCCCATGGTAACCAGCATGGCATTCTAAGGTTAAGTTAGGTAGACATGCATTGCAACCAAAGTGGTTGCATTGCCCCCATGAGATGGTTGGACCTTCTATTTTATTTTAAGTTCACATGTGGGAAAATGTAAGAGATGGACATAGCAATTCAAATGATGTTTTTCCAACAAAGTATGAATTTGTTATAAATTGTTCAAATATATTGCCTAAATAGACCCTCCTTTAAATTTTGTAGACCTCAAAAACCATCATAAAGTACATCCAAAATGTTTATGTTGTTTGCTAATAGTGATTGTAATATTTTCCTAAAACAACCATTACATTTGAGCCTTGAAAGCAACAAGGGGTTTGAGGCAATTTACCAAATGTTTGCAAGTACCAAATTGGATGGCCTTGGACCACGCCCTTAGAACATGTATCATATATTGTGCCTAACAAATCGTCCGTTGCAAGTGACTATTTAAGGGCCCAACATTGGTATTGTTGTAGACATGTTTAGGATTTGGGGATAGGTTGTTAATCCTAGAATTAGGATAGTACCAATTTTTTGCCATTGTAAACTCTATTGCTCCGATGTAAGTCTTTCAGCACTCCCATGTTGCCACCTTCGTGCTTCACAATCACTACATTGTTGCCTACTTTGCATTGCAATAGATTGTTCAAGCACCATGGAGTACTTCTATCATAAGCATTCAAAGCAACTTCACCAACATTCACAATGTGTAGTGTTCTATTCGTCGCCATTTTGAATTCCAATTCATCCAGTATGATGTTGCATCTATTCTTTATACCTAGAATTATGGCTCCAATAATTTGCAACCATGAGGAAGATCTTGGAGAGCTTCAACTACAAGCATTGATAGAAATTATAGAAGGATTTGAGACCCCAATTCATCACTGGGACGCACTATTTTCTTTTCTGTGTGTTTTGCAGTTTTGACTGTAATTTTACATATGAAAAGCCCCCAAAAGAGTGAAGAACCAAAATAGGCATGTTACATGCCAATATAGCATTTGGTCTAAAAATAGAATGTTATAGCTAAAATATCCCAAACCACCATCTGTACATAGGTTAGAACCCGACTAAGTATAGTAAATTGAAGGGTTATGTGTTATTGGCGGAATAGGTTCAAACTTTGCATGCGAGAGAAACGTCTAGGCTAAAATTGGTGGAGGGAACCCTAGTGAGTTATCTTGGTTGATTCCCGACAATAGGTTCCAGTTTCCACATTGCATTGACAAAATAGTAGAACTTCAATGTTGGCCTACAAGAATTAATTACACCAAGACATGACCATAGAGGAATCTGTAGTTGAAGGAGGGTGATTTTGGATTAAAATCATGTCAAGGACTCAATGGCGAAAGTTAGTTAGATTTTGGAGTCAATGGGGTAATGGTACTCCTAGACTAAAAATGACCTTTTGAAGCCAATGGTACAATTTGTTTGTGATTTGGAGTTAATCTTTAAAAGTTAAATTTTTGGACCAACGTAGAAAGTGAAAATCCTAGAAGATGAGGATGAAAATCCAAAGTGATAGGGTTACCTTAGGATGAATGAGAAGAGGTGGGTTCCTAGGGAAGAGTATAAAAGGGCACCCTTTCCCCTCTCAAACCACACCATTGTTGTATTTGGGTGTGTTGGGTTCAATTTATATTGGAAATTTTGGCGTTTTAAGCCAAAAAACTTTTAACGGTGTTTTTGGAGGACATTTGGCCCATTGCTAGGGGGTTTTGAGCTTTTGAGGACTTTGGGGTCCCTTGCACCTTGAGTCCTTCATGCTAACCATCTTGAGTCTTTTGGAGCTTCTAGAGTTCATTCCTATTAGCTTTTGAGAAGCCATAGTGTTGTGTTATCCTTTAAGGAAATCCTTTGGGCTCTCTCCTTGTCTATGTGCTAACCCTAGAGCAACCCCCCATATGTCTTGGCAATGCCACTTCGGAGGGCCTTTAGTTGAGTATTGACACCGTACTAACCCAAATGTCACTAACCCTTGGCCTTTAAGTGTTTTTTTGTCCCTCACATTTAGCTAAGTTGCCTACAAGTTGATCCAAGTGTTTGTAAAATTTAGTAGGACCCGCTAAGAGGGTGAAGCTTTGAACCCCCCAAGATCAAAGAGTCCTAGTTGTGTGTTGAAAATTGGAATTACAGTGAAGCTTTGAACCCCCTCAGGATGAAAAAATCTTAGTATTTTGTCAAGAATTGAAACCACGGCGAAGCTTTGAACCCCCTCAGGGTAAAAAATTCCTAGTTGTGTGTTGAGGTCGCTTTAGGATGAAACCTTACCCTCCCCCTTCCCCCTACCCGTGGTCTCCATGTCCAAAAATTTACTTCCCAAAATGCACTTAGGAACAACCAAAGTTTAGCCCCCGAAAGTAAGAAGTAGAGGTTTAAGTTGAACTTGAAGGATGACTTGTAAGGGAAAAAGAGAACACTTTTCAGTCACTCGTACATAGTCATATACACCACTAACACCTAAATATCTGGCCAAGGTGAATTGACCCCCTCATTGCCTTGAAAGTGGATGGATGAAGGGGGTGAGGGGGCCACTCCATCCCCTATCCGTCCCAAACATCCCCCAATCCGACCTACCTCCTATGACCCCCTTCCTACGACCCCCCCTTCTCTGCGACCCCCTTCCCATCTTTCTGTCTTCCCGTCTTCCCTCATTGCGCATTTCTATTGTTGTTTCGGAATGCTCTTCACTGTGTTTTGGAATGTAGATTGGAGCGCTACTCACTATGTTTTGGAACGCAAATCGGAACACTACATATTGTGTTTTGGAATGCAGATCGGAATGCTCTTCACCGTGTTCAGGAACTCAAATATGAATGCTCCTCACCATGTTTTAGAGCACAGATTGGAATGCTCCTCACCGTATTGCTCCAAATGTTAGAATTTCTGCTTAGTGATGTGTGATTTTAATCTTAAAGAGTTGTTTCAATCTTGTTGAAGCTCCATTAAATGTGGATCTAGTTCTCCGTAGAAGTAGGATTTGCAATTTGAAGTTTGGAGTCTTTGTTGCGACATCTTGGCAGTGAGGTATGTGTATTTAAATGTGAGTATAAATGTGGTTTCTATAATAAACTACTTCAGAGTTGGGTCTAGAGTTTTAATAGCACTTTGATAAGTTACAAAATCACTTCTTGAAAATTTTCTCCCAAATGTTTGAAGGACTTTAAATGCAATTAGCTCAAATGCATCCTTAAAAATACAATCAGCTCTCTTGAAGACAAGTTGTCTAGTCTACTTGGCTGAAGCTACCTCATTACATGAATTATTTTGCAAGTTGCATCAAGTTGGATCAATTTGAAACAATGAGTAGCCATTCTCAATGATTTTCAAGCCCGAAAGCCAAGAATTTATAGACAATCTTTGTGGAGGATTAGATATGATGCATTCTCACATCAACACCTAATTACAATAACAAGGATTGAATAGAGCATTGGAGCCCCAACTTTGAAATGTATCCTACATTAAATTTGCTTTGTATCTTTGGTTATTTGAATCTCTATAGTAGGTCTTCTCACGATAATTTTGCATTTTATTATCACTATTGAATGCTCTCACTATAATTAATCTTCATACTTGAGGTGGTAGAATGTTGAATTTGAAATATTCCACACACTTTTATACTAGTTTTATACAAGATCATATGGTTTTATATTTCTACCTTCATCTCCCATCCCTCTCAAAAAAATATTTTACATTAGAATTGACAATTTTGGAATGATTTTTGGTGAATCATAGAATATTGCAATTCACTATTAGAGTAGCCATTTCATGTTTAATATGTAATTAAAGTTAATATTTCTTTGGCAAATTCTTGAAATAAGAGCATTCTTTTAAAAGTTTTAATTTGTACATCTAAATTTTTTTGTTAAAAATACTCCCCCCATAAAGTTATAGAACCAATTTCAAGAATTATTTTTTCTGACCCCAATAGACAAGTATGATAGTGATAGAACTTTAGGGTTTATAATTATTTACAATTCTATCAAGAATTATTTCTTTTCATGTGTCCTTAATGAAACACTTTTTCAATGATTGCATTATTGACCTTCTTCCCATTGTAACATTACAAGCACTTAACATCAAATATTTTTCATCTTAAACCAAAGTGAACCCACCTTTACAAAGAAAGAATTTTGGGTGGAGACAAGTCAAAGCACAAGATGAATTAGGGCTAGAAAGCTTTGTCAAGAATAAGTTTTGGATTTAATTTTTGGAAGAAGTAATAATCCTCCTTCTTCGAATTATAAAGCTTTCATTTCCCGAACCCTAATTTCAATCTTGTTTTTTTTAAAATCATGAATACATTTCTTGCATTAGATATTCAAGAATCTTCACAATTATTAGCATGATGTGGCTTCGTTGCTTCCAAATATCTGCATTCCAAGTTTCTATTAGCAGAAAACAAAAAGATATTAGCAAAAGTTTAAAAAAGAAAATCATACATGAGAAAAAAAAAATGAAAAGGGAGATCGGAGGGAAGAGGGGAGGGTGCGGGGAGGAAAGGAGGGTCGTAGGGAGGAGGGTCGCAAGGAGGGGGGTGCAGAGAGGGGGGCGTAGGGAGGTAGGTCGGATGGGAAGGTCTAGGACGGACGGGGAATGGCCCCCTCATTCCCTTCATCCATCTACTTTCAGGGCAATGAGGGGTCCAATTCACTCTGGCCTAGATACCCCCCCTCAAGTCTCGAAAGTTTTCAAGAGTATTAGCATAAAATTATCGATAGGTAGGGAAAAAAGAGTACAACCAACACCCAGTCCAGTAGGGGTTGGGTATCAGAAGGTGGATGGGTCGGGGGAGTCAAGGGGGGTTTCAGGAAGTCGGGGTCCAGGCAGGTTGGGACTCTGAGGGAGTCAGGGTTTGGGCTTCGGGGAGTCGGGCTTCGAGAAGTCGGGGTCCAGGCACGTCGGAACTCCAGTGGAGTCGAGGTCCAACAATCAGGAACTAGGGTCCACAAGCAGGGAGAGTAAGAAAATGGAAGGGGGGAAGAACAAAACTTTATCTTCTCTACAGACAAGTATTAGAGCGAGAAATCCAACCCCCAATCTCTCGCAAAACACAAAGCAAGAAAAACAGAACGAAGACAATCATATAGAAGTTGGTAAGGGAAGATGGGGAGAATGTCAAGTCGAGGAAGACTAGTAGAGATTAGATGGGAGTGGGTCATAGAAGGTGAGATAGAGGAAAAATTCCACTACTTCTTTTTTACTATCAGATTAAAGATACATGATTATTGAGATGCTAGATGTAAGAGGTAGTTCAAAGTGTAAGAAATAATGATGGGTCCTTAACCCCTAAAGGACCAACCTACATTTTTTTGCTGTATAGCAATTTGGGGCAGGTACGTGTAGCTGGAGATTTCCATATATTTTACCCAAATTTTAATAGAAGGTGGGGACGAGGAATATCTTTCAAATGCACTAAATCTCATGACATTTGGAAATACGAGTCAAAAGTTATGGCCTAATATGTTGCTTTTTTTCGTAAATGGGCAATTTAAACAAATTTTTAAAAAATCACTTATTTCAAAAAATGAAATTTGAAATTGGTTTTCTAGAGTTATATATACTTGGAAAGCTTTGAATCATTCCATTTTGATCAAGGAGTCAAAAGTTATGAGGATTTTTTGTTTGCACTCAATTATGGATTCTCTATTCTAAAATAAACTTCAAAGTCCTTTATCTTACTCAATTTTCAACATTTTTGGAAAAAAATAAAATCATACAATGTAGATTGTTTATCATAACATTGCAACCATTGGGATTGGCATTTTTCAATTCCATAATTAAATTCTTAACAATTTAGTATTTTGAATCATTCTCTACTACTATCTACTTACTATTTTTTTCCTATATGTTGTACAATTCCAAATGATCTAAAAACTTTCAATCATGTGGCCAACTTGTCTAGGAAAAAGAATCCAAAGAAGCACCACCATTTTGGACATTTTTTCATAGAAAAGTGAGCTTGTGAAGTGCAGCTGCCCTATTTTTTGCAGGGCCCAAAAAATGATTTCAGTGAATTTAAATGCTTATATCTTGCAATCCATGCGGTGGAAATTTCTGAAATTTTTACCACGTGCTCTCAAGTCAATATACTACAAGATCCTATGGTTAAATGTGTCAAAAAAAGTTTTTTTTCAAAAATTTGGCACTTGAACTAAAAATGGCAGTTTTGAAGCATTTTCAGTGAAAACGTAGTCATAGAACTTTAGGGGTTAATTTTGCCTTGAAACTTTGAATGAGAGTAGTTGGGCCATCTTGGGAGCATAAGAGGAATATGATAGAAGGAAAAGAAGGAAGGAGGGAAAGAAATAGAGGTAAAATTGGTCGAAGTGGGACGACCAAATCTTGTATCCACCCCCAATTCTATTAAAACGACCATCCTTTGCATCACTTTGTGAGAATTCATGGTGGAAGAAGAAGAGCACGAGGAGGTCATGGATGCCACTATCGCCAATCCTAACCATGAGGTATGAATCCGAAACCCTTCTTTCCATGCCCCAAACAACCTAATTAGCTAATGCTAAGCTTGGCCGAGGCCTAATTCCAAGTCAAACCCCCTAGGTTAGAAGTCAAGTCGTTTTTGAATTTTAAACCCCTTAGAGAAGAAGTTCATAGCTCTCCAAAAACATAAGATAAGTAGAAATCAAACTCAAAAAGAGAAAGTTATCAATAGATGAAGTTTAGGACGTAAAGTGGATGAAGATTAGTTAGACATAAAATTTTTGGGACAATTTGAGAAAATTAGAAAGAGGTCATTAATTAGAGTTCATCAGTGAAAGAAAAAGTCAATTCCAAATTGTACATTAGAAGGAATTAGCGGATGAAGTTCTAAGTACCGATTAGCAATCAAATTTCATCCATCAAAAATTTCTAGTAGGAAAGTTCAATTAGCATGTTTCTTACCAATACAAAAATCTAGAGTTAGTGTCTACAAGAAGAAAATGTGAAACTACAAAAAAAAATAGTAAACAGACAAAAGCTAAACTGAGACTAGAAAACCATGGAAGCCTAATAAGAAACTTAGAAGGTAGACTAGGGTAGGGAGTTAGGACCATAGGCTCATAGAGAAATCTAAGTAGAACTCATAGAACCTTCTCGCTTAGGAAAGGACCAAAAAATCAATAAGATAAAGAAGGATGAAGTCTTAGTCTAGGTTTGGATGAAATGTTTTGTAGAAGTGTCCAATTAAAGTCAAACTCCAATTTTAGGTAGAATCTAATCTCTTAAGAACCTCCATGAAGTTTCAAGTTATTTTAAAATAGGGAACTAGATTTAAGGCATGGATGAAGTTTGATGAACCAATTAGTAGTCAAACTTCATTTGCCCATGACTTTGGCTAGAAGGGTCAGATTGGGACAAATTTTATATTTTTTGAAAGGGCAAAGAGTCATCTAGGAGTTGGTGTTGTTAGTTTCTTTCTGACTTGTCTTTCACCAAAACCCATAGTGGCCTACTTCATTCGGCCAATTACTTTAGTTTTTTGCATTAGAAGTGTATTTTGGGGTATTTCCGCACATTTGGGTACACTTAGGCATTTAGAAAATATCCATTGCTTTGAAAGTTGAATGGACCGCACTTGGACACCCAAAAATAGGAATTGTTTAGTTTAAATCCAATAACCTGGTTGTATTCTTGATTTACGAAAGGTGGGTAAACTGGCGCTCACAAAGGGTAGGACACATTTAGATTTGAACTTTCATTATGTATTCCTCACCATATCCTCCGTTGAGCTTCATAAAGTCGCTTTCTTTTACTTCAAAATGGAGTTGGGAAAAGCCATAACCATGATTTGGATTCATTGTTGATTGTTGTCATGGTTAAGGTTGTTGTCTTTAGGTGTAACAGGTAAAAGACAAACAAATTAGGGATTTCTAGTGTTGTTTTAGGGGAGTTGGGTTCAGAGATTGAGAATTTCTAGTTCAAAGGTTTGCAATTTTGGTTTCCGATGGCCGACTCTCTTTGAGTCCTTCTAAACCCATGGACATCCGCTTTGCAAGCATGGCGAAGGCCACCTACAAAATTCTATAGGTGGAGCTATAGAAGAAGAAACTCAAGTGCCTAAAGTAAGAGGCCAAGAGTGCTAAGTGGACACTACAAGAAAAAACAATGTCCAAACTAACATGATAATCAACTCATATACACTAGTTTGGACAGTTGATTAGGACATTTTGGTTCGGACAATAATCAACACATATGTGTTGATTTGAATTCTTGATTTGGTCAAATTATAATTATTCAAATATTTGCCACATAGATTAAACCAACCCCAAGAGCACTGCCACATCTACAAACTTACCATGTGAGTAGAGTTGCCACATCGAAACATATAATACCCATAGGGCACAATGATGAAATGTAATTAATTCATTTTTCTAAGGTACGAACACTTTATATTTTAATATTAAAGAATTCTATACTACAATCAAAGCAACCAAATGTAATTAACAGCCTAACTTAAATTGCCACTTACCTTAATGGTCATGGGGGAAGGAAGACAAGCTCTTTAAACAAGAGGGGTGGTAAGAAGTGGGACAACCCATATGGGATATATACCACTTATGTGATGTCTGAAGGGAAGAGAAAAGAAGTTTTTTATACAAGTGGGGTGGTAGGTTGTAGAACAAACTACGTGGGATATATTTGATTAGGATGAATAGGAATGCAACCACTCATAGTTAAGTCAAAACTAGGAAACATACTCTAAGTAGAATTTCGAACCTCATTTAGGCATAGTAGAATTTTTTTTAAAACCAGAAATTAAGAAAAGGAGGGAAATCAAACCAAATTTCATCTCCAAAAATCCATTTGACATTTTGAGCCTCAAATTAAAAGCTATGAACAAATTTCAAAGAAAAAGTTTTAAGTTGTCCAAAAAAATGTCCTTTCCAACCCCTCTCTAAAATTTGCCCATAACTTTTGCATTAGGAAAATTTTGAGCTGTAAACAAGGTTGCCAGTATTAGATTTTCTGCACCCCGCGGTGCTAGTATAGAAAAAATAAAAAATAATTTTTTTTAAATAATTTTTTTGGAAAAAAAAAATATTAAAAAATAGTCAATCTGACGTGTCTCTGATGTGGCACTAGTAGTGCCACATCAGATTCCAAATTTTAAAATATATATATATAGTTTTATTTTTTATTTTTTATATTTTTTTTCTATAATTGCACCATGGGGGTGCAGAATTCGCAACCTTGTTTACAGCTCCGAATTTTCTAAATGATTGGAGACCATAAATGTCAAAAGGATTCTTGGAGATGAAATCTAGTTTGATTTCCCACCTTTTATTTGTTCAGAGTTTTTTGAAAAAAGTTATTTTACTATGCCAAAACAAGGTCTGAAATTTTGTTTAACCCCTAAATGACATAGCGGACATTTTTTGTCCACTAAACGTTAAGGAATTCTCCTTTCTATGATAGAGTTGCAACTATTCATCCTCGGAATTAGGGTTGGAAAGGGGAGATCTTCTATCGTAGTTTGACTCCCATTCAGTATTTTTTATTTTTTTTAAATGGATGATGTCACACAGTTCCAAAATGCTTGATTTCCACAGTTACTCACCCGGCATTCAAGGGTTAAAGTACGTTTAACGGATTGCCGAATCAACTAAACAAATTTTGTTTTTAGTCACAATCAACACATTTCTATTGATTACTACTTTTGTCAAGAAATGCAACAACCGGATCAACACGTGAAATTCCAATTTTTCCACAATCAATACAAATCGGTTCATCTTATATTGATTAGGGCCCCTTTTTCTTGTAGTGGGAAGGTACTTGGAAAGAAGA
Source organism: Straminergon stramineum (assembly GCA_963920665.1). Classification (NCBI taxonomy): domain Eukaryota; kingdom Viridiplantae; phylum Streptophyta; class Bryopsida; order Hypnales; family Calliergonaceae; genus Straminergon; species Straminergon stramineum. Next base: position 23,143,717 of record OY987263.1, on the reverse strand, counting down.
TGGCAATTGAAGGTGAAATGTAGAAGAGAGTTCAAAATGCCAAGACTATTCAAAGCCAATTCACTTTTAGTCAAAACTTAAATGATTGCAATGTGCTACAGTGTGTGGCAAAGGGAGTGCATGACAAAGTGGGAGGCATCAATGTCAAATCTCCAATTGCTTCAGTTATAGATAACGAGTTGTGGGGGTCTAAATCACTTGACACCGAAATCCTTCTCTCATGCCCCAACATTGTCCTTGTCCATGGAAAATAATGCATTGTAACGGTATACTAATTTGTATAGTAATGCATTGTAACGGTATACTAATTTGTATAGTAATGCATTGTAACAATGCGCTAAATTGCATATTAATGTGCGAACCCATGAAACAACAATAACCACATGATAACTATTGACAAACTATAGCCTCTAAACTTTGTGATGTAGGCATCAAAAAATTTGTATTTGTTATGCTAGTCTATTATGTTAGTTGTTGTCTAGTGTACACTGAGAGAGTAAGAGAAGTAGGAGTATGTTGTGCAAAATTTATTTTATTTTAGACTATAAATTCCTTTTTGTTGCCCATTTAAGGTCATATTTATTATATTGAGACTTTTCACACTCTCATTTTTATCCTCGATTCGAAGGTAAACCGCTTCATCTCTTCACTAGTATTTTTTAATAAATAGGTAACAACATCAACTTTTAGAATTTCATTATAGGATCATTATTTGAGCATTATTTAATTTTGGTTTTAATTAATATTTTTTAAATGAATTTTATGATAACTAACATTGTATCTCAAAATCTATGAAAAGTCTCAATATAACAAATATGGCCTTATTTGTTTCATTTTTACATTGAAAAGAATTGCCATTGTTGATATAGATGCTTGTATTGTATAGCTTGGAATCCTTCCAAAATATGTATGAACATATATAGCAAAGCCTAAGAGAATTCCAAAATAAATTGAAAGAAGCCTAATTTCCAATATGCTACATACTTAAGTTACAATTAGTATATTTGATAACCAAAATCCAAAAGTTGATAATGGCACTACATTCAGTGAAAAAATTATACCATGTTGCTAGTAAAGGCATGATTCAAATGACAAACTCCATAAAAGAAACCCTTACTAAGTCTTTGGCAAAAAATGATAACCATACCCTAACTACCCAAAAAACGATGCTTGAAAAGTAGAAGCTCCTATAGCATGGTTACTAACTTACGTCATTATTGCCAATCACGACTTTCATTTAACTGTAGCCACTAATCATCTTATAATGTCCTAAATCTCAATTATTCAAGAATAATAGATTCAGGTTGAACGCACAATTGTAATGAAACCATTTCTAGTTGTATGAACAAAATGTCTCAAATGTTCCTTCCCACCTTATCTACTACTCCCTCCATTCCAAAATAATCTTCATGTTGGACAAAATGTTCTGGATTAAGGTTGAAAGTAACAAATTTTCAACCTTTTTTTAGCTATAGATAGTGTTCAGTGCACTTCTATCATCTTGAAAATTTGAATTTAGAATTCATTATCAATATGCAATTTGAATACTAAAAAGTTGGATTTAGGGGGCATTATGAAGAAGCACCAATGGCCACTTATTTGCATTGCCAATTACATGTGGCACTATAGTGATTACATGCGATCATACATTTTTTAATGGGGCTCATAGTAAGTGTTGAGCTTGTCAGATTACTTAGGATGACAACCATATATTATGGAAATCAAAGATGAGGGGGTTTATTATGATTGGTCCAAATCTTAGGTTGACCATTGTTCTAAAGAAGTTGGAAAGGTGACATTCCCATTTTCAAAAAAGTAGTCATATTGTTTTTATATCACCAATGTTAATAGATAGCATGTGCAATGAACATGCAAGTAGGTTGCAATGTGCTTTCAATGCCAACAAATAATTCAATCAAAATTGATTTATGGAGCATGCAACCAAAAGATCATTTTGGGATGGAGGGAGTACAATGAAAGGATAAAACAATTTCCAAATGTCAAGAGTCGTAACATTTTGAATAAGCAATTGGAGTTTATTTCTAATTTCAATTCATCATACAAACATAGATGTATATTGTTCTAGCTAAGGCACAATTCACCAACCAATAATTTGAGCACATGGTTAAAGAAAAAGATTCAATCAAATTTTGACCTTTCATTATTTTGGGCACAAACCATGACCATTGGATACAATAATCCATTTGGCTTCCAAATTGGATGCACACTTGTGCATTCTATTGCACAAGCATTCACCATTGCACACACAAAACTTCTTCATTGTTTTCTCTCGCATACAACATACTTATGGTGCCACAAGGCTTATAGGATTAATAGTAGGTGTAGTTACCTTAAGGTATGTTCCAAATTGGAGTTTGCAAACTCCAAGTTATAAGAAGTACTGTACATTAGGGTCAATTTCATTTGGTCCCAAGTAAAATCATTTAATTTTTGGATGATTTTTCATTTGTTAACTCAATTTGTAATTTCTACAACTTTGTTTTAAAAAGTTCAAAATATTTCGAGTGAACTTTAGCAATAGCAATACCCGTATAGTATGTGGATTTGAATAATTATCAAATTATCACCAATTATGATTGTTGTTGTATTTAGCAGAGGAATGTCCTTATCCAAATTACAATATTTGGTTAATTATCACAACCTCTTCTATATGCTCATATGTAGCTACAAATCTGAAACTTTTAGTTGGGGTCTTATCATGTATTACCGTATGATGCCCAGATGAAAAATATTAAACTTTATTTTGTAAAAACATTTAAAAATAGTTGTAAAGTTAAAATTCCATTCTACAAAATTATGTGGTATTCCTTCCTTGGTATGTATAGGGTTTTTCATTTTTCATCAATTTTTTTTTAGGATTCAAATTATTTTCACTAATATTTTCTACACTATTCAATTATGCCATGTAATAAATAATTAATTCTGAAAATTTCATTATATGCCATATTTATTTATATTTTGAATTACTTTTTAACAAATTTGACCCAAGTGTAGGATAACTACGTCCCTTTCCAATCACAAAGGTGAACAATTTCTATGGCAATGCATGGCTTTATTGATTAGGTTCGGTAAATTATAAGGGTTTGTGCATATTTGTTGTTCACATTTGCTACGCTTAGATATGTTGTGACAAGCACCTTGGGCAGTCCTTCAAATGACAAACTTCACACACCAAGACCTCGAAAACCCAAATTCTACTCCAATTTGAAATTGTGATTTGAAAATATAATTCTAATTGAAGTCTGCGTACATAACTTCATTGTATCAGAACTGGAAACAGAGATTTGGGGTCTAGGAGCGAATCTTTACTTATTCATAAGCAAATTGGGAAGCAAATATTGAATTCTATTGAGACTTGCAAGATATTTGTACCAATTGAAGGTAAACTGCCCTATTCCGGGCAGAATGACAAGTGCAACATGATTATATGGTTATCCGTAAAATGTGAGAATAAACTTCAGTGCTAGACAAGCAATAAGATACAACATTAGAATCGAAAAAATAATTTTTGGACTTCATGTGATTTTTAAAAAATGTATAGAAGGATGATGGCTTGGACTTCCTACGAGAGCCTATAGATGTACCTATCAACATAAAAAAAATAACTATTGCAAGGCTTCTACCAAGTAATGCCTAACTTAAGACATACCCAACCCAATCCATAGTGAATGACCTCCATACCAACCATGTATATCCGAAATGAAATGCCACATTTAACTATGTATAGACTATTCAGGTAACCCCTAAAGTTCTTTGACTATGTTTTCACCAAAAATGTTCCAAAACTACTATTTCTAGCATAAGTACCAAATTTAAGAAAAAAACATTTTTGGACACATTTAATTGTATGGTCTTGTAGTAAGTTGGTTTGAAAAGATGTGGAAAAAATTTCAGAAATTTCCACCGTGTGGATTGCAAGATATTAGCATTTGAATTGACAAAAACCATTTTTTTGGCCCTGCAAAAAACCAGGCAGCAGCACTTCAAATGGTCACATTTGTATGAAAAAACGTCCCAAATGGTGGTACATCTTTGGATTCATTCTTCTAGGCAAGTTGACTATATGCTTGAATTTTTTTGAATCATTTGGAATTGTACAACATATAGGAAAAAAATAGTAAGTAGAAAGGAGTAGAGAATGATTCAAATACTAAATTGTCAAGAATTTAATTTTAGAATTGAAAAATGCCAATCCCAATGGTTGTAATGTTATAATAAACAATCTACACCTTGTAATTTTATTTTTTTCCAAAATATTAAAAATTGAGTTAAATAAAGGACTTCAAAGTTTATTTTAGAGTAGAGATTCCATTATTGCTTGCAAACTAAAATTCCTCATAACTTTCATCTCCTTGATCAAAATGGCATGATTCAAAGCTTTTCCCGTATATAGAGATCTAGAAAACCAATTTCAATTTTTTCTTTTAAAAAACAGCGATTTTTTCTGATCTGTCCAAGTTGCCCGAGTTGAGAAACAAACAACATTTTGCATCATAACTTTTCACTTGTATACTCAAATGAAATGAAATTTAACACTCATGAAGATATTCCTCGTCCACACCATGTAAAAAAATTTCAGCCTAAATAAGTCAAATCTCCGCTCACATGTACTTGCCCAAAAAAGTTATGTTGCCAAAAACACAAGGCCGGTCCTTTAGGGGTTAATTATGGACAAAACGTCCAGAAATCTCCACATAATTATCTCTTGATATTTGCATAAATCTTTGAATGTTTTGTATAGATCTCTCAATGTTTTGCATTATCTCTTCATGACCATTTTTTTCTATTATTAGTTTTGAACTGTCAAAAGTCTAGAAGTAGTTAAATCTAGCCTTGAACCGATTTTTAATGATTTGAGGCTAACTTAGAGTAAATTGAGGACAATATGTAGTTAAGGCATAGGTTATATATGCCCATTCTAGGCACATGTTACCCTCATTTCATGCAATCAGCTCCTTGAAACAAACAATTTTTTTCCTTCATTTGTAGTTTCTGTTTTCCAATGCAAACAACCTAGAAATGGGTCTGGCTTTTCTCTTAAATGTCTGGACTGGAAGTTTGGACTGGAATTATAGGGTGTGTTCTACCCTGGAGATGTTGCTGAAAAGCTTCCAGAAGAGTTGATGTGCATCAATCTATCATTTACAACGATGCTTGCACTGATCGACAAGATTGACCGAGCAAGCAAATCGTCTCTGGTGCACAATCCAAGGCAATATGATCAGTGTCTCAAAAGCATTGAAAGTATGAGAGTTTTGTCGAATGTGGTGTGGCGAAACCTAACTAAATGTCCCTAACTTAATCTGTGTAACCACAGGAGGCCGAATTCTCAATGCTGAAATCATTCACAGCTCACATCAGAAAATAAGCAGACCTGCACTTTACTTATGATTGAATAATGAAAAGCACATGGTTATCAGCCTCAGTCTCATTAATTCATCATGTGGTAACAAAGATGCACCACATGGAGATTGTTACTACACTAAGAGGTATCAAGGATGGAACAATAAGCCAGTTTAATAAAACGTAGTTGTAATCAGGATTTCAAGTCTAATAATTTGTGATGAATGTGTGTGTAAGCACCTGAGTGTGGCGGCAGCCTTGATGGAAAGTGATGGACTGCCTTGATAGACCCAAGAGTTGAATTTGCTTCTATCAGCTCAAAACAGGTGCAAAGGACCCCTGGAAGATGATGGAAATTCAATCAAATTATGGAGCCTTGAACCTAAATTTTAGCCAGAGCAATTAAGTACCTTTCATAGATCTTGTTGATGAAACACTTGATATGATGTAAGCTAAGTTAGATGCAAATAATATACAAGCTCAAAATCACCTGCAAAAATATGAGCAAAAAGCACAACTTGGTTGGGACAATTGATTAGAATTGAAAGACAGTTTCCACTATTGGTATCCGGGATTTATGTGTTCATTTCAACAAAGCATTTGTTCAACGTGTTAAATGAGTTCTGAAATGTGATATTGAAGGAAGGTAGAGGATGCCAAAATATCCCCTAGTATAAATAATTACTAAGAGGTGTGAAGATGGTGCAACTATTAACCCTTGGCATCCAAAAAGCTCTATTTTTAAAAGTATTTTTGCTAAATATTTGTGTTATGTACTTTATTATTATCATAGGTGACTATATTATCGGATCATAGTCTTAGTATAAAATGTAGTGGAATGTATAGCCATATTTCAATACACTACATAGTGGGACCATTTACTAGACTATATTTTCATATAATGTGTGTACACATGGTGCCCTAGGGACCTTCAAGCCATTTTATTAAAGGAATTGGAATATGTACTTGAGTGATTTTAGATAAGCAATAAGATGGAAGTTGGATGGATACGGTAGTGTGTGATTTGCGAGCTTCCTCTTCAAATTAAGTCATTATATGTATGTTTATGGAGAGAGAGAGAGAGAGAGAGAGAGAGAGAGAGAGAGGCTAAATTACAACTATTTGTTGTGAAAAATCAATTTGTAGTAACAACACCATACTTTTCCTACACACCACTAGGATTATAAACTTTCCATTGATTTTTAAATTAAAATTTTTTGGATGTTAATATTTATCTTTATTTAAAATATATCAAGAAAATAAAAATCCAATTTAATAATGTGTTAAAAAAATAGTAATATTTTATTGGGCATTGAAGATGCCCTTAGAGCATTTTTAGTCTAAAATTGGCCCTCCAAATCTATTTCTCACTTTTGACACATATATAATTAGAATTAGAAATTTGCATCATTGGATATGCATCCCAAAGTACCTTGAATAGACATAAAAAAAATCCAAATTTAGACACTAGGCCAATTCAGACTGGGGCATTTGGCGGTAGTGGATGAAATCCTTAGTCCACTACTTTATCCACCTTGGTGTGGAAGGAAATTGCCATGTCATTGTGGACTTTGTCCATATGGTGCACAGCTTCACACTAGGAACATGACGTCCAGTGGAATTATATTTGTGAAAGCTCCTTCACATCTCTTTTCTTCTTGAATAAACCTGTTTAGTCCATCGGACAAAATTTGGGATCACCTCCGAACATGATCCCAAACTTGTCCACTACAACTATGGCTTCATCTTGAGTTTAGGTGGGAGTGAATGATGACATGGTACTACTTCAAGCAGGCATTCATTTCAATGTGAATACCCGAGCAGACAAAACCTAATCTTTGGCCAATGAAATTGCTCTAAAACTTGTCCAATGATATTGGACGTCTCAATCTAAACTAGGCCTTGGACAACCACTTCAATAGCAAAGTAAAAGTGATAAATTATAGAGTTCATGGCAAATTATTTATGGTTACCAAAGCATATCTTGGCCATTGACATTCCAAATGTGGAGTGTGAATAGCCAAGATTTGCTTTGGTAACTGTAATTTGCTATGATTTTCATCTCTAAGCTAGCTTTTTAAATGGTTTATTTTCATTGTCCAATATCTAAATTCAAGTTTTCATGTACTTATTCAAATTTTTTTTGATTTGTTTCCATTGATACAAATTCCTAGCTCTAATTATATACCATTCAAAAGTTAGAAATACATTTGCAAAACCAATAAGGTTGAAGCACCCAAAAACTTCAAAATAAGCAATTCAGCATAGTTGGAGGCACCTTTTGCTAGAAAAATATTGTGTAGTATTAGCAATTGAAAATCATGAATTTTCGAAAAAGAATTATAATTTTCGGATATGGCATGTATTTTCTATCAATTTTCAAAGTCATAGTTCCCTAGCCCATTGAATGTGTCACATAGGTGGACTTGAAATCCAAACTTGACAATTTCAATAATCAACCAATCAACAGTTTATAAGGGGACGATTTCATGACAATTTACAAGGACACTTCAATGAAAGCCTAGGGACATTTCTAAAGAATTCTAATATACATAAATGGCTATGGGGACGCTTTTGGATGTTACTACTTTACACTATGGTAGAACCACCCATTACTAGCTAGGCCCTATGGACAGTATATAGGTAATGGGAAATTCAAAAGAGAGATAATTGATATCTAATCATTAGTTTCTTGGTTTCCAACCATCTTCTAGCCATCATTATTAACTTACGACTCATGTGCTTTGTTTCAAGAGCCAAATTAATCTTTAAATGAGTAGTGATGGAAGAATCTATGTGTTGGGGATGGGTGTAGGCCAACTTTTGGCTTCTAAAATTCATAACACTTTGAATTTAAGGAAAAAAATTATGAAAATTTGCCAACACCCATTGTTTCTATCTCTCTATAGGGCGAAAAATTAACACTACTTTCTACTATCCAAATTATGCATAGAATGCTTAAGTGGTTGGTAATGGGTGGTTCTACTATAGTTGGATTGAGAATGTTCTCGCAAAGGAACAATATGGAGGCCACTTACCTCTATGTCAAGTAAGTTATGTAACTTAACTTAACCCTTAACCCCTAAAGGACTCAGGCACATTTTGGGCAGAAATTGTCAAAAACTGCCACTTTTTAGGGCAGCAAGAAAAAAAAGAAAAAAAAAGTCTTTTTTTCAAAATTCAACCATACAAATTTGAAATGGACTTCTCTAGGAACATGTGGAATTTTTTTTTTAAACTTTGACCACACAGATTGAAAGATTATAACATTTGAAGTTAGGTGAAAAAGTTTTTTTCCAACCTTGCCTGACATGGCCTACAAACTTTAACTCCTTCTAGGATGAGATTCTTACACTAATAAAATAGGGTTATTTTTTTGACATTTGCACCTTGGATCATGCAAGCTACACACCTACCAAATTTCAAAATCATAGGAAGAGTTTTGCACATGCTGCTCGAGCTGCCCGCAAAGTTCAGGGCAGCATAACTTTTGATCCGGGCACCTAATCAGAAAAAAAAATAGATTTTCAAGAAGGGGATACATAGTTACACATTATATCCGAATTTCATGAACATTTGACTAAAAATGACTTTGTAGGAGCCTACCTGAGATCTCTTGCGTACATTGAATGGACACTTGGTCCTTTAGGGGTTAAAGGATGGACTGGTGACTGTGAAAATCATGGCTTTTGGAACCTTGTGACATCATCTACTTTAAAAAAAAAAAACATCCATTGGAGGTTGAACTACTGTAGAAGATCTTCTCTTTCCACCCCTAATTCCAAGGATGAATAGTTGCAATTCTGTTCTACACAGGAGAATTCCTTGTCATCCATCAGACACAAAACATCCATGTTGACATTTAAGGGTTAAATTGTCCTGGTTTGTTTTGTGCTTAGTGTTGTGTTGTTGTCTTGTCCCCGGCCAGGCCACTTATGGTTGGTTGGTTTGTATTTTATCTTTGCAATGAAATTCCGTTTCATTTGTGTCAAAAAAACAAACAAGCTTAACTTCAATTAATGGCTTCAGTGATGGATGTTAAGGATGAATGGCATTGATTTTCCTTCTGCAATTGATTGAAGTGAATGCAATGCATTTCCTTTTCCAGCAATTAATTGACCTGGATTAGAAAGATTGTGAAGCGATGGATGGATTTGCCGGGCACTGCAGACTGACGGAGTGGAAGCCATGAAAACGGCTGCAGTTGCCCCAGAGCTTGTCGTACCTGCCTGACGGAACTTCTGTCTAGTCTCATCAACTCATCAACGAGCTTATCATACATTCATCACCTATGGTATATCTAAGGTAATCACACCTAATTGGAACTCTCTTGTATTCTTATATTTATTTGCGTAATTTGTACACCTTCTCAACACGAGAGTCTAGGTTTTATTTGGGTCACCAGTCTTTGGCACTTCCAAAATTCAAAGTTTTTGCATACTAAAAAATACAATACAAGCTGTGAGAATCGGAGAACATGTTTTAATCATCAATAGAATTCGACATAATTTAGGACAATAAAATCCTTGGAGGTTTAAGCAACCAAATTCTAGTCATAAACTTGGGTTTATGTGGGGATAGGAATTTGAAGGAGGAGATATTGAGCCTCTACAAAGGCAAGAAGTTTTCTACCACGGCAATGCTAATCAAACACTTCATAGCATATATTCCCAAGGGAAGAGGACTAAAACAACCATTGCAATCCTGACTGCAATTGATCAATGGAGGGTGCTCATGCAATGGGAGAAAATTGTGTCTATTCATATACACCAAATGAGTCATTTGAATATTGTTTGAGTTGTCTACATCTATCTGCAACTATGTCCAAAAAATCACATTAAGATTGATATGGCAAAAAAATAAAAAATTTGTAATGAAAAGCCTTGAAATTGAAATGTTTTCAAACAATGTCCACACAAACATGGTTTTTGAGTGTTGTGAATTCTTGCTATAGGGCTGCCACCTCAACACCACATAAGCACCAAGTGGGTAAAGAAATCCACATGGAATTTTTTCAATTGGCTTGTCCATGATGTGCTACCTCACTGCCTTGGGCAAAGAAAACCATGTGGAATTTTTTCATTTGGCCCGTCCATGATGTGCTACCTAACTTGGTAATGGAGAAAGTGATGTGGCATCCAGTGAAGATGACAAGGCATGCCTAGTCAACACACTTTTAAGACACATTAATACAATTTGTACATATTGTACTCAAAGGTTAAGGTCGGCAAAAATAATTATTTCAAAGAAAGTTAGAAAAATATGAACTAGAGAAATGGTCAAATTCAACAAGAATTAAATGACCAAGTTGTTGCAAATTAAAATGTCCAATGTTAGCCAAACAATCCAAAGACCATCTACCACACCAAGAGAGTTTTTGATGGCAAAGCAAAGGAATTACTTCATTGACATTTTGTGATCATGAAGGGTGGAGAGGTTGGTTTTGTAATGAAATCCATTGTACATTATGGATATGCAAAGGATATGGGATAATTTGAAGATGAGAGTTGGACCACTCAATGTCATATCCTAGAAATTATATTCAAAGTAGAATTTTAGACCCTATTTTGGCATAGTAGAATAACTTATTTTCAAAAAAATTGAACTAAGAAAAGTTTGGAAATCAAGCTAACTTTCATCTCTAAATTTTTTTTGTTATTTTAAGCATCCCCCAAAAGTTATGGACAAAATTTAGAAAGGGGGTTTGAGAATGTCAAAGAAAATGTCCCTTCCAACCCTTCTTTAAAATTTGTCCAAAACTTTTGGTTGGAGTCTTAAAATCTCAAATGGATTTTTGAAAATGAAGTTAGCTTGATTTTCAACACTAACTTAGTTCAAAGTTTTTTTTGAAAAAAATCATTCTGCACTCCCTAAATGAATTCTAAAATTATACTTTGAACACAATTCTTGCTTTTGACTTATGAGTGTTATAGCTCCTATTAATCCTAATTTACATATCACACATGGTTTGTTTTACTTCCTACTCAACTTCCTACTACCCTACTTGTATAATGAGCTTCTCTTTATCCATGATACACATCCATGCATTTCCCTTTTTTGCAAAGCATGGCAAGTGGTTTCCCTTCCCTTGTGTTTTTCACATTTGGTCAGTGTTTTACCTTAGCCTACATAACTTTCACATATTTATTCACAATCAAAATGGGTCTTCTTGTTGTCATTATAATATTATGTTTTTTGGATGTTAAAAAACATCACTATATTTGTGTTCATGTCAAATAAAACATTGACATCAATGATAGCATCAACTTGTTTTTATAGTAATATGCTGACATCCTCTACAACTTTTACAAGAATACGCCTTTTGGTGCCATCCACCCTCTAACATCTTGATGTTTCGTAAAACCTTCATCTCTCTAGCTAACATGAGAAAAAACACGGCATTCTTTTAGTGATGCAAAATGTTGGTACTCTAAGGCTTAATATATCATCAAATAAAACAATGGTTGTGGTTGTTGGTAGTTCTATGTGTCTATAGAGATATAATGTGGTAGGTGTGATTGCAAAGGGCGAAGGAGTGGAGACTATCTCCTGGGATTACAAGAGAGAGAGAATTGGTTCCCCTCTCCCCTCAAGGAAAAATGAGGGCCACTGATTGAGGGATGAAGCCACTCCCCCTGCCGTTGATTCCAATTTTTTTTGGGAAATAAATTATAGGATTTTAGGATTTTTGACTGGCCCCACCCCTGCCAATTTCCTAGTTGTTGATTTAAAATAAAAAATAAATTGCCCCCCCCCCCCTTAATGCTGTTGATTTAATACAAAATATATATTGAATATTGAATAAATATTGTATATTGTATATTGAATACATACTGATTCTGTATTGAATACATAATGTATACTATATACATACTAAATACTAAATACATATTGAATATGTTGATGTAACCTATATCATTTGCCAAATAAACTGCTACTAAAAAATACAAGTGTGCATGGGGGTGGGCATTAAAACCAAAGTTTGGTAGGGGGGCAATAAAATAGATGATCAATTCCATTGTCTTTGGGGTGGATACCTCTACTTCACTATCCACTAATCATTTGTTTTATATTGTCATCTGAGCATGGTCATTTAAAATTTGTCATAACAACTGAGCATGACAAAAAAATGGCAATTGCAATATGTACAATACACAACAATAATATTACGATCTTCCAATTGTGTCATTAAATTTTTTTCCATAATAACTTAGAATACAATTGCCATTTTTTGTCTTGCATAATTAACATTCCAAATTTTTACACAATCCCAATTAAGCATACCAAATTCTAGCTAAAAAAATTAAAACTCCATTCTTGGTGCATTGTTTCATTTAATATTTTTGGTTTCATTTACACAATAATTGATTGAAAAACATTGGTGATGAATTTCTGTAATCCAATTCCATGGATATATAGGAAACAATCATACATACATCTTTCATATTAAAAAAAACATTAATTAAAAAAATGATCTAAGAAGAGTTCAATGTAAGGTGTTGCATGAATGAACTTTGTAAAATAGATATTTCTAATTTGGATATGCTCACCCTAATGTTGAAATCCTGGTTGAAATCTCTATAGAAGGAATTCCAAAGCTTTTTACGAGATGGTTGTTTCAAGGATAGAATGATTTGTGTATAGATGTTTCCTACATATCCATGCAATTGAGTTAAAAAATCTCATTACCAATGTTTTTCAATCAATTACCATATCATGTAAAAGCATAGATATTAAATGAATTTTTTTTTAAAACTAAAATTTGGTATGCTTGATTAAAATTGCGTAAGAATTATATGTTAATTATGCAAGACCAAATGCCAATTGTAATCTACATTGTGCAAAATTCTTTATCTATAATATTGTTGGCAAGTACCATATATAAATTCTTGAATGTGTAACAAGTGAGTGAAGGTTTATTCTATTGTTGAGACAAAATATTCAACCATAAGTACAATATCAAACACATGATAATGTTGAGATTTATAAATTTGCAGCTCTCAATGAAGTTGAGTTTATGTTTATAGATAAGATAGGTGTAAACACCTTAGAAGATGAAGACTAAGTAATATTTTTTTGTTGTAATGATCAAGTTTTGCTCTTAATGAAGACGATTCTATTCATATTCACATGTACAAATTTGAGTTTGTTGTTTGACAATAATGAATACAATTGTATTTGAAAAAAAATCCTTTAAATGGTTCCATGTTTGACTACTAGAATTTAAATTATGTAAAAATATCGAATAGTGTAGGTACTACTTTTTTAATGCTCAATTGTTTTTTTAGATTTTGTACTAATAAACCACAAGATCTTGCAATGTCCCAAAACAATGCCTCTATAAAAGAATACTATACTAAATTTTTTCAAATCATTATATTAGTAAGCAAATCTTATAAGAATTTGTCATCCTAATGGTTTTCTTAAGAATTATATAATCTTCATCAAATCTTAGTTTTTTTTAATTATATTCAACCGAGTTCAATATGACTTCATTTGCTTTCAATTTTTTCATTTCATTTTTTCATTTCTATCTTCTTCATTTTGTCACAAGGTGGATTAAAAGAGATTGCAGTGTCTTAAGAGGACTCTAGAATTCAATATACATATGAATTTGGAAGCTTGTCATAAGGTAAAACAACCCATTACAGACCTTTTACCCATTGCAGACTCTTGCGAATGACCCCATTATAGTTTTCTTTTAGTTATTGAGATTTGGGCCACATTCAAGGTCTTAGCTAACTAGAATGAAGTAATTAGTGACTACAATAGGAACTTTTAGTTTTACAGTGTTAGTTCATTGTAGAAAGTATCTTTTTCAAGTTTTCTATGTTAGAAAATATTGTGATTGCAATAGGTGAGTAAGATGAGTGTTATGGATTAGTTTTTGTTGATTTTGAGGTAGTCTATAGGATGTGATGGACTGAACACTTCAAAAATTCATAACAAATTCACACTTCGTCAATAAAAATTTAGTTTCAAATGCTCTCACCTTTTGTATCACTTGACTTTACCTCAAAAAAAAGTAGAAAATTTCATAAATGACAAGAGGGCAAACCCCCCATTTGGTCCATAATGGGCTATTTTACCTTAAACATAATGAGATTAGTTTTACTTTGCTTCTCATTCAACTTTCAGAGTAAGACCAACTCATGATTTACTTTTAGCCTACATATCTTTTATTCTAAATTTACCTTCAATGTTTGAATCAAATATGGAATTGAATCCATAGAGGTTTAATCAATTTAGAGTGTGGTATGAGCTCCATTTGATAATAACATACACTTATTTATAGTTAGGCAAGCAAAGGGAAGTTACAACATAAAAATTAGTTCTGAAATTAAAAAACATCTTTATTATATTATTAATAAAATATTAGATCTTCCAAGTATTTATATTAGTTGTTTGTTTTGATTGAAATTTCTAAAGACAATGTTTTTTGGTGATTTAAATTCTAAATTTTGTACATTTTGCACATACTAATAGAATCATATTTACATACTCTGATCCCTCTACCTTATAATGATCTTCTTGTTAGATTTAATTTTTTGTTCCAAAATGATTTTCCCGTTGCACTTGTGATGTTGCGAGTTGGTCAGATTCCACTTTTGATTGCTATCTAGGATCAACAAAACAACTCCAAACAATAGTTCCCCCTCCATCCATGCAATCATCAACTGGAAGATAAATGAAATGATAGAAGGGGTCAATAAACACTATTTGTTTTTATTTTTTACATCTCTTTGAGTATTGCCCAATTGAATGAGATGAAGCATTGGAGGCAAATCAAAGGTTCAAGCATGGCCTTGGACCTACACTAAATGCCCATAAAATGACAACCTCACACTCAACAATTAAATGCTCAGTGGTACTCTTTGAAAATGCCCTCCAAATTCTACTTTTCAATACTCCCAAAATTGCACTTTGAAAAGGGTTTTGAAACTCAAAGTTTTTAGGAAGCCAAGAGTGCACTAAACTATACTCATAGTATGAAATAGGTCTTAAAAATGTCATTTTTAGCCTTAATCCGGAACATTTTGTCTAATAGGAAGATCATTTTGGAACGGAGGTAGTAATTATTAATCAATATAACATCAAATTTGAAATTTATCCCCTTTGCTATGTTTTAAACAAGCATGTGGAAAGAAAGACTAATAGTACAATACAATAAGTGCTTAAATGGGATAAGATTGTAAATGACTTATCCATTTCCAAGCTTTGGACTAATGAGAGTGCTAACAAAAATTCATTTTTTATAAACTCTTAAAGGACATTTGAGATTGTGGAAGGGCAATCCAAACTCAGATATCAAAATCTTTTGAAATGGGCATCATGTAGCTTGTTCAAATGACCAATCATTGATGAGTTTCCACCTTCCTCAAAGTTGTGAGCAACCTGGAAGCCACTAATCGAATCTTTTTTTAAAAATCAAACTTTCCAATGTAAAAACTACAAGTTCATACTATGATTCAAAACCCAAAGACTTCAATTGATAAATGCATCTTGTGAAGACAAAGAGAATGATACCAAGGAGGTTCACATATACTTAAGTACTGGAGGAGTTTTCGTATAGATTCTATGACAACCCAACCCTTCGGATTGGATATATTGTTTAAAAAGAACCCTGGAAGGATGCGGGGGTTCCATGTGGAAATCATCATTTCTGAAACCGTGGGAATAGTTGGTATTAAAAAAATCAAAAGAACTTATTTGAAGTCAAAGTATTGTAGAAGATCTCTACTTCCCACAACTAATTTCAAGGATGAATAGTCGAATTTTTGTCCTACATAGGAGAATGCCTTGTCATTCATCAGACACTAAACGTCCACGGTGTCTTGTTGGGTTAATTAGCTTAGTGCCACTCATAAAACACCCCTAAACATCCAAAACCAAATCATCTTGTCATTCATCGTCACAAATCTTGTCATCTAAGGTTAGGTCATACAAATAAAATTGAGTTTGAGCTATTTGTGCACTCATTTTACACAAATTGCAAAAAAATGGCTCAGCTACCTTCTTTCTTTCTTATTAACAAATGAGATGGGTGGCTGAGGGTGTTGTATTATACTCTCTTTGCAATGAAATCACTTTCATTTGTTTCAAAACAAACAAACAAATGAAACGGAATTTCATTGCAAAGGCAAAGTACAAGGCCACCAGCCACAAGTGGCCTGGGGAGAGGAACAACAAGACGACAAAGCAAGTTCAGCTACCTTTCAGAAACCTAACATATCCTTCATCCAGGAGCTCTCTCTCATCCTTCGAAGCAACTGCCGTGAAGAGTGAAGACCGACCAGAAAGTTGGCTACCTGCCCCTGACGCCCCAGCTTCACCCGCATCAATGCGTGCAGCACTAAAAGAAATCATCTCCGTCACGACCAATTTGAATTCCGCCAATCCCTGGAGTTTCTTGTTGGCGATATGGCAATATGGGAGGCCCGAGGCAGATCTTCATTACGTTCCTTAATGGCAAGCAGTTCAATGGAGACCAAGGAACACCCATAAATGCCACTACGGTATTGTGGAAGTAAGTGCACTCATCAGAATGACACCTCAAATGTGGAGAGAGCCGCCGGCCTTCATTTGAAAATTCTCGGTGCACATACCTTGACTGAAAATCTCCACAGCTTTTAACGTCTTAAAATTTGCAAATACTGTTTATTGATGAGGAGAATGTAAATCATTGCAACAATTCAGTTCCAGTATTCCAGTGTTTGTTTTTGATCTACAGTAAGTTACCCACCATGAAAACTTTGAATCATCGAAGCGAAATGGACGATTTTTGGTGGCGATCCCTAGAATTTTAGGCTTGCTGTCTTGTGTGGGTTCAAATTCTAAGTAAAAATCCTTAGCATGTCATCATTGACTTACAATCTTTGCTGCACAACAGAGCATCTCCACCGGAAAGCAGTAATTGCTCACACAAAAGATACCTGGTTACTGTTGCTGGGGACAGTCATGCACGAAATCCCCCACCTTCACAATCAGTGCTGGCCTGCCGGTGAGTTGCTTTAAGCTTCTGTCAGCAGCGACGATGCAACCAGTGTTGAGTGTTGACTTCTATAATTCAGCAAAATACCACAACAGGGGGGGGGGGCGCCTGCACTTTGCCACGTTCCCCGTGTTACGAAATCTTATCCCTCTTCCAATTGCTGTCAAGCAATATTCGAGCGCTTGAAATCCAATACTATAATTATCGCCAAAATCAACGGTCCCAAATGTGATATTCATAACAAGCTTGAGTTGCTAAATACACTGCAAAATAATGCAAATTGAACACTGTGGGACGTACGTGTTCACATTCTTTATTACCTTACAGTATAAATGCGTTCATTTGGCAGAAGTTTTGCTAAATTTAGACACACATTTGTGTACAGTACCCAATTGACCATAATGAACACCACCACTCCCTCAAAGCCTGTGCATCAGGCTTCTGCAAGTCATCACTAAATAATGATCCTGCACACCGTTAGGTGCAATAGCTGCTGTTACTTGGCGTGCATGAAGGACACGACGAGCCTACCTCATACCGCCACTCAGCTCAACCCCTGTTCCCACACTCAGTTATAACCATGTGCCAACTAAATCGCAGCAGGCCTGCAACAACAACAACGGCTGTAGGAGCATATCTCACTCCCCAGCTCCACTTCATTTCTGTCTGCAGGCTCGGCATCCTTTTGCAGCTGAGCTCAAGTTTGCCTGCGCATTGCCGGCAACACTCGTCCGTTCCTGACACTGCTAATGCTAATCGGTAAGGTAGCTAATCTCAAATCGTGCAGACTGTGGTTGCCCTGTCCTGGTTGATGACACTCTTGAGATGAGGGCGGAGATACCATTGTACATGCAGTAGCTGGCCGGCTGGCTTTGCTAGTGTGGAGCTGCTGTGGACAAGCTCGGCGTTGGGTTCGACGTCTGTGTTGAGCTAGGATGCTAGTGTGGTGAAAAGAATGGAGTGAGCTGTCTACCTTGAAAGCTCGTACGAGCTGATCTTTGTGTGTGAAGAGCTGATGGGGTAATTTGAGGCTGAGGAGAGTCCATGTGATAGTAGGTTGTTGGCATCATAGGTCGTTTGGAGTGGGTGTTTTGTGTGACGGTACGTTCTGATGCAGCTGGGAATTTAAAGCGTCTTGCTTCTGAGTGGCGGATGTTGTGGGTTACGGTGGAAAAGCTCTGATTGCTGACAGTGCGATTTAGACGAGTTCACGGAATGTGCCGTTGAAGAATACGAGAGCTTGTGTTGATTGCTGCATTGTGAAGCTAGTTTGTGATTTACATGTGCTGTGTTTGATCTCACTCTCAGGTTTGTGACGAGAAGCATCCCGAGGTATGGCTCCCGCGCAAGCGACCGGCGACGTCATGACCAGGGCGATGGGGCCCTCCGAAGACAACTGGATGAAGGCGACCTTGCAGGGCACGGGCACCGCCGTGGTGGCGGTGGCTTTACGGCGTGTGGTGGAGTCGCAACACGTTGCGCAAGCGTTGCGTGAGGTCATGGACGGGCATGCTATGCTGAGGGCGCAAGCCGTGGAGAATGCCAAGGGCAAGCTGGCGTTTCGCGTCATGGGCGACTCTGTGGAGCCCAAGGTCGAAATCTGTCCGTGGCCGCAGACAATCGCCAGCGAGGAAGCTGGTCTCATTACCATTGAAGGTGCCGATGATGGTCTCGCTGCGGCTGTCAATAAAGTCGTCCGGGAGGAGATCAATACGCCGTTCTTGAACTCGGAGAACAACCCAAGTCCTCCGCTCGACCTTATCCAGGTACGTGTCTGCGGCTATGGCCGCCCAATGTCACGATTCTGAAACTTATTTTGACATTGGGATGTCGTAAAAGCAGTGTGGTTGTGAAATGTTGAAACTACATTTCACAATGTCGTCGCTGAACACGTCAGAATGACATACGTCTGGCGCGCTGACACATTGTAATGGAATTTGATAAGATCTGTAACGGTCTATGCATTGCTCTGTGCTATGGCCGCTCGATGTTGCAATTCAGCAACTTTGAATGATATTGGGATGTCGTAAGAGCTATGCAGCTGTCAAACTTTAAAACGAAATGAGCAATGCCGTCGCTGTAACGCGGTTGAACGACATAAGTTCGGCGTTCTGACACACTGTAACGTGATCTGATAAACACCGTAACGTTCTAAGTATTGCCCTGTAGCTATGGCTGCTCGATGTTGCAGTTTTGACCTAAATGTTGTGCGTTTCTCTCTTGCCCTCGCAGGTTCACTTGTACACGGAGGCATCGCGTGCACTGACGATTATCCTTTTTCGTTTCCACAGTGGCGGCCTCGACAGGCCATCGGCGTACACTGTCGTTCGCCAGTGTTTAACCGCGCTTAATGCTATTGTGGATGGCCAATCTGTTCGTCTGCCGCACAACCCTGGGAAGGATGCTCTCATGCCCACCATTGAAGAGCTCGTCCCCAAAGGGTCTTTTTCCAAGGGATTTTTCCAAAAAGCGTCCGACACTGTGGGATACGCCTTGGGTGCGAACAAATACGCGCTCCTGCCATTTCAGCCTAGCTATGGCGAGCAGCGGAAGTCCGAGCCGTTCAAGTCTGATCTCGTGTCATACACTCTTGGGAAAGCAGGTATGTGTGAACAAATGTCGCCCTTGTCTTGGCCATCACGCATGATGATAAAAAATGTCAAGCTTGGTCTATGCGCATGTGTCCAGACATTGGCATTCGTTCGATATAGTATGCTGATGGACGTCTGGATGGAGCAGGAACTGCGGATCTTCTCGCAGCATGCAAGAAAGAGAAGACGACGTTGGTAGCAGCACTAGCAGCAGCATTCTTAAGAACAGCAGCCAACACAAAAGAGCTCAAGGAGAAAAAGAAGGACGATTTCAGCTTCACATCGTACTAACCCTAACCCTGCATCCCTTTTGCATTGCCACCTTATCAATCCTGACATAAGTAACATTTAGGGTTTCATCTTTCCTCATCCGTTAACTATTGTTGTTGTGACTAATTTCACAGTGTGATGGAGTGCCGTAAATTCTTCGAGCCAGCGCTTCCCGCGGATACTGTAGGCAATTTCGTCACTGGCATTCCACAAACTCAGCAAGCCAAAGACGGCGTCCCATTTTGGGACCTAGCTCGGAGCGTTTCCGCCACCATTGAAAAAGACATTTCCAAAAGCAAACAGTTCTCTGAGATTCCTGTTCTCAACTTGCTCTTCTCCCAGGTATGTCAAGTCTACCCCAACTTCTGCTGAGGCCAACGGTGACTGATGATCCTGTGTCTTCATGTCTATCCCCTGATGCTCAACAATGCTCAATACTTTTGTGAAGAAAGGGGTGACAACTCTTGTAGTGTCAAATGGATTTGCTCTTTCCTGTTGCTTCTTGACCACTTTTCCATCAAGAAACGGTTCATTCTGTACCGAGAGTTGAAATCTGTCGTTTGCGAGTGCAGGTCCTGAAGCATCCCGGCATAACACCCCAGTCGTCCATGCGAACTGCGTTATTCTCCATGTTCGTAGACGGACCCCCTTCGTGGACATGGCAGTCCAAGGACACACAGAAGTTGCAAGTGGCGAGTGTGAGCGGGCCTTTCCCGTCAATGCACGGCGTTGGCCCGTGTTTTGCATGTGCTGAAACCTTGCTCAATGGGGATGACCTCTCCGTTTCGCTCATCTACCCTCAACCTGTGTTCTCTCGCTCGCAAATGCAGGCTTTCGGAGCTTCGGCTATGGAGCTTTTGAACACCGCTGCGAAAGATTGTTAACTTGCACTGCCATTACTTTCGGCTATTAATCAGTTTTTGTGGAACAGAGAGTTTGGTTTATTGGATGGAAGAGCACGTGCAACCCCTTAAGTA
This sequence comes from Straminergon stramineum, assembly GCA_963920665.1. Taxonomy (NCBI): domain Eukaryota; kingdom Viridiplantae; phylum Streptophyta; class Bryopsida; order Hypnales; family Calliergonaceae; genus Straminergon; species Straminergon stramineum. Next base: position 23,122,523 of record OY987263.1, on the reverse strand, counting down.
ATTTCGGTGCTTGCTCAAGCACAATTGTAGGTGAAGTGTCTTGTTGCCGGCCTTAACGAGTTGATTTTTCTTTAATTTATCATTCTTGACTCCTGTGTATGTCACAGCTTAATTCTTGAATTATCAGAGTTGCATTATTAAAGTCGGAGATAGTTCTTGACTAGGGGAATTTGTGGGCACTACTTTGGTTACAATACCTGAGAAATATTTGAAGTTGCCTTCTTAGTCTCCAGATTGTTTTCCTCTTCCATGTGCTTCCTGCTCTCGTCAATTCGTGTGCTATTGGAAGGGTTGCATACCTCAGCGGTTGAGTACTCATTTTCTCTTTAAGTCTACAATCTTGTCACTAAAGTATTTTAGAATTAGGCTATTGTAAACTTACGGTGGTATGCCTGATTCTAAAATACCTTTGGTGACAAGGTTGTTGTTTGGTGTATAGGTAGAACCCCTCGTACTTCATGGTGTTGGGACTATGCACTAAGAGGTGTATGCATTTAGAGGCACATTTAGCCTTCCATCTTGAATCACAGGCCCACCTACTGTCTTCAAACTCACTGGTTGCACATTATGCACTGGAAAAGGTTCTACCTGTATGACCTTCCAATCTACGAAAGGCCTAGTTCCTGAACACTTTGCAGACAAGATCGATGTTTGCAATATCATTATCTTTCAATCTGCAAAGCTGGGAGCGATCTGTTGCTCCGACATGATTCCCAAGTAAAGTTGCTGCAACTCACTTTTGGCAAGATGGAGGCGCCTTCGTATCTGACAATGTGAGCCGTTACAAATATGCAAATTGACCTGAAATGATAATCCAAGAAGAGAAGACCACTACTAGTCAACCGTATCTGGTTGTCACAGTTGGCAAAAAACAATTCTGAAAATAGACGGAGGAGTGTAAGGGAAATTCTTATTCCAAGGAATTTTGTATACACAAATTCCGAGGGAGGTATCCCTTATTTAAGCATTTTCTGCATTTGTTTTCCAGAATTCAAATAAATATTTGGCTCAAAGTGGCGATCCTAAATTCCTAATAGCCAGGATGAGTTTTATCTTGGATCTATTCTGAATAACAAGTAAGGGTCTGACAAGTAGTTTCACAATTGAACACAATAACCCAACAAGTAAATGTATGAATCTAATAGTGTATCTATAACTCTTAAATAGCACCTCTCCTATCACATCCTCTATTCACTAGAAGAAAACAGCGTTGATTTCAATGAAATCGACCTAACGCAAAATGCAGTTGTCTACCCCAAAATGCAGAAACTGTGTTGCTGCAACATAGTTGTCTACAGCCAACACAGTTTCTGCATTTTGGTATAGAAAACTGCATTTTGCGTCAGGTCAATTTTGATGAAATCGATGATGTTTCATTCTAGTGATTCCCTCACCAAACTTTAGGAAACTGATGTGGGCAATTGCACATTACGGTACACAAAGTCCCTTTATGTACTCAAGGTACATAAACTTGATCAATTTGCACCATATTTGTTCCAAAATATTTGCATGATTGCACTAAAATCTGCATTTCAATACGCATCCTTTTTTGCCTCAACTAATTCATGACCTTTACAAAAAATTGAAAGACAATTTATACCTCACAATTTGAGTAAAATGAATATTTAAAAATATAGAAAGTGAAAAATATGATTCTTTAACCCCTAAACGCTCTGACGTCCATATTTTGGACAATGAATAGGTTGAATCTCACGTGTCATCCTCTTAACTACTTGGATGAAAGTTATTCTAATCTTTGGACATACATTATCAAGATTTTGTCCTATCTAAGGGTTGGATTTGGTGTTATTAGAATACATATTTTTTTTAAGTCACCAATGTGCAAGTATGTCAAGTGGTCAAATTGCATTGACTCTAGTTCAAAATTGGATTTGCCAAAATGAGGTCATAGATAGGAAGAACACAAAAATTTCAAAAAATCACCATATAGAGAGAACCTTATTTCAAATCCATTTCAAATCCATTCCAATAAATTTTACTCAAAAAATGATAATATTTTACTTGTAATTGAATTTTGAAGGACTTTTGGAAATTCTCTTTTAAAATTTATATTAAAAAAATTGGTGATGGCATTGGTGGAATCTAACCTTATAGATGGAATCTACAAATTAAAATCTACAACTTTTATTTCTATACCAATTCCAAAATCTGCTTCCAAATAGCACTTTACAATGATTTTCTTCAAATCATCAATTTTGAAGATGAATCTAGACTTTTAGGGGTTAAACCTCTAAGACTAATCTAAAGTTTTGAACATCAAATCTACACATAAAAATTAAAAAATTAAAAAATGTATGAATCGGAAAAAAAAATTATGGTTTTCAAGACATACTTTAATGAGATTTCCAAATTGAAGGTGTACAATGCACTCGTATGACAACATTCTTTGCTTGTAAACTTCATAATTTTGAGCTCTTGGAGATAAATTGGAGGTGGGGTGGGGGGTACGGAGATTAAGTAGTTTTAGTCCCCTAAAAATTTTCCTTCACTCCATGTTCAATGTGCATATATCATAGGCATTTACAAATTTTATCAAACACCACTTTGAGTGCATTGTGACAAAAAAAACTTGTATACCATAGCTTGCAAATCCTATGTAAACCTCATTCAACAAGATTTATTATTACAAATGTCAAACGAAAGTGAAGCAAGATATTTGGTTACTTTTGTATTAGCAAAGAGTTTGATAGACATCTTTCTCAATGTTGAAGTAACTAATTTTGGACTAATTGAAATTGGAAATATAGTATGAAACATGAAAATTATTAACTCTAAGCAGAATTCTCAACAAACCTCAAAAGGATCATCATGTATTTTGTCTTCACTTTCTATCCTTAGCTCCTTAGTTACCAAAATGAACTATTTGAGAATTCCTACTCTTTGTTATCCCACTAGTAGAAAATTGCATCACTTGGATTTTGTTGAAGGTCACGCAGTTTTCTACTAGTGGGATCCCCAACTAGTTATGAAAACCATATCCTAAACCTTTATTAAATTACTAGATGAAAATTTGGTTGGAATTGAATAACTTTATAGTAAATTAATTAAACCAAAGTGTATGGACTTTGAGATAGTTGAAGCACCATGGGACATTGTATCTTGGAAAGTATCCTAGCTTGGAAAATTTCAATGTAAGGTCTTGTTGCCCAAAGAGTGGAGGGTGGAGGGTGGAAGGAGAAGCCCAACGTACTTGGGTAGAAGAACCTCACATGGAAATTTACCAAGAAGGGATCCCTTACACATTGTAAAGATATGCTTAAAGGATTATTTTAAGTTTTTTAGAGATATATACATGGCAACATAGTCTCTCACTCTCACAAGTGATTAAAGATTGAAATGCAATGAAAGAGGATTGATTGAGTTCTTAAGGTACGAATACCATAAACCGTGCTAGTGTTACAAATGGTTTCAATGTACATGCCCTTTTCCTTTATGCCTTAAAACGAAGATCAAGTACATCAATACCATTTATGGTACTAGAAAACCTTTTTTTGTTTGGAAAGCAATCGATTTTCTAATGCAAGATTGCTCATTCTTTGCACTTAGTCTTGGCAGGATCGTATGTGTGAGTGCAAAATTTAGGAAGAGGGGATATATGGAGGCTTGAGGTTGATCGGATTATGAATGTGCTAACATTGGTTTCATGTGATCAATTAGCTTAGAAATCATGAAAATTAATTAGTATTTGTAATCAAATGCTTGTATTCACTTGTGGTTACTTTTATGGAAAGTTTTAAGACTCTCAATCAAAGATGATAAAGAAAATTTAGAAAGAAAAAAGAGTATTTAGAAAAAAAATTCAAATAAGAAAGAAATATTGGGATGATAAAGATGCATGACGATGATAGAGATGGATGAATTTATTGTCCTTGGAAAATCTTGTGGAAGGCTTGTCTTATGCAGGTTTCATGTGCAAAGCTGTTTCAAATACAAAAAAATGAAATTACAAATATAATTTGCTCTAAAAATGCATCTAAATCTTCAAAGCAAATCTATGTATGGTAGCTAAAGCACCATGGAGCATTGGTAGTTGTAAGATCAAAGGCTTCATCATTCTTTAGTAAATTTATAATATACTTATGAAGTTGCTATGTATTCTATGATATGGAGAAAGGCATTGAGGTAGTATATTAACCCCTAAATGTATTTGACTATTTTTCACCCAAATGCTCCAAAACTGCCATTTCCAGTACAAATACCAAATATTAGAAAATATTCAATTTTCATCACATGTAACTATAGGATCCTATAGTATGATGGTTCAAGAAGATGTGGAAAAATTTTCAGAAATTTCTACCCTATAGATTTCAAGGTATTAGTGTTTGAATTGACAAAAATCCTTTTCAGCCATGCAAAAAAATGGGCAGTTGCACTTCACAAGGTCACATTTGTATGAAAAAAATTCCCAAATGGTGGTGCTTCTTTGGATTCATTCTTCAAGGAAAGTTGGCTATATGCTTGAAAAAATTTATATCATTTAGAATTGTACAACATATAGGAAAAAAATAGTAAGTAAAAAGAAGTAGAAAATGATTAAAAATATGAAATTGTTAAGAATTTATTTATGCAATTGAAAAATGCAAATCCCGATGGTTATAATTTTTTAATCTACAATCTACATCTAGTTTTTTCATTTTTTTTATCAAAAATATTGAAAATTAAATTAAATAAAGGACTTCAAGATTTATCTTAGAGTAGAGATTCCATAATTGCCCACAAACTAAAACTCTTCAAAACTTTCATCTCATTAATCAAAATGTAATGATTCAAAGCTTTCCATGTTATACATAAATCTTGAAAACCAATTTCAAATTTTTTATTTTTGGAAAAATTAATTTTTAAATCATTTTTTTGAGTTGCCTAATTTGCTCACTAAGCAATGAAAATGACATATCATTTAATAACTTTTTAACCATGTAGTCAAAAGTTATGAAAATTATTGTGCCTTACAGATACTCCTCGAGCATATGTTGTGTGAAAATTTCAAAGAAAAAAAATAATAATTCCGTTCATAGTGAATTGCCCAAAATTGCTATGTTGCCAAAAAATATAGTTTGGGCGTTTAAGGGTTAAGGTAAAAACATCTAAATTAGTCCCTATACCCATTGATTTCTAGATAAGCAAATTTCCATTGAAAATATCCTCCAAAGTACCATTAAGCCTTTCTTTTAGTTAATTGTCATTAGTTGATTGTTGATTCTCTAAATTTCAATTTTGTGACCAATCTATCTGACAATATCAAAGGCCTAGTGAAAATTCATAGTAATTATTTGTCTTATACAAAAATTCTTTTAATTTTTTTTTAAATTCATGATTTCCAATTGCTTATACTACGAAAATGTTTTTGTCTTTGAAAAAGGTGCTTCCAAACTATGTTGAATTGCTTATTTTGATATTTTTGGATGTTTTCACCTTAATAGTTTGGAGGGTGAAATTGATATCGTTGTAAATATTTTGCAATATTTTACTTCTATAATTAACTTAATTAATGTTTGTGTCTTTTGAGAACATTGCATGATGTGTCAGAAGACTCATTTTTCCAATTAATCTCTATAGGACCAAGGCCTTTTTTCCTATTATAACCATTCAAAACTCCAATTTATGTTGCATTTTTCTAAGGAAACCATTTTTTTTTTAAGAATGGAACCATAGGATCTTGTACTTCACTTGTCTGAGACAAAGTGGTAAAAATTTCATGAAGTTTGACCTTACAAATTGAGAGATATTAGCATTCAAAGTTAGAAAAGAAGTTTTTTTGAACATTGGCTTGCAATTTCAGATGACTTCAATTGTCTTTTGTTGAATTTTTTTCGCTATGGACTTTGAATTTTAAAAAGATTGTATTGAAGAACTGAGTAAATAGTTTAGGAAAATTTTATTTTTTAAAAACTCTTAATTTTCATTCTTCAAAAAAAATTAAGTAGAAGTAGGTCCAATATTACAAGAAAAACAAATTTATTAATAGGTCTAAGATGGGATTGAAACACAATAATCCCAACAGTGAAATTGTTCTAGCAATTAACCCTTGAAGGACCAAGTGCTTGTTCAATGTACACAAGAAATCTCAGGGAGGTTCCTACAAAGTCATTTTTGGTCAAATGTTCATGAAATTTGGATGATCATAGAATGTGTAACCATATCCCCCCTTCCTAAAAATCTTTTTTTTTTTTCTGATCGGTTGCCAGGATCAAAAGTTATGATGCCTTGAACTTTGCAAGTAGCTTAGGCAGCATGTGCAAAACTCTTCCTATGATTTTGAAATTTGGCAAATCTGTAGTTTACATGATGCAATATGAAAATGTCAAAAAAATAATCATGTTTAGTATAAGAATCTCATTCTAGAAGGAGTTAAAGTTTGTAGGTCATATCGGGTAAGGTTTGGAAAAAAATTTCCCCTAACTTCAAACATTATAATCTCTCAATCCATACGGTCAAAGTTTCTAAAAAAATTTCCACATATTCCCAAAGAACTCTAGTACAAATTTCTATGGTTGAGTTTTCCAAAAAAAACTTTGTTTTTTTATTTTTTTCTTGCTACCGTAAAAAATGGCAGTTTTTGACAATTTCTGCCCAAAATGTGCCTTGGTCCTATAGAGGTTAACCTTGTCAAACATTTTTTTTTTAAATTGTGAAAATTGCATTAAAAAATGAATCCTATAACTTATTTTTTCAAGAAGATGCTCATATTGCCTAAAAAACAAGATTGTTCATAACTTTCACATCACTAATCCAAATGGAATGAATCAAAGCTTCAAATGCAGACAAAAATATATTCTATGAGAAAAAAAAAGAATTTTGTGTTTTTGTCGATTTATTTTTTTTCCCACCAAGTATAAATTTGTTTTTTTTGTGGTATAACTTTTGCTCCCATGCACTGATTGAAATAAAAATTATATTTTCACGAAGCGAATAAGTTTTTCTACCTTATGAGAAAGTTTCACTAAAAATTGAAGTTATAGGAACCTGCCCAAAATCTATTTTGTCCCCCAAGGGACAAAGGGATAGTGGTCCTTTAGGGATTACAATACATTTTGTACCCCTTCCTCTATGTTTATATATATTTTGGATTGTGATTGTGACTACAATCTATATGGGATATAGACACAATATCCTATAGCAATACCATACTATTGTAATATATTGCATATTGGATATTAGTATGTATTTTGTATAACCCTAAACTATCTATTGTCTATTTTTAGTATCATATTATTGTATTGTATTCTATATTAGTAATCCTAGTCTAGACCGCCAAGATTGCCAAAGGACGGCGCAATCAATGGCTAAATTGTTTTTCATACTAGAAACACTGGAAGGAGGCGACATTTTTTCCAAATTTGCATCATCAATTTTGGGTTTTTTCACCAATGGGGGGGCTAATGCTCCTTGGTTAGGCGTGTTTGCATCTTTTTGCCACATTTTTAGGCATCAAGCTACACTTTTACATATATGCATTTTTTCCACATATAAATAAACATAGTATTAGAACAAAGTTATAATTTATTTGAGATTGCAATTAGATTGTGTACAATTATGATCAATTTCTTTGATTAATAGTAAGGTGGGAGATTCTATTTGCACTTTTTAACTATTTGCACCACTTTATGGTAACCATGTATCAAGAGAGCACACAATTGATACATAGTGGCATAAATAGGGTGTCTTTTGAATTGTGGCACAAATAGAGTCTCCTACTTTAAATACGGCCTTTTAACCTTTGTCTTCAATCCTCACATCATTTGATTGCAAAACAAATTGTTGATTCATTCAATGTGTTATATTGATGGTTATCAAAATGTTAAATTTCTTGCAAAATGTTTGGTACTTTAGGATTAGTGTCAACTAAATATGTGCATACAATGCATTTGATGAAATGGAGGTCTTTGAATTTTCATGGTTGGTGAAAGTGACATCAAAGAAGTACTAGATGTTGCAAGAATCAAGAAAATAGTCTAAAATTTTGTTTCTCAATTGTCAAACTTGTTAGTACTATATTTTTGTACAATTTTGTGTGTGGACATATATAGTTTCCAATTGGATATTAACCCCTAAAGGACCAGAAGGCCACCACATGGCTTCTGCAACTACATTTGTAGAAAATTCGGAATGTGAACCTCACTAATAGTCCGTGACCAACAAAGAGACCCTAGATGATTTTTTTGGCTGAATCCATTGGTACAATCTGATGGAGAAATGATTGAGTGAGCAATTTTTGGTGAATTTTTTGAGAATAGGAAAAGTACTATGGGCTATCACTTCACGTGCTCATATATTTTTTTCCACACCTCAAAATGATTTGAAAAAAATTACACATCTAAATCATGATGATATGTACTTGCGGAAAAAAATTCAGAGTTTTTGGATCACTTTTGAGCATTCCGATTTCAACATTCCAATTTCAGCACATGTACAAAGTTCTGCTGAATTGGATATCTTTCATCAATTTTGTCAACGGTGGCATTTTTTCAAAAATTATGCGATTTTGTTGATCTTTTTTCCATAGAAAAGCTACATAAGTCTTCTTTCATTTCAATGGTGGCAATCATCAAAATCATATCACACATTTTAGAAACTATGCTTGTTACAAGAGCTAGTCAAGAAAACAAGAGCTTTGCTCAAACTCCCCCGGTCCTTTAGGGGTTAAATTTTCAAGTTAGAATGTAGTACACCTATATAGACAATTGTAATCTATAGTCCAATATTTCATAAAATAAGCTTTTTGTTCACTTTGTACACTCTAGTGTATATTGAAAGAAATTTCAATTGTCAAGCCACTTACAAAAGTTAGAATGTCTCATATGGAATTACTATAGAATTCAAAGGACCACTTTTCAAATATTTTTTCATTTATTTTCAACAAATTTGTACATAGAAACCAAAGGTTGAAATTTGTCTTTTAGGTCTAAAATTTTGAAACCTCTTATTTCAGTAATACTTTGACAAACAACCACATCCAAAAAATTCAAATCATCAATTACCTTTCAATTATAGATATCATTAATCAAACTTATAAGTACTAAAGTCTCAACATAAAGAAATTGAATTGTTCAAAAAATGAAAAGTACAAATATGTAGTGAATTTATGTTGTGTGTCTGTCTATAGACAAATAAAGAATTCAAGCTTAGAATGCCATTTCAACCATCTTCTTTTTGTCTTTCTTAAAATTTTGAAGTGCATCATTAGCATGTAATAGTACGTAGAGGACCAAGATTTCAAATTTTGAACAACGGATTAACACACAAAATTATAGTAGTTTTTTTTTTCCTTTAAACTAAATGTTTATAGATTCTTGTATCAATTTTCAAACCTTTATATGGCATAGATTTTTAAACTATTATTTGCAAATATTCAAATGTCAAAAGGTACAAATATGTTTCATCTCAAAATAATGATTAAATTTTCAATTAGAAACTGAACGACTCCAAAAACAACTTGAATTAATGAGTAAAATAAACTTATAAGAGAATCACTAACTAGAATTAAAGCTTAATGTTTTGAACTTAGAAACAATTTCTTGTCAAATTCACACATGACATCCTTCAATTTACAATCAAAATTTGAAGGAATTTTCAATTTTTATCTTAAAATAATATTAATAGTTATTTTTTAGCATAGCCTTAGCAAAGTAATACATTCAACACAATAAGCATGATCTTGAGATCACGGTTTGCAATTTTGAAAGTTATCATGAAAATGTTATACTAAGTTACATTCTACATTGTCCCAATTTTGAAACCTTGACCTACCCCACATCAATCCTAAGGGATTAAGCTACATAAGGATTTTGATTTGCAAAATTTCAAAATTTATTCAATAAATAATATGATATATTCTCAATATTTTCTTATTACTTTGGTAAAGTAGTAGATCCCAATTTTACGGGTGATCTTTTTCAATATAGGTTTTACGTGAATATCACAATACTATAAGTAGATCAAAATATTTTTTAACTACCAATAAACATCCATTTGAAAAAAGATACTCATTTAGAAAAACAAATAAATTGAAAAAGCACACATTTCCAAATCATCAAAATTTGGATATTTGCATCAGAAATTTTTAAGAAACTAAATATAAAATGCAACTTCAGGTAGGCTCATATAGTCTCAATATTCATTTTTTTTTATGAAAATTCTTTTGAAGCTAGATAAATACATAAGCTTCTAGAAATATAATTTTTATTCCAATCAATGCCCTAAAGCCAAAGTTATGGTACAAAAAGCCCAAAACAGAGGTCAATAGGCAAGACAAAAAAAATCTCAAAATTTTTTTTAAAAAAAAAGAATTTTTTTTTTCTAAAATAATATATTTTTGTCTACATGTGAAGCTGTGAATCATTTTATTTGGACTAGTGATGAGAAAGTTTTAGACAATCTTGTTTTGGGGGCAATTTAAGCATCTTCTTCAAAAAATAACTTACAGAATTTATTTTTGAATGCAATTTTCACAATTTTTCACAAAAAATTGATTGATGGGGTTAAGTATACTTGCTAGAACAATCTCCTCATTGGGATTATTGTGTTTCAATTCAATCTTAGAGTTATGAACTATTTTGTTTTTTCATTCAATTTTGGACCTACTTCTACTTAACAATTTTTTAAAGAATGAAAACCAAGAGTTTTTTTTTTAAACAATTTTTTCCAAACTTTCAACTCAACTCTTCAACATAAAGTATTTTAAATTTGAAGTCCATAGTGCAAAAAAATTGTGCAAATGGCAATCAAAGTCATCTCAAATTATAAGACAATGTTCAAAAAAACTTTATTTTTCCACTTTGAATGCTAATATCTTCCAATCTATACGATCAAACTTCATGAAATTTTTACCACACAATCTAAGACAATTAAAGTACAAGATTCTATGGTTAGGTCCTAAGGGAAAAAATTCTATTTTCTTAGGCAAATGCAATAGAAATGGTAGTTTTGAGTGTTTTTAGATAGAAAATGGCCTTGGGACTTTAGGGGTTAATGGAATTTCACTTAGTCTTTATTCAATTAAGTGTCACCATTAGAGAAATTTTGGACTCTGAGGAAGGCTGCCAAGAAGTGCTGAGAGGGACCCTCAGTGCATTACATTTATTTTTCTTGAAGAATTTTTCCCCTATTTCTGCACTTTGTCACTTCCAAATGTCAGAGCATTCACTCTCAAGTACTATTAGTTAGGGTTGTGACAAGTGTTGTTTTGATATTTGAAAGTACCCCCAAAGCACCTCCCTCTAACAATTGTGGAATAAAAAAATTGAAATATACTTTTGGAACTCCCGATATTCATACAAGGTGAATCTTTGTTTTGTCAAAAAAATTCCCTCTTCTGAATAGCTTCAATAGGCTCCAGAAATAGACTAGCTTGTCAAACCTTAGCAACCCTCCGGAGAGTCCAAAATTTATCTAATGAACCGAAAGCAAAAGTTTTAAGACAATAAATACACACTTTTAATCAATTGATAGAACAATATCAATATGTATACTTGGTAGAATTCTTGCACCTAATCTTAAATTGGATTGTTTATAAGGTAACATGTAATTGTGGCATGTTTTACAAATTGCCCACTATGAATTTCGCCTCACTATCTTGCTCCTATTCATATAGGCCTAGGGTCAATTTTGGATATGCCTATTTTCAACAATTTCAAATTTTAGAATTTAATTATTTAATATAAAAATAGAAAGGCCTTTTATGAAGAATTTGGAATCCACTTTTAACTCTCAACAAGATCAATTTAATTAATTTAGACAATTTAACTATACCTAAAAACTATACTCAAGTACTTTTTAAAACAAATTAAGGCCTGATGTTCTACTAGTGGGCATCCACAATCTTCAATTTCAGTACTTGCAATTAATCACCTACTCTAAACCTTGGATTTCAATAAACCTAATGATAGAATGAACCTATGCAATATTTCTAGCCCGAAATTGGAGGTATGCAAAAAATATTCCATAAAAGTGGCACAAAATAATAGGGTCTCTAATTTTTACCATAGAGCATCACCAACATGGGGTGGTCAAATCCCCACGGGAAATGGTGTTCAAAGGGCACTACCTACTTATTGGGTAGTCCAAGTCCTTGAGTCCCCAACATAGGCCGGTCAAATCACCCTGCCCCATCCTTGTACTTTAGACTCTCCATTATGGATGCTGTGCTTCTTAAAAAAAAATTCCAAAATTCTACTAATGCTACAAGCTTTAACTGTTCATTTGACAAGATCTAGGTTTTGTTTTTGTTTTTGTTTTTAACACAAATAAAGGGTAATCTTTATTGCAAGAAAATAGAATTACAGAAGCCCAACCCCAAGCGGACTAGATTGGTGTTAGAAGGTGACTAATAAGTGGGCGAATCGATCCAAAGTTAGTATCTAAAAGGTGCCACGGAGGTGTGATGGAGCTGCACTTAGGCAACACAATCAATCAAGATCCAAGGTTTGTAGATAGTGAATTTGGGGCATAGAAACATTGAAAAATCATGAAAAGTTGTTGAAAATTCACCATCCACGAAGCTAAGGGCAAAAGAGTAAAACTTGGCACACCTAGTGCTTATATAACTATGTCAAGTGTCACGACATGGGATTGTTTTGTCTCCTGGATTCAAAGCGTGGAGTCTTACAAGGGTGTACTAAGCCACGGTGGCAATGCTCTTACATTGAATAGGGGTATTACGGGGACCCATACTAATTAATTGACATTTCACACTATAGAAATATCTACCTTCATTATACATAAGTAGTTATTGAAGTGTCCCACGGATGTACAACATGTTTTAAACATTTACAATTTTCCACAATTAGTCCCTGTATTTTTTTGGTCCCCTTAAACCTTGAGCGCCCAATGCATATTTACCAAAATTCAAACCCTTCTGAACTCATTCTAATCAAACTATCACCCAAAACAAGATCCACATAAATTGACCGTACCAATTGGTAGCAAGAGACTAGCCTTGAGCAAGTGGGGGAAAGAACCAATGATTTCACCATATCATTGAAAAGATTATAATTGTCAAATAGGGAAACCTTTCATTTTCAAGAGGCCGGATTTGAGGCGCTAGGGCGCTCAGGGGTTAATACCCCTATTCAGTGTAGATTGAAGTAACCAGCTTGAGGCTGTGACACCAACACCCAATTGCAAACAATAAAGAGTGTAGCTGCGAGACGAAGGGATCCAACTGAAGAGTGTGAAATGGCTGAACTGATGGTCGAGCCAGTCAGACGTGAGTCCTCCAAGTCCTCCTGATTCCTGAATCCACTTGGCCTGTAAGATGAATCAGTTCAGTTCTGTACCCGATATATTCACCAAACTCACCCCAGCAATTACTGAAAACCTACTACGGCCATTATGACACTGTCCTTGGGACTCCCATCGCAAAAATCAGCCGTTAATGGAGATAAGTTAGGGAAATCTGTAATAACTGAACTTCATCACTCATAGAGACCGGCAGGCCGGCTAGGGACCACAAGTCCACAACCTCTTCTCACGTGATAAGGACGGTAACTCATTTCCTTCAGTTGCATCGATCTCAGTCTGTCGGTTTTCTACAATTGTCAGTTCACACAGTTCGATTCAAGGTCTGATTGCATAGCAGTATTACAAGTTAACTTACTGTAGAAGAAATCATAGCTTGGAAGCAAATAGTTGAATCCATAGTGAGATTGGAATGATCTGCAGGGTGGTTGAGGTCTCCGAACCTTTTCGGCAGTTTGATCGATGTTCAATGAACCGATCGATCCTCGGGAGACCGAGGATTTGGCCATCTGAATTGGAAACCTTCAAGCTGTCTGTCACTCGGAGCTTCCTCCACTTCATTTGTACGGGAAGAATCCCCACCAAAAAATCTGCTCAAGAAATAATAGACTTTTCATGAGGCACCTGTCCATGGGAATGCAAAAGGATAGGAAACGATGAATAATTTTTAGCAAGATCACTGGCAACTGTTGGTTGTATAAATTTATGAAGCAACATGAAAATGAATTATAAAATTTTAGAGGATTAATGTTGCAGATTGAAAGCCTATGAGTATAGCCTTGGCATATCTAAAGTCCATTTTATGAGCAATTAGAAAGTATATTCATAGTATACAAATAAATATTGTTCAAGGAAGACATGCTAACTAAATTGAAAGAAAATTTAACAAAATTTTCATTACAAAGTTGTTACCTCCACATTACAACACCATAAATGGACTCTCTCAGTACCAAAAATAAACACCAACTCTACAATTTGGACCCTCTTTTCCTATAGACTTATTGTTTTGTTCTAGTTCAATTTCCATCCCAAACTAAGAATCAATTAACACTTGGAGGGAACAATTTAAGGTAGGTTCATTGTACATTCTTACAAAATGAATTATACTCTAGATAATATGTCACTATTCATCAACTAATTCACCAATCATCACCAAATCATTATTTTTGGTCTATTTCATGTAGATTTTAAAGCAGCCTAATTTGTGACTTGTATATTCCATTGAAGCATAAAGCGTGAAGAGTGTTGTCATCAAATCATTAGATTATAGGCAAGTGACAAGTTGAAAGATGATTAATGCGATTAAAAAAATATTTGATACAAAATAATCTAACTATGTAGACTCAAAAATGTAGCTAAAGAAGAATATTTTATTTGTAATATTTCCTTAAGCATCTTTTAAATAGAATTTCCCTTGATATATGGAATTTCAAGGGGTTTTCATAATGCCTTTGATTTTGCCAAACTACTTGGCAAAATATTTTAACTTTTGACGAGTATTGTATAGAACTAGATCATGGAAAGTCTTAAAACATCATTTTAACTATACATAAGAAAAAAAATTGAAAAATTAGGCAATTAAAAGAATCCCCATCTCGAGGAAGCTAAAAACAATAACTATAGAAAGTGCCCATGACAGACCATGCTTCCTACACCACTCAATCCTCATGAACACTTTTGTTGGGTGCATATTGGATACTCTAAAGCCCCCCTTAGATCATAGGGTGACCAAATTGTGTCAAGAGAATCTTCATCTTTTCTCGCAAAACTTGACATACCCAAATATTTGAAGAACTCTTCAAATTTCTCGTCTCCTACTATTGCTCACCAAATGTATTCTATAAATATTTTGTTGACCCATCACTAAGTGAACATACTTATAATAAAGATTATTAGGCAAAATTATTGGCCCCCCCTTTCTTATATAAATAAAAATAATCAATAATATTCTTGATTTTCTATCAACCAATAGCCCAACATGATAGCACTATAACAATTAATGAACCAATACTACACTTAATAAGGCAATACGTTTTCTGCCATCAATATTCTTATTATAGTCATATATTAGCAGTAATTGCCAACAAATATTAACATATGCTCAACCTATTCCTATAGCATGGACAATTACATCCAACAACATTCCTAAAGACTACCATGACAATAATTCAAACCCAATTTAAAAAAATATATGCCTCTACATCATCGCTATTCAGTAATAGATTTGGCAAATGCTCCACAAGATGACAAATAGACCAACAAAACCACTTGTTATAGATCTACAAATAAATCAATATAACAATTCACATACAAATATATACAAATTCATAAATAGATAGAGAGAAATAAAAATTTCAAACTACAAATATACAAGGTTAATTCAACTATCTAAAACTTCTCTAAAAATATAACAAACAACACAATACACTCTTGTTGTGTGTTAGAAATTAGTCCAAACAAAGTCTACATCTAACAAGGGTAACTGTAGTTAGTGAGTTATAGGTTATGAGTTCATTGTCATGGGGGGCATTATTGTGGGACCTTGACGGAACAAACTCTTTCTACACCAATCACACTCTTATTCTTCTATTACAAATTTAGGATAAGTTAAAGTTGACTAAACTTAGATTTGAAGGACCATTGCCTACCTCTCTTCCCTAGGATTGAATGCAACAAGGATATTTGGAGGGGTCCAAAGCATTTACCATATCATCCATGTTTGACAAGTGTTGGCCCTTTGAAGGACAAGGGTGTGGATGCTCTAAGTTACCTACATTCATCTCTTGCATTCATTGATCATTTAACCACAACCTTCCTTGATGCATACATTTACCATCCCCTATTAAATTTAAAATCTCAAAGCTCTTGTTCTCCAATCCCAAGTAAGCTTACACCAGAAGCCTCTAACTTAGGGATGATTTACACCTAGAGACTAGGGCAATTTGTCATGTAAGAGGCCCCAAACCCTCACTTGTGTTCAAATGGACAAAAGGCTAAAATCCTCACTTAAGATTGGACAAAAGGTTGCAATTGTGCAATTGGCCTGAAGGGGAATTGGCCCAGCCTTTAACCCCTCATTGCCGTAGGCCCAAACAACTCCAAAAACAACATTCCTTTTGAAGTGTTACAAATATAAATTTTAATAAATTATAGAGATTTCAACCGTACGATCTTGTAATGCACTTGTTGTAGATGGCTTGCAACAAATTTGGTGTCATTTGACCGCATAGATTGAAAGATTATAATGTTTTAGTGTTGAAAAAGGATGCTGAAATTTTCCCAAAAACACATTTGGAGGCGAAATTCGGTTTCTAAATCTACTCAAATGAAAAAACTTTAAACTGATAAGTGATTCAAAATCAGCATACAAACACATTGATGAAAAAAAATATCATTTAATTGACACATTGTGTCTGCAGAATGGCTTTGAAATGTCAAAAACAACAAGAAAAGTTGTAAAAAACACATCAAAAACTGAACCCCCTCTTACCTAAATGCTTCTCAGTCACTCATAACTTCTTAGATGGATATGAAATTTTGTACACACAAACTAGATAAGTATGTGCAACTTTTCCAAAAACAATTATTGGAAACAAACGTTGTACGAAGAAGAAACAAGCCGCCGAAGTTCACTCTAATTCAAAAATGTCGGGATTTTGAACTTTGAATTGCTCCCAAACATTCAAAACAACTTTAATTGGCATGAAAATTCTACCACAATAACTAGACCTCAAGGGGAACACAACCTAACAAATTTGATTGAAAACGAACATTGGATGAAGGAGAAGCAAGCCCCCGAAGTTGCAGCCATCAAATGCAGTTTGGTGAACTTAAATTGAACTTGTTGAACTTGTGAACTTCGATTGGCTTCCAAAAATTCAATACATCTTGTATTGATCTGAAAATTTTACCACACAAACTAGAAGAGAGAGATCAACTTTTCCAACAAATTTTATTGGATTCGGACATCTGATGCAAAAGTTACAGGACTTTGAATTTGACCTGAGGACACTTTTCGTCCCCTGCGGCGGTGAGGGGTTAAGTGGAAAGTTCCCCACATTGAACACCAGTCTTTCACCCAAAGCACCAGAGCTCCGAAACTGTGACTGCTCAGACACTCATCTGCCCAGCTAGCATACAGAGTCCGGCTGACACTCGTTATGACAAGCTTTGAATTTCGGGTGCGGCTTCCATTCCATCAAGGCCCTGGACGTCCCCAATGCGAACCCTGACCATGCTGTCCTACCATCCATTGATCACACCTCCACCTCACACATTGATTACCTGACAGCTCCAAAAAACAATCAATTGCTCGACTCAAAAATGGCTTGAACAGTGCTGTTCTCCGTCCAAGTTCCTAGTAACATAAGCTACTTCCACCGCAAGTTGAATCACCTTATAATATATCGTAGCCTTCACTCCCTCCGCTGTATGTTTCTGGCCAAGCTCAAGTTGCTAGTGCTGATTGTGTGTTGAATTGAGCGTTTGAAGACTCATTTGCAGCCATGGCGGGGAAGAGAGTGCTGCTGGTGGGCGTGCTGCTGGCGCTCCTAGTGGCGTCGGCTTCGGCGTCCGTGACGGTGGTGAACTTGGCGGACGCGGTGAAGGTGTTGGTGAATGGGGTGAATGTGGATGTGAAGACGGGCACGGTGAAGGTGGATGTGAAGGGGAAGAAGAGCCAGGATGTTGTTGTTAAAGGGCCGGATGGAAAGGACATCAAAGTGAGTGTGAAGGACGGAGATGTATTGGTGTTGGTGCCGGATATTTTTGGCAAAGGAGGGATTGTCGTCAACGTCAATCCTTGATCGATCCGCTGCATTGGGGTGGCGTTTGGGGTAACAATCTTGCACTCAATTGTGTTACGGCCAAATTGTGTCCACTTTGATCAAAATTGAGTAGTTATTTCTTGTTATTTCTTTGAACAATTTGGGTTGCATGGAGCCGGAATAACATTCTAGAGCAGTGCATCCTCGGTCGCCACGGTTTCACTGTGCCAGAAATTTCTTTATTTGTTCTAAGCACCTAAAGGTTCACAGACATTGTACTAGAGTGTATGTCGCTGTGCCAGAGTTTCGTTTCTTGTTTCTAGTACCAAAAGTTAAGGTTGACAGATGGAACAGTGCATGGTTACTCTACGTGCCTACATTTCACTACTTGTTCAAAGCTTGACAGACATTGGTGATGTTTGTTTGCATTGAGTAAAAAGTGTAAATATTGACCAAGATTCCGATCTCAGGTTCAAAATCTGGTGCAAAAAGATTACCGTCGTCTTCAAATGAGTGTTGGAAGCAAGCTGAAGCAAAATTATGCTTGATTGAGTAACTGGAAGTTGTGACATTTGATTATCGAGGATGTTATTTTGGGCTCTGTCAACATTTGTGAGTTAGTGAAGAATTTTTCTGGGTTTCCAAACAGATTTCTGAGTTACTACGTCGATGACCAAATATCTGGGTTGACGGCGGTCAATTGTTGAATTGTGCAGGATTGAAGGTGCCGTTCGATGCAACTTCATCTAGCTGTCTACCAATATTGCTATCATGTGGAGTTTAAACTGTGTCAAAATCGAGCGTACGTGCAGAGTATCTATTCGGAGCGTGCTTAGGATTTGTATTGTCAGTGCAACTGTAATCAGTTCAGTTAAATGTATGGCTGAGATTTGGAATCTCGGCATATGTTCATAATATCTTTAATCTCCTGAGAAAAGCAGGAGGTAGGAGCTGCACTGACTGTTTTTAACAGCTGCTACTTTCTCAGTTCCTTGGCCAATTGTAATTTCTTCTTCGTGTGGGTCTTCGGTCGTAGTCATGTGCATGGAGTTGATCGACACTCACAGAATGCTTGGCTTCATTGTATGACAAAATTTTAGGTCATCCTTGATTGAGTGCTAGTGTCATTTCTTGTTGTGCATCCAATGAATTCTGGCATCACCCATATTAGACTTATAGTGCCCCACACTTCACATCTTTGAAATTTTTTAACAAATTTTACGTAATTCCAAAATTTCTGCAACCACTTCTTTTGTGTGATTCAAAAGAAAGTATCTACCTTCAACTTGATTGTCAATTATTATTGCCTACCCAGTGCTCGGAGAACATTTACATTTATTCTGTTTGAAAATGCACAGAATCAGAACTGCTGTAACTGTTAAGGCACAGGAATGGCATGAAGCTACTTACTAAATAGTAATGCCAAGTGTGCAACTCTGGAAGGCCGTATGCCACTAAAGCAATCATGAAATACTGTTATTGTTTTTTCGCACAAACTTCAGTAGAAAAGGAATAACTGGAGAGAAACTTTATATAGTACTGTCGAGTATAAGCCTAACCCCTAAATTCCCAAGGCTTGTTTTCAGTTTTCTGGCACTTGCTCTCTATTGAAGAAAATGCCAACATTTTGATTAGTTGTATCAATTTTCTTTGAATTGTAACCATATAAATTCAAACTAGACATGTTATGCCATATTTAACTACTTTTGGACTATTGAAAGTCCAAAATTAAGAAAACACAAAAATCTCCCGATGCATGGTGTGAGGCATTACATCGGGAGATTTTCAGATACTGTGAAGTTAATTTTTGTAAGTGTGTTGCATGGCTCCCGATAGGTCAATTGAAGCACATGAATTTGCATCTTAGGAAATACATTAATTGTGAATGATGAAGTAAATAGGGCTCGCATGGATTCATTTTAGGCAATACATTGGGAGATATCCAGATACATAGAAGTTTAGGTTTCCTTGAGGGTGGTACTAGGCCCTATACGTACACGAACATACATGTCAGGGAAGATTGAAACTCTGAATGATGAAGTAATTGCTACCACTTGGAATGGAGGTGGGGAGTAAGTTACCTGGAAATCTCCTGATGGAGTGCAAGCCTTGTAAGGCTAGCACGATCATTTTGTATACCAGAACATTTCGGTCTTATGCATCTTATGCCCTCCTAAAGTATTCCGGGCATGAACAATGAATGTAAAAACTTGGCCTTAATTGATATTAACAAAGTTGTTTGAAACATAAACATTTGAAAGCAGAGAGGTAGAAGATTCCAAAGAATGCCAAGACCAAGTCATTTGAAATGGAATAGAACGAATGAAAATGAATATTGGAAATAGTAACTTACAGTGCAAGAAAGAAGGAAATTGTCTTGCAACATTTTAATAATCGCTTAAGAGATCAAGTACAAGAAAATATTGAAAAGCAAAGCCAATGGAGTGCCAGCACCTGTTGTGACTAAGAAATGGGATTTGGAGGTTGCACTGAAGGAATAAAAAGAACACATTCCGGTCTTCATGAATAAAGTGAAGGCATTCACACCACATAAGATTTCACAAGAACCGGTAGTCCCTAACTAAACCTTGAAAGACAAGAAACCATATGTGGACATGCAGGCTCCCACTTTCGCGCCGGTCAGAAGGAAACATCGGGAGATCAACCGATAGCTGTGCCACTATGCGGCCAAGAAAAACAAAGCATCGGGAGATCTCCCAAAAGGCTTGCCACAGTTATGACAGATAAAGAAGCGAATTAGGAGATCTCCTAATAGCCATAAAGATCAAGACATAATAGTCGTTCAAGGGTCCACCTTGTTTGCCCTATTCAAATTTGCAAGGGCAGCTTCTCTACTTTTCCTAGGAATGGTCCGTGATTTCAGGTTAACTTTCTTGGACCAAGTTGCGTATACTACAGAAGATGCATCCACCCAAGCGGGAGGTGTATTCTCAACAACCCACTTCTCGTACCAAAAATTTTGGTATCTCAATTTCTTCGAACTTTCAGAATTATCTGGTCTCCAATATTGGAGCAGGAACTTCTCGTTGTTGACATGGCCTTCCTCTCTACAAACCTCGCACAGTGCTCTTCCTTGCCAGACAACACAAATTGAGGGGTCTTTGGGTCGGAGCAAAACCCACGAACTTGGACGAATATCAACCCAAGGATTGAAGCTTTCCCTTGGCACCTCATTTGCGGATCTGCAATAAGGTTCCAATTCCTCTTCCTCTGGAAGGATGTCGACAGGATTAACTGTTAGCTCTTGGGAAGATGATTTATGCACCCTCCAATCGTACTTTGGCCAGAAGCCTTCAACCAATTCCGTAGGACAATCCGGAAGTGGCTCCCTCACCTTGCGCAACACACGCTTCCAATACTCGACGTATGGAGAAAAGGCGGTCGCAAATCCCTTGCATTTGGTCATTCCATCTTCCCAGAAGTCAATGTCCTTCTCTAGTCCTAACAGAATCAAACCCTTGTTCAAGGTTGCTTTCTGTGCCGCTTCCACCACCTTCTCTTGATTTCCGGATGGTGAGGGAACTTCGCTACCCCACATGGGCTTGAAAGGAATAGGTTTAGGGCAATCCGGAGGTAGCTTCGGCCGACCGCTTCGGTCTTTCTTCCACAAGCATCGCGAAGGTCCATCAGATGGTAGCCATTGTGAATCAACTGCTGACTTCTTATATTTCATGATAGGGACTCCATGACAATCCACATAGAACTGGAAGAGGTGCATCTCCCCTAAACCAATCAGTTTAGTAGTGCCGCTGCATAGGTAACCCTTAACAAACGACTTGAAATTCACCACCTCTTGGATGAATTCTGGCATAAATGATAGTTCTTGGGACTCCATGAAGGCTTTCATAAGGTCCACGACGACAAATGTATTCTTTCTCTTCAAAGCCTTGGACAGGTGGCTAAAATATGCATCAATGTCCTCGTGAGTATGTCCTACTAGTAGAAAACCCACTTGAATTTCCTGGAATACTCCTCTTGCAGTAAGTAAGGACAAGAACGCCATGAGATACTAGTTCTTGTTATCTTTCGCGGAGTTGTCAAGCTGAAGATAGAGCTTCTTAGGAAGAGGGTGAGATCCACATCGAGCATCCTCTGGAATCAATTTCAAGGCGTCCATACACTTAGATTTCCCTCTAAGTAATGCCTCGAACAATGTATTCGCAGGCGGATAGGGGAATAGGTTGCCAGTCTCCTGAATTGGGGGACCTTCAAGTTGACGAAACAGCTTAGCCAACGATGAGACAGTGAAGTTCGAGTTGCCTGGCGAGCACGCTGGTCCATAATGGGCATATGCACCGTCGGCATGACCTTGAGCGACCATACCAGTTACACTCATAGGAAGTTGACCCAAACCTTGTGTGGCCTTTGTTGTCACCTGCATTCTTGGAAGAGCCGTCTTCTTTGTATCCATTTTGTTGTGAATGATGCATAGTATCTCCTCAGGGTTCCTCTTAGATTCTTCACACCATGTGGCATACAATCAACGGCAGGATGCTTAATGATTCAGATGTTCACCTCGTTGCTTCATGAACTCCACGAAGTCCAAGCTTCCTTTTGGTGATTTCAAAATGAATTGCTGTAGTTCATCGCACTTCGTGCACTTGGCAAAAGAGCTGCCTACAAGCTTAATGGAAACATTATTGAACTGCTCTTTTTTTATTCTACTAATTGTGGACTGGCTGACTGTACGAAGGCCACACTCCACATTCAACTGCAAGTAGAAAACCTAGACTACACATTAGATTCAATCAGGGTATGGAATTCTAAAAGACCGTAAACAACAATCACAATAGCAATAGTGTTGACAAATGATTTCGCAAAACGACAATCTGGAGAATTTTGGATAGGATAGAAATAAAATCAAGTCCATTGGGAGACACGTATCGGAAGATCTCCTGATGAGTAATGAATGAAAAGAAGTCCATTGGGAAACATTTACCGGGAGATCTCCCGATGAGGTAGCAATGGAAAGAAGTCCATTCTAAGACATGTATCGGGAGATCTCCCGATGAGTAATGAATGAAAAGAAGTCCATCGGGAAACATTTATTGGGAGATCTCCTGATGAGGTAGCAATGGAAAGAAGTCCATTCTAAGACATGTATCGGGAGATCTCCCGATGAGGTAGGAATGAAAAGAAGTCCATCAGGAAACATTTATCAGGAGATCTCCTGATGAGGTAGCAATGGAAAGAAGTCCATTCTAAGACATGTATCGGGAGATCTCCCGATGAGTAATGAATGAAAAGAAGTCCATCGGGAAACATTTATTGGGAGATCTCCCGATGAGGTAGCAATGGAAAGAAGTCCATTCTAAGACATGTATCGGGAGATCTCCCGATGAGGTAGGAATGAAAAGAAGTCCATCGGAAAACATTTATCGGGAGATCTCCCGATGAGGTAGCAATGGAAAGAAGTCCATTCAGAGACATGTATCGGGAGATCTCCCGATGAGGTAGGAATGAAAAGAAGTCCATCGGGAAACATTTATCGGGAGATCTCCCGATGAGGTAGCAATGGAAAGAAGTCCATTCTAAGACATGTATCGAGAGATCTCCCGATGAGGTAGGAATAAAAAGAAGTCCATCAGGAAACATTTATTGGGAGATCTCCTGATGAGGTAGCAATGGAAAGAAGTCCATTCTAAGACATGTATCGGGAGATCTCCCGATGAGGGAGGAATGAAAAGAAGTGAATGGGGAGACATGTACTGGGAGATCTCCTGATGAGGTAGGAATGGAAAGAAGACATGTATCGGGAGATCTCTCGATAAGGGCGGACTAAACTGAAGTTTGTAAAGAGAAATGTATGGGAAGATGTCCCGATGCACTGAACTCCGAAAGAAACACATCATAATTCTATCCAATCATATAAAAGGTTCACTGGAATACCTCATTAGCATCAGCATGAATGCGCTTCCAGTTGTTTCCCGCAGGCAGGAACTTCAATGTGTCCACTCTCCCATTCCCTATGGACCGCATTTGGTGCGGCATTTGATCAGCAATGTTGTCGATGATGGCTTTCATTGTACCAGTGACCTGCACTGTTTGAAGTCGAGGACGCTTGATCCCTTTGTTCCCGTGGGTCGAGGAAACCACACCTTGCTTGTACAAATCCATGTAATTGTGGTAGGTGGACTTCGGTACTCCGTGAATAATGTACCATGCAGTGGCACAAACTTCTGATCCTTCCAAAGTAATATATTTCTGCTTTCGCGTCTAATCCACACTATGCAATTGCCCGCCAACAGCGATTCCATAATCTCGACGCTCTTCAAAAGACTTTGAAAAATATCTCTGTTTGACCATCAACAATTTCACCTGGGGAAAAAACTGGTAGCAATGATTGTCGCAGCATTTCTCTGAACTGACCTTCCGAATTTCATTGTCGCTAGTTTTACGAGTGAACTATGTCTCCGTATGACAAAGGGAGGGTCGACGAACTATGAATCGATATGGCGCCTTCTCTCTTCCACCCAGATAGGCAAGGGGATCCTGTACATCACGAAAGGTACGAAAGTGCTCCACCATGTCCTTCAAACTTCGACCATTAGGGAACCAACACTCTGAAATTGGCTAGCGAGCGTGGGTCATGATTACATCATGATCACCCACGAAAACGTCAAGGACGGTCACACCTATGTGCCCCTCACCAAGGGTAGTATTTTGAAAACTATCGTTCGGCCTCTAACAATTTATTCATCCGGATGATAGTAACACACCCACCGCATCATTTTGATGAACCTCCAGCCCAGTCCATTGCTCCTGTCGAATAAATGGAATCGAATCGAAATGGGGATCTTTAGTACATTTAACAACGTCCACGGCACTCCATAGCACCATCCGGTTCAGGACATCTGAGAGCGTTGTAAAACCCCTTTGGCAAGGTGTGACCCTAAAATACTAAGCTTCAACGATAAACGATGACGGGCGTATGAGAACAAATATCCACGGCTCGAATGGAATAGGAACTCCAAGCCACTCGCCTTGAGGTCTTGCCTCCACTACAGACCCTACTCTGACTTCACCAAATCCTCGATGATAAAGCTTAACCATGTCTCCTACATTCAATGGTGAAGTCCGGGCGCAAGACTCCTGTGACTTGCCCTTGTCAGCACTATCGCCAATAAATGGCGTAATTGCATAATCCATCGACTCTTCCCCACTGTCAATAGAAACCATATCTCGCATAGGTTCTGAGTCTTTATATCTGCAAAATAAAGGACCCAACGTTGAAGTTAGAAAAAGTCAATTCCCAATGACACTGTCCACAACAAGTTAGGGTTAGTCACTACAAATTCATCGGGAGATCTCCCGATCGAAGGACTGTGCAGTAGAAAATATTTGTAGTCGAAGAAAGCAGTAATATAATGAATTACAAATATTCGATCCCACCACTACAGTAAAGTCATCCGAACATCAAACAATCTCACACTATGAATGCCCAAGAGAACCCAAGAGTGGCAGATGTCTGGACAGACCTCTCCCGTCTTCGAATAATACAAGACCATCGGGAGATCTCCCGATGGACCCAACAACCACAGACCGTAACATTTCATTGGGAGATCTCCCGATGGACAGAACAACCACAGTGTATAACACTTCATCGGGAGATCTCCCGATGCACACAACCCGAAAGTATGAAACAATTCAATGGCAGATCTCAACATTCAAAATAAAAATGAGGTCCCCATTCCCAAGCGGAATGATTCCTAAAAGAAGTCATCGAGAGATCTCCCAATGATAGCCAATCGGACTGCTTCCACACTCAAATCATGAAGCGATCTCTTCATGATCTTCTCGTATATGGATGGATTGAAGTCATCGGGATATCTCTCGATGATATTGGAAAATTTCTGTACACTTCTTTCATCGGGATATCTCCCGTTGAGAATGCTGAATTAACGTTTCCCAAGATCATCTGGAGATCTTGCGATGATAATGCAGAAATTTAGATCACTGAAATCAACAGGAGATCTCTCGTTGATCTTGCAGAATCTCCGTTTTCAGAAGTCATCGGGAGATCTTCCAATGTTCTCCTTGCGGATTGTCCAAGGATGTCGTCCGATTGACCTAGAAGAACTCCACTGGTCATCCTCGAAATAAAGTTCCAGAATTATGGCACTGTAGAGACATTGGGAGATCTCCCGATAATAAAGTAATTCACTAAAAGTCCGCCAAGGAATCAACGGGAGATCTCCCAATGGCGGGAATCCAAGACATCCGTACAATACCGAATGTGATTCGTAGGGTCGTCTATACGTGTAATATACGACTGTACGAACTGTCTGCTGGGTGAAGACTACAGTACTTCCTCCTTGCTCTCGACATCGGGTCTGTACTATATGCTACAGAAACTTGCATCGAAGTTTTACTTTAGAAAAAAAATCATTCCGCTTCAGTGATACAGAGTTCCAAATCCATAGTTGTTCTATCGAACACATTTTGGGGTTGGGTGTCGAGTTGTTCGTGTGGTGTCGCGTGTCGTACAAGACGAGTGTCGTGTATACATGACAATTTTGACGAACAAAGCCTTATCCTAACAGCAGAGATAATTTGAAATCTCATTTTATTTATGATCCATAATTAAGAATGGAATAAGTGATTATTAAATTGAGACACTTTAATAAAATGAAACTCAAATATGTCAAGATTGGAAATAGAAAGTGTTTTATTTGAAAGTCAACCTTAAAGTTGACTTTATTAGACGGACAAGGGGGTCTACTAGACGTGTTGGACGTCGTGTTCGTCGTGTTGTCGAGTTGTTTGGCTGAACAACCATGTCCAAATCTATGAACTCGCCATCCTGCATAGGCCACAAACTAGCGATGTGGAATCGGTGTACTTAGTAATTGTTCACAAATGCGCGCATTCACTCTCATCTGTGAAGACTGACTTCTAGGTGAATCAATCAGAAATCCATCGGCGCCCCCTAGACATGCACAGGTTCTACATTTCGACGAAGACGACAATGAAACTCATCACATCCTCCTATTCACTCAATCTGCGATTCCACTACATTGTCACTTCGGGCATCATCAATCCATCACTGCATTGTCGTCATTCTGGAATTTTGCAACTCAGTGAACCACTACGAAAAAAAGAGAATGATACCTACAGTGAGGGGCTGCAAAAATCAATCGACTAAACCTCCTACGCCAACGCACTTGAAGTTACAATTTCCTACTCTTTTCACCTTCATTCCATTACATCGTTCACGTCTGCGAAAGAGAGAAAGACCACGGTCGTTGGGGGTCATCACAAACCTCAAATCTGGAATTCGTACTTCCCACCTAAATTTCATAAGGGCACTATGTTCCTGCATTTTGGATTCTCTAAGCACTCTTAATGGTCGTGCGCGACTGTGTGCAGGCCGAATCTGAAGATGCGGTCTTCTCTGAGATTGTTGACTGCAGTCTTGGAGGGCGTGCCGACCTACCAACTTAAATGCTGCGGATGAGTTCGTCAAACTTCGATAACAGCTCAAATATACAAAGGCGGACAGTGTTCGTGTGGGTCTTGAAGTCGAATCTTCCACTGATTCTTTGAAGGGCCTGCTTTCAATGTGCTACTTCTGGTCTGTTAGGTCCCCCTCTACGACTGAATACTCTTGGGTTCGGCATCTACCTATTGTACGTTATTAACTTTGCTCCACTATTACTGCGTGCGATCTAGTAGAAGAGTTCAAGCCATTTAAAACACATCCACACACGTGTATTTTATTGTTATGAAAAAGTCATACTTATAATCATTAAGTTGCCCGAAGTACTAGTCCCTTTATGCACGTTTTCAATTATTTCACCCCAGTTACTTAAAGTTCCATGACTTACTTCAGGGTTTTAGGGTTTTTAGGATTTAGGGTTTAGGGTTTAGGGTTAGGTTCAGGGTGTAGGGTTTAGGGTTCAGGGAAAAAGACAAAGAAGGAAACAAAAATTAGAATAGAGTCCAGGGTTTGAAGGTGTAAGATTTCAGGGTTTAGGGTTTAGGCATACATTCATTTTGGAATATCTTCCATAATTATGTGGTTCTAAATTTCTGGTCGTGATTTAATTCCTTGGGGGTCATTTTCTTTAATCTATATTGTTGAAGATCTCTCTTTGCTTGGGACCCTTCTAGAAGATATATTCTTTTTTTTAGGAGAACATTTGGAAGGTTCTAGTGCCGTTTTATAGATTGGAATGATGGATTTCAGTTTCTGAAATCTTTCTTAGATGATACAGTGAATTGAATGTTTTGAAATGCATTTTATATTATAATTTGATGTTGTCATTTTTCACATTCTCTTGTTTTTTATTGATTGCATTTTTATAGAGTAAATAATTGTGTGTCGAGACCAATTATACCATACCCTATCTATGGGTGTGCGATCCTTCTTTGGAATTGAGCAAGGGATGTTTGCTTGTTCTTTTTAATCTACAATGGGAGAACTTTGGGAAACCTCAGTCTAGGGTTTTCCTTCTAATGCTTATCATAGTGTGTGTTTTTTTAAATTTGTAGACCCGAAAGTTGAATGTAAATAAATGACCAATCATATAATTAGTATTTCATATGATATATGCTTAGGTTTAGGGTAAAAAATTGATGACTTCTCCGATTTTGCTTAATTAGAAACACGGGCATTCAATTTCTAATACTTGATCATTGAAGCCTAATATACTTCAAGAATTTGTCCATGTGATATTTAAAATCAAAGCATATGAATTGTATATTCCAACAAGAAATTAGGGTTTATGAATGGGGTAGGTATTTAGGATGAATTTGGCATATAACATACCAGAAAACTATATTGAAACTTCTCTAATGTAAACTAAGTAATATACCAAGGCTAGTTCAAAACGTGCCCCCCAAAATATTATAAGTACCATAACAATGTTGTTAATCACCACCGGTCCTCTTCCCTTGATTTTGAAGAAATATGTAAGTAATATGTCCTTCAATGAGTTCTACAAGTTCAACAATCTCCTTTCAAATAGTTTATTCTTGCAAGTGTATGCAAAATACAAAAGTGAGTCACTCTTCAACAAAGTGTGTTTTGTGTTCTAATTTAACCCTACTACCAACGATGCTAGCATGCGAGGTTAGAGCCGTGCACCTATGAGCTTTGAGTGTGGAACTTGTGAGCCTAAAGCCCCTAAAACTTTTGGGGGGAATTTTTTGCACACCAATTTCCTTTGTTAACTTCTTTTTCTAATAGTAGAAAAGAAGTTTCTAATTATAGTGACTATTGTGAACTATGACCGTATCATCTATAACCATGAATTGTTCTAGTCCTTTTAATTGTCTTGAGATTTTTTCATTAGTACAGGAAAAGAACTTCAAATTGTGTGGACAAGTTCGAGCACTTAGTTCAATAAGTAGAACAAGAAAAAAAGCCGAACATTGTAAGTACACTAGACAAATGTCATTAAAATGGATGAAGGAAAAAAAAATGGGGAATCAAAGGAAAAAAATGGGGGAAAAGAATGGGGTCCAAAAGAAAAAAAAGTGGGGAAAGAAAAAATATGGGGTCCGAAAGGAAAAATATGGGGAAGGAAAAAAAATGGGGAAAGAAAAAGAAAGTGGGGAAAGAAAAAAAAAGGAAATGGAAGAATTGGGGAAAGAAAATAAAGTGGGGAAACTGTGAAAAAAATGGGGACTGAAAAAAAATGGGAAAGATAAGAAATGATTGGGGATTGAAACCCAAAAAACAAGAAAGGAAAACCATAATGAAAGTACAATTCAAAGAAAATAATCCTAAGCACATACGAAAATGAAGGAGCACATAATGGAATTATTTTAAAAGAGTAACTAATATGCAAAAGTTTAAAAAATGGTAAAACATAGGGGTAGAAAATGAGTGGAAAAAGAATAACATATTCATAATTATATGCCTTACTCAAATAAAGATTAGGGTGGTAGATTTGAACAAGGTACAATTCATGTAAGTAACTAAGTTCTAATTTATTCCCACATTTCATATTTTTTTATTCCACCATCTACATTTTTTCCCAATGTTTCTTTTTTTTGCCACCCACTACATAATTTTCCACGTACTTCTTTATGTTGAATTGTCAGTCTATATTTGTTTCCCCCCCTATTGTTTATCCCTTGACCCATATTAGTTTTACCCCCTATTCCATCCTTTTTTTCAACTATAACTTTATGTAGTTTTAGGGCGAACCTTCTTCATTACTTCTCTTCAAATTTATAATGATTTTGGGTAGTACTTCTTCTGTTATTTTGTTTCTTTAGAGTTTAGGGTCATGTGAAGTTGGTACATCTTGTAAAAGTACATTTTTGTTGTTCATACGGCTTCCCTATAGAAGAAGTGATTTGAAAATTGATGAAACAATCATATTAGTTATTTAGTGATGTTGTTTTTGTATAAGCGATTGTAATGTGTCATTTACAATTAGAATGAATAGTATTAGCTAGGTATGACAATCCTTAATTCATCGTAACAATTTTAATTTTCTTATGTTATCAAATTTTTAGTAATAAGTACTATATATTTGGTGATGATGAATTCCAAGGGTTTAGGGTTTAGGGTCATCATTTTGGGCCTTCATCATACAATATGATGTCGAAATCGCATCACAAAATAATTAATTTCGAATATGTACTACGCATATCTTTTTGATTTAGGATAATTAATATTTGATTTACGGATCTCATGTACTTTGGTAATGATGTTTTGTATCATTCTTTGAGGTCCTAAAATGTAATAGCATTTCATGTAGAAGTTTAGGGTACATACATGGGTTTATTTTTATAGGTTATTATTTGTCCAAAAACTCAATCATCTTTAACAAAGTATATGTAGATCACTCTAGTGGTCTTATTTTGAAATTTGTGAGAGTCACTTGATTATTTAATGACTTGTATATAAAGTCTTTGTGAGGGTTAATTACTAGGAGATGAGCTTTAAAAATGGAAAAAAATGATGTACACAAAAATTATGGGAAAATGAGAGGAAGGCTTTCGAGCATAGAAATGTAATGCTTGTGTACATTTTTGAAGTTCAATGCAAACAATCATCATAATTTGGGCCACAATGGGATAACCTTGCTCCCACTTGTTGCACAAGTGAGTACTTCATCTTATGAGTACTTCAATTTTTGTGATCATTTTACGTGGTATTGTCTAGTAATTTCAAACCCTTAGCCATTATTCCTCCATAACTAAGGAAATGATGAAGAAGTTTGAAATTCTAAGTGAATTAATCCCCCCTCAGAGTTGTAAGCACGGGAAAACTCACTAATGCCCCCCTTACTAATTGCAAGGGAGTGGTACAAATTAATCCCCCCCCCCCACTCATTCTTACCATGGGTGAAGTCATCATGACTCATCCACTGGGGGTCTATTTGTTCTGACAGACTATCAATCTGCCCTCCCAGTCGGTAGCGCCATGAGTAGAGGGGTCCACGTCGGGATCGCACTCCAGGGCGATCCATTTTTCTCCTGCTGCAGTTGGCAGCATGGGGTCTCCTCTCCTGTGTGTTGGAGGCAATTTTTGTCTAGCCTCTGTCTTCCTCTCGTTCCTCTCTTCCCTGCACTCCCATGTGTGTGATTCACTTGTGCATTTTAGCGTTGGGAGTGACTTACTTTTGTTGTGCATTGGAGTGTTTCAGCTTCAGTGATTTGCGTTTCCGCTTTTGACGTACGTCCGCGAGGAGAGTTGATAGTTGCGCCTTGGCTAGTTCCAATTGTTTGCGCCGTGGCTCGTTGCAATTGTCCGCGCCTTCATCTCTGGAGTTGTGTTTGCTGCGCGCCTTGGATTTGCGCGCCTTGGATCGCCTTGGATCTAGGATACGTGGAGGCGCCTTCATCGGGAGAAAGTTCCAGAGGAGATGCGTAGTTTTTGTAAGTTCAATCGCTTTTCCTGTCTTCGTTTCTAGCTTACTTTGCAACATTCATTACATTTTTTTTGGCTGCATTTACTGTGTTTAGTTCTTTTGGATTTTCTTGGTGTTTGAATTGGAGGCGGTGACCAACCCTAAGCTTCGCATTCGTGGTTTGAGAGGAATTGGAGCTCGATTGAAGACGGATTGGAGACGGACCATTCGTTGTAGTTTTTCCTTTGAAACATGACGAGTAGTGCGATACGTGTCTAGTTTCACGACATTGTATTACGGTTATGGCTTCAACCGCATTGTCGTTTTGATTAAAAATAGAACGAGTAAGGCGATCAGGGTACGGCTTCGATGTTGGGGCCTCATTGGTGTAGTTTATAGATTAGGAGAGATTGGCTGGTCACAAGTTGCGTTTTAATTTAGCGTTGAGAGTTCTTGTTTATTTGAGTGGGAAGGTTGTGAAGGTCTCGTTGCGCTCAGTGAATCATCTTCTTTTTTGTCGTGGGGGATGACGCTAATTAGGCTGTTGATTCTAGAGTTGTCTTGGTGTTAGTGGTTTTAAATTTCGACCCGAAGTGCCAAGAATCTAAGCGCCTCTATTCGTTATATTTGTTTGGATAGGTCTATTGCACCTGCTTCATTGTCGTTAGGGAAACATGAATACCATTGTCTTCAATTGCGCTAGTCTTGCTTCCATAGCAACAGTCCTATGACAATGTGTTCTTGTTGATTGTAGGAGGTGAGGTTATTTCTGTTGCGTGCTTGTATTTCTAGGAGAAGAGGGTGTCGGCCATCCGCACGAAATTTGGAGCGGCAACGGGAAGAGTGCACAGTAATGTCAACATCCTCACCAACACCCGAAAACCCAGATGATTGGACCAACCCGTAAGTTCTTCCCTCCGTCGCAGTATTTGCATTTGTAATATGTATTGGCAAGGAAATGGCTACAGGATTTTCTTCTTAGTATGATCCATCAGTTGGACATATGCATTCAAACGAAGCTCATGGATTAAGTCATAGTTGGTTTATTGAGGATTAGGCACCAAAGTGCATGCCCGCATGCTACTTCCGATGCCCTGGAATACCGAACCATGAGTTCCCAAGTAATGCAGTTTAATTTGAAATAGTCAAATTTCTCCTATAACCGTTCATCGGGAGAACTCTCGATGAAAGTCGACTAAGAAAATGCAGTACATTGTCATTGCGAGTTCACTTCGTGGAGAAATAACCCTGAACCATCATTATGAGACTGGTATTCGAATTGCTGTCGACAACTATTTTGCAAGTAGACCATCGGGAGATCTCCCGATAAAAACAAAAGCAAGAGTAAGTGATGAAACTCAATCAATATGAATATTATCGGGAGATCTCCCGATAGATTATAGACGATTTTACCTCACGAGATAAAAACTCTGTAGAGAAACAAGTGAATAAACTTTTTAAAGGAGAAACTGAAGAAACCATCGGGAGATCTCCCGATGGAAAACACTCCAACTAGAGTGACTCCTTCCTTAGTACATAGGCATCCTAAAACTGCTAAACAAATTTAGGGTCATCATTACTCATCTGGTCAAGACCGGTACATCGGGAGATCTCCCGATGCCAGCTGTGATTAATTAAGAAGGCCGCTTCATCGGGAGATCTTTCGATGCCAGGTTTGATTAATCAAGGATGTGCTTGCATTTGGAGATCTCCCGATGCTAGCTTTGAATTATGACGGATATGATTGCATTGGGAGATCTCCCAATGTCAGGTTTGATTTATAAAGGATATGAATGCAATGGGAGATCTCCCGATGCCAAATTCGACTTATCTCGGATTTGAATGCAAGGGCATATCTCCTCGTATCTTCTTTTAATTCGATAGCTTGGTGCGATTTTCTGTAGAATAAATTCTCGAATAGAATTACCACTAGTCGAGTACGAGGAAAATATAGAGGATCATCAGGAGATCTCCCGATGTAGAGAAGGTGTTTAGTTTACACTCGATTCGTCGTGATTCAGTCAATCTAATATATTTTTATCTTCTTGCGCAGATTGAATGTAAAAAAGGAACTCCCTATGAGCCTTTCACCTATAAAATTGTTCAAGTTTTGCGATAGCTGGGTGCATTTGTATTGGTATCATGGTGAGAACTTCCTAAAAGTAGTGTTCCGATGCAACCGGAAAGTCTCAGCTTGGGGCCTTGAGTGGATGGAGGAGGAAGATGGAACAGTCATCATATGCCCGAAGCTTACCTTCAGCGATAAAGGTCACATGACAAAGGGGTTATCTGTCTTAGAGCTACAGGGTCTAGAGAACGCCACAGTCCTCGTCATTGTCGAAGAAATGGTTTCCAAGACTAATGAGCGAAGGAAATATGGTTTGATCCTAGACTACGCCACTATGGATCTTGACATGTGTGAGAGTATTACACGGAAGGGGTTTTTAGAGAAACCAGACGGAACCCACTTCTGGACTCCTCAGGAGATGAAGAATGAGTGGGACATTCTAGACGAGACCAGACAACAACCAAAGCCAACTGCTGCACCCACACCTCCAAAGCCATCTCCTAGCAAGAAGGGAAAGAAGCGGAAAGCCATTGCCGAAGGACCAGGAGATGAAGTGGTGGAGGAGCTAGTGGGCAAGGGCAAGGGAAAAAAGAAGCCGAAGGCTGTCAA
This sequence comes from Straminergon stramineum, assembly GCA_963920665.1. Taxonomy (NCBI): domain Eukaryota; kingdom Viridiplantae; phylum Streptophyta; class Bryopsida; order Hypnales; family Calliergonaceae; genus Straminergon; species Straminergon stramineum. The sequence continues at coordinate 23,087,991 of OY987263.1, read as the reverse complement.
GCTCACATTGCATCGCACCGTGAACATGACGGACGTTGAGGTCGGGAAGCTCGAGCCCGATGAGATTAAAGAAATCAACAAGCTGTACAACCAGGTATTCAGGCCAATGTACAAATGGGAGAAGAAGCCACTCGCCAATGCAAAAGGTGAACTACTGCGAGTGCACTACAAGAACCTTCACAAGGCTCCTCTTGGCATACTGGTGTACAGAGGCATTGAGCCCCAACGCCTCAAGGGAATCAAGAATCGGATTCTCGTTGATGCCAACTATCATTCTGAGAACCGATACATTACTGTCCTACCTCTAAAGAGAGGACCATATGGGATAGACAATGTCGTGGAATTCTGGGATTCGTGTCCGAAGAAGGAAAGCCTGACTGCCAAGTCCCATTACTACATTATTGGCGGTCAGCACACTGTGCAAGCGCACTAGGAGTTGGTTGAGTCAAGACATATCTTGGAAGTTGATAAGCAGTTGGCCTTGACGTTCAACTGAAAACCGATCTGGGAACCGTACTCCACCAAGAAGAATGATATAATGCATCTCTCTAAGGCGCTGAACCAGAATATTGCCGGGGAACAGAAGGAGTAGAGTTTCTCTAAGCAACTTGCGCACGCTCGAATAAAGTGGAAGGATATGGGCAGCCCGATGCCAGCATATGGAGGTCGAATGCACTTCGTCGAGTACAATGTAAGCGTCCCTGACAAAATGTCGAATCATTGTCCCTTCTTTTTTTGTTGCCTATGCACAGCCATCGGGAGATCTCCCGATGTCTTGCCAGCTGAAGATCTTTGGATGCCTCCGAATTTCCAGTCGTCTTTGATGAAGTTGGAATTCCTTAGTTTCGTCGCACTACAGGCTTGCACTACACGATCAACGGGAGATCTCCCGATAGATCTTCGACCACGCCTTACCTGACACTATCAAAATATACAACGTTGGTTCCTCCTGGACCCAAGCACTGAACCAACGGGAGATCTCTTGATGCTGTTCAGATTTCGTACTCTGCAGGTTTTCGAAGACGATGATTTTTAATAGTTACATTTCCCATGTGCAGGAGTTCTATCCGGTGATGTCTACAATATTCACTGGATTCAAGAATCTTGACTCAGACTTGAGAATTCCTCTTCTCTTCATGGAGAATGACGACGATGTACAATGGTGGATCCAAATTGATAGGGATTTCCTCATGGGAAAGCTTCCTGATGGGAATGGTCCAAAATCGAAAAGCAGAAGAAAACCGCTGAGCTGTAGCGACTACAAGCCCTTGTATGGACTCCGCAACGAGGACATAAACTATTTGGCGGAGCAAGTTGAGAATGCAATGGTATGTATGAAGAAGACAACGCTCAATGTGGACGATTTTGGGTAGCCATTGATGCCTCTCATTGTTGTAGCAAATTGATAGAAGAAGGTCAGGGCTATGAAGAACGAGCTCATGTGCCATTATAGGTAGCATCCTCTTCCGAGCAAGAAGCCAGACTACATTCCATACAGTGCCAAAGAATGGGATCAATTTGTGGTGGAGAAGAAAATAACCCGGGAGCAGGTTGAGTGGTGGGTGGATAAGAGCATGGCAACGGAACTTGGGAAGGTATGGTTGGAAGAGTGAACGAGGGCACTGAACAAAACATGTGACCCTGACGAGTGCCCAGATTCTGTGAAAAGGATGTGGGAGTCCTTCATGAACGACTATGTAGAAGAAACAAACGAGGCTACCGTGTCTCAGGATTTCGTAGATGAGTACCTTTGCAAAGTCATGGACGAGAAGAGCTAGGACATTACGAAGATTCTGACGGACGCCTCCGTGAAAGCATGACGTGGTGAAGGGAAAACCCACATGTACTTTTGGTTTCTCTTTGAGGTCACATCTGCTGGAGCGCGTGCAAAATACCTCGAGCACTACAAGTTGAAGTGCTTGTTTGATGCCCTCGAGTACAGGGATGCCAGTCGACAAATTGTGAGAGGACGATCGCCTGCAGTTCTTATTACGGATGTGGCTAGATTTCACGACGTCCTCAGACATTTGAAGAAGCGTCGGGACGAGTGTAAGGCTCATATCTGGGACTTGCATGTAATAAATTACATTCCAGATGTGGGGGATGACTTCCCTCGTCCCATTGCTAGTGCGAATTACAATGTGTTCCTTGTCTTCCTCTTCGCCTACGACCAAATCCAGGGCTCAACGAGTAGCTTCAACAGCTTCTTCCCAGGTACACAAGAAATTCCAGCCGTGTATTTGTCTCGGGATATGGAGGAAGTCAGTACTTTGTATAGGCGCCCTATTATGCCGTGGTTCTCTATCTTGGCGGCGCATGAAATTTTTTCTGGCCATATCTCTGAGAATATGGTTATCGTGAATGTGAACGGTGGTCCAGAGTTCACGTTTCTTGGACTGGTAAGTCGCCATTTGTATTCTTCTTGCATGGGAGTGTATTCTTTAGAGTCTTGGTGGCGCACTAACTTGTGCTTGTTCAAATCTGACAGACTACTTCGAATAAGGTACTCGAAGTCATTGATGACTCCGAGACACAGTCCAAAGCACAGTTGGTCGCAAGGCAAATTTGGGACGAGTTGCACATGGAAGGTGATGAGGAAATGGAAGAGGATGAAGAGGATCCCGTTGTAGAGCAGTCAGCGGGTTATGGAGATGCAACAGATGAAGGTCCTCAAGAACCTCCACCACTACAGAAAGACAACGAGGTTGTGGATGTTTCTGATGAAGACAACAAAAGCAGCTCTTACAGTTCAGAGGACATAGAGTCTGAATGCTCACCCTCGACCACACTTGTCGTCCGAAAGGTCAGTTGCCAGAGGGAACCATTGGGAGATCTCCTGATGCAAGTTCGTCTTTTTCCATTGTTTAGCGCCCTTACTTATGAAGATCTAATGAATTTTCGTCCTTCTAGGAGAAGTCAGTAGAACCATCGCGACCGAGGCAAGACTTGCAACCGTCGTCTATGCCAAGTGCTTCATAGAAGAGGCATGGAAAGCGGGCTACTGAGGAGAAGTTGGGTACGTTGAAGGCAAGAAAGATGTCGGACACGAATCCGCGTGAGAGGCAGTCAAGTCACCAGGCGGAGTTCAGGATGAAGCGATGGCTGGATATCCAGCTAAGTGACTCGGACAGTGCCGACCGTGTACCCTCTTCTCTAGTGCCGCGTCAAAAAAAGCCCAGCCCAGACGTCTCGTCTCCTCTGTCGACTGGGGCTAAGGATGCCGTTGCACTGACTCCAGAATCCAGCAAAGCGGCGGCTATTCTTCTTACCTATTCAAGGGAACATGCTGCTGTTGCAATTCCAGAGCCTACGAGTGAGCAAGTGGTGCAGGTGCTTAACGCACCGATAGGCACTGACACACACTATGGACGTGCTGAACTCTCGCAAGAGGAGACGCGCAACGATGCAATGGGAGATCTCTTGATGCATACTAATCGAGCCGGTACTTCCGGTCGTGAAGAGGGAGAGAAAATTCTGATGCAGGGGGATGCATCAGGAGATTTCCCAATGGACCCTCATCGAGAGGTTACTCGTGATCGAGAAGAGAGAGAGGAGGCGCAGATGGGGATGGGAGCATCGAGAGATCTCCGGATGGCTAATGACCCAGAAGACATTGGCAGTCTTCAGATGACAAAGAAGGCATAGGCGGTGGGGGTTGGAGCTCCAGATTTCCAAGAGGTTATTGGCGATCAGGAGGAAAGGGTGGAGGTGCAGGTGCGAGTCGGTGCATTGGGAGATCTCCGGATGGGTAATGACCTAGATGACATTCGCGATGTGGAGGGGATAGAGAAGGCATAGGCGGGGGGAGTTGCAGTGGGAGATCTCCCGATGCGTAAGGACCCATACGACATTCACGATCTGGAGGGGACAGAGAAGGCGCAGGCGGAGGGGGGGTGGGGGTGGGGTGGTGCAGAGGGAGATCTTCCGATGCGTACAATTCAGGATTTGAGTCTTCGTCCCTCAGTGACGTCAACAATTTAGTTGGATGGTGGTGCATCAGGAGATCTCCCGTTGTCTCAGGTCGAAGGTGGAACATCTGATGCCAATGTCGCTACCAACATTCTAGAGGATATTCTAGTAGACTTGAGACAAATGAGTCCAGAGGCTGGCACAGTGAAGGTGAATCCATTCATAGCTATTCCGCAGGCTGGACTGACTTACGCAGAGAGACTCTCTATAAGGAATAGGTTTAAGGATCTTGTTGATTTGCCAAGTCACCATGCACGTGTTACCCGCAATCCCACGAGTAAATCTTCTCGTGATATTCAGGCCGTGTGGGAGGCCATCAGTTTTATGTATCAAAGCATTGTTGATATCGCCTCTGACCGTATACCACAGGCAGCAGAGGAGGAGGTCTTTGAATCTGGAGCTACTTCTCTTTCTAAGGTTTATGAAGCAGAAGTGAATTGGACTGGAGAGGACGACACCAAAGGTGCTTGAGGTGACATCCTGCGTATCTTCACGGATTTGATTTCAATTGAATGCCAATGTCGCTGGACTTATGTCTAACTTCTCTCTGGTATTTTGTATTGCAGATTGTCCTGGTCCTTCGACGGCGGTTCCGGGGACACCCAAAAAGGTACCTCACCGAAACTATACAGTGATTCTGGACTTGAATGGAGTTATCCTTCATAGGTCGTATTTCCGTAATAAAATTCATATTGAACGTTGGCTGGGTGTCACGACCTTCCTTAATTGGTTGCGTGGAAAAGCGCGAGTTGCATTCTGGAGCAGTGTAACTCCCCGAAACATGAACGACTTGTTAGACATTGTCCTTGCAGATGCTTCCTTCGGTCGTGGAGATGTAATTTTTCTAGATCAAGAGGCATGCACAAAGACCAAGTACAGGGCTCCAACTGCACCACATAAGCCAATCTTTCTAAAGGATCTTACGATTTTTGCGCGGATTGCTGGTTTATTGACACTAGAGAACATTCTGCTAATTGACAACAGTCCAGTAAAGAACGTCATGAATGATCCACACAATGCTGTTTTTCCTGAGTCCTTCTGCAGTGATTCCAATGACAACTACCTTCGGATGCAGTTGATCCCTTGGCTTGATGGTCTTTTTAAGTCAAATGAGAAGGTGCCAGTGTATGTGAAGAATAACCCGCTTTTTGGCGGACAATAGGGTGTCGACCCATTATCCAATGAAGGCTTTGCAATCATTACCAGGATAGTGCGTTGATCCCCGTTTTTTTGAGGCTTCATCAAGAGATCTCCCGTTACTGTAAATTCGGATGTAAAACATTGACACTGTACATAGGCCTCAGTATATATTGATAATCAGATTGTAAATAATTGCACTTTTACTCCGATTGTAACAAAGAGATGACTATTAATGAGATTGTAAATAATTGCATTTTCCATCCACTGTGAATTGTATATTACTTGTTAAGAAATGTAAAGTGATTGCACTTTTATTCTCATAGTGAATTGCATTCTTTTTTTCCTACTCAGTTTTATGTTTTATTTGTATTCCATCTAGAGATTTGTTTCTGTGCACGTCACTCCTTAGTTGTTCTTCGTATTTCTTGTTCAAAGATACTTAAATGATAGTTAGTTTCCAGAATGTACTTGTAATTCGTAGTCTACCTTTACCACATTCCAATTGGAAAATAGTGAGTTTTCTCTATTTTCAGCCAGTACTGGAAATGGTTCTCCGGAGTTCTCTATTCTTACTTCATCAGGAGATCTCCCGTTCCTTACAGTCGCTGAAAAATGTTATTGACAGCTCTTACTTCATCCAGAGATCTTCCGTTGTTAGATGGTGCTGACCAACGTGATTGTCCACTATCATTTCATCGGGAGATCTCCCGGTGCTGATAGGTTCTTCGTGAACTGAGTATTCCTCATGAGCTTCATCGGGAGATCTCCCGTTGTTTGGAGGTTTTCCTTATCTGATGAGTTTGGTCGACGTAGAAGGCAGTTCTCATTGTTCTTACAGGTGCTTTATGCGTGGAAGGCGACATTACGGATCTTCCTCAGAGAATTATCGTACTTGATGGTTTTCGTGGCTTTCTTAAACAATTGGTTGAAGATACTCACTGTGGGTTGTATTCCTCCATGAATGTTCTTGCCGTGGCAGCGCTTTTGCAGTGTCTTCTCCCATAGAGTACTTTGAAGAGTTTCCTCTATATTGCTGGTGCGGACAACCCTAAGAAGAATGACCCCTATCCAAACCGTGCTGAATTACTGAAGCTTATCTTAGGTAGCCCTAGAGAGCGCAGCATTCTTTGGAATCAAACTATAGTTCTACTTGAGTTAGATCCTCTTAAGTGGCCACATGCTCGTGTGGTAGGACCCTCCATACTTGCGAGGGATGATCTTCTTCCTTTGAGATGGGAGCGTCTGTGCTATGGAGTAAAGGAGCTAATTGATGGGACTTAAAACAAAGTACAGGTAGAAAGTCCTTCAGTCATGGTGATTATGCAGTGAGTGTAGTTTATGCATTCAGAGAAGCCATAGGGCCACTTGTCATTTCATTTTCAATCATGCACCCACTGTCTTTTCATCTTGAATCATGGATTCTATAGGTCAGGCCTTCAGTTCTTTTTAAAGGCAACTTCTGTTATTTTCTATATCAATATGAATAAATTGTGGTGAATCAACCTTACCTTTCAGTTACTTTCTAGTTTCATTCATCCACACTAGAAGTTTGTATTTGCATTTGCCTTGTCATTTTCTATGTTCTCTTTTATTGTAAGAGGTTGAGTGCAGGGATCATATCGGGAGATTTCTGGTTCCTAATTATGGATGGAAATACTAACAGGGGAAATGAGACCTAATAGTTCCAGTTGAATAATAACCGTTTTTATTGGTTTCATGCCACACTTACAGTCCTTGTATCTTGGATTTGCACTACATTGAGAAATCTCCCGATGATTCGTCTTAATTACTATGTACAATTCAATGTTCTACGGTTGAATAATTGAATTGTCTTAGTTATAATGTTTTTTGTCCCTTTCTTGTGTGTGAACATGGTCTACTTCACTCTTTTCTTCCCCCTTTCATAGGCATTGGGGTCTCCTAATCCATAACAACGGGAGGTCTCCTGATGGCTTCTCCCATCACATAGTCCAAAAGCATAGTTGTTCTGTCGAACACATTTTGGGGTTGGGTGTCGAGTTGTTCGTGTGGTGTCGCGTGTCGTACAAGACGAGTGTCGTGTATACATGACAATTTTGACGAACAAAGCCTTATCCTAACAGCAGAGATAATTTGAAATCTCATTTTATTTATGATCCATAATTAAGAATGGAATAAGTGATTATTAAATTGAGACACTTTAATAAAATGAAACTCAAATATGTCAAGATTGGAAATAGAAAGTGTTTTATTTGAAAGTCAACCTTAAAGTTGACTTTATTAGACGGACAAGGGGGTCTACTAGACGTGTTGGACGTCGTGTTCGTCGTGTTGTCGAGTTGTTCGGCCGAACAACCATGTCCAAAAGTCCTCCTAAAGTCCAAAAGTAGTTAAATATGGCATTGTTAGAGATCACATAGGAAAAGAAAACACAACAATATCACTTATGGAGTGAAAGATTATAATGTTTGACCACGAGGGTGTTAAAATTTCAAAAGTGATGTGAAGTCTTTCAATCCTCTTTTCACAAGTCAAGTCTAACATTAGAGAAAGTTTGGACTCTCCGGAGGGTTGCTAGGGTTTGACAAACTAGTCTATTTTTGGAGCCTATTGAAGCTACTCAAGAGAGGGGATTTTCTGACAAAACAAAGATTCACCTTGTCTGAATATCGGAAGTTCCAAAATTATATTTGAGTTTTTTATTCCACAATTGTTAGAGGGAGGTGCTTTGGAGGTGCTTTCAAATATCAAAACAACACTTGTCACAACCCTAACTAATAGTACTTCACAATGAATGCTTTGACATTTGGAAGTGATGAAGTGAAGAAATAGGGGAAAAGTTCCTCAAGCAAAATAAATGTAATACAATGAGGGTCCCTACCGGCACTTCCTGGCAGCCCTCCGAAGAGTCCAAACTTTCTCTAATGAAAGTTGGTGACCAAAAAATATGAGGTTAGAGGGCCTAAGAGTAGCTCCAATGCTACATGGAAACACATACGCCAAGTTTATATAACAGAGGGTACTAAAAAAACACGCCCCAATGCAATCAAGATTGGTCACTGGTTATTCCCAGGCTCGTCATTATCCATCCACTACTTGGCATTTTGAAGAAATATGAAGAGTCCGCTAGGTGGCACACTATAGCCAAAGTCAACAATGTCATCCCTTTTTTTACCTTGTTTTGTGTGCTAATAAATTTGAGCTCTTCTATTTTGCAAGAAAATCTACACTTAATGGAGAATCTTCTTTCTCTTTCTTTTTATATGCGATAAAGGTTCATTTGCGGTTTGGATTGCCAACTTTGCATTGGGGAAATTTTTTTAAAAAGTTGCTAGCACGGAACAAGGTCCGCCTACCTCCTCTTCAAAATTGGGATATAGCGCTTGTAACACAATGTGTGCATTGGAGCTGCTCTAACATGTATAACCCCAATCAAATTATGGCTTCTCAAAATCTACCCTACACTTTTTTTAAATGAATTTTCAATGTGATTATTTCTCCAAGATCTAGTGTATTTGAGACTCATTTCCAAGAGCCCTCAACACTACCGAAAGTCAAGATTGCAATGGGTACCCTTGCATAAAATCTTGAATAGAAAAATCATTATCATTCATTTTCAAAATCAGCTTTTTGATTCTAAAACTAGACTTCAAAAAGAACTTCCCCAAAATAGAAACTACTAAAAATAGAAAATTGGTTAGGTTTTTTTTAACTTTAGAGTTTTGCAAACACCACATTTTGGTGCCTCGAGCATTTTAGGGGTTAAAGGGTGAACGCATGGTAAGTTAGGGTGTACCAATTTCTTTTGTCCCGGTGCACCAAATTGGCAATTTTGAGATTTTCAAAAAATCATGAAAATTAGTTTTTAGGTGGCCTTGAAATGTCAGTATTGCTTTATTATCATTAAAAATCTTATGAAAAGATACTTCTATCTTTATAAAATACAAGATTCTTCATGAATAGTAAACAAATTTCATTCAAGAAGGATTTCTAAATTACTTCTGGGCTATAATTTTTTTTATCCATTGAAATATGTGAAAATAATAAATCTAAAAATACAGTTTTTTCTTGGATGTTTTGCGCTTTAAATTGAATTGTTATGTATTTATAGATCATTTCTATATTCTTTTAATTTTAAAAATATTTTTTGATGGAACTTTTTGTAGATATCTTTGAAAATCATGTTTTTTTAGCTGATAAATTACTAGATTTCAAATCCAAATATAATATAAATAATTTTTACAATCAAATTTTTGGATTGAAATTGGTTAAACTAATATAAAAATGGGAGATTTGAAATTCAAAATCTTAAAAAGAAAATGAATTTTGAGAAGTTGAAATTTTATTTTCTAGTTGATATATAATTAAAATATTCATATGGTTCATTTCATTTTCCATTGTAGTAATGCTATGTAATTTAAAAATTGATTTTAACCCCTAAAGGATTGAATGACTATTGAACGTACACTAGTAATCTTAGGTAGGTTTGTATGAAGTCATTTTGTAATAGATATTCTTCAAATTTTGAAACAAGGTGTAAACATGTATCCTGTAAGGGGGATTGAATTTTTTTTCCAATTGGGTGCCCAGATCAAAAGTTATGCTACCCTAAACTTTTTTGGCAGTTCGGGTAGCATGTTCAAAACACCTCCTCTACTTTTGAAATTTAGCAGGAATGTAACTTACATTATTTAAGATGCAAATGTCAAAAAAAATAACCATTTGTAGTGTAAAAATCTCACTCTAAGAGGAGTTAAAGGCTGCTGGCCTTGTTGGGCAAGGTAGAAAAAAAACTTTTTCTCCTAACTTTAAACATTATAATCTTTCAATCCGAATGGTCAAAGTTTCTAAATTTTTTTCCACACATTCCCATAGTAGTCTAGTACAAATTTGTACGGTTGAATTTTCATTTTTTTTCTCATTGCCCTAAAAAGTGGTAGTTTTTCACAATTTGTATCAAGAATGTACCTTGGTCCTTTACGGGTTAGGAGTTGTGGTTTCAAAAAATGTACATGAACTTATTTAGAGTGCACTAGCTTGTATGGAATCTTTGCTCAAGAGATGTTTGACCATACCATGCATTTGCCCTAAAATCTTGTAACAAAAGAGTGATTAACAAGCGAAAACATTCTTGAACTTCAAGGTAGGGACTTCTTTGCTTTCCATGAATCCGAGCTTCTCCTTTTATTGCAAGGTATGTAAACCCATTGTTATCCCTTATATTATTGCACATATATAGATTGATGAGGTTTACAATTTCTTTGGTGCAATAGAAAAACAAATTAGAAAAATTTCCAAATTTTCTACTCTCAACTCATTTTTGAGCAAAGACTCACATTGTAGGTGGTGAAAGCAAAAACGTATAGCTTTCCATTGTTGTCCCTAGTAGGTGACTATTTGTGTCTATTTGGATTCTAATGTGGTTCATTTAACTCCCTACATGTTTGCAATGGTAATCTAAAGCACCCCTCAAGATTGTGGAATGGATAATGAATCTCTTGTCAAGAGTAGAAATTGTATAGTGGTGTTCAATGAAGTTATAATATGGGGATTATTCAACCCAATTCCATATTGAAGTTGTCAAAAGGCAATCTTGTATAGTGTTGATTTTGTTAGTATATATGAGGGCACAATTGGTACTAAAAGTAGGGAACAAAATTGGTCTAGGGGCAATTGTGGATCTATATACTATGGAACATCTTGAATACAAGCTTGTCTAAATATTGTGGGCTAGTATAACATGAATATATTGTTGTTACAATGATATTGTAGAAGGATCCCTCTTCCTTCCCATTGAAGATTGTTAAGGAAGTTCAAAACAAGGTCTTCTTATCTCATTTACATTGGGCATGGATGAAACAAGAATGATAGAAGTGAACATTCATTTATTTATTTGGAGATGTGTGAGATTGTCTAGTAAATTGTGACTTTCAGATTTTGTAGCAATGTACTATTGAATTCTCCCATGAAATTGTTTGTATCATCTTGAATGAAATTTCCTTCAAAAAAGAATCTTAATTTGGAGTGATAGGTTGTGAGAAGTTGCAGGATTAACCTCTAAAGGACCAAGGTGTGTTTTTTGGCAACATAACTTTTTTGGGTAAGTACTTGTGACTAGAGATTTCCATGTTTTTGGCCCAAACTATAATAGAAGGTGTGGATGAGGAATATCTTTCATGTGCACTAAATTTCAAGGCATTGGAAAATAAGAGTCAAAAGTTATGGCCTAATATATAGTTTGTTTCTCATTTCGGGCAGTCTGGGCAAATCTGAAAAAATCATTTTTTTCCAAAAGAAATTTGAAATTGTTTTTCTAGATTTATATATACATAGAAAGATTTAAATCATTCCATTTTGATCAATGAGTCAAAAGTTATGAGATGTTTTAGTTTGCTGTCAAGTATGGATTCTCTACTCTAAAATAAACTTTGAAGTCCTTTATTTAACTCAATTTTCAATGTTTTTTGAAAAAAAAATAAAAACATTTGATTTAGATTGTTTATTACAACATTACAACCATTGGGGTTGGGAATTTTCAATTCCATTAATAAATTGTTAACAATTTAGTGTTTTGAATCATTCTCTACATTTTTCTACTTACTATTTTTTTCCTATATGTTGCACAATTCCAAATGATTTGAAAATTTTCAAGCATGTAGCTAGCTTGCATTGAAGAATGAATCTAAAGAAGCACCACCATTTTGGACATTTTTTCATACAAATGTGACCTTGTGAAGTGCAACTGTCCGTTTTTTCACAGGGCCCCTCAAAGGATTTTTGTCACTTCAAATGCTAATATCTTGCAATCTACACGGTGGAATTTTTTGAATTTGTTTCCACATCTTCTCAATCTAGTTTACTACAAGATCCTATGGTTTGATGTGTCCCAAAATGATATTTTTCAAAAATTTGGTACTTGTATAAGAAATGGCCATTTTTGAGGGGTTTTCGTGATAACATAGTCAAGGAACTTTAGGGGTTAACTTCAACATTCATATTTGGGACAATGAATAGAGTTTTTGAATGCATTTTTTTTTGTCTATATATCATTTTATTAATACAAAAGTATACTTGACTCATGAAAGGATAGATTTTTTATGAATTATTACCAATTTGATGAAATTGAGATAATCAAGATATTGAATCAAATATATAAACAAAAATGTACAAAAATTTGATAAAGAATTTAAGGGCTTAAGTGTCACGCCCCTATCTCCTTGGGGTGCATGAAGTACCTTAGTAAGCAAGGGGGACCTTGAGGCCTTGAGGGTGATTTCCCAAGCCTTGCAATAGTCTAAGAAATGAGAGACTCCCGAGCAAAGAGGGTGCAATAGCGCCCTGGATAAGAAGAGAATAGTATCATGTTATACATGCGTGGAAAGCTCTTGAGAAGACGCTTCTAACCGTCCAAAGAACACATGATTTGGACTAATAGGTTAGAGGTTATGGCCTTTCAAAGTTGGGGGGTGTCCTAGTGGCGCCAAGACACTCAAGGGCTAGGAGTTAGAGGTTTCTAAAGAATACCTCAACAAAGTATGGCATGTAGCATATCATGGAAAAGCTATAAAGACAAGTAAGATAGAATGCCAAGCATTAAGAGGTTCTAAGATATAAGCCAGAAGTTATGGTCAAGAAAAGGGCCGTAGTGAAGGCGTGATGCCACTCCTAGTGCATCCGAATCTTTGGAGAGCCATAACTTTGTGAGAAACTATCCAAATGGGACAAGTGAGTATTCTATCAGCATCTAGTTGTCGCGTAGATATCCGAAATGGGCTTGCACGTGGGATTTGGAGCGTTGACCGCAAAATTACACCGTTTGGAAGTTTGGGGGTCCAAACGAAGTTGAAACTTGGCGATTTCGGTTGGAAATGGATGGTCTTCCAAAACCTAAGGGGGTGGGGACATTCCTTCGACCCACAAGGGGGGGGAAAGTGTTTGCCGAATGCCACAGAAAGTACTATAGGAGGGGTTGGTCTCCCTACTCACTCTATGTTGGAGCCTTGTTGAGTTCCGGTGGCTCAAGGTTGGTGATGCAACTTCACCACCGGCTTCAAGGCACCATGAGATACTTGTGTGGGTGTCTTGAGGCACTGGTTGGTTGGAGTCTTTGCTAGGTCATTTGTGATGTGTCCCGAGTTGTAGGTTCTAATTAGTGTTGGTGTGAAAATAACAAATACACAATGGGCCTAGTATGGAGTGGGGTGACAACCAAGGGCGGTTAGAACCGTGCTGAGTAGTGCCACTACGAGTCCTAGCATAGTAAGATGGAAGTTCCGCCCCATGTCACCAAGTGACATGCCATGTGTCAAGAGTGGAGTGTGTGCTAATAGTCATGGGGACAGGGATTTGATAGTGCAAGTTGGAAATGAGAACTAATGCTGTAGGTGCATGGCATGTGCAATGTTAGTTAGTTTGGGCTCAAGTGATATTAGAACTGAAGTGTAGTGAGCTCTGAAAGTTGTGAAGGGCTCTAAAGGTTGTTTAGAGCTGTAAGGTGTTACTAGGGCCATGACATTAAAGGTTGAAGTAGGACTTAAAGAAACTATCATTATTTTGAAAGCATCATCTAATTACCCAAAAATTGGTGAAATTTCATACTCAACTTGTCATTCATTTCTAGATTAGAATAAGAACAATTTATGTACATTTTACTCTAATTTAATTTCTTCATTGAAATGTGTTCCTTGATCCTTCTTCATCTCCAATCTACAAATGTTAGGAATATACAAATGTTCTATGCAAATTATTTTTTATCTATCATCTAGCTATACATGAGTGCAGGACTATTTGGGAATCCCATACTAATTACTATGCATTTATGCAAGCTCAAACTTTTGAAGTACAGTGTGGGACTAAGTTAAGAACAATTCCAATCCAAATGTACTCTACTATACAACCAATCTTGGTTCTTCTTTGTTGCATTACATCTTCTTAGTATATAGTGACAAAAGTGTTATTTCAATAAAACCAAAGATAAATACTTGAGGGGGGCTACAAACACCATCCATACCCTCCACTTTGTCTCAAGCTTCAATCAACCTTGCGGTCTAGAATATTCTGGAATTGACTTTTTCATTCTCCCTTTTTGCACATGGCAGTGGATGGTACACATGACATTATGGGAAAAAAAACATGCACTTCTGAAATACTACCCCCCACCCTATATTTGTATTTTTTGAAGTATATTTAGCTTGCAAATGATGGGATATCTATTGTTGTATGATATATGTATAATTTATATCTACATTTTGTATGGATACATATGTATTCCATATATATTCCACATGTATTCCATGTGTACTATTGTGCCCTATGATGTTGATGGAACCAAAATAAAAGTAAAAATAATTTTTTAACTTTTTAATTTGTAAAAACTTTGAAATTCAATATCTTTTATATGCACAAAAGAATGCAACTATACAAGGGCTTTCTAGTGGTGCAAGAGGTTGCATTTTTTATATGAATAGAGAGCTTCTTGCACGAAGGAGTTGTGAGGCTTTTCCACCGCAAGGTGAGGAAACCCCCTAGAGTTGGCCGGGAGGGAGTGTATGGGACACCTATCTAGATTGCCTTCCAAGCAATGGACTCCACAATATTCTTTAATAAATTTTTAAGTAAATGGGTTAAGTGAAAGAAGGGCAGCACCTCTAAATCACCCAATTATGTGTCCTAAAATCACCACACACTCCTAATACATATCCTACAAGGTTTGAGCAACCTCCTAGACCAATAATCTCCAAATTAGACCCCAAAATGGGACAATTAGAGTCCTAAAAACTAATTACAGCACACCCATTCACCAAAATTCACCAAAATTTCCAATCCCACATGCATTGACAAAAACCACTAAAAATTGACAATTACCACCTCCAAATAGGTTTAATTGCACCCCCACCAATAATTGTAGGACCCAATTTATCTACACTACATACTCCAAACAACAATCACAAATCTACTACTACTCTAATTCACCATGCATTGACATCCAATTAGCACCTTCTCCATGACTCTATGATTCCATTCTTAGGCATGCATAAGTTCCTTGGTGACCTCAATTTAGACCACACTTCTATGAAATCATGGCCACATATGCAAATTTATCCATAGACCTGGACTTTCACTCACACCATACAATCACCTAAAAGCCTATTTCATACAAACTTGTACCCTAAGTATGTTGGAAGTAATTCAATTATGATAGATAATTTTGGGTGACTAATTCACCATTCACAATTCCATACCCATGGACCAGGGCCAAGAGAAAACCTTGTGGTTACTACCACAATTGTCATAAGAAGCACTATCTTCAATCTTCACCTAAAAATTAGCTAACGAAGTACTAAAATGGTTCAACTCATCAAAGGGGAAGAAGGGAAGGAGAAACGAATCACCGCTACCATGGCAGTAGACCCTGCTTCACTAGAATGGCTGCCAACGCCTCGTCCGAGCTCCAAATCCTTTGATCTTTGTCTCATTGGAGGGCTGACTTCAAGCTTGACCTCTCTCCCAAAATTCAGATCTTAATTCATTGATGTCGCTCCGCTATCAACCTCCAAACTTGACCTACTTGAGCTGCCCCAAGTTGCAACGGCCGCCAACATCCTTGGACTCAATTGATCACCACCACCTCAATTTTTTCTTCCAAATGGTCCAAGACCAAGCTCGTTGGAAACCTAACTTGGTCCTGCATCTGCTCACCAAAATTCACATTCAAATGAATTGTGACGCCTTCAATATTCTCCCTCAAAGATGTCGCCCCACACTTGAGCGGCAGCAGACCTCTCTTCATGGAAATAGCCACCATTGCTTCAATTTTCTTCCAAATGACTCAAGATTAGGTTCTTTGGGAGCTTGACTTTGACCTACATGTGCCCACCAATTTTCAGACCCAAATTCGTTGCCATGCCCCCAATATCCTTATCCAAAGTAGATGCTCTCATTCTTAACTCCAAAATCCTTCGCAATCCACACAAAACCCCTAAAATTTGCCCATAATCCAAAAATCAGCCTTTAAAATGGCCTCCAACACTCTCTATTTTCACCCATTTTGCTCATACAACAAGTCAACCTACTCGACAAATTGCCTACTTCTAACCCTAATGCATTGCAAATCCTTCCTAACACTTTTTTCTTTCATTTTTTATGATATTTCTTCACCAAGCTCTCAAAAACACATCCTACCCACAAGTCCTTGGAAAATTGAGAGAGAGGGCTCCAAACCCTAATTTTGCCTATATCCAACTTTCTAACGGATTAATTTTCTAAACTACTTTCATCCTACCCTAATTCACTGTTCATCCGCTAATTTAGTGCAAAATGCGCCAAATTAGTGCGAATCGCGCTAGGTTACTGTAAATACGCTAATTTAGTGTAAATTGCGCTATTTTAGTGTTCCACCCCTAAATTACTGTAAAACCCCCTAACTTACTGTAAAATTCTATTTTAGTGTTTTAATCACTACACTAGTGTTTTAGTCATAGTTTTAGTCTAACTAACTTCTTTAGTGTTTTTTATTATTTATTATTTTTGTAATTTTTAATTTACTTATAGTTTCATTTCCTACTTCTAAGCTTTTGTTTTCATTTTCATTTTTCATTTTTTGTTTTCATTTTCTCATCATTTTACCATTAGCCTAATTTGGTTACTCTACCAAATCTTGCTTAACCTCTTTTTAGTTTTAACTCCCCATTTTTTCCCTAGAATTTCCCCTAATTTCTTCCTAATTGCATTTTCTAGCATCTTGCCCTAACCTCTTGAAGTTTCCATTGCTATCTAGTGGAAAACTCCTTAATTGATGGTTATGGCTTAATCCGGAGTACTAACACTTCTAGATTTATAAATTCATGCCTAATGTTTATGTTTTTGGATTTTTAAATAGTGAACCAATATAATGGTTTACATGAGTGTAAAGGCTTTGTTTTGTGGTATTAGTCATGTGATGTGAAAGTTATATTTTTTCCAAATTAAGAAAAGATAATTAAATTCAATTTTCCAAATTCATAAAAACTTTGAAATTCAATAACTTATATCATAAATCCAAATGCTATAAAGCAAAGTTTGTACACCCCTCCTCACAAAGAGCTTTCCAATAGTACTACAATACCAAAGAATGTCGCTAGACGATACATGGTTTCCTAGATCTCAACATATCAAACAAACAAACAAACAAACAAATTTAAAGTATAGATTCCACATATCATATGTATTTTGTATTTTGTATCATATTTTGTGTCCTAGAGCGCGAACGTTCAAGATTGTTTCTAATGACAATGATCAATGGTAATGGTTTAGTTCTTTAATTGGAGATCAACGACATTGGAGGGTTGTTTTTTTAAACCCAAATCAATGGCTTTGGACTTTTTCAAAAGAGTGGGGGTGGAGGCAATCGCAAGAACACCTACTTGCATCTTTTGAGAACGTAGTTGCTAACCTTGTAATTCTTCTTCCTAAACTTGGTAAGTTGACCAAATATGAAGAATCTACAATTAGGCCCACAATAGGAAGACTCATATGTTTCAGACCTTTTCAAGCTTTGTTATGTGTGTTGAAAGATTAAAATTTCCTTTTTTTGCACAATCTTTTCCTCATATAATGCAAAAAAGTATCTAGAACAAAAAATAAGTTGTATTGGCAATGAAAACTTAGTAAGTACAATATGCTACTTCCCCTATTGAAATTCTAGTACCGGCTTAGATTGAGGATGTTCTAATGACCCCAAAGAGAAAACCATAGATGAAGTTTAATTTGACAAAAAATAGATAAAATTGAATTTCCACATTAGATTCTCAAAGACCTGTCCACATCATCTAATACCAATCACTTGATGCCACGTGGCACTTAAAATAACATCAAGAATGGCTTAATTTATGCCGACTCCAACCCTCACAGGGTAGTACACTAATTGGAATGTTACAATTATGAAGGTAGTTTCAACAAGTAGAAGAGGTCCGTGATGACAGACCTTGTCGAATTGATGCAATGCTCCACCAATAAAATATGAAGCTTTATGGTTGAAGCGAATAGAGGGAGCCATTAGAAACACCATAAGATGCAGCGATACACTCAAGTAAAAGGATTCCACAAATGGTTGATTGCAAAAAACACTTCACATTTTGGGCTCAAAAACCTAATTTTTGGCTGTAGGACTGGCAATACTATGGACTACTATCAATTTCGCGCATCAGACTATGCTTACAAATCTCAACCGTCAATTTTGGGTGCCTATAAATCTTAACCATTGATTGAATATTGTACAGTACTATGGAGTACTATAGAAGCCATTGGGAGCAAAAAAGGGGTCTATGGACCTTTTCATTTTTAGTAATTCAAAAAAATTCAAAAAATTCCGAGAAAAAAGGCATTTTAGTTGACAAGCTTGCTCTCACATTGCACCAAAAATTTCTTCAAGGAAAATTTTCTCTTGCCTGAAAAATGTGTGTGAATAACAGTCACTTTAGCCCCATGTAGACACCTCTTGCAAGGGTTTTTTGCAAAAAACTCTTTGTCTCTTATTGGAATGCAAGTACACCTCCAACTTCTCCAATTTGTGACTTCTAGTTCGCATTTTTGGGTACAACTTCGGACCAAACCCCCCCCCTCCCCGCAAACATGGTTGTTCGGCCGAACAACTCGACAACACGACAAACACGACGTCCAACACGTCTAGTAGACCCCCTTGTCCGTCTAATAAAGTCAACTTTAAGGTTGACTTTCAAATAAAACACTTTCTATTTCCAATCTTGACATATTTGAGTTTCATTTTATTAAAGTGTCTCAATTTAATAATCACTTATTCCATTCTTAATTATGGATCATAAATAAAATGAGATTTCAAATTATCTCTGCTGTTAGGATAAGGCTTTGTTCGTCAAAATTGTCATGTATACACGACACTCGTCTTGTACGACATGCGACACCACACGAACAACTCGACACCCAACCCCAAAATGTGTTCGACAAAACAACTATGCCCACAAATGGCCAAGGTAGGTAGCCATTTGGGGTCACCTTAAAAATAGTAAAGTATTTTTTTTTAAAACCAAAAAAAATAAGGAACATATGAAACTTTTATATGTACCTTCATTCCAAATTTCAAGACAAACGGACTTATGATGCAAAAGTTATGACCAAAAAACCACATATCCGAGGGCAAGGGGACAAAAAATAGGACAAGTGTTTCTTGCAATCACCCAGATAGGAAGAAGGTGCACAAGGAACAATTTCAGAACATCACAGAAGCAAAGGCATCACTTCAAAACAATTGGGCGGATGAACAAGCTCGACATACCCTCAATCTTCGGCAACAAACATTACACCAAATGCGAATGGAAAAGCAAGACAGGTGGAAAACTGAGTTGGACATTAGATGGAATACAACAGGAGATATATACTCACGAGAATTTCAAGTTTCACTCGAAGCATAGGTCTAGGAAACACATCAAGGTAAGCACCCACAATGGCGTCACGACAACAAATCCTCACAAAATCAAGCAAGCAGTGATGGACTTCTACACTAACCTGTACAAAAGAGATGAAGATGTTGACCCCAACTTCATAGCACGGGAACATTGCCTTCTCAATGTGCCAATGTTCGTCATAGACACGTAGAACAACCAACTCCTTCAAGATATAACGCTAGAGGAAATCAAAAAGGATGTGGAGGAGCTTCCCACTCACAAGGTGCCTAGGGAGGATAGGCTGCCTACAGAGTTCTTCCAGGAACTAAGAGATTTGACCAACCCAGCAATGGCCGCTCTAGTCCAAGAGATGAAAGATGAAGGACAACTCTGACCCAGTATCAAGAAAGGAAAGATCGTTCTAATACCTAAAATCGGCAATCTGAGCTCCGTCTCAAACTACAAACCTATTACCCTATTCAATGCAACATACAAGATACAAGCAAAATTGAATGCATCTAGGCTTAAACCACTGTTGCCTAGCCTCATCAGACCATCACAAATAGGATTTATTCAGGGAGAAGCATGCTCGACAATATCTTTGCGGCAGAAGAAGCAATGGAGTGGGTTGTCGAGTCATGACAAGATTTAACTCTCATGTTGTTGGATTATGAAAAAGCTTTCAATAAAGTCAATTGGAACTTTTTACATATAGTCATGTGGAAGATGGGCTTCGATGAAGCATTCATATGTTGGACAACATCATTATACAAGGGCTTAGAATCTATAGTGATGGTGAACGGCGAGGCGAGCTTGACATTCACACTAGGACGGGCAATGTAGCAAGGATGTCCATTGGCACCTTGTCTATATCTTCTAGTCACCGATGTTCTAGGATACATGTTATAGGACCCCACACATGGCGTGCAGGGACTCAAACTTCCCAATGGAAAATCCATCATAGAAATGCTTTTTAAAGACGACACTACCCTTCATCTACGAGGTACGCCGAACAATCTAGATCATGTGATGTAGGTACTAGATTTCTACTATGTAGCCTTTAGGAGTAAGATTAATTGGCCAAAGACGTATTTGATCTGGACCTCAGAACCATGGTTGTCATACTAGACAGACGTCCGATTCGCCCGTCCATCCGGGACGTCCGTTAGAGGTCTCGCCTGTCCGATACAATCAACACAAAGTTGACTTCATGAAAACAGAAAAATAGGCCACGTGGATGCCACATGGATTCTGCAACATGCAGGGCGCGGACGGAATCGTCAGGGCGCGGACTGGATTTACATCCGATTTTATATATATTTTGAGGTGTTTGGCAATTTCCAAGTAGGTACACATAGTCCTCTATGAGGATGATTTACCTTCTATGCCTAAACTATATGCTAAACTACAAAAAGTGAAACAACTAAATACTATGTACGATAACAACAATCTGGCATAGTCCAACAGTGGGGTGCGTTTCTCAATGTGTCTAGAACATCTGGCACTGACGCCCTTTCACTCACATCCTCTTTTCCGAGGCTTTCCAATTTGATCCTGAGGTTCTGATATTGCTCTAGATTCTTCGTTGTAAAGTATTTGGGGTTCCAGTCCTCTTTCCAAATTGCAGCTGCTATCCATCCCGCCGCATGTGCATCAGCAGCTATGGAGTACAAATGTGTTTTCTGCATGGCCTCAATTGAATTTGCTGAACCCTGCTCTCCGTATACATAAAACAATTTAGGGGCTGCAAACCTTTGCTTCTTCTTCTCTTTTGCTAGAATCTCCATGCTGGGAAAGCCATACCTTGATGGCTCCTTCTCTACAACTCGGCTAGAAAGTCCCCAATCACATATCCCTATGTACACCCTCTGTTCTTTCCAATCATCAAAATGGAGCAAAACATTGGATGGAGTTATGTCGTTGTGCATGTACTATGCATCGTGGCATTTCCCCACAATGACAAGCAAGGAGAGTGCCAAGTTCACTCGGTTCTTTTGGTAAGTTGCAACCCATGCAAGCTCCTCTTTTGTCAACCCCGTACCTTGTTCACGCTCAATGTCATCCGCATCCACTGATTTGCTCACTTTCGAATTGTATTTGGATAAGAAAGAAATTAGAGATCCTCCATTCCACCACAGCGTATAGCCTTCCATCGTTTTAGGGTGGAGGTACGCAATTCGAATGATGCCAGGATGTATCATTGGACACCCTCCCGCCTCATTGATGATTCCTTGGCGCTTCTCCTTTTCATTTGTGGTTTTCAAGCTCTTCCTAGCAAAAAATATCCAACTAGGAATGCTCTCAAGTTTTGTAAGCATCACCTTCCTCACGGTCCCATATGAACCAACCGCACTTTGTTCCGGCATGGGGATGACTTTTACTGAACTTTCAAGCCACTTGAATGTTCCACTCACACAATGAGCCCTTATTGCGTCTTCAATTGTCGCTTTCCATGGTGCTTGCTTTTTCTTACACGATGAAGAAAATTGTTGAGCAAAATTTTGAATGATTTTCAATTTTGCAACCAACTCTTTGTTCTACATGTCCCAATCGCTACCATCCTCTTTCTTACCCGTGTAGTAACACCAATTTGACACTATATTGGTTGTGAGGGCAACTACCTGTTTATCTAGCCAATCTTGGTGCAACCAATAATCAAAGAAATTGTTGAATTTCTCAGATGCTTCAAACTTTGACTCCAGCTCCTTCGCAAGTCCCTTGTCAGTTTGTGGTATCCTTCTTTGTTGTGCGCCACATACTCCCTGGTCAACATAGTTGTACCTCGACGAGTGTAGAACACCATAGCTATTGCTCTCCCTTCAACTATGAATTCATGTGGAGGCATATGGGGATTTTGGGTTTTTTTGCGCTTCTTTTGGCCTGATGAAGAAGGATTTGATGAACCTGAGGACATCAATGTGTTCGTGGATGGAATTACCATCTCACCGACATCATCCAAATCTTTAAACATAGGACGTTTTTCCGCAGATCCACTCCCTTCCCCTGTCATAATGAAAAAAATTTGGTACGATGGGCCTCCGTATCTATCCGAAAGCACGAAAGTTAAAAAAAATTCAAAAAAACCAGGTCACATATACGGGCCAAGCCCACCACCCACCAAACTCACTCACATAGGCCGCGAGGACGAACTAGCGTGTGAGGCATAGGGCGCGGACTTGGCAAAGAAATGAGGGCGGGGACTCGCTTTATATAGTCCCCCCGCTCACGTCCACGCCCTGACTTTTAGTATTCCCGCCCCTCTCCCAGAGGTCCACGCCCCCTGAGATGGCGTCCGCGCCCTGGCGTCCCCCACCTCCAACTATATAAAGCCGTTTCCGCCCCATTTGTGCCCGCCCTGCATACTCTCAGCCTTCCACCTCTTTGTTGAGCTGGTTGTAAGCGTTGTGCGGGGTCTACTTGATTGCCACGTTGGAGGTTTTCGAATTTTTCTGCAAAAATGGCTACACCACCAAGAAGGACCAAGGAGGAACGAGACAAGACTCGACTGCGAGCAGGAACCAAACATCGTAAGCGACTGCATGTTCTACGTAACCTTGCCAAGCTTGCATTCAAGGGGTGGGAGGACGTGCCTGATCCATGGACTTATGATGACTGCACCAATTACATCGAGTGGTGCCACATTGACAAGGTCTTCCCGGAAGAGTGACATAACTTTCATAGACGCTTCCACAAGGCAAATTTGAAACATTGCCTTGATAATGAGTTCACGAACCGATGCATTGAGGTGTTCCAGGTGTTGTATGATGTCCCGAACGTCACACGCAATGAAGTGCATCTTTTCATTGCACGAGGGGTCTATGCGGAGGTGAAGTTGAATAAGAGAGTGGATTGGTCAACTTTGAAGACAATGGGGGAAAATGTCAAAATTCCTCCCCCAAAGAATGGATTCATTCCAAGGGGGGTAAAAAGATACCCGAAAGGTGGTCTATCGAAAAAAACTACACAGGTTCGCGCACCACGAAACTATGACACTTCGGACTCATCTACGGACAACGACTCTGATGGATCTCATGTACCAATTGTAGTCAACCCTAGAACACAACAACAACGTGCTAAAAAGAGGAGGGCTGCGCGTGCAACTAATGAAGTTTTACTAGAAAATGTTGTGGAGGAACAGGTGCCACCTACTGACGAACCAATAATAGGAATTGTTGATGTTACAGCTGCTGCAAACCGAATTCAGAGTTTGTTGACCGAAGTGAATGACAAGAATGCGGAATTGCATTCTTTATATGATGATGTCAACAAATTGAGGGAAGAAATCAAAGAGAAGGACAACATCATCAATCAACAACAACTTGAGATGGAGGTACTTCGACACGCTCTTGAGGCAGCAACATTAACCAATGCTGGTCAGGATCCACGAGGGGAAGCGCAAGGGCCTTCAAATAATTCTCAAATTCCATTGGAACATACAGAAGTTGGTGCAACAATGGGTACTTAAGAAGATTCATTGTCCTTCGGAGAATTACCCACAAATGTAGTTGCAGCAATACCAGTTGACCGAAGCACCCAACTGACGGACGCGCTTGCAAACAATTTGAGATTGAAAAATCAATTGCATGCGTTGATGGAGCAATATTACCAATGGAAGATGGCATGCATCTTTAGTGTTGACAGAACTAGGCAAATGGTGGAAGAATTCAAAAAAATAGACAACAATTACGGCGCAAACAATCAAGAGAGGGTTTTTGGTTTGACATCGTGGGCCCTGGTGGATGATCTTTTCAATATGGATGAAATGACAACCATCAACATTGGTGGTGGACGAACATCCATCGATTGGTCCAAACATGCTTGGGATTTCAAGAATGCAGTTGGCTCTGTCGTCGACCATCAAGGCAATCCATTACTATTGTGGCCAAATCCTTCAACCTTCGTGCATGATGGAACTACATGTCCCATTTGTCTTAATCCATTTGGCCCAGAAGGTGGAATGCACCTAGGCACGTGTGAACATTTGTACCACCCATTCTGCCTAATTAGCTTGATGATTATTCGCCGACGCTGTTCATTGTGCAAGGCTCCTTTCCATGAGCGCTTGTATGAGTTGTTTGGATTAGTTCCCTACATGCCACCGCATTGGGAATTCAATGCTAAAAATGCCCCTGATCATTCTCAAAAGTGGGGAACAGACTTGGTGTGGAGCTGGAAATTGAACATCCACTCGTTGGACAAACAAAACCTTTGTACCGAATGGGGTTGGGAAAGAGATCCGGCTCAAATTGTGGAGGTGTGCCACCACTTGGTTCCACTAAAGGACAACTTCAGCGAAGGAAGACGGAATTTCTTCTTCCAATGCTTCAATGGGCATTGGAACGAAGCTGGACAACACTTCCAATTTGGACCTCATCCTCGTGGATGGTTATGGGGCGTTGATGGAGTTCGCATTACTGACGACAATGGGATGCGGATGGAGGAAGACATTGGCATGCCAGACCCTGCTGAACTTGCACAACTATCGGAGTCAAAGTGGCGAGAAACCTTTCGAAATGAAGGGATGGACTATTTGTTAGAACAACATAGCCCGGGAACTCTCCAATGTCTTCAGAGCCTCAAACAATCACAAATATTGAGGGCTATATTAGAGGAAGACGGACCAGCAAGGAGAACTTGATCCGCAGTTCGTAGACTTTGTTTGGGCTCAGATGAAGACCTTCCAGTCCACGCCGGGACACATGACAATGAGGCTGGACCAAGTGGTAGAGCAAGTAGTCCAATGAACATTGACTAAGTATAGTTTAGAGTGTTCTAGCTAGTGAGCTTAGGTTTTCTTAGAAGACTTACTTTCCTAGCATTATATAGGCTTATATACTTTCCTACTTTATATTACACTATGCATATGAAATATATATGATTTTGTTTTGAATGGTTTTGCCCAAATTGACTTCATTTATTTTTTGCACATACCCATTTGAAATGACTTGTTGACTTCATACATATTAAAATTATTTATACCATGAAATGAAATGTCATTGAAATGGAGTAAAATTCATTCCCAATTTCCAATCAATGAATAAAATTAGGGAAGGACCACAAATGTCATTTAATAGGAAAAAAACACTTTTGAAATGTCATTAATGCAAAGGAAATAAGGAATGATGGAACCCCCCAAAAAATGGGATGGTAATAGGTACATATTTAATTGCAAAATACTAAAATAGGCAAAGGAATGATGGAGAAAAGCAAAAAAATAGGGAAAGAATGATATACCAAAAAATAAATGGCATTGAGTTGGGATAAAATGATATTGCAAATCAAGTCCCCAAAAAATAGAATGGGTTTAGGGAATACAAAAATTAAATGCACTTGGGTTGAAATGGAGCAATTTGCTAATCAAGCACAAAAAAATTAGGAAGGGAATGATCAATGAAAAAAAAATGGCATTGAGTTGGAAATAATTTAGGAAGAGAATAATAATGCCATTTAGTTTTTGTATGACTTGGGATGAAACAATTTTGCTAATCAAGCAAAAAATATCAGAAAGGGAATGAATCCTACCAAAAAAATGGCATGGAAGTGTATTGTTATCCGAAGCACCCAAAATTGGGAAAGGTAAATGGGAATCATTAAATTGGGATGGAAATAGGTACATATCCAATAAAATGGTTACCAAAAAATGACCATAAAATAAAATTGAAAACTTTAAATTAGGGAAGGAAGTAAAATGTCTTTGAGTTAGAATAGGATTTAATAAATAAAAAAGTTAGTGAGAAAAATGAAATGTCATTGAATTGGATTAGGATTCAATGGGGATAAAATTTAGGTAAGGAAATGAAATGTCATTGAGTTGAAATAGGATTCAAATATTCAATGATAAAAAAAATTAGGTGAAGAAATGTAATGTCATTGAATTGGAATAGGATTTAATGATAAAAATATTTAGGGAATGAAATTAAATGTCATTGAATTGGAGTAGGATTCATTTCCAATCAATGACGAAAACTAGGGAAGGGAAAGAAATGTCAATCCATTGGAATGTAAGTGCATTTTAAATGTTAATAAAAGCAAACAAATGTGAAAGAGATATGAAACAAATCTTATTATTGATTACCTATTTCTTTATATGAGAAATGGGAAGTGAATGGAAAGACTCCAATTTGGTACCATAAAAAACATTTATTATTGAGTTGGGATGGAAGAATTTTGCTAATGAGTAAAAAAAATAGGAAAGGGAATGATGGAATAAAAAAAAGCTTGCTTAAAGTTGGAATAAAAGAGTTTCAAGAATAAATGAAGGAAAAAAAATGGAAAGCAAAAAAAATAGGAAAGGAAATGACGCAACAAATAAATATTGGCATGGAGTTGGAATAAAAGAGTTTTAGGAATTAATGAAGAAAGAAATGGTGGAACAAAAAACAGAGGGCAAATAGTTGAAATGGAAGTGTTTAAAGAGTTCATGAAGCCAAAAAGAAATTTGAATGATTTACAAAAAAATTAATGGCATTGAGGTGGGATGGAAGAGTTTTAGGAATGAAGCCCCCCAAGATAGGAAAGGGAATGATGGAATTAAAAATTCAAGTGACGTATTGAAGGCCTAGAATTTTTTTTAACCCCCTACTATTTCTTTCATTTTAAACAAAATGAGGTTTTACCCTTTTATCTAGTACACTACATTTCCAAAACATTTCCTAAATATTTCCTCAAAGTGTCCTAAACACTTTAGAATTTAGAGTCTTTTTTTTACACCCTAAACTATTTGTTGGTTCAAAGTAGTTTGAAGTGTTGCAAGAAGTAAGGAAAAACATTTCCCACCACAATGAAGGGGACATACTCTTCCATGAAGTTTCTTCCAAATCTTAGTCAATGGAGCTCTTTATTTGGCATCTTGCTTTCATTGCCTTGTCGGAATCCAAAACAAGTTGCTGAGGCTATAATTAATGGTTCCATTGCTCCAAAAAAAGGAGGGACTGAAGAATGTCAAAGCCCAAGCGCATTTCAAAGTCCTGCCTCCTGTGCTGGACGAGCACGTCCACGCTCTGGAGTCCGCGCCCTGGCTTCAAGTCCGCGCCCTGGAGTCCGCGCCCTAACTTCAAATCCACACTATGGAGTCTGTGATTCAGCTGCGCTCTCTTAAGTTCCTCCGCCTCTGTGAATTGTCCGCCCTGAAGTCCGCGCCCTGACACAGCCCATTCAGCAAAAACATTTGTGAGAGAAAGCATTCTTGTCTCTCCATGAATATGAGGACTCTAAAGAAAGGTGTGACAGCATTTAATGTTTCCCTCTTTCCATGAAAAGGGGGGACACCATCTTCCAAGACCATTAAATAGGAAGGAGGGATCCCATGCCCAGTGCATCCCCATGTGCGCACCTACATTTATGTAGTGAAGTTTCGCCATGGAGTCCGCGCCTTGACTTCAAGTCCGCGCCCTAACTTCAAGTCCCCGCCCTCATTTGGAGTCCCCGCCCTTCAGTCCCCGCCCTATGATGACATCCATGCCCTAAGTAGCGCCAGCGCAGTGAAGTTCCACCCTCCAACTTCTTGAATTATTCTGACCAAGGGTTTCAAGAGTGCAGGGTTTAGTGGCCAAGGGTTTCAAGAGTGCAGGGTTTAGGGTTTAGGGTTTATGCTTTGAGTTAATGGCTTAGGATTGAATTAAATAACAAATAGATGTAGCAATTACCTTTAGAAAAGAACCCTTCTCATGCATTCAAATCAATATAACTTGTAAGTTCATGTGAAAATCAATTTCTTGTACCAATGATTCGTAATCATGGATTGGCATTCACAATCATTCTACTTCAATTTAACTTGTACGTTCAATTAAGCAATAGTCCCTTGTACCAACTGCCAGGTAATAAAAAAAACTTGAATCCCTTTACATTTTTTTTGTTTTTTTAACAAATGGAAAGAACCATTGCATAAAAAAAAAATACACAACAGGACAAGCCACAAAGGCTAGACAATGAAGAGATATGAGCAAAAACAAACAATCCCTTTATATTTAGAAGAAAATGTAACTTGTAATTTCTCGTTTCTGAAATAAATTTCTTTTAGTTAATATGCCTCAAATTGAATCCTTTATTATGAATGATGGATTTGAAGAAATAAAACCTATGGGTTCATTAATAAAATTCATTCTATCAATTATTCCAAAAACCCTTATACCAAGCATTTTCAAATATTAGTCCCTTCACGTGAATCCAAAAGAATGGAAGATCTGAGCTTCCATTCAAAAACCATCCCTTGTAGCTATTTTCTTAGAAATGGTTCCCTTCCAAGTTATCCAACCCCCCAAAATGGCATTGACTTCAAATGTAAGTGCTTTGAAATTCAATGCCCATAACGAGGGATGGGGTCATCCAAACTTTCGTAAATTTAATTTCGGTATGATTCAAAACTTTAGTTACAAGTTACAATGTTTGAGCCTAAGGGCCTAAATCCCAAACACAAATACTTGAATTTGATTTTTTGCTAAAATATAATTCTAGCAAAGAAAAACGGGGAGAAAGAAATCCAAGGAAGAGAATTCGAGGCAAGTAGGGAATCCAAGGGTAGGATCCGATGTAAGGCCCTACAATTCTATTTTATACAAAGTTGGGACCTAAATGGATAGGAATTTTTTTTTAACTATTTTCCTTTTTATTAAAGAGTCTTTTGCCCCATGTACCATAAACAAATGGGTTAAATTTTTCTACTCAAGATTTAATGCAAAGTATCCATTGTCATTCTTGATTTTCTAATGCATGTGATGGCCTTTAACTTCATATTTTTTTATTATCTATTTTTTTATGACATGTGAAGAGAATGGAAATGTATTGTAATAAAATTTATCATTGAGTTGGAATGGAGTTGGGATGGAGTGACCCTAAAGATTTAATGCAAGGTGTCAATTGCCAATGTTGATTTTCTAATGCATATGATAGCCTTTATCCTCAATTTTTTTTCTTACCTACTTTGTGTATATGACATGCAAAGAGAATGGAAAGACTTCAATTTGATACCGTAAAAATAATTTATCATTGAGTTGGGATACCACAAAACTAAATGGCCTTGAGTTGGAATGTAAGAGTTTTGCTAATCAAGCCAAAAAAAATAGGGAGTGAATGATATACCAAAAATAAAGTGCATTGAGGTGGGATGGAACAATTTTGCTAATCAAGCCAAAAAAAACTAGGGAGGGAATGATATACAAAAAATAAAGGGCATTGGGATGGCATGGGATAATGTTGCAAATGAAGCCCACAAAAAATTAGGAAGTAAATGATATACCAAAAAATAAATGGCATTGAGTTGGGATAGAATAATCTTGCAAATGAAACCAAAAAAAATTAGAAAGGGTTTAGGGAATACAAAAATTAAATCATTTCAATGGCCTTGGGGGAGTTGGGTCTTGGGTTGGAATGGAGCAATTTTGCTAATCAAGCCCAAAAAAACTAGGATGGGAATAATAATGCCATTTAGTTTTTGTATAACTTGGGATGGAACAACTTTCCTAATGAAACAAATAAAATAGGAAAGGGAATTAATCCACCCCCCGAAAATGGCATGGAAATGTTTAGGAATCCAAAGCCAAAAAAAATAGGAAAGGGAATGGTGGAACAAAAAATTAATGGCTTTGAATTGGGGTGGGAGAACTTTAGGAAATAAGCAAAAATGAAATAGGAAAGGGAATGATTCAACAAATCAAGATCGGCATGGAGTTGGAAGAAAACTAGAAAAGAGTCTTGCTAAATAATGAAGCAAAACAAAATAGAAAAGGAGATGATTCAACAAATAAAAAAAAAGAACAATGAATTGGGATGGGAGAGTTTTAGGAATGATTCAAAAAAATAGGGAAAGGAATGATGGAACAAAAAATGAACATTTGGCTTTGAGTTGGGATGGGAGTGTTTTAGGAACAAAATAGAAGAAAGAATGATTCAACCAAAAGAAAAAAATTAGTATAAGTTGGAATGTGAGAGTTTCAAGAATGAAGCCAAAAATATGTGAGAGAGAATGATCCAAACGCAAATGAATGGCATAGAGTTGGGATGGGAGAGCTTTGCTAACGTCTTTCACCACAATGAAGGAGACATGCTCTTCCATGAAGTTTCTTCCAAATCTTAGTCAATGGAGCTCTTTATTTGGCATCTTGCTTTCATTGCCTTGTCGGAATCCAAAACAAGTTGTTGAGGCTATAATTAATGGTTCCCCCGCTCCAAAAAAAGGAAGGACTGAAGAATGTCAAAGCCCAAGCGCATTTCAAAGTCCTGCCTCCTGTGCTGGACGAGCACGTCCACACCCTGGAGTCCGCGCCTTGACTTCAAGTTCGTGCCCTGGAGTCCGCGCCCTGGCTTCAAGTCCATGCCTTGGAGTCCGCGCCCTAACTTCAAGTCCACACTATGGAGTCTGTGATTCAACTGCGCTCTCTCAAGTTCTTCCGCCTCTATGAATTGTCCGCCCTGGAGTCCGCGCCCTAACTTCAAGTCCACACTATGGAGTCTGTGATTTAGCTGCGCTCTTTCAAGTTCTTCTACCTCTGTGAATTGTTCGCCTTGGAGTCCGCGCCCTAACTTCAAGTCCCCGCCCTACCTTCCTATTCGCGCCCTGATGCCAGGGATTGAAGTGTGCATCCCCGCCCTACACTTTGGGAATGAAGACGTCCGCGCCCTGCTGCCACGCACATCGGTGAAGTCCATGCCCCTACATTCCCTAAGTATATAAAGAAAAGGAAGACCCAGCATTCCCCACATTTGTCACCTGGCCTCTATCTCTTGGACTTCAATTCCTTTTGAGCTCCTTGTGAGTCTACTTGGGTGGCAGATGGCCCTAGTTTGCTGTTGAGGTGATGTCAAAATCAATTCAAGCAGTGGATTAGCGCTAACTGCTGTTACTGATACTTTGTTCAATATATCTATGATCTTTTTAACTTCAATACGAAGGAGGAGGAAGACATTTGAAATTATTTGTGAACGGTTGAATGCAATGGCAAGTCAAAGGAAGCAGACCAAGGAATGGGAACCATGGCTGAACTTTACGGAGAATGGGATTAAGGTGACTTGTGTTTTCTGTGCTGGGACCTTCAATTACAAACGTGAGCGTGCTTTTGCACATTTCGGATATGGCTCAAAATCGGAGAGGTCAATTTGTCGAAGTATGCCTCGTCATGTGCGACATAGATTTGCCAATTGTACAGGTTTTGTCCCGCTACGAATGGATGTCGAGGACATGTATGAGGGAGAACCAATTCAAAGTGCGCCATCTAGAGCAACTGCACGTGCAAGTTCAAGTGAAGCTACTGAAAATGAGGTGACGGGTGGGATCAATGGTGGGAGAGCGGAAGAAGGGGCAAACGTTTCAGAAGGAAATGATATTCTACAAACGTCATATAGTCTTGCTGGATCGAATTCTACAAGATCTGGATCACTACGTCAGCAGCGCATGGCGGATGCATTCAACATTGCAAAGAAGAAGGAGTTGGATGAGAAGTGGGCAAGTTTTTTCTATGAAGCGAATGTGCCATTTAATGTGGCAAGGCATCCAGCCTTCATTGAGGCTGTAAAGGCAACCTCACAGGCAAGGTTTGAATATAGTCCACCTTCTTACCATCAGTTCAGGACTAATTTAATTGAACCGAGGAGGTTGCAAATTGAGAAGCAGATTCAAGAGAAGGTTGGATTTGCTGTCAAGCACTATGGGGTGTCGATATGCACCGATGGTTGGGATGATGTCAATCGGAGGCCCCTCATGAATGTGATGATGTCATGCCCTGCAGGTGATGTATTTTTGGGGTCAATTGATACTACCTCGCAAAAGAAAACAATGCACTACATAGCGGACCAAATGAAAGTGTACATTGAGAAGGTGGATCCCAAATATGTGACACAAGTGTGTATAGATAATGCAGCAAACATGCTTGGGGCATTGCAAGACATCACTCGAACATATCCGCACATTTTTGCGCAAGGCTGCATGGCACATGCACTGGATCTCATGTTAGAAGATTGGGCCAAAATCCAAGAATTTTCGGATTTAATTGCCAGGGCAAAAAGATTGTGCCAATACATTCGAAACCATCATGCAACCATGTCGGTTTTCCGTGAGTTGAGTCCGAATCTGCAACTCGTAGTGCCTAGCGAAACCCGCTTCGCTTGTAATTTCCTCATGTTGCAGCGACTGGTGAAACTCAGAGGAGTCTTGGAGCGGTTAAATAACCACCCGCGTGTTCTAAATTACTTTGATACCCTACGGAACGAACAAAATGGACCGCAGGCAGCTACCGCTTCACGTAATGTCAAAAGAACCATTCAAGATGTGGCTTTCTGGCAACGATGTGTGAATTACGTATACATGACTGAAGACGTATTGAAGGCTTTGCGTGTGTTTGATGGACGAGAACCAGCCATGGGTCGGGCGTGGCTCGTAATGCACAATTTGCGAGGGCACGTGTATTCTTTAAGAGAACCACCTTTCAACTTACGTGATGACATAGCAATCATTTTGGAAGCATCTTTCAATGAAAGATGGAACATGGTTTCTGAAGATACACACTACGCTGCGGCCCTTTTGAATCCATATCTCTTGGATAATGTGGCGCTCAGGGTGGATGGAACTGCCCTACGTGCATTGTATAGAGTCATCCGCAAGATGGCAGATTCAGTGGGTGTGAATTTCGATGATGTGTTGGCGGAATTAACAGAATTTGAGGAGGGTAGTGGACCGTACAGTCCAGCTATGACACCCAACATCCGTGTGACACAAATGATTCCCCACCAATGGTGGCACAAGGTTGGAGATCGAGCTCTTTCAAAAATTGTTGTGCGTCTTTTATCCCTCACGTGTTCTGCTAGCTCTTGTGAAAGGAATTGGAGTATGTATTCCTTTGTTCACAATAAGGTCCGAAATCGATTAGCCCCCGAAAAGGCAAAGTCATTGGTATATATTTATACCAATAGCTGTGTACTTCGACAGCGACCAGGAGCCGATCCAGTTCGTTGGTATGATGCAAATATGTACTCGAAGGATTCCAATCCAGATGCCCTTGGTCCGCTCCCGACGAATGAATGCAATCGGGAATTCGACACAATGCAAGCAGAGGAAGAAGAAGAGGTTGATGGAGAAGCCTACGTAGCACCTCAAGAGTATCCGGCAAACCCAGATCTTTGGAGGCGAGGAGCTGATCACCTCGAGGAAGCAAGGAACTACTACGGAGATGCTGACAATGGAGAGGAGGAACTCTTTGATGGTCGTTGGGGTCCTTGGGGGCCACCCATTCCACCCAATCCACGTCGCAGCCCTTCACCTCCACTTCCTCAAAATGAAGGGATCGTTGAAGTCCCCGCTTTGTCGTCTTCTTTAGAGACCAACAATCCAAATGACGATAATGTCGATGATGGTATTTCCCATAACAACAACGACGATGATGACAACCTCCCTCCAGGAAATGGCGGTGGAAATGAAGATGGCGACGTAAACAGGGGGAAGAATGCAAATCCAAACCGTGGAGGATCTTCTCACAATCAAGATGGCAATACAAGGCCTATAGGAGTGGGGCCATCAACTCGAAACATTAGAGCTATTCAAGGACATCATGACAGAAACGTTAGAAATGCAAGAGTGGCACGCCCTATTGCAAGAAACCAACCAACTGGTAATGTGAGAAGGCCTTTTGATCCAGAGCATGTGGACCCTAATGATGTTTTTGCATTTGTAGAACCACCAGAAGACCTTGCCCATGTACCCGCTGCAGTTGAGGGCCATCCTACTATTTCTGATCAAGGTATACAAACACCACATTCCATAGACCCATCTTCAGTAACAAATTCCAATGCCATTCGAAGACCTTCTCTAGCAGGGTTAGGCTCTCTGGGGAATGTTGATTTGACTCTGCAAAGCGTTTCACGTGGTACTATTGGTGGTAGACCACCTATGGCCCCTCAGCCCCTCGTTCGTCATGAACTAGGTCAATATCAACAAGGCCATGGACAAACGAAAGGCCGTGGAAGGGCTAGAGGCCGTGGAGGAAGTAGAGGCCATGGACGAAGAGAAGGTCAACATATTGGAGAAGCATCATCATCAAGGCCTACTAATCATCTACTCCTTGGAATTGGGGCAAGAGATCCAAATAGGGTGATAGAACCGTTCCTAAGTACATATGTACCAGGACCTAGTGGGTCAACCCCGGCATTTGTTGTTCCAACAATTCCAGGTGGACCCACTATAAATTCTGATGCAGAAGACCCCAACGCACAACGACATAAGAGGTTCAAGCGCAAACGTAGTCAAGGTCAAACTACAATAGAACTTCGAAATGAAAACTCGGAAGTTGAGGGACATTGGACCACAGACAGTGGTGAAGCAGAAGATGAATATGACAGCAACGAAGATGCGAATGATGAGGCACCAGAGGATGATGATGTTGTTGTTCGAGATGCTAATGTAGCGGATCCAAGTGCCCAAGAAGTTCGTAGGTCGAGTCGTTTGAATAATTGAGGTTATTGAGTTGCATCAATGGTAGATCTCAGGTCTTTAAGAGTTGAAGACAATTGTAGCAATTGGAAGAAAGATGGACGAGAAGCCAAAGGAATGTCTTAGATAACCTATGAGAAAGTGAGCGTATTTTGGAAGTATAGATTCATTGTATTGTTATTGTACTTTGCAATGCATGAATTTTATAAACAGTTTTGGTTATCACAAACATTGCAGCCTACTAATATTTCTTTTCTGTATTTTTGTATTTGACGGGCATGTTGGAAACATTGGTGAGTGCAATCATGTAAAATATATTGCAGTTACTAGTTCTTTTTAATGCAGTGGGGTCTCCCATTTGTTCAAAAAATAAATTTATATATATATATATATACATATATTGGAGAACACATAAGTAAAATCCACCATTTCCCGTCCGCGCCCTGCCTCAAGGAGTCCGCGCCCTGACGCTGACGCTGAAGTCCGCGCCCTGCCTCAAGGAGTCCGCGCCCTGACGTTGACGTTGAAGTCCGCGCCCTGCCTCAAGGAGTCCGCGCCCTGACGCTGACGCTGAAGTCCGCGCCCTGCCTCAAGGAGTCTGTGCCCTGACGCTGACGCTGAAGTCCGCGCCCTCACATGACGTCCGAGCCCTGGATCTAGGTGTCCGAGGTGACGTGTCATTCAAAAAAATTCCACAACTTTGAAAAATTGAAGCCGTCCGATCGGTCCGAACCGTCCAGCCGTCCGGTCCAGTTCGCCCGTCCATCTGAGATGTCCGGTGACCCTGACCCGTCCAATATGACAACCCTACTCAGAACAAGAGCGCACATGGACATGGGGGGATGCTATTGGGGCCGAATGGCTCCAACAAAGGGACAATTGCAAGTACTTGAGCGTTCCTATAGGCTTCAGAGTGTCGCAAGCAGTACATAACAAGAAAGTCCTCACCCTCATTAAGGGAGCCTTAATCTCCTGGAGCTCAAAAACACTATCGCAGGCAGGGCAACTCCTAGTTTCCAATCAAGTCATCATGGATTCATGGCATCACTATAGTACCTTGTATCCACAACAAACGTTGGACTCAAGACATTGAAAATCTCCTAAGGCCTCGTGTGCGATTATATATGGTCAGGGAGAAAAGAGGTCCGCACTAGAGCTAGGGTAGTATGGATGTGGCCACTGCGCTACTCTTGCTCGGAAGACTCAAAATCATTGATCCGCTCGCCCAAATGCAAGCATTACTTGCGAAATTCATGATTCAAAGATTAGAAAAAGGAGAAGGGGTGTGGCAAGCATTAATACAACACAGAATCAACACATTAAGACCTAAAGGATCTGACTAGTGGCCACCAGGCCCAAACTGGCTCATGTCAGCAACCAATGTCAAGAAGGCAGGTTCAACACTATGGGGAGTAGTTTGGCGCTTGTGGTACAATGTACAGTCAGGAGTGATACAAATAGAGCCTCAAACAATGCAATAAATTTTACACCAACCACTTTTTGGCAATCCATGGATTACGAATGTTAAAGGACAGCTGATAGGACTGGAAAAAGGGAGTCGATTTTCCAACTGGGCAACCAATGGAATCAAGCTAATCAAACACTTATGGAGTATACAGGATGACGACTGGCTTCCTGCACTAGAACTATTGAGATTCACAAGATCTGGGAAGACCATTGAGCTTAGGACGGAGCTGATTTCCCACATTGTAGTATTTTATTTCACTCAGGAACAAAACCCAAGGAAATACTTAGTGGTGGTTCTTTAATTAGAGGAATAATCAAATAGTCTATCGTTTTGTATCTAAGGTCACTTTTATGTAGGATTAATATTCATTTTTATAAATAAAGGTATAAAAGTTCTTTATTAATGTGTTTATGGTGTATGAATGTATTCTTCATCCTAACCTATATGAATACCAGTCCATTAATCATGAAAAATGCTATAGACCTATAGGCACAGTCTTATACTAGAATTCTAAATGTCAAATAGTCATGGCTTCTGTTCTATCAACTTAATCAACCCACAATACATATTTGTATAAATACATCTTCATTAATTACTTCTTCTGTTTTAGTGGAATGTCAATTAGTCCAGTAACTATTTACTAACTTAATTGCTACATGCAATATGCAATATCACAATCAGTGATGTCAATTGGTCTCAGTATGCAAAGTATACAAAGGTAAGAATTGAATCCTTTGATTCAGGTCAAATAGTCATTTCCGTTCTTTCTTTAGTTCATAGTTTTAATATGTCAATTGGTCTAGGTCCCACAGTGCACATTCACAATTTAACAAGATTTCTATCTACTTTGTCAAATAGTCATTTGTCAACTGGTTTTACTATACTAATTCATTAATGATCTCATTGATCTCAAATAGATGGTCAATTGGTCCAAGATTCCCACACAAGATTAACAAACCAATTACACAAAAATTCTATCTATGGCAAATTGTCAAATTAATCAAGTTCCTTATTAGGTCACAGTAAGGACACAAAATTACGCTCTTTGTTCTTGCACTTATCGAACTCACAACTTATCAATTCGTCACATCACTTTACCATAACCAATTGACTATTTGTCTTCCTTTAATCTGATTATATTGTAAATTCTTCTAATATAAATTCCCACAGACAACTTGACTACAACGACAACCAATGCCTACACAGACCATTTGACAATTGACTACAAAAACAATTCCAAATAATTTTGTTATCCCTCAATCAATATTAAATAATCACAATTAGGTTAAATCATAGAATAACCGTAATTGGCATTAGACCAATAGACTGAATAACAAAATACTTAATGCCAATCTTTGGCTCTCCTAACCACGTAAAAAGAATTAAGGACTGTTGACGATCACAGGAAGATAACACTGTCTATTTGACTTCACAAATCAGCCCATACACGGTTGATTACACCGGCTCCAACAACCTACACTCATTGACAAATTATCTTATTGGTTATTCATTAGCCGTAAAACCTCACAATCTACTCGTCTTCTACAATCCTCTTCTTGTTTGTCTATTTGACCATATTTATGATCAAACAATTCTGCCTTAACCCGGCTTACAAAATTATATATTTTTTGAATTTAAATTCCTAACTCTTAAGAAATACCAATCACTGGTAATTTTGACTCCTCTCTTTCACAGACAATTAGACACCAAACTATAACCCCATTATAACCAATCCCTGGCTAATTGACTCAATTATATATGCATCTTTATTAATTAAGCTCTCAGAGTTTTGACAATTTGACTTTAAATCAAAGCACCAAAATGAACTTTCACTATAAACTTTATCCAGTTTAGTCGCACTTACTGTCCATTCGCCTTCATTGTTCACCTCTCGAAGCTCCTATCGATTTGTCCTTCCACTCCTCCGCAAACTAATTGACCTCAGTCCGCCGCCACAGTCACAGACAATTTGACAGTCACCTTCTCACCGATCTCCGATCCATTCCCAGATCAATAATATCACTCCCTGGCTAATAGACATACTCTCAGATATAATCCAATCACTAGCTATAAAAGACATTTTGACATACAAAAGAAAGGAAGAACACTATGGGAGACAAAGCCAATCACTGGCAACTGCTCCAATCAAGGAAAAATATCCTAAGCCAATCCCTGGCTAATAGATTCAAACACGCACACTTTAAGACGAATAGACAGATTTGTATTAAAGAAATTGCACAAGTACAAAATTGGCAATGCAATCACTGCAAGCCTGAAAGAGAGAGAGAAAACGACAGTCAATTAGTCTTATACATTTTCTTGATTGTAACTAACTGGGGATAAACGCCTGATCTATTAGTCCTTAACTACCTTCACTAACCCTAACTGGTCGTCTATTAGTCATTCCGATAACTACTTGTCTATTTGTCTCAATTCACACTTCATTTTTGTTCCTAATTACTTTAACTTGTCTAATTGTCTTTATCTTCAAAAAGCTCTAAATTTAACCCAAAAAGTTTATCTACACACATCCCCCGCAAACCAAACAAAGCAATACCAAGAAAAGAAGGACACTAGATTGTACAAGGGCACAAGGTAAGTCCATCAACCATTTACCACATTGCTCAAATCTTGGATGAAATATTAATAGTGGACATGTATCGATCGAGAGGACTAAACTCGGAGATGGAGAAACAAGAAATAGGCACACTGGAGCTCCCTGCAACCCAACTACAATCGATACAAGTGATACACAAGTACAAGAATGAGACCATCGGCTTCAATCCAACACAAGTACCACCACCTGACACATCAATATGGCTACATAAACCATACATGATAGAACAACTGGACTGGGACCCAAGCGAATGGCAATGGAGACAAGTTGGGCGGCAAACCAATGCATATTTATTCACATACACCACCAAACATGGCTACAAATAAGTGATCGAGAAGTGCATCAAATCCACCTGATACAAAAGCCGACTCCATTGAAACCGCCAGGCATGCCTTCATTGACTGTGGGAAGTCAAACGAGCATGGGAGCAATTCAACCAACTTAAGAGGGTACATAATCTCCCACATCTACATTACACACCAAACGACATACTAGAAGGCCCAGCGCTCACAAGTGAGGACTGGACCGTCCGAAAATTCAATAACACATGTAGAGTCATGAAGGAGATGCCTTGGGACTTCCTTCAATGCATGATACTTAGAGCAATTTGGTATCAGAGATGCAGCAAGGTTATGAGGAACGAATCATTTCACCTAGGCATAGCTCTACATAGTGCATGGAGAACCATCATCTAGATTGGTGTGGCGGCATGGAGAGGCATCTAGAAGACACCACAATCAGCACCTCAGAGAATCGATATCTTCAAAACTACATGGGCCTCCACCTCAACATTCTACTCCATGCAGGACACCCCTACATGGCCTTTTATCCCAAGCATGGAATTCCTTCAAGAAGACCTGGCGATGCGACCCTTGATGATGAAGAACATCTAGCGGATCCTGGTCATCCAACACACATACACACCTTCGTATGGGACATTGAATGAGGAAGACCACATAAGCACAGAAGGCACCAACCCAATACTGCTATGTTCAAGGATCCACGAAGGCAGAGATCCTAATGAATCAGATTGGACTAGCGAGTATCACGAAGACAATTTAGTCAACCCGGTAGGGATCCGGGTGGCAACACAAGATATCAACCCCCACCCTAGGACTGCCTCAAATAGGCGACAACTAGCAACAGATCAAGCGGACCTCATTCTTCGACAAATTTTATAGGAAATTGAACACGACAACGAGCATGTGCACAATCCAAGGTGTAAACCAACAGAAGACACCGATGGCCTCTACCCCTACATTACAAACTTGGAATTGCATGAAGCCTTTACCACTATTTCCAGGAATTTTATGGAGGAGTGAACTTGGGTGCGCTCCTCCTGTTCTTTGTCTGATTACTCTCTTTTTCCTTTTTCGTTTGCCAATTCCCTTTGTTTTGGCTTTCGTCTACCCCTGACCTTTAGGCATTCCTTTTTTGTTTGCATTCCCCCGCCCCTGGGCACTCACTCCCTTGGCCTCAATTCAACCTCACCCGCAACTTTTCTCGCTTGGGCTGTTATGAGCCCACCCTTGCCTATTTGGTGCTCATTCAACCTCTTCCTTGCCTCCCGCCTTCGAATGTTGCCCCGCCTCTCTGGCGTTCTATGACTTACTTGCTCTCTACCATCTTCGGGCATCTTGTAGCCTCCAGGCGTGTTACTACCTTCACGCGTTTATTTCAGGAAAGTGTTTACCCTTGAACGGGTTTTTCTCCAATAAAATATGAATAATCATAACTAAGTGAGTTTGAATTTGTCCTAGCTTGTAAATTTGTCACTATAAAATTCAACTTTGGGAGCAAGTTGCAAACACCTAAGTAAAAAACAAAGTTAATATCAAATTAGGTATGTTGACAAAAATGTATTATATTGCAAAGTTTTCAAGGAGTGTACCTTGAAACCTAAATTTACACCAATCTTAGTTAACCTTTAAAGGATGCAACCCCTATAACCAAGGTAGTCAACAAAAGTGCTCTCATTCTTGGACCAATAGGTGCATTCTGTTTTTCTACAATCAACAATGAAGTCATCCATCGGACACAAATCATCCGTGTCTATGTTTAAGGATCAACCCTAAAAGGATGAAACCTATCACTAAGGTACTTTGCCAAAATTGATTTAATTTATGGATCAATACGTAACATTGATTTAAATTGGCGATATTCCATTCCATTGTCATGTTTTAGAACATGTGTCTTGAAATGCAAATCCATGCCTATCCTAGATGTTAGATCATGTACATAAATGTCACAATTCTTGCTTCCAAAATCATGCCACTTAAACGAAATTGATGTTAGGTGCATTCTTCATTTCTACATTGATCTAGAAAGTCATCCATTGACCACTTTTGGTTGCAACATCCTTACAAAGTTTATCTATATGTACACCAAGAATTTAGAAAT
Organism: Straminergon stramineum; assembly: GCA_963920665.1. Lineage (NCBI taxonomy): Eukaryota > Viridiplantae > Streptophyta > Bryopsida > Hypnales > Calliergonaceae > Straminergon > Straminergon stramineum. Next base: position 23,046,610 of record OY987263.1, on the reverse strand, counting down.
AGTGCACTAATATAGTGAAGTTGAAATTAGACACTTTTGATGATACAATGCACCAAAATAAACAATTACTATAGGTAGTACTACTTACAAAGAAGTCCTTGTTTTACAAAAAACTAGATATAGAAAAAAAGAACAAAATTAGAAGAGGTCTCTCATCATTTAAAAGATGGACAACATTAAAAGAAAAAGAATTGTAGTCCCTTTTTTGGGCTTAACCCCTAAATGCCCAAGGCTTGTTTAGAGCTTCTTGAAGTTTGTTCTAAATTGAACCCAAAGTCAACATTTTCATAAGTTATACCAATTTTTTTGAATTGTAACCATACAAATTCAAACTAGACATGTTAGAGATCACATAGGAAAAGAAAACATAACAATATCACTTACGGATTGAAAGAATGAAAGATTATAATGTTTGATCATGAGGGTGTTAAAAGTATGAAAATTTTTCAATTCTCTTTTTGCATGTCAACTCTAAAAATTTGGTCACTAAAAAAATATGAGGTTATAGGGCTTAGTATGCACAACCCCAATCAATTTAAGGTTTTTCAAAATCTATTCTATGATTTTTTTTAAATGAATTTCTAATGTGATTTTTCCTCTAAGATCTAGTGTATTTGAGGCTCATTTCCAAGAGCCTCAACACTATGGAATGTCAAGATTGCAATGGGCACCCTTGTAAAAAATCTTGAATAGAAAAATCATAATCCTTCATTTTTAAGATTGGCTTCTTGATCTTAAAACTAGACTTCAAAAAGAGTTCTCCAAAAATGTAAACTAATAATAATAGCAATTTGATTGGGTTCTACATAACTTCAAAGTTTTTGAAACACCAAAAGCTGGTGCCTTGGGCATTTAGGGGTTAAGTATGTGAATTAAGAATTTTTTTTCTTCAAGATCCCACATCAAAATCTACAAGAATTTACCAATACCTAGTGGAATCAAGATAGCTATCAATAATTTAATATTTGCTTATGTCATAAGAGAAAGAATGTACTAATTGAGGGTTAATTTATTCCTTGACTTATATTTGTGATGAAAATTGATTTTTTTCTAATTCTCTTTTGAGGAGAAGAATATTCATTGAATATATTATAGCAATGGAATTCATTTTTTCAAGAATTTCTTTGACAATTTTCTTGGTTTAGGGTATGCTAGTATAATCTTCTTATCTCTACATCTATTTTTGGATTTTTAAATATTTTGGTGCATATCTTTGTATGGAATTATGAATATAATATTTACTTCAATTTCATCAAATTATTCATAAGAAAACCATCTTCAAGAGTTGCTAGAATTGCTTTGGATGAATGAGAAGGTATTAGAACAAACCATTGGCTTGAATCACTCTATTTATCACCTAAAATATGGATGTCAAAGACCAAACCACAAGATAAGACCAATTGAAGCTTTTGAATATGGCCTATCTATAGCACAAGCTTCAAGTATGACTAAGAGTATTGAAGCTATATTCCTACTTTTCTTGTGCTGTACATCTTTGGACTTCCCATAGAATGTGAATGGCAGTGTAATTTTTTAAGCCCTAAATAATTGCATTTTGGGGTGGTCATCTTCATCCTAATACCAACAACCCTATTTTGGATATCATCTCCCCCTTACTGGTTGATCTAGCTCTCCATAGCAATTATGCCCTCATCAAACCCCCTATAGGATAACACATGTTCATCAATGAAGCTTGCTAACAATTTAACCCTAACAATTTAACCCTAGAAGGACAATGAGGCCAAAAAGTGGTCGATGAATGACCTTCAAAATTATTGTAGATTAATGTGAATGTCTCTACCCCTCAATTCTGTATGCACTTTCAAACCTAAAATCTTCAGCAATTCTGTTATTCCTGGCTCAAAGTACTGTAGACCTGTTCATCAAAAGAAGAATGCTGCGCAACGTCCTGCAATTAATCTAAAGAAGACTCTCATAGTAAGAGAACTAAACTTTGAGACAGATGTACCTAGGTCATCTTCCTCCTCTCTGTCCATAATCACAAACACAGAGTGTTGTAATTAAGGCACAGGACTAGCCTGCATAAAATACAATTGCCACTTTGAGAATGATGGGGCAAACATTAGGAGATGGCTGCCCCAAAGGAAAATCAGTCACTTACTGGAAGCCACGACCATTCAACTTTGACCACCAGTGGTCTCTCTGATTAATTCTAAATTGGTGGGGCATCCCTACTTGAACCAGGTTTCTCGCATCGCAATTCGTATCGATCATCATTCTAGGTCTCCCTTCGCAGTTGAAGGCATTAACCTGCACTGCAATCGATCACCATCATCTTGTTCTACGCAGCAGTCCTGACACAGCCATTTACTTTACAACACAGTAAGGAAACGGAGATAACAAGGGTTGATCGTAGACTGCGGAATCATCACTCACACAGGGTACTAATAAGAGTCTCCGACAACTACTCTAAATTACAATTAAGTGTAGACCAAAACTGTGTGCACTTCTGTTCTATGACCATTTAATGCACAGAATGTAAATGTCCTCCAATACAACATTCTAGAATATCCTTATACACTTGTCACACTACCATTGAAACGTAAATTTCGCTAAAATTGGAGTATTCCACGACTTTGAAACGAATGTCGAACTTGTCCTAGTTTTTAGTGCACTGTAGATTTGGTGCACAATTTTTCGGCGCAGGAATTGCGCCACTTTAACGAAACTGACTGTAATGGACGATAGCGCACTGGTCACGTACACATTCAAACTAACCATACTGTATGTCATTCATTTTGCGGGGACTCCAGGCAGGCAAGTTAAAGTACGTGATCACGACAACCTTTAGTAAATGAGCTAGCTAGGAAAAGATTAGTATGGTCTTAAATTATGTCAGTGAACGGAAACTACGGTGTTAAATTAATGGAAGTGACGGGTAACTATGCACTCACAATATTGAGAATTCAGAAGCCAGGAGCCTTGATTCAAACAATTCTCAACATGATTTCTTCCAAGGAGGGCCGTCATCAGCAGCCAGCAAGACAGGATCATACTTCACAGGCTCCAGATGCACGTCGCCTTTCTCAGGAAGTCGCCTTTTGGGGTCTTTGAGATCGTCAGGCTTCAGCATCTCCACCACCTCTTGCATTGTGGGTCTGTTCTCAGGGGCGTTTTGAGCACAAAGAGCCGCAACCTGGAAACGTACAGCTACCAAATCTCAATTACTACTTGGACTAATTAATTAACCGGTACTCTGATTTATCCTCTTCGTGTCAAAAATGATTAAAAAAGTATGTGGAGATTAATACTCCCTATGTTTCTGAATAACACCAATGTTTCCTTTGTATTTTACTAAGGAAACATTGGTATTATTCAAAAACAGAGGGAGTACAATTCAACAATATTTCAACCTGCACTAACGTAATAGCATGACTTTGGTAAAGTAGTAGCACATGTATTAATAGGATAAAAGAATGCAATAGCAACCAACACAAGAACCACATTAACTAACCTCTCAGTGTCCAAATGGGAGTTTAAATGAATCAGGTTAGAAGGTTCAAGGAAAGTAACAAAATGTACAAATAGGAAGAAGAAAACACATTCTGCATTTTGAGCAATAGAAATATGTTTTATGAGTTACAATAATTGACTATTTGGTGGACTTTCTATTTGAGCTAAAAGACTTTGTGGAGAAAGGTTGATATTATAATCATGATGATGGTGACCGGCATATACAAGTCATTTCTTCATTTAAGAAACTTCAAGGAAGAGAGTATCAAAATAAACAAATAGGAAGAAGAAATTACACCCCATACTTTTAAAATACAAATTTGTTTGAAAGTTTTAACTATCAACTTCCAAAGTGGGAGAAGAAATCATACCACATTCTGAACAAAAGAAATTTGTTTGACAATTTTCACCATTAGCATCAAAGTGGGTTTCCAATAATTGACTACAAGACTTTGTGAAGAAAAGAATATATGATTATTGTAATTATAACATGGACAAGCTTTTTCTTTTTTTCATTGGTAGAGAGCCTTGCACCTTGGAATGCATTTAGGCAAGGAAAAAATCAATATAATCATCCATATCTATTTGTTTGTCCATAAAATTATCTATTATTAGTCACTTTCATCCAAATATTGGTGAATCTAATGTTTTTTTGAGAAGGATTTGACAATTTCAAACATTTTCTCACCTAATTTTCTTATGTTAAAGTAGCCAATGCCAAAATGAGGTAAGATTTTGGAAAACATTTGGCTAGTTCAAGGAAGGAAACAAATGAACAGATACAAAGAAGAAAGAATTTATCATACCCTACAATTTTTTCCACTCAAAATCTATTTTGATTGGTTTGCCTTCCTATATTTAGGCACAAGGCTATGTGAAGAAAGAAAGATGTTTGACAAACTCATCACCAAAAGGTAGAAGGCTTTGCATCAATGCATAAAAGTTGTTGTTACTACTTTGAGGACTAAAGTTTGAGTAGCTACCTTAATAAAAAAAACAAAGCCACTTTAAAGAATAAGAAAAATAAAAAGAGAAGCATTTTTCCTTCATCACAATTCCACATTTCTAGTGCTATAGTGAAAGTATATAATATTGGAGTCACTAATGCAATTACTTGGAACTACATGTGGGACCCAATAGGAACAAACCCCTAATTTATGCTAGTCTAAAAAAAGCTAGTTGGAGTTGTATTCACCCTATGAGAAGGTCAGATTCAACATAACTTAAGTCATTTTTGTAAAAAGAGTGCCACATGTCATCTTGTGATTGGTGTGAGGTGACATGCACCCCAGAGAATCTGAAGTGGAAATTCAATTTTGGCAGACCTTCAAGCACGGTACATATGAGTATAACTGCTTGCTCTTATTCTTACCTGGACCAGTCTCCTGAGCTCCTCTTCCTCAAACTTGCCGTGCAACAACGGATCCACGAGCTCCCGGTACTGTCCCCGCAACACCAGCGGTCCGGCCCACTCCACGATGGTCCTTTTCGCCGTGCCCACTTTCTCAATGGGCTTCTTCCCACTGATGAGCTCCAGCACCAGAATCCCGAAGCTGTAGACGTCGCAGCTTTCCGACACCTTGCCCCACATCGCGTACTCGGGCGCCAGGTAGCCCAGCGTGCCCTTCACGCCCGTCGTCACGTGCGTGGCGCCGTCGGGAATGAGCTTCGCAAACCCGAAGTCCGCCACTTGCGCTTCGAAGTTCTCGTCCAGGAGCACGTTGCTGGCCTTCACGTCGCGGTGGATGATGTGCGGAGTGGCGTAATGGTGCAAGTACCTGCAAATATAAGAAATATATAAAGGCAGAAACGAATTAATTGAATGCATGAAAAGATCAGTCTTGACGGATTAGGGTCACTGCCAATGTAACAAGAATCATTCCTTAATTCCAAGAATAAATAATTCCTTGTACAGGGTCCCACAGTTCATGATTCATGGGCAAGCTTACAGATTTTCTACACTGAAAGGAGCCTGGATTCATGGGAAGCAGAGGATCTCTGCGACGATGTTCAAGAATGTTCGTGGATGAATGTTTACATTTTTTTAAATCAGAATATGTACTTGTTATTTTATTCTACACTCAACCGTCTCTAATTGCACAGACTGTACGTGTGCGTTCCATGTTGATACTGTCACGTTTGGGTGGCACATCTGATCGGACGTGTTTCTCACGTTGGAAACACATGTGACAGGAGCCTGCTTGTCCCACCAAGACAGTGCAAATAGAGAGATTGAGTGTATATGGATTAAGTATCTGAAACGTTTAAACCGCACATATGTCAGGCCAGGAGCTTGTTTAATTTATTCCCCCCTGGGAGAATGTAATAAGAGAGCGGTGCTCAGTGAACATGGACTAAGCATCTAAAGCATGTTAACCCATACGATGGTAATTTCATATGTAAAGGAGTTGAGATTCAGGAAGCTTTCATGGAAGGTAGCAAAATATACCAACAGAAAGAAAGGAACCTTTTTCTGTACGATAGAAATAAGCTTTCTTAGCTTCCAAAGTGGAAGCTCTATTATTAGAGAGAATACCTAGGGTTTAAGTTCTTAATTAGGTTTGAATGGTTGAAGTATATGGAGTACTTACGCAAGGCCTTCGGCGGATCCAAGAGCGATTTTCATTCGATTAGACCAGCTGAGGGTAGAGTCGGTAGCAAAATGGCCATGCAAGTGGGAGAGCAGGCTCAGCTTCGGCATGTAGTCATACACAATTAACCGCTCCTGACCTTCAGAACAATAGCCCCGCAGGCTAAAAATAGCCCGAAGTATTCAGGAGTACAATGAAAAATAGTTAGTGAATGAAACAAGCTAGTTAGGGAATCTGTTGATTATGCCATTTCATTCAATTTATAGATACCCCTGCAACACCACACTCCAAGTCTCCTACAACGCTATAGCATGTGTGAATTATACAATGTAGCAACTGCGAATAACAACCATCAAACATGAATACCTGAGAAGATTCTTGTGCCGGACCCGGCCCAGAATCTCAACTTCCACAGCAAATTCCATCTCTGCCTTTGTACTCCATACTTTCAGTCTTTTCACCGCAATCTGTATTCCAGAATCCCATGCCAGCAACATGCATGGTTGTAGATTAATTCACGAACAAATCGAGGGTGAACATATCTAAGGCCACTCAACACGCCATGAATCCTGGCTAATTTGTTAGTCTCTTGGCATTATCAATTAAATTAAGTTATTGAATCTGAAAATTCAAAGGAACAACAGGTCTCTAACCTTTCTGATACATAAATTACGATTCCAAGAATTAGGGTGCTCTTGGCGAAGTAAGGACAAAAATAATATTAAAATTTTCGAAAAAGCTGCATGTACTGTCGCCGCAGTGGTTGGCTGCGTGAACTACAAATTTAATGGCCTGGTCAAAAATCAGCTGCTTTCTCCGTATTCACAGACGGTTCGGGAGTAGGTTCCTACGTTGAGCATTAATAACACTTTTCGCAAGTATCAACAAAAGTATAAAAACACTAAAATCGTTTATAAAGACCTGAGACTACTGACCCCGTCACGTAAGTTACCAACAGCAACTCATCTCTTCCGATACACTCGATCGGTTGGCTTATAATTATCAAACTTGTGGTGAAAGCATGACTTAATCAAATGCATATATATGGCCGTTGCTCTTTGACTGATTGCATAAGAAATTCATACGTAGGAACGAAAATTTGATTCGGCTCTTGTGACTAAAGTGATCTCTCTCCATAATTGAACTCTGTACTAATTGATCTCCCATTGCTTCAGCTTGAATCAGTACGTTGAAGCAAACTTGTAAAAATTGGTTACAATGCGTAAATAGTGTACTCTATGCTATGTCTAGGGCTAGGGAAGGAAGGAAACTTTGAAGCATTGGACTTTCGTCCCTTTTTGTACCTAAATCTGCAATTGAACGTGTTCATTTATGTCCAAAAAAATTAAAAGGGAATGAAGGGAAAAGAGGATGTGAAGTACTTGGTCCCCTGTCTCAAGCTGACCCCAGTACACGCTTCCAAATCCTCCTTCCCCGATCTTGTTGTCATAGTTGAAGTTGTTGGTGGCAGCGTGCAGCTCTCGCAACGAGAATATCCGCCATGTCCTTGCTTTCTTCCCCGATTTCTTGCCGCCCAAAACTGACCTACGTACAAAGGGCCAGATCATATCAACAACCCCAGGTCAACGACATGATAAAGTTTTATAGATTCCTTTTCCAGCTATATGAAGACCTAATAACATTCAGTATCAAATATAGGAAACCATGCAGCCAGCACTCAGTGAAATAAAAGCTATGAAATATATATGTCTACTGAATTGAAGCATTGGCGAGGCTAGTTTCGCAACGTTCTTGTACCACACGTATTGAACTTCTAAAACCTCAAGAACCTGGATATAGCGAAGTGAAGAAGGAGAACTATGCTACTACCAAACCAACAAACGTTCCAACCACCAACCAAGTAAAGCTGCTACTCAAAACTAAACTAATAATCTAAAACGCATAAATCAGGAACCCCGTTTGGTAGTATCCAGTTACTCTTTGCAGTGATCTCTACAAGTTCGACTCCTGTGTCTGTAAATGCAGGCCATTGTCCAAATATTCTTCCTCTCTCCTTTCTTCACCACACTAACAGCTTTCCAGTGCGTACAAGTGTGTCTTCCAATCTCCAAACCTTTATGAAAACCTTGCCGGCCAAGCTAGCAACAGATGTGACTGGCATGGAAAGCAAGCTTACTTCTTCTTAAGCTTCGCCTCTTCGCTTCCGCAACACCAACACTTCTTGAAGAAGGTCCGCATCTTCTCTTCTCCCACTCAACTAGTCTCCCTTCGGTCACAAGACGCGATGGCTGGGATGGGCGAAACCTACGTCCTCCTCACCATTAACAACAACTTCAACATTGTCCAACCTTTGGGTTATTTCGAAGCTCCTCCAAACTGCAGGCAAAGCAACGTGCTCTGAATAAACATCGAGCAATACCGACTCCGTTCTAACGTAACAAAGCCTCCGCCAACACTGTGCTAGAATTCTAAGTTCGTAGGAGTTGAAAATCCTCCGCAAATCGCTACCCCTGTTGACTGCTTGGAAAAAAGTGAGGGAGACGAGGGAGGAGAATGGGTTACCTAAGACTCGAGTAGAAGAGGCTGGGCAATTGATTTAACTTACTTATTAAGTTAAAGAAGGGAGCCACTGCAGTCTGCAGAGAGAGGGCTGAAAGAAAAGTTGAATGGAGCTTTTTTCTTTCCAAGGCATGGACTTTGCAGAAACCAGAGTTGGAATTGATTTGAATGCCGCTGTGTCTGGGTCAGCATCTGTAGATGCCGTTGCTTTCAAGACAATGGCGCTGGTCGCAGGGCCACATCGGAAAAAACTTAGCAGGTATTTTTAACTCTCTGCAATGGAATGCGTTTCATTTGTTAAAAAAAAAAAAAAAAAAAACTAACTTGGCAGCGCCCAGGGTGGAAGGGATATGTTAATCTGCCTAGAAGGTAAACCAGGCTATGACAGGCAGAATAGTGACTTGTTTGTTGAAAATTTTTATGTGAGAAATGGAGTAAGCAATTGAAATTTTATTGTTTTGACAAATTATGAATTTGTTATGAGTTTTCGAAGTGTGTTGTCCAATTGGTCCAAAAGATTCTCTTGACTACCTCAAAACCAACAAAAAGTGTCTCTGTAATGGTCGTCTTACTCATCTACAATAGTCACAGTCATTTTCTAACATGGTCACAACATGGAAGCCTAAAAAAGTCTTTTCATGTGATATATTTACACTCAAAAGGTGGAAGTTCCTATTGCAATCATTAATCACTCCATCACCATCATCCAAGGCATTGATTGTAGCCATGAACTCAACTTCATGCAACCCAAATCTCATTTATTGCAAGAAGTTTGTCAAGGATTGATGCAAGTTAGACTTTGGATTGACCACTATAAAAATCACCCTTTTTAGTCCCCTATGAACCATTTGCTTAAAAAAAACGAGAGCACTCATTAGAGGGTAAACTATTGTGCATAGACTTCCCCTTTTCACACATAATCCAAAGGATGAAGATTTGTACTTTTGTCTTACAGCTAGAACCTCTCTTGGTGCATAGTCCTGGCACTATGCACTAAGAGAGGTTTATGCATTTGCAGAGATGCATTAATGGCCACTAACTACACTGTTTCCGAGAAAAAAATAATTAAAATTGGGCCCACCCACGAACCTCTCTACTACATATTATGCACTAACAAAGTATGCAATAAGAGAGGTTCTACCTTACATAGAAGAATTCTTTATCATCCATCAGACACTCAATGCCCAAAGCGAAGCTTTAGGGTTAATGAGTCATTCCCTACTCCAGGTGTTTGTGATGGGTCTTTTTGCGTGTCATGGGCTGGTTACCCTGAGATCAATTTGTCTGTGAAATTAGAACCATCTGCTCGTGAGTTGTGACTTAGGAAATGGAATTGATACGGAACCATGAGGACACTGGGAGCACAAGTGTGCTGATGATGCTGGGAGCGTGAGTTTGCTGACGCTGCTTTGCTGATAACATAAAGGACTTCGTGCATCTCACTCTCCCAGATTCGTGCATGAGGTGAGGTGAGGTGAGGTGGGCTTATCACAGCATCTGAATGAGCAGATGGAAGCACCCAAAAGAGTGTTGGTTTGTTTTGTTTTTTAATGGCACAAAACAGGGCAATTGAATGACCCCTTGAACACCAGGCTGGTGACTGTGGAAATCATGCTTTTGAGAATCATGTGACATCATCCACTTTAAAAAAAATCAAAAATACTCATTGGGAGTCAAACTATTGTACTGCAGAAGATCTCCCCTTTCCAACTGAAGGCACCAGCTGAAAGGTTGGGTAGAATGGGTACTCTTCCCATGTGCCCCAACCCGTGGCTCCTTTTGATTTGCAAGCTTTCAATGCTGGAGGTGACCCGCCACCATTCCACCAGCCACATACTAGGGGACTACTAACAGAGTGTCTGAATCCCTAATAATTGATTTGACATCACTAAATTAAAGGTGGGAGGTCCATTACGCAACCTTTCACCAAGTGTGATCTGCAAATTTTGAAGAATTTGGCAATGAAATTTTGTTTCATTGCTAATAACTAACAAATAAAAAAATTTATCTTGAAGAATTTGTCTTCATAAAATATTTTTAGCAAATTAACCTTGAAGAAGAAATGGATTTTTCAAGTTGTTTCATATTTTGGGGACCTTTATGGAATTAGTTGTGAATTTTGAAGTGGAAATCAAAAAGGGTTTTGAATGTATTCACCCCGATATATTTTCATTGTTGGTGCATTGATGAATACAATTAGTACATTCATTCAAAAGAAAGTAATATGTCCCTCTGCATTAGAGAACACTTTTAGAGACTAGAGTAAACCTGCCATTTACGGCACACATCCAAAACTCAGACAACAACCGTGGCCATTTACCCAAATAGTAACCACACTATTCAACTATGAATTCGACTATAATGAGAACAAAATTTTATATCACCACCCAATGACCATAGATTTTGCGGTGAAGGGTTGCAAAGAATTTTTCACTAGATTTTAGCTTCATCACCTTTACATTGCAATAAAATTTGTACAAAGAAATCTTTTTGCAATCTATTTTTTTAAGGTAATTTTGAACATGGCATTTAATAATTATGCAAAATTTCAAAACATGCAAGTCTCTATATTTATGCCAAAAAGGATTTGAATTTTGTTTGTGTAGGGATTGGCAAGTTTTTCCTAAATTATTTTAGGACCTCCTACCATGGTATGTTTGGTATTGGCCAAAGTTCTTCTTCATCATCAAACTAAATGTATTTGCTTACAAATCGGCACTATGCATAACAAATATAGTTTCACACCATTTAATTCAAATAATTCAAGATATAATAAAAATATTATCACATTTTCCTAAGAAAAATAAAAGTTAGAGTTAGAATTGACTCTCAAAACAATGTGCTATATTATAGCAATTAATTTGTGTCAAAATAAAGTATTTGAACAAAGTGCAAAATCTTCAAAGAAAAAGAATTAAATTTTTTGTCATTTTCAATACATTTAACATCACAATTGTTGGATATAGGGAGATAACAGATTGAAGTATGGAAGACCTTGTATATTATATAGGTAGTCAATATGCCTTTGGAATAACAACATGTCAGTTTGGGGTAAGACTTAGTAATAAGATAGGCATTACAGAAAATATGGCCCCTGAAAGAGGCCATAACTTTGCTGCCACAATAGTGCAATTAGGGGAATTTTTTTTAATTATTTAAAAAATTAAAAAAAATTCCCGAAATGATAGGGCACTAGTGCGACCACGTTGGATACAACAATTTTCAAATTTTTTTTCAGTGTTTTTTTTTAATTTGTTTTTTTGAAAAATATTTTTTGTATTGGGACCGCACTGTGTTGCGAAATGGTCTCTTTGAGGGTCCAAATTTTTTCTAATGGCCTACTTTTAAGAAGTAGCATCAAACGTAGAAATCATTTCCATAGGTTATAAGGGCTAGATGGTTACTAGTTAGCCCAACAAGCACTTCACTCACTAATTCATAGGTTGGAGTTGCCTTTCTTCAAAATAAAAACTATACCTAAATTAGTTTAGATTCCTTCTATCTAAAACAAGCAATTAGATAAATGCTCACAAATACTTATAACTACAATACACATATATAATAAGAAGCTACCGTGTGTTCAGGTTTGATTCGGCACCTTAGTGCTGAAATAATATAATTTGGGCATTTTGACAATTTGGGCAGCTTGATTTGAACTTTTTGGCTTTCAACACTTTGCTCTTCCTAATTTTTTGACATTCCTATTCGAATGGATTAATTTTTTCTATTCATGCATAAATGTGTTCTTTTTTAGAAATTGTCTCAAGAATAATTTTTTAATATTCAAAATTGGCAATAAGGAAAAATTTTACATTTTCAGAAATAGTTGTACAATTTTTTAAATTTTAGACATGTTTCAAATTTTTCCTAATTATTTATGAAACTAATCTATACATAGGATAATTAATTTACAAAGTAATTAGTAAATTTTCATACTAAATAAGTTTACAATAGGAAGGTACTTCTATACAATATAAAATTTATTGTAGCGACGAGCTTTTGGTTGGAATGGATTTAACTGATATTTAACGATGACCTTCAAGGATTTTTGTATTGATGAATATAGGGTGCAACTTAGCAATCATTGACTTATTGTAAAGCAAAATGACTAAAGCCAAGAACTTTGAAGTTTCAAGGCTAAACCCACATTTGTTTTGAGAACTTTTGTTGACATTCATACTAGTGTCCTTCCGATATCTTGGTAGAAATATCTACGATCACCAAAGTCTTCAAAGTCCCCCCAAAAGGCCAAAACAAACCTTTTATCAAGCATCACTACTAGCACAAAGAGCAATGGAACCCAAATTACTTTGAGATTCCTTTGCAAAATAGCTACAATTCTAATAGAAAGAGACTACCTTTAAGTTTTTGCTCAAATTTTTAGAATGAATATCTAATAGCATTTCTAATATTCATGGTTGGCACTAATTCCTTGTTGAATAATTAATTCACATTGGCAAACATGATTTGACAAATGCTTAAAAAATAGGAAGATTTGGATTTATTCCTCACACTTTTTATTGTGGAAAAATAATATTCCGAAATTTCATTCCCTATTTCAAAAAAATATATTCCTTGCTAAATGAAAAAGAAGATTATGAATTTAGAACTTTCATAACCACGTTCATATAAATTTCAACTACATTGAATCATTATTCCCAAAGTTGTTCTTCCTAGTGTAAATGTTTCTTGAAATCATTCTATGGATGGTCTAACCAAATACAAAGTACTTCTCACAGTAATCACATGAACTTTCCAAAATTATGACAATCAATCCTTATTTAGACAATTATCTTAAAGGCTTCAAAGCACAAGATAATAAAGGGGTCATTTGAGGTTTGCATCTTGCATCTATCCTCTCCCAACCAAGGACAAATGTAAAAAATTACCTCGATTTTGTGGTTACTTATTGTATCTTGTGTTTTATGCCTCTCCTCCTACATTCTTCACCTCTCCTTGCTAATTTGGAACCTCTCATTCCAAATTTGAATTCCAAATTTCATCATGGGGGCAAATAAAGAATTCCATTGTTTTTTCTAGGGGTAAAATTGTAGACTTTGAATGACCACTTTAATTAATGTCTTGCCATTAAATCTAGCATTATATAGATAATGGTAGCATGAAGGAATTTTATACACATTTTTCCTTCATGAAACATGAGTCCATTTGTTATAAAGGATTTTTCCTTGAAGAATACACAATCTATAATATATTTGTGCATATATTTTAACCATGTGTAGGACCTATAATGAATATTTGTGTGAAAGTTACCACACCAAAAATGATGAAAATAATATATTGTTGATTGGCATCTTCTTTATGAGAGTACTAAGGTGGGTACACCCAAAATAGCACCTTGTCCAAAATTGGCATCATCACTCTTACTACAACATACATCTCTAAAATCAATATGTATATGGTAAGGGAGGCAACCCATTCTTGATCTCCTACCCATTTTAATACCATAGGGTGGAGTTATTCCAATCAAGAGGTGATTAACATGATTAATGTTGGCACACTTCCTGGTGTAGCTGTGGCCCATTATGATTGGCTACAAGACACTCAATATTACAGCCAATCCTTGTTGGATTTTGCAACCAACCCTTGGTTGGAAATAGGAAGGTCTCTATGACCAATATGGGTGGAACAAAATCTTCAGTTGAAAAATTCATAGTAATTTTGTTTTGAGAAATAAAAATCTGTAAAATTATGGAAACCTTATGAACTCTATTTTTGCACATGAGAAAATTTCCCTATTGTTGAAACCTCCCTTGCATATACGTGTATCTGCTTAAGTGGTTAGAAATGGGTTGCCTCTCTTATATGATGGAGAAATGATTTTAGAAACTTTGACTCTTCCTAGCTTCTGTATACAATATCCAAATGTCACATTCTTTGGTGCGCTGGAACCTCCTTTCATTTGCCAACAATAAAACATGAAATTTGACTGGCCTAATAATAAAAACCAAGCACAGGAGCACAAAGTGGTGGTTTTGGGGTACCCATCTTAATCACATTGCTATTTGGGAGCAGATCATGTGTGAATATTTGATGTTGTGTTCCTATGTTGCATTAAAAATATAAAATGACCAACATACATATTCAACACTGCAACCCAGTTAAACCAGTATTTTGTGCCCTTGCTGATTCCTGAGTGGTCAATAGTGTGAATTTGAGATGTTGAAATTGCAGTCAAGTTATTGATTGGAACTTATCATAACTTACAATCCCCGTTTCAACATGGCCAAATGCGGATAGTACCCAAATTGCACAAATGCCGAGAAAGAGCTAATTATGCAGATTCTTAGGACTTTGGGTTCTTGCAGCAAACCCATGTATTACTCCACATCAGTCACACCAAACCCAAGCGCCGCAATTTCTAGTTGGCAGCCTCCATACGGCACATCCATAGAGTGGCATAGAGTGGGGCATGCTTATTGCCATGGGCATTTTGAAAGTGAGAACTTAAATTTTCACATAGTTTTTTTTATTTTTGTTTTCAATGTTTTAAACTTTAATTAAGAAAATGTAGCTCCAATAATCTACTTTTTATTTCATTTCAATTTTTTTCAGAATTGTTATAATTATAAATTTTGTGATACTTTGAAGACAACATCTTGAAAGCTCAAAATATACCACTTCTGAACTTTTTCTATTGAATTTCTCTTGGTGTGAGTTCAAGGAGTATTGATCAATTATACCATGATGTTTGTTCACTATTATTTCTATTTTTCTTATCAAATTTTTATACTATTTTAAGTAATTTTGTAATTGCAATGATTTGTACAAAGAAATTTCTTTAGAAATTGTAATAAAATTCTATTTGGTGTTTTTAATCATAAAAAAAATGAGATTCAATACTGGGCTCAAATTATGACATGTGAAAAAATATCAAATTTTTCAAATGGGTGCTTAGGTGTAGAAATCTAATGAGGTTTGACCAAGCCTAGGCGGCATTGTGAACGGAGAGCACCAACAGGGGATTTGGGGACTTGATTTTTTGCAAGATCCTTCTCCTCTTTGATGCACTTCCCTTCTGACACTAGAATTTATGAATTTTGCTATAACCCATAAAGTTGTGGATGGCCATATGTGGACCCTGACCAGCAATTTTTTTTCTCAATTTTTTTTAGGAAACACCAGTTGCAAAAATTAGCTTTTTGGATGCACTCTGAAAAATGATTTCCCATTGTCATTGGTCAAGAGAAATACTACTGTACATTTTTTTATTTTTTTATTTATTTTTTGGGTGGGGGGTGGGGGGGCTGCCCAACAGCAATGTTGGCAAATGAAATTCTGGCGACTAGGGCTATTTAAAATCCAAATAACATGTTTCCAAAAGCTATGTCTCCTCAAAAATTCCAGTGTCTACTAGTGATATTGTTTTATTTTTAGTCTTTCTGTAGGCAAATTTGCAATTACCCACCTCCATTTCTTAAGCTCACAGACCAATGCAAGGCATGGCAATTTATGATTCAAAGAAAAATGTATACAGAGTACTATTTATTCTACATCAAACTAAAAATAAACATTTTGTGCAAACACATAAATTGACATATGCATGACTCGAATTTCAATACTGTTTCAACTTCACTCAAATAGTGTCTATAGAACACTGCAAGTTCAAAGTTCTTTTCATGTATTCGAACTTCCAAGTATGAAAGTGAAAAATGGAAGTCTGGAAGTTGGAAGCTAAGCACAGGAATAAAAAGGAATACACAGAGATAAGAAAGGACAACAAAGAGAGCTACAACTGAGAAGCTTCCAATGATACCTTGTGTGATGAATACGGAGAGAAATGATTCCAAAAATGTTACACATTTCAAATCAATTCACACAGTCTTTCTTGTTTGCAACCTTTGAGTTAAGATGTAGATGTGTGTGTCAAGGACTGACCAGAAGCTTAACATGATTCAGTAAAGAAAATATTAACTTAAGGTAGTCTGCTCTTAAAGCGACCATGCTCTAAAAGAGATTATGGCACAGGGGAACATTTTGCTTTCTTTCATGTACCAACACTGTTCATTTCAGGAGATGGTTGCTTTTAGTGACTACTGCATTTCAACTTCAAAAATTTGTAACTAATTCCACAAAGGTCCAAAAAATATGAAACAACTTGGGTTAGATGCCAATTCCATTTTTCTTCCTACTAAAATTGACTGAAAATTGTTATAAGGAATTTTGCTTCCCCGAAAAAGCAATCAGCTCTTAAATGGTCGCTTTAAGAGCAGACTACCTTACTTGCAAGATCTTCCCTTTTGGTGGAAGTCTTCATCCTCTTCAAGATTAACTTAGAATCAGTTGAAATTCTCCCCTTAAAAGCTGAGTGATTGCCATTCATAGTTCTTTGTACATGCTTGTAATGTTTCTTGAGCTACAGTACTGAAAACAGACTCAAAATTTGTATGTCTCAAGTACCATTGATCAACTTGGCCATCACATCAGGACAATTCTTTTTGATGGATGTTGAAATTGCTATCTTGAGCTTTAAGTTCCACCCTAGAATGGGTTTCTCTGAACTTGAGCTTTAAGTTATTCCCATCTGATGCTCCTGTTAGTGAATTCCTTTTTATTGCTTCAAAATTCAGATGCAGTATTGCATTACTTAGGAGAAGAATCCAGAAGGAATCTAAAAGGATCATACTATGATCTTCTTACCTGAGGAGACGTAAGCTTACTGTGATTCTCATGCTTAGCATTCAGAGATTTGGTTGAAAGGAAGCTTCACCTACTTAACTTAATCGTCCAGAATGTCTGTTGCTTTCCTAGCTTGCTTTTTCAGAAGGACCACATTCACGAACACAGTGGTCAAGAAAAATAAGTCAGTCAGCTCTAAAAGAATGGAATGCTTGGAATGGAATTCAACACAAAATCATCGAGACAATGAAATGCAATCAAGGGCTGAATGCTCTTGAGAGCAGGCCTGAAAGAACAAACCTAGATCTTAATTGTAGAACAATCCAATCAGTGGGGTTTTTTTTGGACTAAGTAACATGCTCTGAAATCAAGCGGGCATTTAGAATTGCCCCTAGAGAAGGGATTGAAATAGTGAAGATAGTTATGAAAATGGACAAGTTTTTTGTGAAGTGAGGAAATCTGATTCAAAGTGAGTGGTTTCAAGACAGTGATTAGTCCATTGGGAGTGGCATAATGTGTAATTCATGACTCATTAATGAATTTCAATTGACTGAGACAAAAATTTCAGATTATAATAAGCAACAACAGTAAAATATAATTAAAAATAGGGAATGCAATAAAAGAAAATGAAGACTGAATCTTTTTTTGCTTACTACATGCCTTGCTCCATTTTTGACACTCTCTGTGTGCATTCACATGCTTTCATGAACATCCACAACTCCTTTCTAATCAGCTTTAAGTACTGTCTTGCTTTGTTCTAAGACACTTTTCAATTGATGATTACAATAGTCCATGTGCATTACTAGCCACCTACATCAGTTTGCCTTCAAAAAATAATATTTTTTTCTATCAGAGTCAAAAAACTACGGAAAAAATTGCCTTGCATCTGTCTTTCTTTTCTCTATCTACCCAAAACTAATTTCAAATGTTTCAGCATGCACCCTCAGCCGCAGATCTGATTTTCTCCTTAGATGGTTGATTTCTGAACCTGTTACTTATTAGAGTGTCCCCTGTGTTGGCTTCACTGCACATGCCAGATTTGGGAGGGACAGATTCACAGTGGTCAGATTCTGACAGATCTGACGATATATCGTCGGAGAAAAAACACTGAATCCAATGACACACTCTGGAATTGTACATGTCCTTTTTAATTATCCTCAAAATTTATCACATTGTTTACTCATACCTTCAATTGAACAACTTCTACATGTTCGACATGTACAGTTGTGAACACATGTGAAAGCACTTATGTGCCTTGAAGGAGTGTCATAGGAGAGGTCATTAGAGAAGGTTGAGTGTACATCTAATTGAGTTTACAGAAGAATTAATACTATAACTGCAAGTGGACAATGCACAGCAAAACACATATACTCTAGATTCCTTACACAATAAGGAAAGAAAGTAATCAACAAAACCAATGATAATACATAGCACAAGACAACACAAGCCCCTGCATTCAATGGATTGAATTTGATAAGAACATCAATCTGCCTCTTGATCATAGCAGGGCCAGCAGACAGGTAGAACATGACTGATCAAAATTCACCAACTCTCATATTCCTTACAAATTTGCTCAACTAGTGGAACAGACCAAATCAGCCTTCTGATAAGTGATTCACATTATAACTTGGTTATCCTGCATAAGAGGTCCGTCTTCTTCTGAGACAAATTCTGATCATCAATGTATTATGACACAATTCTTAACCCTAAACCAAAATTTAAACTTGTTCTGAAATCTATTATAAAGTCTCCTTGCTACAAGTCAATATTGTAATTATCTAATTGTGGTGATTTTTTAAGATATCTTTATTACCATACATAAAAAAAATTCAAAAAAGATTTCTAAATACCAAAGATGAAATTATTGGAAGATTATTTTTCAAAAAGTATTTCTTACAATAGATAACAAAGGATTTTCTAGGAATATGAGAAGAAATAAACACAATTTTAAAAAAAAAATTATTTGTTGAAGATATAATGAATCGGCTAATATTCACATGAAGTACTTATTTATTGAAGTAATATTGGAATGGCTACTTTTTTATTGAAAAAAATAGTTTTCAAAATGAAAACAGTAAAATTATTTGAATTATGTAATATTTGCTAAAAGAAAAATTCAAGTTTTATGTATCTTAGGAAACTTGTACATAAATCTTAGAAAACTAGATGGATGAAGTTATATGTTGTGCAATGACAAATTAGTGCAAACCTAAACACACACCAAATGTGATTGAGTTGAACTAGCAAGTTGTCTAAATTTGTGAAGACTTATCATAAAATACAACTTAAATAAATACTTTAGTGATGAATTTCAAACTAAGTTTGTAAACTATAATTGGTAGATTGTAGTCGTAAGGTAGAATGTACCATTGTATTTACCATTATTTATCAATAAACTACAAAACAAAAAATTCCAAATATCTTTAAAGGAGATTGTGAAGTAATTATTAACTTAAATACTAGAGATTTTTACAATCATTTTGTTCCTTTAAGTTTATAATGTCAAATTGTAAGTATGGGGATTTTTAAAGATTCTATCATACTTATTTGTTGGAGTCAATTTCTTTAAGAGTTATTATTTATACTAGAAAATATATTTTGGGGAGCATTCTAAAGTGTACTCTTTGACCATAGATTATTGTAGATTATTTTTTTGAAAATCTATACTATATAAATGTCAAAGAATTAATACATGAATAAAAAAACATGTGGATTGGCGAAAATATCAAGTGTATGGAATATACTTGCATTCATCCATTGTAAAAAAACAGAATCTCCAAAGAATTAAGGATATCAAGACATTTCTACTCAATAAATGACTCAAGGCAAAATATTTCATAGTAGATAGAATCTTTACCCATTCAAAGATCTTAGGATACTCATGATTGAATAAAGATGATGACATTCTATAATTTTGCATGTCTAACAATTTTGTCATATATGCCAAAATTTGATTAAATATATATGTAGATTTATGAAGAAAAAAGTCTTTAGTAAATCACAAGATAGAATAATAATTCAATGATAAGGCTTAAACAAAGATATATTCTAAAATCAATTGTGAAATCCAAATGGTTAGATTTATATGTATTCATAAATGAATAATTCTTTTTTACCCCCCAAGAGTCCATAGTAGGAAGATAGATGTAGATTTTTGGATTTTTGAGCAAAATAAATCAAAGACAATGAAGAATCTAGACGTCATATCTTCATTTTTGCATGTTTTTATCTTTTGCCTTCCTTTACATGAATTCATTCAAGAAAATTATTCAAGAATATCTTCTAAAGTTTAAATGGATGGAAACTTAGCTCTTTGTGATTGGCACCAAAAGTCAAATTACAATTAGTTCATGAGCCAAACTCTTGCTTTTGTATCTTGAAAAAGTGAAGTATAAGAATAAATAGGAAAGATACACCTATTTCAACCACATCATTCCCTTATACTTAAATTAATTGTATCATGAGGATGCATTCACACCAAATTTCACACAGAGGGCATATTATAACTCATAAAGGTCTTTTAGAAACTATATTTGTTTTAGTAAAATTATGACACTACTTGATTACAAAATTAGCTAAGCATCGATTACATTGATGCTTAGCTAATTTAAATATATTACAACTAGATTATCTTATAAAATAATATTTATTTTCATCATAAACATATAATATTTGAAAATGACCTTCTTGACCACTTAAAAGCATAGGATTAGTACTTCCTTGGCTTTAAAATGGATTCAAGTATTCATAAAAAGTTGATTTAAGAGAATTTGTTAGGTGTCTAATATTTATAATTATAACTTCGAGATTAAAGAAGAGATAAATGTGACATTCACGAATTGATTCTTTTTGTGAAAAGGATATTGCTTTTTTAGTTCCCTTTCTTTTATAAGTGAAAGCAAGCTAATTTTACAAGAAGACACATTGTGAGTAAATGACAAGATTGACAAATGTTTGAAGAAATCTCTTTTTTCTTCTCCAAATAAGAATTGAATTTTCTTTTTTTGGAAAATTATCCCCCCCAAATTTTGACATTTATTTTTTATTTTTTTGTCTCCTTCCCTTTTGCTACACTAATTTGTCCTAATAGCAAGGAGGGAAAAATTAGTGTCACCTAGAAAATTAGTGTCATCACAAAATCTTATGATTTGTGTAAAATTTGGTACAACAAAGGGATATTTTAAATTCCACTACTTCAAAATAAAGTGACTTTTGATAAATTAGTGTTGCACATACTATTTGCATGCACCCATCAGTGTACCGTATTTGAGCCTGGAATTCAAGATTTTTGCATGAAAAAACACTCTATTCAAATTTGGATGCTACAATTTTGTTTTATTTTAAAGTAAAAATTTAAAAAAGTAAGTAAAATTAGGGCTCCAACTAATTTAAGAACCCATACTGGGAACCCCACCACCACTTGAGGAGTCAATTGATTGGCAAAATATACCTTACCAGAACCGTTGCACATTTTCCGTATATTTCGTCCCTTACCCGAGGTCTCAAACAAGGTCCCAAGCCACAACCCTAACAAGGGACCTGAATTTGGACCCTAGACCGCGGCGGCCGCCTGCATTGGGCCTCCCTCTCTCTCTCTTTTGGTCTCCCCGTGCATCTCCCCACCCTCTCTTTTGATTTGCATCCCTCCGACCTCTCGGACGGTGCCTCGTGCAAAACTTCTCTCGTGTTTGGCCACTGGTGCGTCTGCATCCTCGCCGGTGAGTGTCTCCCTCGTGCGATCATTCCACATTTTCTTTTTTAATGAATTTTATTAATGCTTTCAGGGTTTAGGGTAGGGTTTTACAATGAGGTATGGGGGAAAACAGTGTGAGGTCGCTTTGGTTTGCTTGACTGCAATGCGGTGAGAGGAGCTTGTTTCTTTTTTTTGTGAGGTTTGTTTGGTTTTTAGTTGAGGTGTGTGGAACGTTAGCTGTGTGGACGGTTTAAGCAGGTTCGAGGGTTTTGTGTGTTTTGATGTTCTTGTAGAAGTGCTGGGCGGGTATTGTATGGTGATGCAAAATTAAGGTTTTTGGGGGGTTGATGGAGACTTCTTTTTGTTGGTTGTGATCTTCGTAGAGGTTTACTATGGTTTTTAGGGTTTGGGGAGGGTTTATGGTTTTCGCGAGGGGACTCTGGTGAATGAAGCTGTTGTTTTCGGTGTTCGTTGCTCTGAGAGTCTAATGGTTTCATGCACTTACTCCAAATGTACTCGTCTACCAGGTCAAGCAAGGAATTTTTTAGAGTTCAATTCGAATTCACCATGGGCAAGAAGTCGAAGCAGTCTGTGGAGGTAAGTGTTGATATTTAAGTCTCATATCTTCTTACTATCAGGGAATCCTTGCGGCAACGGGTACCGTACGTACAAAGCGAAGTATTAATTTTGGAAAGTAGTTATCTCTGACATGGTTGTTTTTCTCGTACTTTCAGGTGGCTGCAGCACCTGTGGAGGTCAAAGCATCGAAAAAATCAGGTATTCCAACTTGCTCTTCTGTGCAGATGATAAAACTCTGAGTTATAAGCAGAAATGTAATTTAGGGGACTTGCGTATCAACGATTGTGAAGACGACCAGAAGTTTCTTGCATAATCTCAATACTTTTCTGCTGGTCTCACAGGGAAGCGAGCCTTGGAAGCCGCCGTCGCTGCCCCTGCAGCAAAGAAGTCTAAGGCCGAGAAGAAGGTTGTACCACCACCGAAAAAAGTCGAGCCTTCTTCGTCGGAGGAGGAGTCTTCAGATGAGGAAGAGGTGTGCATGTTTTGCTAACCTTTGTGTCGTGTTATCATTGCATGGCACTTTTGTCTTCCTGAGATCTGAAGGTTCATCTCAAATTCTTATGATTGATAATGTCTCCTTTCAGGCCCCTAAGCCTGCAGTGAAGGCCGCAAAAGCAGCTCCTGCCAAGATAGTCGCCAAGAAGGCTCCGGTTGAAAGTAGCAGTGAAGAGGAATCCTCTGATGAAGAGGTAATGCAAGACTCTTTGAACATGAATAATTGCCTTGCCTTAAGACCTTCGTTAGTCAACCTGTCTTTTTCTTACACGTTTATGCAAAACTGGATTTAAAAAAAAATATCATTGGGCTTGTTGATATCAGGACGCCAAGCCTGCCGCAAAAGCAGCTCCAGCGAAGAAGGCAGTTGTTCCAGAAAGCAGTTCAGAGGAAGAGTCTTCTGACGAGGTGCCTCTATGGACAAGGCTTCTTCTGTTTCGACTGAATTATTTGGTGTTCCAACGAATATTCTCAATTAGATCGCAGAACTTATATTTGCATTATATGCAGGAATTGCCCCCCGCTAAAATTGCGCCAGTGAAGAATGGAAAGGTGGCTGCTAAGGCACCTGTCGTGGAAAGTTCTGAAGAAGAGGACAGCAGCGACGAGGAGAGTGAGGAGGAAGTGAAGGTACTACTTTCTGTTTCTTGACTGAGCGCGTTTTACTTATGGGCAGCAGGTTCGTGCAACTTCCTAATTGTTTGCAAGTGTCTTTTTGAAAAAATGATATTGACGGGCAGCTACCTATGGGTTTTGAGTGCAGCCTGCTGCTAAGGTAGTCAAGGCTCCTGCAAAGAAGGAAGAAAGCAGCTCTGAGGAGGATTCTGATGAGGATAGTGAGATGGAAGATGCGGTATGTTCGCTTTTTCTTTGTACTTGGAATACTTGTCAATGGAGTCTTGTATTTTTGTGAAAATTTACGTTGGAGAAATGTGGGAGTGGTGCAAGAAATATTATTGTTGTATTCCCTAATTTGGGGGTGGTCCTCTCGTATTAGTTAGTCCCACTTCCAAGATTTTCTCAATTTGCATGGATGGTCAGTAGCTCAATGTTAAATCATTCACGCAACTCAATTGGAAATTGCCAATCAAGGAAAAAGTTGTATTTGAGGGATTATGTTGTGTTAAGTTGGAAATTCAGGATCTGTAGTTTTGTGTTCTAATTTTGGTGTTCAGTTACTATGCCTTTCACTGTTGCTTGTTTCCGGGACCTATTTTCGGCACCGGAAAAGCAGAACTTGTGAGCAGTCTGCAACATGTTGAACTCACCAAATAATAAAGGTCGTTTCTTTTGATTCATGAGCGTCGAAATTAAACGATAGAAATGATCATTGTTTCCATTGAACAGTCTGATGTGTTCGGGGACATGGATGGAGCACTGAAAGCTTCAAGTTGTAAAGGAACGAACACACTTAATCATGAACTGTCCGACTCCGAAGATGATTCCGATTCTTCTGAAGTGACGGATGATGAACCAAATGCTGATGAATCTAGTTCAGAATCAGAATTTGAATCTGATAGTGAATCAGATCGAAGGGTAATTGATCCAAATAAGTTCGATTGGGTTTATTAAATATCGCGTCACCTTTGTAGGTAAACGTGATTTTTGGGTCTCTCCTCTGCCTATGCTGCTGCTTAATCAGATCTGTACGTTGGAATGTAGATTCCAGTTAAGGCGGCAGTTGCTAAGGCTCCAGCCAAGAAAGTAGAGAGCAGCGATGAAGAAGACAGTGATGATGAGGATGATAGCGATGATGAAAAGGTATGCAACTAGAGTCTTTTTTCTCAGTGGAGCACTCAAGCTAATATTCTGTCCCTTCCAAGCTAATATTCTGTTCGGCAGGGCCGTGATTCATCTGAGAACAGGTTGTTTTCTGCTTTATACTGTTCTCTCATCCCAGACCCATGAAGTTGAGAGTGGCGTCTTGTGTGTATTGCAATGCTTGTGGATAAATGACATCCCTTTACACTGTTTTTGGTTTGTTTTGTTAGCCGGCTGCCAAGATCCCCGCTGCCAAGAACGGTATTGCAAAGGCTGCTGCGAAGGATGATTCTTCCTCTGAAGAAGAGGACAGTGACGAAGAGAGTGAGGAGGACGCTAAGGTATTGTACCTCTGTGTTTCTCCCATGTTTCCTCTTGGGGTGGTGGGATGGTAATGAAAAATTGCAGATCGGAATTTTTTCTTTGCCTGATCTTATCTTCTGATCGCACAGCCTGCCAACGGAAAGGCCGCTGCAAAGCCTGCTGCTAAGGAAGAAAGTTCTGAGGAGGAATCAGAGGAGGAATCAGAGGAGGAAGAGAAGAAAGAAGAGGTGTGTTACTCAAAGGTTTTCTTGTGGTTTCTGTTACGTCTCAATATTTTTCTTGAAATATTCATTCTCAGTCTCATACCAATGCTGTTTAATCTTACGAATCATCCAGGTCAAAACTCCGGCCAAGTCACCAGCACCTCAAGGAGGTAGCAGAACGCTTTTTGTGAAGAATCTGGCATGGGGTGTTACTCAAGATACACTGTAAGTGAGAATTATTCAAAGCATCTTCTGTGGGCCTACAGTTTTTATCATCCATCGTCGTTCCACTAATTCACTACTTGTTGCCCACATGGCAGCTATGAGTTCTTTGCAGATGTTGGTACCGTAGCTGATGTCAGGATCGCTATGGATGAAGACGGCCGATCTCGTGGATTCGGTCATGTGGAGTTCGAATATGCAGAGATTGCCCAGAAAGCTTTGTCAAAGAGCGGGCAGACCGTAGAAGGACGAGAAATTTTCTGCGACTTAGCCCGAGAACGTGGTGCAGCGCCACCCAGCGGTGGCAAGGAATGGGGCGCTACGTAAGTGCACATCCCTAGTAACTCGTACTCGTACTTCGGAATAGCATGCAACAAGTCGTGTAAAATTCAGCCGTAGTTGTGAGTTGGTTCATCAAATGTGTATTTCTAAAGGGGTTTCTCTTGTTTCAGCCCAAATGGAGGAACACCTGGAGGCAGAGCAGGCTCTGACAGAACTGCATATGTGAGGGGTTTCGACAAATTTCAAGACGAAGACTCGGTATGAACTTACAAAAATGTCTTGCAGTATTTCCATTTAGTCTTCAGCTGGTTTGATATCTAGTATTACCTCTCAGAATTCTGCAACTAACTTGATTTGTTCTGCCAGATCCGTAACAACTTGACTGAGTTTTTTGGCGAATGCGGCTCTGTGGTGAATGTTCGCATCCCCACCGACAGAGAGTCTGGACAAATCAAGGGGTACGTACTTGCGTTTTGCGTAATTTGCTGCGTGACAAAACGGTCCGTCTTGTTTGAGAATACAGATCGGTTCTGATGTCTGGTTTGTTTCCACTACAGGTTTGCTTATATTGAGTTTGGAAGCAAGGAGGAAGCGACGAAGGCATTCGAACTCGATGGATCAGACTTCAATGGTCGTAGTATTGTGGTTAACGAGGCTGCCAGTGGCGGACCCAGTGGCGGTGGTGGAGGCGGCTTTGGCGGTCGCAGTGGTGGACGCGGAGGTGACCGCGGTGGCCGTGGAGGCTTCGGTGGTCGCAGTGGTGGTCGTGGAGGCGACAGGGGAGGTGTGTAAAAACTTTTCTGGGTCAGATGGTTTGCTTGTGCACTGAAGTAGACACTGTTAGCATCTTCAGAGCATTTGAGCATATGCAGGACTAGGATATTTAAAAGATTTATTGTGCTGTGGAGGCATCTTTGATTGCAAGATTTATTTCTTTTTTTGTTCAAATGTTTATCACTATGTTCCTGGTTTCGATTGCAATTTCAAAACGGTTGGTAGGAAGATGTAGACTCTTCCATTTCCATTTGCAGTCTTATGGTCCTTAACATTTAGCCAAGTCTTATTTTTACCACTACCAACAAGCTGAAGCAAATGTATGAATTTCTGTTGGAAACTGGAGTCAGTATAGGATTCTGGTTGAGGTCCCTCAGTTATAATACCTTCTACCTTGGATATTGAATTTGATCATCATAAAACTGCTTGGAAATGTGCTAAGATTATGATATCATTTTGTTCACAGGATTCGGAGGTAGAGGCCGTGGTGGTGACAGAGGAGGTCGCAGCGGTGGCCGCGGAGGACGTGGTGGTCGTTCGTCTGCCCCATTGGTGGGCACTGGAAAGAAGATGACATTCGACGATTAGATTACTTCATTATAGTAGTGTAGATCTATTTTGTTTTTGGTTGAGTTTTGTCTATTTCCGGATTTACATAGTATCCAGAGCGGAAGATCTGATAACTTCATTTAATATATTCAGAGAGCGGATTCTTAGCTGGGCAATTCAGGTCTTGTTCTTAAGTTTATTGAAAGGTAAGGGGTTGAGCATCACGCTATATAGTGAAGATGCTAGTAGTGGCAAAGGATGTAATACTCAGCCCTGGGACATGAAAATTTCCTGCCAATATACACTTGAAATTTTCGGCTATTTTTAGCCAACCTTGAATGCCACTTTATGTGTCGAGTTATTCCAAATATCGGTTATTGTAGTCTTCTTTATCCTCTTTGATTCAATTTTTTGGTCTGTCTCTTTTCCGCAAGGTTCTTGACTACCGTTGAGCAGGAGCAGGTTCAACAGAAAATAATTCAAAAAATTATGAGTGAATAGTTTTGGAAACTAATGCGGGTTACATCAGTCAAAGTAGAAATCAAGTGAAACTCGAGGAGGTGCGAATTCTGCCCACGTTCTACATTAACTATGAAATGTTGAGGCTGTTACAAAAAGTAGAAATTTCGCCAAGGACTATGTCCTGTGGTTCTATGTACTGTTTCCTCTTATCAATGGGAAGTGTGCATTTGTTTAAAAATAAAAAAAAATGTAGAGGCTGTGAAGAGAAATCGCTAGACGATCCAGAGCGGATGGATGATTCGCAGAAAATAGACGGTCTGCGTAGACCGCATATAATCGGAATGTGGACACATGCAAATTAGGGTCTCAGAGGAATATTTGGGTAGCAGGCAACTCAACAACCCTGGCAGACCTGATTCTCGTATCTTAGTGATATACAACTGTAAGGACGCTGCGGACCAGAGGGGTCTGATAGATCTTGCTGAACTGAGTGCACAATTGCACATGTTTATTCTTGGAATTTTGTGCAAAAAGGGGAGGTCTTGTATAGTAGTTTGACCTGTGATGCAATTTTTATTTTTATTTATTTTTAAGCAAATGATTATCATTGTGCCTAAAAGCAAGATTTCTAAGGTAACTAGCCTGTCCTTACATGGATAATGAGAAACTGAGTTTGCTAGCTTTATGTGAAAGGGGTTGTTACATTTTGTTGCCAATCCACATTGGATCCCACTCTTTTACGGACAATTTTAGGTAGACAAGCCTATTACCACCTTGATTAGCAATCTAAATATCTTGGGACCATTTCCCATGTATGAATATATTCTTCCAAGTTATGTGCTTATTTCATGAATCAATTCTAGCTAGAAATATAATTTTTCAATTAAAATTGTAATTTCTATGAATTTATGTATTGGTTTGCCTTGAAGTTTCAAAATCACTCATAGAGTAGAGTCGCAGACATCCTATAAACAATTCATAACTACTCTCCCATGTATCTAAAGGTATTTAAGCATTCAACATTAAAGGATTGGCACATTACCCCTTGCTGGCATTAATAAACAAATTTGGATGAGTTTTTGGATAGAATTGGGTCCAAAAGTAGGATGACCGAATCATGTAGCTAGTGGAAATAGATTGGCTTAACTTAATTGCATATGATTGGTCAAAGTTGTTAATTTTTACTCAAAACAAAATTTCATGAAGGCCCTATGTTAGGTCTCACCCAAGAGTTCTAATTTGCCATTTTCATGGAAAGCATTGACAACTTTCTTCTATGCAAATGTAGGGCAACCATTCTTCATACCTTGACCGGTATGCTCTATGCCATTGCCATAACCAATAGTATGTCATTTGTAATTGGCATAAAAGTGACATCTAAGCCTTCCTAAATCTTCTTTCATATCCTTTTTTCAATCCTTCAACCCCTAAAGAATAGAGGGTGTTTTGGAAAACGGAAAGTCAAAAGTTGCCAATTTTTGATGCATTGTCTCAAAAAAAAATGAAGACTTTATTTTGGAATTCTAATCTCACAAAAGTGTATTATACAAGAGGGGCTATTTGCAAAAAAAAATCAGCCCATTTGATTTTGTGGATTGAAAGATTATAACATTTGATGTGAAAAAAAATTCATTCTTGCAAAATGGGGATAGTAGACTTTGAGCCCTCTTCGAGTAAAATTTTTCCTCTTGATGAATTTGCATTTCTCCACTATTGAGTTCAAAATCATCTTGCAATGCAAGGAGGTTGAGTGAACTAGGAATATACTAGTCATTTTTTGATAATTTCTCGTGCAATGAGAAGATTTTTCATTTGAAATCACCAAGGTAGAAGGTTAGAAACAAAAATTTGGAAGAAGAGGGAAAATTTTCAAGAACTTTGATTTTAGGAACTGCAAGATAATAGGACTTGAAGTTAAAAGAAAATGTTTTTTTCTTGAAACCACTCAAATATAGCTACCAAACTTTGACTCATCTTAGAATATAATTTGGAAACTCAAATTTTTTTCTTGGAAAATTTTATTCCATATTTTATTAATTATATACATGCCAAATTTCAAATATCTATGAAAATTTTAGCAAATGTTGCCCTCAAAATGCCCAATGATGTCCAAATTGCTTGAGCTACCTACTTTGGGGGGGGGGGGGGCAACATCACTTTTGATCCATGCACATGACGGAAGAAAAAATTCCCAATAAAGAGGTATATGTTTATATATTGTATCAAAATTTTGTAAACATTCATCTAAAATTGACTTCGTACGAACCTACTTGGATTTTCAATTGTATGTTCAACAATTAATTGTCCTTTGAAGAATAAATATGGAAATCATCAATTGTATTGAAGTTTAATAGTATATTTTCTTTCAATTTTTTCTTTTTCTTTTTTCTTGTTTAAAGTTATTTGATTTAAGAAAAAGCAAAAGTGTTGGCAAACAAATTTTTTAAACTAAAATTGAAAGTAATATAAATGGAAAAGTAAAGTATCTATTAACATACAAATTTTTAAAAAGCAAAAATAAAATTAAGGTTAAAATAAAGTATTGTCAAATATTTTTCAAATTATTGGCTCAATTTTGTAGAGGCCAAAGTGTTCGATAGCCTAACAACTATAGCCTAGTGGCCCAATGGCTCTTTGCAACCAATTTTCTATGTATTCAATAGCCTAACAACTATAGCCTAGCTACCTAATTGATGGCACTTTGCAACTAATTTTCTAATTTCTATCCTATTTTCTATTTTCTTATGAGATTAAAGCTTAGAAGAGTTTGATATCTTTCACCACATCAATCGGAATGCCATAAATTCTCTTGTGCATTCTCCCTTACCGAGGGCTTTCTGATCATATAAAGTGTGCTTCATTTGGTTAGTGGTTGCTTACAACCCAATGTGATTGGAAACATACATACAAATATACATACAATAACCCATTTTAATAGTACATAAAAATATAACTTTAGATTTCAAAGAGTGGTTATGTGTTCATCTAATCCATGATGAGTGGCAAGTTGGATTGGGAGTATGACATAGGAGGTGGCAATTGTCACAAACTACAACTTCAATCAAGAAAAGCATGTGCCAACTAGCAATTTAGAATTCACTAAAGATGAAGAACATCAATGAGGTGCTATGCCTTGAGGAAGAAGTAGCTTATTTACATTTTGTAGGCATTCTAACAAATGGCTAGCCTTGTGAAAGAGAAGTTTTGACTAAAGAATTTGAGTCTCATCAAAGGATAAAGAGTCTAGGCACAGTGGTCTACCAAGACCTACTCTAATTCGATCAATAGGACAATAAGACAAATTCAAGTAGTTCAAGGACCTTGGAGAATTCTCAATGGGGGACTTCCAATTCACAAAGAGTGAAGAGCAAGTTCCAATCAATTTTTATGACCTACTTGCCATAGAATTTAAACTCTTTTCTTCGAATAGTCCTCCTTATAAGACCATTTATGAAAGGTTAGATAGTGAATCCGATGGCAAATATCCACTAGATGAAGCACTAGTGGGTCTAGCTGCTTATATGTAAGTTGGTAAAAGAAGTGTTTCTTTGATAATGAATTAGGGAGAATCTAATAAGTGGCATTGGAGGAAACAATCTTGGAGTAGTGACAATTGTGAGGTTTAGTAATACAATTCAAGTCCTAAAGATAATTATGAGGGTTTGCCCGCGGTTAGAAGTTTCTAAACATGATGGTTCTGAGGCAACCATTGGAGCTCTCACTAGTGATCAAATCTACCAAAGAGCCAAGATTTCAACTTGAGAGGTGAAGCCAAAAGTGGGTGTTGATATCGTGGTGAGAAAGACATTGATTGAAGTTTTGGCTCAAGCAATAGTTGTGGACAAAAGTCGGCAACCATCAACTACAAAGAGCAAACTTTGCAACAATATCTAAAAAAGACTTCATTCAAGGGTGCATATCTAGGTGTCGGGGCATTTCTAGACAATTTCATTGTATCTTTGACCAACACAAATCTTGTAAGTGTCATTTCAAATAGAATGCAACGTAAAAAAAAATAGAAATTAGATAGGCGTTCAAGTATCTTGAGCACTATATGTTGTTGATGACAAGAAGTCCATTAGAACATCTGTAAGTGGACAATAGCATTCCTTGCCTACATGATGAAGTAAACTATATGGTACAAAATTCTAAAAACTAGAGGCAAAAAGGGAATTCTCGTAGAAGGGGAAGAGAAAGCTTTAGTTAGCTTCCTCATTGACATGCACAATACTAGATTCCCCTTGAGCATGGGCCAACATTGGGAGAAAGTGACACTAATAATACAAACTCAATTTAATACACCTTTCAAAGATGGTTTTTCAAATTAAGGGTGGGTAAGATGTTTTAAAGGAAGACATGAAGAGTTAATTATGAAGAAACCACAAGATTTGGAGGCAATTAGGGTAAAGGCTCTCAATCTAGAGAGCATAGTAAGTTTTTATAAAACTTGCTACAACTCTTTACCAACTAGGGATATGCTATCTATCAAATTTTGAATTTTGATGAAAAGTCAAATCTTCTTTAGAGAACAAGGAGGGAACAATGTAGATAAATAGGAGAAGGGAGAGGAAGGACATGAAGGTCAGTTAGATCAATGGAAGATTCAAAATATTTTTGATGAGGTATCTCCATACTTATCATAGTGTGAACATTATTGTGTTGGTGTTGATGTTGTAGAATAAGGGAGAAATGAGCCATAATGTGAAGGTGAAGACAATATAGGCAAAAAGAATGCAAATACGGAAGCTAATCCTATAAGTGGCTGTGGTTGATTTGGGGGGTGAGCACAATTTTTGAATACAATTTTGACAAAGTGAAATTTTGTAGTGGCTCTAAGGATGAAATCCTAGATCGGATCCTATCAATTGGCTCTATAGGGCAGATACTTGAACCAAAAAAAAAATGAAAGTGATCCAACGGTGCATATGCTTATAAATAATCTTCAAAGAGTGATATGTTGTAAATAGCCTTCAACATTGGTGCTACATATGATCTACCACAATTAGGCATAAATTTAGTAAATGCTCCAAAAATCAATCAAAAACCTTCCATCCAATTCTTTCACACATATGAGTAGTCATCCCTTACATTAAATATGTATTTCTTTATAATATTTCATTTGTGAAGACTCGCGACATTTATGTTTGGATAAGCATAGTTGATGTGTTTTTGCATGCACTCTCTTGAAATTGGTTTTGTTTGGAGCATATGAAGATACTCTAATTGCGTTGTTCCCTGGGTTTTTTGAAATCAAACGTTTTGTGAACAGTAGCAAACAAAAAGTCCCAAAATCGACCAAAAATTGGTCAACCGGTCACTAAAGGGTTAAAGCTACCAAGGGTAGAACTACCTCCTATCACAAGA
Organism: Straminergon stramineum; assembly: GCA_963920665.1. Taxonomy (NCBI): domain Eukaryota; kingdom Viridiplantae; phylum Streptophyta; class Bryopsida; order Hypnales; family Calliergonaceae; genus Straminergon; species Straminergon stramineum. Next base: position 23,013,680 of record OY987263.1, on the reverse strand, counting down.
AGATAATTGGAACTATAAATTGACTATCACAAATCTCATATTATTACTAAAGAAGAGCATTTAAATCAACTTGAAGACATAGCCAAAAAAAAGAAGGAACAAGACCAATACCCCACTAAATGGGACCTCATTTTTCAAAACTTAACTTTAGTAGGCAAGAAAATAGGTAATAAATAAGGCCATATTCATTATATTGAGACTTTTCATAGATTTTGAGACAGAATACTAGTTATTGAAAAATTCATTTAAAAAATTAGGAATTGAAACCAAAAATAAATAATGCTCAAATAGTGATCCTATAATGAAATTCTAAAAGTTGGTGTTGTTACCTATTTATAAAAAAATACTAGTAAAGAGATAAAATGGTTTATCCTTGACTCAAGGATAAAATTGAGACTGCGAAAAGTCTCAATATAATGAATATGGTCTTCAATTGATTCAATTAGGTCAAATAAAGATCATGGACATTGAAACTTGGTAGTTTTAGAATTACCATCTAGTAGGTTCAATGTAAAAATTTAGTTGTCTTTATACTTATTTATATAAAAAAATGAAAGAAATGAAATAAAAAGTGAACAAATGAGACCTATCAAAGCACTAAAATAAAAGTATATAGTTGTGGCTATATATTGGTCATAGATTGTTCCAAGAATCTCATATGAGAGTTGTAGGTCTTAAGGTTCAACTTCACATGTGCCCATGCAACAAACAAAAAATGAGTTGGTTCGTAAATATACAAGAAGTGTCTACAATCGAAGCAATTTGTTATCTATGTCACAGATCTATGAGAAGGAAACAATAATACAACTTTTGCAAGTGTGAGAAAATAAAAGAAGATAAAATACTTCTCTTGAGGATATAAGAGGAAAGCTCTATTAATTGGACCTTTGCCATGTTTGTGAATAGTGATCCACTAAGTACAAGCAACTTGATCAAATCACTACCATACATGAGGGCCCAATTATAAGAGCCTAGAGTTTGTGTAGACTTATAGGACAAAACTTGTAATAGTGGAAACAAAAATAAGATACAAGGGTCTTAGATGTGCTTTGTTGCCAAGGAGTTTGCTAGGAAGAATATGTACCACTATAAAGGTGTAGTTACTAGAGTTAATTATCATTAATGTAAGGGACTCCAAATTTGTTGCTCATCTTAGTGGGTGAGTGACTAGTCATTAAGCATATCCTTGGACAAAAAGACATGTTTGTATTAGCCATCAATCCAAATCGTGTTTTTGATTGATGTATATCATGGTAGTTCAAATTAATAAGATAATTCAATAAATGTGTGTGCTCATAGTGCTTATTAAACTATAGTGCTCATATTAGGAATGTATGTATCCAATAAAATATTGAATAGAATATTCTATCTTGGTGAGCCATCACAAATCTTTGGAATGGGTATGCTAAAGTACAAAAAAGATCATAAATAAGCTATAGTATCTTATTTTTGCAATTTTAAGTATTTTTTAAGTATAACTTATGGGATCGAAAGTTATAGAATTTATAGAAACTACATCCCAATGAAATTGTATAGCTGAAAGAGATCATTTTGAAAATGGCACGGTACTCTAATTTTATTTTCATTAGGCTTTATAGGAGTGTATGAAATCTTTCCAAAGTTTGGAAAGAAGACATGGAGAGTGAGAGAGGAGGTAGGAGAAGGAAGCTAACAAAGAGAAGAGGTCACAAGAGAAACTAGCCAAAACAAAAAAAGACAAAAGCAAGCTGAGCTAGACAAAGCCAAAAAGAAATATAATGAGTGATTAGGTTCATAGAGTATGGGAACTTTGGAAGATAAAGTGTATGCTTGAAGTAAATCCAATACTCCCGTTGTGGGTTACAAATCATCTTACTGTGGTGTTATTTCACCAATATATAGGTAGAATCAAAAAATTGCTACAAAAAGGAAAAGAGCAAAAAAAGGAAGGAAATGATAGAAATATATCACTCCTAGATGTCCTATACCCATGGAAAACAACTACATTTATACCACCAATGATCCTAGGTAGAAGTCCACCTTTGTTTTTCTTGAACCTCAAATTTAGGCAAGTAGAGCAAAGCGTTATTTTGCTTTGAAATTTTTCATACTTCTTGTAGTAACTTGAATCTTTATTCAAATTTGAAGTCTTTAGACGAATATTTTGCAAAGTAGAATTTGTGATATGGGTCTTGAAAGCTTGACATTGCTACATTGCTAAAAGCTTTGGCAACCTTGAAAAGAACATTGTGTTGCATTTTGCTTGGTCATATCTTACAAATACATTACTTTTAGACCCCACTTTCTTTAGGTCAAATCCTTGTAATAGTCAAGAATAAGATCCTACAATTCCAAATTCTAAAAAGTGGATAAGTTTTGATTTCCTCACCTATTTTCATTAAGTGTTGTTTTTTGGAAATTTGGGAGTATTTTTCTAATTTTCAATTGAAAGAACTTTTGGGTTTAGTCCAAAAGTTCACACTAATTACACCACATCTATGCATGATTCATCTACATTTCTATGAGGGACCTTGCACTAATTGAATTTGCTTTTCTTTATTGGGATTTTTCCTATTTGTGTGTGTGACACTAATTTACCAATCACATTATTTGTATTAGTGCGCATTGAAAATGTCAATGTATACTACTGTCAGCTCCAATCGCCCCCCCCTCAAATCAAATTTTATAGTAACACTAATTTTTTTAGGTCATACATCGTATAATCTCCCCTACTCATTGGTAGGACAAATCAATGCACTTGAATTGTTAGTCCCGGAGTCCAAATTTGGTGAACACGGGCACCTGACCAAATGACTTCTATATGTCATGACATATCATTCTACAACGAATCCAACTTATCAAACCTAAAGTAACTTACACCTGCATCGCTCAAGCTTTTCTCTTGTTTCAAAAACAAAACAAAAACAACCTTAAGTTAGGTTAAGTGAAGATCCTCCTACACTCACTCTTGATAAGTTAAGTAAGTTTATCATTGGAACTTCATCATTCATTTTTTTGCCAAAAGTTCTATCTGTCCAAACTATAGGAGTACAGTGAACGATGGCTTGGTTTTTGTACTATGAGTTACAACAGTTTATTTTGAATGAACTTTAATTTTTGAAATTCAGAGGTTGGAATAACTTAAATGTTGGTCTTGTGTGAGAAGTAGGGTTCATGATTTTTTTTGAATTTTACCAGCTATTTTCCTTCAATTCCTAAGTTCAACCACTTTTTTTTCACTATTTCCCATTCAAAATCGATTTTTTTTGTTTTTCTCCACCAGTTTTTAGCCGGTGTTTTCAAATTGCAACCGGATTTTTTACCAATTCCACCATCTAACTTTGAACTAGCCGCCAATTCTTTCCAGACATTGGTGTGAGGGACAATCCTCGTTTGACAAACTGAAGAAAGAAAAGGAAAAGGAATGGAAGGGAATTCATCTCTAGGTGTTGTTGGATGGTAAGATAAACAAAAAAACATTAAAATAAACCGTGAGGAACCCTAAAGATATTCACATGAAAACATTGGAACCCATTTTAGCAAGCAACCCATTTTCTGAAACCTATTATTGTACCTTTGGGGTAGGGTCGGTGGAAAAAAATTATTTTTCAAAAAGCCAAAAAATAAATAAAATGAAGGAAGGAAATTGCCAAATTTAGGAAATAATAATTGGCCAAATTGTTGTGAAAAAAGAAAATATCCAATTTTAACCAAAAGCTCCAAAGTTTAGTCCCACCATCATTTAGAAAGTTCTTGATAGTGTAGTGTGTGGGGTATCTCATACACATTTGGTGGCAATTGTGGGTGGAAAGGTGGGATTTATAATGAAATCTATTGTCCATCATGAATCCTCCAAGGATATGGGATAATCTAAAGATGAGAGCTTAACCCCTAAGCATCATAGCAGATATTTTTTGGACGTCTAGAATTGAATTTTTTTTTAAGAAATCTGCACAGCTAATTTCATGAACAATCTGTACCTAGACCAAAAACAGTAGCTTAGGGATGCAAGCAGTACCAATCCATGCCTTGGATCAACTGCATCTTTGCATAATTGCACTATGTAGCGTGCACTATACTTGGACTTGGTGCAAAACAATGAAGTGTAACCGCATGTGGCCGGTCACATGTTGTTGGAGTGTTCTTCAGCTTTGGATCCGCTTGCTGGAGTCTTCCACCTCCAATCTTTCACAATGCACACTAAGAGTGTCTACCTTGCAAAAGTTTGTTACTGTTGAAGGGGATGGCTGCGCCCTTCCGAGTTGTTAGTGGTGTGTGGAAACACATCATATTGATGATGATTTGAGCACATACGTACACGGGAAGGTTTAGGGTTCCCGCTTGAATCCCACCTCTTCCCCTCATGAGCCTAGCTCGCAAGGACATTGATCATGCTTGGGTGGGCAATGGCATCGAACATGGTCACTCGAGAGTGTGAGGGAAGGGCAAGGTAGGAAGACGCAGCTCAAATTTCAATGCACTTATTTAGATGGGCGTATGAAGAGAAGAAAACTAGCATACAAACAACAAGAATTGTGAGCAAGTGCTTGGATGAAACCTTTCTCCTCAATCTGCCAACACCTTGGCCAAATCACTAGTGGCCAACTAGTGTACTAGAAGCGAGGAATTGGCGCTATTTGATTTGTAGGCAAGTAGCGAGGCTCCTTTGGTGGCAAGAACGATTTCCAAGGTTGATCCCCGAGGTCTTTCGGAGGACATTGAAAACTTCGTTGTTGAGTGCTGGTGGCCAAATCGGAATGGCAATGAAGGAGGAGGTGCGGCAAAAAGCAAAAGTGAGATTGAAGGCGCATCCACCACAGGAGAGGGGGTGAATTGGCCGCGCCCTTATCAACACACAAACCCGAGAAGCAGTAATTCGAACACTATCACTTCCATTCCCAAGTGACTTTGAGCAGCTCCAATTGGAAGAAATGCAAGGGCCAGAAAGAAATGCAAAGCTCGGGAGCGGAGCGACAGCAGTAGCGATTCAGAGTTGCAATCACCAAATCGAAACTTTCATTGACCAAGTTGCAGACACTATGGAAGGACTGGGAAGAGGGAGGAGGGGCGAACAAGCTATAGGGTGTGTGGAGGTCAAGGTGGTCGATACTGTAGAAGAGGGTGTGGTTGTGACGTCAACAACAACCTACCAAGTGGATGGACGGCGCCTACTATTATTGTAGATCAGCAATCCCCGCCCATAGTTAGAAAATGCGCACCACCAAGGGGATCAAAGCGAGGATCACCGACTACACCAATTTGAATTGCAGGTGAAGCGTGTCGTGGGTGTCGTGGAGCGGGTCCACTATCTGGAGGTCGTCAAGATGTGGGTCCTAGTCTGCTTGCTGGACAAGGCGGAAACAACTAGGATTTGAAACCACAACAAACCCCACGACGTGAGAGGAATGTCCGGGAGAGAGTGGCCGTGAATTTAGTAGATCAATTCAAAAATGTTGTGTTCGTGCATGATTGGCTTTATCTTGTTACAAATTTGGAGAGTCCCGAGATGCCCCATAGTTCATCGGTTGTGCCCTCTATAGTGGTCCCAACATCCATGGCTAGTGGGCATGCTGGAATGTCTTCTACGGCGCCAAAGAACGGCCATGCAATGGGCAGCCATGGGCAACATTCCATTGGCACTCACCAATGCGTGCCAAGGTCAATGTATGGTCAATTTGGAACTCAACTTCCGCAATCAGTGTGGGTTGATCTCAAAATTTTGGGATACGATGCTTCACAAACTCACAATGGAGGAATGTGAAGTCGTTTGTGGGTGATGTGGAGGAGGCATGGTGGGAAGATGATGTCCAATGGTTCGGTGTAGACTTCCAACCTCCAATTGGTTGGTGGAAGGTGGCAGTTAGTGACAACCACTCGTTGGACTTCATGGTGCCTCCAATTGGACTATACGCATCGTGGGTGTCGCACTCCACCACGGTCTCCTGTCCATAATGGTAGCATTGATGGTCAAGGGCAACTCCAGAAGATTGTGAATACTTCGGCAATTTTCCAAGAGGCTGATACGCGGGAGCGACCCTATGCCACCAGAATTGTGGAACCATTGCCATCTGAATGAAGCAAGTTGCGGATCTATAGTCCATTCAACCATTAGGATGGCTTCACAAGTGACTCCATCGATTCTAGTTGGATGGCCGAGTTTCGTGACTTTACAGTTAACGACTCAGATGATTCTAACCCTGACTTTCAATTAGATGATGACCGTGACATCCAATTATCAACATGCAAGTCTCTAGACGTAAACTTGTACCGTCACTTTCGCATGGGTGATGCTCACGTGTGGACTGATTATATCTGGGATAAATATGACGATGATAATTGGAAACAAAGTACAAACAGTTTGGTTGGTGACTGTAGTACTTTTGAGGGACTTGAACTTGGTGCTAGGCAAAGATTCACCCAAGCTATCCAACTTCCAATTCATTTTTTGGATCTCTTTTATGATCATGCTGTCATCTCTCATTTGGTAGTTGAAATGAATAGATATGCAAAGCAACCATCCTACAAGTACCTTGGAAAGACCAATGGCCAAGAGGATGGTATGACACTTGCATTGCTAAGATGAGAGTGTGGCTAGGATGCGTCATCCTCATGGCCATAAAACAATTTCCCACAATTAGAGATTATTGGATGAAGGATCCTTTCTATAGGTACCCTGTGATTCCAAAAGTAATGAAACGGGTTCGCTTTGAAGCATTGTTGCATTGTCTTCATGTGACGGAGAACAACACTTTACAAACTGATAGGTCACATCCCAATTATGACAAGATAGGGAAAATCCGATTCATGGTGGATCACTTCGTCTCTAGATCAAAATAGTTGTACAACCCCAGTAGGTACATTATTGTAGACGAGATGATGGTTGCTTATCGTAGACATTACTCAAGCTCCAGGCGGTATGTAAAGGCAAAGCCTACCAAATACAACTTCAAATTTTGGGCAAATGTGTCTGTAGAGTCCCGTTATATTTATAATGTCATGTTATATATAGGTAAGCAAGGAGTAGAAAATGTAAGTCAAAGTGAACATGTAGTTCTAGATCTCATTCGTGGACTGGAGTATCGCAAACACATCATAGTTGTAGACAATTTCTTCACATCTCCATTTGAGAAGCTCCTAGATCTCGATACGTATGTGATGGGCACATTGAAGGGGCCTCGAATTGGGGTACCATCTCTGTTGTGTGGCTTTAGAAGAGGTGAACACCCTCGTGGCACTCTTTTTTGGCTCATTCACAAAGACCATCACATGGCAACAACAAATTGGTTCGATTCCAAGCCTATAATTTTTTTGAGTACCTCGGCAGATCCTATGGCACCAAGACTGCCAACATGCAAGCATTGGGTGAATGGGACTCAAGAAGATTTTGATACTACCCCACAACAGTTGGAATATTCACAGCACATGCGAAGAGTGGATGTATTAGATCAGATATGGTGAGATTATAGTTGCTAATATCATAGTCACAAATGGTGGCATAAAGTATTTTTCTTCATTTTGGACTCTAGTTTGCGCAATATGTGGATACTATACAATGAGCATATGCTATGAAGTCCTGAGAAATTGGGTCGACAGAAGCACTTTTACTACAAGATTGCACAATCCTTGATTCAACCACGTTTTACTCTACCCCAAACTGTTCACATTGCTGGCAAGAATCCAAATGTTGTGCACTTTCTGGAGTCTCACCGCACTTTAGCCAGACAGTGCATCAAGTGTCAACGGAAGCAAAGCAATTAATGCGAGGCTTGTGGCTTTCTCTTCATGTGTTGAACATCGTGCTATGTGATCATTCATAGCTCTTGGAAATGGGCCATGAAGATAGCAACCATGTAACTAATTTGTGTTTTTTCCTACCAGATTGATTGATCTCTATAGACGGTGGCCGGTCTCATGGTGTTGACAATTCTTGCCAAACGTCTGGAAGAGTGCATGTAGCGCGAAGCTTGGTAGAGCAACGTAGCTTTGTTGACCATGTAGTGTCAAATGGAAGTGGAAGTGACAGTAGCGTTCTCCTGGAAGATAGGTTACCATCGAGATTGTAGTTTCCTCTTCCTTGAGTTTCTAGTGTGGATCTCGAAATGCTTTGTCTGGATAAGAAGTGGTGAATAGTTTTGTAGGCAAGTTTAGTGTCATATTTTTTCCAGTTAGCCTCATTCACCCCATGATGTTGTCAGAGTTGTGTTTTTGTAAGCGATATTGTTGGGGCCTTAGTTTGGGCGTCTCAACCTTGTATGGAACATTGTCTCTTCTTTTTGAAATGCCAATGACCAATTTTGTTGAATTGTAGGAGTAATGTGTGGCCCATGTGCTTTTGTCATTGTGTTTCTTTTACACAATAGCCGTGGGTGTTGAAACTTCAATTTCCCATTTTTTTATTAGTATGAGGATTCTTGTACTTCCTGTGGTGTTGTTGTGTTTGACTTAGGCATTCAATTTGGGATGTTGATGAGCTCTATAGTCTATATGAAGGTTTTTTTAATTTAGTTTCCAATTTGGTTTGTACATTGTAATTGTACGAATTTGAACCTACCACAATGGAAATTTGAGTACTAGGTTGTTTTGAAGTGGATTTACTACTCGGAGTGGGGTAGTGTTTTTATCACTATTCTTGTGTCAATTTGAACTTGCTGTGACTGAATTCTAATATCATGTTTTTGTGGATTCCATATTGAACATGCTAAGCCCTAGCATTGTGCTTGTTATTGAACACCATTTCATTGTTTCCGAGTTACGAGGTTGTTGTACATGACTTTCTTTTGATCGTCTTCTCCTGCAGGCAATTACTATAGTCTATGTCCTGGCCGTGGGACTATGTCTTCAAGTCCACGCAAGGGTCTTCAACAGCAGGTCTTGAGGCCGCACCCCGACACATGGATATCGCTATGCATTGTGAAACTGGCACCAATCTAGCCTTCTGTTGCCCGTACCAACGATGTAGATAAGCCCTAATTCAAATTGTCCCGCTTTCGGATGTCCTTGAAGTCAAGCTTTCAAGACTTTTGATGAAATTTTTTCCTCGAGATTGGTAGGTGCACTTTTTATGTCATAGTTGAAGGTGGCATGCGTACAATTCAAGGTCTAACCTATGCAAATTCCCAAACTTTGCGCATCCTAAAAAAAGACCTGGATTTGTTGAATACCAAGTTCATCAAAGTTTATAATCTTTAAATCCGTATGATTGATTGTTCTCAAAAGTGCAGATTTACATGCATTACCAAGTTGGCTTCAAATTGCAATGGTGAAAACTTCTGAAACCGAGAACAAATGAAGTTATTTGGTTTACTTTGAAAAGCACAGAAAAGCTCTTCATTTTCTACGTTGGCTCTGTGACACTTAGGGATTAACTATGAATAGTTGAGTGTCTACTAATCTTAATTTCCATATCCCATATGGATTGTTTCACCTCCTACCACCCAACTTGTATAAACAACTTGTACACTCAACCATTCTGATAGCTAATGTAATGTCTTTTGAATCTACATGTTAGATGCAAAGAAATTGACATATCATGATGTTGAATTTATAGAAATTAAAATTTCAAGTGCCAAACTTACTTAGGGAACTTTAACTAATTATTTGGCAGCAATGTGCCGACCCTGACCCCAACGTACAGTATTTTTTGTTGTTGATGTTTTCTTTTTGGTACTGTACATATTGAGTTGAAATTCAGTTTGTTTAATCTGTTTGTATTACTGCACCGGAATTGTAATGTACGCTGCCCAGGTTATCCATTTCCAACATGACCCAAATGGCATGAACTGCTGACTAGTCGACACCTCACACCAGTCTGTATTAATCTCCCTTCTGCCGACAAGTGTCCCCTGAGGGGGGCCTGGGGTGGATTGACCCCCTCGCTTGTCCCCAAGGGAAAACCCTGAAATTTTTTTATTTGCCACCAAATTAGCTAAGAGAGGTATAGAAGATAAATTAACCCCTCACCGCCCAAGGCCTGAACAGGTCCAAAATCAACATTTCTTCTGAAGTGTTGTAGATATAATTTCCACTAAGTTATAGAGATCTCAACTGTACAATTTTGTACTGCACTTGTTGTAGATTACATGCACCAAATTTGGTGTCATTTGACCGCATACATTGCAAGATTATAATGTTTTAGTGTTGAAAAAGGATGTTGAATCTTTCCTAAAAATACATTTCGAGGCGAAATTTGGTTTCAAAATCTACTCAAATGAAGAAATATGAAACTATAAAATGATTCAAAATCAGCATACAAATACATTGATGAAAAAAATTCATCCAATTGACTCATTTTGTTTGCAAAATGGCTTTGAAATGTCAAAAAATAGCAAGAAAAGTTGCAAAAAATACATCAACAATTGAACCTCCTTCTACTAAAATGCTTCTCAGTCACTCATAACTTCTTCGATTGATATGCAATTTTATAAACACAAACTAGACTAGTATGCACAACTTTTCCTAAAAAAATTATTGGAATCGAACATTGTATGAAGAGAGAAACAAGCCACCATAGTTCATTGTAATCCAAAAATGTTGGGATTTTGAATTCCGAATTGCTCCTAGACATTCAGAACAACTTGGATTGACATGAAAATTTTATCACAATAACTAGACTTCAAGGGGAACAGAAACCAACTAGTTTTCTTGAAAACAAACCTTGGATGAAGGAGATACAAGCCCCCAAAGTTGAAGCCACCAAATGTAGTTTGTTGAACTCAAATTGAACTTGTGAACTTCGATTGGTTTCTAAAAATTCAGAAAATCTTGGATTGATCTGAAAATTATACCACTCAAACTAGAAGAGAAAGTGCAAAATTTTCAACAAGTTTTATTGAATTCGGACATCAGATGCAAAAGTTATAGCACTTTGAATTTGACTTGAGGACACTTTTGGTCCCCTTGAGTGGTGAGGGGTTAATGAAGCACAAAATAGGATCTTTTTTTTTACATGCACCTTGGGAATGGCTTGGGGGAGACGAGCAAGGGAGTCAATCCAAACCTGGCCTTGAGGGGTAGGGCCAAGGAGGATTGCCCCCCTCATTGCCCTAGCCAAAGGTAAGTGTAAAAACTTGCCCTATACTGTGTGCTGGGTTTTTTAGTTTTTCTTCACCTAGTTAGACTAATTTGGGGCCTTTGGATGATTGCAATTATAAATTCCAAATTTTTAAGTTTTACCATGTTTTGCAAATAAAAAATTCTAGTGATTTCTGTAAGGGTAAACCATGGAGCAATGAGGGGGGCAATTCACTTTAGTTCTAAAGTAGGAGGCCTATAAACAAACAATAAGTAATTTGGGGGTAAACTTCTTGAAATATTTTCCTTGGGAGACAAATGGAATTGGAGCTTTGTAGAAGAATTAGTTATGAAATTTTGAAGTTGAAATGTAGCATTGTGCTCTAAAAGTTTCCACCTCTTGAAATGTATACTATTTGTACATTGTTGTTCCAATGAGAAAGATAAATGTATCACTTATGTTAGCAGATACTTTTAGAATGTGAGTGCTTCATGGGCCTCCTACCTTACTTATTAACCCCTAAAGGATTGAATGACCATTGAACACATGTAGCTAATCTCAGGTAGGTGCATATGAAGTCATTTTGTAACAGATGTTCTTCAAATTTTGATACATGGTGTGAACATGTCCCCCCTCAGTGGAAATGTAATTTTTTTTCCAATTGGGTGCCCGGATCAAAAATTATGTTGCCCTAAATTTTTTAGCCAGCTTAGGCAGCATGTGCAAAACATCACCTCTACTTCTAAAATTTGGCAAGTATGTAACTTACATGATACAAAATGCAAATGTCAAAAAAAATAATCATCTGTAGTGTAAAAATCTCACTTTAGGAGGAGTTAAAGGCTGCTGGCCCTGTCAAGCAAGGTTGGAAAAACAAAATTCTTCTAACTTCAAAAGTTATAATCTTTCAACCTTTATTGTCAAAGTTTCTGAATTTTTTTCTACAAATTCCCATAGTAGTCTAGTACAAATTTATATGGTTGAATTTTGAAAGAATTTTTTTTTTCATTTTCTTCTCACTACCCTAAACAATGGCAGTTTTTCACAATTTCTATGTGAAATGTGCCTTGGTCCTTTGGGGGTTACCTCCCAAAGTCCCTAATAAGAAGAAAGGGGAATATAGAGCTAGAGCCTTGGGGGCATCCAAAGGTTTTAGACCTTTTAAAGCTTGATTTTTGAGAGTTTTTCTTTCATTATGATCCCTACATAAGTGATTGATAGCCATCAAAAAACCATGCCAATCACCTCAATGCAAAATAAATGATTTGTTTTCTCAACAAACTTGGATGTACTTAATTTATTTCATATAGCTCTAGCAAGAAGATCTTGAAGTCATATGTAATCCACCCAATAGATGCTACAACTTATGGGGTAACCTTAGAAAGACAAGGCCTTAATGCTAGGTAGTCAACCAAGAACAATAAGATTTTTGGATGAATAATTGCATTTTTTTCGTATAGTTTTTCTAAAAACTCATCTATGAGAAACTCTTGTCTTCAAGGTTTTAGAATCAATGCATGCAATTTTTTAAAATTTTGATTTGTCTATTTTTTATTTTAATAAGATAAGTGACTTTATTCATTGTATTGGGTATCTAAGATTCATATCTATGTTCTTATAGAAACAAAAAATGCACCTATTCATCTAAGTGATTGGTTGATTTTTGGCTAAATTTCCAAGAACGTACAATAATGATAGGCTATACCTTTTCCAAGTCAATACATACAGACATAATTAGAGCATGTCCATTGGACTTCAAAAGTGGACAAACATGTTAAGAATTCATCAAATTTGCATTAGAAATAGGCATTTGAGCCTACAAACAAGGCTAGTTTTGCAAGCTAGTACGTAGCCTAAAAACATCTTGCCTTCGTTGATTGGTGGCTAATTACTTGGTTGAGCCATGAGGACTCAGTCATAGCATTCAATTTTGATGGGTTTTAAATGCCTCAAACTTAAGAATTAGTCCTTAATCCTATTTGGGTTTTTTTGCATGTTTTTGTTTATATCTTAGTATGAATGTATCATTGACTTCACTCTCTTTCAATTGGTCATTGAAAGAAAGGTCATCTTTTAAAGATTCAACTATTACTGAAAATGTATTTAAATGAGAGATTGTCTTAAAGCATTCTTTTCATCATTCAAAATATGGATAGTGGAGAGCTTTACCATTTTTGTTGTTGTAGAGTGATTGGAATTATTACAAAACATAACTAAGTTCACTCATAAAGGACCAAAGTGCATTTTTTGGCAACATGGTGAATTTGGGCAAATCATTATGAATGGAATTTTTATTCTTTTTCTTTAAAAGTTTCAAACATGTGGACATGGTTTTTCTTGAAGGCCCAACCATTTTTATATCTTTTGGCTACATGGTCAAAAAGTTATTGTATGATATGTAGTTTTTTTCTAGACCAAGCAATTTGGGCAAATTAGAAACAATCACTTTTTTCAAACAAAAATTTGAAATTGGTTTTCTAGATTTATATTTACATGGAAAGCTTTGAATCCTTCCATTTTGATTAATGAGATGAAAGTTATGAGGAGTTTTAGTTTGCAAGAAGTAATGGACTTCCTACTCTATAATAAACTTTGAAGTCCTTTTAATTAACTCAATTTTGAATATTTTGGGAAAAAAATAAAATTATAGGATGTAGTTTGTTTATAACAACATTATAACAATTGCTATTGGCATTTTTCAATTCCATAAATACTTAAAAATTTACTAAATCTTATCTACATATTCATTCAATTTTATCTACCTACAATTTTTTTCAAGGATGAGCACTCATTTTTTGAAATTTTTTATATGTATTTCCAACTTATTTCGTCAATATATTATAGAGAGTTTCAAGTTGTAGGATCTACATATTTTTGTGTGAAATGTTTGAAAGATGAAATCTAACTATTTGGGAAGAATTGGAATTTCTTTTTTTGAAGTCGAAGCATCATGATCTTGCAATTGGTAAGGTTTTTTATTTTAAATTTTTTGGAGAGTGAACTAAAGGATTTTACAATTGGATTTGCTAAAAAATATATAGATGAAGAACTTTTGCCTTGCTTTGGAGACCCATACTTTGAAGCAATTTTGGACCTCTAAACATGAAAGAATTTTCGGACTTAACCCTATAAGGATGTTGTGGACCAAAGTGGTCTGATGGATGACTTCATTGTTCAATGTAGAAATAAAGAATGCATCTATTGGTCCAATAATCATGGAATTTTGGTGACTACCTTGGTTATGGGGGACCGCATCCTTTCAGAGTTAACCCTTAATAGACATTGTGAGCCCCACAAGCATTTTGAAAGTTGAAACTTGAATTTTCACACAGTTCTTGATTTTAAATGTTTATACCACATTTAACTACTTTTGGACTATTAAGTGAATTTTGGACTAAACATCAAGAGATCTCCAAATAATATCATCAGGAGATCTCCAGATGTTTATATAGATCTCTGGATGTTTTATTTTGATCTCTAGATATTTTGCATAGATCTCCCGATGTTTTGGATTATCCCTTAATGACTATTTTTTTTCTCTTGATGGCCATTATTAATTTTGGACTTTCAAAAGTCTAGAAGTAGTTAAATGTGGCATGTTTTTAAGCTTAACCAAGAAGCTATAGCTCCAATAATCTACTTCTTACTCTATTTTCTTCTCTTTTTCTTTTTTATCCAAATTTTCATTTTTGTAATACATTAAAGATAGCACCTTGAAAGTTCAAAATCAACCACTTTTGAACTTTTTCCATTGAATTTCTTTTGGTGTGAGCTCAATGAGTACATTAATTATACCCTGATATTTCTCACTATTATTTCCATTTTGCTTTAAAGTTTCATACTATCTAAAGCATTTTTGTAATTACTATGCTTTCTACAAAGAAACTTCTTTAAAAAACTCTATAAAATTCAATTTGATGTTTTTAATTATGAGAAAATGAGATTATGAATTTGTGCACAAGAGGTTTCTTTCGAGTGAATATTTGCTCAAGAACAATGGATTTTTTTTGTAGGTAATGTACGACAAAATATTCTTGCTTTTCAATGGATGAAATTGCTAATTTTCTACCAAATCTTAGAACTCCATCACTCTATTTTGGATGAATGTACATCATCTTCAATGACTAAATGAAATTTAATCCATAGATTGCAAGTTTCATTCATTTCCATGGATGTAATTTGCTTCATCCTTCCAGCATTAGAAAAAATTTCAGCCCTAAAAGGGGCTGCTTCCCTTTGAGAAGTTCCCCTCAAAGGAACGCATGGCCCCTTTGAGGAATAGTGGTCACTATTCATCATCAATGATGAATAGTGCCAAAATAAAAAAATATTAAAAAAATATTAAAATATATTAAAATATATTAAAAAATATTTTTTAAAATTAAAAATAGAAAAAAATATTGAAAAAATATAAAATAATAAAAATAATATTAAAAATAATATTAAAATAACAATAGCAATCTGACGTGGTCGCAATAATGCCACATCAGATCTCACAATTTTGTAATTTTGAGTTTATTTTAAGATTAATGTTTTAATTATTTTTTTAATATTTTTTTAATTCTTTAATTGAACTGTCCTGCATGAATGAGGCTCTGCAGTTCGTTGGCCAGGGAAAAAAAGGGCTTTTCGATACTTTCCTGATAGAATCAGGGTAGATTCTGCCTCCCTTTCGAAAATCAGACTCATAGTTAGAAAAAAAGTTTCATTCTAGTTTTTGAGTAAGAATTGATCCTTTGTTATAGCGGAGTGGTAACAGAACTAATACCTAATCAGTTTTTTAGAAAAACCACAGAGTAGGAACTATCTCATAGAAACTAGTAGAAGAGCTTTTTGAAAAGTTCCTACTGATTTCAATGTATCATGATAACTACATACAATGATTGTATTCAGATCTATTCAAACCAAAGAAGGAATGAATGAATGGACTTAGGCTAGCAAAAAAAATGAAGTGTGTATAGTATTCCTTTCAATAAGAAAAAAGGTTTGTAGGTGGAAGAAAATCAAAACCATTGCTATGTACACAACAACCATATCATAGTGCTACAATACAAGAAATCATGAGGTAGAGTGAAGCAACTGTAACCATCAATTTGTCACCATTACTAACAAGTAAAGATAAATCCTGGACAAGGCATGGGATTCGAAAACCCTTGCACAGTATGTCACAAAAATCTAGGTCCTTCAATCGTGAATAATATCATTTGGAGTTTTTTTTGAAAAAAAGTTCCTCAAGAGGCGGTAATCCTCACCTGTACCCATGCCAACCAGCAAACTGTTAGTGTGCCAATCAACGTGTACGAGGTGTCTACAGATATACCGCAATTTGTTATTGTTTGTTCACCGGAGAATCAATACAAATAAACTCAAACATAAGCAAAAATAAATAAATTTTTCCAAACTCAAACACCACCTGTTGGCCGCTGTTTTGAGAGCCAAGCACCATCTTGCCAACCTTGACGTTAATATGTATACAAGATTATCAGTAATCGCAATCCACTCCCAAGTAAACACTTCGATCAGCATTCAAGCATAAGTTTGAAGCTACGTAAGTATTGAACGTCGCTCTGGGAAGTCCAGGTGGGATATGGAGTTATGGCAGTTACCAATGCATTCATGCAATGGGTTACCAACTCTTGTCATCAGTATTGAATTGGTAAGTTAAGGCACAGGTCTCCAAATCACCGTCAAAAAACTTTATTTAAAAAGCAGGAAGGAGTCATAATAGTAGTAGAAGCCTAGTAGTTTAACTACATACCTTGTATGAGTATCTGGGAGGGACAGGTTATAAGTAGCTGTTTCAATTTGAAAACACCATGTATACTGATGTACAAGGCAGTAGCAAAACTTTGTCATAAAAGGTATGTCTTTTACGAAAAAATATATAAAATAATTAACATGATATACTCTTTTGAGATATATATGTTGTTAAATTATTTTTGGAAAACAGTAGTAGACTTTTGTAAAATCCAGGAATGATACCTCAAAATTAAGTCTAAAAAAGAAAAAAAAAAAAAAAAATTAATTTTAAATTTTAAAAGAAAATTTTAAAAATAAATCTATCTATCTATCTATCTATCTATCTATCTATCTATCTATCTATCTATCTATCTATCTATCTATCTATCTATCTATCTATCTATCTATCTATCTATCTATCTATCTATCTATCTATCTATCTATCTATCTATCTATCTATCTATCTATCTATCTATCTATCTATCTATCTATCTATCTATCTATCTATCTATCTATCTATCTATCTATCTATCTATCTATCTATCTATCTATCTATCTATCTATCTATCTATCTATCTATCTCTATCTCTATATAATAATTTTTTTTCATTTATTTATTTATTTCGATTTTTTTTTTCCGGCCACAGTTCCCTGCCGTTCCGGACTCACAGCTCCTTAGAGGGTTCATATTTTTTCTAATGTGATCATCACTTTCTACTATGTCTAAAAGAAATGAAAAAAAACCCTTGTCATGCACATCCACCTCCCCATTTTGGGGATATGGGATATGGCAGAAGGCTTGTGCTGAGCCCTTGCCACGTGTTTTTTTTGTTATTTTTTCCGTTGCGTACCCGCCACTTTTGCTGTTGTCAGGAATTGGCTGGAAAGTGAGCTCGCAGCATCTACCGAACTGGGGCAACGGCTCCATTTGCCGGCTCCTACAGTAACATAAGCTTCTCTTAAGGGCTTTATTACTAGCACAATAGGCACAGTGAGGGAGACAAGCCTATGACCACCCTGATTCGCAATCTGAAAATTTGGGGGCCAACTCGAAGAGGGACAGATATTTTTTCAGAGGTATGTGCATGTTTAATGAATCAAATCCAAGTGGAATTACAATTTTTTTGATTAAAATTGTGATTTCTATGAATTTCTAAAGTGGTTTGCCATGAATTTACAAAACAACCAGGAAACTAGAGTCATAAATGTCCTAGAAACAACCTACAATTGGAAACAAATCTATTGTCATTTAAGTATTCACCAATGAAGGAATGCCTCGTTATCCCTTGTTGTCATTCATGCACTGTTTTTTGTTATAAAATAGATGGATTTGAATAAGTTTGTGGTGGAAATCAGGCTAAAAGTAAAGTGGCGGAAATAGCAATTGGTTGTAATAAGTTGGTCTAACTTAGGTGCACCTAAAAGAGATCCTCTCCAAATTGTGCCACCTATCTACAATTTGAAATCTTGAACTATTGTAGATAGGTGGGGCAATTAGGAGACGGATTTTTTTAGGATGCACAAAATTTACTTTTAGTACATCAAGAACTTCAAGGCATGTGAATATTGTGCATTGAAACACTATCAAGATAATTTGGTGCGAACCTCTATGCCAACTTATAACCAAAGTGATTGGAAAAATGACATTGAAATGGTCTCTATTGTCAAAATGGCATCAAGATAATTCAGCCCTACTTTTCTAATGTACACTACAACAACAATTAGCTTTTGTTTGACACTAAGTTACTTGCACTCTTCATTCTAATTAGTGTTGTTTCTCGACTAGTGTTACTTCTACAAATAGAGGGCAAAAATTATTGTAGATTATACATATTTTATCTTGGGTTTTTGTAAACTTGTATATCACAAACACCACAAGTGGCAAAGACATGCTATACAAATAATTATAAAAATGTTCAAAGTAAAAATTGAAGAACTCAATCATTAAATCATGGAAACAACACTAATGAATTGATCT
Source organism: Straminergon stramineum (assembly GCA_963920665.1). NCBI lineage: Eukaryota > Viridiplantae > Streptophyta > Bryopsida > Hypnales > Calliergonaceae > Straminergon > Straminergon stramineum. The sequence continues at coordinate 22,994,973 of OY987263.1, read as the reverse complement.
CAAATACTAGAATGGTTCTATTTAGTGTGGACAACACTAAATAAAATGTAAGGTGCTAAACTCATCATTTGAAGTGGGTCCTGGAAGATGAATTTTATATTTTGTAGGGTATTATTAAAAATAAATAAACTTTTGTGCCTTGTTAATCATGTATCCATTGTCTAGCCTAACTAGCAAGGGGCCTTTGATTCAAATATGAATTCAAAATTTGCAAATTTTAACATGTGTGGCAAATAATTTTTTGTTTTGTTTTTCCCCAAGGGTAAATTCACCTTGCAAGGCCCACTTCGAACGATGGGTTTAGCATTGTGCAAATAAAATGAAGAGTATAGATATCCCCCCATTGTCAATATGAATTTAATTGAATGAGTTCATCGGGGTTAGTGCAGTCTTATTAGTGACGTTGCACTTTTGCATAGCCTTCAATGATGGAGCCTTTAGTTCTATAATTTGAACTTTTGTTCAATGTTTGGGAAGTTTTTTGAGTTTTACCAGCTATTTTCCTTCAATTCCCAAATTGAACCTATTTCTCAAAGTACAAGGTCCGATTATTTTCCCTGTTTTCTAATCAAAATCGATTCTTTTTATTTTTTTCCACTATTTTTTTGCCCATATTTTCAAATTGCAACCAGTTTTTTACCAATTCCACCCGCTAACTTTTAACTAGCCGCCAGTTCTTCCCGGACATTGCTTCAGTTGCCCCACCTCGTCGTAAGTTGGTCAAGTACAGACACGGTCACCGAGGAAGTTGGTCAAGTTGAAAGACCGTTTACGTGCTATCCATTGAGGTGTGACCCGTGATTTCTTTTTCTCATTACTTCTAGGTAGCCCATAGCCCCATACAGTGATGTAGAGTAGGTTGCTAAAGCTATTTCCATTCACTAGCCTGCAAGAAACATGCAAAACGAGGATGAGAACACATGCATTAATTAATCCAAAATTGGGTAAAGTCATCCATAACAGAGTGATATTGAGTAAGTAGCAATTGAGTGATTTCATCCATTGGAAGTTCAGGAATCTGTTGCTCACTATTCTCTCTAAAGAATTGTTTAGCTTTTGAGCCAAAAAATCCCCTCCTGGTTCCCTCGAAAACAAAATTAAAGCACTCATTGTGACAGAAACAGCAGCCATTCCATGGATAGAGAGTTAACCCCTCAAGGCCGAAGGAGCTTGTTTTGGGCCTCTCACCTGTTCAACAATTCAAAGTTATAACTTCATTTCCCTACATTCTAAGAAGCATATCTGAGTGAATTTCAAATTCTGATGTTCATATTGAATGGGGAAGTTCAGAAGTACAAGTGACATCATGTAATAAGCTTGATGTACAATGCATACTGACAATCAAAGTTTAAACTTGTGAAAAAGTATAGAAACTGCTTGGGCCTTGAGGGGGTAAGTGATACTGTTGGAGACCAATTGAACTGGAGCCATGCATGCACAAGCTCCGTCATCACTTAGAATCGTAAGCTACGGTACTGTACTCAGTTTAGACCGTGTCAGCGAATACCAAAATGCGCCCACAATCTTCTAACTTAGTTTCTTTCGGCATGATTTTTCCTTGGGGTGTCAGGAGATCCAAGCCAGCAAAAGCCAGCTCATGCAGACACTTGTCCCAGACTAACTTTCACGCACTGCGTACTACAGTAGTTTTCCTACTAATAAGCACTTTTAATTTACCACCAGGACGGCTCATGCCATTTGTGCAGAATCCAAGGACCTACCTCTCCCGAAAATTCAATACTCTAAAAAGTGCGAGTTGCTCAATGAGAATCTTCACAGTCTCTGCTGGTCTGACAAAGGCCCTCGTTCAAAGTCGGCGCTAAACTTAAACATACGAAGATACGAACACGCACTCACCTTTCCTGGATACTAAGCTGATTCAGCTCCGAATGGTGGTAGTACGCGATTGGTCAACACATCGAGTCAAGGAAAACAGTGAAACAATCATACATTAAATATTCAACTGAGGGCCCGCACGAATGGTAATTTTACAGCCAGCTTGAGATAGACGAAGACAAACCTACTGTAGCGATGGCCGACGATCACTAAACTTAGCGCTGGTAGCTGCAGTGCCGTCAGTTGTTGTGTTACTTTTCGGTGTCGTGAAACTCCAGCATTGCTTGGAGAGCTGTAAGGAGCCTTCGGATTACCACTGGTTTTGCTGCAATTGTTGTAACTAGCTTGAAGGAGTTTAAAGTCTAGATCTTGAGGGAGGAATTGCAGTGCTCATCTATCAGAATTGCTGTGCTCTGTGCGAGTGCAGGTGATTTGGTTGTAGAACAAATTCCGGCTGTCCAGCACTCCTGTTGCGATGATGCCGCGCAAGTATGGCTATGGATGGTACCCAGAAGGGCACCGGCACCACGCGTACCACACCTGCCTCAACTTGTTGCTTCGTATCTTGACAGCAGCCGCGACTGCGGCCGCCATTATTGTGATGCTCGCGGCGACGGAGACTCATAGAACTCAGCTGGGCTATTTCCGAGGTCGCTGGAGGGACTACCCTGCTTTCAAGTAAGCCGGGACACGTGAGAGGTCGATCGCTTAGAGGTCGATCGATCACATGGTGACACGTACTCATGAAATGGGCAGTGGCACGTTTTGAGCAATTGTACATAACTTTAATTAAAGCTGCATTGAGAACTGGCCGTTCGTGCATCCCGCTTTGAACAATTGGAAAAGTGTCAATTGAACGAATATGGTGTTTAATTTGCTAGTGGTGCCTGACTTGGGTGTAGTTTGGAATATGGTGGCGTTTTGGATATTCAATTTTGGATATATGTGAATAGGAATTGAACGTGGTGTCTCATAATTTACAGGTGGTTCATCATCGCCAACAGTGTGGTGTTCGTGTACGCTTGCTTTGGATCTGTGGTGGCTTGTTGTTCTGTGATCGCTCGGAGAGGCCCGCTGAGTTACTCGGGAAGCGCAGGGCTGACATTCGTCGCTGACTTTGTAAGTGCACCCGACCTTCCATTACTTTGCTGTTCACTTCACCTCCGCCAACTTCCGAGGCTTGGAAACTGGGAATCAGCTAGAGTGATACATGCTACTACAATTTGGAGGGTTTAGCAACGTTTGAAACATTTGTAGCAGCGATTGGGAAGATGCAAAAGCATACGTTTCTTCAGCAAAAATTAAACTTTTGGAACGAACTTCCGAAAACACGCAATATTTCCAGCAAACATGTTTAAAAACGTTGTTCACGTAGCAACCTTGAATGTCAATTGTGGAATCACGTTTTTGAGTTCAACGTTCAAACGTTGCTACATACGTTGTACGGGGTGAATTCTATATAGGCTATGAGTTTCGGAAGCTGTGTGTGTAGTTGCCCTGAGATTATGCTTGTGTTGTAAAGGACGATTTTTGCACATACTGCTCTGCAGGTTGCGGCGTGTGCTTTGATGTCGGCCGCGTCGGCCACTTTGGCGGTGGCCTTGATCGCCAGGAACGGGCAAACCAACACCGACTGGAACACCATTTGCAACCTGGTGAGCCGCTTCTGTGACTACGCGCAAGGCGCCATCATAGCCAGCTTCTGCGGCTTCGGCTTTCTGGCGCTATCTACTTTTTTGGACACGTCGGCGCTTCACCACCTGGCGTGGCGCTCAGATCTGTGAAACGGAGAGCGAGTGGGCTCAGTTAGAAATTTCATGCATTAGTAGTGAATCATACATACCGACTATTTTCTGTGCAGATTGGACATATTTATGTAACATATGTGTAGCGTTAGCTATGTCCAGGTGTAATTAAGGTTAACCCGTTCAACAGAAGTTCTGATTTGAACCTTGCCGGACTCATCTGTGTGATTGCAACATGAGAAATTAATTATTGTTGGATGTTTGCAATTTTCCCGCTAGGATTTACGAATTCTCTGTCAGCAATATAAATCTGCGGTTGAGCAGAGACAGTTCGTTGTGGAGATTTGAGTCTGTCTTCAAGATCTTAAAGGCAGCGGCTTTACCGACTTTGAACACTAAAATTTGTGCAGACAAATGCTTCATATTTAGAAGCAATTTAACCCAAGTGGGGCTTTCTAAGGTTTCAATTTTCCTACAAACAATTCCTTCAGAGATGGAGCTCTTTCCACTTCCCTACCGATTCGCAGTGTGGACAGTGCATGTTGCATGGACCCTTTGTTTTTTTCCCTGCTTTTACTTCCTTCTGATGTCCTCGTGCGTTGTGGCGTAGCCACGTACGGGGTGTGAGGAGGGCTAAATAGAACTCCGCATCGTCCGAAGTGACTTACCGATGGATTTCGATAATCGATATTTGTATTCCTTGCTGCGATGGGGGTTGTATTACGCGGTCAATTTTCTGGTTCTCAAGTAGCTAGAAGTTGAGGCCTTGTATATTTGTGAATGCACATCGCTGTTCCATGCTGCTGAATTGCTCTTCTTTCTCATGGCCACACTATTAGGGTTCGGGGAAACTGGGTCTACCGACTCCAAGCGTGAATGCCTAAAAGAACCGTTGCAGCAGTGTTTGAGAAATGGGAACTATTGGAGTTATGCTTCAATTTTGTCAAGCTGGGGTGCCGACTCTGTATATGTAGTAAGGTGGAGATCGATCTAAAAGAGTTCAACAAAATCAGGACTTGTTTTTGGTCATTTTCAAAATAGGGTTGAATCTGTAGGAGTAAAAAGATAACTCAATGGTTTCGAGAACTAGTAATGTCATCCAGTGTTCGCCAAACCACTTCTTTGCAACACGAATGTCACATTCTGTCGATCAGTCTCAACACCATTTGCGAAACGAAGATGCTGAATGACATTGAGAATTTTTGCTAAGGGAAGCGCAGGACAGGGAGTCCCTAAAATGTGAATGGTGATTGCTTGTGATGCATTGAGTACGAAGATTGGATCATGTGGGAAAGCATTATAATACTCTGACTTGCAAAACATTAAAGTTCCGTTTCAATTTCCTTGATGCAGTTTCTTTCTTTGCCCTGTTCAATATGAAGACCTTATTGCCACCTTGTCAATGGTATAGGGCTCCGAATGTGCAAGAGGTACGCGAGCAGTATTTCCCTAAGAACTGATTGACACTGGCGCCCATGCGAAGGACAAAGCATGCTTCTGCATTCGACGTTCGCAAGGAAGAAGGTGAGGCAGAGGATTCCAGGGTGGCAGAAACATGAAGGCTGCATTCAGGAAGCATCGCGACAGAAGTTTGGCAAGTCTCAAACATCAAGTCTCCAAGAAACTTTCTGTGAATGTGGACGATGTGCGAGAGTTTCAGGAGCAGAGAGCAGTGGAAACTCTTCGGCAAAAACTTGTTGCCGACAGTTTGTTGCCTGAGCACCTTGATGATTATCATACTCTTCTTCGGTTAGCAACACACTCGAGCTTTCCTCACACGAAATCCTTTTGTTGTCATGTATGTCCGCTGTTTAGAATTAGTCACTGCAAGGGTAACAACAACTCGAATCCTGATCTACAATTTCACAATTATTTAGGGTTTCCCTTGCCCTACATGTATCTTGCACGAATATCTCATAGTGTCACATAGGTGCAAGCTGTGTATTCAAAGATGAATTGACATGCCCTTGTGGGTGTGTAGCTTTCTCAAAGCCAGGAAATACGATGTCTCCAAAACAAAACAAATGTGGGAGGGAATGCTTCAATGGCGGATGGACTTCGGAGCGGATACTATTGAACAGGTTGTAAAACTGGACTGTATTTTAGATGGTATCACTTTGAGTGGGTCACATGGGAGCTTTCTTCAATTTTTCATCATTTTTGACCAACTTGTGTATTGTTCTTCACTGAGTGTGGTGATGTCAAATTTGGCTCCGTCTGAATCTTATTTTTCATAATAAGGTCAACCAGATTGGTCATTTCAATTCTATGATATCTCTTTCCTTACCATGATAGGGTTTCGTCCACTTGAACCACAAAAGAAAACTGCAGAATGATGTGCTTACTGATGTTTTGTGGCATCTGAGAATTATGCATTACAGAATTTGATGATGATAATGTTGCACAGGACTTCGATTTTACTGAGTTGGATGCTGTGAGAAGGTATTATCCTCAAGGGCATCATGGCATTGACAAAGAAGGGCGACCTATTTATATAGAACAGATTGGGAAGGTGGACACACAGAAGCTCATGGAGAGCACGACTCTGGAGAGATATTTGAAGTATCATGTCCTTGAATTTGAAAGAACAATTAACCTCAAATTTGCAGCGTGTTCACTTGCAACCAAACATCACATTGACTCGGCCACAACCATTATAGATGTTGATGGGGTGGTGAGTATCTTCAACTGTACTTCCTTAACCCTTATAAAGGATCTAGAAACCCAATTTGGGCCTCATGTAGCCTTTTGTGGATCATAAGCGGACTTTCTGTTGTCCTATTTTTAAATTTTTGTGACGAACACTTGTTATATTCATCGCTGATTCTGGTGATATACAATATCACCCCTTCTGACTTATATTCTTCTAAATATGTTCAATTGAATCGGTTATTTTTCAACCATGAATCCTTGGTTCCTTCGGTTAAAATTTTCCAAATACTTTCTTGCACGAGGCATTCAGATTCTCGAGACTTATCGGGGTGATTGTTTTACAGGGTATGAGAAATTTCAGCAAACAAGCCAGAGAATTGTTGATCGCTATTCAAAAGATTGACTCAGCAAATTATCCTGAAGTAAGTTCTGCATCATAAAAATTGGATGGATATGGATTGTGCTGCACAGATTTACGCTCTGAATCCACAGTCCTTGAATAAGAACCGCAGCTGTTGTGGTTGGCAGACGTTGCATCGTATGTTCATCATAAATGCAGGTACAGGATTCAGGATACTGTGGAACACAATTCGGGGGTTTCTTGACAATAAGACGACTTCCAAAATTATTGTGAGCCTCAGTCCCATCCATTTCTGATAATGTATTCTTCTGCCATTTCAAACCTAAAATAGACGAGCCAAACTTCCGATTGAAATGCTTGTGTATTCAGATCACAGACGAATCTTTGATGTAGTCTACTCCTTAACCTCTAGTTCAATTTTTCCTGGTATCTTCTGGATCTCTAGGTTCTTGGAGGCAACTATCAGGCAAAGCTTCTGGATATTATTGACCCAAGGTAAAACCTCTCGTCTACGACATATCACTTAAAAAAATGATCAAAGCGAACCTGAGATACTAATGCAGAAAACTGTCACTTATCAAAATGTTCCTGTAGACATTTGTTGCCTTGGTTTCATTCTCTTTGTATGCCAATGATTATTGCATTGCTATAAATCAAATTTACTCTGATGCACACATGAAATTTTTTGCCAGTCAACTTCCAGTATTTCTGGGCGGAACTTGTACTTGTGCTGAGGACGGTGGATGCTTGATGTCGGACAAGGGCCCTTGGAAAGACCCAAAGATTGTTCAGGTATGAATCGGAAAAGCCTATATCTGCTTTATTCTGCAACCTACATATCAGCAACATTCACTGCATTGATTTGAATTTGCCTGGACTTTTGAAAAGTGTGCATATGACATAAATTCTTATCAATTGGTTTTTGCAAAAGATTTAAAACGACCATCCAAAATTTGGGAATGAGGAGTGACAACTGTCTATTCCTCTAGCTCTAAGTACCCCGGTGTGTGTGAGTGTGGGGTTCATTGCCTGAAATGAGGGCTTTCGGTGCCCATGAGGCCTCTCTTTGAAAATGGATAATATATTGTGATTTCTGAGCAACAACCCGAGGATCTAGTACTTAGGTCTACTTCGAAGAAGGTCTGAAACTATCAGCTCGATCGATCGATCTGGTAGATCAAACGATTGTAGCGTTTGAATTTGCCATGTTAGAAGCACAATGAGTATATAATTGAACCGGGAATTGAGCTCTGTACTTTTATGAATTCGGCGTCTATTCATACTTTCGCAGTCACTACAATTTCATGAAACAACATTGTTATACAGGCAATCAAGGATGGGAAATTGAAGACTGCAACCCGAATCGTGTCCATTGAGGAAGATAAAATAGGAGAAGATTTAGTTCTTGCAGATCCCAGTGTAACAATGCCCAAGGTATGTAACAATTCATGACTTCATTCATTAATGTCTTGAATTGCTTTTGTTAATCATTCTGTGAAAGGATTTATTTTTGGCAGCAGTAGCGGGAACAGTTAATAAGCCTGAAGGTAAGATAATACAATTCGGTTCTTAAATTGTAATTTCGCATAAGCAAAGAGTTGCTCCTCTACACTTGAAAGCTCTTAGAGATTATATGAAACGTTTCATTGACAGAAACTTCTGAAATACTGGGCTGCCTAACGTTGTTCTCAACTCTTTGATCAATTCTCTTCAGCAGGGGAAAGAAGCTGCTGCCGTATTGGGTCACTCTGAACCTGGCGTCAGTGGGTCCAATGAATCGACAACTGAACCTGCTCATGAGCTCGTGAGTTTCAATAATTCCATGTGAATTCAAAGTTAGTTCTAGATTAACTCTTTCAGAATGTGACTATTTATTATCCCTATCCTGATATTTTTATTTATGGTTGCTGTGAACGCTTGCAAAGAGACTAATGAATACTGAGTACATCCCTTGAAACCAAACATCTAGATATTCCATTGAGCGTTTGTTTTACTATTGCGAAGCTAATAGTATTGAATAATACACAACCACAATATTGCATGAAGGCAGGGGGAACACGATGATGACGGATCGGACCTCAGTTCTCACAAAAGTGATGAATCTCAGCATGGTAAGATCTTAAAAGCTTTGAGTCTGAAAATTTACCAAACATTCGTTAAAGAGAAATCTTCAGTCCATTCCCTAGATCTATCTTGTGCTTTTACTTCGGCTTTCTATAAACAAGTGCATTTCTAATTCAATGGATTTCGCCCTACCCTTCTACTGTAGACTATTGAACCTTACAAACTCAAAGTTCTAATCAATACAAATGTTGAAAAAATACAATAAAATACTAGTTGATAATGAGGTCATCTAGCTTGTAAATTTCTTTACGATGCAAAACGAAAAGTAATCAATAAACTTATTGAGCACAACCTTGCAAATCCAAATGCACAATCAGTATTGAACCTCTCCAATGTAACTAGAAGTTTCCCCACTCCGATTTGTGACCCACAAAAAGATGAAGATTGAATTGAATCGAGAATGAAACTCAAATTTGGCTTATCGACTATTAGGCTATTGAATGAGTTTCGCACTATGTTCCTCGAAAATTTTGAGTGTCATCCTAAATAAAACAGAATTGTTGCAGCATCTTCAACAAGGAACAGGGTAAACTAAATAAAATAGGTGCAAAGAGGAAATAATCTTCAGTTGCTTGATACTGACCCACGTTTCTGTCGGGGTTTCTGTGCCACCTCTTTCCAGCGGAATTGAGTATGGGCGTTTTAGGTGAACTATTGTGGTATTACATTAGATCAGGAGGAGCACTAGTCTTTGGGGTGATAACGTTTCCCTTGCAACTGGTTGGAAACATATTGTCTAGTCTAGCTGGCGTGGTATCGGGACTCTTCTTCCCCTTGAGGCTGCGAAGTGATGCACATGAACCCCTGCAAAGGAGGTTGACAAGTTTAGAGGAAGAAGTTCGAAAATGGAAGCCATTACAGGATGAAATCCCAAAACAACTTGGCCATCAGCCTGTAGCAGCTGTGGGAGATCATAACCAAAAGCTCAGCGTTCTTGAGACAGAGTTGGCTAACACCAGGAAGGTAGATGCCAAATCTGAGCCTCCATTTAAGAACGGTATTCTTTCAATTCAATGCTAATCGGAGATGATCTCCCCCTTTTAGTCATGTTACTTGTGGAATTGTTAATATACTGATGAATTGTAATTACAGTAATACTCGTGACTAAGAATTGGGCTTTCTACAGTTGCAGATAGGATGTTTGCTTCTGATAATCCTTTTTAAAGCGTGCTACAGACGTTGAGATCTGTATTATCAAAACAAGAAGAGTTGTATGACTTGTTGGAGCGTATGAAAGAATTCCAATGCGCGGTATGACCTACAAGCGTCTTGCCTCTAATGACGAAAGAATGCGTAGAAAATAAGATTAAAGTACAGAAGGAATTCATTGTCAGTGCATACGCGAGAAGATTATTAATTTGACTAGAAAAATTGTATTCTAACATTGCATGTGGTGTTTATTGCAGCAAAGTAAATGTTGGAGTAGATAACGCTGAACATAAGCATGTCAGATCAGCTGGTACTTCAATCTCAAGTTTAGTTAGACTTCGAAGGTGAAATCAAGGTGGTATGCAGGATTCTTAGATAGTCTTTTCTCAACTAGACGGGGTTACGGTAGCATTAATCATGATGTGGCAAGTAACGAGTTGTGGCCAGTAACTAAGAGATTAATACAGTGTTTCTCTTCACTGCTTATTCAAACAAAAATTTCGTGAACTTTTCAGTAAAAAATGCACCTGAAGTCTCTCGGAGCTGTAATAGCTGAAGTACTGGCCTGATAAAATTGAGGAGGAGAACAGCAAGGGATCTTGGCTCTCGAAAAATTCCACTTAGCCTGGATTGAGATAGAGGCACATCTCAGCCAGACTCTTAATTCTAACCGGCGAGGCTAGCTAGTCCCACTGTTCTCCAAGAGAAAATTTAAGAAGAACGTATCATTGTATAGAATACGAGAGTATATGGGTCACAGTGTGAATCAGCACCGAAGAGAAACTCGAGCTAGATGAAAAGGGGTATTTTTGCAGACCTCCTCAATTTGTATGAATATAAACTTTGGCAAAAATTTGTTTCCGGGGCTCATAATGGCTGAAAAAATGCACACATATAAACGGAATATTTCTAGTTATGGTTGCATCTGCTTTTCTCCCTCCTGATATGAATCTGTGTGCAATGAAGAAGTTAACCAGACAAATTTATGAGGGCGCAACAATTCATGGCCGAAAAGTTTACTCTCAACTGAACAAAACTATGAATTGACAGTCACAACCATTCCGATCAAGTAGCAAAAAATTTTAGGAATGAATGAATTTCTTCTTACAAGATTCCGATCATTTCCCGGGTTTTTTATCTCTGCAGTTTCTGTTTGCTCGTTATCCTCGTTGTCTCTCGACTGGGAGTTAATTATTACAGTGATCGATCAGTCAGTTTCTGGAGTAGAGAGCTTGTTGCGGCTTGTGATTTCTTATGTGTTTGTTTGACTGTTAATTTGTTAGCTTGATCAGTGCAATTAGCCTGAAAGTTGAAATGCTGCAAGTTTGATTAATAAATGAGGATTGATCAGCATATCTTTCTGTTGCTAACTTGCTATTACTGAATGCTTGATAAAGAACAAATAAAGAACTAAGGTGCCCACTTTGAGAACTCTGGCAGCTTCTGTTGAGTTCGCAATCACAGTTCACAATTTGGAATTTTTGCATGAAATTGTTAGGATGGATGCTAATCATCCTAATTTATGTGTGAAGCTTTGTTTTCACATCATTCCGATCAGGAAATTATTTTTTTTTTCATTTATTATGAACTACCAAATTCTTGCATTGATTAGCATTGAATACTTGATTTGAATGAATGTTTTCTTCACAATTTTTCAAAGATTTCATATTCTTCAATTTTCTGAAAATATCCATATTAAAGTCTTTGATCACAAGTTTATCCAAAGTGGAGATCCAATATCTCTGCAAATGACAAATTAGACACCATTAGAATATCCACAATCTCATAGTTACAATAAAACTACAATTGTATTTGAAAATTTTTACAAAATAATTATCATTGCTCCATTCAGTTTAACCCATGAGCATAATTATAGAGTCTACTCTAAAATTGACGATTTGAGAAAAATCTTTATTAAGTGCTATTTAGAAGAATGTGTTGGAATTGATATACAAATTTAAAGTTATAGACCAGAAATTTTAGATTCCATAAATACAATTAGATTCACCAATGCTAGCACCAATTAATTTTATAAATTTTGAAAACAAACTTTAAAATTCCTTCTAAATTCGATCTTAAAGAAAATATTATCATTTTTGAGTAAAAATTTGTTGGAATTGGATTTGAAATGAGGTTCTCTTGACATGATGATTTTTTGAAATCTTTTTGTTCCTAAAATCTATGACTTCATTTTTGGAAATCTAATTTTGAACTAGAGTCAATGCAATTTTGGCTTTGTCAACCACTTGACATACTTCCACATTTGTAATTTTAGAAAAATATGTACTCTAGTAACACCAAATCCAACCATGAGATAGGACAACAACTTGATAAAACATCTCTATAAATTAGGATGACTTTTATCCAAGCAATAATGAGGATGAAACTTGAGTTTCAATTTGTTTGTTATCTAAAAAGTAGACATCAAAGTGCTTAGGTGTTAAGCAAGTTGGTGGAAGAAGTTGAATTCTAAACAATAAGATTGCTAATCAACCAATACCTCACATATTAACACTAGAAACATTGAAGAAATAAAAGACATTCATTGGCACAAAGAATAAATCAACTAGAACATAGTAAGTATCCAAGATACACATTGTCATTTATGTACAAATAAAGTTTCTTTGCCACATCTACAATAAACAATTGTATGAGCAAAAAACAATTACCTTCCAAGAATATTTTCCATCAAATGTTGAAAGATCTAGTACTATTCCGGACTGTCTGAGTGAGTATTTCATGCCAAAAAATTACTTAAATTTAGAGAAAGCAGTTTGGTAGTCATTTTTGTATTTGATACCTTAATTATAGAAACATTAAGAGTGAGGCAAATTTATTCTTTTGAGGTTTTTGTGAGGCCCAATTTTTTATATTTGGCATTTAAAGCACTAATTTATTCCTTTGGGGCTTTCTCTTTAGTATTTTCTAGAAATATTAAACTTTATTTATTGGTTTAATATTTGTTGACCCTAATAGTTGGATAAAGTATATCATAACCAATCTTGTTGAAAATCAAGATGGATTTTTTTTATGGTAAAAAAGTTACAAGGTAGCATTCTCTACAACCTTTTGTGATTGTCGTCGATGAACTTAAAAACTTGTATAAAATAATATACATAATTGAGTAAATTCACTTAAACAATGGCACACATTTGTAAAACAATGAAATTTCACATTCAATGAAAGAAAAGCAAAATCTTTTGCCAAATATCATCAAAATATGTAAATTACAAAAATCCCTCATTTAGCATGTCCACAAGAAGGTCTCAACTAGAACTATCCAAGGTGATTGCACAAAACACTTGCCGATTTTGTTGCATTTTATAGGATTGATGTATTTTTTTAGAGTACTTTAAAATTAGAAAAAATTAATTAATTTCTTAAAAAATATGGCCATTATATACATCTACAAGATGAAGGTAACATCCAAAGGAAAAAAATAGAAAACATTCTCTAAATAGGAGAACAAAAAAGTGTCAAATCTCAAGAAAATACATACTTTGATGTTTTGATTACGAAAAAATAGGTAAAAAATGAAATAAAGAAAATTAAATTTTGCCATTTGTTGCAATTCTATAGAGATGGTCATATACCAAAAAAAACACCAAAGTAATTTCTTACAGGTTTTGAAATGCAAGTAGAAACTAAAAAGAGGCTCACTTTGTAGACTTCTGCACATATAATTCACTATTTTTAGGACCCCTTTGAACAATAGTTAGAAGTCTACTACAAGACCATCTCCTCCAAATTTCATTAGGAGAAATTTGAGGGCATGAAGAGGCCTTGAGTTATTTTGAGTTCCCAAGGTGTGGCAACTTGCCACATCAATAGTACAACATAGCACATGTACTGCCACATCAGAAAATAATATTATTTTTAGTTATTTTATTTTTAATTTTTTGAAAAAAAATTAATTCAGTTTTCAGTTTATTAGTACTTTATAGAATTTTGGGGGAAAAAATTCATTTTTTCTTTCCAAAAATTCAGCCCATTAAGGGTTGGTTTTGAATTTCTGGTAGCATAGGAAACAATGCAAGGACAACCCTAAAATGGGCTCTTGAAGCCCTCAATTCTCCTTTAATGGAGCTCCAAATTTGTTTCTTTGGGTACTACTTTGTTCCCCAAAAAATTGGGGGCTATTTATGGACAATACAATTTTTTATAAATATTCCAAAATATTAAACAAGGCATGTAATAGTCATGAATACCTTGCATATGAATTTTGAGTCATTTTGATCCAAAATGCAAAAGTGATGGCAAAAAAACATATCAACTACAGATGTGATAGAAAATAGTATTAGTATTTTGTGCAATCACCCTCCACTCAATAGTAAGAATAATACGCCCAATACAACTGAAACCAATCATTCAAGACAAGAATAATCTAGAGCTAGCAAAATAAGAAAATTTGATTTCTACAAAAAGGACTAATAAATTGTTTTCAATAGGTCATATATTACTAAGACATTTCAAAGTATCAATTACAATTTCATCTAGCCTACATTTAATATATAAGTACGTATATATGTACTTCTCATGACCAAAAGAGGCAAATACAAGTATTCCAAACAAAGGCCAACATCTTTGGAGGACATCCTTTTGTGACTAAATTATTTAAAGAATTTAATCTTAATTTCTTAACATCAAATTAAAGTAAAAAGACAATGAACTATAGTTTTAAAAAACCTAAAATTACATTTGCAAAGTTAATTTAAAGTTTAGCAAAATTGATTAGAAGCATCTCTTATGAATGCAGAATGCTCAAGACATGGCATATGCTCAATTATAATGAATTAGATGTTGTCTTTCAAGAGTCATTGAACAACTTTACTAGCAAAATATGGATAATCACATGGATCATGCTTGATATTTCTAATGCACTACTCATCTCTTCTAAGTTTTGTTGGATAACCTATTACCCATACTACAAATTTAAAACATGACTAACAATGTTCTATGTAGCATATTCAACCTAATGAAAGCCACAAATTTGTCATTGATACACATTTCTACCTTAGTACCTTATTTTTCAACGGAGATGTCAATGAGACTAGAAAATGTTGCAAAAACTTGTAATGTCACAACTTACAAGGAATATTAGACTACTTTAGAATCTAAATTATAAACTGAAGTAAACTCCAACAAATAGCTTCCAAAATTTATCCACAAAATCTCCTATTTGCTCTAACATGATCTTCCTTTAAATGATATTTTTGTTGAAAGACCTAAACAATTTTATAACTAATTGCAATTTAACCTCCATGACCTTACACCAAACTTCTAAACTTCCAACTTCAATAAAGATAAACCAACAATCACTTGTAAACCCCAAAATGTCAATTTCATTAAAGTGATATGATTCCAATGCCAAAAATTGTGACAAATATGAGCATATGTAAAGGACTAAAATCTAGAAGAAGTATGAATTTGTGCCTCTGAAAGTGCATTCTAAAAGTGCCAAAGTATTGGAATACAACCAATTGAACAAAATGGACTTTCTAAGCATTTAACTTTGGTGATAAATCCAAAAGCAAAGAACCCAAATTCTTGTTGAATCCCAAAAAACAAGTACAAAGCTTGAAACAAAATGAAACAAAAACACCCCCCAAAATGGAAAAGAGAAACAAAATATGCAACAATAAAATGAAAAAGAAAAATATATAAAATGTAATCAAAATCGTTCTTGTGGTTGCATGAGACAATGAATCAAAATATAGGTTCAAATGGGAAAAATTGTAGAGTGTACAAAAGGCATAAACTAGATTAGAAAGGATCCAATATTTTTCAGCCAACCAACATTGTTGAAACTCAAAAGTTTGAAATATAGGTTGTTTCTTTATGTATAAACCTCCATAATTGCCTTGATCATGTACCTACGAGACAAGAGGGTGAGAGAGCGCATCCAAATAATTATGTGCATACATTTGATAACTTGATTGCCTAATCAAAATTTCCCTTGGGAAGATCACAAAATTGAAATGAAGTATGAGATTAGTGTAGAATAGATAAATGCTCGAGAGTAGGAAGGCTTCAAAGTGTGATGACATTTGTGATTGTTAATTTTGTTGGATTGTGCCAAAAAAATTGACATATAAATACACAAAACTCTAAAATTTATGGCACATACTTAGATTTAAGTTTCAAACTAAGTGTCTTAGTCAATTGAGTAGTAGCTACCACCAATTACACAAAATTGAGCTTTAACCCCTAAAGGTATTTGACTATGTTTTCACCAAAAACACTCCAAAACTGTCATCTCTAGTACAAGTACCAAATTTTAGAAAAAATACATTTTTGAACAAATGTAACCATAGGATCTTGTAGTACGCCGGTTTGGGAAGATGTGGCAAAAATTTCAAAAATTTCCACCATTTGGATTGCAAGATATTAGCATTTGAAGTCACAAAAAGCCATTTTTTGGCCCTTCGAAAATCCGGGCAGATGCACTTCACCAGGTCAGATCATTATGAAAAAAGGTCCAAAATGGTTGTAACTCTTTGGATTCATTCTCCAAGTCATGTTGGCTACATGCTTGAAAAATTTTAGATCATTTGTAATTGTACAACATATAGGGAAAAAATAGTAAGTTGAAAGAAGTAGAGAATGATTCAAAATACTAAATTGTTAATAATTTATTTATGGATTTGAAAAATGCCAATCCCAATGGTTAAATTGTTGTAATAAAACAATCTACACCTCATGTTTTTATTTTTTTTCCAAAAATATAAAAAATTGAGTGAAATAAAAGTCTTCAAAGTTTATTTTAGAGTAGATATTTTATTACTACCCACAAACTACCTACGACTAAAACTCTTCATAACTTTCATCTCATAAATCAAAATGGAATGATTCAAAGCTTTCCATGTATATATAAATCAGGAAAATAAATTTCAAATTTTTAGTTTAAAAAAAAGTGATTTTTCAAGAAGTTTTTTTTGCTATCCGGGTTGCCCGCCGAGCATTGAAAACAATATATCATACAATAACTTTTTAACCATGTATTCAAAATATATGAAAATTTTTGGGCCTTAGAGCTACTCCTTGGACACATGTTGTGTGAAAATTTCAAAGAAAAAAAATAAAAATTCCATTCGTAGTGAACTGCCCGAAATCGCTATGTTGCCAAAAAACACCGTTTGGTCCTTTAGGGGTTAATAACAATTTGATTGCTCGATCACAAGCTTGTATAGTACATCAATACTTTGTGGCTTATCTAAGGGTTTAGATAGAATAAGAGTTTAGAATTTTGAGAGGTTTAATGGTTATCAGTTTCACAGTAACCCTTGTCCAACTCTCCAATGAGGCAATGACTTAGATGCCTCAACACTGAACTTGGCATTATGGGAAAACAATACTAGCAAAATTGGACTAAGAAGACTTCACCCTAGCTAGAGACACACACATGGGCATAAGCTTGACATCCATATCACAAAATGGGACTCGAAGAAGAACGACACACCACATGTTGAGACACATGGACAGAAGCTTGAATTCGATATGGAATGGGACCAGCCAAATTAAACCACTCACCATAACTAAAGCTTAAGACACAGGGACATCTGCTTGAGATCGATATGGCAAAACGGCAATGTCTGCAATGAGAAGAGGAACCGCCATGCGTTGATTTCAGATTGGGTGCCTTCGAATCGATTCTAAATTCCTCTCATGGTTAGACGTCTCCGCGCAAAACTGCACAGCAAAGTCACGTTACCACATTTTAATGTTTTTCTAAAGGCTTGGTCCGCATGGTCCGTGAAGAATTCAAGGCTTGGAAGTCACAGGCTGGTCGGAGGGGACTCCACTATACTACAGTAGTGCTACGAGTCTTCTTCGAAGGTAACTAGTACGAGGTACATGGACATGTACAAACTTATGATGAGCTTGACTTCGATACGGCAAAACAGGACTGGTCAAACCACTGACCACGGCTAGCTTCAAAAACATGGACAGAAGCTTGAGATTAATACGGAAAAACAGGACTAGTAAAGCAGGTCATCATAGCTTGAGGTTGATACGACAAGACAGGACTAGCAAATGTACTCAACATGCCATAGCTTGAGATCAATATGGTAGCAGGGCCGAGCAGAAGACGGAGACGAGAGCAATGTCCGACTTATCAGAATGAGCGCAGCTCCACACAAATAAGAGCAAGCACCAAACCCTGGCTTTCGCTTGGGCTCCTGGGGTTTCACCGTACTGTACACCGACATGCACATTTTACGTAGACTTTAGTTGTCTGCAATGAGAAGTTGAGCGGGCACGCGTTGATTTTAGATTGGGTGCATTCGAATAGATTCCAGATTGACTAGAAATGCGTGGATATCCGGCCTCAAGTTGTTCAAAACTGCACGCAAAGTCACGTTACCAGTTTTGATGTTTTCCTCACTGAGGCATGGTCCCACGAATAATTCATGGCTTGGGGGTCACCATGCCAGTCGGAAGCCTAGCTACATGAACAGAACAAGAGGTTTGTCTGCAATGAGAAGATGTAGACTATGGGCCTCAGATTGACAGGAAATGGTATATTCGATCGATGAGTATGCCTGAAGTAACGAAGTACTATACGCTCGAAGGACTTTAACCAGGATTTACCCTTTTCTTCATGGTATCGATGTGGCCCCATTACCGACTACACCAGAAATTCAAGGCTTCGGAATCCACAATTGATTTCACAGGCTGGAAAGCATTTTGGGCTCTTATATCTTATACAGTATCTTATGTATAAGATATTCCGGAAGTCTGCAGTCTGCGCTCATGCTTCAGCAATGAAATGGAAATTAAATATGATTCGCAAGGACGAGGCCTCGGCCGCGTTGTATATAATTTGATTTCCTTTCACCAGAAATTTACAAGACGTGTGAGAATGAGAAGAAAGTCCAGGACAGACATGCACCGGGTATGTGGGGAGGGGCAATTGAGCTGTGAAGGTGAACGGGTGGTGGACATTCAATATGTCTTATCGCATTGCTGCATGTGCGGTTTCCTTCAACCAGGGGTTCTTCACACAAACTGACAGACGTCTGATTCACTGACTTGAAATTGATGGGCTGCATTCAATTCAATCCCAGTGTAGCAACAAGGATTCGAAATCTGATGACATGGTCAAATTCTGTGGACCTTCATTTTGACATTCAAGCGCCCAGGGTTAAAAAAACAAGGACTGGAATTTGGTTTGATCCGTCATGAAAGTGTTCAAAAGGCTTAGGCAAAATTGGATTAGGAGATATGGAAGACTTTGGTTTCGATAGTGAAGGGCCCTTCGGCTTGTACAGTACTGTAGCAGACATTGATGGTAAGGGAAATTTTCAATGCTTTCCATGGATATCATTTTGTGACTAGTTTTTAGATAATTGTCCTTAGTACTTTGAACCTGAATTCAAAGTCTCAATAACCATACACAAACAGAATTTTCAATATTTCAATAGACACCAGAATCTTTATAACATGATCAACCTGATTAATCAAACTGGAGTCTTTTGAAACCACGAAATGTCCGGCCTTTAAAGGTTTAAGAGCAGCCGGACCATATCTATTGCATACTTCCAATGAATCATAAGGTGCGTCAGTAATTCCTCCCGTTCAAATGTGTATATTCAGACTTATCTTTCAATCAACTGCATTATGAATTTCCCAACTGTGATAACAAGTAGTAGGTAAAACCAAATATAAGACTCGCTATGATAGAATTCGTTCAGATTAACGAAATGAATTTCTTCACTGGAAAATAATAACCAAACATTCATGGAACAGTTCAGCAACCACTGTGCAATAGGAAATATCCGGTCATTTTCTGGGATTTCTGAACCAAAATCTGGAATTTTCTCCTGCGGGGGGAGAATACCGAGCAGGAATAATTATGACAACTCTGTGTGCACAAGAGTATCGAATTAATGAGTTTCTAAAAACAACAAACATTCACACTCAACACAACATTCACACCTGCAGGCTGACAATCAAATCGATCAAGGAGCACAAAATTCTTTCCATATTGGATTCTAAACACACAACTGAGATTCTCCTACGAATCCTGGATTCTGCAGCCATGCAAGAGACTACTTCCACTGGGGATTTCAGGCGACTCAGTATTATTTTCCTCGATCCACTTTACTATATTTTCTGTCAACTCTCACTACAGGTTATTGAAACCTTAATCAAGCCTTCAATTTTCCCATCTCCATACCACCACCATCCTCAACATCGACAAGGCGTAGCAAACATACATCGACGTCGAGACTAAAATTGTCAAGCCCATTTCAACGGCTGGGTGATGGAGGAGCACGAATGCCGGGTTTCATGGGAGTAACGCTGGGTTTTACTGGAGGATCCGAGACCACTTGGACCGAAAGGTGATCATAATCATCCGGGTCGGGGTACACCACCAGCACATCGCCGTCCTGCACATGAAGCTCCGTCGTCCACCCTTCCGCAGTCTGGATCTGAATATCCTGCTCCGGATGGTCGAGGTGGACAGTCATCACGTCCGTCGCCACTTTGACGTTCTTGTCGCCCACCAGAACGGTCACAACCATGGTCGCCGGGTTGGAGATGGTCACGCTGGCCTCGGCAAGAGCTCCCGAGGTTGCGCAGAAAGCAGTCGACACGAGCGCGGCCACCAGCAGTCCCAGCAGGAGGGCCTTTTTCCCCACAGAGGACGTCGCCATGGTGAATTAATTGGGGTGGAGCACCTTGCGCACCTTGCTAGCTCTGAAATGCGTGAAACTGGGATGAATTGTGATGGGAAACTTGGAAGCCTTTTTATCAGAGGGACTTGCAATGGATCAAAGAACAATGCCGGTTCAGCACAACTGGTGTGATTAGATCACTCCATGCTAACAAATTGCGGGAATCGCAATTTCCATGCAATTCGTGCACGGAATGGAGTTTTCTCTCAGAATTAATTTGTTCGTAAATTTTGTTCCGGTTCTTCTGAACTCTTACCATTGCTTTCACACATGCCTCAGTCATGGGTACAGCAATTGATGTCATTTCTCTTTGCCAGAAATTTTCAAGACGTGAGTGGAGGAGACGTGAAGCAAGGATTAGTCCAGGACGGACATACTCTTGGCACGTCGGAGAGGCAAATTAGCTGGGAAGGTGTACATGTGGACAACAGTCTTTTCAAATTCGCACTGCCGAGAGGATTGCTTCCGCTGCCACAATTCTCGTGTGGTTAGCCCGTACAACGCTGCTGAATGCATGAACAGCAGCTAAAGACGTTCTAGAGGAACCGCTGCAGACTGCATGCAAGCCTCATCAAGGATATTGTGACAAGCTCAGAAACTCTTTTGTCACTTACTAGCAAGTTTATGCTTGGAATTAGCTGATACAGCTGCTAAGTCAATGAAGTCAGTTTACATCAAACAACAAACTCTGTTCGTGAGAAGCAATCTGTGTTTAACTACACGTGCAATCATAGAACAATGTACGAATTAAAGGATGCATGAGTGAATGGAAAAATGGCAGTAAGAATCATTTGGCAGGGTGAAACTTTACTGAGATTCATTGTCCCATCGTCAACTACCGTCATACATAGCGACCAAAAGAACTATCCTCAATTCAACAATCAAAATTGACAACGAGAAATTTCTCATCCCAATCAATTAGCGCAAATTCATTTCAAATTGGAACTTAAACTCATTCCTGAGTTCCTCACTTCCTCCTCCAAATCCAGGGTTCTATCCGTAGCAGTGCAACACACTGCAACTGGCAGAGGACAACTAAGGTTTAGGGTTTAGATTCCAAGCGTCGACAAGGACTAGCGAGCATAGACCTCTGATGATCGATCCAAACTGACAATCGCCACAGGGCTCCAAAGAATCTGTTTCAAAAATTCAGGAATTGAGGCGCGAAAGGTTTTGCAAGGGTTTATGTGGATGAAGCTTTTGAGTATGCCAGAAGACTGTTGAGGACGAAGCATCTCTCCGTCGCAGGGTACGCCATGTGTCCAACGACGGGAACGTGGTGAGATGGCGTCGCCCAACGATTTCGCCATGATTGAGGATGCCTCGCGCTTTCGCATCAGACGGTGCGCAGTCGCAGCGCCACCTTACGTTTCGGACCTCACAGGTCAAATTCAGTAACCCGACTCCGCCGGCCGGCTTACTAACTTACTCTTAACTGCAGCTCTTGCTATCTGCAACATCAGTGTGCAGCGCTCAAGCTCCTCAGATGTTGAAACCATCGTTGAGTCCACTGCTTGGTTGAGATTCGGAGATTCATCGAGATTGCTAATTTCTCTTTCCGTGCTCTGAACTTTTGAATTCGCCAAATTTGTTGAATTTGCTGAATTCTGCGGTGATTGCTTATTTCTGCATCGAGATTTGGTCTGGGAAGATAACAATGCGCGTACAATATTGTCTCTCGACTCTTTCTTCGCTCTGTGATTGATATGATATCGGGAGCTGGATATACAGAGCTGGCAAGTATCGGATCTTGGAATTTCAATTGCATCTGGCGCAGGGCTGTTGTTGACGAGAATAGGGTTTCCGCCTCGTGTTTAGGTCTACGAAGTATTGCACTGGAATAAGTCTCCTGGCTACAACCGGAATCGATCGACATTGTAATTATGACGAGTCGGGGAATGAATTGCATATGAAGTAAGGCCAGTTTTCAGCCGTAAGTGGAAACGGCAGCCGGAATTCTGCCTCGACTGGATTGTCAATGATGTTATGATTCCCAATGCCAGGCATTTCAGCGGGAGGACTTCAAGACTTTCGTAGATTTGCAACCTGTCTACATGAGCGGCTCGTGTTGCCAGATTGAACAAGTCGCAGCCAGCGTGAGTGCGCACACTCGTCGCGAGTGGAGATGCGCAACGGTTCTCCTCAGGTAATTCCCTTCCGTGCCTAACCGCCTTTCATCTTCTTAATCCAAATCTGGCTGTCGCTCGATCAATGCTTCTATAACGTCGAGACACATGGAGCTTAATCCATTCTGTATTGTACTGCAGTCTCTTCTCGTTCATCTCTTTGCAAGCTGCTGTCCATATATGCGCTACTTGCTTATTTTTACAAGCAAAGGTGAGCTGGTTGTCCGAGAACAAGAGAGGAACTTAGGTCAAAGGGGAGAGTGGGAGACTCGTAGATTGGTGGACCTTAGTGCGTCAATGCGATCCATCCCCAGGGCACCCCTCTCGTAAATTTTTGTTGCAGCTCTGATTTGCTGGGATATTGAATGCTAATGCGCACACGGGCTGGGGATTCCATTTCAGGGCTACAGCGGACGAAGAGTATCATACAGTGGGAATGGAAGACCTGTAGTTACGAAGCAGGGTGATGACATCTGGGAAGTGGTGTCGGCGCTTGCGAATGCGCTCCAGGATGCGCGCAACCAGCTCGTGAATCTGATGAACACCTCCCGTGGCAAGCCGATGCGTTTGTACGGTGGACGCACAAGCTCCTACGAGTCCTGTGACTCCCGCTTCTCTCTAACCCCTCATGTGAGTCCTGGCCGCGGCATGCGCAACGTGCACCGCGGGCATGCTCACGGGCACGTCGCGTTCGGATTAAACTCCGAGTTTCCTCTACACCCAGCCACCCCGAGGCGAGCGAGGCGAGCCCGGCCGATGAGTGCCCAGCGAGCTGTTCGAGTTTCCCCTTCTCCTCGACGCTGCACCCACCCTTTGCATGGCATGGGCGCGGCCGCGAGGAACCTCACGCCGCGACGAGGAGCTCAGGAGAAGTGGCCGTCGTCGCAGGTGGCAGATTGCAGGAAGTCGCATTGGGACGAACTCAGCCGACGAGAGAGGGCGTGTGTGAACATCAGCTCGGGGAAAGGGCAGAGTAAGAGTGGAAGTGCCGGAGAGCAGCGGCGGCATGGGGATTGTATCGGCACACGATTCATCTCGCTGTTAAAACAAGAAGCGCACCAGATTCGAGAGCGGCGCTTGGCGGAGGAGTCGCTCCGGGATCGAAGGCCATCGTGGACCCGGTGCTAGCGAATTGGCTATGACTTACTTTTGTGTGTTGATTGATCTATGCTTTCTCTTCAATTTCCTCGACTTTGGCCTTGGTACGTAGAAATTGCTAGCAGACTGATTGATGGCCAGCAGGAGATCGTTTCCGCCGCCGACATGGCGCATCTTCTCTACACCGAGGCTTGTTAGCTTCTGTATTCGTAGCTTCGTATTCACAATGGACTTTTGTCAAACAGTGGCACTACTGAAGAAGCTGATGGTCAGCGTTGTGCAGACGCAGGTACGCGTGCACATGCCAGACCTCGGAGTATTGGCAATTTGCAGTAGATTGTTTCCGTCACCGACATGGCGCATTGTCTGTACACTGAAGCTTGCTAGCTTCTGTATTCGTAGCTTCAAATTCACGATGGACTTTGACAAACTACTGATGGCAATTAATACTGACCCAGATGATGTCCAGCGTTGTGCAAAAAGCAGATACGCGTGCACATGCCGGACATCTGAGCATTCGCAATTTGAGGCAATGCAGACTCCATTGGAGAGGATGACGAACATCATAAGCTTCGTAGGAAACATTCATGTGCAACGAAGCATTCTATTATAGCCTTTGAACAGTACAGTACAGCAGTAATGTTTACAGGGTCATTTTTTGGTTGAGATTGCAAATTTTAGAGCACCAAAACTGTGTCATTCAAGTGCCTTGGAGTCTACAATCTATGATCGGTTTAGATATGAGGTTCATTTGGCCCATTTTGAGATGTTAGTTTCAATTGGGTGATTCGAAACTGTGCCAGTAACTTGTTGTAATTAAGCCTTTACCATGGATGTTGATTTTGTGGAACTTTGCTAGCGTACTAAATATAACCATTGATTGGAAAGTTTGAAAAACTCAAAACTGCTCTAGTTGAAATTGGTCAACTCAAAATTGTGTTAGGTCGTTGTCAATCTTTTTTCCATGTGCGTCAATTTGTGGATTTTCATGAATAATTATGCCCATTTTCTTTGAAAAGAATGTTGTGGTTCCTGTGAAACCTTCAACTTTTAAACTTTAGCTTCATTGGGTGAGCACTAAAGTTGGATGACGTAATGCTTTTGCATTGGTTATGCAAATGAAGAAATATTGGTAAGGACATGGTAAGGGCATTCAAGTAGAGTAGTTGTTGTCATTGATTTGGTCATTTTACATATTTAGGATCATATTTCACTTTCTTTATATAATTGTAGTAGAATGGCATAGAATGCCATAGAATGGCAATTGGTAGAAGAAAAAATTTAATTGATCAACTCAACATCCATAAAATAAAATAAACTTTTAGGTAGTCAATCAAAAATATATAGGTTCTTATGTATTGTAACGAGTAGGAAGGGGGAATTGCAATAGCATTGACAACATTATTTACTACATCTTTCATTAAACCTTGCAATCTTTTGGTTTACTAAAATAGGGCATTTTGACTAGCTTCTTCTTTGAATTGTGCATGATTTCTATTTTATAATTAAAAATTAAAATTGTAGGATTTGAAGACTTCTAGAGTGTTTCAAAATACTACAATCAATATTCTTTTGATGTCATATGAATATATTCTAAATTTTCAAAATTTAACTGGCATGCAAGCATTATCTACTTTTTGTACAATTTTTTCAATATAATGGTAGCATGGTGTCTTTGGACTCCATACAAAAAGTGTATTTATTCAATAATAAAATAAAAATCATTCACCTTTTTTTCCATGCATCTATTGTGGAAAAAGAATTTAATGGTTTGAAATTGTATTGTAGCTTGAAATATCTTCAAAGATTCAAGATGTCTTGACAATACAAAGATTTTGACCTCGTGTGAACATCAATCTCTATAATGATTGATGTTTATTGATAAATCATGTTATTCAAGGATATTATACATGAATCACGTTTTGGCTCTTCAATCTATCAACCCATAAACAATCATTTTGGATAGAAATTGTCAAAAATTGCTACATTATTCGCAAATTATATTATATTTTATTCTATTTTAAAGAATTCCAAATACAAAAAACTATACTAGACCACTATGAAAATGTGTAGAATACTTTTAGAAAAAAAAAGTTTTTTTGACCTTGACAACAAATTATGATTTTTTGGGGAGTAACAATGCATTAGAAATAGATTTTTTTTTCTTGATGTTTGCATCTTTTATCATATTGGGTACATGCTTTTACATGTTAGATACAATCTTGCCAAATCTCATAAGTAGAAGAGGACTTGTGAACTTGTGGCACACCTTGTCCAAAAAATATTGGGTAGCATCACTTTCATTTGGTCACACAATAAAAAAAAGAGATTATATTGTCATACAAAGGATTAACATATCTACACCTTCTATCAAAATTTCAAAAAGATTCATTCAAAATTGACTTTGTAGGGACATACAACAACCACTTCATTCTTTAGGAGTGAAGAGTAGCCTTTTGCCTTTAGTTGGTGAATATTATTGTAAGGTGACAAAATTGACAACCTAGTAGTTTTCAAAGGCTCTACCTACATCCAATCCCACAATTCAAATTTTTTTAAGTGAGTGAACTACCTCAACTTCATTTATTTTTCTACTTTTCATTGGATATAATTTAAGCTTCGAAACTTATCCAAAATCTTGACAACTCCATGAATCTTGAGATACAAGCTAAGAATAGGGAAGGATATATAAAATATTGGAAAAAATTATAGATTTCAACTACTTACTTGGTCACAATGCCAGTACCCTCCACGAAGGTCAAATTTGACATAAATTAAGTCATTTTTGTAATTAAAAAAAGTTTGACATATAATCTTTAGTTGTGAATGGTGTGAGGTGACATGGAAATGGACCCCTTAGAATCTAACATGGAAATTCAATCCTGTCACGAGTGACTACCAAATCAGACCTTTGAGTACGATATAATTTTCAGCAACAACTTGTAAGCAATTTTGTTTTTGTTTTCATTTTTTGTAAAGGATCAAAGTGGCGATATTAGATGATACAGTGGTGCTCTAAATTTCAACATTCATCCACATATTGGATAAAAATTATCACATTAGCATATATCACATATCCATAATTCTACTTTCGTCCACAATCTTGCAATTTCATCCAAGATTTTTTTTAATTTGAAGTTTTTTGGCAATTTCATCCAAAATTTTATTATTTATGTTCTATGGGCTTGGTGCAGGGCCTAACTATTTGGTGCAAATTGACGACAAATTGCCAGAAAAAAAAAACACTGCTTGTAAGAATGGTGTGTCACACCTACTTAGGCCTCTGTGAGGTGAAGTCCAGTGCGTGTATTTCACGCAAACTACGCACGTACCAAAAATTTCACTTTTTCTGCAACCTGGAAGAGTTAACTTAATTGTCTCTGGCACAAGGCATGTGCAACTTTCTTTCCATCTTGTGTGAATAACTTATGCCCCGACAATTGCTGGGGATGTTTGGATGTGAACCTGCCATTTGAAAAAAGCAAGCCCTGGCATTTCCTAAGTTGTTGATTTTCCATTGCCCCCAAAACAGAAAGAAGGGACAAGGAAAGAAAAGGGCTACCTTTGCTGAGCAGGATATAAAAGGTGGGTACCTCAAAACCGCCACTTTGTACTACTGTGACTAGGGTGGTTACTATTATTAAATTGTTCAAAAGTTCATATTTCCCCATTTCTAACAAGTGAAAGGAGGTTCCAATGCACCAAAGAATAAGACAATTGGATACTGTATGCAAAAGTTAGGAAGGATCCAAGTTGATTTGTTTGGTACATGTTTTAAACTCATTTTCTGCCATTGATACATACATTGTACTCAGAGTAATGATGGGTGGTTGTAAGCCTGGTGCCTATGTTTGGGAAGAACCAGAGACTAGTTCAAAGTTAGCCAGTGGAATTGGATAGAACCATGGTTGCAATTTTAAAACATGGGCCAAAAAAATAGTGAAAAAATCCAGAAATTTCTTTATTTTGAGATATAAAATAGACAAAATAACTGGACTCGGGACTTGAAAAAACTTGTTCAACTTTGGGAATTGAAGGAAAATAGCCGGTAATACTCTAAGAACTTCCCCAATGCTGCCTGGTGCGATTTGGAGTGTAAGCTAAGTTACCCTAATAAACCTTCCAAATGCCACCAAACTGCCAAGTACCTATATCATACCAAACCCAAAGCAAAAGCAGTCCATGACAGTCACAGTTCTTCCAAGTTCCAACCAACTGAACTAATCCCTCCCATCCCAGCAAAATTAAAATAACTTAACCCTTGAACGCCGGGCTGGTGACCATGGAAATCAGGCATTTTGGAACTGTGTGACATCATTCAGTTTAGAAAAAACAGAAATACTCATTGGGAGTTAAATTACTGTAGAAGATCTTCCCTTTCCACCCCCTAATTCCAAGGATGAATAGTTGCAATTCTGTCTTACACAGGAGAATTCCTTGTCATTCATCCGACCAATAATCGTCTGCCGCGTCGTTCAAAGGTTAAGCTTATCATCCTCATCAATTAAGTTAAGTTAGCAGAAGCAGTAACAGAAAGTACCCTCCCTAATTTACATTGAACAGCAGCAACCTTCCATATTTTAAATGGTCAGGTTCAGTTCAGGGCTTCAGGCTCATTGAATTGTATGGAATTGGATTGTTGATAATGACTGGAAATGGCGAATGTGAGTGCAGTGCAGTGAAGTTAAGTTCCATTGTGGCGGGTGTGCTATGATGATGATGATGATATCCAGTGCACTGCACTGCTGCCCCCTCTGTCTGTCCGGTGCTGCTGTCATGGTCCAGACTCCAAAATTTGATGATGTGAGTGAGTGCAACACCTGCGGTACCCTACTTGGGTCACCCTCACTCTTCCCCTTCCCCTTCCCCTTCCCCTCCAGAGTTGACCTCATGTTGACTGACAGGAGAACTGAGGGTGGTCACCACTCACCCCCCAAAAGCACAACTGAAGTTAAGTTATTGAGCCGTCATGGGCGCTGGGGCTTCAATGCTTCATCACTTGCTACAGTTGCAGCAGTGTTGCACAGTTGCCATACCAGGGACCACCTTTGGTTGATACTACAGTAATTTAACCCTGGTAAGTTAAATTTTAGCCCTGGAATGGCTGGCAGACTGGTCACCATGGAGATCATTCTTTCAGGTATAGTGTGAAGCATTTGCTTAACCCTTAACCCCTAAACAACACGACGGACGTTTTTTGTCCCATGAACGTCAAGGAATTCTCCTCTGTAGGACAGAATTGCAACTATTCATCCTCAGAATTAGGGGTGGAAAGGGGAGATCTCCTACTAAAGTTTGACTTTCAAAGAGTATTTTTTATTTTTATAAAGTAGATGATGTCACACGGTTCCAAAATGGTTGATTTCCAATGTCACCAACCCAGCGTTCAAGGGTTGTATGTCGAAGTGGACGTTTTGAATCTGACGGACAACTTCATTGTTGACTGTAGAAAAATAGAATGCACCTATTGGTCTAGTAATTGGAACAATTTAGCTGACTACCTTGGTCATAGAGGCTTCGTCCTTTAAGGGTTAAAGGATAGATTGGTGACTATGGAAATCATCGCTTTTAGAATTGTGCGACATCGTCTACTTTAAAAAAAACAAAAATATCCATTGGAGGACAAACTATTGTAGAAGATCTCCCCTTTCCACCCCTAATTCCAAGAATGAATAGTTGCACTGGTGTCTTATATAAGAAGATTCTTTGCCATCCATCGAAATGTCTAAATTGACGTTTGAGGGTTAAAAAAACACCAAGAGTACTCATTGGAGGTCAAACTACAATAGTGTGTAAGACCTTCTTTTCCTACTCAAAATTTCAATCACTTTTATGGTACATAGAAAGATTCGTTGTCATTTGTCTATTAGTTTGAGGCTATTGGTTTGTCAGAGGGTTAATCCCAAAAGATATTTTACTACTTGTTCACCAAAAAAGCTCTCAAACTACTATTTTAGACACATGTAATCATGAGATCTTGTATTATGCTACTTTGAGAAAATGTAGAAAAAGATTAGAAATTTCCACTATGTAGATTGCAAGATATTAGTGTTTGAATTGACATAAATCTTTTTTTAGGCCTTGTGAAAAAATGGGCAATTGTTATTGACAAGGTCACATTTGTATGAGAAATGTTCACAATGGTAGTGCTTCTTTAGATTCATTCTTCACAGGCGAGTTGGCTACATGCTTGAAAAATTTTAGATCATTTGAAATTGTATAACGTATATGAAAAAAATAGTAAGTAGAAAAAAAAATAGAGAATGATTGAAAATACTAAATTGTTAAGAATTTAGTTATAGAATTGAAAAATGTCAATCCCAATGGTCGTAATGTTGTAATAAACAATCTACATCCTATAATTTTATTTTTTTTCTAAAGGTATGGAAAATAGTGAGTTAAATATAGGACTTCAAAGTTGATCTTAGAGTAGAAATTTGATAACTCCCGGAAAACTAAAACTCCTCATAACTTTCATCTCATTAATCAAAATGGAATGATTCAAAGCTTTCCATATATATATAAATTTGGAAAACCAATTTCAAATTTTTATTCAAAAATCAAGTGATTTTTAAAGATTATTTTTGAGTTGCCCTAGAGTTGCCCACCAAACAATGAATATTACATATCATGCAATAACTTTTTAAACATGTACTTAGAAATTATGAACATTGTTGTACCTTAAAGCCACTCCTTGGGCACATGTGAGAATTCAAAGAAAAAAAATTCCATTTGTAGTGAATTGCCCAAAATCACTATGTTGCTAAAAATGTCATTTAATCCTCTAGGGATTAATTTGAACCTTGAAAGAACAAGACCTATTTTCATTGGGACTCATGTATACAACTGGAAATATATGTAGAAGTTTTCATTGACTTTGATGGCTTGTAAAGTAAATTTCTTGGGGTAAAGCAACCTAATTGTTAACCCCTAAAGGACCAAATGGTGTTTTTTGGCAACATAGCAATTTAGGCAACTCACTACAAATGGAATTTTTATCTTTTTTCTTTGCAATTTTCACACAACATGTACCTAAGGAGTAGCTTTAAGGCCCAACAATTTTCATCACTTTTGAATACATGATTAAAAAGTTATTGATTATATGTAGTTTTCATTACTCAGCGGGTAGCCCAAGCAACAAAAAAACATCTTTAAAAATCACTTTTTAAAAAAAAATTGAAATTGGTTTCCTAGATTTATATATACGTGGAAAGCTTTGAATCCTTCCATTTTAATTTATGAGATGAAAGTTATGAAGGTTTTTAGTTGTGGGTAGTCATGGAATCTCTACTCTAAAATAAACTTTGAAGACCTTTATTTAACTCAATTTTCAATATTTTTGGAAAAAAAATAAAAGCACGAGGTTTAGATTGTTTATTACAACATTATAACCATTGGAATTGGAATTTTAAAATTCTATAAATAAATTATTAACAATGTAGTATTTTGAATCGTTCTCTACTTCTTTCTACTTACTAATTTTTTCCTATATGTTGTACAATTCCCATGATCTAAAATTTTTCAAGCATGTAGCCAATATGGCTTGATGAATGAATCCAAAGAGTTACAACCATTTTGGACATTTTTTCATAATGATATGGCCTTGAGAAGTGCATTTGCCTAGGGTTTTGTAGGGCCCAAAAAAGGTTTTTTGTCACTTCAAATGTTGATATCTTGCAATCCATGTAGTGGAAATTTTTGAAATTTTTTCTACATCTTCCCAAACTAGTGTACTACAAGATCCTATGACTACATTTGTCCAAAAATGTATTTTTTCTAAAATTTGGTACTTGTACTAGAAATGGCAATTTTGGAGCTTTTTTGGTGAAAACATAGTCAAATACATTTAGGGGTTAAGGTAATCTGATTTCACTATTTAGTGTACCTTTCTTTTTTTGAAAAACTTCAACCAACATAATTTTGATTCAAACATCCAATTTTTAATTTTTAAAAATTTCCACAAAGAGTATAAAACGCCACGCCTCATATCAAAAGTTTGAAATAATCCATTTGAAAGTGACCTTGAAGGAACTTGCCAAAATTTTCTATTGTTTGTTTAATAGACAATTATATTTGATAACCTTGTTTGGAAGTCTACATAAAAAAACATTCTTCACTACATCTCCATGTTCTTATAATCTATCAAATTCATTATTTTGAACATTTTATTGCATGTTTTTTCTAGTGAATGTAAGATCCTCTATTGTTTTCCTTGAATCAACCTTTTTCCTATATTTGTTCCTTGTGAGACAAATAATTAGCAATTTTGGAGAGGATTTTGATGAAGCAAAGTCATGAAACTTTAGAGGTGAAATTGCTTACATTTTTAGAGGATATGATTTGAAGACAAGTGATAATGGTGGTATTGCTCATATATTGACAATTTAACCCTTTTATGCTCTCAATCATCAAAAGTGTAGTGTAGGACATGAAAAATACACAAATTTTTAGCAGTATATAGGCACATGTTTTTCACCTCTAACTAGTGGGCTTCACTAGCCCTCAACTCTACATGGAAGTTGGTCCTAAGACCCTCAATTATTCACCTACTATTCAGAATGTAGGAGCATACGCCCACCAAGAGGATGAATGAAAAATCACCATTGTTAAGGTGCTTTGTATATCATCCAAAAAAAAACACTAGGGCTTACAATAATTGTTAGATTCCCTTCAAATTATTTTTGGTGTTAGCAAATCAAATGTATGGTAGACCAATCCATTTTTGCCAACTATTTATATCCATCACCCTACTCTTGACCCCAATTCCGCCACAAAACTCATTCAAATCTGTCAGTCATTATCTACCAAAATCAATGCAATAAAGCCAACAAGGGATAACATTTCAGTCTTTCAATGGTGAGGACTTTAATACATGAAAAAGTTGTTATAGGTTGTTTGTGAGACGTTTATGACTCCATAGGTAGTTTTGCAATTTCAAGGTAGACCACTTCAAAAATTCACAAAAATTACAATTTTGATCAAAAAATTATAATTCCACTTGGGTTTGATTCGTAAAACAAGCACACACTTCTTGAAATAGGACCCTATATATTCAAATTGAAAATTAGGGTGGTAATAGGCTTGTCTTACTTAGAGCTTTTGTCCTAAAACTTCAGAAATGGCCCAAGCCACCAATCCGATTTCAGACTTGAGTTTCCGGGTACTTCATATCTGGTCTAGTTTGAATGATTGATGGGCAGTTTTCGACAAAATGGCGGTGACTTCCAGAGGTGAATTTAAGTTACTATAAGCTAGTTGGGACTGCAACTGAAGGCTGCAGGCATGGAAATGGTAAATTACTCCTTTGAAGAGCTATTGTAATGAGTGTCAACTGGAATAATAATGAGTGTAGACAGAAGTGGTACAAGGCAATATTTGCGGATCGTGGATCCGAGATTTGCAAGGACTCAGTCCTTTACATGACATGAATCACTCTCTAACTTAACATACCTGAAAGTTAAGTTAAAGTTCAGTTAGCTTTGCTTCCGCCCTGGGTGGCATGTGTAATCTATCTATTTATGCTTACCTATCTTTTTTTCATGTGCAGAATACCATAACTTAGACTTCTTCAAACTGAAAGATGAGTACCCTTCAGTTTGTTTGTTTTCATTTTTTATGAAGTGCCAAAGTGGCAATAAAAAACTGTTGTAGTGGTACTCCAAATTTCAACATTCATGCACATGCTGGATAGAAAATATCAAATTGGCACATATCACATGTCCGTTGGGAAAAAGCCCCCAATTGAAATGTATTGTTGCAATGCTATTTGCAACACTAAGGGAGCCGACCCATTTCTGACCACGTAAGCAAATACACATACTGCAAGGGTTTCAACAGTGAGGAAATTTTCTCATGAGTAGAAATAGAGTTCTTAAGGTTTCCCTAATTTTTCAGATTTTTTTTCTCAAAAAATAATTACTACGAATTTTTAAGCTGAAGATTTTGTTCTACCCATATTAGTCATCTAGACCTTCCTATTTTTGACCAAGGGCTAGCTGCAAAATTCAACAAGGATTGGGTCCAAATTTGAGAGTTTTGTAGCCAATCATAATGCACCATGATTGCTTGGGAACTGTGCCAACATTAATTGTTGCTAATCACCTGCTGATTGAAATTACTCCACCCTACATTGTCAGACTGGGTCTGTGATTAGTAAGGGGTCGGCTCCCTTACAACAATAGACTTTCAATATTCTATTGTGACCCCATTAAAACAATATTGCAATAGTTCTGAAGCAATAGGGAGGTACTTTCATGATGTGTCCATAGTTATATTTTCATTCACAATTTGGCGATTTCATACAAGATTTTTTTAAATTCAAAGTTCTCTAGCAAAAAGCTTCATGGTTTTTTCTCATTCTTTGGCCTAATCATTTTTTCAGTGCAATTTGGTACAAAAAAACAAAAAACAAAACAAAAACTAGTACCCTTTGTGCGACATGTTTGTAGAAAATAAGTCTACAAATAGAAAAAAAATTCTGAAAATTTGGAGGCATAAATTAAAAAATGATAGAAAAAAAAGTTGAAAATATGAAACATTTTTTATGTATGTTACATGTAATTTGCATGCTAACAACCAAGTAAAGGAAATTTAAAATATTAAATTTGGGCATTTGATTAACATTTATGAATTTTTATTTTTGAGGAAATCAATTAGTGATGATTGCACTTAGAATGGATACACTATTTCCAAAAGGAGGTAGTAGATCATGTGAACAGTTCAATCTATATGAAGGCTAAGAGACAAATGCACTTGGGTAGTGGAACCTATGGAAAAAAAACATCTCATTTTTGCACCACAAGTTGAGATTTATAAACTTAAATCAGATTTTTGTATAATGATGTAAAAAGCTTCAATGTGAAAAATGGAGGCATTAGTGGTAGGTCATTAAGCAAAAATTATTAGATTTATGAATGTATAGGTGCATTCTTCATTTCTATGACAATCCATAAAATCATCTATAAGACCCTTTTAGATCTTTCCAGCATTTTAAGATTTGGGTCAGGATATATGAAGTTGAAATTGTACAATTTTGTATGTTTTTTATTCTTGAAATAAATAGATAATTTATTCCATTGAAAGGCCAATAAAATACATCTTTACAGTACATTGGGAGAAAAAGGGTTTAACCCCTCATTACCTTAGGGGATCAAAAGTGTCCTCACATATTTTCAAGTTCAATTCAAAGTATTGTAACTTTTGCATGGATGTCCAAATTCAATAAAATTTGTTGGAAAATTTGCGCTCTCTTTTCTAATTTGTGTGGAAAAATCTTAAAATCAATCCCAGATGTATTAATTTGGGGGAAGCCAATCAAAGGTTCCCAGTTCTATTTGAGTTCACCAAACTACATTTGATGGCTGCAACTTTCAGGACTTGTATCTCTTTCATCCAATGTTCGTTTTCAATAGAATTGCTGGACTTTGCTCCCCTCAAAGTCTAGTTATTGTGGTAGAATTTTTATGTCAATCAAAGTTGTTTGGAATATTTGGAAGCAATTCAAAGTTCAAAATCCGACATTTTTGGATTACTAGAAACTTTGGTAGCTTGTTTCTTCTTCATATAGTGTTTGTATCCAATAAAAAAATTGAAAAAGTTTTGCATACTAGTCTAGTTTGTGTGGCTAAAATTTCATATCAATCCAAGAAGTTATGAGTGATTGAGAAGCATTTTAGTAGATAGCATATTAGCCTTAGATTTGTAATTTGCAACTTTTCTTTCTATTTCTTGACATTGTTTCAAAGCCATTTTGCAAACACAATGAGTCTACTAAATGATATTTTCATTCATTGATGTGTTTGTATGCTAGTTTTGAATCACTTCATAGTTTAAAGTTTTTTCATTGGAGTAGGTTTAGAAATTGAATTTCACCTCCAAATGTGTTTTGAGGAAAATTTCTGTTTTTTTAACACTAATTTAGAATTGAAAACATTCTAATTTTGCAATCTATGTGGCCAAATGACTCCAAATTTGATTCATTGGTTGTCCAAAACATGTATACTACAAGATTGTACAATTGAGATCTCTATAACTCAATGACATTTTGATCTATGACACTTCAAAAACAATGATGTTTCTGAACTTAAAAAGGCCTTAAGCGATGAGGGTTTAATCCCTCCCTCAAATGATATTGTTGTAAATTTTTCTAAGCTAAACTTAGTAAAGTGTATCCAATATGAATCAAACTACTACAATCTTTGGTACAAAGCAATACAAGGGGAGACAAGCCACTTGTCAACATTCATAATGTTTTATCCCTAGCCATTAACTTATCTTTTTGTCTAGCAAAGCTTCAATATTTGATTGTTAAACATTATTTGTTATACATTGCTAAGTTTATTTCCTTGGGATATAAATTTGATTGCTATACATTTAAAATATAATAGCATAGATATTTTTAGGCTATAGATAATGTTCATAACCTCCCAAAGCCTTTTGGTAACGAATATCAAGAAGTATATGGATTTCAATGTAACTTTGGTGGCTCCAAATTTTATATCTATTTTTTGGAATGTTTCACTTAGCTTATAATCTTCAAATTCTTCATGTAGAGCTATATTGTGTGTGCTTTTGATAAGTATTGAAAAATTTATAAGGTTTCTTGATTTTTGGGGGAAATTTGAGCAATCTAAGCAACTTCCAAAAAAAATTCGATTGGAATTTAATTTTGTAGATGTATACACTTATAAGAGCTTATAATCTTCCTATTTTGAATTAGTGAAATGGAATTTATGAAGAGTTATATTTTAAAGGAAATCATGTCATTCCTTCACAATATTAGTATTTGGAGGTTCTTAAAGCTCAAATTTTAATAGTTATACCAAAAAAGTAGAAACAAAGGGTGTGGATTTCCTACTTCAACATTCTCACCATTGAGATTGACAATTTTCAAAAAATGACTAAGAAATCTTAAAGTTGAATCTATACAAATTTAATAATGATAAATAATTTAGCATTATTGTTTATAAAGGGTGTTTTGAGATTATTTTTTTCCTTGGAATAGCCAAAGAACTTTAGGAATTAAGGATTATTTTGATCCAAATTGTGGAGTATTTTGAACACTCCATTTATAGGGAATGTGCTATACTAATTGCATGTTTTCAATTGAGGTGTATTTTTGATATCCAATTCAAAATTTTGATATTTTGTGTCTTTTAACCCCTAAAGGTTCACAAGTATATTTTACCAAAAAAATACTCCTGAAAATTACCATTTCTAGTACAAAGAGATATGATGAAAAAAACTTTTTTTTTGCATAGTCAACTATAAGATCTCATACAAGACTTATATGAGAACATGTGGGAAAAAATTCATATACTTTGACCATGTAGATTGTAAGATATTATTTTGTGTTCAAAGTATTTAAAGAAATTTGTATTGAGCATTCTATTCTAAGTAGTGAACAAGACTATTTATTTACATTGTATTTTTCTTTTATACTCATGCACTATATGGATGATGTTTGGGTGATATTTAAATGATACTTAGGTGGTATTAGAAGTAGTATCAGTAAAAAATTGTGATTACATTAGCCAATTTTTCTCTCAATGGTCATTTGCCATTTTGCTTTAGAGGTGGTTAGATTTTTAAAGTATAACTACAACAGACCTTTTGTGCATGAGTGGTATTACACCGTATGAGAAGACAAATTTGGTAAAAATTTATGGATTCTCAAGAAGAAAAATAATAGTTTTCTTCAATAATAGGTTGTAGGATTTAATTCCTAAAGGTTCAATCCAATGTTTATGATCACTTCATGACTTTGAGGAGCATTTTTGTGTACTGAAAGTCAAAGTTAAAATTATTTTTTCATGCAAAGTAGATCCATTTGTCTATTTTTATATTCAAAACTACAATTGTTTTAGTAAAAAAAACTTTAAAGAAAATAGCGCAATGTGAATGGTATTTGCCTAGAGTTGTAAAGTTTGGTATTTTCCTACTATTGGATGTTGAAAGTGTTCATGATGACAGTGTTAAATTTTATGCCTTTTTTCACGAATCAATTGAAATTGGAAATTGTACCAATCATGAAAAATTCAAATGCTAAATATAAAAATGGCATCTTGGTGAATTTGAATTTAAATCTTCAGATTCCATTCAAAAGATTCTATAAATAATTTTGAAATATTGATTGTCTGAAGACTTTCAAGTCTCGATGCTTAATATTCTTTCCTTTGGTGCAAACTTCAAAAAAATTATTTAACTTATATTCTATAACACATTTGTATTTTGTCTAGAATTCTTGGGTTCTTAGGGGTTAAAGGGTCTTGACAAATTTTCATTGTCCTACTCCACTCTTGCATA
The DNA here is from genome assembly GCA_963920665.1 of Straminergon stramineum. NCBI lineage: Eukaryota > Viridiplantae > Streptophyta > Bryopsida > Hypnales > Calliergonaceae > Straminergon > Straminergon stramineum. The sequence continues at coordinate 22,956,896 of OY987263.1, read as the reverse complement.
TTGAATTTGCACTCCATTAGCATGTGCTCCAATATTACAACACTTCCATCATCCCCTCTCCCATTTTACTTTGTTGCTCATGAAAAATTCTTTCATAGTTCAAAATTCAAGTTAATAGGGTTAACCTTGACATGCTTCTTTTTGTCCCTTTTTATAAAAGTAACGTAGGCATACCCAATATGGGTTGAAATGTTGGATATGTGTAGACAGGACAAATGCAATTAGAAAGATGGTCTATAATGAGTACGCCTACATTCATCTGAACTCTAATGTGGTCATTTGAACTCCCTACACTGTTGCAATGGTAATTCAAAAGTATTCCTTCAAATTGAAGAATAATGAATGAACCTTTTGTCATGTGTCTAAATCTTGTCAAGGTGTTCCTTGAAGTTATAGAAATGTGACTATTTAACCCAATTCCAACTCTTTCAACCCTAATTTGACTGTAATGAAAATGTCATAATGCACCCCTTCAAATTACAAGTTTGATAGACTAGTGAAATTAGTATTGAGACAATTTGGATATGGTCTTAGGATCTAAGTTGACTTTTGAGTTAAATTTGCCACTTGACAAAATTATTTATAAATTAGTAGCTAAGGGAATTTTTACCTCATCAAACAAAAACAACTAACTCTTAAAGATTGTTGGGGATTCTGGAGGCATGCGAGATGTTTTTTACTTGTAGTCTAAACATAAATATCAAATACCAAACCAAGATGAATTTGAGAGATATGATTGTACCAATGAAAGAGGCATGAATGCAAGGGGCTTTGCAATACATTTTGTGGCAATTGATAGTTCCAAATTAAGATTTTTACAAGGATTTGCATTTTTTTTGGCTTGTATGTTTGTTTTTTCAACCCCTAAATTGCATGCCAACACAAAATATCCCAATCTTTGTCCCAATACATTCATTTCCAAATTCCCCACACCCATCCCCTTCCATCCAATCCCAAATTCATTCTAAAACTTTGGCCACCAATGAAAAAGTGTCAATTTCAACTACAAAGTGGTCAGCTAGACCTTAATGGATTAAGAAGTACGTATACCAGTGTGCTTTGTATGACACAACAATATGTACAAACATCTAAGCTCTACATGTAGCAAAAATCAAACCCAACCCTTATTATATGTGAAGTGGCTATTACTTGGCATCCAAGCATTTAGCCCCTTCACATCACGTATACTTGTGTAAAGCACAAATTTTCATTTATGCTAGTTGCCTCATAACAGAGGTAGTTGTAAATTACCAAATCTCAACAACAAATCGAGATCTTGAACAATACCTCATATCATGACCAACTAAAAATGGCAACATCCTTTTGTTCCCCCCTTTCTATTTTTTCCCCATTTTTTCATTGAAATAGTAGCCCCTCTCTATGATTGTTGAGATTTGTAAAGTCTCAAAGCTCAATCTTACGTGTTCAACATTCTACTATAATTGTTTTCACAACATTATAATGTAAGAGGATGTAATTGGACCTAACATTAGCGATCACTATTAGGCCCAAGATGAAGGCCCAATCACTTGTCTATCAGAGTGGGTCAATTTTGGGTATGTATGCCTTAACCCCCAAACAATGCTATGGACCAGATTAATCCGATAGATGACATAGAATCTTTCCATGTAAGGTAGAAGTGGTATTGTTCATCCTCTTTAGAATCTTAAGCGAAAGGGGGGGGGATCTTGCACAATAGTTTAACTTCCAATGAGTAATTTTTAAAAAGTAGATGATTCACACTGTATCAAGAAGATAATTTCTATAGTGACCATCATATTCTCCTAGGGATACCCTTTAATCCTTGAACAATATTGTAGCAATTTTTCACCCGATGGATGACAAAGAATCTTTTAGTGTAGGACAAAAGTACAATTGTCCATCCTTGAAATTTTGTGCCAATTAGAGGGGAGATCATGCATAGTAGTTTGACTTCCACTCAATACTTTTGGTTTTTCAGAGTAGATGATGTCATACAGTGACTAAGAGGATGATTTCTATAGTCACTAGCTAGGCCTTCAAAGATTAAAAGATGTAGCCCCCAATTACCAAGGTAGTCACCAAAACTATTCCAATGATTGGACCAATAGGTGCATTCTTTGTTTCTACATTGAACAATGAAGTCATCCATCAACCACTTTTTGGCCTCATCGTTCTTGTAAAGGTTAACCCTTGAACACCTAGTTGGTAACCATAAAAATCATCCCTTTTGGTACCGTGTGACATCATCTACTTTAAAAATACCCAAAATACTCATTGAAGTCAAACTACTAAGCAAGATCTCTCCTTTTTGCACAAAATTATAAGGATAAACATTTGCACTTCAGTCCTACATAGGAAGATTCTTTGTTATCCGTAGGACATAGAATGTTCTCAGCAGCGTCATTTAAGGGTTAATCCACGAGAACTCTGAACTTCCTCTTAACAAACTCATTTAATTTCAAGCCAATTCTGATAGAAGTGGGGGATCTTCGGTGCACCCATCACTCCTTTCTTACTGCCCAAGGCTTGCAACTGAACTTCGCCTGCAAATGCCCCCATGGCCCCGCCTGAAGTCAAGCCATGGTAAATTAATGAAGCAAAAAATAGATGGTCTTGTTTTTTACATGCATCCCTGGAATGACTGAGGGGAACAAGTGAGGGGGGTAGTTCACTCCAGCCCCTTGCTCAGCCCCTCCAAGTCATTCCAGGGGTGCAAGTAATACAAAACAAAAAAACTATTTTCTGTGCTAGGTTAATTTACTTGTACAGACCTTCTAGTTCATTTGGGACTTCTGATTGCAAATATGATTTCAAAATTTGCAAATCTTGTCACATGTGAAAAATAAAAATAATCAACATTTCCTGAGGAGCTAATCGAGGGGGGCAGTTCACCCCAGTGGCAGCCACCATATATTAACCCCTAAACGTGTAGACATCCATATTCTGGACGATGAACAAATTGAAACTCCAGTTTCATCCTCCTAACTTCTTGGATGAAAGTTATTTTAATTTGTGAAGATATATTGTCAAGTTGTTGTCCTACCTAAGGGTTGGATTTGGTATTACGAGAGTTCATATTTTTCTAAAATTACCAATGTGCAAGTATGTCAAGTGGTCAAACTGCATTGACTTTAGTTCAAAATTGGATCAGCCAAAATGAGGTCATAGATAGGATGAAAACAAAAATTTCAAAACATCACCATATGAAGAGAACCTCATTTCAAATCCATTCCAACAAATTTTACTCAAAAAATGATAATATTTTACTTGCAATCCAATTTTGAAGGAATTTTTTGAAATTTCCCTTTCAAAATTTATAAAAAAAAGATTGGTGATAGCATTGGTGAATCCAACCATACAGATGGAATCTACAAATCAAAATCTACAACTTTTATTTCCATTTCAATTCCAAAATATACTTCCAAATAACACTTTATAATGATTTTTCTCAAATTGTCGTTTCTGGAGATGAATCTGGACATTTAGGGGTTAACCCCTAAAGTTCCTGGACTATGTTTTCACCAAAAACGTTCAAAAACTGCCATTTTTAGCACAAAAACCAAATTAAAGAAAAAAAACATTTTTGAACACATGTAACCGTAGGATCTTGTAGTAAGCTGTTTTGAAAATATGTGAAAAAAATTTCAGAAATTTTCACCATGTGGATTGGAAGATATTAACATTTGAAGTGACAAAAATCAGTTTTTTTGCCCTGCAAAAAACCGGGCAGCAGCACTTCAGAAGGTCACATTTGTATGAAAAAATGTCCAAAATGGTGGTGCATCTTTGGATTCATTCTTCAAGGAAAGTTGGCTATGTTCTTGAAAATTTTCAAATCATTTGGAATTGTACAACATATAGGAAAAAAATAGTAAGTAGAAAGAAGTAGAGAATAATTTAAAATACTAAATTGTCAAAATTTTAATTATGGGATTGAAAAATGACAATCCCAATGGTTGTAATGTTGTAATAAACAATCTACATCCTATGATTTTATTTTTTTTCAAAAAATATGAAAAATTGAGTTAAATAAAGGACTTCAAAGTTTATTTTAGAGTAGAGATTCCTTAACTGCCCGCAAACTAAAATTCCTCATAACTTTCATCACATTGATCAAAATGGACTAATTCAAAGCTTTCCCCATACATGTAAATCTAGAAAATCAATTTCAAATTTTTATTTTTGAAAAAAGTGATTTTTTCAGATCTGCCCGAGCTGCCCGAGTTGAGAAATAAACAACATTTTGCATCATAACTTTTTACTTGTATACTCAAATGAAATGAAATTTAGCATGCATGGAAGATATTCCTCGTCCACACCTTGTCAAAAAAAATTCAGCCTAAATGAGTCAAATCTTCGCTCACATGTACCTGCCCCAAAAAGTTATGTTGCCAAAAACACAAGGCTGGTCCTTTAGGGGTTAAGTTATGTTATGTTGAACCTTTTTTTTTCCTTCTTGAAACACATGGATGATTTCCATTGATAGGGTAAACAGTACATAGCAACCAAAGGAACAAGTCCCCAGTGTATCATTTTTACTTTTCCTAGCCTTGAAACACAAGGCAAGACTAACCATATGCTGAACCTTTTTGATATGGTAGAGTTAATCATAAAGTGTGTACAATGCGGGACCAGGTCACCACTAGCTTGATAAAAATACATGACAAAATTCTTTGGAGCACCAAAAATGGGGTCTGTCTGGTGGAGTTTGCTGTCTTGTGTTGTTTCTTTCTGTACTATCCTTAGTTAAACCTTCCTCAGACTGTTGCAACTAAAAACAACCTTTACAATTAACTCTGATAAGTTAATTAACTTGGTATGGATGTATCATGGCTAGTAGAAGCAAAAAAGTGGCAAAGAAGTTTGTTATCTTGGCATTTTATGCATTTTGAAGGGGGACCAACTGAAGGCAGGAGCAGCAGCAGACTGATGCGACGGAGTCATTCTGCAGCTAAACTTAACAGCTTCAGTTACATTTGTTGCCCACAACTGTTCCACTGTTCAAGCGGGCCTCAGTGTACAAGTGCTGTAAGTACCTCCCCATGTGAACATAAAAGGGAAGAATATTATATGACGATGGAATTGTGCAGGTCCACCGCAGCCGTCTTGAGCATTTAATGGGCAGTCTTTCTGCAAAGAAATTAATGAGATACAGTAGCTGCAGGGGAGCCTTTATTCCGAGTTACGTTACTGTAGGGACGAGGGGCTGATCTGATCTCCAGAAATCAGGCAGAGTTCAGTTATTCAAAATAGCCAGCCCATTCCTTTTATCAATGGAATTTGTCCATGTGTTTCAAGAAAAAAACAGAAAAACAAACAAACCAGACCCTGTTTTCCACTCACATCTTAGCCTCCTTACATGTATTGGTCATCAAGAAAACTTCACACAGGGTGCTACATGTGAAAATAGCAATTGCATGTTCATGTGGACTTGGTGGGTAGAGAAGGGTACAATAAGAAAATCACATGTATTATATTCTCTCAAGATTGACTAGTCTCCAACAATGGAGTTGTCTACCGGTGAAGCTTCAACTCCTCCTTTCTCAGGGCCTCTTCACACTATAGCCGTCCAAGTCGAGAGGCCGTGGAAGTAAATGACTCAAACTTTGTTGAGAGTCCAAAAGAATGGGCTATTAAAAAGCAATAAAAAATAGGATTTAAAGCCTTTGGCCAGCCATAGTGTGAAGCCTCTAAAGGCCAAGTCTAAAGTCCAAACCTATGGCAATGAACTCCCATGGCCTCTCAACTTGGATGGCCGTAGTGTGAATTCTCCAAAGGCCAAGTCCAAAAGGTCCAAACCTTAGCAATGAACTCCCATGGCTTCTTGATTGGGATGGCTACAGTGTGAAGCCTCCCATGGCCAAGCCCAAAGTCCAAACCTATGTCAATCTAATGATTGAGATCTTCTTAGATTTTGTTTTTTTAATAAAAAACTCCCACGGCCTCTCAACTTGAGTTTGGGTCTCCATTTTTGCTCAATCCAAACTCTAGTCGAGAGTCTGTCGCCATTTAAACATTTGGTTGCTATGTAGGCAATTTGGGGGATATCAAATTTGATGGACTTTGGCTTGTGCTGCATAGTGTGAAGAGTTGAGAGGCCAAGCTCGTGGTTTCCTAAAATTTGATTGGCTAAAATCGATAGACTCTCGACCTTGTGCCATAGTGTGAAGTGTCCCTCACTTGCCCACCTCAACAAGACAATCAGTTGAACATGTTTTGTCATATTGCTTGAATTAGCACAAAAGATAATAAGGCCAAAAAGTGGTCAAGTGATGGATGAATTCATTGTTCACTTGAGAAACAAAAAATGCACCTATTGAATTAATAATTTGAGCAATTTCGGTGACTACTTTGGTCATGTGGGGCCGCATCCTTGGGAGGATGTTACGAACAATAAATGCCCCATGGATGATAGAGATTTGGTCTTCTATATTGGACAAAAGTACAAATGTTCATCCTTGGAATTTTGTGTGAAAAGGAAAGGTCTGCATAGTAGTTTGACCTTCAACGAATGCTCTTGTTTTTTTTAAAGTAAATGATTCACGTGGTATCCAAAAGGTCAATTTTCATGGTGACTAGCCCGTACGGGGGGGGGGACCTAATGCTTCAAAATCCGTATATGCAAAGTAAGGCTAAAATCTTCATGTACATTTATATTTTGAGAAATCCATTCACAGGATACTTGAGTTAACTTGTTCAAGTGCATCCTCCCAAAATTTTATGAAATAGTGTATAAATCTCCAACAATTGCACGTTCAATGTGCCTAAACTTCCAAAAATACTTTGTATTAGCCTTTACCTATAGTGAAGTTTTGCCTTACAACATTTTAAGTAAAAACATGTATGCCCATAACTTGTGGAATTTTGTCAATATGTGGGAAAATGGGTTGAAATTACATGGGAAAAGAATCAAACAAAAAAACTTTTGTATTCATCTATATAAAATTATAAAAAAAAGAAGGTGGTATTGGATGAAAGAAAAACCTAAATCAATAATAACCTTTATTAGAAATTAAGAATTGTACTCAATGAAACAAATAAAATTAGGAGAGATTTGAGGCCTCTAGGAGACTGCGAGTTCCCAAGCTGCGGGGAACGCAGGAACAGTGCCACTGCGGCAAATTGATGTAGCTGCGACATTGCCACGTCAATGGAAAAAATGAATTTTTTTCAACTTCTTTTTTCATTTTAGAACTAATAATTTATTTATTTTTATATTTTTTTCTTGACATCAGTCAACCCTTCCTGGACTGCATAGGAAACAAGCAGGGGAACAAGCTTGAAACGTCCCTCCTGAGGCCTCAAATCCCCTCTAATGAAATAATCACTTCCTTTTTAGAATACGTTTTTAGCTCCCTACTTTGACATTGAAATTTTTGAAAAACCTATAACTTTTGCAATATATATTGAAATGATGTGAAACAAAGCTCTGCATGGAGATTAAGATGCTTAGCATGCATCCTAAAAACCTAATGCAAAATTTCAATTGAAGTCAATAGAGGTTGCCTAAGTTCACAAAAAGTTCAAAGTGGTCTCCTTAGTCAATTATGGGTTTAAAGTATGTGTTTTAGAATTCAAACAATAGGGGTTAAATTAAGACTATAGTTCAATAGATATCTCTCCCAAATGACTATCTATAGTGCATATGAAAATAAATAAAAAATTTGCACATATAAATTGAAGAATGTGACCTTTGATTGGACCTTCATAGGACTTGTGCATCATAATGTACTGGAAAAAAATTAAGAAAATTAGACATGTTATATTGTAAGACATTAGTAGTGAAAGTGAAAGTGAATGTCATTTTCACCTAGACATGTTAGGTTTTGAAACTTCAAATCCTCCTAACTTCAAGTTTTTATATTTGGGAGTTAAGTCTTTATGGTAGAAAATTGAGTTGAAAATTAAAGGAGGGCATATTTTAGACAATTGTATTTTCATTCTTTTAAAATTTGTTAGTAAAAATAGCTACAAGATAGAAGGAAAAATTAAATTGTTCCTATTTTAAAATGCAATTGAAACATGCCAATCCTAACAATAAGATTATTGTAGTAAATCATTTACATGCTATGGAACCTATGTATTGAAAATTTGTGAAAAATGAGTTTAGAAACCAATCTTCAATGTTATTTTTTTAGAAAGATGTCATGATTGCCCACAAAACCTCTCTCTATAACTTTCACATCACTAATCTAAATGGAATGAACCATGAATTCCATGAACATATAAATATATCCTATGAAAATATCGAGTTGTCTATGCTCATACATTCTATGTTCGAGAAGAAATGACTTTGCATCCATTTTTTGATTGAAAATTATCATTATTATTATTATTATTATTATTATATAATCAAAAAAATTGGTACATTATCATACTTAAAGGAAAAAAAATTCAAAAATCACAATCAAAATTGACATCATAGGAATCTACCCCAAAAAATTTTAAATCCCTTATAGAATTTTGGTCATTTAGGGGTTAACAAAATAATTCTTCTATGATAATCAAAGTTTAATTTTTAATCAAATCAATCTTCAAAATAACAAGGTAAAAGATATAGAGTGCAAAAAATAAAAATAAATAGAGGCCCTTATATTATACATCTAGTGTTTTTTCTTTTATTTGTGAGAAATGAGTAGCATTCATAATTAAGTGAAGTGAAACCTACCATATATGACCAATTTCACCCCTACAAACTTAAACCTTAAACCATGTATTGGTACTATAAAACAAGAAACATAAGGGTTGCAAAATGTTCTCTCGTGAAAAATTTAGATTGGAAACTTTGAAGATTGATTTGAGATTTGTGCATGTTTTCATCTTTATGATCTTTATTTGCATGACTCCAATGTTAGAAATTGAAAATTCCTCCTAAGGACTTTGCATCCAAAAATTGAATGGATATTTGTTAAAATCTATTGGAACTTTCAAAATTCCATTTGAAACATCTAGTTTGAAGTTTATAAAAATGAGGCTAGACAAGTGTTTGTTTCACTCCATCTTAACCCTTTGAAGTCTAGGGGTGCAAATTTCAAATATTGGATGAATGAAAATAAGTCCCAATATATAGAATGTTGGTATTCTCATCCATTTGAATATTTGTAGATTTTCTTGTTATATCTTTTATATTTGTATGGGATAAATTGTATGAATTGTTTAGCACATGTTCTATAATGTAAGGGGTACCACTTTGTTTCATTACTAAACTTTTTTTTCCAATTCCAAAAATGGCCTTTCAAAAATGACTTTGATTACAAATAAATAAAAATCTTTGAAAAATCACCATAATTATAACTTAACATTTGAACTCAAATGATTACAAATATTTAGAAAGAAATCTTTTAATTATATTTTCAAGTTTTTTATTATAAAATATATATTAATGTAACAATAGATCTAAACATGTGGATATGTTCTATAGATTATAATTTACAACTTTTATTTGAATTCCATAATTAAATTATTTGTTCTAGGTTGCATTTGATGAATGAAGAATGTAGAAAGTTCAATTCATCAAAATAATATTAATAAGAACAACTTCATGGGATATCTATAGTATACAATTGGAAAAGAGAAAAATACATTACATGTATCAATGATATAGATATACAACAATTTATTATGATCCTTCTATACCAATTTCTCTTCTACAAATTGTTAATTAGGTAAGTGTTGATGGAGATTCTTTTTTCCACTAGGGAACTTGCGATTGGTTGGAAGCCAAAATCACAAGTTGCATAGGTGAGACAAATAAGTAGTAAATTGTCCAAAACAATGACCTCATATGTTTTGTCTAGCTGAATTTTTGTTGGACCATTAGTAATTGTTCACATCACAGGCAACCACCACACATCCCTCTTGTAAATTGTTGGATGAGGGACAACAACAACAAAATTGTTTTTTTCAAATTGCACTTGTGGCAATGAATTGCAAGATGAACTGTTCAAATTATGTTATTTTAAACTACAACAATCCATTTGAGTTTTATACTTTATTAGCACAAACTTCTTGTATTGTAACATTAATTGAACTTAAGAGAATATGGATTAGATGAAAAACATTTGGGATGAAAACATGACCATTTTTGTGTCAACAAGTTGTGATAGTTTGTAATTCATATAGTAAATGTAAGAAAGATTTTGAGAGACCCCTAGCCTTTACTTGTATGGAATTGACAAAATGGTATCCAAATAAACTAAATTTCCCACATCTTGTTTTTGCGTTGGTCAGGTTCAAGTGCCCCCCCCCCTTGCTCGTCATCCAAAGTCAATCCATGGGTATATATATATCCCTTAAGCCCGGAACATCAAAGCGGATGTTTTATGGCTGTAGAGAAGGACTAGGATTCCTAGAAGACCTTGTTCATCAAACTTTTATAATCTTCGCATCAAAACGGTGGATTTTCTCAAAAACTACAAGTTTGCACTTGTCATGAAGTTGGCTTGAAATTTCTACACTAACAACTTTAGTAACCAAGTCCTATACATTTGAAGTTGTTGCATTTTTCTAGAACCCACCTCCAAACCCATCACTTATGTTGTTTTGTCTGTGACGCTTAGGGTTTGAACGTTGGGCTAGTGACCATAGAAATCATGCCTTTTGGAACCATGTGACATCATTCACTTAAAAAAATCAAAAGTACTCATTGGGAGTCACACTATTGTAGGAGGTCTCCCCTTTCCACCCCTAATTCCAAGGATGAATAGTTGCACTTTTTGTCCTATACATGAGAATTCCTTGTCATTCCTTGCATAAAACATGTCCACCCCATCGTTGATGGGATAGATAAAGACCCCTTGTTTTGTGCTTTAGCATCTCTTTCAGCTAATTTGGGGTGTTTGATTGCAAGTATGATTTCAAAATTTGCAAATTCTATCATGCATGTCAAATAAAAAAAATTCAGCTTTTTCCCTTGGGGACAAGTGAGAGGGTTGGTACACCCCGCCCATTGACAGCGAGGGCCCCAGGTCAAGTTTTTTAAGAAATACAACCAAAAATATTGACGATGGTGACAGATTTTTTAATTTTTTAATTTTTTTGAAGACGGATTGATTTTTGGATGCATCGAGCACATGCTCAAAAATAATAAGAGAGAGTAGTTGCCCAACCATATCACATGCAATCCAGCACATGAAAGCGCTGTCCATTGAACGTGCCGGGGAATTCCCAGGAATGGGGGCCAAAGCCAGACCCACGAGAAAAGTGAGTCCCGAGCCCATGCTGGATGCCTAATCTGGCGATTCATCCTGTCTGATTAGGGACTTCACTATACTAGTGCCACTAACCTTCTTGGTAAAAATTTTAAAATTTGGTATTCATGTTTGGAATTCTTATCCCTCCATGAGATAGTAGAGGTCATGAAAGGCAAAATCGAAGGCGAAAATAGCAATGACACTAGCATGTGAGCATGAAAATGGGAGCCTACGAGTCGAGAATATATGTAAGCACATACCCTACAATCATTGAAAGAATTTATAGTATAAACACTAATCACTCAATATAGGTATTTATAATATAGATACACTGTAGTCACAAAAGGTTTTCATAATATAGACTTATAACATACTTAGATGTAAAGATTCACATAAAACCAATTGTGCCAAAATAGGGGGCAGATTTTTACATTCATGACAAGTGTGGGAAAAAATATAAAAATTCTCATCCTTCCTAGAAAGGCTTGTGACACTACTTTAGACAAGTATCTTTGTTGGGCCTTTTGGGCATAGGCAGTTGAGAGGAAATAAGTGCTTACTAGGGTCTATGTATCTATCATGAATTCATAATGGAACCTTGTTTTGGCAATGGGATTCAAATCCAAACTCAATTGTATGTAGCCTAATCTTGTTGAGTTCAATTTTATGTAGGTCCCATGCATCAATTAGAGGTCTTACTACAAATTGAGTTTGAATGACATTTTTGAGATCATGTATAATGAATTAAACCTTGAACCTAAAGGATTGAATGACCGTTGAACATACGCAGCTAATCTTGGATATGTGCATATGAAGTCATTTTATAACGGATGTTCTTTGAATTTTGATACAAGGTGTGAACATATCCCCCCTAAGTGGGAATGTAATTTTTTTTTCTGATGAGGTGCCTAGATCAAAAGTTATGCTACCCTAAACTTTTCAAGCAGCTCGGGAGCTTCGAGCAGCATCTACAGAACACCTCTTCTACTTTTGAAATTTGGTAGGTATGTAACTTATGCGATATAAGATCCGCATGTCAAAAAAATAACCATGTATAGTGTAAAAATCTCAGTTTAGGAGGAGTTAAAGGCTACTGGCCCTACCGGGCAAGATTGAAAAAAAACTTTTTCTCCTAACTTCAAACGTTATAATCTTTTAATCCATACAGTCAAAGTTTCTGAAATTGTTTCCGCACATTCCCATAGTAGTCTAGTACAAATTTGTACAATTGAATTTTGAAAAAATACTTTTTTTTTCATTTTTTTCTCATTGTCCTAAAAAGTGGCAGTTTTTCACAATTTCTACCTAAAATGTGCCTCGGTCCTTTAGGGGTTAATGGTGACAAAAAGAAATAAAGTTTTAGCCTCACTACCTTTGAGTAGAGTTCTAGACTCACTACAATTATTCTATTTGCTCCCATTTTCCAACTAGATATGAATGAAAAAAATTATATTTATTTTTTAGATATGGAATCACTTATCTAATGTAAGTTATAAATTTTCAACATTTTTTAGAAAAATTTGAAATTAATTGTGAATTTTTAAAGAAAAATATGAAAAAAAATTCATATAAAATATACTCAAAAAATCTGAATTTTTTGCTATGAATGTACAATACAACATATAACATCATGATTTAAATCAAATTTATCATGTCATTCTACAATTAGAAAATCAATAAACCATAGTTATCAGCCAAGGGTTTATATTGCTATAAAATATTGAAATTTAAGATTTTTTCAAAATTTCCAATTGGAGTAGAAAGTGTAGTGGATAAGCTTAATTTCATTAGTTTAAATCAAATTCAAAAATACCACTTTTATGGATAAAATTAACATCAAGAGTAAATAGTAGAAAATAACCCAAACACACTACAACGACAATCTACAAATTAAGCATCTTCTTCTTTAGGAAAGTCCACAAGATCATAAAAAAGGATTGCAATACTACTTAGTAAAAATGTACTCAAGTACACTCCAAGTAAATAAATTGGATGAAAAAACATTTTTTGCCATCCTCTAGTCTTAGTTGAAGTCATCCATAGTACACTTAGTGCCCACAACAATGATACAAGGGTAAAGGTTAAAACCTTGTGTAGATTTATAGTACAAATATCATGAGCTCTGAGAATTCCATAACTTATTCTTACAACATTGTTTGAATAATGCATCATAAATTGTATTGGATTCCCTTTTTGTTTTCTAATTCTATCCAATAGAAATAATCTTGTCATTTAATAGTAACTATATTTACTTGCAATTTGTGGTGGTTAGAAGTGCACATATTGTCATATATATTCATTACAATGGTTTTGTAGAATCTTGTTGATGTTCTTCATGCTTAAAAGTTGTTGCTTCCTTTGTAAGCCATTTTACTACCTCTACCTTGGTAGGTATATATGATTAAATGCATGGGAATTGAGGTTCCCTTGCAATATCATTGCAATGTTGCTATTTCAAATTTCTTTCAAATTTTTTAACATGTTTTGGGAAAGGTGACTTTGTTTGATGGTCATGCCATTAATTTTTAGAGGATAACAAATTGGAGTGTGAAGAGGAATGCAAACAAACCACCTCTTCTTTTTGTCTACAACTTAGTGCACTTTTGGTTTGGTATAATAACATGTAAATTTTAGATATCAAAGAATACCATATACCAAAAAAATATTAAATGAATTTCAATGAAAAATTATAGGCATGTCTCCCATTTTTTTCCCAATATCTTGTATTTTTAACTATTGTTTGGTTAAGTTTGAAAATTGCTCACAAAGTTGGCCAAATAAACTAAAACAACAAAATATTTCCTAACTTCTTGCATGTAAATGTGACTAATTGGTAAAAAACAATTAGTAAAATTTTCCATCATGATTTTAGAAAAAAAACTAAGTTTCCATAAGATTTGTTGCTTAATCCTAGAAGGACTACAAGGTCACCAAGTGACTTTTGCAACTACATTTGCAGAAGATTCAAAATGTGAACCTTAATAACAATCCGTGAACAACGAAGAGCCCCTAGATGATTTAATTCATTGATGCCATTAGTGCAATCTGATCAAGAAATTATCAATTGTGGAATTTGGAATGAATTTAGGAGAATATAAAAATTACTCTCAATTGTTACATGAGATCCTTATATTTTTTCCATACCTCAAAATGACTTGTACTTGTGAGGAAAAAAATTCAATTTTTGGAGTACTTTTGAGCATTCCGATTTTAGCATATGTACAATAAGTAAAGTATCGCCTATCTGAATATCTTTCATCATTCTTGTCAACATTGGCATTTTTTCAAAAACTGTGCAATTTTGTACACCACCCTGACCATAGGGTGGTGAGGAGGGGTTAAATCTAGCAATAGAGGAGATCACCCATTTTTGACCAACCTTCCATTCTCACAACTTAGACTATTGAATTTTTGATCAATTGTGGTGTAGGTGACACCTCACGAACAACATGAATAGTAGAAAGAGTAGAAATGTCTGGGAGGTGAACATTGAAAGCATACAATGATCACAATACGTACATTGAAAGTCACAACAATCACTTACATTGGTTTTCTAATCAACCTATGGTTGGAAATAGATTGGCCTACCTATCAAGAATGGTGCAAACAAAATCTTTGTGAAAAAAATTCATTGTGATTTTATTTTTGAGAAAAAAATTGTCAAAAATTATGAAACCCTCTTAAATCTATTTCTATATGTGGGAAAAAACCCTCAACCTTTTGCATGCAACATGTAGGCTGAATTGCTTAACCCATAAACATCGACATGGACGTTTTGTGTGTGACGGATGACAAGGAATCTCTCTATCTAGGACAGAATTGTAACTATTCATCCTTGGAATTTTGTGCGGAAAGAAAAGATCTTCTACATAATGTTGACCTCCAATATGTATTTTTTATTTTTTTTAAAGTAGATGATGTCACATGTTCCCAAAGGCATGATTTCTACGGTCACCAGTCAGTCCTTCAAGGGTTAAGTGGTCAGAAATGGGTGATCATCCTGATAGTTCCTGATTTTCCTTATGTTGGAGTATGTGAGGGACCTTGATCTGAGCACTTGATGTGAGGCATGTCTGTCATTCTCAACCAGATACCATGGGAATAGAGAATTTTTACCTGACAATGCCATTACGTTTACTATTGAAACCGGTCACTCCTTTTCAAAGAATTGAATGCTTACCTCGTATCTAAGGTAAGGTTTGAGTGTGTGTGGCAGCTGCCTTACATGGAAGTTAAGTTAAGGGAAGCTTCACTCCCATCCTGGCTTGATCCTTCACACAAGACTGTCTCCATCACAGGTTGATTCTAACTGTACTCCAAGCGCTTCAAGTGTCAATTTGCTGTGCTGCTTGATTGCTTTCCAACATCATGTTTTGCAACATGGATTTGTCCAACAAACAGCCAGAGTGAGTGTAACATGTACTGTACAGAACTGCAGGTCCGGAACCCAGGCTCTCCTCATTGAGGACAACTAAGGTAGGAGGCTCGAAATCTGCACAGGCTCTAAAACTGCACACCTCCTCAAATGTACACTGTTTGTACATGGGTTTTTTTCATCTTTACAGGGATGTACCAACGGAGTACATTTGAGGAGGTGTGCGATTTTAGAGCCCTATGTCATTTCGACTTCAAAAATTCATAACTAATTCTACAAAGCTCCAAAAAAATGAGATGACTTGGGTCAGATGTCAATTCCTCTTGACTTTCAAGAAAAATTTATTGAAAAATATTTCAATGAGTTTCACCGGCCCAAAAATCAGTTTCAGCTCTTGGATGGGTGCTTTATGGACCTCCTACCTTAAGTTACCAGTGTTTGGGAAGAACCACTGGTTAACCCCTAAAGGACTGATTGTCCGTTCAACGTACGCAAGAAATCTTGGGTAGGTTCCTGCGAAGTCATTTTTGGTCGGGTGTTCATGAAATTTGGATATGATGTGCAACTATATACCCTCTTCTTGAGAATTTAATTTTTTTTCCGATTAGGTGCCCAGATCAAAAGTTATGTTGCCCTCAACTTTGCGGGTAGTTCGGGCAACATGTGCAAAACTCTTCCTATGATTTTGAAATTTGGCGGGTGTGTAGGTTACATGATACAAGATGCATATGTCAAAAAAAATAACCATATTTAGTGTAAGAATCTCATTCTAGAAGGAGTTAAAGTTTGTAAGCCCTGTTGGGCAAGGTTTGAAAAAAACTTTTTCACCTAACTTCAAACATTATAATCTTTCAATCCGTGCGGTCAAAGTTTCTAAATTTTTTCCCACATGTTCCCAAAGAATTCTAGTACAAATTTGTACTATTGAATTTTGAAAAAACAACTTTTTTTTAACTTTTTTTCTTGCTGCCCTAAAGAGTAGCAGTTTTTGACAATTTCTGGCCGAAATGTGCCTCAGTCCTTTAGGGGTTAAAGAGAACTCTACCAATCTTTAGGGAGAATTGTCAGTTAGCTTAGTTCATTGATAGCCGGTAGAATTAGGAAAAAAAACCTTTCATAATTTGAAAGCACAGGGAAAAACCTGATGAAAAAATCTATAAAATCTCTATTTGGAGTGCAAGAATAGAGAAAAAAAAATGGTTAGAATTTGAAATCACCGGGAAAAAACTGATGATAAAATCTATAAAATCTCTATTTAGAGCACTAGAATAGAGGGGGGAAATGGATTTGGCACTTGAAAAAAATGGTTCACGATGGGAATATAAGGAAAATCAATGGGGAACCCCTAAATGCCCAAACCACACTTACTGCCAACATGGTGATTTGGGGCAATTCACTAAAAAGGGAATGTTTGATTTTTTTTCTTTGAAATGTTCACACAACATGTGGATGAGGAGTAGCTTTCAGGCCCAATAGTTTTCATAACTTTTGACTACATAGTTAAAAAGTTATTGCATGATATGGAATTTTCATTACTCGATGGGTAGCCAAGGCAACTTAAAAACATTCTTTAAAACGTCACTTTTCTCAAAAAAATAAAAATTTGAAATTGATTTTCTAGAGTTACATATGTGTGGAAAGCTTTTAATCATTTCATTTTGATTCATGATTTGAAAGTTATGAGGAGTTTTAGTTTGTGGGTAGTTGTGAAACCTCTACTCTAAGATTAACTTTGAAATCCTTATTTTAACTCAATTTTCAATTATTTTTTCAAAAACTAAAATCAAGGATGTAGATTGTTTACTCCATCATTACAACCATTGGGATTGGTATTTTTCAATTCCGTAACTAAAATTTTAACAATTTAGTATTTTGAATCATTCTCTCATTCTTTCTACTTACTATATTTCACCTATATGTTTTACAATTCCAAATGATCTGAATTTTTTCAAACATGTAGCCAACTTACCTCGGAGAATGAATCCAAAGGATCACCACCATTTTGAATATTTTTTCATACAAATGTCATCTTGTGAAGTGCAACTGCTCATTACTTTGCAAGGCCAAAAGAAGGATTTTGACAATTCAAATGCTAATATCTTACAATCTATACAGTGGAAATTTTTGAAAAAAATTCTAGATCTTCTCAAACTAGCGCACTACAAGATCCTATGGTTACATGTGTACAAAAATATTTTTTTATCTAAAATTTGGTACTTGAACTCAAAATGGCAATTTGGGGGCATTTTTGGTGAAAACATTTAGGGGTAAAACTCAAAAAATGCCCAAAACATTGAACTCCACCACTCTAGTACTTTGTATTTCTTGTGCATACATTTGGAAATTTCAAGGTTGAGATCCAAACCCAATGTAAAACCAAAGGTGTTTATTTGTTTGATCATTTTCGAATTCTACAATTATTAGCATAAAAATGAACTTGTATGGACTATAATTATCACATTTTGTTAAGAGTATCAAATGTTGATTTTACAAGTTTTAAATAACTCATAATTTTGAACCGCTTAAAATTGGAAATCTCATATAAAAAGAATGACAAAATTGACCATTATTGAACTCTAGAAAATCCTCATGTTTTAGAATATAGTTGAGATATCTAGTTCTTATTTCTAAAGATGTCCTATATGTTTTTTAGAAAAATAGAGGATTATTAGTTTCAATTAGCAATAAACCCTTGTTTATTTCAAATTGTGTTGCACTTTTGAATAAAAGACATAATGATTAGAATGGAATACAAATATTTGATAGTTGTTGTAACTCCAAAAAATTCAAGGATTGTATTTTACAAAAACACACTTTGAAATGGCCATTTTGAATTTAAACAATGCACAAATCCAAAATATTGCTAATTTTCTTAGATTCAATCAAAGGAAGATTTTCATATGTAAGTTGCTAGAAATTTTTAAGAACGATGCTCTCATGGATTGAAGGATTATGATGTTTGAAGTAAAAAATTAAAGTGTTTTGGGCATATCCACTAACCACATAATTAAAAATTTTACATATAATAATTTACGAGGATAACAAAATGAAAAAAATCTTAAAAGTGAAGGTCATCGAATTAGAAATCAATGCTAAAAAGTTGAAAAGAAACTCCAATGAACAACATTTTTGAAAATGATTATTTATCAACTTGTAGTAATCAAACATATGTAAGACTAAACTTTGCTATAAAATTGAAAATTGTTAGTTCCAACAATGTTGACGATTTAGCAAGCAACCTCTCTCTCTCTATATAGGCAATTCTTGTTTTGAAAAACTTATCAAAATTGAATTAAAAAATGAATCTAATATGTCTACAATCTCAAAACCTTCATATCTTTCATTTCAATAATGAGAATCAAGTGAACTAAGTTTTATGAATATATAGAGTTTTAATAAACCAAAATTATAAAAAACATTTTCTTATAACAAATGAGGCAATCATTTGCTATGAAATCTTAGTTATCAATAATATAAATTATAAATTTGGGCTCACATGTTTGAATTCCATAAAATTCACTATCCATTAGATCTTTGTTGTTTCATAGATCATATCATTTCTAAAAATCCACTAAAAATTCACAAAAAAATTATAAAACAATCCTATTAGAAGAAACTTCTTAGAAAAAATGATGACCTATTTTGGATCTCTTGGAATTTTAGATGTTTTTATTAATGATGATTTTTAATACATTATGGTTTATGTTAATTACTACAACAATGATGTAGTATAGCATCTACCAAGTGTCACTCATCATATCTTTCAATAACTTCAAGTTAATTTTGCTTCTTGAAATATTTTGCATAAATTTAACTTTATAATCTAGATGCCCTAAAGTGTCATTGTCTACACTAAACAAATTAATTAATGCAATTTGACCTACAATCAAGTCTTTTAATAACATTCTATTCCTCATTGTTTTTCTCCTTTTGTTTATATTACACTTCAAGGTCATTAAAGGTTTTAATTCCTCTCAACCTATGACTATAAGGTAGTCTCCTCTAAAAGTGACTATTTGAGGGTTGCTCTCCTATTTTCATGGGCTTTTGTGGATGGGAAGATTTTTAGCTCATTTTGGGGATAAAGAAAAAAAGATGCAACATGTAACATAAGTGATTTCATATTTTTTGAAGCATTATTGAATTACTTTTGAATTTTCAAAGATTTTAGTTGTAGGCACCTGTTTGTAACTGTAGGTTCCACCCAAGTCATTCCCTTTCAACTTGTGAAGAAACTAATAAGAACAATTGACTCTTGCAATAAATAACACTTTATCCTCAATCCACTCAATGGCTGAAGAGGCTGATTTGAGGGACACCTCACATCTATTCTAGAACTAATTATAAAGTCAATTTGAAGAAGATGTTTGCTTTTTGAGCAAAGAACCTTAGGATGAAGTACCCTAAAGTGTCTATAATGGTGTAAGTGTATGCAAGCCTACCATTCTCCTCCTTCCTTCTCAACCACTAGCTCAAAATAATCCATACATTAAATTAATCTGTTTATTTGTTTTGTTTGTTACGTTGAGATCTCCTAGACCATGCATCCTCCGGTCATGTTCTTGGTATTGTTGAAAAGCTCTATCCGAGGAGGGATGCATGGACTTTGCTTCATGGTGTTTGGACCTACGTTGTGAAAGTTCAGAATTTTTTCTATTATTTTAGAATTAAAAAAATTAGAAAAATACTTTTACTTTGATTTTTTATTTTGATTGTGGCAACGGCTGAGGGCCCACTACCGGTAAGTTAGTAACCAATCAGTTCACAAGTTCTAGAACTAAGTTATTTCACTCTTTTCCTGTCGGCCTTGGTGTAAAGGTCCAAAACAAAGGGACTGCAAATTCATGCCGGCTCCATAAAAGCAATTTTCAGTTCATATAGCCAGGTCGAGTCAGACCAACTTATGTGCATCCTGATAGTTTTAAAATAGTTTCGATTCACACCAGCAGGATTTTATTTCAGTTCTTCATCTGCTGGAAGCCCAGTCTCGAATTTCAAATTCCGGCCTGGAATTTCAAACGAGAAGTCGAGAACCCTCCCCGTTCGTTCATCCCAACAAACGTTCCCCTCAAATATATGAAAGTGGACGAAACGAAACGTCAAGTTTCATTCAAATTTCAAATCCCTGTGAAAACTACCCAACGAGAATCCTTCCCATTCGTTCTTCCAAACGAACATTCCCACTCGAATAGGTGAAAGTGGACGAGACGAATCGTCCAATTTCTTCAAATTTCAAATCCCAGTCAAATTCCTGAACGAGAATCCTCCACATTCGTCCATTCCACGAGAGTTCCCACTCGAATGGATGAAAAAAGTGAAACGAAAGCGCAGTTCGACTTCCCGCCCTCCCATTCTGTTCAAAAATCGAGAGCGCGGGTAGACGATCGCGAAACCCGGGCGACGAGGGCGGGACCGCGGGTGGGGGAACGAACCAACAATGCGGTACCCTACGAAAAGGGAGCGTCGGAGCTGGCGTTTCGGCTGAGGCGGAGCCCGCAGTGAGGGGGACGAAGAAGACGAAGACGACGACGACGACAACGAAGAAGAAGAAAGAAGGGGAGAACCGAATTGGAGGATATAGTGATCGGCAAGCGATGGGGGGCTTCGATTGTGCGGCTTCCGCCTTGAATCGCTGCATCGTCCCTCACTTGACAATGTTTTCCGCTCAGTCTAAGATGCTGCGAGTCGTTTTGTCGGTCCAGGGGTACCAGCAGAGGCGGAGATGAGTGCGCGAGTGCTAGTTCTCAGCAATTGTCCATAGTAGAGTGTGCTTCTTTCGTGGAGAGTATTTGATAGTTTCTGGCTCCGTAGGGTTTTGTGGAGATTTTTTTTCGGTACTAAATTGCTTGGGAATGCGCTTATTTGGAAATTTTCTCGAATGTTTGTCTGGTCAAGAGAGGGGTACCAAGCGCGAGTTTGAGTGCTGGTGTTTTCTTTTCGTACTGTTCGGATCTTCCTTGTAGAGGAGATTTGAAGTTTCTGGTTACTAGAGAAGGAATCTGCAGTGTCGTGGATCTGTTTGTTTCATACGGGGATAAATCATTTGAGAATGCGAGGTTTGAAGGTGTATTGAAAGGAGAGAGTTTTCGTCGTTGTTGAAAGAGGCAGGGGGGACCTCGGAGCTTGTAGATACATTTGTCCTTGCTTTTAGCGGTTGGAAAGCGTTGTGGTAGCGCGAGGAGAGGTGTTTTGGAGTTTGAGTAAGTGAGGAGCGCATTGGTTTTAGTAGTCCAAGAGAAGGAAATTGTGTCCAAGAAATAAAGATGATTACGATTGCTGTAGTCTGACTCGTTAATTGGTGTCGAGAGCTGAAATCGTCGAGTTGGCGACAATGGCGGACTTACCGTGTGACGCAGACGGGGTGTGTATGGTGTGCAAAATTGTGCCACCTGATAGTGATGTGCTTCTTTGCGGTAGTTGTGTTAGTCCTTGGCACATGCGGTGTCTGAATCCTCCCATGGAGTCTGTGCCTCTTGGCGACTGGGAATGTCCGGATTGTTCTCTCCCACTGGCACCTTCTCTTGACGAGAAACCCGGAGTGCCGCCCGTGGAGGACAATTTGATGAGCAAGATTCGTGCTATTCAAGCGAACGTGTCCTTGACAGAGGACGAAAAAGCAAAAAGACGGCAGGAGCTTATGAGCAAAGGCTTGCATGACGATGTGCCGCTGGCGAATGGCGACACAAAGAGTGCGGATGGAAAGAAGCGGAATGCGACATTAGAAATGATGGACCAAAGTCTCAATTGCATCTTCTGCATGCAGCTCGCTGAAAGACCAGTGACAGTACGTCTATCCTTATGATTAGTCATTGAATCTTGGTATTCCCTCGGTCGATGGTTGTGTTTCTGTACAATGAAACGTGTTATTGAGAAATGCAATGTGACCTGTGATTGCAGACACCTTGCGGACACAACTTTTGCTTGAAGTGTTTCCAGCGATGGGTTGCGCAAGGGAAAAAGACTTGTGGAAAATGTCGAGCGTCGATACCTCCGAAAATGGCAAGCAATCCTCGTATTAATTCTGCGCTAGTCATGGCGATTCGTATGGCCAGATCAGTTGGTAGTAATACGGGGGGTCCGCCAAAAGTTTACAGTTACAGGGATAATGAAAGCAGGCCCGACAAGTGTTTTACGACCAGCCGGGCGGTGAAAACTGGAAAGGCTAATGCCTGCAGTGGGAAAATATTTGTCACCACTGCACCTGATCACTTTGGTCCCATTACTGCCGAGCATGATCCCACCCGAGGTCAAGGGGTTCTAGTGGGAGAGGGCTGGGAGGATCGCATGGAATGCAGGCAGTGGGGTGCGCATCTCCCTCATGTCGCAGGAATTGCAGGGCAGTCGGATTACGGGTCGCAGTCTGTTGCACTTTCTGGCGGTTACGAGGATGATGAGGATCATGGCGAGTGGTTTTTGTACACAGGCAGGTGTGGTCTACGTAGCCACATATCTTGGGAATGTCCCGGGGGGCTGTACTGCTACACGTTGTATCGTAATTCTTATTCCATGTTATGCCCACTGACTGGATTGCTTTGATTGCAGCGGCGGAAGGGATTTGAGCGGTAATAAACGTACCAACAAAGAGCAATCGTTTGATCAGAAGTTCGACAAGATGAATGAAGCATTGCGAGTCAGTTGCAAACAGGGTTATCCCGTTCGTGTCGTGAGGTATTTATCTTATTTTTCTTGTTTGTAGAATCACCTAGTCCTACGGACTTTGCAGTGATCACCTCTCAAACTGCAGTATCGGTCATCAAGAAAACCAGAAACTTGAGTTTTCGAGACGGCAGGGGATATCAAGTTACTCTTGTATACATTTCGTGCGGGTGGTGAATTTCACGTATTGGACGTGAAGATAATCTTGTTTTTCAACTACTGGCTAACTTTGGTCTTGCTCATTGCTCAGGTCACACAAAGAGAAGCGGTCTAATTATGCTCCAGAGGAAGGTGTAAGATACGACGGTGTATACCGGATCGAGAAGTGCTGGCGTAAGAAGGGAATGCAGGCAAGTTAGTCGCTCAATTGGTGACACATTCGTGCAGACTATTCCAATGTCAAACTTGTAAGTTGTGGAAAAAGCGTGAACTGGGTCTGCAACTGATCTGATTGCTGTTTTCCTCGTAAACGTATATGCAGGGCCATAGGGTCTGTCGTTATCTGTTTGTCCGCTGCGACAACGAGCCTGCTCCTTGGACAAGGTTCTTGCCGATTTCTTGTGCCTGCCACATAATACCTTTTTTTTTAACAATCGGAAGTTGTCATCAAAGTCCGTCCTGTGAATAATCTGTAATCACACGTTGTAATAGTTGAATTACATTTCGAGTTGTGAATGCTTTCAGGAACCAGCACGTGTTTTCTATTATATTTAGCTACCTGTATTAGTCTTTGCTGAATGGTCTAGTTTTCAAATTATTTCACATGTACATTGTGTGACAGCGAGAGTTTTGAATATGCCTAAAATGGCTGGGATATGGATGTCTGAATTTGATTGTAAATAATTGATGGATAATTTATTCATAAAGACGGTGAGGTTCGTGCTGACATTCTCAAATCTGTTTTCTAGTGATGAGCATGGAGACCGTCCAAGACCTCTTCCTGTGGTGGACGAGCTAAAGTCCGCAACTGATGTATTTGAGAGAAAGTTGCCACCTGCCTGGGCCTACCAGGTATGCTACTTAACTTCCCAGTGAAGGTGCGTTACGCTATTCAATTGGAACTGACTGTTATATTGTTTATGTCAAACTTTCAGTTGTGCAAATCTGTAAGCTGAATTCTGAGGCACATTTTCAGTCCCTTCTGCGTCTGTTGAGTTAAGAGGGTTCTCCTCATTCTCAGTTCCAACAGCGTAGCTTTCTTTTTTGTGTCAACTGTCGATTGTGATTTTGAGGCGCTTTATGTCTTTGAAGGAGGGAGGAGAGTGGGGTTGGAGTCGGCCACCTCCGGTTAGCAGGAAGACTTCAGGAGGGGGCCCGAGTGAGGCAACACAAAAGCGGAAACAGCTCAGTGTCCAGCAACGTCTGCTCAAAGGTAGCAATGTAAACCAGTAAATTTGTTCCTTCTGTGTTGTTGATAATTCAGGTAGCGATTCATCTATGTAGGTTGTCCACATGTAGGCGGCTTTTGAGTTTCTTCATCCGATGCTAAGTACATGCAATCTACATATGTTGTGACTCAGAATATTCTTGAGACTCTGTAGCTGCAAGACTCGCGGGAACCAGATTCTGTATCTGCTACTCGTTCTCTAGTTTATGGCTTTTTGCAGTGGGCCCTGTGTATAGTTTCTGTATCGCCGCCCTGATTTGATTGACTGTGCCTTGCAGAATTCGGTTGTAATTCCTGCCGAAAAGTACTCAACGAGCCACTCTCCATGCCTTGTGGTCACAATTTTTGCAAGGGTTGCTTGGACTCTGTGTTTGCTGGTCAGGATTCTTCACGAGAGCGAAAAGGCGTTTCTGGGCGCAGTCTTCGAACTCAGAAAGTAATTAAGCGTTGTCCTAGTTGCAAAGCAGATATTAGCGACTTCCTTGTGTCACCTCAGGTACAGCACTTGCTACAGTCTTTGTTATCTGAATGTTTTTCTGTAATGACAGGACCCACATGTCTTCATTTTATTTCTTGATGATCCCCACTTTGCGGTGTTCTCATTCTGACCTGACTCTGTTTTGTATCAGATTAACAGACAGATGGAAGAGATTATACAAACACTTCAGAACGATGCAAGGGACGGGGAAGTAAAGGATTCGATGGCGGAAGATGAAGCAGGAGAGGACTCGAAACCAGGTATGCTTAGACATCACTTAAAATCCTATCTGAAAAGCGTTCAGACAGATCTGAATATTAACCCAGTAAGGACGGACGCCAAGGCCTAAGGAAACTGTAGAAATGAAGAATGAACCTATTCGTCTGGGAATCTGATATTTTTTGGTTGACTACCTTGGTGATCGTGCCGCATCCTTCCAGGGTTCAGTATAATTTCGCTTTTGTATATTTTCTAACGATATTAACCGTTTGCAGAAAATGATGGTGCACAAGCGGATCTTCAATCGGAAATGAAAACAATTGTCATAGACTCTTGTGACTCTGCGGGTACAATGCCTTCTGTAGCTGATGCTATTTCAAATGAAGATACTTCCCTGAAGGATGCTTCAACTGAACTACCCTCAGTTCCTGTGAATACCCCCACGATGGACACACCTCAAAGCACTGTAACAGCTAATTCTACTGCTGATCTTGCCTTCTTGGAAATCTGTCAGGCCTTCCCTGATTATTCAGAAGAGCTGCTTCGCAGTATGCTGGTATGTGCTGCTCTGTTTAAAATAGTTCTCCTAGCACCAAGATCAAGTTCTTCTAACCTCTGACCTCTATGGAATACATGTTCCCCAATTTCAATGCTCTGGTGGTTGTGTTTGTCGCTCGTAATTTTTTTGTCACACTCCGTAAAATTCTTAACCTCAGTAGAAAGGTGGTTAGAGATTCTTTTTTGGGCCAAAAGATTACAGGTTAATCAAAAATCAAGAAAACAGCACCCGCTGAGAACTTTTTAGATGCAAGTCTGGACAATCTTTTACATCATTGGCTCAGTCTGTGCCTTGTGTAATGATTAACTTGGACTGTAATGCTGGTAAAAAAATGACTTCCATGTCCTTATGATCACGGTCTAACGTGAAAACGAATATGCAGGCTGATCAAGAAGGTGATGTTATGGAGTTAAAGAACCTACTCCTTGCGCTGAAAAAGCAACAGAAGCAACTGCAGTCTCGCGGACGGGGCAGGCCCAAAAGTGGTCCCTCTGGGAGTGAAGAGGCAGCGGCCAACGGTAATGGTCATTGTAGCATGAGTGGGGTGAAAGAGGCAAAGATGAATGGGAACGCTCGTGGAAACATTGAACAAACCGAGAATGTACTGGCTACTGGTAAAGTTCCTAGTGGAGATTCCGCACAGTGTTGCATTGAACAGAACGGTGTTGCTACGAAGGAGTCCACTCCAGCGTCAGAGAAAGCCAAGAAATCCCAGAAGAGGCAACACGAAGATGAAGATTCCAAGTCAAATGGCCGCAAGAGAACTCGCGCCCCTCTAGTTGAGTTGCCACCGAGAGTTTCACGCACTCGTGGATGCAAGGAAACCAAGGTCAACCATGTGGAGCTGAGCTCAGACGATGATTTTCAATGAATTGCAATTTAGATAGAGCCTTGCTACGATCTGGTGTGGAGAATCCTCACCAGTAATCTGTTGTGTGCTAAAAGTAGTGCACGACACTCCCTGATCAATTAGGCCCAGTGCTTTCATGGTGCGGCATGTGTGATCAACCAGACCTGCCAGCGCTTTTTCGTGGAAATTTTGTATTTTGATGGTCCACTGGCTCAAGACATATGGCCAAGCGTAGGCTGAAATCGTTGAGGGGTGTCTCATTCATGATTGAAAAAATTCTTTGACAATTTGTCTTAATCCTGGCCGAAGAAACCTACAAATTGTGACGAAATACACGGCGATACAGCCACTGTTTTTCTAGAACTTTCTTGCGAGGTTGCCACACAATTCTGGTAGAAAATAGCATAAACTCCCAAATGGAACATTATTCGTGTGTAAGGCAGAGTGGATTCCTCCAGTGGTACGTCTTCTGATTGTTCACATTAGCAAATGAATAAATGTATTGCCCAACAATTTGCATAATGAAGGTTTTCTGAATACAAATTGATAAATTGCTGACCGAATGATGAAGCAGAGAAAAAAATCTGAATGCAAGCCTGTTTGTGCCGCATTTCAATTCTGAAACGTGCACGGCTAAGAGTAAACTTGCTGTTTACCGTAAACATCCAGAAACCACACAACAACCGCTGCCATTTACTGTACACTAATCACATGATGGAACTACCATTTTAATTGCCATGGGAACAAAATTTTGTATCACCGCTCAATGACTGCACAATGTGGTGAAGGGTTGCAAGCAATTTTTAAATAGATTTTAGCTGCATTGCCTTCACCTTGTACTTTTTGCATTCTGTTTTTTGAAGGTAAATCTTAACGTGACATTTAATGATCATGTCAAATTTCAAGACATGCAAGGCTCTATATTTACGTGGAGAAGGATTTGAATTTTGTGTGTGTGGGGATTGGCAAGTTTACTACACAAACACACAACAACTACAATAGTGGGATGATATTGTGGATTATATGAAATGATACCAAAATAACCCCTAGCCTGAGGCATTCCTTGTAACTCTCAATTTGTCAAAATCAATACTGGACTTCAATAGTCAGTAGTGAATTTTAAGTACTAAATATCTTCATTCACCTATTTATCAATTCCAATTTTGGCCTCAATAGTGTAACAAGAGTACCAAATAATCCAATTTACCAGATTGTCAAATTCAATTTTGGCAAATTAGAAAAAAAAAACCTAGCCTAATTTAACCCCTAAAGCACCATTGTCCTCTTAGGGGATAAAATGGATTTTGGGCAGGTTTCTAAGACCTCAATTTTGAATGAAACTTTTTGAAACTCTCATAAGATAGGAAAACTTGTTAGTTTTGTGGGAATATAATTTTTATTTCAATCCATGCCTAGGAGCAAGAGTTATACCACAAAAAGCCCAAATTTCAACTTGGTGGGCACATTAATAATTCCACAAAAACTTGAAATTTAAATTAAATTTTTTTTGTCTTATAGATTATATATTTTTTTTGCAAGTGAAGCTTTGATTCATTCCATTTGGATTTATGATGTAAAAGTTATGAACAACCTTGTTTTTTGGGCAATGTGAGCATCTTCTTGAAAAAATTAATTGTAGAATTCATTTTTGAATGCAATTTTCACAATTTTTCAAAAAGAATTTTTTGGCAAGGTTAAATTTTCTTTTTAGAATAATCTTACTGTTGCGATTATTGTGTTTCAATCCCATCTTAGAGCTATTAACAATTTAGTTTTTCTTATAATCTTAGACCTACTTCTACTTAACAATTTTTTAAAGCATGAAAATCAAGAGATTTTTTTGAATTTTTTCCTTACACTTTCAAATCAATTATTGAATACAAAAAAATTTAAATTTAAAGTCCATAGTGAAAAAAGTTTCAACAAAAGATAGTCAAAGTCATCTAAAATTATAGGCCAATGTTAAAAAAAACTTCTTTTTTCCAACTTTGAATGCTAATATCTTTTAATATGTTTGGTCAAACTTCATAAAGTTTTTTTCACTTGATCTCAAATAAGTGAAGTACTAAATCCTATGGTTAGGTTCTAAATTTTTTTCCCTTTGGTGAACGCAATAGAATTGGCAATTTGACTGTTTTTTGATAGATAAATGGCCTTGGTCCTTTAAGGGTTAAATTCCAAAGTGATTGAACCAAATGGAGGAATATCAATATCAAGAAATCATGATGAATAATATTATCCCTCAAAATACTTGTGCAATTCATTCAAGTGGATCATTTTTTTCATCTTTTCATTGATATATTGCACTACCATTGAAGCTTCTTCAATGATTATCATCTTTTTTTTAAACATTTTTCATCCACAAGATGAATTATTAACCCTTTAGATCCTAGAGAGATTTTTGGAAACCCCTAGCTTAGATTTGTATCTACTTACAAAACATTGTTTTTTGATGAAAATATAGAAGAATATGCATAAATTTCAATCATATAGTAGAAAGTAGAAGTGAACTTATTGGTGTTATGATAAGTTAAATTTGTTGTGCATCCAAACATTGGAATTTGCAACAAATTTTTTGTATTGCAAGACATATGATCAAAGAAATTTTAGATTATTTAGTGACCTTGTCATGCTCATAGTCAAATAGGGATCAAAATAAATTTTCCAATGAAGCTCACCTTATGCTTACAAAAATGCTGAAACTTTTTTTCCTAGTTTATACTAACTAGAATGCATTTTTAATTGGAAATAATGTAAGCTAATGAAGCTAGATATTTTTTTCCAATGAACTACTCTATGATCTTCAAAAAATGAAACATGCAAATTGCATTTATATAAGCTGTTAATGTGCAACAATACATTATCACCTACCAGCTTACATCATCATGTATTAGCTTACACTACAATATACTAGTGTATTTTTAGCATATCACTAGTATATTGGTGCATTTGGAAATCTCCCATAACTTGGAGTGCAAACGTTCTTGTACCATTTGATGCAATGCAAGATTTCTAATATATGTCCAACTTGGATAGAGTTCAAGATCGAGACAAATTTCACTTTATTCAAAATTACATGTTCATAGTGATTACTTTTGGTTCGTCTCAGATCAATTTATTGCTATTATGAATGAAAAATTTGTTGTTTAAGTACCTTGTAAACAATTAAAATTTTCAATTATTTGTTTAGCTATATAATATATTTAATATGAAGCCTTCCTATAAGGAAGGTAGGTTTTTCTTAAATATGATGTTTAGATACAAAGCGGTATTGTTGTTGTTGTTGTTGTTGTTGTTGTTATTATTATTATTATTATTATTATTATTATTATTATTATTATTATTCAAAAATGAGGATTTTGTCTTTATTTTTAAGACAACTGTAATCATGCACTAATTGTATATCATTTTGAAAAAATATAAATTTTTGTATTTTGTATATAATTCATGAAATTATGCATGAAAAGGGCTTTACACTTCAATTGTTGGTATATCAATTCAATTTATGATTATATTTTAGTGTACCCATTTTAAGAAACAATCCTATTGATGGTCATACTTTGGAAGTGTTAGAGATTGTATAAGGCCTCTCTACTTCGATAAGACATGATGGCAAGAACTCCAAAGGTAAATAGTAGAGCAAACCAAAAAGAAATTCATTTTTGATTGAAAAGTGAGTACTTTTGCCTTTATTTATAGATCATATCCCATTTTCCAAAACAATATATTCCAACATAGTAAATAAAGTTTTATTTTGACTAGACATGCAAAATAAATGAATTTTAAAAGATTCCATTCCATTGCCCTCTGAGATAAATAGAATGGCTACCAAAGTGTGGCAATTGATCTTCATCTTAACCTACATCTCCCATGAGTTCAACAAGAAATAACTTGTGATTCTAGATCCCCAAGGTTTTTTGTATGGGAGTTTGTTAAGAATGTTATTTTGGGCATGGTATGACAACAACCAATAGACCAAAGAATCACTTTGGCCAACATTAGCTAATTTAAAAATGGTTGTTTATTGGATGGGCAATAGATCTAAATTCAAGGCCTTTGAAAAAGTCCTAAAATGCACATTCATTTCTTTAATCCCTATGAAGAAATAGAGAAGCAATGGAGTCCTTGAAATATGTGGAAACCCATATTTGAAAAAGAAAATAATTGTTAGTATTTGATGCTTTCAAGATCTAAGAATAGTTGCACCATGGATCAATGTAAATTGTCTAATTTTTGGGAAGAAAATTGGGTTGCATGATGCATTCTATAGTCCATTGTATAATCTTCTATTTGTATTTTGGGTCCAATATAGTAGAATTTCTTTGAATCATGTGAAATTAAGTAGAAGTACATCCAAATACCAAGACATGACTGCATACATAGCTCATAGCCTACTAATCATTATACAGTTTGTTACCCATTAGCCACTTCCATCTTAAAATCCACTCATTATCTTCATTAAGAAACTAATAACTTAATACACAACTAATTCAAATCTTGAATCAAAAACATTGTAGTCCAACTTCTACAAGCCCTTGAAGTTACTTCCTCCAAATCTTGTTGGCAGTTGACCTTCTCTCACTCCATCAAGCATGATTTTCACACCCCAACTCTAAATGAAATGAATTAGACATTTTTGAAATTAAAATATGGAAAAAAAATGCTTACAAAATTTCATTACAATCCAAAACATAAACAAATTGCTCTTTATTCCTCAAACATAGGGCTCTCAAAAATACTACGAGGGAAGGAAGAAGAAGAGCCCCCCCCCCCCCATCCAACCTCAATAGGGACACATCAGCCTACACCATGGACACATGAGCATGCCAAAGCTTATTGGCTATCTTCTTTACCTCCTATTATGTAACCATATCTTTTCTTTGACCACAAAATCTCCAAAAATAACAAAAAAATAAAAGAAGCTTTACCTTTCTTTTTAATAACTCAATCAAACGTGCTCTAATAAATTTAAAAACTACTTAAAGGAAGAAGTTTCAAGAAAATAAGACCCAACATTCTTCAATCAAGGGCTATAAATCTTATATGGAAATAGAAACAATCACCAAGTCATGAATTTGCTTGGTTGGATAAGACCTTGCCGTCTTGGTTGGTTAGAGTTTGAACACTATTGGATTCATTGAGTAGCATGGGCAACTTGCAGCTTAACTCTATTAATGAAAGTATGCATGAAAATTGTGTAGCCAATCCACTATCTACTTTCTTGAGTTGTGACAAGGTGCAATATAGCCAAAATAGGATAACAAATTTGCTAGAATTATGGTTCTCACCATGCCTCCTCCCCATTTTTCTTTAGTATTCATTTCTTTTGAGTGTGCTATATATAATAAAATAAAATAAAAATAGATATATCTATATAATGGTCCAACTTGCATCATGATAACCGTTGGGACTCCATCTACAAATTAATATATACTTTGAAAATAATAATAAAAGCACTATAACATAGATCTTTGAGGGACTTTCAATAGGCTTGAATAGCCTAATCGCATATGGAGTCCTACGTTAGGCAGTTAGTATAAGACACAAAAATTCCAAATAATAGCACACAATTTCAAAAGGAACTAATTTGCAAAGAAAAGACACAAAAAAAATGAAAATATACTCCATTTGATGAAGTAGACGTCCCAAAGTGACTCTGTATATATACACCAAAGTTGACACTAAAGTATCTCCAAAGCTAGAGAGTTGTTTCTAAACTCAAATTTTATACTACAATGTTCTCAATACTCTAGTCTTGAAAGGAAAGTAGGCAATTTGGGAAGAAAACTTGAGGGAGGAATATGAAAATGATAATAGGAATTGGAGGTGCTTAATTGGGGAGGAGGGAGAGAGGCCTTATATAAATATCCAAAGGCCTCATTCTTTTTTTTAATTCCAATATTTTATGAAGTTTTAACTCTAGTTTACAAAACAACCAAAATAGTCAATTTTACTTTAGATGAAAATTCTAATGTTTGGACTTTGGAAAAAAACTCCAACTTGTAGACTAATTGCACCATTGGCTACAAAAGGCCCATAGTCGTTGAGAAATTCCATCCCTTTGTCCTAGTCATTTGGACCTTCAAAGTTGGTAGAAATTCCAAATTCCAAATTTTAGAAACTTGGGATGAAGAGTTTGTTTTTCTCAAGGA
Source organism: Straminergon stramineum (assembly GCA_963920665.1). Lineage (NCBI taxonomy): Eukaryota > Viridiplantae > Streptophyta > Bryopsida > Hypnales > Calliergonaceae > Straminergon > Straminergon stramineum. Next base: position 22,924,046 of record OY987263.1, on the reverse strand, counting down.
ATTTGACTTGCCTAGACCATCCAGAAGGATTGTTGGAGTAAGAAAAGACTCTACTTGATCCTCATTTGGATGTTGGAAGTTCTTAGAATGTCAATCAATGACATGTAATGTTTAGAAATTGTATGGTCTATAATTGTTGGGGTTGCTCATGCAAGACCTTGCCATTATTAGAACTCTATGAAACTTGTTAGAGTGCATTATTATCACTCAAAAATTTTGAATTATTTTTTTTGGGCTTTCCCTGCAACTTTAGGTATTTTCTTAGAATTTATCTTAGTTGATTGTAGTTTGATAAACCTTAAAACTTTACATGTAGTTTCTAAGAGACTATATGTATATAAGTACAAGCTCATTTTCTTAATTGAAATTTCTAATTGTAGATGCATGTCATTAATAACCTTGCTTTTAGTAAGTTGTCAAACATCTTTTGATTGGTGGAAATCTCAACACTTTGATTGTGTTGTTGAGCTTCTAGAATTTTCTTTAGTTGGAAATGAGTTTTTCTAGCCTCCCATCTCAGATTTTGTCACTTCTTGAAGTTGAAATGTTGTATTGGCAAAAATTACTTACTTCTTCAACATAGCCATTAAACTTGCAAATCTTCCTATCTTAGGACCCATTTGGAGTATGCTAGTCTTGGAAATGATCCATATTCCATAGTCATTTAGAATTGCATTTCTAGGACTTTAGCCATTTGGTTGCATGCAAGAGTTTGTTTATCTATATAATTATTATTTTTAATGGGTATCTAACTTGCTAATTTGATCATGACCTTCTATTTTTTGGGTTTTAACTTTTTCTAAGGTTTATAATAATGTCTTTTAGGCCCTAATGATCATTTTAGGATTTTGATATGAGCATACCACTTGTCCTTCAAACATTCTTTTTTGGATTTTTTCTATCATCACGAAGTCCCTTTGCCACAATTTGTCAATAGTAATCGTGTAATTCTCGTCGAGCATTGCTTTCATGTTACATTCATTCATTTGGAAACATTGTTACAATACAATATTGACATTCATGATTATAGTGTGGTTTAGGCATGTCATTCATATTAGAATTTGAAGTGTTAAGTTACACAATAACTATGAATGACAAAAAATGTACGACTTCAATGGTTTAGTGATGGGCGAGTGACTTTGTGCAACATTAGTGTTTATTTAAGTCATATAAATTTCGTGCAATAATCACATAACATCATGTTTGTGCATAGTTAATGCACTAACATTGTATTTTTTTTTATCTTTCACAATTTCGGTACTAAGTCAATTGAAAAGCAAGAATTGTGTTGAAAATAGGAATTCGGACCTCATTTCACATAGTAGAACAATTTTTTTTTAAATTTTGAACTTGGAAAAGTTGTTGAATCAAGATATATTTCATTTCCAAAAATGCGTTTGAGATTTAGAGCCTCCAATCAAAAGTTATTGACAAAATTCAAAGAGAATGTTTTAAAATGTCCCCCAAAATGTCACTTTTAACCCGTTTCTCAATTTTATTCATAACTTTTGATTGGAGGCTCTAAATCTCAAACGGATTTTTTGAAATGAAATATATCTTGATTCAACTTTTCTTAGTTCAAATTATTTTGAAAAGAATTATCATACTATACTTAAATGAGGTTTGAATTTCTACTTTCAACACAATTCCTACATTTTGACAATGAGCAGTCAATCTCTCATTATCAAGTTATCCCATATCTTTTGAGTGTTCGTGATGGACAATGAATTTTAGTATAAAAAGGGCTGCTCCATTTTCCAAACTCATCAAGAGCAAACATGACCATCCATTTCATGTTATTTTTGTGATTCTTTCATTACACCATCAAGTTTCTTGGTGGCCCATTGATAAATTCAATTCAAGCTAAAGTTTAATTACCTATAGTAATCAAGGAGTCGGTGGTCACACTTGTTATTTTTGTAGTTCAAAGATTCTCAATTTAATTTGCCACTATATTATCAAAATTTCTCAAGTTGCAAAAGACAAATTTATTTTTTTCATAAGCTTCAAAATCTAATCTTCTCATTTAGGGAGGGATTGAAAAAAACTTGTTACACTATTTTGAACATTATGATATTGAAATGCTTAGGAAAAGACTTTGAAAATTGATAGAGAAGTAGACATACAAGTTTTATACAAGATCCTCCATTTCAAAGTTGCAAAAGAAACTACAAATTTGTTTACAATAATTGCTTTCTTTTCAAAATGCATTGTCTTGTGTTAGTTTTTGTTAAAATCAATAAAAATGCTTTAGAAATTATTCCTTATCAACCCCTAAAGTTCCTTGACTATGTTATCACCATAAGCCCTCAAAAACTGCCATTTCTAATACAAGTACCAAGTTTTGAAAAATATCATTTTTGGACACATATAACTATAGGATCTTGAAGTACACTAGATTGAGAAGATGTGGAAAAAAATTCAGAAAATTCCACCATGTAGATTGCAAGATATTAGCATTTGAAGTGACAAAAATCCTTTTTTGGGCCCTCTGAAAAAACGGGCAGCTACAGGTTTACAAGGTCACATTGTATAAAAAAATGTCCAAAATGGTGGTGCTTCTTTAGATTCATTCTTCAATTCAGGTTGTATACATGCTTGAAAATTTTCTTATCATTTGGAATTGTGCAACATATAGGAAAAAATTTGTAAGTAGAATGAAGTAGAGAATGATTCAAAATACGAAATTGTTAACAATTTATGTATGGAATTGAAAAATGACAATCCCAACGGTTTTAATGTTGTAATAAACAATCTACATCTAACATTTTTAATTTTTTCAAAAAATATTAAAATTTGAGTTAAATAAAGGACTTCAAAGTTTATTTTAGAGTAGAGAACCCATACTTGCCCGCAAACTAAAACATCTCATAACTTTTTACTTATTGATCAAAATGGAATGATTTAAAGTTTTCTATGTATATATACATCTAGAAAACCAATTTCAAATTTTTATCTTTGAAAAAAGTTATTTTTTCAGATTTGCCCAGACTACCCGAGTTGAGAAACAAACTACATATTAGGCCATAACTTTTGACTCATAATTCCAAATGCCCTGAAACTAGTGCATATGAAAGATATTCCTCATCCACAACTTTTGTTAAAGTTTGGGCCAAAAATATGTAAATCTCTAGTTACATGTACTTGCCCAAAAATGTTATGTTGACCAAAAATACATCTTGGTTCTTTAGGGGTTAAGCAAGCTAAGTGTCCATTGAAGGAACAATTGGAAGTTTAGGAGGTTCCTACAAAGTCATCAATTTTGAAATAATGGCACAAAGCATGCACATATACTTCCTTTGCAAGGACATGATTTTTTTCCACTTGACTAGGTGCAAGTATGAAAGTGATTTTTATCTAAGTTTTAAAGTAGAACATGGGCAATATTGGTACAACTCCTCTCCTACTTTTGAATGTGGTAAGTGTTCTAAAAACAAAACTATGCAGAGTGCCAAAATCCCACTCAAGGAATAGTCCAAGTTTGATGATCCTATCAAGCAAAGTTGGAGGGGAGGGGGGAATTTGTAAAATTACAAACATTGTATTCTTTGAATCTCCCCCAATCAAGGTTTCTAAATGTATTTCTTTCCATTTTAATAACCATCTCATACAATTTTGTAGAAAATAAAATTTAAAGTACATAAATAAAACCATTTTTTTCTCATTCCCCTACAAGGTGGCAATTTTGATAATATATGCCCTAGATGTTACCCCAGTCTTGCATGGGTTAACATAGGAGAATATTTATAATTAAAATAATAAAAATACCAATAAAGAAGTAATAATACCACTATGTTCAAGGGTTGAAATCAGAGGGAAAATTAGTAATAAGCTTATTTTGTTTTTTTATTTTAAGATCATTCTTGCCACTCCATCTATTGTAATTCTCTCAAATTTTGAATTTTTTGCCTTAGAATTCACCCAAAGTAGAGTTGACAATCCATCATCTTGTATTCCTGGTAAGCGCCCTACAATGGCAGTATTTCCATATGCACAAATACTCTAAGGTAGTCTACTCTAACAACAACCATTTAAGAGTTGATTGCCTTATCGTGGAAGCTAAACTCCTTGAATTAATTTTCAGTAAATTTCTGTAGGAAGAAAAATGGAATTGGAATCTAACCCCAAGTAGTTTCATATTTTTGGGACCTTTGTGGAATTAGTTATAAATTTTTGAAGTTGAAATGCAATGGTCACCATAAGCAACCATCTCTTGAAATGTATACTATTGGCACATTGAAGAAAGCAAATTGTACCCTTGTGTCATGATTGCTTTTAAAGCATGGACGCTTTTAGAATAGACTAAGGTGAAAACATCCAATACCATTTATGTACTCATTCCTGCACAATAGACTTCCCTTAACCTTTAAATGACACCATGACTAATGAATGACAAAGAATCTTTCTATGTAGGACAAAAGTGCCCCCTTGGAATTTTATGCAAAAGGAGAGATCTTGCACAGTAGTTTGACCTCCAATGAATACTTTTGGTTTTGTTAACCCCCAAATGACCAAACTATGTTTTTTGGTAACTTGGCAATTTTGGGCAGCCCACTACAAAAATAATTTTCATTTTAAAAAAAAAATTTCACACAACATGTGATTAAAGAGTACCTTCAAGGCACAACAATTTTCATAACTTTTCATCGCATGGTTAAAAAATTACTATATGATATGTAGTTTTTGTTACTCCCTAGGCAATTCAAAAAAATAATTTTTTTAAGAAATAAAAATTTGAACTTGGATTCCTAGATTTATATGCATGTGGAAAGCTTTGAATCATTCCATTTTGATTGAAAAGATGAAAGTCTCGAGGAATTTAAGATTGTAGGTAGTTATAGAATCTCTAGTCTAAAATAAACTTTAAAGATCATTATTTTTGTCCAATGATATATTTATTTGAACTCAATTTTTTATATTAAAAAAAATGATCGGATGTAGTTTATTTATTACAACATTACAGCCACTAGGACTGGAATTTTTCAATTCCATAACTAAATTTAATAAATAAAAAATTGTATTTTAAATCATATTTTCTTTCTTTCTATTTTTTCAAGAATTAATATAAAATATTTTTTTGTTGAAATTTTTAATATATATTCCCAACATATTCCTTCAACATATTATGGAGAGTAACAAGTTTTAGGATCTACTTTTTTTGTGTAGAAACTTTGAAAAAAAAAAAAACCTAACCATTTGGGAAGAATTGAAAATATTTCTTTGTGAAATCCATGTATCATGATCTTGCAATTGGTAAGGTTTCTTATTCTAAAATATCAGGAGGATGTACTCTAAAAAGTTCACTAAAGAATTCTATGATTGTATTTATTAATGAATAAATATAGATGAAGATTTTAGACTTGCTTTGGGTTTGAGTACTTCTAAGGAGCTTGGGGCCTAAAAACTTTGAATTCCTATAGGGGTTAAAGTAGATGATGTCACCAAATACCAAAAGGTATGATTTCTACAAGCACACATCCAAAGTTTAAGGGTTACAATGTCCCCCAAAAGTGTCATTAAATTGTCCCCATACTTAATTGCTGAATTGTCCCCATACATACCTGGTTGACTCTTGATTTTTCTAGATCAAGGTTTTAAAATCAAAGCAATTTTTCTAGAGTATTGTACAAGATGCCCCAGAGAGCTCCACTTTGAAAATTCACAAAAATTAGATGTGTTATCCTAAAAATTAGTTTTTTTTTTTTAATTTTTAATTTTAAATTGCTAATACTACAAAAATATGTTTGATCTAGATAAAGATAAATGTACCTCCAACTATGCTAAATTGCTTATTTCGATGGTTTCAGGAAATTCAATGTCAATGCTCAATTGCTCATCCCAATGACACTCACTATGAGAGTCTCATTGTCTATGCGATAGGAATAAGGTAGGATGCTCTAAAATTGACCATTCTCTACAAGAAAAAACTAACCTATAGGTATATTTCTCTTTTTTCAATGTACCAATGGCGTACATTTCAAGAAGTGGTCGCTTTCAGTGACTACCACATTTCAACTTCAAAAATTCCTAACTAAGTCCACAAAAGTTCAAAAAATATGAAACGACTTGGGTTTGATGCAAATTCCATTTCCTCTTCCTCCAAAAATTAACTGAAAATTGTTTGAAGAAATTTTAGCTTCCCCACATGCAATCAACTCTTAAAAGGTCGCTTTAAGAGCATACCACCTTTAGTTACCGAAAGCTTAATATTCTTAAACGGTGCTAATGGTCGGCTATGGGACATTGGAATGTAACTTTCAGTGTACTTCAGTTTACTGCGATACAGAACTGATGCCATTCTATTTTTGCAGTCATCTTTCCAATGAATCTCTGTTAAAATGGGAGTAAGAAGAATCTGGAAAGAGCGGCATGGAAGTTTCAGTGTACCTGTATCTTATTACAGTACTGATCTTCAGCTTAATATTAGATTGCTTGATTCTTTACCTTTTGATTGATCAGTACATGTACAGTATGGTACTCTAGGGCCTACAATCAAATTCTTTTCCATTTTTAGATGAGACAACAAAATGGCAATCTTATGTATAGATCAACGGTATTTCAGTTGTTTGCTTTACATCTTTATTTCATTTTGAAATAAAAGGGGTGAGCGTGGGTGGAAGCTTATTGGGCTTAACCCATAAAACGTCGAAGTGGATGATTTGTGTCCGATGGATGACAAAGAATCTCTCCATGTAGGACACAACTACGACTATTCATCCTCAGAATTTTGTGAGAAAAGGGTAGGTCTTCTACAATAGTATGACTTCCAACAAATATTTTTGATTTTTTAAAAGTAAATGATTTCATGTGGTTCCAAAAGGGAGGATTTTCACACTTGTTTCCACGGTCACTAGTTCGTCCTTTACGGATTAAACATGAGGCTCGTGACCCTGGAAATCATCCCTTTTGGTAATGTGTGACATCATCTACTTTGCAAAAAACAAAAATACTCATTGGAGGTCAAACTATTGTGCCAGATCTTTCCTATTTGCACAAAACTCTAAGGATGAACAATTGCACTTTTGTCCTACATAGGAAGATTCTTTCTCATCCGTAGCACAAAAAATGTCATCACCGACATTTAAGGGTTAATCCCTAAACGTCTAGATTCATCCCTAGAAATCAATGATTTGAGAAAAAATTGTTTTAAAGTGCTATTTAGAAGCATATTTTGGATCTGGTATACAAATAAAAGTTGTAGATTTTGATTTGTAGATTCCATCTATATGGTTAGATTCACCAATGCTATCACCAACCTTATTTTATAATTTTTGAATGAAAAATTCCAAAATTCTTTCAAAATTTGCTTACAAGCAAAATATTATCATTTTTTGAGTAAATTTTTTGGAATGGATTTGAAATGAGGTTCTTTTGACATGGTGATTTTTTGAAATATTTTTGTTTTTCAAATCTATGACCTCATTTTGGCAAATCCAATTTTGAACTAAAGTCAATACAATTTGACTACTTGACATCCTTGCACATTTGTAATTTTAGAAAAATATGTACTCTAGCATCACCAAATCCAACCCTTAGATAGGACAACAACTTCATAATCTATCTCCACAAATTAAAACAACTTTCATCGAAGCAGCTAGGAGGATGAAACTTGATTTCCAATTTGTTCATCGTCCAAAAAATGGGCGTCAGAGCACTCAGGGGTTAAACCATGTGAAACATGCCTAAGAGTGCTTTTTCAAACTTCAAAGTTAATGTCTTTGTGTGCTCCTTTTTTTGGCAACTATATATTCTTGAAATTCTTTGATTTTGTTTCTTAGATATGTAATTACTTGTCTTTTGTTGTCTCATAAAACATAAAATTAACTCATAAGAGAGAGTATTGAAATTGGATTAAAAAAACTACCCTAAAAGAAATTGAATTAAAAAGTTGTTTTTTTCATCCACGAGGGTTCTTTGAAATCATGCCAAGGACAAAAAATGTCCACTCATGCATTTTTGGGTCTATCCCCAAAGGTTCAAGTCCATTGTCAAGTGGTTAAATATCATTTTTAATTCAAATTTAGTCATTTAAATCACAAAAGAATAGAGTAAAAAAATTGTTTAGTTTTTTGCACCCAAAACATCCATTGGCAACAATCTTGAAGTCAAATGACTATTGTTAAGCTAACTTTGGTATTTATTGAATTGACTGATAATTTTTATAAATTTTTTATATGTGGAAAATCACTTGTTCTATGGATGTTTTTTTCTTCAAATAATTGGATTAAAAAAATATCATTGTGTAATGTGTAAATCGAATTTTATCATTTTTAATATACATTAGAATTTTTTTGAATGATGATCATTGAGATGAGATACAACATGATTTTGTAGTTAAGATTAAAATATCTTTCTTGAGAGGACACTACAAATGAAAAACACACAATATTATGCAATTGTAAGCTAAATTGATATGGAAGTTTATCATTTTATTTTTCAGTACTTTAAAATTTGAATTAAATAAAATAACAATATATTTTACTTTTCTACAAGGTTAGTAAATTGCCCACAAATCAAAAGTTTCATATTTTACCTTACTAATGGGCATTGAGTGAACCAAAGTTTTCCTTGTAGATATTAATCTATCCTACATAAAAGATGATTTTATTTATTTATATATTTTAACTATTGAAAACTAAAATCTATTCTCATCGTCTCTCTATTTTTTCATTATACTTTAAAAAATAATAATTTATGACATAAAATCTAGTGACAATAGAGAATTGTCTACTTTACAAAATTTAGACCATTGCAGTCCTAACATTGAATTCTTAGTAGTGTGAATTTCAAAACTTTTTTGAGATTTTAAATTTTCTTCTAGAGAGGTGCTAATGCATGTTTTCATCATATGTATGCAATTAAATCATGGGAATTTGTCACATTGGGATGTGTTTTAATCAATTATCATTTTAAATTATAAAAATCAATTAATTTTGTTTAATGGATTATTTTGTACAAATTGTTTCCACAAAAGTTATTTTTGATTAGGAAACAGATAAGGTGGATTGGAAAAAAAACCCAATCAATGATGTCAAACAAAATCTAAACATTGAAAAAAAAATTATTATTATGTTTGTGTATTTTGAAAGATTTATCAAATTTATTGTTTAATTTTTTTGAAATAAAATCTAATTTTTTATTATTTAATTGTAAATCTCCCATATTAATATAGAAATAAATGACGCTTTATTTGAATTAGCTCTTAAATACCCTTCCAAAGTTAAAAAATCAATACAAAACATATTGAATGTCATTAATCCTATTGTAATCCAGGATTTCCATCTATCAAATTCTTGCTTGGAACATGCAATTTCTGTTTGTAAGAGCCCAAGGTTACTTTTGGATACACCTATTCTACAAGCTTTGAAAAATCATTGTTTCTTCCTTCATTGACCAAAATTGCACAAGAATGGCATGTAGAATACTATGGTTGTCTTCCCAAAAGATCCTAAAAACATAAGGCAATAGGAAAAATGCTCAATTGCTTGATTGGACATATATTTTTAGTTACCTTAAGATAACCACATCCAAAATCAACCACTTGTTAAAACTAACCCCTACTTTTGAAGAAAAACTAAACAAGGAAGATACCCCAAATAAGGAGCATTAGAAGGACAAGTGTAAGGTGGAGTTGGGGTTCATTATGAGTAGTGAACAACTCTATGTATAATATTGTAGAGGTGGTGACCTTAGAAGTGGGTGATTTGGGGTACACTTTCTTTGGTTTTGACTTCTTCTCTATGACATGTTTTGATACTACTAGTGTTGTTTTTTAGTGTGCATCAAATGGATTTTGGCATCATCTACATTATACTTTTAACCCCCTACACCTTACATCTTTGAAAATTTGTAATCAATGCACAATGATTCCGAAAATTATGGAACCACTTGCATTTTGAATCATAGTCCTTCACTAATGTGCAAAAATTGTTGATCATTTTCTACAGCATAACAATTATGACACAAAGCTTATTCATGTGATTTTAGGCGTAATTACTTTATTTTAGATCAAAATTGGGTAAACCTTGAAACACTCCAATGTTTGAATTTGGGACAACGCACAGACTTGAAAGGCTACAACAAATGGATAATTGACATTTTTCATCCACCAATTTTTTGTGGGCTTCACAAAAGACTTAGTTGGTTCCCTTTGTAAAGAAAGCAATGCATGTAGTGTTACAGGAAATTGGTGAAAATGCCTTACATTGAAACCCATTAGGATTTTTCACAATTTTGTATTGCCCTTAGTGTGTAAAGTATGAATATGGCATTGTAGGGGCAAGGAAAATATAGTATCAATGCAACAACATCAAGCTAAATCATTAATAGAATGCACTAAAATAAAAAAATCTAGTCAAATAAATACAAACATTTTAAAAAATGAATTGTCTACATTCTTTGCAAGTATGTGATGTTGTAGCTTGACACTCATTTTACTCTCTGGAATATTTCATTTCAAATTACATAGAAATTTTGTCAAAGTGCATAATTTAGTTCATTTTGGAACACTTTTGTCCACATTACTGAGCTTCGATATTGATTTTATAACCAAGCATATTCATTAGTGGAAAATTTTGTATGGATCCGAACTTGTTTACCGCTTTGACGATTTGTAGTGTTTCTACAAAGCTCTCCTCATTACTAGTTGTATACATTCAAGTTTATTGCACCAACATTGGCAAAGATATCATGCAAGCATTCTCAAAAGGTTGCTTTGTCTTTAAAAAAATTCTTGAAAATTTTGTAGTGCTCCGCAAGTCTTTATTGAACTCATAAAGTTTAAGGTATGCAATTGTCCAAGAAAATCAATGCAAAAATTAGAATGGTCAAAGCTCATTATCTTTACATCCAAAATTTATTTCAATTTCCAACAAAATAGTGTTAATCGTAAAGTGTGAGACCAAGAGCCAAAGTTTGAGAAAAACATAGGATGAAATTCCTTCAAGCAACAAAATTAGGGGGTTGATGGAATTTGGTATTCTGTTTCTTTAGTACTATTCTTGGTTAAACCTTCCTTTAGCACCACTATTGCAAGTGGAAACACTAGTAGAAAAACCATGTTGATTTCAACAAAATTCAGCTAATGCAAGCGAAGATTCTGCATTTTTTGACAAAAAACTGAAATTCGCATTAGTTGAATTTTGTTGAAATCAACATGGTTTTCTTCTAGTGAAACAAAATTTATGATTAACTCTAATAGATGCAACTAAATTAGATCCTATGGTTCCTAAAGAACAATTTCCAATGTCATGGCAACCCTTATTCATCAAATTTGGCAAGCTCAAATTTTTCATCTAATTTTGAAGGACCTTCAATTTCCAAATCCCTCACGGTCACTGACCAAATTGGACCTATAAATAATTGAGTGACCATTCATCATAGGATAATGCAATTAAACTTAAGATGAATAGTTATTTTGAGGGCCACCAGTGTGCCTTGTATTATTGCTACAACCAAAAGAAAAATAAAAGTGATTTTCTAATTTTTTTTAATTCAAAAAACACTTTGAAATTCAATAACTTTCACATCATAGGTTGAAATGCCATAAATCTAAGCCCATGCATCCCTCCTTCTAGAAAGCTTTCCAAACGTACAAAGCATGTGGTTGGGGGAGGCATGGTCTAGGAGATTTTAATGTAACAAACACACAAACAACCTAACTTAAGTTATGAACTAGGGCTTTTTTCACTTTTTAAAAATGAATGAAAAGGCTATAGGAAATTCTCTAAGAGTGCTAAAGTAGCAATTTGAATGAAAACAATGAAGGTGGAAGGTGGCAAAAGGTGTCACTTTACAGACAAAATAGTACGTGAATTCTTTATATGATTCCATTTTTTTGGTGATCACAAGTGACCATGAAAAGAATTACAGTCAATTTCAGCAATTTTGGGCAAGTAGCTTGGTGCCATAGGAAAAAATGGTGGCGTCACTATAGCGACAAACCTGAGGATGGCTTGGACTCACATAGTGAAGGAAGGCTTCAAGGACCAAGATGCTAATGTAGGATACTAATTGATTAAAGAAGTTGAACATGCAATTATTTAAAGAAGTTAAGAAAACCTACCTATAAAAATTATAGCGGTTGTCCTTCAAAGTCTTGAACCTACCTAGAGAGAATTGTTTTAGCAATTTTGTAATTTTATGCCTTCAAGTAAAATTGAACTTGAACTTGTGCCCACCCCCACCTCCCTCTAATGTGCAAGTCAGTCAAATGATTACATGAATTCAATAGCACAAATTAATCGAAGTCATTTATAACATGTATTAGATTCTACAATGACTTGCACCCACCCCAACACCCTCCAATGCAAAAGTCAATTGTGAGAAAGAAACTTAGAAAGTATCTAGGTTGCTAAGCATGTAAGCAATATCATGATCAACAAGACTATAATTGTGAGTAAGAACTTGCTAAAGTTCATCATAGTTTGTAGTATCAACCGAAGTCAAGAACAAAAATGTGCAGAACATCCTTGAGACCTATGATAGCCCTGTCGTCATGCACATGGGGTCTTCAAAATGACTCAAAGTAAAGGGAGAACCTAACCTTCACTTGCTGATTATCTAGAATTCTAACTACCTTCAAACTATTGTTGCCACATGGTAAAATGGACTACCTCTCAATTTGCTATGTAAGTTGCTCTGACCTACACCCTAAACACTAGCTAGGTACCTCCCTTGTCCACCTAAGACAAACCATTCATCAAACACAACTTGGTAAGGGAAGTTCTCTAGGTTGTAGATACGTTGAGAATACATTCCAAGGACAACTTGGATGTGTTCATCTAAATTGTTCATGAGTTTGGATTTTAGAAAGCCAACACTAGAGAAAATGCATTCATCTTCCATTGAGCCGATGACATGGATGATCGCCATTTTCGTTGGCTTCAAAACTTGCCAAAGTTCTGCCTAAGATTATTGTTGCTATCCAAGACCCACTACACTTTTGTCAAGGGATTGAAATTGTATGGGCGTAGCATGGTAGGACTTGAGTTTGATTTCATATACGTCTCGAAGAGCGCACATTGAGAAATCAGTGCTTCCCAATCTATGAGCAGAGGGATCAACATCTTCTTCTCACCCTCGCCTAGAATTTTTCCATGACAATATGCATCTATAAGAGTGCGAAGATGCTTGTCGAACATCTCCTTTGGGCTACCTTGGCATTAATACTATGGATACAATATCCCATATGCATTCATAACATGGTGTTGTGGAAGTCTATCATCCAGCTCTTCCATGGGCATTTTTGCAGCACCTTCAAATACACAAATTACTACAATGTTAGACCATAGTACACTGCATGAAGGAACATATGAACAGAAGAGCATGCAATATGAACAACAACGCAGTAAAATAGCTATCATGCATACATACAATGATCATGAATACATTATAATACACACCATATCACATGAAAGTGTGAAGCAATCGGCCAACTTAGAAGAATTCACAAAATGATACAATGAAGCCAAATTTAAGAGACAACACTCACTTGTGCATTCAACCTTCATCTGATCAAGTAGAGAACTCTAAACATTGTGTTCCACAGGCCCTCCCTTGTGCTCCACATGGATTTGCTCATTCTGACATACAAATGACAAAACAACAAAGTTGTCATTGAGATCTGTAAACCATTTGATGAGGATCTGCTTGTGACAACAATCTAGAAGATTGTTGAAACTTTAGAATTCATTTGTGCTAAATGACATGCCCTTGTTTTCATACATTCTATACAATAATCCTTGATAAATTTTCATTGTTGCTATAAAGTTACAAATATACACGTCCCTTTTTGGTCCAAAGTTCACCAACGTATTGATTGCTTCAAGAAGTGGCAGTAGGGCACGCATTTCCAACAATGGGTAAGGATCAAGTCATAGAATTAGGCAAGCCTAAACCACAATGCAACCTAGTCTAGTAGTCTATACTTATGAAAGCAAGATTGCACATAAACAAATTCAAGATACTAGGTACATATATAATTCATGTAGAGAGATCAAGTAATCAACAAATGCAAAAAGAGCATTGAAGCCATAATGCCATAACCGAAATTTGTAGAAGTAGAGACCAAATTGCAAAAAAAGATATGCAAAAAATAAGATGCAAAAGGTAGAAGTTAGAATTGCTTACCTCAACCTTCGGATTCTCCTCCAAGTCTATTGTCATTTTATAAATCAAGGTGCAATACTTAGACAATAGTCTTCGCAAGGGTTCGATGAGATTGACCCACGTGGTCTAGACATTCCGCAACATCTTCAGCCCTTTCTTCTTTGTCAACTGATCTAGTTGTTTGAATTCCAAAAATTGTTTTGGACTCTTGTAGAAATATGCATGCGTCACAACCAATACTTTCTTGATATCTACAAAAATCCCAAGGCTAGACAAGACTTTAAATACCAAGTTGCAATAGTGTGCAACACAATGCACTCCCAATGCATCATGAAATGAGTGTGTTTTTCTTTGAGCTGTATGGTTACACCCCCCTGCGCTATACCCAAATGTGGTAAGAAAAACCCGTAGTTAAAATTGACTACAAATTTTTTACCATGTTTTGTTATAGTGTTGGAACCTTGAAACATTGAGACCTTGTCTACCCCAAAACTTAACAACTTTCAGGCTATGCTTTCATTATCTAGTCGTCTTCCACAATTCATGGCATCCACAATGAGTTTCGTGAGATTGTCGGCATTTGGGGTACATTCAACACACTCCAAAAACACAAGCAGTGGAATGCGGACCCACTCTTGCATGATGTAGATGTGGACAAACAAATAGCTAGTATTATCAACAACAGTGACTTCATTGACTATAACAACATAGTAATGTAAGGCCCCTATCATCTTTTTCATCTCACTCACAATTTGTTTGTAGATATAAACCGCCATCACCCATCTTGAGTTATCACACCAGTGAGTAGACGACAAATCATGTACATTCAAAATTTTGTAGAGATGGATGTGGGATTCATATTTGATGATGGGATGACCTTAACTCAAAAGTTGGAAAAGAGTAGTGAACTATATCCTTATCTTGCGAGCTTCCATTGATGTGTAGTGGTTGTTGGAGTACCGTTCGTGGCAAACATGCTATATAGAGTCTCATGTTCTTGCGGTGCTTACATTGCGTGGCAATATATATACTACTTGCCTGCCTTTACTTTGAATTGTGGGAGATCATTTCTAGCAATCCTCTTTCCATTGTGCTTAAACAATGGATTGGACCTAGGTGCTATTATATATGGTTTCTTGTCAATCGAAGTACAAACCCTGCAATTAACTATATGTAGAATTTCATTTGTGGTCATAATGCCCTCAAACCCAAAGTAGCTTGGTTGCCCTCAAGGTTTGGAATTTTCTGTGATGGTTGTATCTCTTTGGGCTTCGGATTGCCTACTCTCAAATTTGGAGTAGGAGCTTTTGCCCCTCCTCGAAGGTGGCGTCTCAAAGTTAAAATCGTTCCTGGAGCCATCATTGGAATCATGCACTTCTAACAAATTAGCATTGTCCACAATATCTGATTCTAATAAAATTGTAATGAACAAGGATTTGCTTCTCTATACCCATGTGTCTCCTGAAAAAGAAGACAAACCACAAATCAAGTTAGTGTTAGTGGACACTATATTGCACTCCGTTCGTGACCTATGTGGGCCACTGTCATCGTTGTTGGGGTATTCTTCATTCAAAAGAGGCTCTGCTCTAGGAACCTTTAGAAGTAGGTGGTCAAAGACCATTGTTAATGGTTGCCCCCCCTTAAGCGCCGTGCTTTGATTGAAAGTAAGACCATATTGTTTTCTTTGATGTCTCTACCCGCCTCAGGTCCACAAGTTTGCCTTTTCGTTTGATTTCCTTAAGCACTAACACCAAGGGTTCAAAGGCAACCTACCTTGCTTTTTTCTTGGCCTCCTGCATCAGATTGGCAACACGTACTGCCTTGTCAATTACATTGTTTGCAAAGTCTTCGTCATCTTCTCCTATTGTCCAACTTGATTAGTAAAAATAAATTCAATAAATCAAGCGCCATGACAAAGCACATACAATACAAACCTATGCATTCATGAAACCTACACAGGGACTAAACCAACAACGTTGTTCGGTTGTTGCATGCAAAAGTCAGAGCAATGGGGCTACTTTAAACTCTATTGAACTATTGTAGAAAATCCAAACTCATGAAAGTGCAACACCTTCATTGCTTAAACATCCTCCGCAATGAACATTAAATTTTCAAAACATGCATTGAGAAATCTAAGCACGAGATTGAGGACTCCCTAGAATTGATCACTTGTGTCGTAGTATAACCTCGTGCTTCCGCTACACTGGTAGCAAGGCAACATAGGCTGTGAAGACGACTAAGTTGCAAAATTAAGGCGAACAATATCCCCAACCCTAAAACGAGAGTGGCGAACTAATTGCCATTCTCTAGTAATGACATGTCAACATCAACAACTTCCTAAATGCAATTGCGGGCGGTAATTGTAATGTAGAGTATATTCAATAGCCAAGGAGATCACGAAACTAAGCACATTCAAGTGAAGGAGTGGGCAATAATCATGTGGCAATGGGGGCAAAACCCTAAACTTGCGCATGACCCAAACATATGAGATTGAGAAGATGAGCACCACTTGGCATTGCCCAATGCACATCACCTACCAACATGTCGAAGGAGGTCAGTTTCTGATAGGCTTTACTAAACTATCAATTCGCCAAACTAAAAATTGTGGTGAAAAAACAACTTTTTGTCGCCAAAAAAACCACCCTAGTATGGACTAGTGTGCCCTTTGTCATTGCATAGTCATTGAGATGTCAAAAGTGATGACTAAGCCCTCTGTAATCTCCTTAAAATCAAAGTCAAAGTAATTTTCTAATTTTCTAATTCATAACAACTTTGAAATTCAATACTTTTCACCTAAAAGATGCAAATGTCATGAAACAAAGCTTGTGCACCCATCCTTGCACAGAGCTTTCTGATGGTATTAAGAATGTGGATAGATGATGCACATCTATGAGATCTCAATGTAACAAACAAACAAAACAAACAACCTCACTTAAGGTATGGATTCCTTAGCATGCTAGGCTAGAATGTCAAGATAATATTGAAAAAGGCCACATCACTTTTTATCCATAATTTGAAGTGTTGGATCCCTAGTGGGTAAAGGTGGCCATGCTCTTTTCATTTTCCTGCTTTGCATGTCTCCTTGTGCTTCCTCAAGGAATCTAGACGCTTAGTAAGGGGGTTAAGTTTAGGAAGAAAAAAAAGGGATGTAAGTTACGTGTCCATCCCTGAGTGGGCGTTCATCACGTAAGCCGGCGTGACGAAGCGTGCAACGGTGCATTTCCCCACAAAGCCTAGCATTAACCGCAATGAACGGGACCGAAGTCACCGAACCGACTGACGGACGGACCAAAACAGGACCCGTCCCGTCCCGTCCCGGTCGGGGCGTCCAGATCGGCGGCCCTGGGTCTAAGACCCCTCATGGCCTCATCGATTCAACGGTCCGCAGACCCGCGTCGTCATCCGCTTGCCCTTGTCCCGTCGTCCGCCCTGGCATCTCGCGTCCGCGGGCGCCGCTCCGCGACACCTTTGCAGTTACCCGCTTTTGGCTCAATGCGTCGCAGCAAGTTCCCCATTAGCCCATTTCGGCAATTCGGCCGTGCCCTCGTGCAGCGCATGATTCCCCCTCCGCAGCTCCAGGCTCACGTCCGGCTCTTTTCCATAGCCGGGATGACGACCAGGTAGCTACTGTACGTACCTGAAACAGTCTCTAGTGTCGATCCTGCAGCATGCCATGCCAGTTGATCTTTGTGTTTGTTTT
The DNA here is from genome assembly GCA_963920665.1 of Straminergon stramineum. NCBI lineage: Eukaryota > Viridiplantae > Streptophyta > Bryopsida > Hypnales > Calliergonaceae > Straminergon > Straminergon stramineum. The sequence goes on along the minus strand of OY987263.1, from coordinate 22,906,237 downwards.
GAGTGAGATCTCCTCTCTCTCATCACTTCTCCGGGAGTGGGCTTTGGCCGGTAGCTCTTGACTGTCTATATGATGTACAGCTAATCTCATCCGAGCCCTTGCTGTCAAGATCCAGGCTTTCGTCGCTGGGTTTGTTGGGGTGTGTTGGATCTCCCTCATCACTCCTGCCTGTTGGGACCGTTGGGCGTGTAGCTCGGACGTGGTGGTGTTCAGTTCCTGTAGGAACAGCTCCTCTTGTCGACATTGTTGGGACCACTCGTGGTTGCGATCGCTATGTTCATGGAGGGGAGTGAGATGGGGTGGGAATTGGATTGGGAGATGGGTTGGGAGATTTGTGCATCGGGTGTGGGTGGCGAGAGATCGGGATGAAGTGGGAATGCGGTAGCGTCGGAGAAGATGCCGTCGAACGGGATGGTGACTGTGTGTGGGGACTGCGGAGAATGAAGTGGGCGGCAGGAATTGGTGGCGAGGAGTGGCGGTGCAGTTGCTGCTGTGAGGGTGTGTGGAGAGGCGTGTCGTGGTTGCAAGTGATGTCTGAATGGGACGGACAATGCAGATTTCAAATCCAGCGCGAGGTCCGGGACGGAAACCTGTGATCGGGACTTCTATGAGCTCAAAGAAACGAGCTGTGGGGAATCGCAACACGCTCTCACAGGAAGACTACTCAATCTTCTCTCCTGTAAGCACAGGATTCTTTGCAATGGGACACCGTATTAGCTAATGCGGAGTGTAGAGGACACGAGAAATGTGTAGCTAATAATCTAATTCAACCTAGGTAGGGATTGTGGGGGGTTTAGAGTTGCTTCAGTTTTGAATCTGCATTGGTCGGTAGGGAAGGAATGTGGGGATGTATTACGTTGTATGCGTATGATCTGCGTTTGGAATCTGCGCTGCTTGATTCGGGTGGTAATTTCTGACGTAAATGTGTTGAGTGTGTTTTTAGGTTCTTTGTCCTGCTGTGGTGTGCTGGGTGAAGGATCCAGACTCTGCGGGGCAGAGCGTGGAAGATATTGTGCTTCCCAATCAACCCCCGACCAAAATAGTAATGAGCGACCGGAGCTTACACGGCGAGACAGACTTCCAGGACGCGGTGACGGACTTCCAAGAGCTCGATTCACCAGCATTGTGGAAGGAGATTCACGCAGACATCTCCACGCACACCCCAGAGTTCGAGCAAATGCATCCGCATCCGTTGCGGCCCCGGAGCCCCAATAAGTTTCTGGAGCGCATCAAGAACCCTAGCAACGGCTTTCTCTCGCCGGACAAGACGTCGCCGGATCTGAGCGGGCATTTACGAAGCGCTGATCAGAGCGTCGACAGCAGCACCAATGCGTCTGTCGTGGTAGCGATGAAGAGTCCTCGAAGCAAGTACATGATTTCGTCAACCAGCCCAGACGAATACTACGCGCGAGAGCGAGCAAGTGTCGCGAGCTCCCCGCAATGGAGTCCTCACGCGGATCACACTCGCGCGGCATTGGACATTCCCAACCCCAAAGCGCCCAAGTCGAATTTCGGCTGGCTCACTCCCACGCGGACTCACCCACAAGGTCCCGACCCCCGGAGCCCCGAATTCGCTAAACCCCCGCTCCCGAACTCGCGGATGTCACCCTCGGCAGTGACAGAGAGCTGGTCACCACCCGAGGTCACGAAGAGCTCTCATACTGGGAGTTCAATGAAACTTAGGAGACAAGCCAAACTGCAACAGCAACAGCGACAACTGCAGGAGAGTGCGTCTCCTTCGGATATTTCGATCGCTTCGAACGCTTCGAACTTGACGGTGGAGAAACCGGAGAAGTCAGCCGGGAAGGGCTGGAAGAACTTGTCGCGCTCTATCTCCCCGATATTTGCCGGGAAGAAGTCTGAAACCCTGCGGAACATCGGCAAAGACCTTGGAAACTCATTTCAGGGGAGCAAGCGACGCGCGGGGTCCGGTGGGCCTGTGTCCAGTGCCCCTGTCGCCAGTTGGAACAATGGCCGTGTCGCCAGTGCTCCTACCGGCAGTTGGAGCCGCAGCGGCAGCGGCGATGGTTCCATTGTCACGCCGGAGTCTGAGAAGCACCCATCAGGTACTACTGTCACTGCCAACTTGAGGGTTTAGGGTTTAAGATATTTGTGGGTTTCTGACTCCGTTGAAGGCGACACATATTCCACAGTGAATGTGTATGTCCAAGTGGACAATTCCACTGTGCATCGTGTTCATCTTCTCTTGGGTGGCTAAGGTAAAATGTTCGCTTGTTGATCACTGTTCAACACGTTTAGTACCGCTTGGGGTCCTCACAGTATGTATGCTGGCGGATGTTGTGATTGGTTAACCACATCCTCTTTGAAACACCTCATTCTTTGAATGTCTTAAACCCTCCCGTCTCCCAATGCGAGTGTTTCTAACATTGTAGCTTTGTAATTGCAACAGGTGGAGACATGGGCTATGCTCCAGAGCTGACAAGATCTGGAAGCATAAACCCAAAGAGCGCAAAGTCACACAGCATGTTCAACTTCTTGGGGTGGGGAAGGAAGAAGAACCACGGCTCCAAAGTGAACGAGTTGTTCCAGAGCGGCGATCAAGGCTCCGGGAAGCTGGACTCGAACTCCTTCAAGGTCATGGACTACACCATCAAGACCTTGCAGTTCAAACTTGAGCAAGCGAAGAAGAACGAGCTAGCCACGGCGAATGAGTACAAAGCGTTGCAAATCGCCATGGACGCAGCGGAGGGGAAATGCAATCAGCTGCAGCAACGCTGCCAGGATCTCGAAACTGAGTTGGGGCAACTACAAGTCGAAACGAAGGTGGTGCAGCTCGATTACGAGATCGCCAAGCACCGCCGTGAGAACACCGGCAACGGCTTGAAGGGCAGTCGCTTCACCACTTTGGAAGTCACCCCGCAGCTCTTTCAGAAAGCGTTTGAGGAGTCCAAAGTCTGCATCAAAAGGCTCGCTTCGGGTCTGTGCACACACATTCGCGAAGCGGGCGAATCGGCCACGCAAGTCATCACCTCCCTCCTGGAGCAGCAGAAAGACGCCAGTGGCTGGGTGCGCAAGATGCCCCGCAATGTCATCATCCTCTTCTTCGAATCCTTTCTCAACCAAGTCCTGTTTGAGAGCTTCGAGAATGTGAGCTTCGAGCCCAACGGGACGTCGCCGCTGTGCGACCCCGATGCGCTCAAATCCTCTTGCTGCGAAGCTTTCCACGAGCTTCGGAAGCAAGAGTGGGCCACCATTGAGAAATCTTTAGGCAAGCCGGGATCCACCATTGTGAACCCCACGTTCCACCGGTTTTTCGTCATCCGCATGGAGCTCATCCTGTCGCAGCTCACGAAAGTGGCGGACAAGGAGACGTCGCTCTCCCTGCTGGCGACGTTCTTCAATGCCTTCAAATCCTTATGGCTTCTTCATCACCTAGCGTTTGCGCATGACAATCCTGTCACCATTTTTCGAGTCTCCTTGGCCGCGGAGTTTGATCCCCGTTTCATGGAGCAGGTGACCACTTTAGAGGAGGACGCCAGCCGCTCCAAGATCAGCGTGATGGTGAACCCGGGCTTCATTGTAAATCGACACACCATCAAGTGTCAAGTGTTTTGTAGCAGTAAATACCAATAACGCTAACTGACCCAATTCATTGCGGTGCATGACTCTCCACATCCGCCAGCACACAGATTTTCATGTAAGAATGGACCGCCGCACGGCCAGGTGCTCCATTTCTAACTTTTTTCGTCTGCGAGGATTATTGTGAAGATTATCTTCTGAGCCATGAGCCTGCACTAGTGCACGTCTCATTGGGCGTCTGACCTGACATTGTACACAACCTTTGTAAGCTTGATACCCATCTCGAGTGATTCAGCTTCCTTCTTTCTTGCAATTGGATTCGCTCTTTCATTTTCCTCCCTTTAGTAACTCAAGCGATCCTGATAGTCTCTCTAAAAATTTGAGAACTCCAACTGCCGAGGTCAGATAGACGGTTCTGCTTGTTCTGGATTGGAGGTAAAATACTCCACATTTGAATGGAATAAGTTGCGGATTAAAGGTACAATTGTATGCAATTACTCAATAGACTTGGATGATCACAAAAACAATTTAATCTCGTGTGAAAACAATAGAGTGCTATTATTGGTTCTTGAGGGTTCAAGCTCATTCAATTTTCATGCACTACATGTCTCAAGGATAGCCACCGCATAGAGTTGCACTCATATTGATATCAGTACAGGCAACCAGGCTATTCCAAAGCATTTCATATCACTTCCTGACTCCTGCTCTAATTCGGCTGAGTGTTTTGTTCAGGTTCGTGTGATCGTGCATTGAAACAAAAAATTCATTAAGCATAGCAGCGGTGTCAGCCCTTGAACATATGCTGGCAAGTGGTGTCATCAATTTTTTAAAAGGAGTCTTGAGCGCATCGGCATATCCTTGGGGCGTCGGACCTGATTTCGTGGCATCGAATTCGGTCTGAAATTCGTCCTGACATGAATATCTTTTTGATATTCAATTTTCCCTTGGAAGTCTTCAGCTGCTGTTCATTCATTCAGCAGTGTTGTAAGGGCTTATCACGCAGGAGTTGAGGCAGCTGAAGCAAACCTCACGGCAGTGCAATTTTGAAAAATGTTGTCCACACGTGCACCTTCACAGTTTGTTTGCCCCTCCAACATGCTCAGAGCATGTCCGTTCTGGACTTTTACTTGCTTTGCTTCATCTCCACTCACGTCTTGTAAATTTCTGGCAGTAGGAAATTAAATCAATTGCTGTAACCTTGGTTGAGGCTTGTATGTAAACAATGGTCAGAGTTCGGAGTTTTAGCTTCAAAATGTTGGATCACTCTAGAGAATCTCAAATTAAACAAGGGTCAGAAACGGACCGAAATTTCAGAACAAATTAATTTTGAGGGAAAACTGAGAGCACGAATTGCATTTATATAGAGAGTCGCGCAATTAGTTACCAGCGGGTGATCAAATCACAGCAGTAGTGCTGATCGTTGTCCTTTGAACCTTTGCAATTCCCTTACAAAAAAAAATAGGCTTGGTTTCCACTCACCATTCATTCCAGTTTCAAGTTCTAGAATTTTCACGAATCTCAGTTCTAGCAAGGTGTGCAAGCTGCTCCATCACCATTCACCAAGGCGACGTCGTCGGTGAGAAAGAAGGCCCTCCTGCTGGGGCTGCTGGTGGCCGTGCTGGTGGCGACTGCTTCCTGCGTAATCTCGACAGCCACTGTTCAGACCACCGTGACAATCTCCAATCCGGCGAGGGTGGTCGTGAACGTTCTGATGGGCGACAAGAACGTTAAAGTGGCGACGGACGAGATGACTGTTAAGCTCGACCATCCGGAACAAGACATTCAGATCCAGACTGCGGAAGGGCGGGCGACGGAGTTTCATGTGCAGGACGGCGATGTGCTGGTGCTGTACCCCGACCCACATTGCGGTCCAAGTCCTCAGAGCTACTCCCGAAAAACCCTTTGGACAACCCAAAACCCCAAAGGCCAGCCCTCAACCTTGAGATGGGCGAGGTTTCATTGTCATCGACGTCGACGTTTGCGTTGCCATGTCTGCGCAGGTGTTTGGAGTGGCGTATGGAGTCGATTAGAGTTTCAATTGCTAGCAGTAAGTGATGACGGATATATAATACTATTTCGATCAAGGTAAGTAAAACTGAGGCTACATTTTCTATGGAAGTAGTAGTCTGTTGCTTGGCTAGAGGACCCGGTTGGATTAATTCGTAGGAGGACCTCAGTTGTGTGATTTTTTTCCTACTTGGATTGAATTTGGGCTACTTGATCGTAATGACTACTTGTCCGTTGTCAATATTCAGTTGAGGGTAATTATTCTCTTGGCCTCAGTGAGTTGGTGTTGCGATCTTGTGTAATTCTGGTTCCACGAACCCTCATTGTGACTTGCAGCGCCACTTGCAGCATGTGTGAGACTGAAAATTGGGGATGCAGGGAACAACACTTCTGTTTGGTGTTCTGCCTGCAGGAGGAATTTCCATATAGTTTACTTCAGAATTACATGAAAAATAATTGCTAACATTGTATTCGTTAAAGTGGCATTTTCAACGTGTTAAATTGGCTCGATTCTGGGTGCCAAAAATTGTGACTTTCATCTGCGAAATGCTCTAAACAATTGGAAAGTGCCGAAGTGGTGGTATGCCGCCAATTTCACGCAATTGACGATTTTACATTTAATGTGGCACAAGTGCAGTGCACCGAAAAAATGAATGCGGTAGTGACAATTTGAGCTTTCTCGTGCCAGGATAGGTGTTGGTAAAAGCATCCAATCCCATTCTACAAGAAAGTAAGTGTCGGCAATTCGCCTATGATAATCATATTTGTTAAAATGGCGTGATTGGGAGCTCCGAAATTGAGACGTTCAAGATCCCTGAGCTCTGAAAACTAAGAGTGATAATCTTTACTCTAAAAATGTTTGATACAGACAGGATTTCCGTCCATTTGATTTTGCCTACTATTGTAACCACAGTTCAATCCCAACAAAACATGTATAGTATGAATTTTGACAATCCAGTCGTTTGAACAAGAAATCCGTGCGTTTGATGCCACAGTCGCAGACATTTGAATGTCAGAATTTCCGGACGCACTTTGCAATCCTATCAACACTATTATACGATGGACAGTGCCGGGTTGATCGAGCTCAACCAATTCAGTCCTCGGCTTCAACACATGAGAAAACAAGGAGAATGTATCATTAATTGTTGAGACTTCCACTTACTTTTAAAGCATAAGTCTTCCAAACAATTTTTCATCTAAAATGTTAGGCACAAAAAGGTAAAAATAACAAAGAGCGAAAAATTTCCATAGTATCAATATCTAAGACAATGTGAGACTGGAGAACCTTCGACTTCGGAGCCAAGCTATCGATAGAAAGGCTGAAACGTGTATGCATCATTAATTCCATCAGCTAATTGCAGGCAGATCTACAGCAGCTAGTGGAAACCAACTGCCCTAAAAATTCGCATCAGAGGTGTCTCTCGTAATATCCTTGAGCAGGCTTGGGACCGTAACCATCGAATTCATACAAGATCTTAGCTCATTGCTGCAAAATGATAGCCCTGCTGCTTGACAAAGGGACGTGTTTTAGAGGCATACATGCATGTGTAAACTGGACAATAAACATGTACAGCTTTCATACCTGCATAGCTTCAACTAATGAGTAAAGCCAATGTCCAATATTTGTCGCAATTATATTCCTGCTCTTGTGATTCTCTCTATTTCTCCAGCTTCACAGAAGTTGAGTAATTAATCATCCAGGAAACAAGCAAGCCCACAAAAACCACTCCTAAGCATAATGCAAATTTCCAATGCCATTTCTGCAAGGACGGAGAAGGAACCTGCAGCTTCTGCAAACGCGTACAAATTTCACGAAAATCTGGCCTGCGTTCAGGATTTTCATCCCAGCAATGAACTATGAGCTCCAGGAGATCACTCGGTACGGCCTCTGGAAGTGTAGGTCTTTTGCCTTCATTGACTACGTACTCTCTTAGGTCTCTGACTTTCATCAGGCTGTAAGGCAAATTTCCCGTCAAGATTTCAATGCAGACCATGGCAAAACTGTAGACGTCGGCTTTGGCTGAGTACATGTTGTTACCATCACCACTGGACGTAAGAACCTCTGGTGCCATCCACATGGGAGTACCTACTCTACCATTGAACGACCTGGTGTCAACATCTGAGTCATCGGTATCATGATCTGCAGCATATTTAAAAATTTGCTGTGAGACACCAAAATCGGAAATCTTCACCTCGAATAGACCACCGCGATCATTCACTAACACGTTCATGGACTTGAGATCTCCATGGAAAATCCCTCGCCTATGGAGATAGGCCATCGCTGTTGCTATCTTGTGCATGACGTCCACGGCTTTGCTCAAGTTCAAGTTCAACTTAAGCTTGCGTAGCAGTGAGCGCAAGTCGCCATCTAGCAGCTCCATGACAATCATCGGACAACCTTTCTCAACAGAAAATCCAAATAGATTCACTATGTTGGGATGCCGGAACTCCATTAGTTTCCCCACTTCTGCTCTCAAACCCTCCACATCACCCCGTTTCAGAATCTTTACAGCACAATCCACCTCCGACCATCGGCATTTACGCACTACCCCACTGCCCCCACGCCCAAGTGATCCACCTAAGTCGATATCTGATGGATTGATGCGCAAAACAGCAGGCAGATCTTCAAATTTTGTTGAGGCTGTTGGTGTTGGTTTTTCATCTTGGAGAGATTCCGAGGCCATATCCAGTGAGTGATTCATCGATGATCTCGCCTCCTCTGTAAGACTTCTTCTGTTGTTGGTTTCCAGTCTAGTGGATTCGACCTTGGCCAACATGTCCTTCTTGTCTCTGTCGGCATCTCCCCCTAAAAGCGTCGCTCTGTCATGTTCGTCCAGCAATAACTGAGGCGTTCCCAAGTATCCCCACTGCATGAAAGGAAGCAGCTTCATTCCTGGAACCTTCTCCTGGAGAAATTCACGAATCGACTGAATGCATGCTTCCAACTCCAGATGAATTGCTTCGAAGGAACCTTGATTGAGCCCTCCGGTCATCACGATTGTATGCCAATCGTCTTTCGTGTACTTGGTGAGAAGAACTTGCCCCTTCTGCAGAACACCAAGGGTTGCATCTAGCGAGAGTGTGGCCTCGCCGACAGGGAAATGCTCACAGGCCTTCCTGCCGCTCTCGAAGAATTCCCCAACTTTCATGTAAAAACCCACCAGTCGCATGCATTGGTGGCTATTCACGTGAAAAGAACGCTTGTCAAGAGCCTTCACATCGCTGATAATGCGCAGAGCATCTGAGAATCTGGCGTCCATATTTCCGTGCGGGAACACTGAAAGAGACTCGAACTGTATCCCCGAGTGTCACGTACACCTGCGAGAATGAAAATGACGACCCTCAGCAGATTAGATGCTTCCAGAACAGGAGTCTTGAAGAACAAGAGCAGACCTTACCCAGATAGAGTTCTACAGAATATGGAAGGCAAAGAATTAGGTGTTATCTGAGGAATCGAACAGACGATATATCCCAATAGGACATCATAAAAAACGAAGGTCAGTGAGAACAATGCATCTAAGACGAACATACATATGACAACCCCAAGCAGGACGGCCGCGCGATCATCTCAAACACTGCTCCGATCCTTCCCTCAGGGTTTGTGATTTATGATCTCAAGTTCTCACGTACTGCCTTATAGCAAATACGGGTTTGTCGTGGCTTTACTGAAGCCATGACTAACTCCCACAGCACACACGGTTCCAGGAGATTGATGGGAACCTTCCTTACGTGAGGGATCGAGAAATATTTAAGGCGCAACAGAGCGCACATTCGCAGAATGAATGATATCTTCCAGCATCGACCTAGCTCTACAAACCCGCAATTCTAGAATCCAACATTGGGGCACCAATTCCAAGCGACTCATGACCTGAGAGCCGCACAGATGCACACCCTAAACCCTAAAACTAGCGTCGCCTCGATCGAGGAGATTCAGTGCGGATGATGGACTGATCGAAGGTGCGACAGTCGATCGCTGGTTTGATCACTTGTGCAGTACAAGAATGGGTAAGTAAATAATAGAGAACTACGCCGATAGAGCACTACAAGAGAATACTTAATAAGGATATTTGGCTGGCCTTCTCAAGTATTTCCCCGGACACTGCATACCATATTTCCTGCATTTGCAATTGGATCGGAGTGAATGGAGTGAACTACGCCAATAGAGTACTCTGCGCCTTCGTCGGTCGACGTACTTTGTTTATAATATTTGGGGGAGTCACAGCTGAAAGAACCAGCGATAAGATATTGGGTGGGAACAGTAACTGTCAAGTGCCCTTGTTAATATTTGGATGGTCTGCCTCTATAGGCCAGAATATATGGTAGAACCACCCATTACCAACCACTCAAGTGCCCTTATTAATATTTGGATGGTCTGCCTGTACAGGCCAGAATATATGGTAGAACCACCCATTACCAACCACTCAAGCATTCTGTGCATGATTTGGAGCAGCATAAGGCAATGTAAATTTTCTGCCTTGTAGGAAGATAGAAATCATGGGGATTGCAAATTTTTTGGTAATTTTTTGTCTTAAATTGAATTTACTATGAATTTTAGTAGTCAAAAGTTGATATAGACCCATCCCCAACACATAAGGTAAACCAGCCCATTTTCACCAGCTTCCTATAACCGCCATCTTAGTTTTGGCCCCATCACCATCATAAAACTTACCCAAGTCCATTCACTATTCTGACAATTTCAGTGCATTAATTCCAACTTGGGTAACGTGTCAGCCTTTGATTCGTAGAAACTCCAGTGTTAATAGGTAAATGTAATGGTGGTTACAGGTTTAGGATAGGACATTTATGACTCTAGTCTAGTGGCGGATTTGTAATTTAGGGCAGATCACTTTAAAAATTCAAAGAAATTACAATTTTTATCGGAAAATTATAATTCCACTTGGGTTTGATTCGTGAAACATGCGCACACCTCTGAAAAATATGTACCCCTCCTAAAGTTGATCCTAATATACTCAAATTGCGAATCAGGGTGGTAATAGGTTGGTCTACCTTAGAGGCTTCCATAACTGTTCATTCAAAGATTAGTTTGGCTCGCAAAACCGCAGGACGTTAAATCGTCCATTAGAAGGTGGGCCCGCCTGACGTGGCGCGCGGGCTGGACCACAGGCCCGGCCACGCCCCGCAGCCTTGCCGGCCCACCTCAGATGGCACTCCAGACCCAGCACTTGACACCCGCTCCCACCACAACGGAGACGGACCGCCACTCGATGGAGGTAGAGGTTCGTGCTGGAGGTTCCCTCGTTGCCGTTTAGGCTTAAGGTGTAGTGTAAGCGCCTTTGTTGCTTTTCTTGTAGTTGTTTAACAGTCGGTGCTATTTTACAACTGAAAACGACAATTCAACGGCTGTGCTGGGCCTGAATTGAAAAAACAAATTAAACCACCACCACCTCTCTGAGTCATCTCGATCTGAGATAGGATCGTAGGAACATTGTTCTCAATGAATTTTCTCGTTATCATAGTTAGAATCTATGAAAAATCGACGAAGCAGACGATCTTATTACTCATATTGCACTCGGATTTTGACGCCGTTGATCGACCAATCTTTCGCACAATTCTCGAACGACATTCCAGGGACAAGTCGTGTAGTTATGTAAGACCTACGAATGTACGTGGAATTTGGCTAAAGAATTTGAAAGGAATGAGATTGACAGGGCTGATGATGGGATCAAGCTTCCCTCTTCGATACTGTAGATCATTGCGGAAAATTGTCGATTTCAACGGTCCAATGTCAAAATAACCCTCATTCGACTACGATTTAAATGATATCTTTGAAAGCAAGCAACAAGACACTATGTACTGTACAGTGGTATACATATACATTGAGTTAAGAAATATCCTTGACCAAACAAAAGGTTGTTTACATGACATTGAATTTGTGCCTCACATACACTTCTCACACCTTCTAATCATTCCCATTTCGACCAGCTGAGATTCAGAAGGAATTCTACACTAAGCTTTTATCCCAAATCACATGCGGCAGAGCTTTGCTACAGTAGAAGTTGAATCTGATTGTAGTAAAACCAGTGTCCTTGACTTGCTTCAAGGAACACAAAACCTGACAAAAGAAATTAACCTTTTAATGCCCTAATCCATATTGAATTCTTGCATACTTTTGCTTACATCTTGTACCGATATTTTTCTCCCTCAATTTCATCAAGTTGATTACTGAAGAAGTTTTGTTTTTAAAAAATCCAAGAATTGCTTTAAGTTCTATGATCAGCTTTTGGGACAAACATCACCCTTGAAGCATGCTAGCTCATCGTCGTCCAAAATATGGACTCTGAGGCGTTTCCGGATTAAATGAGGCATGACTCACTAAGAACGAGGAATTGCAAATCTAAAGCTTGGTAGTGAAATTATTACATGCTTTGCTTGGCAAGCAAGCAACACAGGATGTATGTTTCTAGAGGTACTAACTTAACTTCAAATTTGAGTTTACAAGCATAATCTCAATGAGGACTCTATCTCCAAGCACAACCCCATATACATCTTTTCTATAACCAATCTTTAGATTTGATTTACTTTGATTAGGGTGCTGTTATCTTAGCTGCGTCCTCAGATGGGGAAGCAAAAAATCTTTTAAAGCGGACTGTCTTGAGTGGAATCCTATTCAAAGCATGCAAATCATGCTCTACAATTTGTAGGATTGTTAGTTAATTAATAGGACACAATTGAATCAGATAAATCGAGTAATAACTACAATGAAAAGCAACAACGGCGCATATACTAAACCCTAAGCACAAACGGCAACGAGCGAACGAAGTTCAAGAGACCTCCAGCACGAACTTCTGTTGAGTGGCGCTCCGTCTCCGTTGTCATGGGAGCGGGCATCTAGTGCCGGGTCTGGAGTGCCATTGAAGGTGGGCCTGCGGGGCGTGGCCAGGCCAGTGGTCCAGCCTGCGCACCACGTCAAGTGGGCCCACCTTCGAATGGACGATTTAACGTCCTGTCGCAAAACCAAGCACATGTGTCATGACATTGATGGTTAGAAGATGGAAACCAAAATTTAGTGGTTAGAAATCAATCACTTCTCTACTGAATTTTTTAGTATCTATAGATTGACCATAGGGCGTGGTTGGTAATGGGTGGTTCTACCATAAGTCTTCCAAACAATTATACATCTAAAACGTTTCGGCACAAAAAGGTAACAATAACAAATAGTGAAAATTGTCCATGGTATCAATATCTAAAATGAATCCGGCCAGAGGGCTGGGTTCGTTTTCCAAACCCCGTAGGTGAGCTTTTACCCTGCTGACGCGGTTCACCCCACACCCCGGCTTGCTCCTGGCATGTAGTTTATTGTTTTGCTCTTTGTTTGTTTCACTTCCCCCCCCCCCCCTCCCAGGCTGCTTGTGGCTGGGCTCTTTTTCTTTTCTCCCTGCAGTAAAGGTTCCTTTACTTGTGTCAAAAAAAATATATGTATCTAAAAAGACTGGAGTCCCTTCGACTTCGGAGCCAAGCTATCGACAGAAAGGCTGAAACATGCATGCCTCATTAATTCCATCAGCTAATTGCAGGCATATCTACAGCAGCTAGTGGAAACCAACTGCCCTAAAAATTCGCATCGGAGGTGTCTCTCGTAATATCTTTGAGCAGGCTTGGGACCGTAGCCATCGAATTCATACATGCTCGTAGCTCATTGTTGCAAAATTAACGATAGCCCCTACTGCTTGACAAGGGGACGTGTGTAAGAGGCATACACGCATGTGTAAACTGAACTAAACATGTACAGCTTCAACTAATGAGTAAAGCCAATGTCCAACTTCTTCACTAACATAACCGTCAAGCAGTTTCTGAATTTTGATATATATTGGGAGATGAAAGGTATCACAAAGGTCCTTGATCTTTTGATATTTTGGAACTTAGCATCTCTTGGAATTCCCTTTCCATCACTACAGGAAATTTGTCGTTGCTCTTCAATTTGTCCTTCATACCTGAATCAATCTCCTTTCAACGCTTTGGTAGTTTCTTCAGTTTAGCTTCCAATTTTGACTTCAGGTTAAGCTTTTTGTCTGCAGACTTCTCCTTTCAGTTCTTTCACCTTCATTCATCAGCAAGTTGCAGTTTTTCAGTTTAGCTACTATTTTTGCCTCCATGTCAAGCTTTTTTAGTTCTTCATGGGCTGCAAATTCATTTCATGTGATAAGCTTTTGAGTTTGCAAGATGCCGTGATATATCGACTTTTGGCTCTTGAATTTTGTAACATTGATGTACACCCCAAATTTCGGACAGGGATCCTATACCAAAGAAGCCCAGTACCGGTAGTTAGAATTAATTTATAAGAACAATTAACAAACTAAACCTGTACATAGATTCAAGTTTGATTACTTTGTAGTCTCATTAGAGTGCTTCAACATCAACAACAAAGTTCTGAAAAAATTTAAAACAAAAGCTTACCATCAAAGAGAGTGTTGGAAGATTCATTCTTTGCTCCAAATTGCTCCCATGTAATCTATTGGAATTTCTTCCTTGATTTTGATATTTGTGAAAAAAACAATTGAAGTTGAAGAGCTGGTCAAGGTTTCGAAGGAACAATTTTCGAGGCTCATCTTCCGAAACCTTTCAATACAGTGGAACAAAAAGACGACACAAGCCCACAATCGGTGTTGTTTAATTTTCTTGCAAAGGAACCTATTGAATCTCAAATGTCTGTAAAATAGATTGAGAAGGTGCAAACAACATTGTTTCAAGTGAAGAAGAAAATATGCACCCTTTGTTAAAAATGGACTCAAGATGTGACATCAAAGACACCTAGTCTCTTGCTTTTTAGCCCTGAGGTGACTTATAAATGCTTAAAAATCTGCACACAATTTCAATTCACTACGCAAGTAACTTAGGCATGATACATGGGGATGCTATATCAATGGACCCCTTTTTTTACTATACTGTATATACTGAAAAGAAGGATGCTCTAGCAAGATGGCCCCCACTTTCACAATATTCATGAGCAGCATTGAAAATGAGGTGTTTTAAAAACAAACATGCAAGAGCCCTACTTTGTTTGAAAACGAAGGCCACCCATTAGCTACCGAAATTTTTTTGCAGCCAGGGATAATAATCTGCACTAAGTTATTATATCTTCAATTTGACACACAGTGTATTGATATTCTTATTACTAATTGTTTATACAGGATATTGTCAGCTGCTACTTTGATATTGTTCATAATTTAGCTCTTAATTGCCTCCTATAAGGTAGAATTACCTATTTTCAACAATCCCCATGATGGTTGTGTAGGGTGACCTATTGTCGACAACAGTTGCATGCATTGTTCATTGAAAAAGATTCTTTGTTTGTACCTTCTTGTCCACTCATCTTTCTTTCCTCTTTGCTTAGAGAGAATTGCCAAAGCTAACTATAATAGGTGAGTCTATGAGATCAAAATAGATCTAAATGTAAAATCCTCATTTATATTGAATAAAATATTCATTCTTGTTTTTTGTTTTTGCATTCTTTTTTATCCTTATGTTTGCACACATTGAGCTCTATTTCTTAACAAATTTCCCATACCCTATAGGTTGAAATGCTTAAGTTATTGAAAATAGGTACCTCTACCTTAGTCAATTGTCATTTGGAGATAACGCCCGGTTGAAGAATTAACAAGTGCTTGAACAAAATAGTTCAAAGGTCATTGGCTAAAATAGCATCCATGTCTAGTGAAGTGTTTAGAAGTAGGATTTTTCCACCTCTTCAACTTCCCAAGTCACCAAACAATATAATACATCTTTGCTCTTGTGAACTAGGCTTTAGATACCTTATTTGCAAATTGTAACTAGTGAGATTAATTAATCTAAAATGGAAAAATAAATAAAAATTGAATCTACAATCTTCAATGGCCATTTTGATTTTATTTAGAATTCACATCAATCAAACTTGACATGACTTTACATACCTTTAACCCCTTAGGGACAAGGGATAGTCTACATTCCCAAAGCTATGAAGATACATTATAAATGCAACATAAAATTATTCTATAATGATGACTTTCAAATAATAGTTGTAAAATATGATCTATAAATCATGTTTACATAGTTAGATCAACTATTACACAAATGAATATTTTTCATTAAAGTTTGAAGTTGAATATTGGAATTTTTTTTAATCAATTGTAGATTGAATATTTGGTATTTTCACAATAACTTTTGAAGGGTCATTTTTTGACTTCAAAAAGTTACTTTTTGAGGCTAAACCTAACAACATCTTTTTAATCATAGAATATTTGCAAAGCAACAAAGTTTTAATAGTGTATATCATACAAATCTTAAAGAACTAACTCAAAAATCTTAAAAAATTGGACATATGAAAAAACACATATTCAAGTGCTCGAAATGTGTTTGCATTCATTTGTTGTTCAAAATTTGATTGTTTGGTCTTTAAAGTCACGGTTAAGAACCTCAAATATAAGGTTGCTATAATGGCTACCCACGTCTTTGATTCATAGAATCTAAGAGCATAATAATTTGTTCTTAATAGAAACATTGTCTAGGTTGTACAATTGTAAAACTTTCAATAAAGATTGTAACAAAGAAGATATTTCATAAGAGGTGCTTCATAGTATACAATCATATGAATTTAATGAATGGCCCTTAAAAACTCTCAAAAATAATTTTTGAGAGTTTTTATTATCAATTGCATTTGATATGAATTGTTTCACTTCTATTCAGAAATTCGCAATATTTTCAAATTTAAAAAAAAATTTATAACTAATAGAAAACATGTAATGATATCTCTACAAAATAAATACAAAAAATTACATCCATAAATAGTTTCAAAATGAAGTTTGAAAAATAGTTAAAGGCTCACCTTTTTAGGGTTACAAATTTGTAGACTTTAGTTGACATTGAATTCTTGACAACTATAATTTTTTGAAGCTAGACTTTTGAGATTTATGTTGACCAATAGGTGGCATAGAATCCTACATTTTTCAATACACCCCTCCGATCCAAAACCCATGTTTGCAAAGTGGACCCTCCATTCAACTCATTTTTGTACATCCCATTGTTTGCCTCAAAAACATTTCAACTCTCTCATTTAAATAGATAAATTTTAATCCAAATATTTCCAAAAAAATTTCCAAAAATTAATTGAACTATAGAGGTTCCTATTGGGTCCCTATAAAAATTTCAACTCCTTTAACCCCTAAAAGACTAAATGACTAATGAAAGTACATAGGTGATCTTAGGTAGGTGCATATGAAGTCATTTTTTAACATATATTCTTCAAATTTTGAAACAAGGTATGAACATATCCCCCCTTAGTGGAAATTTTATTTTTTCCCCAATCAAAAGCTCAAATCAAAAGGTATGCTATCTTGAGCTTTTGAGGCAACTTCACATCTTGAACTTCAAGTAGCATGTGCAAAACTCCTATAATTTTGAAATTTGGTAGGTATATAATTTATGTGATACAAGATGTAAATGTCTAAAAAAATAACCATGTGCAGTGTAAAAATCTCACTCTGTGAGAAGTTAAAGTCTATTGGCCCTATCGGGCAAGATTGGAAAAAAACACTTTTTCTTCTAACTTCAAATGTTGTAGTCTTTCAATCTATGTAGTCAAAAGTCTGATTTTATTTCCACACATTGCCATAGTAGTCTACTACAAATTTGTAATCTTGAATTAGTAACATGCTTGAGGATTATTTGATTGTAGACTTTAGTTGACATAGAAGTCTTGGCAACTATAAACTTGTTATACTAGACTTGGAGGTGAATATTAACCTAGAGTTGGGATTGGACCCTAAATGATTTGTCAATATGGAATTCTCAATGATTTGAATCCCAAGGTGTTAGCATGTGAGCTAAGGATCTTGAGCCTAAGAGCCTAGGCTCCTATATTATAGGCACTTTCCATATTTATAAGGTACCTCTATTATTTTAGGCACCTTCCATGGTTATAGGATGTATATAGGTACATATGTTATAGGCATTAAGTTCAATGGTCATAGGGTATCTACTTACACTTAGCCTCAAGGCTTGTAGGCTTGTATTTATAGGCTCATAGGCTAGCGTTGCTAGTTTCATAAATTAAATGAATTCCAAAGGGTTCCATTGGTTCCCTAAAAAAACTTTTCAACTTTCTCAATTGCAAAGACACCATGAATTTCAATTTTAGTCTCATGATTTTGGAATTCCATTATTTTTGTCCTCATTTCACTTCACCATTTTTGCCTTGGCTTCATTTCACCTAGACAAGTTACCATTCTAGTTATAACTTCAATTTTAGTCATGGCTTCAAACAAGCCACATGGTCTTAAAGTAGATCCTATACTTATCTATACAACCCCCCCAAAGTCATTCTAAAAATTGGTTAACTCCTAAAGAACCATTTGTCCCCTAGAGGAACAATTTGGGTTCAGGAGGTTCCTATGACCTCAATTTTTAGTGAAAATTCTGGAATTTTTTTGAGGATGTGCAATTTTGCAAGAGCTTTGTGGATATAGAATTTTTTTTTCAATTAATGCTTGGGAGAAAAAGTTATGGAACAATAAGCCAAAAATGGAGGTCAACAGATAACACAAGAAAATCACAAAAAGTCAAAATAATTTTTCAACTTTTTTCCTAAATGTCATTTTTTTGTACATTTAAAGCATCGATTCATTCTATTTTGACTAGTGATGAGAAATTTATGGACAATCTTAGTTTTTTAGGTAGTCTAAGCATCTTCTTCAACAAATAACTAAAAGGATTCCTTTTTTAATGCAATTTTTACAATTTTCAAAATAATAACTATAGAGAGGGTTATGTTTTCTTGCTAAAACAATCTCACATCAGGAACTTCAAGGCATGTGAACATGGTGCCATGATGGTGCATTGAAATGCAATTATGCTAATTTGGTGCCAACCTCTATACCAACCTAGTATAGATAAAATGACACTAAAATGACTTGTATGTGGCTTTTGGTGTCAAAATAACAATAAAACAATCTAGCCCTACTTTTATAATGTACTAATGGTATTATTGTATTTCAATTTCGTCTTTAGTTAGAGCTATTGACAATTTAGTTTTTCTTTCAATCTTGAATGCACTTCTACTTAACAATTTTTTGATGAGTAAAAATTAAGTTTTTTTTCTTGAATTTTTTCCTAGATTCTCAACTCAAGTATTCAATATAAAAAAAATTATAAAATCAAAATCCATAATACAAAAAATTTAAGTTAAGAAGATTCAAAGCCAAGAAATCTAATCAAGTTGCAAAAAAACTTATTTTCTTCACTTTGGATGTAAACATCTTGCAATCTATGTAGTCAAAGTTTCTAAAATTTCTTCCATACATTCTTATACTAGTCTAGTATAAGATCCTATGGTTAGATATGCAAAAAAATAAAAATAAAAAATTTAAGTTCTTTGCTCTTTGCAATAGAAGTGGTAGTTTTGAATTTTTTTGTTGGAGAAAAGGCCTTGGTCCTTTAGGGTTTAAACTAATTCCAACTTAAGGTCATTATATCCACTTGGTACTTTGAAAACAATTGGACTTGTCAATTGAGAAGGAAAAAGGATAGTTCATACTTAGTTGAGACAAATTTTATAGGTTTCTTGGTAAGACTTAAATGATAAAAATATTATCTTGAAAAAAATTGGAATGCAAATGAATTTAGATTGAGTGTAGCTCAAATAAATGGCACCCTCAAAGTCATTGGGGTGTAAAAGTCAAGGAGTGTCATCACAACATCATAATTGTTGGGGTGAAAGGATGAGGGTTGCTATTATGTGAGCATAGGAGTGTGAGCCCATGAACCTATAATACTACACACCTATGTTCTAGGTGTATACACTATAGAAGCCGTCTATGATTATAGGGTATATATGTTACAAATACCCATATTATAGGTGTTTATGATACATACATTTATAGTGTGGGGTATCTATATTATAGGTACCTATAATGTAGGCTCAATACTCACAAGCTCGCATTCTTGGGCTTACATACTAGCACTGTTGGTGAAAGGATGAAGGAGTGTCATCACTACTACTACTAATGATCGACAATGAGTGTCGATTTTGCCTTTACATTTTGTTTAGAGATGCCAACCAAATGCCAAAATGGTAATTCAAGAGAAAAAATGGATCAATGAAGAGATTTTCATGAATGGTTGGATTGGAATTTTTTCAAATACAAAACATCTACTTTTTGCGCATTGTAAAAAATGTGTATAGTATATTATTGACATTGGCATATTACCAAGTCATACATCACACAAAAAATAAAGGTCGGAGACATCTAAGATGTATGTATGTGTACATTTTATAGACAAAACTGATTTCCCTTAGATGGTATATAACACTAGTGCTTGATTATTATTATTATTAAATTGGTCAAATTTTTGTATTTTCTTATTTGCAAGTGATAGGAGGGTTCTAATGCACCAAAAAACACAACATTTTGGATATGAAGGGTCAAAGTTTTTTGGTAGATGTTCTAAAATCGTTTCTTCATCATACATACACATTAACTTCAGAGATGTACAATACACATAGAGATGATGATGGTTTGAGGCAAGGTGTGGTTTGGGGGGTATCCATCTTAGATGTATCAATGGTTTAAGTCCTAAACGACGCATCGGATGTTTTTTGTTTGATGAATGACAAGGAATTCTCCTCTGTAGGTCAGAAGTGCAACTATTCATCCTCAGAATTAGAGGTGGAAAAGGGAGATCTTCTACGATAGCTTGACTCCCAATGAGTATTTTTGTTTTTTCTAAAGTGGATGATGGCACACGGTTCCAAAATGGCTGATTTCCACGGTCAGCCCGGCGTTCAAGGGTTAATTGTGTTGGAAGAGTTTCAATTATTTATTATAAAATTTCAATAGTACCCTTACTGTCTTGTAGGGGTTACGGTAATACAGAATTCAGAGGGCACTTTCCACCCTGATGCATCCCTGTTGCAGAGGAATGGATTCCACTGTCCAAGGCACCAGGCATGCTCTCCGTCGCTGCGGACCTTATTCTGCGATACAATCCACCCGCCTTTGAACAGGAAGTTGTGCGTCGCGGGCTTCACCGTAAATTGTCGCTGGATGTGTAGCTTCTTTGCAGCTTTCCTGCTACGCGCTTTTCTTTTGGAATCATAGATTACTGCGTGGCCAAAAAAGAATAGTTTGTTGTCAGTCGTAATACTTACACCGCCTCAACGTTGGAGTTCTGTCTCCCTGCCCTGTTCGTTTCTAGGGCACCGATGACGACGACGACCACCGAGTTCGTTCAGTTTCCTCCTGCAACTCTCATTTTCAATTTTTGATCCGATGGAAAGAAATGTGGAAGAATGGCCGAGGAACGGCAACTGTTTTGCAGTTTCTTGCGTCTTCGCTATGCTGGAATCATTGCTTAGGGTTTGAGTATCGGTAGTGAGTCATAAGCGGGCAACTTTGTTCTTCGAATGGCGTTGGAACTGCGGGCATTCCTATCTGGAGTTATTGGTGTGGCCGAGCCTTTTTCTTTTCTTGCGATTTGAATGTTTACAAGTGACTTCCATACGTGGAGAATGGCAGTCATGCGGCTTTTTTGAAATGGCGGTTTTAGTGGAGCGCGGAGTGGTTATGAAACCATCGCGGTTTCTGCATATTGCACCGGGACGCGTGCGCTGGATTGAGTTCGGGGATGATCAGTGTTAGTTTTTGTCATCCTCTTTGGCTTCTTGGTGCATTTCCATGCGGGCATGAAGGTCAGATTCCCTGGAAAGAGTTCCCTGATTTCTGAGACATTAGCATGCTATGCGTTTCCTCTGTGACTGCGCATTGCTTGCTGCATTTGTATCGTCTGAGTTTGTTCATTCATGTATTCGTGAATTTCGCTAATTGCTGGTGTGTGACCTAATACGTGTTTTCGGTATTCAGGAGCTTCAATCACTGGGTGTCAAACAAACCAGCAATGAAGCGAAGGATGTCAATCATAATGGTGCAAGCTATTTTGTCATCAAGTAAGTAGCAGGTGGCGAGTGGAGTTTTAGATAGGGAACAGAGAATTGTGAACAGTTGAGGCTTCCCAGATGACAAGTTGACGCTTCGCGAGTATTGGACGGGGCGTAGGCTCTGAGCCTGCCACTTTGGTTGCTCGCTCCATTGGAGTAGCAATGACGGACACCATCGGTATCATCTTGGAGTACTTGGGTCGGCATCACTTCTCCCGGGCCGCGGCAGTTTTGAGGGAGGAGGTGAGCCTCCGACAGCAGTCCAACGGACCGATCCCTGTCTCTGTGAACGACGACCTCGACCTGGATGTGGCCATACATCTCAAGTCGATTCAAGAAAAATCGGCACAGAAGCATCGTGAGCTAGAGACGGTGCCCGACAAGCGAGCTCACGACAAATGGGTGACGGAGGTGAAACCATCTGCACCCGCGGGGATGGAAGTGAAAGAGGACCCCCGTGGGCAGGCAGAGTTGCTTCGGCCATCGACGAAGTTGGAGGATCCTGAACCGTTGTTCATGGAATTCGAGGTGGAGCAATTGGAACAGCAGTCCAAGCCGAAGTCCGTGCTCAGTGTTGTGAAGTCCCCCTCACCAGTCACTGGTTCTCCCGTCGCCAAGAAGACGACGGTGGAGAGGAGACGGTCACCGGTAAGAGCATACTTTTTGAGTCTTTCGTGTCTGGTTGTCTTGAATGTGTGCGCTCTGGAGGCTTGGCAGATCGTCGCCTCCGTGCACCGTCCATGAGATGGAGGTCTTTGAAGGCTGGAGAGTCCGTGCTTTTGTAGTAGCATGAGAGATTCTGGACGTGAGAGCGGTAGGATTCTACCACAGGCAAGCCTAATTTGGGGAGGAAGCGTCTAGTAGGCTCCAGGGTGAGAGGGATCGTTGAAGACGAGCGCTTGCAAGTGCCCAAGTATCCCCTTTCGGGTGCCTTGGGATGCTTGGCAGTGCTCCTCTGACGAGAACAGACTAGGGGCGTCTGTCAAAGTTTTCACTCCAACCATCTTGTCGTTTTCCCCACAGGGAAGAATAGGAGGCTTGAGTGTTCTTCAGACTGAGGCCGAGGTGGCAGCCTCTTCCTCTATCGAGAAGGTGATTCCCGATCAAAGGAAGGCGGAAACAGCCGACGTAGTCTCAGTGAAGGCTTCGGCTGGTAACAACGGAGGGAGCTTCAATTCATCAGGCCATCCGGAGAAGGGTGTGTCTCCAGCTCAAGAAATAGATTCCACACAAGCTCTATTCGAAGCGACTCGGGGAAAAGTAGATGCTCTGAAGCAGGTGGGGTGCTTTGGGAGAAGATTTTTTTCTTGAGGTTTGAGTCTCAGTAGATTGTCTGGTGCAGGAATGAACAGTCAGGACGGGTATCGGGTTAGAAAGAATTGGAGGAAAAGATGTTTGTTTTATAGCGAGAGCGTCTGTCGATGGCAGAGTTGAGGTGTCATGGTGGACTTCGTCTCTTTCAGAAGTCCCCTTCCGCTGTGTATATAGCATGAAGTCTGAAATGGCGTGGGCGTTTGTTTTGGTCGATCTTCTATGGTGTGCGTCCGTGTATTATTTTCAGTCGTTGTGCTTTCATAGCAATCAGATGCTGACAAAGATGGTATCTGTCCACAGAGGTGGGAGCCCAGGACTGCCGACAGGCCCGCGCTACAACGAGAGAGAAGTTTCCGAGGTGGCGTGACGGTGACAAAGAAAGTGGAAAGCGAAGCGGAGAAAGGGGTAAACATGATGTGTTTCTTAACGCGTGCACTCTCGCGCAGCTTGTTTATGGTGGTGGCTTGTAGGACTTGCTGTGCAGGTAGAAATTGGGTGTTAGTCTCGCTATCAGAGTCGCTTGTGGTAGAAGCTAGTTCGGCTTTGAACACATTCGTTTGGAAATTTCTCTCGCTTCGCTAGAATAATCTTGGGCTTGAACGAGTTTTTTGGACAATGGGCAAGCGTCTTGCGTTGAAGTGCTTATGAATCACTGAGTGAATATTTGAAATACTGACAACAAGTGAATGTCGCGAGGTTCGTTCGCCAGCGGAGCTGCCCTTGAGTGACTGGCATGATTAGCTCGTCTCCACGTACTTGGAATTTGGAGGGGGGCATGGCGTGCTGCTTTGTGTGAGGGACTGTGGTCCTTGAAATGAGTTCCCCTCTGGATTGACACGGGTGTTATCTGCAGGATGACACCAGCGGTCGGGTGGCAGGTATTCAAGCTGGTGAGACTATGACTGGCGACTCCACAGTGGAAGTGCAGTCGACGCCCAGGGATAAGAGCAGTGGTAATGCCGTCCTCGTGGTGGACAGCAAAGCAGAAGACAATGGCGCTTCGAACGTGAGCTTGTCGGTGCCGGAAACTAGACCGGAGTGGACAGAGGTTCCTATGAAGACCATCCCACCCATCAAGACAAGCGTGTCTCTCGCAGCAGATTCCAAGGGGAGTTACGAGGAGGGAGTGAAGGAGATGGTGTCTCCAATCCCTTTGCACTCACGTGGCGATCGATCTCAGGCAGGTACAAAGCAGGAGGTTGCAGCCCACTTGAGCTTGAAGCCAGACGGTCATTCTCCGCCGGCTGATGGTTCAGTGGATGACGCGAGAAAGATTCTGGCGGTGGAGCAGTCGCCAGTCGAAGAGTCCAGTGCAGCCGTGGTCGAAAGGAAGTTGACTTGCGTGGCTCCGCGATCAGTCCAAGAGGGCCTTCCTAAGCTTGCGCACGTTCGTCTGCGTTCCATCGATGCCAAGGGTCCCGAAGCGTTACAGGATGAGTATGGTGGCGGAGCGAGCAAGAGCGGCGAATTTTCGTCACCGGTGAATGTATTGGGGACTGAGCACGCCATTCCTTTCGGACTGGGGTCTTACCTGGACGTTCCCGTTGGGCAGGATATCACGTCATCAGGTATGTGGGTAGTATCTGTGGATTGACGTGTTGGTGATTGAACTTGTGATCCTGCTGTTCTGTTCTGTTCTGTGATAGTCGTTTTCAGCCTTCCAGTGTGCTGTGTTGTGTTTGGTGGAATGGAGGTATTCTGAGCGCGCCGTGTTTCCACGAGCGTTCCGTGCTCAGGGGATTTCGCAACGTCTTTTCCGATTTGCTCTGATTTTTAATTCATGTTTTTCCACGACTGTTGTACCTAATTGTAGGGTCTCGGCGCGTGCCTGCGTCTGCACGGCCTTCAGTGAGCCATGGCATTGTAGAGGATCAGTCTGAGCTCCTGTCTGGCTTTGCAACAGCAGGAGATGGACAGAGCGAATCCGCCGTGGAGTATGCCGACGAGTATTGGGACTCGGATACTTACGAGGACGACGACGATGTCGGGTACCATAGGCAAGCGATCGAAGACGAGGATTGGTTCCTGGCCCATGAAATCGATTATCCCAGCGACGACGAACGATCGCGTCCCAACGTCGAGAATCCGCGCGGTTCGCGTCGCGAGAAAGATCTTGAGAAGTACGAGAACGAGGATTGTTCTCTTGCGGAAGAAGAGGCAAGTTCATTTCCTGTCGTCTTTGGTTTCATTTCCGTTTGTTTTCATTCTTTCTGAGCATCGGACAAATGGGAAGACGCCGTCGATCTGGGATTGATTCCATGGACGTGAAACATGGTGTTTCTGCAAGGCCCCATTGACACTTTGGAGTGTTTTGTTGTCGTTTAGTTAATGGTTGGCGAAAGTGCTTTTGTGTCTTTGGACTTGTGGGGATTCCTTTAGTGTGGAGTCTCCATTCTGGATGAGTTGACCATAGACCTAGTGAGTGCACTTTTCCAAAGTTTTGCCGCGTTCCTTATCATCTGGTGTGCTATTTGGTATGTTCCCGCACGTGATGTTTCCCAGCAGGCTATAAGTTGAAATGAAATTCGCGAGTGCTCACTCAACATTCTTGTGTCCTTTGGGGACCCAAGGTCTTAAGTGGATGTGATTGTGACCTTCGTGTCTCTCTGTTGAGCAGCAGTCCTACTTTTCTGGGGAGGAGTACTATCGGCTGAAGGCAGGGAGGGAAGAGGGGAAAGAGACTCCGGTAGAAGTTGACAAATTTCATGCCAGTGTGGTACCTGTCTATGGGCGCATGGATGGTGGAGGAAATTTTGGTAATAATGGCCAGGTACAGCCGCATTCACTCTCTGCAGGTGAAGCAGCTGTAGAGTGCGAATGTGTAGTCCTGGACAGTTTTGCTGTTGTTTGTGCAGAAGGTCGACCTGTCATAGGATATGCCGTTCTGGAGCGTGTAGTGTTTTTCGGGTGGTCCTAAATCTTGTGATTATTTTCGTCTTCGCGAATCAGTGCATATGGAATCAATCGTCGGATGTCAGAACTGGGAGGACTGTTTTCCGGCTTAGCCGAACTGTCCTTTCATCGCTGCTGCTGTGTGGGTTCTCGTGGACTCTAGTGAAGGTTGGTGGTGCGAGACAGCGGATTAGGCTTTCGCACATCTGATCTCAGCGTCTGAAGGTAGTTCAGACGTGGGGGAAGTGAGTGATTGGAGAATGGTAATGCGTGGTTTTAGGGGTATGTCTGGTTCTGTTAGTTCATCTGCTTGGCTTGAGCATGCGACGGTTGGGTATGAATGACGTCGAGGGAAAGTGTCGACGTGAGAAAGAGGGTGACCCCATTTGCGTTTTCGGAGGACGAGTGGGGTGTCTGACTACTTAGGACGAGGGCTTTGCGAGCTGGTGTGATGACCATTGTTGTGTGCACACCAGGTTGCCAACGCGACTCGCCTCCTTGACCAAGGACAGTTCAGCAGACAGATCTTGAATGTGGATGGGCTTCCTTTGATGGGTGGAGACGCGAGGTGGCAAGGTTTCGATGGCGCAAAGGGAACCCATTCTGAAGGCGGAGGCAGTAAGAAACCCGATCACCGAAGAGGCGTTGCAGATGAGAGTATCTTTGACGTGGAGGATGAGAGATCGGGGATGGTTCGGTTTGGTGGTGAGGGCGTGAGCAGTGTTGTTCCAGAACCGGGTAGCGAACGTCGTGAGAGTGTGCAGGGGGAAAGCAGCGAAGGAGATTTAGATATAGGTGAGATTGGTGTGCGCAGCCTGGTCCAGACGAGCTCCTCATTTCAGGTGGGTCACGGCGATGGTGGCAAAGTGCGGGACGGCGAGAGCGGTCGGAAGCAGGAGGAGGAGGAAGAGGAAGACCTGATTTTGAAATACTACAACAATCCATGGGCCAGTCACAAGCGTCGAGGCGTCGAACGTGAAACGTCAAGTTTGGACTCGGTCCAGTTTGCTATCCGAGATAAGGAGACGTCGATGCTGACGAAGACCAGCAGCATGGGTGATAGCGAGGGTCATGGGCTCAAGGAGGGAGAGTTAGGTGCTGCGACTGGTTTCGGTGGTTTTTCGTTTCCTTCGCCCTCGACGAGTGCAGGCGATATCGGAGCCGTTTCGAGGGTCGACTCGGCGAAGTCCATGTGGTCTGTGCGCGATATCACTGGTCAGGTGGTTGGGGAAGACGCGGAGGAGTATGGTAATGGCGTGGTGGGTTCGGACGATCCTTTGGCTTCTTGGAGGCGCAAGAGCAACGAATCTTCGCCGGTGATCAGTCCTCGGAACGACGCTCATGGAGATCAATCGGTGCGTTCCATCGGATCGGCGAACTCGACGGATGGGTATGGCAGCGCCGTTGCGAAGGTGAGCTAATGGATCTCTTGCCTCGTTCTTTCGCGTATTCCCCAGCAACTGCTCTGTGAGATGAGCCCGCAGTGTCGAGGATTGTCGTCGTAGATTGCGTCGAGAAGTGTAGGTGCCTTGAATTTGTGTTTTGGTCTTGGACTGTTAGCTTTCTGTGGGAGTGAACGGAGGCCTTCCGTGGAGGTTGTTGCAGTGAAGCATGCGAGAGTGAGGCGTGATGTTATTGTGTGGGGTGAGGGCGATTGGTTGATGATAAGCATTAGGGCACAGGATTGTGCAAAGCTTTTGGACGTTCAGGCTTTGGTCAGGGGTGACGGGCGTATGCAGAGTTAGCTTTCATGCGCAGCACCTTTATTCGTTGGATGCCGCAGCTGGTGCGCGTTGCATGAGTGGTGTGCTATGCGCTTATTTCTGTGTTCCTGTGCCTGTGCTGTTGCAGGATAACTTGGCCGGAGAAAGTGATGACGAAGTAGAGCGAGAAGCCGAGGAAGAAGATATGGTGGAGGTGGACCAGCAGATCCGAGAAGCGGAGGCCGTGGCAGCGGAGGACGAAGAGGCTGCCGCCGTGCAAGAGCAAATCCGAAGAATACGAGCCGAGGAGGACGAGTTTGAGACGTTCGATTTGAAGATCATCCATCGAAAGAACAGGTGCGGTGCGAAGGCGGATGGTTGTTTTTGGGTGTGGAGTGCAGGGCGGGAGGTGGCCTCGGTTTCTGTCCTGGTCGTTCCGCTGTTCCAACCATGGGGACGTGTAGCTGTGGCTGAGAGTTCCGGTGCTTGGTTTGGTTTGGTTTCATTTCAATGGTTGCTGTGCCGGAGTGTTGTCGTGGACTGGCACCGTCGGACTGATCCGGAGTGGTGTGATTTGCAGGACTGGTTTTGAGGAGGACAAGGACTTCCCCGTTGTCATTAACGCAGTCGTTGCTGGTCGGTATCATGTGACTGAGTATCTCGGTTCTGCTGCGTTCAGCAAAGCCATTCAAGCTCACGATCTGCATACAGGAATGGACGTGTGTATGAAGATCATCAAGAACAATAAGGACTTCTTCGATCAGAGTCTGGACGAAATCAAGCTTCTGAAGTACATCAACAAGAACGACCCGGGTGACAAGCACCATCTGTTGCGTCTGTTCGACTACTTTTACCACCGGGTAAGGACGATGACATTTTTGTTGAGCAGTGGTGAGGATGAGTGATGCCCAATAGTGCCCGAGACTGGACGTCTGTGTTTGGTGGTCTAGGATAGGAGTGTTTGTTGATCCCAGCCCTGTGCTTGTTTTGATTGCGTTTTTGGAAGCCAGGTTTGGTGTGTTGAATACGTTGCATGGCGAGTGTGGTGGTTCCCATTTTTTTATTGAGGGGATGGTTGTATGCCTTCTTGATCGATAAGCGGGATGGTGTTGAGAATTGCAGGAGCACTTGTTCATCGTGTGTGAGTTACTTCGAGCGAACCTGTACGAGTTCCATAAATACAACAGGGAATCCGGCGGCGAGGTGTACTTCACGATGCCCCGGCTTCAGGTGTTTTCTCGATCCTTGAGCCGAATGCTTGTCGACACGCTTTTTCTGAGAGCCCAATTATGATGGTTTTCTCCAGGAGTGGGAACAGTATTGTGGCATCTGTCATCGATAGTTTTTTCTGGCAATTTGAGTTCTTGATGTTGTGTAGCTGGTCACGCTATCGGGCACGGTCGTGACGCTGAGTGGTTATCTTCTTGAGGAATGCAGCTAGTCGTTGCTATCGTGCATGTAGGGACGTTTGACTTGAGTTGGAAGTTCTTTCTTGCGAGAATCCAATGTCATGTATTGTGGGTTGGACGTTTTCTTGAAATAAGGTTTTGGGGTGTCGCTTACTCATGTGTTTTTTTGTTTTGCTCAGTCGATAGCACGGCAATGTCTGGAGGCTCTGGAGTTCATTCATGGTTTGGGACTGATTCACTGTGATCTGAAACCTGAGAATATTCTGGTGAAAAGCTACAGCCGTTGCGAAATCAAGGTGATCGACTTGGGTAGCAGCTGTTTCCAGACCGACCATCTGTGCTCGTATGTGCAATCTCGTTCGTATCGAGCTCCTGAAGTTATTCTCGGTCTTCCTTACGACCAGAAGATCGACATGTGGTCGCTGGGTTGCATTCTTGCGGAGCTGTGCTCTGGAAACGTGAGTGCATTTGTGTCTTTGTTTGCGAGTTGTGTTGACGAGTGGGCGAATGTAGGAGAGGGGTGCAACATGTCTGTTGCCTTTGGCATTGGTGAGGCTTGGCAGTCGACCTCATGAAGTGTTTAGCAGTTTTATAAGGAAAGGGTTTATATCTCAGCGGCGTTGCTGGGTTTCTGGAATTGAGGGTTTTACTAAAGGTTTTCTCGCTTTGGTTGCTTGATGTAAAGCGTCGAGTGGACTTGTGTTCGATAGACCGTCTTGGATTTTTGTTGGACGGAGTGGATGTGCATGAAACGTGAGGGAGTCCGGTGGCAGTGAGCGTCGTTTGTTTGCCCGTCTTCAGGAGGCAGTGGTATGCTGGGAGTTTCAAATTTGCTGAGTGTCGTGGTATGTGTGTGCGCAGGTTCTTTTTCAGAACGATTCGCTGGCGACCTTGTTGGCCCGTGTGGTGGGAATTCTGGGCCCGATCGACCCAGAGCTTTTAAGCAAAGGCCGGGACACGCACAAGTTCTTCACCAAGAATCACAGGCTTTATGAACGGAATCAGGTACGCGCCGCAATGAAAGTTTCCTGGTGCGAGTTTGAATATGTTTACATCACGTACTGGTCCTTTCGGACTGGGTCCCCAGTAGAGAGCAGGAGTGTTCGTCTGTGTTGTAGTGGAGACGGTGTGAACGTTTTGGAAGTGATATAGTGCATTTGTTTTAGTTGAGTTGGGGTTCTCTATTTTGCGGACTGTTGGTTGAAAGGGTGACCTTGATTTGAGTTTGAAGCGGTTTTTTTTTGTTTTTTTTTGTGAGCACGAGAACTTGTGAGTCTTGTTCGGGCAACGCGGTGACTTACTAGTGACATGTTTTGGACAGGATTCTGACCAACTGGAGTACCTGCTGCCCAAGAAGACCTCTCTGGTCCATCGGCTACCGATGGGTGACCAGGGTTTCGTGGAGTTCGTGGGGTACCTTCTGCACATCAACCCGCTTCTCCGTCCGAGTGCGAGCGAGGCCCTGAAACATCCTTGGCTGTCCTTTCCATACGAGCCCATTTCTTCGTGATAGGAATCCAGCTAATTGTTGCTCTGTTGACTTGGAGGGGATTCTGCGGCCGGTGTGGTTCCCATATTTCTCGTGTAGCATATTCTTCGAAGGGCCAGTGGTGCTGGAATTGATTGGTGGGAGGGTTGTTGTCCTCTGGAAGGGTCTTGACGCGTGGATCTTTCAAATGCTCTACATCCAGCGGCTGCTTGTATTGGGCGTGCGCGTCAGCACTCGGTAGGGTAGTCTGAGTGAGGTTCAAAGAATCTCTTATTTATCCAGAATCTTATAGTGGTAGTCCATCCTGTCTAGATTTGGGTGTTCTGAATATGGGTGAGACGACTTGATGTGAAGAACAGGTTAGTTTGATAGCAGCAGCTCTTTTATTTTAGTCCTCGGCGCATGACTGTTGGAGTACTCATCGTAGTGACTCCTCGATACTTAGACTCGAGGAATCTGGATCATACTGTCCATTTGCAGTTCAGTGGACTTCGACGACAATGTTTTAGCGATTCATGGCAACGTAGGTGGTCGAGGCTATTTACGTGATGCAGGAGAATTGGCGTGTTTAGGAATGCCGATCATGTACTTTTATCATTTTTCAGTTTGAGTCTTTTCTCTTGCAGCGGGATCCCTTATTGTGCAACGGGCATGGTCCTAAAACCTGGTGACTGAGATTGTGCTCACGACTTGCCAAGTCTTTTCTACGGGGGCGGGACTACATCGATCATGGAATCTTTTTCGTTTATTGAATCTGGTTACGGTTTAGGAGTCGGACTCCAGGGACCCTTGGAGGGGCACATCCGCACATGGAAGGACGTAACATTCTTGAGGAACTGCCTCTAACATCCTTGCAGAATGAATCTAAATCACCCTTGGAAAAGTTCATCACAAAGGTCCCTTGGAGACAGAATTGTTGAGCTTCCTTGCTAGGTACCGTGGATGCTCTCGCAGTGAATGTCAGACATTTGTGAGTCTTACCGGTAGTGGGACAGTCTTCCGATCATCTCAAGTCGGCAAAAGATGTTTTGTGATTTCTTAGACTCCCAAATTATCAGTTGTTGGTCCTTTCCGGTGAACGACAGCTTGGAGTTCGTGACACCGCGGAACTATTGGCAGAATCACGGCAACTTCTGTTTGTACAAATTGGCCAAACTCTGCAGAAGAGAAGAGTTTCGGGAATTCCAGATGGGAAAGCTGGACGTAATGTTTACATGAGGTGGTAGGCAATTGTTGGGTTGCAGAATTTTAGAGAGAAGCTTGTGATAAGTGGAGACAACTATCTGACTTTAGGAAACCTAACATTGGAGTTGATCTTTGGGGTTTCCTTTAGTTTGTGAGGAGGACAAGGCTTCTACTCAAATTTAGTTTATCTTTATCTGGATAGATTTGCAAACATCTTGAAACTTCGCGAAAATAATTTTGATTTTGACCGAATTTCAAATTTGTTTTTCAATTGTGGCACAACATGGATGTCCACCTTTGGTAAAATCAGGGCATGGTTTGATCATTTTCATAGGCTTTGGATCAAAGGGGAGGGGAGGATTGGAGGATTGGAGGATTGGGTAGTGGCAAAATCTACATGTGAGGACATTTGAGTAGGGTCATACTCAAAAAACAAGTGTATGTACTACAAGGATAGAGCCTCTCGAAGCAAAGTCGCTTGTTCATCTCGGCTTGTTTGCAAGTGTTTTGTACATGATCAATCATTGTAGTATTTTTTCATATTGAATACTAAATTTTTTTGGTTAATTTTTTTCATATAATCCCAATTCAATTTTTAACATATTAAGCGAAATGCACAAGCCATAGAATGTTTTTGATTTTTCTAAAAATGTTGAAAGACAAAACTCAACCTTTTGGAAAGGTTAGAAAAGCCTACATTTTGAAATTTAGGCACATTGAACATGTAATTGATGGGGATATTCACTAATTGTCTCCATATCCTAGTTGTTTTTTGTTGTGGGTGGCAATGTCATGTATTTTGATCCTTGTCACAACCCTTTGATGGTTAAATGTATTGATACATGAAATAATTTTTGAAGATTTTGTCATGACCTTCATGTCATGGCTTTTGATGGATACTAAATGCATTGATCGATAAACTAATTCATGATGAAATGTGCACTAGTGGACAAGGAGAGATTACTTGAAGATAGATATCTCCTAGTGGTGGATTTGTGCATTGGATCCAATTGGATGACAACAACACTAAAGTACTTATAGATAGATATGTTGAAATGACGAATCTATGAAGTGGAGTTCGACAACTCCACTTGGATGACTAGTGTACTGAAATTAGACAATTCCCAAAAGAAGACAAGTATGTTGGAACTTGGAGTTAGACAACTCAAGTAGAAGATCAAGATTTGGATAAGATATGATTTCGAGAAGTACAACTAAGACTTTTGCTTTAGTGGATGGTTCTAGATACAACCAAGGATAGAAAGCTAAAGATAGAAAAGAAGTCTTAGTCTATCTTAAAGACTAATAATCTTTATTGATAGTCTCTATTATATAAGATGGAGCTTGGGGTGAAGAAACTCTTTTTGGAGATGGATCTCTTTCTATGGTCAGGTGGTTTGAGTTCTTTGTAAAAGCATTTTGTTAATGACTATGTTTTGTATTTTTAATTGGAGTTCATTTTAAGAATTCCGTAACATTGTGGCTAGTAATGGAAAACTCATGCCCAACTCCCTAGCTAATCTCATGTTACTAAAATTGTGAAATTGAATTTAATTGCAACCCTAAAAGCATTCAAAGAATAATTTTCAAATCTAAAAAGGTAGTGTCCATTCATCATCCAAGAGAGGCTTTGTTAGAGCCTATTTTCATTGAGTCACAATGTTAGCAAAATGGCAAACCAACCGTTGTGGATTATTGCTTAATCCCTAAAGGCTCAATCTAAATACAATAAAATGGTTTTGAATATTTATAATAAAAAAATAAAATTCCTCCAACAAATCTATATGATTGATTAATGGAGAACATGCTTTCTTTGTTCCATTAATATACTCCCCTTATCCCAAACTTTATTGATCTTTTGATTGCAATAAGCTTAATACTACACTTTGAAAAGGGCTTCAAAACTCAAAGTTTTAGGAAAATAGGAGAGCACCAAACTCTACTTAAAACTTGAGACCAGTTAAAATCCTGTTATTTTCAACCA
Organism: Straminergon stramineum; assembly: GCA_963920665.1. Lineage (NCBI taxonomy): Eukaryota > Viridiplantae > Streptophyta > Bryopsida > Hypnales > Calliergonaceae > Straminergon > Straminergon stramineum. The sequence goes on along the minus strand of OY987263.1, from coordinate 22,872,789 downwards.
AAGGTTCCAATCATGTTGTCCAACTAGAAGATGATTTTGGGAAGAAGGGAATATAACATGATTTCTTAAAAATCTTCTTCACTGACTATTAATTGGATGCAGTACCCTTTATCAAAAAAAAAATCATCCATCCATTGGATGGTTTGGACACTTAGGAATTACAATTTGTAAGAACCGTAGAAAACTGTCCTAAAAATATCAAATAAAAGTCTCTACGGTCTTAAAATTTACCTCTAATTCTCAATTGCTTTCAGCCATGGTTCCATTTCTCAACAAATAAACACCTAATTGTGCATGACTACCCACACTCCAGCAAAACTGGCATTACGTCCAGCTTTCCCATCTGGAATTCCCGAAACTCTTCTCTTCTGCAGAGTTTGGCCAATTTGTACAAACAGAAGTTGCCGTGATTCTGCCAATAGTTCCGCGGTGTCACGAACTCCAAGCTGTCGTTCACCGGAAAGGACCAACAACTGATAATTTGGGAGTCTAAGAAATCACAAAACATCTTTTGCCGACTTGAGATGATCGGAAGACTGTCCCACT